>CM053783.1:205760052-207020052 GCA_028749045.1 Cupressus sempervirens
TCAAGATTTCAATGCAATATTTTGCTTGACCAAGGAAAATCTCTCCATCTATCTACCACACCTCCATGCCTAGAAAGTAGTGAATAAGTCCTAAATCCTTCATCTCAAACTCTTCTACAAGGTTCCTCTTGCAATCTTCTTTGATCCCTAGTGCACCTCTAAGAAATAGGTCATCCACATAAAGAAAAAGAATGAGAACTTCACCCCCAACCATCAATTAGTAGAGGTTAGCATCTGCTTCACTCTTCATGAAGCCCATTTCCTGCAAGTATGTGTCAATGTGCTCATACCACACTCTAAGAGCCTACTTGAGTCCATATAAGGATTTCTTCATTCTGCACACATGGGTCACCTTGCTGTGTGCTACCAATCCTTTTGGTTTCTCTATATATACCTCCTCCTTTAATTCACCATTAAGGAAAATTGTCTTGACATCCATCTAATGCATTTGTCATTTGATCTATGTTTCAAATGAGATCACAGCTCGTATAGAAGTATACCTAGCCACTAATGCAAATTTCTCCTCGTAGTCTATTCCCTCCTTTCAAGAGAACCCCTTGGCCACAAACATTTCCTTGTATTTCTTGATGCTACCATCTATGCTATTCTTTATCTTGTAGATCCAACATGATCCAACTATTTCTTTGCATATTGGTCTAGGCACTACCTCCCACACATCATTCTACATAATTGAGTTATACTCCTCTACCATAGCATCCTACCACACCTGATGTTGTGCAACCTCCTGATAGCTGGAAGGTTCACTATCTACCAACTGACTAACTAATGCCACATAGTCATTAAACTTTACTTTTTCTCTCCACTCTCTAGTACTCCTTCTAGGAGCTCCCACAAACTCCTGAGTATCCCTTTCTATCTCTTGAACCTCATGGTTCCTACTGCCAACTATAGAGGATGAAATATCAACCTCTATGTCTTCTAGATGCATTTCCTATTGCACATATTGATTCATGCTCTATGAAACTTCACCACCTAAGCCTACACTTGTACTAGTAATTGTACTTGTGCTTTTCTTTCCTTGACTAGACGTTAGAGCTTCTGCTGGTCACTCACTCTAATCATCTGCTAGCAAATCTCTAGACCTTCTCAATGCCTTGTCCTCCATGAACTTAACATCATGTCTGACAATAATTCTTCAAGTTGTAAGTATAAAAATCCTATATACCTTTGAGGTTTCACTATACCCAACAAAGTACCCCCTCTCTATAGTCTGATCTAACTTGGTTTGAGTATCACTTGGAATATCACAATATGCGAAACTGCCAAATATTCTAAAGTGACCAACATTTTTCTTCCTTCCTATGAAAGCTTCCTTTTGTGTCATCTTCCCTAATGCCTTGTGTGGAACCCTATTCTAAATGTAGACTATTTTACTACACACTTCTACCCATAAGTAGTAGGGCATATTCTAGTCATATAGCATAGCTCTTGCCACCTCCGATATAGAATGGTTCTTCCTCTCAACAACTCCATTCTATTGTGGATTATAAGGAATAATCCACTCTCTCTTGATTCCTTCTTTGGTATAGAACTCTTGGAAGTTATTTCATTCGTACTCGCCTCCATTATCTAACCGAAAAACCTTTATCTTCCTTCCTATCGAGTTCTCCACAAGATCCTTAGTCTTCATGAAGTATATCTAGGCCTTCCTAGAGAAATCATTGATAAAAGTAACATAGTACTCATATCCTCTAAGTGACTCTGTCAACATTGGTTCACATGCATCTAAATATACCAGATCAAAAACATCTTCAAATTTGGTGTTAATCAAAACATATGCTTTCACAAACTTCCCCAGCACACATCCCTTACATATATCATCATGATCAGTGCTCACTTTTGGAACACCTATCACCATCCCATAGAGAAATTTGTGTTCTCCATGATGAATATGGTCCATCCTCTTATGCCATAGCTCTCCAAGATCTTTAGGACTACTATTGCTCATGAATTCCTTAGGAGTATCAAACTAAAACCTATAAAGGCAACCACTTCTAACTCCAATAGTTATGGGTGATTTCCAATCCTTGTGCTTAATCAACACATGTGTCCCTCTAAAGAGTACATTATACACCCTATCCCAAAGAAGAGATATAGAAATAAGATTCATACCTAAGCTTGGCACATATAATACATCATGAACTAGAATTATCTTTCCATTTTCCCTCTTAAACTGAACAGTCCCTTTCCCAACTAGGTTGAGTTTGGACAAGTTTCCCATAGAAATATAGATATTGGTGTTCTCCTCCTTATAATTTGGGAAGTACTCTCTAACTCCTTTCATATGAAATGACACCCTACTATCTATATACTAGATAGTCTATAAGGTTGAGCTCACCATACAAGTTATAAGTGCAAGCTTATCTTCCATTCTACTAGAGAGTTCTTTTGCACTCACTGTAGCTATAGCCTACTTCTTTGCCTTCTTCCTTTATGGGAAATCACTGATATAGAGTGTAGTGCCTACCCTCATTCACATCTTTTCTGGACATTTTTGTTGTTATCATCAGACTATGATAGACTAGTTTTATGTTGATGGATTAGTGGTAGTTTTTTGAGACTATCAGACATTATGTTATGGATTTAGTTGGCATATGATCAGATCATTCAGACTTTATATTCCATGTATGCATGATGATCATTATATTGCTTTAAATTATTGTTGATGATTGGTTAGATGGTTTATTATCTCATGTGTTTTATTATGGATACTTACCCCATACTTGCATGTGTATGGTGTGTGTGTTTTCTTATTGTATGGCGTTTCTGATGTGGTTAAGGAAGGGAGTCATAGTCACCTTCTTAGTCGGGATCTACATGATGCACCACTTCTTTCCATTGTCTATTTAGCTTAGCATTATATATATTGTATGTACATGCATAGTTCTTCTGCAGGTTGCAGGCACTGAGTATCAACTTCCCTGAATTGCTAGGATGAGCGTACCCTATTATACTACCTCAATGATAAGAGAAGGGAGATAAATTCTCAAGTCCAAATCCCAAACCCTTAAACCATTTGTCCTAGTGAGGTAGGACAAGTATCTGGATATTTTACCCACTGAATGTGTCAGATGACATAATTCGTGATTTTTAACCCTTTAGACTGATTTGTGTGAATTGCTCTATGATGGGTTTTCATATTTTATCTTGGAGGTCTATGGTGATTTTTTTACTAATTAAGTCTTAATAAATAGATTTAATTAATAAATTAATTATTTGAGGAAATTAATATAAAATATCTTGATCTTTGATATTTTGATTATAATTAATTAAATGAGAATTAATTGAGGAAAAAGGAATTAAATAAAAGAAAATTAAAAATTAAAAATTAATAATAATAATAAAATAATAATAAAGTAATAAATAAATAATAATAATAAAAGTTATAAAAATTAAAATGAAAGTTATAAAAATTTAAATAGAAATTATATAAAAAGTAAATTGGAGTTATAAGCTTGTCTAGGAGTTAACACACCTTTTCATTTCTTTTATGTCAACAACACGGGGGTTAGTGCATCAATTAAGCACATGGTGTCTACAACCCTATGACTCATCTAGAAGGTTGGAAAAGACCCATGCTTAGTTGGTGACACCTTCTAGCTATTTCTAGAGGCATTCTAGATGTTTCCTGAGAGCTCTTTATATTTAGGCATTCCTAGAAGCTTAGATGTAGCGTTTGGAGAGCAATTGGAGCATTGGAGGATTTGAGAACTCTGAAGAAGGGAGCTTGCTCTGTAGGTTTTTTGAGGAAGAGTGAATTAGCATCAGAATTAGGATAGATTCTTGTAGTTTTACTTATGCTATTTCCACATCTTGCATTCCTTGTCTTCTTCGTGTCTTCCATATGTCTTCTGAGAATTTTTCCTATTTTTATTGTATGCATTCTCAATATGGATAGTTAAATTTATTTCAGAATCTTATATGCATAGATCTGAAAAGAACACGGGGCTAGGGATTAAATTGTAGGCAAGCCATTAGATAAACTATTGAGTAAATTTTGATATCAAAGGTTTATAGGAAAATTCTGAGAATTTTTCCTATTTTTATTGTATGCATTCTCAATATGGGTAGTTAAATTTATTTGAGAATCTTATATGCATAGATCTGAAAAGAACATGGGGCTAGGGATTAAATTGTAGCCAAGCCATTAGATAAACTATTGAGTAAATTTTGATATCAAAGATTTATAGGAAAATTCTAAGAATTGGAATTTATATATTATGTATATATGTTTATATTTTTAAATCTGCATACATATATGCATATATATATATATATAATATATATATAAATACAATTATATATGTGTGTGTGTGTGTCTATATGCTATGATATTTGATTAAACTCTATTTGATATTTGATTTAAATAAAATTTGAATGACATATATTTCGTAGCGAGCGAATGTTAAAAAAAATGCATCACGATTTACATTGGAGGGAAGCGTTTTTAAAAAACGCATAAAATTTGGAATGGGTGGGAGGGACTTATTTCCCCACCCTCGCCGATGGCAATGTCTATGTGGACTGTGGTACCACAGAGTACCTGCGGTCTGCACACACACACACACACACACACACACACACACACACACACACACACACATGTTTGTAATTGGTAGTTATTAAATTCGCGGTGTGTAATGTGTGGTTGTCAAATGTTTTATTAATTTGATTTTCTTTTATATAATTCGTTTTATAAATTGATAATCATATATGTATATGTATTTGTATATATATGTATAAATATATATAAGTATATATATGTATATACATTATTAATAATAAATAATTAATATATTGATAGATGATTGGAATTTAAAAGAGTAATTTTTTAATAACAAATTATTTTATAATGTTGAGCAAAATGGGTTCAATTTAATCTTTTAATTTGGAAAGATGAATATGAAAAGAATTTCAATTATTATTTTGAAAATGATGGGGGTCATTATCATCAAAATGTGTATATAAAAGACATTTAGAACATTAGAAAATCGATTCTAAGAAAAACCATTCAAATAAATACATGGGTTAGGTAAAACATGAAATTCCTCCACTTGATATTTAGATGGGAAAACATAAACTAAGACCTCCACATTTAAATTCAAGTTTGTGACTTTAGCAAAACCAAAACATGTGTTTACATTGTGTATTCTTTATGCTATTATTTTGGGTTTTGGGTTGACTAGTGTTGACCGATTATAGGACGTCTACCAAAGGCTTGGGGGTTATGTGATTGTGATGTCATGATGATGTTTTAATCTCGATCTTTATAAACCCAACCATGGTTATGTGATGGAATGCTCTATGTATTGGTTGTAATTACTGATTGCTATAGTTGAGATTCTTATGCATGAGACACTTAACCATTTTTGGGTCATCGATCAGTTATCCTTGGTTATTTTCTAGTCACCATGGCGGGACTGAAATGTGGATTTATTCTTGATGATGTCATGTTGTGACATGTTTTGACTCAACCATTTTGGAGTCTTCAATCAGTATGATTGAGATATATTTTGGTTATTGAGAACCAATGGATACTTTTGATTATTAGTGATACTTTAGTTGCCAATAGAGAGCTGTTGTGATCATGATATTTTATGGATGTTTGCTCATGGAAATTTGATGCTTTTATGCATATTTGATGATTTTATTATGGATTATCTTTTGTGATTTTGAGATTTATGATTCCATGAGCTTAGGGTAGGATATCTGCATGTAGTGTTGGGAAGTGGCTTGCAATGAGAGCCAGGCCCCTAAGAGGCTACTAGGGTAACTCATTGTAAGTTGGATTAATAAGTGATAACATTCACACCTAATACTAACTGAATGAACCTAAAAAGATAAGAGTTTTGGTTCTCGCCCATGCCTTGAGTGCTTGTATAGACTAGGATGGGAGTAGAGAGAATGCATGGTTGCGACCTTGCATTCCATAGTATTCCTTGTCAGTATGAGAGGATACTAGTGGCTGCATGAGATCAGTATGGACCCGTGGAGTTTAGCTAACTGCTAGGGTAACTTGTACATGATAAATGCGATGACACTTTCCCGCTTGCATATTAGGTTCCTACATGTCATTGTGTGCCTCTGGGATTAGATGTCAATTTTATGATGGAACCTTTGAGTTAGTATACTTTTAGGATTCTTGGACTTATAGAGATTTATACTATGTGTTTTAGATAGCCTGTTTGGGACTTGAGATTATCTCCTCAGCACGGTGGGAGTGGACCACTTAGGCACCACGCGGTCAGGTGGTAGTGTTTTTCCACTCTTATCATTTGAGATTCATTAAGACATCGTGGATGATGTGTCCTTCATGATGGTGGATATATATCTTTTCATTGATGTTTAGCACATGTTAGATTACTTTTTGCATATGATGTAGTATATGTTAGGAGTGACATTCCTACTATGTTAATACCAATGATCTCTTCGATGATTTGGAATTTTACACACAGAGGGATGGCTAGGATCCACGATGGTCTAATGATGCTAGTAATGGTTGGGAGGAACCGTGCACTTAGTTTATTATGTTTGATCTTTATGTGGATGTATATGTCTTCTATGATGATGTATCATGTATATCATGTGATTATCTTTACTTTGATGTATCATGGGTTAAAATAGGATGATGTACCTTATTCTATATATGTATATCCTTTTGAGCTTTTCATACCTTGTGACATGTACATTGGATGATTGAGCATTTGAAATGTAATGTATAAACATTGGACTTATCATTATTATTTCATGTGGATGTTGTACTAGATGGATTCATGTATGTTAGTTGATTTAGATGCAATCCAATGTTAAGGGATCTTAAAGAATGTAATATGTTACGTA
This sequence comes from Cupressus sempervirens, assembly GCA_028749045.1. Taxonomy (NCBI): domain Eukaryota; kingdom Viridiplantae; phylum Streptophyta; class Pinopsida; order Cupressales; family Cupressaceae; genus Cupressus; species Cupressus sempervirens. The sequence goes on from CM053783.1 coordinate 205,766,914, forward strand.
TGTTATGTTTTCTTTCAGATGGACATTGCTATTGCTTTTGTTATTGTGCATAAGTTATATGTGGTATTTACTTTCATTAAAAAAAAATGCTACCAAACTTAGTGAAATTCTAGGTTAATTCTTTGGATCCCTTGGCAGGGCATTACATAGTGACCATACTCATGATATCCAAAGCACTTGACCTTAGAAAGGTCCTTCATCTTCTCACTTTGTGAATTTGATCCTTTGATAAACCCCTTCTTTGTGTTCCCTCTCCCTTCTAGGGCAACATTTTCCTATTCCACCTCACTTTTTGGACTCTTGTTGGCCCCATTAACAAGACTTAGTCTAATCTCCTCTTGAGTGAAATTAATCCATAGTCAATACCAAATTAGTAAGGTATGTTTTCCACTGACAACTTGAACAAAGACACTCCATTATTTAGTAAACTCATTTAGGGCTATTCTCACTAGCTCATCATCACTAGGGCTATCTCCATCAACTGGTGACTCATCCTTGACAAGTCTATGCCTGGTGAAGTAACTTGTTACATCTTCTTCTTGGTTCATCCAAGTATTTTTCAGCTTCTCTTTGAGAATCATCTTCCTATTGGTGGTATCATTCAGATACAGATTCAGAATGGCATCCCACATATTCTTGGCTATATCTAGCTCCAAGATATGTGGAACAATATGATCCTTGACACCATCAAGGATTATCATCCTCACCTTGGCATCTTCCTTCCTGTATGTTGCAAGTTGTGCAGCATCTATGGGTACAACTATACTAGTAGTAGCATAATCTTTGATAGCATTCTCTTTCAACAATAAAGAAAGTTGGGCCTTCCAAACACCAAAATTTGAGGCACCATCCAATCTATCCTAATCTGTCAAGGCAACTAAATCCATCTCAAGGGATTAAAGCAATAATTAATCTAAAGAGATCAATCTAGGTTTTATAAACCCTTAATTTATTTCCTAGGGAAAAAACACTTCTACCCTCAATAAAGCTCTGATACCATATGAAAATTCCTATTGTAGTCACTTATTTTTAATCTCCTATCTTAAATAATTATTAAACTAATGAAAATAAATTCCTAGCTAATATTGAAGAATAACATAATTGCAAATTTACTTATATAATATGGAAAGAAATTCACAACACAAAGAATACAATATTTTCGAACAAATTATCCTTGGAGAAACCTCTAAGGGAAAACCAGTTCTATAGATGAGGAAATTATATTAACTTCAAAAAATCAAGAGATACAAAATTCCTTGCTTCTCATTGGAAGAACTTAGACAACCTTCGAATTTCTCTTGCTGATATTCCTTCATTTTTATCCCCATTGCTATCACTATGCCCTTGCTAATACTGCAAGATTTTTTTCTATCATTGCAAACTCATTTGTTAACACTACAAATGCTTCTAGAAACTTGTTATCCAAATGCCCCATGACCCCCTTTTATACTACTTTTATTGGAAAACTAATAACAGAGATTGATTCTCAATTAATGGTCGAGATTAAAAACAACTTAAAAACCCTAACCAAGTCAGTTTCTAGTCATTTCAAAAAGTGTTCAATTAATTAACAAATATTTGTCTCTAATCTAAATAATTAGTTAGCAAAACAATTACTTGCTGAATAATAGCATTTGGATGAACAACTATCCAAGCTACCAAAAATAATAGTCTTTTAATGAAAAATAATGTATTTAAAAATATATATTTATATTCTTTTAGAAAAAATTGTGGCATGGTATTTATTTTTGCAAAACAAATAACTCATAATGAACACTTCTTCGTGTCATCACCATTTAACCGCATTCACTCACATGATAGTATTATTGCATAACTTCATACCATAATCAAAAAGAGAATATAATGTGATTGTTATTTTATTTTGATTTCAACCCAATTATTTGGTCCTTTAATTAAATTCATGAAACCTATAAATATTTTTACTATTATTATAAACTATCTATTAGAATGTAACTTTATGAAAACTAGAAGTCAACAAATTATTTATTTATTAATCTAAAGATATAGTGTAACACTCTCCACATACTTAAGTAATGTGACATCCTCAAGAGAAAAAACCTCAAGGAGAAAGCTCACAAAAACCCCAAACTATAAACAAACACTAGAACTATAAATAGCCTAAGCAACAAGGACATCATTACCATCGTCATTTGCTCCAACTACTTCACTGGGAACCTCCCCTGAAGCTACCATGTTATAAATGCAATCAATACCTTTCAAAGCTCCACATTCTCTTACTTAAGGATATTTCCTAGGAATGACAACTAAAATAAACTAATGGTAATTTTATAAATTAGGTAGTGTCTCATATTTTTGTTGTATATTTTATATTTTAAAGATTTGATTGTAAATATGCTTTCTAGTAGGTTAAACCTATTTAATAATCTAGTGATGAAAAAGAGTTATCTATAAAGTCTTCTTATTACATTAATTAAAGTGTGAAGGTAAACTATTGTATTCCAATTTATAGTATAGAAATGGAAAACTCATTTCAGAAACACAAATTGTAGGAAATAAGAAACATGGAAATAAAATATATGATTCGCTATCTAGGAAGCTATTGGGATATGTGCATGTGTAAGCCCAATATCTCTCACAAATGATAATCTTTATCTAATATTTTTTCCTAAGAATGTTACATTCTCACTAGATTATAAAGTCACTTGAATAACAAAAGAGAAAATCAAAAATATGATAGAAAATGCATAAAATAACATAATATTCTTATTAACTTAAATATAAATGAAAAAATAAAGAAATAGATGGTAAGAGGCAAAGAATTGTCTAATTTTATTGTTTAGAAACCTACAAATTTTAAGGAGAGAGAATATGAAGGCTATTGATCTTTTTTAGTGAATTTTCAATTATTTTTTAGATCATTTGATAGTCATGAGTACATAAATGAATAAAATGATTAAAAGTTATGTTTACTTTTATCATAAGTCATTTTAGGGAGCCACCCCTTGAATGGGGGTAGGAATTAGGTTGTTTTTCCTATAAGTCTCTAAGAGGACTACTATGGACTACTTCGTCCCCTAGGTGGATCAACTTTGGCCTCATAAGGAAGCTAGAGGATGAGTGGAGCATGATGTCTTGATAATGATAATAATAAAACCATTTTGAAATAGAATTCAATAAATTTTGGGATCGTGACAAATAATGAGGAAGAATATGGTGTTTCTTTGGTTAGTCTTGAACGTAGGAGAGAATTTTAATGCTCACAAATTCACTTGGAAGGGACTCCTTAATACCATTCAATTCCATTAAAAAACATTCAATTCCAAATCAGATATTGGAAAAGCTATTCAAATTCATCTCAAATTTGGTTGATCAACCAAAAAAGTTTGTCCTAGATATAAAAAGTGCTGATCTCATATTGGTTTTGACAAGTGTGTGTCAACACATTTAAACTATTTACTTAGTTCATCTTGAACAAGTAGTACATGCCAAGTACAACATGTAAATAATAGACCATGTTGAATTCACAATGAGTGTCAAACTAATCATGTGTCGAGAAAATGGTGTATGCCAATTGATTTAGGAGCGAAGTAAATAGTGGATGCCAAGTGATATAGATGCTGAGTCACAATATAAAGATTAGTGTATGTCAAGCATTAGAGACTTCAGATGCCAAGTTAGATAGTTTTGACTTATATTTGTTTGTAATGGCACAAACAACTATGTAAACCAATTTTGAGCTAACTTAAGGATGAATTATGATATTCTTGAGATAAGGATGAATCTTAAGTTGGATTCCCTATGCAATTATATGTAGCCAATCAGAGAATGGGAATGATTAAGTAGCAAAATGGATGAATCCTAGCCATAGATTCATACGTAACCCTAAGTCACCAAAGTCTTCTTAAAGAGGACAAACCCTAAAATCTCTATGAATGTTGAAGGAGAAAAGAGAGAAGTTTGCATGTGCAAATAGAGCATTCATGGTGGCTAAGGAGTTATGAAGTGAGACAACATTACAAAACTAGGAAAGGAAAAGGATACAGCAAAGAGACATTTGATCAAGAAGGATCAAGAAGACAATTGTTCAGAGGTGATCTATTATCAGGTAATCAAAATTTGACTACAGGATCAATGCTAAAGCATTTTAACAAGTGAGTTTAGTCAAAATCTCCTAATAGACTGTATTGAAATCCATTAACAGGGTGCTTACTTAGCTGTAAGTTAAAGTCCTTTAGCAAGGTACACTTCTAATAGGGTGTTGAAATCATCTAACAAGGTGGGACCTAATAGTATTTGTAAATCTTTAACACGACAAACCTTTTATAGGGTAGATCATGTCTCATGATCAAAACATTGTAACCTTCATTGGATACACTTTATTACTATAGTAGTGAAGATTTTTGGGTGTCATCTACACCCCAGTTTGAACTTCTCACTTGGATGGTTTCTAGGTAATCATATCTAGTGTCATATGTGTATGAATGTTTACTTGCTTACATGCTTTATATGTACATGCTTTACATGTCATTTTAGTTTATACATTGAATGTATGAGATGGATGTGTGGTGAATTTTTTATGGGTCCAAGTTTGACCTACTGATTCACCCTCCCTCATCTTCGAAGTTTACCTTTCCTATTGTAATTTTAAGAAAGAGTAGGAAATAGTGTGGCTATGAAATTAGACAAATAAGCCACTAAACACATAAAAGTTATTCAATTAAGTGTGTTAAGTTTATAGTTATTTTGTATGGGTCATGAGATGAGGTAGATTGATATGGATTTCTAATGGGCTCTACTTGTAACATATTTATTCTCTCAAGCCCTTGATAAAGGGAAACAATGTATTTTAAAATCTACAAAGACTTGTATTAGATGCATAAGTTTTAGATGGGACACATGTTAGCTAGATGTTAGGGATTTTTTGAGGTTTACATGGATATGATGTTTTCTAGTGAGCTATTTTAAAAGAGACTAAGATTTTATGTTAAGATGGTGGTATTCATGAATTTTGTTAGAACAAGAATAAATTAACTATTAAACATTTTTTTAGATCACTTATCCCTAATAGTAATCAACTACATCTACAACAAATTAAATTTATAATAGTTTAGATAAAACTTGTTTTAGCCATGATTATCTCGAACATTTGATGTGTTGAACTAGATTGTGAGATGAAGAATAGATTAAATTTGTTCGCCTTTTATAGGAAATGAATAAAACATGCACAAGAACCAAAAGGACCACCTCCAACCTTATACTAGCGACCAAATCCAACCCCAATCCTACATATACCTATCATTAGATTTCAAATTTCATTTATATTACAATGTATCCTATATACTTTGTTGTTATTTTATTTGGATCAATATTACGTTATGCTAGTTTTATTATTTGTATTCAATAGTTTAGCTCATTCTTACTTCCTTCACAAGAAATTTGAAATAATAAACTTTAAACAAATAGATTATAATTTTTATTTTTATCTAATTATAATTCTTTACTTGAAATAATATTATTCAAGTTAAATTTAGCTTTAGAAAAAAAAACATAAATTAATTTCCTTTTACAAAAAATAAAAATATTTTTATTTGTATCAAAGAAATTATTCATAAAATGAACAATAGTGTTTGCGAACAAAGTTAAAATAGAGGTTATGGGATGTGAATGTCTTTATAGCTTACTTTAGTTGGTAATAATTTTTTTTGATGAATATTTATTTCTATTAATAAATAATATATTGAGATTACAATTCACAAAAAAGGACTGGGGGATACAAGATCACCCCATGAGAGTTCACACAATCGAAGCCAAAATCAACAACTATTCATAAAAAAAAACTTATAAAAGCAACCCTCAAGAAACTAAAGTAGTGCCAGTTGAGGGGGGTGGTTCATCCTGATCATGAAAACCCTAGACATCCTTGTGATTGCTAGGCTGGCTGGGAATAGTCCAATTTTTAGTAGCATCATCAAGGGCTTGGCCAACATCCTTTGTATTAGGTCATGTAGGTGAGATGGCCAACTCTAAGTGAAAGGGACACTTTCCAAAAACCACCTACAAAGAAAAAGGAGGAGTCAGGGACCAGCTAGTGTCACCATGGGGTGGGGAAACTGAGCGGTGACACCATCCACCATCACCACCACTGGGAAAGTAGTGGTGGGAAGCCTATGAATATGGTGTGTGTAATAGGTGGCCTAAAGAACTGCGCCCCTAGCAGTAGCCTCTAGGTGGCATAGTATCAACTGAGGCATCTAGAGGAATTCTGGCAATAGTACAAAGGGCATTGCCCCAATGATTGAGGAGCTCTTGATGGTGGGCCACCTTAAGGGCCAACTTATTTTCTTTTACTTGAATCTACATCATTACATAATTACAAATGCACACCTTAGTGTACATAGCAGTATTTATATCAAGAAAATTGTGAGTGAAAAGAACAGCATTTCTATCTTTCCACAGAGTGAATAAAATCTCCATCTTGAAGGTATTCCAAATCTAGGTAAATTTTCTAGGGATCCTAGGGAATTACCCAAAATATCTATATGCCTAAAATGTGGAAAATATCCTCGTGTATGACCAATTTCCATTCAAACTAGTTAGGCCAAGGTGGAGCTGGCAAAAAAGAATGGTGATAATAGAGCATTTTATGTCATTGAATAACAGAGCTAGAGGCTTGACAAATAGTGTCAAGGCAATTCAAGGCATTCTTGATGTTTTCTTCATCCTCCAAAAGAGTGAGAAAAGAATCATTAGAAAAATGCCCATTGACCAGCTGAGAAGAGAATTTTGGTAAAGAGATGCCATGAACCAAACCTGAAGACACAAAGTGGGCTAGCAAGTAGCCAAACCCTTCAACAGAAAAAACATAAAGCACTAGAGCTAGAGGGCAACCCTGCCACATGGAATTAAAAAGCCCAAAGGCATCAGATTGGGAGTTATTGATGGTAATGCTAGCATTAGCATCACTAAAGAGCATCTCAATAGATTGCAGAAAATTGGAACCAAAACCAAGAGCCTAGAGCATAGCCAAAATGAATGACCATTCAATCCAGTCATAGGCTTTAGCAAAATCTATCTTCAAAAAATAAGCTAGCTGATTGGACTTGCGAGCCCACTCTATACCTTCCTAGACAATAATGATGTTGTCTAGAATATATCTAGATTTGATAAAGCCAGTTTTCTCAGGTTGTACAATTAAAGGAAGGAGATGAAAATTTTTAAGAGAAATTTCCTTAGCAATAATCTTATATGACACATTGAGAAGGGTAATGGGCCACCAATTGCAAATATCCTCAAGATATTGTTGGTAAACAGATTGTTCTTTCTAATGTAACTCTTAAATGCTTGAACCTGTGAGAAACAATTTGATACCAATAGTTGGATAATCTATCATGAAGTTGATAGATTTTCTCTGAATTGAAAGGTACAACTCCCTTATCAATGATATTCAATGAATTTGTTTGTTCCTAAACTAATTGGGTACGTTTTTAACCTGAGAATGGAAGAGGGAAACCAAACTAGCCCTAGACAGAACTAACTCAGGTGGATTTTAGTTCCTAAACCTATCCAATGCCAAGAACCCACAATTCCTATGACTTCTTGATACCAGTAATGCAATATGGATGCAAATTATGTGAATGCAATGAAGAAATGAAGATTTAATATTTAGATTTCTGCAATAGGAATATATGCAAATACTCTAATCTACAACACATTCATTATTTGACATAAGATGCATGATAATGTCCAAAACTGAATACAACATTGCTTTGATTGAATATATTCAGAAAATAAAACCCAAATCCTTTGATTTGAAGCAAAACTCTTCTTTGTTTTGAACACAACAAATACAATGCTCTAATTTTTATTTGCCTACAACTCTGGCCAAATCTATTACAGAAATCAATGCATGAAATGAAATGCATAAAATAAACTACTATCTCCCCTCTACTCCAGCAATACCTACTCTTGCAAAAAAGAAGAACCCTTTGCAAATGAAAAGGTTTTACAATAAATGCATTCTCCAACAACCTTTTGGTTTCTTCCAATGACTTTTTAGTTCTGTAACTGATCTTGTCTCTTTGACTTCTCATATTTTTCCTTTTTATAATTGATATGCTTATTAACTTTTAAAGTTAATAATGATATATATTAACATATTTAAATTATATTTTAACAATTTACATTTAAATATGTTAAATCAACATCAAAATCTTTCCTTTGTTGAGTGGACAGTAAAATAAATACAACTGCCTAGTAAAAATGGATCATGTTTCGAGGGGCATATCTTTTGATTCCACTGTCGGATCAAGCTCATCTTTGGGTATGTTTTTCCAAACCTAATTATCTTCATTCTGACTAGAGCAATCAAAAAAATAATCACTGAGTCAAAAGATATGAGGTACTGAATTCTGCTCTATATGATTGCTACAAAATTAGAATTGATAAAATAAACTTTCCATCCATTCTTCTTTCACATGCTATGTAACCCAGATGTCTTCAATTTCTCACTATGTTATCTTCCATGCTTACCATGTTTATTCCTTGCTAAATTTTGGAAGTGATTCTCTAGAATTCTTTATGCAAAAAATCTCAAATGAAGGTTGAAAAGCATACCAAGTTCTCAATTTTCCATTTCTCTATTGTAGATGAAATTCACACATTCTTGTAATAGCTAGACTTTGAAAATAATTAACAAGAAATACTTCTTCTTTGTTATCAGGTCACTAGTTATGGAACACTCTAATTCAACCTTTATGGAAATTTGGCTTTTGTCTTCTCCCTTTGTGGAAAAATCCAAACTTACTGCGAAAGGCGTAGCAGAAAATGAATTTTCCACTTCATATTTCATGTCACATTGATGTCCAAATATTCAAGCAATAAATCATTGTGAGATTATCATTCCTTGTTTAATCAATTAAAAGCTCTTTTCCATCTCTTTATTGTGGACTTGATGCTTGGTGGAAATTCTTCCATGTAGTGGGCACAATTTTGATGTAGATTGATTAATAAATTATTTTTCTAGAATGATCTTGATGCTAGACCCCGTATACCTTCATTGTGGATTGAGATTTTCCTTTTCTCTCCTCATGTGAAAAATTGGACTTTGACTATAAAAGTCATAGCAAAAAATTCCTTTTCCGCTACACATTTTTCCTTTTGGTGGAAAATGAAATATTTTCTTCTCTAATGGAAAATCAGAAAATAACTACGAAAGGCGCAACGAAAAATGAGTTTTCCACTACACTTTTCATTTTGGTGGAAAATCCCAAGTTGACTACTCCATTGCAAAAAATTTAAGAAGTGCTTCTCCATGGCAAAAAAATGAACTTTGACTTCCATTTGCTTTCGCATTTTCATAGCTAGTCTCAGTAATGATTCAATCCTTCATAGAGACTTTCTTAGAATCAAGGAATGCATTAGTAGAAATTTATCACGGATGGTGACTTAGAAGTTTCAAAAAATGGGGTACTTTTAGTGTGCCTACAGATATCTAGCTTTAAATATGAATTTAATGTTTCCTTTGTTTATAATAGGTCCTAAGCTTTTGGTATGATAGGCTTTAAGATAAAAAATTGTGTAGATCAGGACCAATATACTCCCAGAGGTGTTTGTAAATTTAAAAGAAAACCCATCACACCTAGGGCATTTATCATCTGCCATGGAAAAGTTGTCTCTTTAAGGTCTTAGAGGGTAAGAATTTTCTCATAGAAAGCAAATTGCTCAATTGCTAGGTGGTTTGGAGTAATGGAAATATAGTTTCTAAGAGCTTCCTCCTAAGTAATTGAATTTCCCTATGAAGCAAACAAATTCTCATAGCGATGAACAAACACTTGTAGGATGTTAAGGAGATTAGGTAGAAAAAAAGTGCCTCGTTTGATTTTTTAATCCCAAAATTGGTATGATGGGCTTGAAGAGCCTGAAAGAACTCCATTGAAGCTTTATCACCAACCTCCAACCAATGAAGGCAAGCTTTGATTTGGGCCCCTCAAGCAACATAATTATCTACAATCTATTTGCAATGACATAGTATGCTAAGTTGAATTTACAAATCAACATCAAAAGGGTTAAGGGTGAGAGCCTCATAAGCTTTTCTAAGAGTAGTGGTAGTGGACTCATAAGACCACCTTTTGAAGACCACCAATTGTCACCCATAGATGTGTACAAAGTGAGTAATTTTGGTAATGGCATCATTCCACCATGGAATCCACCTTATCTAGGAGTGTGAACATGGTTCTAAATTCTAGACATGTAGGATATGAGCAATAGTAGAAGCATGCATCAACACTGAAATGTTGATGAAAAATTGAGACTTGCCAACTCTCTAGATAGTTGTGTGCCATGAAATAGAAAAATAAATGGGATAGTGTTATGATAATGTCACATCTTGCAAGGGAATGATAGGTAAATCTTGATCTTCAGAAAAGGAGAAAAAAGATTGTGCAGTGATCATGGCATGATCAAGACATTGTAAAATGGGGTCAGAGCTAGCTGGAAAGTAGGACCAAGTGTGCCAAACCCCACTATGTTTGGAATAGTTAGTATTGGGATCATAAAGTCCCAATTTATTATGCATGTAGTACCAGGCTTCTCTTTCCCCAGCTTTCCAGTGAAAAGGAAAAATGCCATCTTTTTCAAAGGCTAGCTCAACCATATTGAAGTCACCACACATAACCCAAGAAGTTGGAGGCAAGTTGTTAGCTAGTTAGCCCCACAATTGAGATCTTTCTACAACATCATTGGGAGCATAAACATTAATGACTCCAAAAGAATGATTGTTAATGGAAAGAAAAACCCAAATGATTCAATGCATGGGGTCAAAACCATGCAAAATAATAACAGAATGAAGATGACGTGACAAGAGAGTAACTATGCCACCTCTACTAGAATCACGTTGAGAGGAAAATATAATGCTATTCGACCAAATGACGCAACATGTAGAAGAACACATGAAACTGGAGATATTAACTTCTTGCATGTAGAGAGAACCTAAATTACCAAGACTATGATGGGTATCCCTGACATAGTACTTTTTGAAGAGGTTTGTAAGACCTCACACATTACATGATAAAAAAAAATCATGAAAATTCTTCCATATCTTCTTTTTCCTTTAGAGAGGAGTAGCTATTTGGCAAGAAAATTGAAATTAGGTTAAAGCTAGATGGAAAATCCTCTGGACTAATGGCCTAACATTTCTCCTCTATCTTCTCAACACATTTAGGAGGACTGTGAGAATGACACACATTCTAAGTCATTATGGAAGAAACAACAAGAGGGGTATGAATCACAACCAAAGTGTTAGCCCTAGTATCTACCCCTATCCACTATGAACTAATATTTAAAATCTATAAAACACTAGGGTTTGGTTCCAAAAAAAACTTCTTGCATCCCTATACAGGCTGGGTTTGTGCTCCTATTGAGATATGAGGAAGAAAAATGAGAGTTGTATACAACTATTTAGGAGCCAAGGGAGGCTTACCCTTGTGCCCAATAGTAGTCCATTCTTCTCTTTTTCCTTTTGTTGGTTTGGCAGGAAGCTCTTTAGGCAAGGGTTTAACCCTAGGCACACCCAAAGGAAAATCCCTAATCTTGTGTTTCATTGACTAGCACCTATAGCAAGTGTTAGGAAGGTTCAAATAAAGCACCTTCTAAGAGAAGGTTTGGGAACCAACCTGTATTTCCATAGAATCCTTAAGATGCTTGGAAAGATCAACCTCAACACAAATGCATTTCTGAGGATGAGCATTGAAAAAAAAATCATGTTCCTTTGTAATAACTTTGTCAAGAGTTTTGGAAATGGACTCAATAAAAGGCCAACATGGCAAGGGTAAACCTGGGAATCATACCCACATAGGAACCCTAAGTTTTTTATCATCAAAGATGATGAAATCTCTTGACTATCGTTGAAAATCAAATAGGGAAGAACACACATACCAACACCCATTGCTAAATACCACATCTAACTACGATGGGTTGGCAAAGCAAAATAAAAAAATACTTTGGTAAGGGTTTTCATAGTGTCAAGGTAGACTCCATGAGGAGTCTAACTCTTGTTAACACATTCTCGAAGCATAGCTTCAACATGAGTCCTACCCACAGAACACCCTATCAAGGTATATTGTTCTAACCAATCACAAGCAACATCAAATTCTTGCAAATGAAGGATAATATCAGGATTACCTTGTGAAAAACATTTGGGATGAACTTGTGAGAACATTTTTTCAATGGAGGCACCATGACTTTCTAAAGTAGTAGCATAAACACCAGTATCCACATCTGGATCACCGCTAGCTGGGGCTATTATAAACTAGCCTACAAACACTAGTAGTAAATACAATTTAATAGGTGGAAAACATAGAAGGAAAGCTAAAATAGAGAGTCATATGCAAGGAAACTCAAAGATTGCATGAAACCCTAGTAGAGTGAAAAAAAAACTCCCGATCATGTAAGTTCTTTTTTCTCCTTGGCAATATTAAGCCACATGAATAGCGAGTTTGAGGAGATAAAACAAGAGGAAAGACAAATTTCATGAATGACCAAAAAAATCATCTTTTCCGTGGTATTCAATAATCAAACTGACAAAACATGGCAATAGGTTGAAGATAAAAAGATAGGCCTAATATCCTAAGCAACCAGTGGTAAGAATTGAACTATAATAAGACAAATTGGAAAAATTCACATATCTCGAGTCAATGGAACCCAAAACTAGTGTTATCATGACTCATCAAAGTAATAACTATTTTTTAAAAAACTTTTATAGTTGTATTTTCTTGAAGAAATAGAGAATGCATTTAAGCTTTTGGTTAGCGCTAGTTTTAAGGAAGATGTATGCATGTGATGCAATATTAATAACATATATTGTAGCTAACATTAGTTAAGGGGAAAAAGACTAGAATTTTATTTAGGTTTATTGCAAGGATATATTTATATTTATGACATTCAAGTAGGATTTCTTAATTCTACTTATAGTTATTACATTCATAGTATAGTAATCAACATCTTATTAGTAGTTAAATGAATCATAAATTACAGCATACAACTTAGGTTTATATACAATTCTTAAATTATTTGTTTTCATAAAAATAATATATAATGTTGGTGTAGTAGTTGACTTCATATTGATATATTTTTTAGGGGAATAATATCATATGTAGTCACTATCCTTTGAGAATGTATATGTGTAGGATATATGTTATAGTGAAAAGGCTTATGAGACTTATGGTTCATAGATGTGTTAGAGTAGTATTGGTATGGGTGATCTCCTGGGAAGTCCTAGTGCTTCACCCCTATGAAAACCTAGATCTACTAAGTGATAATTTTTCCATTTATTCTTATGAGAAATGGATTTTTGTTGAATCACTACTTGTGAAATATGGGTCAATGAGTTTGACTAAAAAACTACATATTTAAATCCTAATAGCAATATCACAATTTGACTTGCTATGGAAATAATCTCCTAATTATCAATTGATGCTCTTAATGGGATTTATAGTGAATGGTTCATAAGGCACAAAACTTGGTGAAGGTTTTTCAAATGGGGTTGTAAGAAAAGTGGGTTTAACCATGGAGAAACTTCATAGTTAAGCACACTCAAGCTAGAGTAGTGTTGGGATGGGTGACTTCTTGGGAAGTCTATTTACTTCAACTCTATAAGAATCAAATAGATCTAATGAATTCTAAATTCTCCATTTATTTTCATGAGATATGGATTCATGTTGTATCACTAATTGTAAAATGCGGGTCAACGAGTTTCACTCAGAAACTACAAAATAACATCCTGGTAGCAATATCACAATTTGACTTTCTATGGAAATTATTGAATCTACTTATCAATGGATGAGCTTAAGGGGATTTTTAATGAATGGTTCATAATGAAAAATAATTCATGAAGCTTTTGTAAACATGGTTTCAAGAAGAATGGGCTTAACCTTTGGGAAACTACATAGCTAATACGTACACTCAAGTTGGAGTAGTACTAGGATGGGTAACCTCTTTGAAAGTCCCAATGATTCACCTCTATAAGAATCACCTATATCTAATAATTTCTAAGTATTCCATTTATTATCATTTGATATGGATTCATGTTCTGTCACTACTTGTGAAATTTTGGTCAATGAGTCTAACTCAAAAAACTACACAATTAAATCTTGATAGCAATACCATAATTTAACTTGCTATGGAAATTATCTCCTACTTATCAATTGATGAGCTTAAGAGGATTTATAATCAATGGTTCATAAGGAAAAATAATTGGTAAAGTTTTTATTAATAGGGCTTCAAGAAGAGTGGGTTTAACCATGGGGAAACTCCATAGTTAAGCACACTCAAGTTGGAGTAGTAGTGGGATGGGTGACCTCCCACAAGTCTCAGTGCTTAACCTCTATGAGCATCACAAGTAGATCTAATGAGTGATAAGTGTTACATTTATTCTCATGAGATATGGATTCATGTTGAATCACTACTCATAATATGTGAGTCAATGAGTTTGACTCAAAAACTATACAGTTAAATCCTAATCCCAATATTACAACTTGACTTACTATGGAAATTTTCTAATAATTATCAGTTCATGTGCCTAAGGAGATTTCTAATGAATGGTCAATAAGGCATAAAACTTGGTGAATATTTTGCAAATAGGGTTGCAAGATGAGTGCATTTAACCACAGGGAAACTCTTTAGTTAAGTGCACTCAGTTAGAGTAGTATTGGGATGGGAGACCTCTCGGGAAGTCCTAGTTCTTCACCTCTATGAGTATCACCTAGATTCAATGACTACTAAGTGTTCAATTTATTTTTATGAGAAATGAATTTTTGCTGAATGAATACTTGTGAAATGTGGGTCAATGAGTTTGACTCAAAAATAAATAGTTAAATTGTGATAGCAATATCACACTATTTTATTTATTTTTTGAAAAAAATAAATTGGTTGAAGTCATTAGATATATAATATTAAATTAATAAGAATAATTAATATAAATTAAGAAACTAAAAACTTGTAGATACATATTATGATAAAATCAATTAATCATCTTAGAGAACATAATAATAAGGATTAGTAAAAGGGTATGAATCGCAAGTACTCAAGCAATATCATATTATATAACTAACACTATAAATGTTTAACTATTATATGTATAGAAGAGAAAACTCTCTTTACTCTAAAAAACTATCAATAGAATAGATAATATGATAGAGTAATCTTTATAAATCACCACTACCCTAAACATTAGGACTCCCTTTAGAAGATTCAACAATGTCATAGTTCCAACACCAACTATTAGAGTCATCTACCCAAAGGTGTGAAGGATTTGAGTAGTTGATAAAGGATTTTTTATTTTATTTTATTTTTAAATTTTTTCTGATTTTTGCATTATAAAAATATTATAGAACTCTTAAAATTTCTCCATAGATTTGAACATGGCTAAGAAATCCTTGAGCTCCGTTAACTCACAAATCCTACTACAATATTTTCATGATGATCATATACAATGCATATTAGATTGCACATATATACTTTAAAAAGATAGCCATTATGAATAATATCATTTTAAGATTGAAACATCATCCAAAATGACATTTAGCATATATTAAAAAATTAAAAAGATAATTCATTTGATAGAACAAAGGAGGGGACATGTTTATTCCATGCAAGTATTCCTTTCCTGAATTTATAATTATTCTTAATTTTCATAATTTAAAATAGTTGTACATGTCCATTTTATGTAAATTTATCAAGAATATAAAAGAAATCATCTAATTTCAAACAAAGCATTTGGAAAGGAATGGTTGGGATTTTTTTCATTTAATTAAGATTAACATTTTCCCAACAAATATAGGATAATTATTTTTGTATTCCATAAGATATAAAGCTTTGTACCATAATATCAAATTTTTGAAAATAAATACCATAGAAAGCAGTTTAAATGAAAATTTAGTGAATGAATAAAGCAACAAAAATTTCAAAATAGTAAGTAATACCAATGTTTAATAAAATAAATATAATTTTTACTATTTAAGTAAATTATAGTAAAAATAAAGCATAAAGAAACAAATTGTTTTCATATTATATTAGTGGAAAAAAATTTATAGTATACATCTTAAGATGATAGTAATGTCATCCAATTCAATCTACCTAGAGACCTTAGAGGTCATCATGAAATTAGAATAAAACATTATCATAATTTGGTTTGATATATCATTCTACCTTGATATTTGATTTTATAATAGTAATCTTATACAAAATAGTTTGAGAACTATATTTGCAAAAATAAATAGGTTTATGAAAATTAAGGTGTTTAACCATTAGATATAGTGTATTGGGAGTATAAACAATAAAAATAGTGTGAACACATATGATAGATGATGGATGAGAATGAAAAAACATATTTGAAAATCCTTTCTATGTTTATAAGGGGAGAAATGTATTAAATAAAATTGTGTTCCCAAGACAAATTAATCTACAAAACATATAAGCGAAATTGAACAAATTTGAGTTTTTATTCTCTCACCAAAAATCATTATCCAAGTGGTAGCAATTGACAGTGAATGAGAATGACATGATATTATATATATTTTAATGAAAATAAAATACAATCTTAGTCTAGTTTAGTATATTATTCTACCTCCAAGATATTTTATTTATCATAGAAATTATATCTAAGATATTTTATAAACCATGTCATGAAAGACAATATTAGTGAACAAAAATTAAGGACCACTTTGAACATTATATATAGTTTATTAAGACCATAAACAAAATTGACCATATCCACACACTAGAAAGATGATGGGTGGAAACAGAAATGAATAGTTTCAATTCCTTTTTATATTTATTAGAAGAAAATATATATTTAAAAAAATGACACAAATAAATAAATGATGTAAAAATCATACAAGATGAATCCAAAAAATGCAATAGTTTATTCTCTTAGGATAAGTATAGATTAATTTAAAAACTATGAGTCATCATCCAAGAGATAGTAATTAGAATGGAAAGGAGTGAGGTGATACTATTTATATTTTAATTCAATAATATAACATAAGTTAGATTCTATATCAGTACATGTAAGAAAAATGGAGGACACCTTTAACCATTGCCTATGGTTTGTTACAAGTGTAAATAAAAGTAACCATGTAAAGCCATATGAGATTTGGTGGATGAGATGAAAATGTATATTCGGAATATACTTTTATGATTATTAGGTGAAGAAAAAAAATTGAAAAAAAAGATGTCCAAAGAAATAAATAATATACATAATTAAATACAAGAGGAATCCAACAAATATGATGTCTTATTCTACTAGGATAAGTATTAATTAATTTAATGACTACAAATCTACATTCATCTAGTAGTGATTGGTAAGAAGGAATAACTTCATATGTAATGAAATATCATTATAGATTAGTTCTTACTAGTGTGTTTTAAATTTAGTCTTTTGTCCTATATTTAGTGGCTTTTTTAGTAGCTTGAGGGCTCTCTGTATTAGTTTTTACTGGACTGCTCTAATGGCAGCTATGAATATTTTGGCCACTTTTATCTATCATGTTGATATTTTGATGGTTTTTTCTAGTAGTAGTATTAAAATTCTTTATCATGGGGGGTTTTTCATGATTAAGAAGTGGGTTGGGAAATTTCAGGGTAATGACTTATGACTAATTATCAGTTTGTGCTTTGTGTTGCATGGGTCAATGCCCATTTTGGTTGCTTCTTGATATACAAATAAATAAAAGGACAAGTTTCATAATGATATAAATGTATTTTAGATATTATGTGTTTAATAAGTGAGGAGAGTTTATTTAATAAAACATGCTTGTTTTTTAAGATCTGTTTATACTACACCTCATAATTTCAAAAACCTCTAATATTCGTAACATTGTAATTTTGATAAAAAAAAATTCCTTATAAACTAAAGAAGGATTATAGACGAGGCTAGAGGAATTTTATCATCTCAATATGGCTTCTCACTTAGCAATGATTGTTTACTAAGAAGAAAGTATTTTTACCCCTATACCCATGCGACTTGATAGATTGATTCCTAAATAGAAGAGGGATCTCAACAACAATATTTTCCCTACAACGAGCAAGGAGGTAGAGGGTGGGGGAAGGATTTAAGTATACTTTTTTGAGAACCTAAGGAGGAATTAGACACACTCAAAATATATGTGGTCTTTCAAGGTAATGGCATCTTATGTGAAGACATATCAGTGATGATTGTGTCTATAACACTTGAGGAGACACTAGACACACTCAAAGGAGAAGTGGACTTTTGGAGGGAAGGTGTCTCATGTACATTAGACACACTAAGAAGAGATAAAAAAAATTCAAAGGAAATGTGTCTCGTTCTATAAGGGAGGCAAAAACATTCATGTTGTGAAGATAACTTCAAGTTTTATAGTCAGAGAACCACTAATGTGATCAATTTTGTATTTCTTGAGTGAGTGAGGAGGATTGGTGAAGGAACTTCATCAAAGTCTCCAAAGGGTTGGGATAAAATCCATGTAATGTCCACCATTGTATGATTAATGTAATAAGGGGGGAATATTATAATATTACATTAAATAGTTTAAATTTAGGTTATATTAATAAATTAATAATTAGTTGATTGTTAGTCTCCAAAAATTTACATTCTATTAGATAATTTATAATAATAATAAAGGATTTATAATTCACATGAATGTAATTTAAATACCAACTAATTGAATCAAATTTTGAAAAGAAAAATATTAATTCGATTATGTTCTCTTTATTAGAGAGAGTTAGTGTGATTTCATGGATTTGGAGTAAATTGCCCATAGAGCTTTGGGGTTGTGAATATTTTATTTTATTTCTCCATGATATAAATGGCTAGGTGATTCTTTGTACTTTGTTGGTGCATTCCTTATAGAAAACTCTATTCCTTGGTAGTACCTTGTGCCTTATGATGGTTTTGTGGTCATCTATGGTCTATTAGTTCAATGTTGTTATCTCAAAACATTATAAAATACATGAGCTTGAAAAGAAGAAGGGTTCTAATTTTTGGAGTGAAGAAAGAAATGTGACAAAACTACTTGGTCATCAAGAAGAGGCAATAAGATGTCTAGAGAAAAAGTAGAAATGTTTGAGCATTTAGTACCTAACTAGAATTGGGTGCTAAGATCATTATAAAAGCCATTTTGAGTTTATATATGTTTTAAACTTTGGGTTTATTTTATTTTTGGACCTTATTTTCAGTTTGCATGTATACTTCGAGTGGATATTTATCTTTACACTACTATTCTTTCAAGTTTCACTACTGAAATGGGAAATGGGTTGTGCTTAAATGGAGTTGTTATTTCTTAGAAAAGGAATAATTTTGGTTGTTGCCCCTATTCTTGTGCAACCCCATTTAGATTTTCAAAGTTCTTTCCCTTCTTTTATAAAGATAATTTATTCCATGTTGGATGGTAGATTCATGTGGGAAAGAGATTGTCTATATTTTCTGTCTTCTTTTCTCAAGTAGTTCATTTTAGTGTTCATTTTTCATAGCAAGCGCATCCTTCTAATGTTTTTGGGAAAATATGCCTACTTTGGATGTTTGGCTATGATGTATATGAAATCAATGCGATTATTTTATCTAATACCCATTTTATTTTTCTATCTTAGGAGGTTTAGTTATTTTTTGAGTAGGGGTCTTATGGATCTTCCTCTTTGTTTGTACGTCTTTGGCAACATCTATGTTTCATTGGCCTTTCCTTGATGGTTCTGTTTAAAAGTTTTTAAGTTTACTATAACTTGGGACTCTCATATTGGGGAAAATAACTACATTACTATTTATTATGTGAAAACTAGGTTCACTAATTAGAAGCATGTTTAATATGACCTCTTTTGTTTTGAGGTCTTGCACTTTGGACACATGATTTTTTCAAGAAATATCTTATTGCCTACTATATTTGGGTTACTAGTGAATTGTGTTTATTTCATGGTAGCATTGGTAACCCCTTTAAAACCTAATAGCAAGGAGAGATAAGAAATCAATTATGGGAGAGAAAAAGGAATTGTTAATGGAGAGATAAAGTTTATGATGGAGTGATAAGGTAGATGGTCAACATGGGACGGGTGGTCTAAGGAGATGTAAGGAGGGGGTGTTGGAGCAATAAGGGTTGTATGGAGTGATATGGAGATATAGGAAAATGAGATGAATTTATAAGGTGATTTGATAGACATTTAGAAAAGAGTGATAAGGATTTATTGGATTGATAAGGCATCCACTTGAATACAATTGCATGTGACAGTGCTCATACCTCAAGTTGAGACATCACCATGGAGATGGGATTCCTCGCAGGGATCCTAATTGTTCAAAGGAGTGGTGAGAGTAAAAAGATAAGGGGAGTTTGTTTGGGAGATTAAGGGATAAGGATAGATTTAAGGGAAGTTGTTTGGAGAGATAAGGAGATGTCATTGAACAATAAACATGAGAGATATAAAGGGAATATGAAGTCATGAGGCCTCAAATTGATAAGGAGGGAAATTATATCAGAAGGAAGACTAAAGAAGAAGTTTAAAATGACACAAGGAGATATAAAAGTATAATATAAAACAAATATAAGGATGATGACCTTTAAAATGTGGTCTTAGTGATTCAAAACATTAATCAAAAGTTACTTGAGTTTCACCTCTCACTAATTCATAGCTCTATTGAAAAGCAATTCAATTTAGACCTTTTAGTTATTAAATTATTTTTAGAATTTTATATAAACTTAAAAAATATCTTTTTTTTGTGAGAAATTAAATCACATTATGAATAATTTTTGAAGAAATACTATGAACTTCAAACTTGATTTGCATAAGATTAATAAAGCATAAATTGGCTGGTTAACCTGCACATATAACCCTTCCTATGCGAGATTGTAGCTATGGTATGATCGGTCTACCTTAACATATATTCAGATTTCCACATGTATAATTTCATAAGAACTGAATATCCCATAATTTACTACTATAGAGAGGGGGGTTTTGAAACAATATTTAAGACAAACTTAAAGTAAATTGTCTTTATTTGAGATGATATAAAACTTGTATATTGTCTAGAATATTGTCTTTCAATGGGTGTCTTAAATATTGTCCTTAATAATATAAAATACTAGTATTATTGTCTCTTGAGAGAAAATTTAGATTTTTATCTATAGTAACTAGACCTATAATGAAAAATTATATTGTCTTTATACAAAGGATGCATGTCTCTAATCTCACTTTTTGATTTATTAGTTAGTATATGTTAGGGTATAATGGAATCAAACCACCATCCCTCTACTTCTAAACTAAGTGCTCTTCCATTAAGATAACACCCTTTTTAGAATTCAAAATAATTTTTCTTTTCTTTTCTTTTCTAGGGACAAGGATAAAGGATTTAGCAATATCCCTTTTCATAAGATAAGAATGATCAAGAATCCTTAAGGAATAATTAATTAGATATTAAACTTATTATCATTAAAATTTCATATTATAGATGAGAATATCTATAAGGATATTGATCAAGAAACTTTTAGTGCATCATAGTTTTAACTTACTTGAGGTATCCTCCCAAAAAAAGTGATAGATTTTAATATGCCACGCTAAGAAGCTTTGTCAGTTGTGACATTTTCTTTCAATGTTCTGTACAAGAGAAATAGTAAAGTAATGCATTTAATAACCAATAGACTAATACATCCATTTTGTGAAATTCAAAAATAATTATGAATTTCAATAGGATATCTTATCATCTTTCTATTGAAAGCTTAAATAAAATTTGAGTAGCATCTAAATACCTTAATAGATTATCTTAATATAATCATCATAGTGGTACATTCATCTAAATTTTCTCATTAAAAAGTACCCAAGGGTTGAATTAATGTAAATCTAAAAAAATGGACATTAGGAATTGTGTAAGCACATTCAAATTAATAAAATCTATTATTTCCATTATAAAAATATATATTATAAAAATTGTAAGCATACACATCTCAGTCCAAAATTTAAATAATACACTAATAAAATGCATAATAAGTTATTAAATTTCCATACAGATCAATAGAATTATTCAAAATTCTAACATGGAGAAATAAAGACTTGATAAAGGGCCTCATATTCTTCTTCTTGGTTTTATCCTGCCAAGACAAAAGCACATAACACACATTAACAAATTTGATAGACCTTACAAATTTCAAATCTAACCTAAATGTTAGCACATAATCATTTAAACATCATACATAAAAGACATGCACCTTTTCTTCACTATGTATGTTGGTTAATATGTGACATAGAAGTTGAGGTGTTTTGTGATGCTTAAAAATTTGACCGCATTCTTACTTCCCAATTCATTGAATTTCATAGAAGTATGACACCTAAAATTTACAAATCCATGTACAATAGATAATGTGTTATGAAAGATAAGGTACTTTATTTTGAAGGAGAACTAGAAGTCTAACTTTTTAGGTAAGAGATTTCTTGAAATCATAATATTTTAGGTTGAAGAATTATCCACATATGAGTTGTTTACAAAGTTTACCTTCTCAAGTTTAAACTTACAACATGTACCTATACATGGCGATGAATATTGGTTTGAATATAACAAAATTTGAGTAATTGTGTCACATATTTAAATTATAGTCTAAAATAATAATAAATAATTTATCATTTGAAACATTAAGTTATGGCTTATTATTGTATAACTTTAGTATATATATTTAAATATAGATAAGTTTCAACTCAATAAAATAAAATTATCAGTTCCAATAGCAAACCTCTCATAAAATTTCAGTGACAGAAGGTTTACACATAATATAGATTTTTTTACACAAATTGTCCCTCAAAATTTCTTCAATTCAATAGCATTGAGTGCCACATCTCTAAGAACAAGAACAAGCTTTCATTCCATGAACTACTCATATTTTTCAGCATTGTAATGTTGTTACAAAGCCCAACCAATGATTTGGATATTACCTGCACATATTTTCCTTATACATCACATACAAAGGAAAAACATTAAGATTGAATTTTTTTGTAAACTTTGACTATTTAGCACTTTTATCATTGAAGTCGGACACTAGTGAATGATGTTCATAGCTAGAGAGACTAAACAAACACCCTTAAATATCATATAGTAAGAAAAAAAAAATTAACCATTTAACATTTGAAATGAAACAATGACCCATTTTATAGATTGAGCTTATTAATCAAACTAGTCTATAATGCTATACTTGATTTTAAAGTTTAGTTTTAGCAAATTATACATTTTCATACCTGATAAGAGTATCAATGTATCACATGACTTGTTGCACTCATAGGATTATTTTTTTAGAAAAAAATTAGATTTCATCCCATTTGAATTGCATGGATGCATAGTACATAAAAAGAAAAATATTTACATTAGATAGAGTCAATACAATACAAAAAAAATCTGTTGCACACATAGCATTGCCTGAGGCTAAAAATGAGAAATCCCATGACACCTACTATGAGAATGGTTATTATGGAAAAATAGAGTTTCCTCTATCTCCATTTTATGCATATTATTTCAAATGATAATTTTTTTTCTTTTGTTCTATGTATTCTTTAGTCTTTATATTAATTTATGTTTAGGGGATTCAATTAGGTGAGACTGATTTTTTATTAGTGCCAAGGATGTGTGTTTTACCCAATTTTCATAGTGCATAACTGCCATTAAAACACATCTTCTAAAAAGAAAATATTAGTCCATGATTTAATTATCAGTATCAATTTCATTTGGGAAGCTAACCATTGTGTTAGGCATTCTAAGTTTTGAGAGAATCATATCACTTAAGAAGATCTGAATTTTATATTTGAAAGGATCAAATTTTTTTGTGAATACCATCTTGATACACAATAAGTGCTAAGTGTTTCATTCATTTTAATAATACATAGATACTTATAGATTTTTATGATAATTTATAGTAGTCTCAAATATATTTCATGATACAATACCAATGATAATCTACAACAGTATATTGTAGTACCAAATATATTCCATGATTTAGATAGATTATAGATGCTATGTCAAGTCCCTAGCCAAATTCTATGGAGATTCTCCTTCATTAAATTTGAACCCTAGACCTCTATAATCTAGTCTCTAGACACTAAATTTGATTGATTGATTACAACAAGTCTTAATCAAACCCAAAAAATTGACAAAACAATAGGGTTTCAAAAACACTATAGCTCTACAATGTTCTACATAAACAATCTAAAGTATCCACCAGAAGTAAAGGAGGTCCTATTATTGTATTATTACCTACTAAGAAGCACATTAAAAAAAAAATCCTCATCCATCTCATTGTCTTCTTGGTCCCCAAGTTGCACCGAATAGTCATTCTACTTGAATCCCATCTCTTCTTCAGCCAATTCTGATCTTGGCTCCTCTGTTACATTAACACACTCCTATAGTTTAAATATCAATTCTATGAATGATAATTGATATGAGGGTTCTGAAATAAAGGACTAATATTAATAATATTATATCAGGTATCAGTCAAGATACCAAGTTCATAGTAGCCAAATTGTAGGTTAGAATCAATTTTCTAGCTTAGATGCATCTATGAATCTATTAAGGTGCAGTGATCTAAAACAGGAAAACTTAGCCTAGTTGTAAGTACATGGAGATGAAATTTACATAAAAATTTCCTCACTAGCATTAACATGATCCTTAATTTTTAACATCAATCCTATTGAGGAGAATTAATAGGAGCCTAAACTTAGTTGTTTGACAATTCTAGAATTATTTCCTGTGATTTGATATATTTATGCTACTTGCTGGTTTTACAGGATTTTTAGAGAGGCATCTTGTGAATTTTCATTTATTCTATCTATCATAGTTTCTTTATTCAAACCCCTAATTTTGGGGTTCTTTTCACTTTAAGGCCTCAGTGCTTATCACTATTTTAGCAAGTCATGACTTTTTTTACCTTGTACTTCTATTGCTTAGAGATTTGGCTATTGTTTGAGGCCTCATCTCTTATGCTTGTGTTGGAAAAGTCACTAAATCCTCTGTAAGGAATATCCTTTTATTGTAATGGGCTAAGCTTTTGTTATTCAAAAATGCACTCATGCATATGCCATATCCTCTAACTATACACTTCTCTTAGCTTGTATTCCACTATGCTCCAAGGTATAATGAAAAGTTCTATTATATTAATGTTCTTCCTCTTGGCATAGTGTTACTTTAATCCTACCATTTTATCTTAATGAATAATAATGATTATGTCAATTCATGTTCTTCTTCTGGGATCTTTGACACATCTTATGGATTTATTGATCTTTATTACAAATTTTTTATTTAATTTTCCATAAATTATTTTTTCATCTTTTGTAGCTATCATTCTTGAAGAAATTTAGTATTCTGAATCATTGGAAATTATTGTTCTTTTTGTTCATAGTGTTCGACCATGTCTCTAAAAGTTCATGATGCAAATATAAATCTTCATTTTTTACTATCATTTCAACCAATTTCTCTAATATTGTTGATCAATGCATCATTCTCACCACTTCTTGGAATGGTTCTCACAGTTACCTTGGCTTTTATTAATGTTGTTTGGAGATCACTATTCTCTATTTGTTATGCTTGCATGCTCTTTGGCCTTTATTTCATTTCCAAATTTTCAATATCAATATCTTTTTTTCTGCACTGTTAGGAGTGCTTCTACCTTGTACAAGGGTCATGCTTATCATTTAAGATTTTGACCTTGCCTCAAATGCACATATCACCATCTTTCAAGAAAACAAACATTATGTCATTGTACCCTTTTAACTACTATAATTGTCTTTGGCATTACTTTATGCTCTATTATCCTAATTTGAATCAATGCCTTTAAAATTTCTCTCAATATAATGGTTGCTCATTAGCATTGATCCACTCCTTAACCTCAGGGCTCTCATTCTAATCCTAGGTGACTCTTTTTTAGAGAGATTTTTCTTTTTAGTTTTAAATCTTGCTAACTCACATTACCATTTAACATCTCTCTCTCTCTCTCTCTCTCTCTCTCTCTCTCTCTCTCTCTCTCTCTCTCTCTCTCTCTCTCTCTCTCTCTCTCTCTCTCTCTATCTCTCTGTTGCAATATATAGATATTAGGAGAGAATGGTAACAAGTTGGGCTCATAGCCAAGGATACAAGGACTTGAATGACAACTTTTTAAAATAATAAATACTTAAACAATTCAATATTATCCAAGCCTCATAGGACCAGTCATATCCAACCAAAAAGTAACTTCAAATTCATAGGGGCTATGGTTTCAACTTCAAATCCCCCCCCCCCCCCCCCCCCAATATAGGAAATCACCATATATAGTCATTATATAGAGTTACTTAAATGAAGGTTGTAAATAGTTTAACAATAAATTGGTGGCCTTTTTAGTTGAACAGTCTAATATGAGACATGTGGAAGAGTGGGTCAGTAGTATAGATAAAACAACTCTCTTTCATGAATGAGGATGCTTTGGGAGAAACTGAAATTGGTGGTAATGAAGGTAAACCAAGTGGAAATCACAATATTGAGATATCAAAGGCTTTGAAGAGATTAAACACTAGCATTCAGGGTGCTGACTTGGCCAATGAAATGGAGCTTGCCAATAACATGATTCCCTCACTAAATGCTTCCTCAATTGTGGCACAAATCTCTGGCATTGGTTTGTGTGTTATAATAGCATTTTATAGCCTTCCAACTATAAATCTATATGGGTACCATATAGTTTAGTAACTTTTGTAGTTAGTGTTCTATTCATTTTCCCTATATCAAATAGTAAATTAGCTCTATTTTGCATATAAAGTAGTTTCATTCAATTGTAGTTTTTAGCACTGTGTATCAGTTTAGGATCTCTAGTAAACATGTTCATACTCTAGACCTATCTCAGGAAAAAATTGCTACCATTAAAGGGATGCAGGAGCTAGAACATTTATGTGTAATTTATCACAGCTACAATAAAATAACAAAAATTGGTCATGGTATATATACTCTCCACCTAATTATTCTGCACGTGACTTCCATATAGCATGTCCAAGTTTAATATCTATACATTTCTCTTTGTTGTGTGGGAATGGCTACTTGTACCTTAATAAAGGAGCTATATCTGACTAGTAACAAGATAAGTTATATTGAAGTTCTACAATGATTGTTAAAATTGACAATTTTGGATAGAATTTTCAAAAAAATCACAACAGTAAAA
The DNA here is from genome assembly GCA_028749045.1 of Cupressus sempervirens. Lineage (NCBI taxonomy): Eukaryota > Viridiplantae > Streptophyta > Pinopsida > Cupressales > Cupressaceae > Cupressus > Cupressus sempervirens. Next base: position 205,794,060 of record CM053783.1, read on the forward strand.
ACACTAGATCAACTTAAAGCCAGATATTGTATGTAATTGGAACTTTACCTCTTGGGTAATCTAGTTCATAAAAATGTAGGGGATGAGACAATTAGAAAATAACTACTAAACCTCCTTCCTCACATTGCATATTTGAACAAGCAATCAATTAAAATAGTTTCTTCTCATGAAGCTATTATTGACAATGTTGCTAGGACCTCTCTATGTAATGTGGGTATGCATTCTTGTAATAAGCTTTCTGGGAGGCAAAATAATCCATCTTCTAGTAACAAAATGACTACTAATCTGTGATAAGGAAATTGTGGTAGTGAATGACCAAGTCACTCAAAAGACTGCCAATGTAAGCCTATACATGAGAAGGGGAATAGAAAACAAGAACATGTACATTCAAAAAGAGCCTCACTTGCAACACCTTCACACTATCATCAGAAGCTTAAAAGTAAGGCTATGGTGGCACATCAAAGTGCCTTTTACAAGGTTACACTAGGATATAATAACATTACTAATTTTAGTCTATTACATTTAAGAGGATTGACAAATTTGGAGAGCTTAAATTTGTATTAATGTAAAATTGGAGACATAGGATTGGAATACTTGAGATGGCTTACTTTTTTTTGAAGAACTTGGATCTATTAGACTCTAAAGTTGGTAGTAATGAACTCTACCATAAGCAAGGCTAATATAAATAACACAACAAAACCAACACAAACATATGATTGACACTTATCTTTTTTCATAACCAATGGCATTAGTGGATCTTGCATGTTGGTGGAGTTACTATAGAAATTCCCTATATTAAAAAAATGCAAATAATAACAAAATTTATAAAGGTGAAATAAGTTAATTAAATGAACATGAGACTAGATCAAATCTCACAACTGGCATAGTATGAAGTGTACTAAATAGTGTAATAGGGTTGCAACAACTTTGGAGATAGCCTGCATTTCAAAAGTAAAAAATGAACAAAATATTATGTAAAATCTAAGATAATTTTCAAGCTTACCTCTTGCACCATCCTAGTAATGTTTTCCCCTTGTCTATTCCTTCACATATCAATTAGACCATTTAAGGTCATTTGATCTCCTATAGTAGTAGAATTGGGAGCACCCATAAGCACATCCTTGAAGAGACACATAATGAAAAAATATGAAAAAATATTGAATATAAAATATATGCAAGTGAATTCTTATTAGTGCTTATTCATGGACTTTTCTAACTTATTTATAAGAATTCTTATTAGTGAATTATTATTAGTGCTTATGAATTCTACATTGTAGCTTATAACAAAGTTACAAGATTTCATAAGCATGGACACATTTCTCGTCTATACATGAATTCCTAGCATTCAAATAAGTGTATCATAAAATCTCATATGATCTACATATAATCATTATATATTGAGGATTTTCTATTAGTTGAGCAAAAAATTAATAGCTATTACTTACTATTCAAATAAGTGTGATAGAAAATGTCATATGATCTACATATAATCATTAAATATTAAGCATTGGCTATTAGTTGAGATCTGGTATGTTTCCCATAGCCTGCGGTATTCCCAACAACATTTGAAGCCTCTTAATCAAGAACTAGGAGCCTATAAGAATTCTAGTCCACCTTCCCCACTAGCCTATCGAAACAATCCACTATAGCTTCTATGATCCCCTGATAACTCTTCAAGATACCTTTCACCATATTTTCCATTTTATTTATACTTTACATCAGGTTCTTAGTGACTCTATATTCATTTTTGACATCCCTAGTCTTCTCTTTTATACATCCTTCCTACACTCTACCCTAGACCTCTTGTATCTTGGTATGCATTGCTCTATACTAAATATTTAGAGTTTTAATGGAAATTTGAAAGTCCACTTTTCCTACAAAATGTGTAGAGATAAATTACTTTTGTCATTTACAAAACTCCAACCTGAGCATCAACCATAATTACCCTTAAATTATCTTCCAATAGTTTAATATTAAACTCATCCATGTCAACCATTATAACCATTGGGAAATTTCTCTAATTGGTTTTCTTAATGTTACCCTTGTTTCAATCTCCAACCTCCTTATAAATCAAGGCTTGTGGTCAAATTTAAGCATCATCCTCCATGAATTCTACATAATCCATGAGTAGAGGAGCCTCATTTCCAAGTCCTCTTAATTATCATCCTTGATTATTATTTTTCCTCCTCACTCGTTTCTTCTTATGAGAGACATTTATTTTTCTAAGAATGAATGCACATAGGAGATTGACCTTGTCTAGGAGGTATGTAAAGCCTTTCTTTAGAGACATATGAATATCCACTCCCCCTTCCTCGGTCATAACCATGTTCTTCAACCACTAATCTATGGAAGTATCTTTAATTTCTTCTTCAATACTTCCCCCTTGTAAATCCTCTTTGTTCATAGTTTCTTTCTTTCTTTCAATCAAATGTAGTGTAACATCTTCCAGTTCAGGAATAATTTGTTTCCCCTAACATTTACTACTACCAAGTCTCAAATGGTTTTTCTCTTTAACTAGACCAAACTATAGTAAATAATCTTTAACAATATTAACCATATAATAAAAGATCAACCACATAAGCCCTTCATGTAATATTGGTTTGTTAGGTTTATCCATATAAGATTAATACTATGAATCAACTAATAGATAAGATAAAATGGTAAATAGATAAATTTTTATGAGAAGTAGGAAAATTAGATTTAAAAAAACTTATCCCAAACTTTCTTTTAAGACAAATATAAAAAGTAGAATTGATGACTTTATGCATCTACTTATTAGTCTAAGATTCACACATAACTTTTAAAATATCATCATTCAAGATGTTCTAAAAAAATGAAAAAATCTAAATAGAGAACCTATTAGCTAAGATAAATCCATTTTTGCATCTATTTTTTTTTTTTAAATCCTAATTCCATAAGAGTTATAAGGTCCTTGAGAGGAAAAATAATTGAAAGGAATAATACAATATATAAAATAAGCTAACCCTCCTCTATTACTATAGGATCTCACTATGAAAAGAAGGAAAACTTATAAACAACTATTCTCAAGTAATATTTTTTAATTTGTAAAAGAAAAGAGGGCCATGATCCCATAATACTAGAAACAAATATAAAGAACCTAAATTGGAATTCCTACTTAGAGTCATTAAATCTAAGAGAAATCAAAAACACCCCCACCTATAAAATTAATTAAAAATCATAAAAACCATCTATAGAGAGATCATGTCACCGAGTTATTATCTTTAACACTAGGATATTAGTTCTTCACCAAATATTTTCAAGATTTAATAACTCTAATTATACTAAGAAAACTAATAGACTGCAATATTATAGAGTTTCTAAAGTTTAAAGACCAAAAAACATGTTATGCAATTAAGATGTGCTATGTTAATTTTAAACAAGTCATTAAACCAAAATAAGGTTCATTATTCCTAGCTATTCTAGCCTAGTATTTAAATAGGCTATATACACATAGAAATTCTAGTCTTCAATATCCTCCTTATGCTTCTCTTCTTCGTTTGTTTGGTCTTCTTATTTATTCTACACAAATTTCTTCAACCTAAATCTACCAACTACCACACCAAATAGGACTCTCTTAATAATCCCATAAAGTATCTTGCAAAGAAAGTGAATGGCATAATTAAATTATTTTTTTTTCATCCACAAAGAATATTATAGAATCTTCAAGAGATTAATTTCATTCAACAAGTAATACACCTAAGACTAAAAGTCTCAAGGAAAAATGATGTCGTCTCAAAAAGGGAAAGGAAGAATATTTAGAGGGGCTCATTTCTAGTATTGGGTGAAGAATTATATACAATATAATAAAGAATCTTCCAACTAATATAGGTTTACTATGATTTCCATCCAATTTTCCTTCTCCCATTCCTCAAGCTCATGAACCTTAGCATCATAATTTTTACTCTTTTTTTCCTCTGTAGATTCTTCTTTCTCTTTAACTTCATAATCCTCATTCATTTAAGGAATAATTTCCTCCTCAATCTTCTTACCCTTCTAAATTGCTCTTACAAATATAACTAGACATCATCTCTCATGACCTACCCTCATGCTTATGATCTTCCACATATTTAGTTTCATTTTCCTTACCTTCCACTTTATAAATTTCTATTAAAGGGTTTCTTCTTTTCACCTTTTTATCTCTAGTTTTGGTCTTAGAGGGGTTTGACTTGGTGAGAGAAATCTTATTTTTATGGGGCATTGTATCAATAAATGCTTCCTCAAAGGGGATCATCGTCTTGGTAGTTTGGGGATTTTGATTTTTCTAAGGAGGATTTCCCATTTTAACATTAGGCTTAGCATTTTTATAGCAAGGATTAGATTCTAAAATCTCAATCTTGAGAGCTTTCTTCATTGATTTCATAGTGTTGTTTTATTTCTATTGAGGGTAGAAAAAAGATGAGTCCTAAATAAAGACTTGTCAAATTCATATTGATCAAGAGAAACAAAAATTATTTTGTTAAGTAGAAGAGAGACCTCACTGGATATTCTCAAACTCAGGGGTGAATATGGGAAGAATGACATGTATTAATCCTATGGTCATTTATCAGTTGATTCAAATTTTTAAAAAGACACCAAAGGAAGGTAGTATATCTACCTTCTAGGGTAAAATATTTTAATCATACAAGATAATATGGAGGTGACAAAGCTTGAAATGGTGATACCCATGATTATCATTCACCAAAACCATAAAATTTTCTCCTTAATGATAAAATCCTTCATATAGATCTTTTAGTCACCTAAGTTCTCCATTTCATATTTGTCACATGTACATTTTATTCTAGTGTCTTCAACTATCATTTCAAGGGTAACGAAAAAATTAATTCTCCCCTTCATGATATTACCCAAGTTCCATGAGTTAAAAACCTTCATTAATAGAGTAGTGAAAAACCATTCTATAGCAAGTAAATACAATTTTAACTCACCATACTAAAGGTATCCTATAGATAATTATTTTAAAGAATCTTGCAATAATATTTAGGCTCAAACTATTTCTAAGGATTCCCCCTTAGTGTTAATTTCTAAGAGAAACAACTCTTGATATATGAATATAAGAGGATCACTTCTACCCATATCTATAGGAAAAAAGAAAATAAAAACTTTTATTTCTCTATAGATCATAATGGAAATGAAGCTTCTTCAAAAGTACGTAACTTTATTTTTGAAAATAGTGGAAAGACTTGAAAGCATATTCCAATACAATGATGGAACTTCTTTGATTTTTATGAATAATTTGGACAAGATTTTCCCAAATGTTGATAAGATGTTTAGCTTCATGAAAATATTTAATTAAATGATAGATTAAATTTCTACTTATGAAATTATAAATGTGGTGATTATTGGTTTCATGAAAACAAATTTTTGTAATTTTTAGATAGGAGGCCACCAAGATTTGACATCAGAGTGGGAGTACCTTGTACAATTTGGGAAGAAATATCATTGACATTATTCAAAAGAAAAAGGAAACTAGATAATTCTTTTTTTTGATGAAAAGAATCATATAACATTCCATACCTTTAGACTTAGTATCTCTAGCAATTCCATTAGTTAAGATATTATTATAAGTGCAATTATAAGTTATTTAGATATTATTCAAATATTATTCAATTAGTTTTGGTTAAAGTAATTATCCCTTGAGATTCCTCGTAGGACATAAAATTCCTATATAAAAAGAAGATATATTATTTTCTTTATAGACTTTATTTCTATATATGTGTCCCCTTTCTTTTGCAAGGACCTATTTTATCTTATTAGGATACTGCTCATGCTAACATAAAGTAGTAATCTTAATGGTTTAGACTAACATTTTCTGTGATATCTACTACATGAATATCTTCTCTTAGAGTGTGGTGAATCTCTATTTTCTTGAAGGTGACAAGAATTATCCTACAAGATAATCAACAAGCATCAAAGGAAACTAGTTATCCATATTAAACAATTTATTATGATGTTAGTGTCTCCTTCAAGGATTATATAATCAAGGTTTACTTCTCTCAAATGTTTAATGTATTGTGAAGAAGGACTGACTTGATCTCTATTGTCTAAGCCAATATAAGAAAATGTATAGAAGCCTTTAATGAAAATTCTACTCCAATTCTTGCTAACACCACTAGCAATAGAAAGACATGATCTTCCCTTTCCATGTTCATCCATATTAATTTTGGTACAATCAATAAATAGAGGGATTCATTTAGTAGATTTTCTTCTTATAATATTGTCCTAGTTAATATTTAGAAGGTTCTTTTAAATACCCCATATTTATTTAAATCATAACTTTGAGAGATGGTCAATTTTTCCATTTTCCAAAGAAAATAAGATTGATATTTTTCTTTGTCTACAATGTTTTTTTGAAATTGGGCAGTTTTGGTTCTAGAATGGTCTTTAATTTTTTTATTTTTTTTGTTCATTCTTAACATAAAATAGAGGAAAGGAGGGATATCAACCCAAAGAGATGTTAGGATAAGGTGATAAAATTGGATAAATCTCTATTTTTCAATAAACATATAATCATAGAATTTTGTATCATTCATTTAACATTTAATAAGTAGAACACACTTTCCTACATCTCCCTAGCATAGTAACAATGCAAGAAGGTGGTATATGCATTCACAATCTAAGTAGAAGAGCACACATATGTTTACCAAAGTTAACCACCTTTTATTCAAATTATCAATAGTTAGATTTTTACCTTCTATCTTCATGTTATGTACATGGTTTGAGTTCTATATCCTAGTTTACAAAGTTGGAAAAATATGACTCCTAATCACTTGAAATGAGGAGGATTGAATTCATCGAGTAGAGATGATAGATAAAATATATATATTTATACTCCTACTTCCATAAACTATATTACTAAAAATAGATATATTTAATTTCATTGATAGAGATTATTGGCTTATAAATTTTTGTTTTTGAAGTATATAGATGGCAGCCAAGAGAGATGGGGGATTGAACCCGAAGTGAAAAGAGGCTAAAATATTAGCCAAAGGTTACCTCCCTATCATATAACCAATAACATTTTATACTTCAAAAAACTAAAATAATAAATAACAACCCTAACAACATGAGTCCTATTGTGATCAAGCATATAAACATGTAAAGTATTCAACTAGTACAAAGTTGTACTACTACTATCAGCCCAACCATTAAACTTATATGTATATAACAAAAATCCTTGTAGGGCATCAAGTTCAAATTATACAATAACATTAAATAAATAATAAAAAGAACCAACTAGGGTAATTTACTTCCTTCTTATACTATTCCTCCATATCCTTCACCTCAGGTCCATCTTTATCCCTAGTCACCCCCTCCTCTTTGACAAGTTTGTCCAAGAGGGTCTTCATCTAGTCCTCCACCAGGAAGCCATATATGTTGTGTGAAGTTTCTCTTTTCTTTCCTAGGACCTTCACATCCTTTTTCACCTAAAGAAAGTATGGGGTGGTAGCCGCAGAATGCATCACTTTAGTGAAGAACTTAGCTAGGGTTTCAAATCTTTAGCTAGTATGATTACTAGATAAATCCTTCATTGAATGTTCAAGCCTATCAAGATGAGCCTTATAATAACTTTTCTCATGGCTATGCTTTCCTTCCCACCCCTTAGGGGTGTCCTTCCTAGGGGAAGTAATGTCCTCACCACTACTTCTAGGTAGGGAAGGGTTGGCCTCTGAGGTGTTAGAAATGTGGGAGGGGCTAGGAGGGTTGGAGCTAGGCTTCTTGCCAATTTCTTGGTGACATTTCTTCATCTTAGGGGGTTTAACATCACTTTTACTAGACTCTAAGATGAGGACCTATTTGGGAGGGGACTTAAAGTTCTCCATTTGAGGCATTTGTTAGATCTACGAGAACTTTGTTTCTCTTCCTAGTATCAACATTATAAGAAATATCATGAATTTGATGGATTTGAGATGACAAGTTTGTTTTATTAGATTGTGTGAACTAGGTGGAAGATAAGATTAATGAGCTAGTGGCACAAAATTCATGGTAAACTATTTTGAGGCAAATTAAAAGAGGATTGAAGGAGAAGTTTCTAGAAGTGATATGAAATGAGGGATGGATTCATTAAATCCTACCTAATCTATCCTAACCCTAAATTGGATGATGGATAATGAACAACAAAAGATTTGAATTCTATATTTCTATAGATGGCTAGTTAGAAGCAAGGGTTTTCATGTGCGAGAACCTAAGAAAGACAAGGAGTCAAGGGTATTGCTTCATTCAGTGAACTAATTGAGGCTCTGCATTGGCATGTTAAGCAAGAGGGTTTAAGGCTATGGATGCTTGAAGGGTGAACAAACTATCAAAGCTAAAATGTGTGAAAGCCAAGAAGAATGGACAACTAAAACAAAGATATGTAATCTAAAAATGGAGTTGTAAGTTGTTATCAAATCAAGCCTTACCATTACTCTCTAATAATTGTATTAGTTTGGGGTAAATCCTTTGGATTAAGGTTGAGCTAACAATCATTTGTAAATCCTTTAACTAGGTGATATTCCAAGTGAATGCTCTAAAGTCCCTTAACAAGGCTCACTCCTAACAAGGTGATTGAAATCCTTTAATAGAGTCATATTTAACAATGTGTATTGTAACCTTTAATAGGGTTGGCCTTTCACAAGGAATCACTTCAAACGAGTGAAAATGTGTAGCATGTTATTGGTGGTTTTTCCCAAATTGTGTTTCTATGTAAATCATCATTTCAAATGTGTTGTTGAATCTGTTATGTTTCATGTTTACATTTTTGCAAATTGATTTGATAGTAATCTACACTTTAAGTGATTGCATAATCTTATGGATGCATGCATGATGATAAATGTTTTATGGGTTCACTAAGCTGTGAAAATTTTTATTTATACATCTGGACCTTGGATAACTGATTCACCCCCCCTCTCACTTATTCTAAAGAATTCAAACATCTTTATAGTGACATAGCAATGAGCGTTGATCTATTTTGATCTGATAGTGGTGATAAAAGATCTTAACCCTTTATTTACTTTACAATGCGGGTTCACTTTCCAACTATGCACATCATGGTAGTCAAGTGGTACAATTTCATTTCTTTGAGAATCTAATGCTGGATTGCTTTGCTTTGGGGCATTTCATGGAATATAATGGAACCATCAGGAAACGTTTCATTATGTCATTATGTTTCTATAATTAACAAACAAGAAAATTTCCATAGCGACATAACGAAAAATGTAGATTGATCTAGAGATTGATAGTGAAAGAATCTCTTCATAACCCTAACTCTATCTTGTATAGAACCAATAAAATCAAGATACTTGTCACCTTGTTTCATATCATAGGGTGAATGCATAAAGTTGGGTCACAATTCCACGGAAGTCAAATCCACGAAATGAGACCTCTTAGAAACGGGTACGCGATTTTAAAAAATGGCACCCATTTTTGGCTCGGGTGCCCGACCCTAAATTTAAAAAATAGGCACCCATTATTTTTAAAAATTGGGTACCCATTTTTTATTTTCAAAAAACGGATACCCATTTCTCAAAAAATTAAAAATTTAAATTTTTAAGAAACGGGCACCTATTTTTTAAAAATAAAAAATGGGTATCCGTTTCTTAAAAATTCATTTTTTTAAGTTTTTGATGGATATTACATGCCGCTTTTAGCCTTTCAAAATGGGTACTCGTTTTTTGAAATTCAAATAATGGGTGCCCGTTTCTCACAACATAAGGTGGGATTTTTTTTTCCTGCCTTGGATTTTGGTTTGGGAAAGGCTTGGTGAGACCAAGCCTATGCCTTGGCCTCTCAAGATTTGGCTAAGGCATTGAACTGACAAATTCATGCCTTGCCATAATTTTTAGAGGGTCTTCCCAATCAAATTTTTTTACGAAACAAAAACCCATTAGAGCTCTCACTGTCCTAATTTTAAAAATATAAATTTTGTATAGTTATGATTTTATTTACTATTTTTTTTTTTTTTTTTTAATCAAAGGTGGTACCTAAATGTAAAATAGCAACGTTCACTAAAACTTTAATAACTTTTTTATTAAATATTTTTTCTTAAATTAATTTATATTTCATCAATCTACATTAAATTCTTTTCAAGTTACAAAAAAAAAAATGAAAAAGTGAAATTTTGATCAAATTATGGTGTCCGCACACGAGAGGTTTTAAAATTTTCTTTTATAGCCAATTAAAAATTAATAAAAAAATAATATTCATTAAAAAATTCAAGAAAAATATTCTCATCAATATTTGGTGTGTTAGGTAACTCCATTTAAAAGGATTTGCAAAAATTCATTCATTTGTGTCAAATTATGGTGTCCGTACACGAGCGTGGTATGGTCCTGAAATAGGCATTTTGAAAAAGTAGCTTTTACAGATCCATATCAAAAAAATAATCTATCATATGGCTATAGAAATAAATTACATATTCGAAAAGAAGATTCCAGGCACTACAATTTTTATTTCTAAAGTTTTTTAATATTTAATCTCTAAATGGCTCAAATTTTGGCATCAATTGACAAAATATTTCAAAAACAGGAAAAACACTTCCACTTTTTGGCCAAAAGTGAGACCCAACTTCTTGCACTGACCCCATACTAGTTGCAAAAGGAAATGGCCCATAGGGATATATGTTGATCTATCATTATCTCACTATGGTTATCAATTGTGCAACTTTACAAAGAGAAATAATGATGACTGTGGATCTTTCTAAAATTTGATAGTTAAGGAGATGCATTGTTGAATACTTATAATTTCATCTTAACAATGTCATCCGTTGATCTGATCTTCATCTGAAAATCTAAATTTAATCCCTAGGCCATTTGACTTGTCAACTTACAAATATAGATAGTTGGATCAAATATGGGTCATCTATTTAATTTCAAGGAGATTCATACCACCTTTGACCTAGTTCTTTTCATCATTTTTGCATCTTTCAGTGTTCACTCTACATCAAATTCAACTTTTCCTTCTCGTAGCTCATTCTCATGATCTACATATTGTCTTCAACCTTGATCTACATATTCTTTGTTGCCATTTGTTCTAAATATTTCTACAATATTCTTCATGGATGCATCTTACCTTCACCACAAACACTTGATTAAAGTATCAAGGTTTTAGAAAAAACTTCCTTCTCATCTTGGAAATGCATAGACTTACCCTCCCTTTTCTTGATCACCTAATATGAACAAATTCATTTGACTTCCTTCAAATGCCTACCCAGGTGTATATAGAGGGATAGCTAAGAAGAGAAGTCTCCTAAAGACAATCTAGACATAGACATCACATCACATCAACTTAACCCTAATCCTAGAAGCTTAAAAAATACAGAGGATTGAAATCATGACAACTTAGCCCTAAACCTTGAATGAATTTATCTAGATCATATGTATAAACAAAATTTATTCTTAGATAGAAATATTCAAATTCAATCATTCTAATATGTCATCCTAAAAGGTGACATATTCTACCCAAATACTATCTTCCAAAGAATTTAGCAAGGAATATAAAAGAGATTTGATCCAAATTTCTAAAATGGTTGAGGATAGCAAAATGGTAAAAATATAGTAGCTAAAACCAATCCTCTAGAGTGATTTATCACATAAAAGCATAGTAGATGACATCTTAGGGCCTAAGGAGGTGTTCCCTAGAAAACCCACCTCACATGCAAATTACTTCATCATTAAACTTGAAGAATTTTTGCAGACTAGTCTTATTGTTCATGCAAGCTTGTTTATGCAACTTCTTTCCACCCATGGGAAACCCACCAACCATAGCAATAAGATCCCCATTGATTAGAAAACTCATCCAATTGATGGCCACTCTTCTGTCATTCCATGAATTAAAGTATTACATAGATATGTTTTCCTTATGTTTTATCATCCCTTCCATAAAGAGTAACAAGCCACTCTTCCAAAAATATATATTCATTTCTTCACTCTTGCAAATGTACCCCTCCACCCCCATAGGATCAATACAATTTCTAGTACCCATACTACCACCCAACTCAACCACCAACTCCAACTCCTCTAAAATTTCAGACATTGCCAAGTTGTAGGGAAGATAAGTTTTAGAAGTTAAATAAAATATACTCAAGATGTAAATGTAGAGGCAGTAGAAAGCCAACATAAGGCCATAAGGTTTGCTAAAGCCCAAAAAATATCTCTCCATGGCACATTTGAATTGTTCCTTTCTTTCCATAATCACATGATGGTAGCTGTTAATGTAGTGTGGTATGAGCGAGGTGTCATTATTGTCTTTTATAGTCAAATTTTTTAATCTAGGAAAATCCATTACCTTCATCCTTTTGTAGAATTAAATAAAATTTATGGCAAGGAGATTAGAAAATCATATCCACATATAATCTTTCAAAACACAAAATTTATGAGCCTTTTTGCTTTCCCACCCACATAGAAACTTGAAAATGTGTCATTCGGTGTGATGATTCATACAGAGATGTTAGAAATACTTCCACCTTCCATCATAAATCAAGTTGATGATGGAATTAGGTTGATATCTTCCCATTCAGTTAGCCTCATGACATTATGACCAAATTTAGCCAACTCATCTGCCACATCATAACCTTCATAGTAAATATGATCCACTTGGCTTACCTGGTATTCCTCCATCATCTTACAAATTTCCTCAATTATCAGCTTGATTGCCCAACAACTCTAACTATCCCCTTTAACAACTTTAATAATTAGCAATGAATCCCCTTCTACCATCAGCCTATTATTTCCATGTTTCCTCATGAGTTTTGATCCCCATAGAAGATTCAATCCTTTAGCTTCATTATTTGAGCCACCCCCATAGTTTCTAGAATAAGATACAACCATTTTCCCTATAGCATTGCATATAAAACCCCTAGTAGCATAACTTCCCATAGTCCTTGAGCCATCAAAATTAAGCTTAAACCATGTCTTAGGGGGAAGGTTCCACACCATATTCTTCCTAGACAAGACATTGGAGTGATCAAACTATGCCAACGTATGGCCCACCTCTCTAGGAAAAAGTCCACTACCTATTTAGTCTACCTAGGGGGTTCATGGGGGGGTGGGGGGAGGGGGTTTGATCACTAGATACCACTACATTCCTTTAGGAGTTTGATAGCCTATTGCAAAAACCCCCAAATCGGTAGAATCTTTATCCCTTAATATTTTATTATTCTGCTCCTTCTAGATTTCTCATGAAACATAAGGAGAAATTATTAACCATAAGTTATTTAGGTATGGATGGGAATACTAGCCATTCAAGTGAACAAACTATTGTAAACCTTCATTAGTACACCATTGGATTCCCCATAAGGAAAGATACTCTCTCAAGACCTCTGAGGTAAAAGGGTAGTGAAGAAGAAGGTGTGACATAGATTCTGTGTGCTAAAGACAAAGGACACAATAGTTTGCAACATGACATCGTCTCCTTTGGAGATTTTCCATTGTAAGGATAGATCCATGTAAATGCATCTATTTGGAAAAAAAATTATTTTTGGAAGGATCCATAGGTGCCAAACCTTTCTCTAGTCTCCCTAGGCCTCCCTCCCCCAAGGAAACATAGGTAAGTAGACCTCATCATGAAGTCCCCTGAGGAAGTAAGCTTCCAAACCATGGAGTCCTTAACTAGGATGATGGGGATCCTATAATTATTCAGTAGGTTTTGAAATTTGAGAGAAAGACCCACCCCCACAATAGTCTAGTGTTGGATCCCAATCCATTGGCGATCTAGGGAGATAGAGCTTTGGGTCATGGATTCATAAGTGTTAGGATAAACCACGGACAGAAATAAAAACTACATGCAAATATAACCAATAACAGAAAATAATAGAACACACAGAAATGAACACAAGGCACCAAGATTTAACGTGGTTCACCCAATCCCTGGGCTACGTCCACCAAACAGCAAGTCCGATCTTATTACAATCCAGTGATTACAACCTGATTACAATCCGTAATCCCTTACAGCTCAATACCACTGCAAGAACCAATTTCGTATCACCACACATCAAAAATACCCAACCCTAAGCCCCTTTTATACAAGTATTAAACCGCTTTAGGGTTATAACATGTCGGCCATATGTCGGCCATAATATGTCGGCCATAATATGTCGGCTACTTCCAAAAAAAAATTTTTTTCGGGGCGATGCCCCGAACCCCACTATTTATGAAGTATGTACAGTACTTTCCTGATCAGTCACCACAATCTAACAATAAGCTCTAGTGTATGTCTCATGCAATGGGAGGAATTTAGTGTGCTTGAGTGGGTAATATTGGAGCCATTGATTGTCCCAAAAATCAATGGTGTCACCATTCCCAATGATTTAATGGTAACCCATCTTTAGAATTTTCTAGGTGTGCACCAAATTAGTACAAATTTTAGAGCCCCAAGGGAGAGTTTGGGTCCATAGGGCATGATAAAATGATTCTCGTCCAAGTTATTTGGCCCTCACAATGTTGCACCAAGTACCCACCAAATTCATCAACCTCCAGCCAACTTTGGATAAGAGGTCTTTATTCATAGAACCAATTCTTCTTAGATTTAAACCTCTGAGGTCCTTAGGATGACAAAAAATTTCGTAGCTTACCAAACTCATCCTAGTACTTTCTTCAATGCCAGAACACAACAAGTTCCACTATATTTTTCGTAGGATATCTTTGAATCTGCCAGGGATTTTGAAAATGGATAGGAAGTAAATTGAGATGCCCTATAAGGAGGCAAAGAGAAGATGGAGTTTCTTAATGCTACTTAAAATCTTATATTTCCATCTTTCCATTTTTATTCAGAAGTGTTCAATGAGACCATTCTAAACTAATTTACAACTTCTTTAATTGTGAGTAGAAACACAAGATAAGTATCTAGGAGAAACACCTCCTAGCATTGCAGAATTTGAGTAACCTTACCTCTTAGACTAGTCATAGTGTTGAAGAAATACACTTTCCATTTCTAGTAATTTATGCATTGACTAGAGACCTTTGCATACTGGTTTAGGATAGCTTTCCACTCCTTGGCTTCATGGATAGATGAGATACCTAATAAGAAGGTGTCATCCACAAATTGTTGAATAGTTTCAAGAGGACATAAGGATGTTGGTCTAACACCTCTTAAAGTATTAGCATTATTTATGGAAACCAAAATTCAACCAAACACCTCAGCCACAATAATGAATAGATAGGGGGATAGGGGTTCACCTTGGCATAGCCTTTGGGATGAAGAAAAAAAAAGCTCTAGGAGTCTCATTAACAAGCATCGAAAAAGTGACAGTATTAACCATACTTTTGATAAAATTTTCATTAAAACCAAGTTTCGAGAGAATATAAATAAAAAATTCCCTCCTAAAGTTATGATAGGCTTTGGAGATATCTAGTTTGAGAGCCATACCTAGGTTCTTACTTCTATCCATAGAGTGGATAACCTCGTGAGTAGTTATGACTGCATCCAAAATCTACCTCCCAAGGATGAAACAATTTTGGTAGGGACCAATGAACTTATCAGGGAGGGGATTAATTTGGTTTACCATAATGTTGGTAAGGATTTTTATAAACTATGTTTCATAGACTAATAAGTGGAAAGTCCTCTAGATGAATAGGGTTATTAGTCTTAGGGACAAGCATAATGAAGGTTTGGTTGAGTTCCTTGAGTAAATTGTCCATTCTAACAAATTCTTTAGTAGCATGGATCGAATCATACTTGACAATATCTCATAATTCTTGAAAAAAAGTTGGAGGAAAACCATTAGGACAAGGGGCTTTGTATTGATTCATTCTAACCATAGCTTTTATAACTTCCTCCTGCTTGAGCTTATCAATCAAGTCCTCATTCATGCGGTTATTCACAATCGAGTGAAAAGATCTCAAAATAATATTTTGCATGTTACCGTTGACCTACACAATAGGGGGTTATAGAGTTCCTTGAAATAGAGATAGACTTTACCATCTATCTCCTCCATATCATTAATCTCCTAACCATTATTGTCCACCAACATGTTTATGGTGCTGCATTTTCTCCTTTTTAATGGTGATCTATGGAAAAAGGCTATATTTTAGTCACCCTCCTTCAACCACTATACTCTTGATCTTTGTTTCTAGAAAACTTCCTCTCAGTTTAGGAGTGTCTTCCATAAGTTCTAACACTTTCTTTCCTCCTACTAATGTTCAATATTAGTATTATCCTTAACAAGTTGGTTTTGGAGGGATTCCAACTTCTTCTCAGTATATTTCTTTTCCTTGGAGATGTTACCAAATGAAGATTTTCTCCATCCCCGCACATCTTTTTGAATTCTTTCAAGTTTTCTAGTGATATAGAATATGGTCGCTCCCTCAACCAGATCCTTTTCCCACCACACAATACAATCTCTAAACTTTCTGTGTGTGTGAGATATGATCTCATACCTAAAAGGCCTCCATCTAGTAGGTTGATTCTCCAACCAAGAGAACAACAACATAGAGTAATCTAAAATGGTCATTGTCTCCGCCTTTAGGAAGAATGTTGAAGAATGTCCCAACAAGAAGAAATAAGAGCCCTATCAAGTCTAACTTGGATCAAATATTTCCCCAATCTATTATTTGACCAAGTGAATGCAAGACCGTAAATATCAATATCAATCAAGTCATTCCTTCCAAGAAAGCACTCCAAATCTTGCATACTACTAGGAAAGTCTTCCAAACCCCCCAATTTCTCTAACAAATATAAAGGGGTATCAAAATCCCCCATGCACACAATTATTTATTGTCTCATAGTCTTAGCTACTTTAGTAGCCTCATCCTAGACAACTAGTCTACCATTCCTCGTGTTGGGGGCATAGAAATTGAACATATTCTAACTAATAGCATGGTAGGTGAAACTCATGACCACAAAATGGGGATTATTATAGGTGGCCATTCCCACCACATTTTTTGGGTTCCACATTGTGGCAATGCCACTGGAGGCACCATTATACTCACTATAAGAAAATTTAGCCCCTAGCCAAATATAAGTAGCAACTCTAGAGAAAACGTGCTCAATCATTTTAACTTCTTGCAAAAGAATCAAGTTAGACTTAAGCTCTATGATCTTTTGTTTTATTTCATACTTTTTCTTGGGGCTATTCAGCCCTCTCACATTCCTAGATATGAGCTTCATCTTTTATGATATTGTGTTTCCTTTAGGGTTTTTTGTTTCCCCTGTGTTATATCCTTCTTTGTTTCCTTTTGTTGGAGGTCTCCTGATCCTCATGAATGACCCTACATCTACCTTATATCCTCTTCTAGGCTTCTACTTTGAGACCATTGAGTCACCATCATCATTGAGAAGGTAAAGATGAGGTAGCATAGTTTTGGGGGAAAGCATTTCAACAATACTTGGGAATGAACCATGAATGTCCCACCAATGAGAAGTGATCCATTCTCTAAGAGGAGGGGTAAACTACACAGAGTAACACTGCTATCAACTTTCATTGCTTTAAGCATCTGTCCTTCCAAAGGTTGGAATAGTTATAGAGTGAGTGTGTCAAAGATCTCTCCCTCTTCATGGTCAATAATATCATTCGTAATAGTTTGGGCTTCTCCATCTTGTCCAATGATGTCCACCTTCATAGGGATTTTTACCTTCTCACTATTTTTGCTAAGGGTTTCAACCAAGTCCTGAGATGTCTCCACACAAATTTCCTTTAGGCTAGTTGGTTCCTTATTCACTAGGAATTCAACCTTTTCAACCACCTCAACAATTTTTGAGCTTTCAACCAGTACCACTCTCAGTGAGGACACTATGTCTTTGAGTTTCTCACCCTTTAGGCAATCCACAACCAAATGACCAAACACGTTACAATTTTGGAAAAAGCAGGCTCATTCCTCATAGATTATCAGTTGTGACTAGTTGCCTCATTTATATTTTAGGTCAACCACTGTCGATAATGTTTTACTCATTCTCACATTGATAAAGAATATAGAAATACCTAGTTTACTTCTAGAACTAGTCATGTTGTCCATTTTGATGAACTGACCAAAGCAGTTGCCAATCCATCTTAACACCCACTCATCCCAGAATTCTAAAGGGAGACTAGGAAATCTTATCTAGACCAAAGCATACTTGTAGATTTATCTCTCCTAGTGGAATCCCATTTTCCAATTTTCCATTAGCAAGGGGTGTTTTCCAAAATTCTAGGAGCCTACCATGACTAAGTCACGATCCTTTTCTACAGTGAAGTTGAATAGGAAAAGGGGGTTAGTCATAGAAAAGATGGACACTCACCCAGAGAGTTTCCACTTCATAAAGCACCATTTCCTTACCATTTCAACCATGTGCAACAAGTAGATGAACTTTCCAACAAGACAAGGGGTAAAGCCAAAGGCGATCAAGTAGACCACTAAATGTGGAAGAGAAATCATGAGACTGGTGGATCCTGAGGAGATCACAAGTTTTGCGCTAGAGTCCTTAAGAAACTAGGATCTGACAATAGCCCCCAACTAGTTTGACTTAGGGGATGTTGCTGATATAGATGTCAACAGGGACCACTGAGGGGTTTGCATCCCAAAAAAGCACAATCATTAGGGATAGTGCAAGGTTTCCTTAGAGGAATATCTTCCTAGAGCAGGTCATGAACATTTTTGGCCTTAACAAATAAAACTAGTTTTAGATCCTGACACACAGGCCCTGTCGGATCTAGTAGGGGGGACCATCACCTCAAGATCAAAGAGGGAAAAAGCTTGGAATGAAGCCAAGAGTGGGAAAGGATTTCAAAAGTAGATTCAAGATATGTAACAATATTCTTACAAATTTTGTTTCCAAAAAACTTTCTTTGAATATTCAAATTCACAAGTCTCTTTAGAAAGAGATTATTCCATAACATAGTTCCTTAGTCATACAAATTTATCTAATTTAAAAACTAATCTTATCCAATATCCATTATTTATTTAGTTAAAATATACTACGAAATCCAAATCATTGCAAACCTCATCTTAAGAAATCAAATTTGGGACTTCAAATAAAAAGGCAATGCAAAATAATATCAATGTAGTGCTTTCTTTCTAACCATCATATCACCATGCTCTCGCATATAGCTTGATTGCAAAACCACATCAGTTGAAGCATGATTGAGAATTGATTAATTATTTCAATTAGTTCAAAATATAATAATAATAATAAATTGCCAGTTGATACTTATCTCTCACAATCTACCTTATTTAAGTGAGAGAACAAATAATCTTCAAGTGACAAAGATAGATGAAATTGATTATACTAACATTAAGGGACATTTTTCATTAATTTAATAATAAAAGTAAATTGAGTATAATTATACTTTTATTTTAAATTTAATTATAAAATTGATTAAAAAGCACAAATAGATTTTGATTATGTTTGGAGGGATGAAAAGTGTAAAAAAAATGTTTAGATGGTTTGTTAAAATTGTTAGTCTTGTCTTATGTAATAGCAATGATAAGAATGTGATTTTGGATTGAAGAGCTACACTAATACTACTATCAAAAGTGATCTATAATGTGGAAAGTCATCCTTCAATAAAGGATTGTGTAGGTTAAATAACTCAACTTTTTGGAATAATGATCTTAGCAGACATGTAAAACAAGGAGGATTGTGAAAAGATGCTAGTGTAGATCAATTGGACAAAATCTAGGAAACTTTAAATGAAAATAGAATACATTGTCATATCAAAGTGGGGCTTACCCTATACCTACCATATCTTCTATTTGACCTTATTGCAAAACCACATTAGTGAAAAGCATGACTGAGAATTGATTTAATATTTTTTATTAATTACATAAAACTTAATAATAAGAAATCATTGTTGGATTATTTTTTTGAATAAATTACCATATAAAAAATCAAATAATGAAGAAAAATGAAATTGATTATAGAAATTTCGAAGAGACATGTTCAAGAAACTTGTTTATAATTTAATAATTATAATAAAACTTAAATACAATTATTATTTTATTTTTGAATGTAATTATAAAGTTTATAAAAAACTAAAATAAATTTGGATTGTAGTACAAGGATAATCATTTGAGAGGAAATGTCCAAATGGTTTCTTATACTTATTACTATAGCCGTCAAGTAATTATAATGAAGAGAACATGACTTGGTTAGAAGAGCTCATCTATACTCTAAAAAATCTTCCTTCAATAAAATCGACTTCCAAAGAAATGGAGTGCTTGGAAAGGTGGTCTCAGCAAATGTCTGAACAAATGAGGACCGAACGACGTAGATCAATTGGACAAAATCTAAAAAATTGATCTGGATATAGAGAAAATTTTAACTGGTCCATTTTGATGTGAAAAATTTAACTATTGCAGTCACTGATTATTAATCTCCTATCATAAACGATTATTAAACTACTGAAAATAAATTCCCAGCTAATATCGAAAAATAACACAACTGCAACTTCACTTATAAAATACAGAAAGAAATGCACAACACAATGAACACAATATTTTCGGACAAATTGTCCCTGGAAGAAAAACCCCTAGTGAAAACTAGTTCTACAGATGAGGAATTACATTAAACTTCAGGAAATCAAGAGATACAAAATTACTTGCCTCTGACTAGTAGAATTCTAACAACCTCCTAATTTCTCCCACTGATATTCCCCACTGGTATCCCCACGCTAACACTGCACCCTTGCTAAAACTGCAAAACTATTTGCTAACACTGCAAACGTTTCTCCAAACTTCATTGTTCTCCAAATGCCCCCTAGACCCCCTTTTATACTACTCTCATTAGTAAACCAACAACCAAGATTGATTTACAGTCGATAGTGGAGATATAAAACAACTTACCAACCCTAACAAAATTGGTTTCTAGTTGCTTCTAAAAGAAGTCAATTATTTAATAAATAATTATTGTTGCTCTAACCAATTTGTTAGCAAAAACAATTAGATACTAAATAATAGCATATGGACGAACAATTATCCAAGCTAACAAAACTAACACTCCCTCTTAGCGAAGAAGTTGTTTTGCAAGACACCTAACTTATCTCTGAAGAAGATAAATTTTTCCTTCCCCAATGCCTTAGTTAGAATGTCTGCTATCTGCTCCTCTGTAGGTGTGTATTGTAGCTGAATAACTCCCCTTTGTACACAATCTTTGATGAAGTGATATCTGATATCTATATATTTAGACCTATCATGAAACACTGGATTCTCAGACAACTTGATGGAACTCTGATTGTCACAATGTATCATAGTAGTCTCAACCTTCTGACGAAACAAAGCTACTAACAACTTTCGAAGCCATATAGCTTCACATGTCGCCATGCTAGCTGCTATGTATTCTGCTTCTGCTGAACTTAGAGCCACATACTTCTGCTTCCTGCTGAACCAAGATACAACTCCTGATCCCAAGCTGAAACAACACCCTGAAGTGCTCCTTTTGTCTATTGTACTTCCTACCCAATCTGCATCAGTATAGCCTATCAACCTGATACCTTCACCTCGAACATATCTGATCCCATACTTGATTGTACCACGCAAGTAACGTAGCACATCCTTAGCCGCTATCCAATGCATTCTCTTTGGTTCAACCATGAGCTGACTAAGAGAGTTTACTACAAATGCTATATCTAGTCTAGTGTTGACCAAATACATAAGCGAAACAATCAACTGTCTATATAAAGTGGGATCTACATCTTTCTCCTTAGATCTATCTACCTTCCTCCAATTCATGATCATGGGTGTAGACATGGCTTTACAATCCTCCATCTATGCTACAAGTAAAATTACAGCTCGTATAGAAGTATACCTGGCAACTGGAGCAAATGTCTCCTCATAGTCTATTCCCTCTTTCTAAGAGAACCCATTTGCCACGAACCTCGCCTTGTATTTCTTGATGCTACCATTTGCCTTGTGTTTTATCGTATAGATCCAGCGTGATCTAACTATAGCCCTATCTATTGGTCTAGGCACTACCTCCCACACATCATTCTGCATTATTGAAGAATATTCTGCAACCATAGCATCTTTCCATACCTGATGTTTTGCAACTTCCTGATAGCTAGAAGGCTCACTATCTACCAACTGACTAACTAATGCCACATAGTTATTGAACTTGGTTTGTTGTCTTTGCTGCCTAGTACTCTTCCTAGGAGCTCCCACAAACTCCTGAGTATCCCTTTGTGTATCTAGAACCACATGGTTCCCGTTGCCAACTATAGAGGATGAAATGTCAACCTCTAAGTCTTCTAGATGCATTTCCTGTTGCATCTGATGCTCCATACTCTATGAATCTTCACTAAGTCTACACTCATACTTGTAACTGTACTTGAGCTTTGTTTCTCTTGACTTGGTCTTGGAGCTTCTATTGGCTACTCACTCTAATCATCTACTGGAAAATCTCTGGATCTCCTAAATGCCTTGTCCTCCATGAACTTGACATCCCATCTGACAATAATTCTTTTAGTCCTTGGAATGAAAATCTTCTATGCCTCTGAGGTCTCATTGTACCCAACAAAGTACCCCCTCTCTGCAGTCTGATCTAACTTTGTATGTGTATCTCCAAGAATATGGCAATATGCCAAACTCTTGAATATCCTAAAGTGACTAACATCTGGCTTCTTCCCTGTGAAAGCCTCCTTTGGTGTCATCTTCCCTAGCACCTTGTGTGGAACTTTATTCTAAATGTAGACTTTTGTATTACACACCTCTGCCCATAAGTAACAGGGCATGTCCTGGTCATGTAGCATAGCTCTTGTTGCCTCTGATATAGAATGGCTCTTCCTCTCAGCAACTACATTCTGTTGTGGATTGTAAGGAACAGTCCATTCTCTCTTGATTCCTTCTTTGGTCCAGAACTCCTGGAAGACATTTCCTTTGTACTCGCCTCCATTGTCTGACCAAAGAACCTTTATCTTCTTTCTTGTCGAGTTCTCCACAAGAGCCTTGAACTCTTAGAATCGACTGTAACCCACATCCTTAGTCTTCAAGAAGAATATCCAAGTCTTTCTAGAGAAGTCATCAATAAAAGTAACATAGTACTCATATCCTCTGAGAGATTTCATCAACATCGGTCCACAAACATCTGAATGTACTAGATCAAGAACACCCTTAGATCTGGTGTCACTCCTTGGAAAAAATGCTTTCACAAACTTCCCCAACACACATCCCTTACATACATCATCATGCTCTATGCTCACCTCTGGAACACCTATCACTGTCTTATGAAGCAATCTAAGTGCTCCATGATGAATATGGCCCATCCTCCTATGCCATAGCTCTCCAAGATCTCTAGGATTACTATTTCTCATAAGTGCCTTAGGAGTATCAAACTACAATCTATAAAGGCGACCACTCCTAACTCCAATAGTTATGGGTGATTTCCAATCCTTGTGCTTAATCAACACATGTGTCCCTCTAAAGAGTACATTATACCCCCTATCCTGAAGAATAGATATAGAAATCAAATTCATACCTAAGCCTGGCACATATAACACATCATGAAGTGGAATTATCTTCCCATTCTCCCTCTGAAACTGAACAATCCCCTTCCCAATAGGGTTGAGTTTGGACAAGTTTCCAATAGAAATCTAGATGTTGGTGTCCTCCTCCTTGTAACTGGAGAAGTACTCTCTAACTCCTGTCATATGAAATGATGCCCCACTATCTATATGCGAAACACACTGTGAGGTTGAGCTAAGCATACAAGTTATGAGTGCAAACTCATCTTCCATTCTACTAGAGAGTTCTTCCACACTTGCTGAAGTTGCCACCTACTTCTTACCCTTCTTCCTCTCTAGGTAATCACTGACATAGTGGCCAAACTCGTGACATCCAAAGCACTTGACCTTAGAAAGGTCCTTCTTCTTCTTTTCACTTTGTGAATTTGATACTTTGCTAGATCCCCTCTTTTCTTTCTCTTTACCCACTAGGGCAACGTTCTCTTGTTCCACCTCATTGTTTTGACTCTTGTTGGCCCCATTGACAAGACTTAGTCTAAACTCCTCTTGAGTGAAATCAGTCCATAGTTGATCCCAATTCGGTAAAGTATCTCATCCACTGACAAATTGAACAAAGATACTCCATTGTAAATAGTAAACTCATTTAGGGCTATTCTCACTAGCTCGTCATCACTAGGGCTATTTGCAATAGCAGCTAACTCATCCTTGAAAAGTCTGAGCCTGGTGAGGTAAATTGTGATGTCTTCTCCTTGATTCATCAGAGTATTCTTTAGCTTCTCTCTGAGAATCAACTTCCTGTTGGTGGTAGCATTCTGGTACAGATTAAGAATGGCATCCCATATCTTCTTTGCTATATCTAGCTTTGAGATATGTGGAACAATATGATCCTTGACACCATCAAGGATTATCCTCCTCACCTTGGCATCGTCCTTCCTATATGTTGCAAGCTATGTTGCATCTGTTGGTACAGGTACAACACTAGTAGCATAATCCTTGATACCATTCTCTTCCAACAATAAAGAAATTTTGGCCTTCCAGACACGAAAACTTGAAGCACCATCCAATCTATCCTGATCTCTCAAACTAGCTGAAGCCATCTCAAGGGTTTAAAGAAATAACAAATCTAAAATGATCAAAATTTCTTTCTTAGGGAAAAACTCTTCTACCCTTGACAATGCTCTGATACCATTTGAAAAATTTAGCTATTGCAATCATTGATTATTAATCTCCTATCATAAACGATTATTAAACTGTCGAAAATAAATTCCTAGCTAATATCAAAAAATAACACAACTGCAACTTCACTTATAAAATATGGAAAGAAATACGCAACACAATGAACACAATATTTTCGGACAAATTGTCCCTAGAAAAAAAACCCCTAAGGGAAAACCAGTTCTATAGATGAGGAATTATATTAAACTTCAGCAAATCAAGAGATACAAAATTCCTTGCCTCTTACTAGCAGAATTCTGACAACCTCTTAATTTCTCCCGCTGATATTCCCCATTGCTATCCCCACGCTAACACTGCACCCTTGCTAACACTGCAAGACTATTTGCTAACACTACAAATGTTTCTCCAAACTTCATTGTTCTCCAAATGCCCCCTAGACCTCCTTTTATAGTACTCTCATTTGTAAACCAACCACTAAGATTGATTTACAGTCGATGGTGGAGATATAAAACAACTTACCAACCCTAAAAAAATTGGTTTCTAGTTGCTTCTAAACGAAGTCAATTATTTAATAAATAATTGTCCTTTCTCTAACCAATTTGTTAGCAAAAACAATTAGATACTAAATATTAGCATATGGACAAACAGCTATCCAAGCTAACAAAACTAACATTTGATAGCTATATTGCAATATTTCTTCAACACAAGAAAAATTTTGCCAATTCATATGGTCACATTCACGGTACAGTATTTTTCTCTTGCAATAAATTGAATGTTAAGTCAAATAATTAGCAATTTCCAACACAAGTGCAGAAGGAATGGCATTCTGGACAAAGGTATGATTTTTCGGTCTAGTAGTTACATTAAGACTCTTCTCAAGGTCACCCCAGATTACATGTCTATCTTCCTCCAATAACGTGTTGTAAAATGTATGTCAAATCTCAAATAGCGAAACTAATACTTGAAATGTTGGTCAGTGAAGCCCAACAAAGTTTGAAACTTGATGTCATCATCACCATATTGAACTTCATCTTTATCATCTAAGTGCTAAGAACAAAATGATAATGTCAAATGTACCTTTTCTTTAAGGCGAGTTCATATCATGTATTTTATTAGTTCTTGGTTTGTAGGAATGTATGTCTGCATGCATGTATGTATGGAAGTTAAAAATATTATTTTTCTAATAAATAAATAAATAATAATATAAAGTACATTATTTAGTGTCAATCAAGTGTTGCTGGTCAATAAAGTTGTCTTATAAATTAAACGTAAACTCATCTCTTCTAATAGGAATGCATATTGAGAATAGGAATGGCTATTTCAATAATAACTATTTTTTGGAATGGACAAGCTCATTTTAGGGGCAAAATGGGAATAAGTATTCCTATTCCCTATTCCAATTGGCACACTGAAAGGAAAATAGAAAACATGTTTGTAATTTCCTATTCCTATTCCAACAACGAAACAAGTCCTTAAATTTCACAACTCAACACTTGAATAAATCTATGTGTTTAAGTTGTCATCATTCTTAAACATTAGACTAACGATGGCAATGAATTTTATTTTGTATATGTTTGCAAATGTAATCTTCATATCCACACATTCATTTTTTCAATTAAAAGTGCCCAATTAATCTAAGTTTTCCTTGGCGAATTTGTAATTATGTTTTATTTAAACATTTCATTCTTCATTTCAAAGTTTAAATTGATGTGCAAAAAAATTATGTATAATCTATATGAGAGAGAAATAAGTGAATTCTGATTAGATTGTTAAATATCTAAATTATATATTTTTTATATTTTTATAATAAATATTAGTTATTATTTTCTATTGATACTAGTTCAAATAATTTTTTGGTTTTGATTTTTGCTCAATAAATGGTCTTGGCCTTGATTTTATTAAATTCAAAATAATGTTTGGCACCTTGTTTAAGTAAGGGAATTGGGGGAAAAAAGAAGAGTAAGACAACCCCCATTCTAGCTCGGGGCTTAATCAACTCTATGTTTAGATATACACTAAGCTTCACCCTCAACTATCAATTAAAAAGTTATATGTCTAGTTTGTACATTTCTTATTTGAACATATTTTATCATTTTCAATATGTATACATCTCTTTCCCTTCAAATATAATTCTTGTAGTGATTTGATCAACCTACATGAAAAACAAGTACCAATGCTACCTATGCTCAACTCGTTATTATTAATAACCATTGGTTTATTTTTCAATAGATTTAATCTACATATATTTAAACATAGAACATAATAGAAAAAGTTAACTGAATAATTCTCCCAAACTATTCCTCCTTACATCCTTATAACCATTAATCTTTGCACAATTATCTTATGTTTGATTATCTAAGGTAACTAATTATGAAGGTTATTACTAATCCAAACTGAAGAGAAGAATGCATATTTTTACCTTTCAATTTTCTTAGACCTATAAAAATTGAGGTACAAGAGATAAGTGTTAACCAAAACTTCAAAATGAGATCTCATAATAAATAAAAATAGAATAAAAAGTAATCCTTCCATGTGAATTATTGTATCCTTACAATCATTTTTTGAGTGTATGGAGAAATATTAAATAAGATGCAATGGTACAAAGAGAAGAATCAAAGCCAAAGGTCATGAATAATGAAAGGAGAAGAGGTCGACTATAGGAGGAGAAGAGAGAAATAAAAAAAGAAGACCTTTGGCTAAATACAACATCGAAGGAGACAAGGGAAAGAAAGGGAAGAGAAACATACAAAATAAAGAAACACCATAGATAAGGAACACTCAAAACATTAAAGGGAAGGATAAAAGAGAAAACAAGGGAGAACAGAAGATAATACAAAATAGAGAGGTAAGAGCTCCAAGGAAAATAGAAAAAATAGAAAAGGGCATCCAAGAGAAGAACAAAAAAAAAATAGGGAAAGTGGGAGGAGAAAAAGGAAACTAAAAGATGGGGGGGAAATAAGTTAAAGAAAAGAAAATGAAGGGTGATGGGAGATTAAGCAGGAAGGTAAGAAAATCAAAGACAAGGAAGATAGAGGGAAAGATAGATAAAGAGGAACTGGATTTATCCCAAGGTAATATTGTAACTTTCAAATTTGATCTATGTGATGGATAAGATTATTGTGGGTACAATATCCCCTTAGCATAGCGGAAAGGAGAGAAAATAGGAAAGAAGTAGCAAGACTATGCCAAAATACATGGAGAAAATTTATATAATGTTTATATTTATCTATTTACAATGAACAAATGGGTATCTCATGAATTTAACTAGATTAAAAACAAGTTGAGGGAGGTCCATTGCCAATAAGAGAATAAACAGTAGAGACATGTTCCTTGGGAGGAGAAAAAAACAATTCTACTTCTTACTAGCCCATGATGGTAGCCTCTTTCCAAGAAAGCATGCTCTTCCACTAGTTTTTTTTCCTATCATCAATGCTTCTATCCCAATCTGCATTAGTAAAGACTTTCAATTCAAGGTTTCCTTCAAACTTGTTCCATAGACAATAGTATTGAGTGCCTTTTAGATATCTCATAATTATTTTGACTTCCATCATATGATTTTCTCTATAATTTTCAAAAAATCTTACAACTATACCAACTGCTAATGCAATATCAAGCCTTGTGTGTACCAGATACTAAAGTTTCCCAATCATAGATCTATAGGTAGCCTAATTTATCTCTTTAGAATCATCATTCTTGGATAGTTTATGTCCAGTAGACATAGGTGTTCCAACTAGTTTAGAATCCTCTATTCCAAAGGTCTTTAGTATCTCCGCTAGAACTAAGAGTTAGTTTGAACTATCTCCAGCATAGGTTGCACTAGCTACAACTTGATTTACACTATTTGTAACTTAGATTGAGCTGACTGCAACTCAGGTTCCTCTATCTAAGCTAGAAAACATGTAGATTTATTGAATTCTAGGTAAAACAAATTATGTTTAGTTTAATTTCCAAATCAAACATGATTTCCTTTACCATCAAACAACTTCTCTTTTTCATTCATGAATTATACTTTGTATCCATTGTTGTTCAGTTGTGCCACACTTAGAAGATTATGTCTCACTCCTTCAACCCAGTAACCATTGTCACATTTTAGTTCATCAGTTAATGCAGTGCATCCTTTTCCCTTCACATAACATGGTTGATAATTTCCAAACATAACACTTCCATCATCATAGTGCTACAAGTGTTCAAATTTAGTTTTATCATCATTTATGTGATGAGAACAACCACTATCTATTATCCATGTGTATTTTTTTCTAATATGGGAAATAAGTGCCATCTTTTCATTATCCTCATCATTTTATTCATCTTTAATAGCAATGTATACCATTTCATCTTCATCATCACTTTCAAAATCTTTAGCAATATAATAATATTTCTTACATTTATCTCTATAGTCTTTGTAGTTCTTGAAACCTTTCTCTCCTTTGAACTTGTTAAAATTTTTGTCATCTTTGTTTTCTTTGTTTGGACATCTTGCAGCAATGTGGCCAACTTCTTCACAAGAGAAACAAATTAATGGAATTTTGCCTCTATATTTACCTTTGCCTTCTAGTACTCTTCTTGCAAGCGGGGATTCAATAGCTTCTAGGTCACCATCTAATTCTTCTTCTTCTTCACTATTAGACTATTTTCCTTTTGAGTTTCCCCCCTTTTTCCCAAGAGTTAGCTTTTCTTTGAATGATGGTTCTATGTTGCAACATACATGAAGATAATTATCAAAGTTATCCAAATCAAAAGTTGTTAACCTTCCCACTAATGCATCCAAAGTTATATCATTTTTGGGATCATATCTCATCGTTTTAATAGTTGAAACTATAATTCCATAAATAGGAAGAAGAATTCTTAATAGCTTGCTGACTACTATTAAATCATTGATTGTTCCTCCTATAGCTCTGATTGTATTCATGCTTTCTTTGATTCATTCACTATATTTAGCAATGTTTTCATCTTCTCTCATTCTCATCTGATCAAACTGGACTCTTAGACTTTCTTCTTTGACTCTTTTCACATTATGATCTCCTCCATATACTTTTTCTAGATTTTTCCACATTTCATAGGTAGTAGGACAATCTTTGACTTCATCAAATTCAAAGTAATTGAGAGAAGAAACAATGAAAATCATCATTGTATTGTGATTCTTGATGTCCACCATTTGCCCACAATTGAAGGATTTGGAGGTGCCACATATTGAGTCTCTAAGAAGTGTACACCTATATCTCTAATGGTTCAAAAATATAGCTTCATGTGTCCATGTCATGTTCAAAAGTTTTCTTTGTTCAACTTAGGAATCTCTCTTCTATAAGACATCTTGATCTTTAGCTTAGGTCCATGAAACCTTTTTTTCAAACACGAAAAACTCTTATACTAATTGTTAAAAAGATAAGAGGAGTAAATAAGAGGGGATGGGTGAATCAGTTACCACTAAAATAATTCCAAATCCCTTAGATGTAAATATAAACTTCTTATTAACTCAAATCCTTGGACAACTTGGTTAGAACTAGATATTTACTGTAACTTGATTAAGAAAGCAATCTTGAGATATTAATGTGTATTAACTTTTAGTAACTTAGTTGCAAAAAGATAAAGTAGTAAGAAAATAACATGAACACATGAGACACTAAGATTTAACATGGAAACCCAATTTGGGAAAACTACTAATGTAACTAGTCACAACTTTCACTCTTCTAAAGTGAGCCATGTCAAGAGCCAACCCTCTTAAAGGTTACAAAAAATATTGTTATTTGTGACCCTATTAAAGGATTTGAATCACCCTATTAGGAGTGGCCTTGTTAGAACTCTTAAGATACTTCAATCTCAAAATGCCACCTTGTTAGAGGATTTACAAAATGACTATTTAGTCAACTCTGTTAAGAGATTTCTTCATTGCTATAATTGTGGGAGATTTCTTCACTGCTATGATTGTTTTGTCTTCTCCTCTAATCCTTCCTTATCAAAATATTCTTTGCAACTCCTTGGATATTCTTCCTATAATAAGATATCCTTCTTTATTTGCATCTTATCATGTTTCACAACTTCTTATTTCAATAGACAACTTGACCTTTTGTATATATGAAACCCAATGCCAAGTCATCTTGAATACCCTTACAAACAAACAATTTACATCCACTAAGTCAGCTTACATAAACCAAATATTAAGAAAAACTCTTTTGTTGCACATCAGCTAATATTAAAACTGAATCACTCAGTTAACATTGAGTTCCTTGGTAATTGACTAGAATCAGTTAACACTGAACTCCTTTGGTAACCTACCTAACTTGGTTTACATAGGAATCTTGAACTTGGTTTCTTATGTAATTCTTCTTGACTGATACTAGAGGCTTTTGAGCTCAGTTACTACTAGTAGTGCTCTATTAGAATGTAACATTTGTGTAACATTAATGACAATATACAATTGAATAATTGTTTTCAACAAGCATCCCTAGGGGTCTATAAGCACTATTGGGAATAAATCTTTGAGTGGACATATCTCTAATTTTATGCAAGGTTTTGACTTACTATCAAGTGCTACATGATTCTAAATAGAGTTAAAAGAAAAATATGAACTACACCCTAAGATGGATCTCATGTGCTAGTAGGAGGCATAACCACTGATGAATCAATGTTGTTATGAGACATAACCTATATGTTAATTGATAAAATGTTAGAGTTGTAGGGTGGGCATTAGGGATTTCTATCATACACACAAGTAATTTAAATTGAGATCACAAGAGGACCTAAGTAAGAATCTAGATGTATCCTACTGCCCTCTATAATATTTAACCCCATCGTTGATGCCGAGGACTCGTAACACATTGAAATGAGAAAGGATTTGTATGAAGTACATAACTCAAAATTATTGATAATTACTATAAAAGTTAAAAAAAACATGTACTCATTTGTAAATGCAATTGTCTAATATGAATATAGACCAAATACATACCATAACCTTAGATGTTGGTCATGTACTTGTAGAAGGAAACACCACTTATGAGGAAGCTTTGATAATTTCTTGGATGAAAAAACATAATATGTTATGAAATAGTGATAAAATTTAATAGAAGAAAAATATGAACTTTTACCTCTTCCCTTTCCTCAATATCAATAGTTTTAGGTGCATTCATGAATTCTACAAAACTCAATTTTATCTACATATACTCAAAAAAAAAGTCAGTACATATTCATAAATATGAAGTACATATATACATTCATTCATAATAAATTTTTTATTATAAACTTGACTTGTATTTAATACCTTTTTTTGGTTGGGTTTTCTTGTTGATTTCTTTCCCTTTCTCTTGACCTAGAGCTATGTGGAGTACCCTAAAGCATAAAAAATTATAACATAAGTTGAATCAATAAGATACATAACAAGTTTAACTCAAATTATTCACTTGATAGGTGTGTAAGCTATGATATCACATAGGTGTCAAGGCCAAAGTTAATTGCAAAAATCATGGCATCATCAACATGAGAAATTTCATCCCCCAACAAGCCCTATAAAATAGTAAAGAGTATTGTTATTAGTATGAGATAATTTTGTAAATGGAAAGAAGGTAGAAGAATAATGAGAATATTAGGGGAGGGAAATAAGTCACAAGTAGGACATGAATGACAAGATTGCAAGGATAGTTGAAAGATAGGGAAAATTGGGGATAAAAAGGCTAGAAGGCCTAAATTAAAAACAAAGAGATTGGGAAGGAAAAGGGAGATGTGAATGAACTTTTGGCACCTTGTCAAGAAAAAAAGTGTTGATTCATGAACTCCATACTCATGAAAGACACCCTAGGTGATATGGAGGTTGATAGGTTCTTCAATGGGGATGGGTATATGGAGGATGGACTCATGAGGTTCATTAGATGGGGTTTGGGTAATGCTAGGAGAAGGAGATGTTGATGGAATTGGATGGATTTGATTAATGGGAGGGTTTCAATGATGTTAGGAGCTGGAAGGGGATTTATAAGAATGGTTTCAATAATGGTAGGAAATGGAGGAGGATCTATAAGCATGGTGGATGAAAGAGGCATAATAGTTATGGGAGATGGAAGAGGAATGATGGCTATGGGAGATGGAAACTACCATCTTCACATGATGTAATTAGATCACATGACTCATCAACCTAACTTGGGCATTGATATTCTATTCGCTTCCTTATAAAACTCCTTAGAGACTAGATGTTCCTTGTAAAACAAGTAAGAAATGACATTTATGGAGCTTCCTTTTGTTAGTATCATAGAAATTAAGGAACAAAATTTTGAAGCCAATGTATTATTGTAATTTTATTTTATTTTTTTAACTCAAACATTCTTTTTCATTGCCTTACACATCTAGCAAAACAAGTACTTTGTAGTGTTATTGCACTACTTGTTGCACCCTATATTGTATATTGTTCACATATCAATCTAGAGTGTTCTATAAAATTATAAAAAAATTATTTTATGGTATTTAGGTGATTAAATAATAACATTTCAAAACTCATACAGATAAACCCATGTTTCCTCCACATTGAAGACCATCACCATCAAATCATCTGTGAGTGTAAGATCCTACCTTCGTATGCATAAGAGGTCTTCCCACAATGCACACATGGATGAAATGACACTCTATCCTAAGTATCCTCACTGTCTACCCCCTCACATATGCACTAACAACTAAAAACAAAATACTGACTAGGACCTGAAGGTTGTAATGATGCACATGATGACAATGTATGTGGCATAAGCAAGGATGACACTAGTAGTGGAGGTGATGATGATAGAGTTCTCCTAGGGTGTGATGACCCTAAAGGTGAATGTAATGACGGTTCAAGTGTTGTAGGTATAGTAATACCACCTATCTATGAGTCAAGCTCAATAATGACATCTACCAATGATGTAGTTGCATGAAGAATCTATAAATAAATGGATTCATTTACGATCATTGGGAGCACAACATGAGGGATAGTTTTTCATTTTGTATATCTCCTCTCATGTTGTGGTACCACCCTAGGATCCCTAGGTCTATCTTGCATAGAGCCTCTCCCTCTACCCTGGAACTCGTGAATGTCAAAGTACTTTGGCTTCTCATCAAGGATGAACTCATAGTATAGCTTTCTCAAAAAATATAGAGGTACCTCATAATTATTACATGGTGGTAGGTCAAATACAATATATAATCTATCCCAAAAACATGGTCTCATCCTGGCATGACTACACTAATGAATGGGAAATATTTTGATTATGTCTAATAGAGAGTTGTTAGGTATAAGATCAGTGGAAAGAGCACATATGTACTACCTTTCTTTATGTACTTATCTTTCACTTTCTGATATGATAATCCATCAACATAAAATTTGCAACATCTATCCCTCTATGAACTCCATTTCATAACCTCCCTAGGCACCTCTTTCACATTTGGGCTATTTGTTTAAGTGCATTTGCTAGGGTTGAGTAGTGAGAAAGAGTAGAGGAAAACAACCTATTGACCATTGGGTAATGTGAAAATTATTTTGTGTAATGCAATTTATGAGGTCCTCTTGTGTAGTATTTACAAGATGTAATGGTATGATAGAGGATTTATAAGTGAAAGTGGTTTTTAAATGAGAACATTGAGTGGAGGTTTTTGTGCCTATTTTGAAGTGGGTGGAGGGTTTTGTGTTTGTTTCATAATGTGTGGAGTGGTTTATGGTTGTGTCATTGTGGGTGGATGGTTTGATTGTGTTGATTATATTAGAGGTGGTCTTTCAACTCTACTTCATTATCTTGGATTCCTTGATGCATCTGATATAAAAAAAAATTAAAAGCAATTACGAATCATACAAATTATGAAAAGAAATTACAAATATTTCAAATTATAAAAATAAATTACAAACTATGATGAAAAAATGCATAGATAATAAAGAAAATGAATACATACATTTTTTGTGGGGTGTTGTGGAGGTAAAAAACAAAAACAAAAAGCTACTCTCATTATAAACATGATCCAGTTTTTGCCTACCATTGTCACCAAAAAGAATGTTGTTGTTGTTTGAGGGTATAAAATACCCTCAAATGTGGGCAGCTATAATTATTTATATTTCTTAAAACCTTATCAGGTTTTAAGAAATGTAAATTTAAAATACCCGATTAGGATTTATAAAACATGATCTAGTTCTTAATATATAAAATTTTAAAAGACCTAATCAAGTTTTATAAAACTCAAACATCTTATTTTAACATTAATATGGTCAAGCTTGGATACCATACCTAGCCAACATTTGAATTTTTGAATAATTCAATAAGGTTATTGAGAATTTATGTTTTTCTTATGGCATGCCTGCTCTTTTGTACACCAACTTGGTGCACACACTTGATAGTTATCCTACAAATTTTGAGATATGACCTAAACAAAAGTTTTAGTTCTCTAAATCTAGTTTTTAAACTACTATTTTTTTTTAAAATGGTGGAGCTAAGGGTCTCAGAAAAAGGGGCCATAGATAGTGATACTTCTATTTCAATAAAAATATAACATAGAGCAAAGTGTAGTCCCCCTAAAATCCTATAACTTTTTTGGAAATTCTTTAATCACTCTAGTCATAAGTTCACTAACACCATGTATTTTAATAGCAATAGGAGCATCTTTAGGGTCTAATCTAAGGGTGTGTGCTAATTGAAAATTATACATTTTAAGTATAAGTACTTTATGTAGAGGTAGGCCACCATTGATTTTATTTTATTTTGTGGAATGTTTTCAAGAGCTTAAAAAAATAGATCTTGAAATGATTCTACTAATAAACAATTGAGTTTCTAGAGAAAAGTCAAACCTTTAGCCACCAAAAAAGTGATAGTACCATTAGACTCCATGGATTTCCCAAGGATGATGAAGTATCCTTTATGAAAAGATATAGCTTATAATGGACTTTGACCTCTTTGCATAGTTAAACACATTTTCGAATTACAAAAGGGGTCAGAGAATAGTAATATTGTGAACTCATCATAAAAAAAATGCGTTTTATTTGAATGATCTATCCTCTCATGGTAGAATTAATATACCATATTATTCCTGAAAAAAATTATTCAATTGTATATTGTGATTAATGTTACACAAATGTAAAATTTTAACCAAGCATAGCTAGTGTTAACCGAGCTTAGTCGAGCACCAAAGGGGATTCCAATGTCAACTGAGATGAATTTAGAAGGAACCAAGTTCAATTGATCATCTAAGAAAGTCAATGTAAACTGAGTTAGGTTGGTCAATGAAGGGTATTAGTATTAACCAAGTTAGGTCAATTGCCAAAGGATTTCAGTATTAACTGAGTGATTTGTTTTAGTGTTAGCCGACTGTGAGCAGAATACTTTTGTTAATCAAATGGTTAATACAAGCCAACTCAATGGATGTTAAATATTTGTTTGAAAGGATATTCAAGGAATAATT
The DNA here is from genome assembly GCA_028749045.1 of Cupressus sempervirens. Taxonomy (NCBI): domain Eukaryota; kingdom Viridiplantae; phylum Streptophyta; class Pinopsida; order Cupressales; family Cupressaceae; genus Cupressus; species Cupressus sempervirens. Next base: position 205,829,986 of record CM053783.1, read on the forward strand.
AAACTAGGTTTCATATATATGAAAGGTCAATTAGTGAATTGAAATGTGGAATAAGAGCAATGAGAAAGATGAAAATTAAGAAGAATATCTTATTGAAGACCAAACATCCAAGGAGATGCAATGAATGTTCTAATTAGGAAGGATCAAGAGGATAAACTAGAACAATGATCTAAATTTGCAAAGTTAGTTTCTTCATCAATCATATGAATTATTGTTACTCTCTAATAATTGTAGTAGTGAAGAAATCTCTAAATAGAGTTGACTTAATAGTCATTTTGTAAACCCTCTAAGAAGGTGGCATTTCTAGATTAAAGTTCCTAAAGACCTCTAAGAAGGCCACTCCTAATAGGGTGATTCAAATCCTCTAAAAAGGTCACAATTAAATGTGTTCTTTATATCAGGGTTGGCTCCTAATAAGGCTCACTCCATAAGAGTGAAAAATTGTAACTAGTTGCTTTGGTGGTTTTTCAAAAATTGAGTTTCCATGTTAAATCCTAGTGTCTCATGTGTTCATGTTATATTCTTTATGGTTTATGTTTCTACAACTAAAATTACTAAACGTTAATACACTTAATATCTTAAAATTTCTTTGTTAATCGAGTAGTTCAAGTATTTGGTTTAAGGAGTAAAAGTTTGTGTTGACATCTAAGGGACTTCAATTTTTTTTTGTTGTAACTAATTCACACCTCCCCTCTGAGTTACTCCTCTTAATTGGTCCTTGTAGGAAAAGGTTGTAATACCTAAACTAAAGATTAGGATGTCTTACATAAGGGAGATTCCTAAACTTAACAAAGAAAAATTCTTAGCATAACAAGATTTGATGAAGCTTCATGTATCTAGCATCAGCGATTATGGTATATTCTATCTAGATAAAAAAATATGTGGCACCATCCAAGCCTATGTCTATGGAGAAAATCAATGAAGAAAATGAACACAACATTATGATGATTGATATTGCATCTTCATTGAACTATTCTAAATTTGATGAAGTCAAGGATTATCTTATTGTATTTGAGATGTGGAAAAAATTGAAGAACGTATTTGTAGGTGAAAAAAATGTGCAAAGAGGTATGAAAGAAGGTGATAACATCACCCAGTATAGTGAAAGGGTCAAAGAAAGTGTTAATGTAATCAAAGCCTTAGGTGGAACAATTGATGATGAAACAACAATCAAAAAGGTACCAAGAACTCTTTTTCCTATGTATACAATTAGAGTTTCAACTATTTAAGAGATGAGATGCAATCTTGCACATGATATAACCCTAGATACTCTTGTGTGAAGATTGACTATTTTTGAGTTGGACAATTTTGATAAGTATCCTCCTTCTTCTACCAATCTTGAATCTACATTCAAATCTAAACTAACCCTTGGTAGAAAAGGAGGGAACTCAAAAAGAAAACAAGTTGAGTGTGAATATGAAGAAGGCACAAATGAGGACCTTGAAGTTATTAAGGCTCTGCTGGCAACACTGAAGAGGATACAAATGAGGACCTTGAAGTTATTAAGGCTCTCCTAGCAAAAGGGGTAGCAAATGAAAAAGAAAAATTTACAGGAAAGATTTCATTGATTTTTTTATCATGTCAGGAAGTTGGACACATTGAAGCTAAATGTCCAAACAAGGAAGATAAATAATAAAGGAAGTTCAACACAGTATTTTTCTCTTGTAATAAATTGAATGTTAAGTCAAATGACTAGCAATTTTCAACACAAGTGAGTAAGGAATGATAATCTAGAAAAAGACATGATTTGTCAGTCTAATAGTTACATTAAGGCTCTTCTCAAGGTCACCCCAAATTACACATTTGTCTTCCTCCAATCATGTATCATGCAAGTTAAGAACTTGATTGCTTAGAAGGATAGTCCTAGCATGAAATATATATAAAACATCAAGATTGTAGATATAATACTTGAAATGTTGAAGCACTGGTCAATGAAGCGCAAAAAAGTTTTAAACTTCATGTCATCATCATATTGAATTCATCTTTATTATCTAAGTTCTACCACAAAAACTCTTATGTCAAATGTATGTTTAAAAGAAAATAGGTGAGTTCATAATACATATTTTATTTCTTCTTTTGTAGGAAGACTTATGTAATTAGTTATTTATTTATTTTAAGTACATTGTAGAAGTTACAAATTCTATTTTTATAATAAAGAAATAAATTATAATACAAAGTACATTATTTAGTGTTAATCAAAAAATTATAATATAATTATAATTATATATTTCCATGTTTATGATGTCATTATTCTTAAACATTGAACTTACAATGGCAATGAATTTATTTTTGTATATGTTTGCAAATGTAATCTTCATCTCCACACTTCCATTTTCTCAATTAAAAGTGCCTAACTAATTTATGTTTCCCTTGGTGACTTTGTAATTATATCTTATTGAAACATTTCATTTTTCATTTCAAATTTAAAATTGATGTGCGAAAAAATTATGTATAATCAATATGAGAGAGAAATATGTAAATTTTGATTAGATTGTGAAATATCTGAATTATTTATATTTTATATTTTTAAAATAAATATAATAATAAATATTAGTTATTATTTTCTATTAATAATCTAGTTCAAATAATTTTTTAGTTTTGATTTTCACTCAATAAATGGTGTTGGCCTTAATTTTATTAAATTCAAAATAATGTTTTACACCTTATTTAAGTGAAGGAATTGAGGGAAAATGAATGGAGTAAGACAACCCCCACTGTAGCTCAAGGTTTGTTCAACCTTATGTTTAGATATATAGTAAGCTTTTCCCTAGACTATCAATTAAAAAATTGCATGTCCAGTTTGAAAATTTATTATTTGAACATATTTTATCCTTTTGGATATGTATACATCTCTTTGCTTTCAATTATAATTCTTTTATTAGGTTGAAAAACCATTCTTCCTTACATCCTTATAACTCATTATTATTAATAACCAACATGGAAAAAAACTACCAATGCCAATTGTGATCAACTCATTAGTATTAATGGCTTACTTTTCAATAAAATTAATCTACATATATTTAAACATAGAACATAATAGAAATTTAATAGAATAATTACATGTCCAATTTGTAAATTTATTATTTCAACATAATATTATCGTTTTCAATATGTATACATCTCTTCCCTTTCAAATATAATTATTTTATTAGGTTGAAAAACTATTCTTCATTACACCCTTATAATTCATTAGTACTAATATCCAACATGGAAAACAACTACCAATGCAAGTTGTGATCAACTCATTAGTATTAATAACCATTGGTTTAATTTTCAATAGATTTAATCTACATATATTTAAATATAAAAAATAATAGAAAATTTAACAAAATAATTCACCCAAACTATCCTTCCTTACATCCTTATAACCATTGAACTTCGCATAATTATCTTATGTTTGATTATCTAAGCTAAGTGATTATGGAGGTTATGACTAATCCAAACTAAAGAGAAGAATGAATATTCTTATCTTTCGATTTGGATATACCTATAAAAATTGTGGTACAAGAAATAAAAGTTAACTAAAACTTCAAAATGAGACCTTGTAATAAAGAAAATAGAAGAAAAAAGAATCCTTCCACATGAATTATTATATCCTTATAATCATGTTTTGAATATATGGAGAAATATTATATAGGATACAATAGTACAAAGAAGCGAACATTTAAGCCAAAGGTCATGAATCATGAAAGTTGAAGAGGCTGACTATTGGCAGAGAAGAGAGAAAGAAAAGAAAAAGACCTATAGCTAAACACAACATTGAGGGAAAAGAGAAGAAAAGGGAAAGAAAGGGAAGAGAAACATGCAAGGGAAGGATAAAAGAGAAAATTAGGGAGAAGAAAGTTTAATACAAAATAAAAAGGTAAGAGATCCATGTAAAATATAAAATATAGAAAAGGGCAACCTAGAGAAAAAAAACCTATAAACAAGGAAAAGTGTGAGGAGAAAAAGGAAACTAAAAGAAGGGGAAAAAATAAGCCAAGGAAAAGAAAATTGAGGGACATGGGAGACCTAGGAGGAAGGTAAGAGGAACTAGATTTATTGTGAGATAATATTATAGCTTTAAAATTTGATCCATGTGATGGATAAGATTATACAATATCCACTTAGGATAATCAAAAGGAGAGAAAACTAGAAAGAAGCAATAAGACTAATCCAAAATGCATGGAAACAAATTGTGTAATGTTTGTATTTATTTATTTACAATGAACAAAGGGGTATTTCATAAATTTAACTAGATTAACACCAAGTTGAGGGAGGTTCATTGCCAATTAGAGAATAAATAGTAGATACATGTTCCTTGGGGGGAGAAAAAAGAAAAAAAATTGGCTGTGTCTCCAACTAAAGAAGTCAAGGATGCAAAAACAATGAGAGCAAATTATGATGGTGTAATTGTGGCCCCACATAAAAAAAAACTTATATAACTATTAGTGACAGATTGTTTACTCATCTTCAATTAGAGAGTTATTATGGATCTTTAGAAGACATTTGGATTTTTTTTAATAAAAAATGATAATATTCACTCAAATTAATTATTCATCTTAACATTAGATATAAGAAAACTCAACGAAATGTCAACAATAATAGAGTACCAAGTATTAGAACAAGTGGAAACCTTAAACATTTTTGGTACACTTTTCTGAAGACCTCAAGAGGATTTCTTTGGAAAAATATTATTCGAGGATAGAATCCAATGAGACCATGAAAATGATAGTTTAGAAGCTCTTCTTGTTTTACATAAATTAATTTAATGAATACAAGCTTAAGCATATTTTAGCTTTTTTTTGGTTTATTGTTAGTTTTTGTCTTCTAAAGAAACCAACAAGATCTAAGTGATAAAATAAAACACAAAACTATAATATAAAAACTTGACCATAGATTCAATGGATAAGTGAAGCACACATAGGTAGAATATTGAACCAATTCCAACGATGAAAGGAAAGATGAATTGGAGCGGTGGGAAGTTTTCCCAGAAACTATGAATCTAATGTGTTGAAGTAAAATGTACACGTGTCTAGTAGACTGCTCAAGGATGATGACTTCTATAAACAAGGATCGAACATATATGGATTACTAATTAAGATTAAAATCCAAAGCATAAATTAAATAACTACTATAACACCTCCCTCAAGAATAACATAGAAGGACATGAAAACAAATCGGTCTCAGCTACTTGTTTAGTGAGGTACCCATGTACATCATAAAAGGAGAAAGATATAAAAATGAATGGGAACAAAACTGTACTAAAAAAAATGAGATAATAAGAAAAGAAGCCTGTAAGGCTTCCTCAAATGATCTTGATGAAATTGATGAATTTGCACAAAAATGATTTTTACGTACTAAATCATCTAAACTATCTAAATTATGAGGACAATTATCAGGATATGAATGACACATATGATGTGTAGCACCAAATATTGTAATCACTTGAGAAAGTAAGACCTTGCCTTTCAATTTATTTTTTTCTTAGGTAATTCTTGATTTGAAGAAGATACTTTGACAAAATTAGTTACATCAATATTACTATTTCTTTTGTAGAAAATTGAGGTGCCCAATTTGTTTTTTCATGCATCAAAGTTCGGTATGGCTAGCTTTCTTACAAAAGAAACATTTAACTCACTCAATAATTGATTTACTTTATTGAGATGAGTTATATGTTTTGAAGTTATAATCTTTTTCTTCTCTTCATTTTCCTTTTTAGTGCTCTTTTTCTCTCTTTTAGCATTTTAATGCTTTTCATTTTTGACAATTAGAGCTTGAAGCTTGATCTTTGATACCATGAAAAAACTAATGATCAATTAGAAGTAAAATAAGGAATGATGGTAGACCCACAAATGAAGTCACTTTAGTGTATTGAGATGTTGTAGAATTCTTTGGTTTGGAGACTTACCCCCTCTTGAGACTTCATAGTGAAATTTTCTTATATTTTTTTGTCTTTGGGGGGGGGGGAATGGGGCCCAAGGTGATTGGAGGAAGGTTTGGCACCCATGGATCCTACCAAAGATAAATTTCTTTTGGCCGATGACCTTACACTAGACAATTCTCACCATTGATAATCTCCAAAAGAGAGGGTTCCTATTAGCTAACTATTGCATGTTATGTTATAAAGGAGAAGAATCTATCATACACCTTCTCATCCATTGGTCTTTTGTGTCGAATGTTTGGAGGTGGGGCCTTGTATTATGGGAGGTCCAGTGGTGTGTTAATGAGAACTTACATCAATTTTTTGAGTGGGACGGGCCATGTTATCACTCATATCCAAAATATGAATAATAATTCCCCCATATCTCTTGTCAAAATTTGGAAGGAGTAAAATAAAAGAATCTTTTGGGAAAATGCTAGTCCCAATTTGGTAGTGGTCCAGTGCATTACAAGACTCTTAAAGGAATGTAGTGGGATCTAGCCATGGAAACCCTTCCCTCCCCAAGAAGACAAGATATGAAGTGGGCATCTACTTGAGACTTAGGCTTGAGGGTGGCAATGTTTGATAGCTCCAAAGCTATGGCCAAGTGTAGAATGGCATGATATTGCCCTCTTGAAGCATGGATAAAAATTAATTTTCATGGGTTGGCTATGGCTATTTTTTTGGAATAGTATCAAAAAGTTGGTGGTCTCCTATATTGGGAATTGTGGAGGGGGATCAAACAAAAAAGATGAAGCCAAAACTCTTCTATAGGGTATGAGAATTGTGGGAGCTAGAGGATTTAACAAATTGGTAATTAAGGCAGATTCAATGTGAATTATTAAAGTGGTGAAAGGAGATAACCAATGTAACTGGAAGATCAAAATGATAATAGAAGAAATTCACAAGTTGATGGAGGGGTCTTTAGAGGTCCACATGGAACACATTTACCATTAAGGAAATGGTGTGGTAGATGAATTGAAAATTTTTGGCCATAATGTCACACAAAAAGTTGAATGGGAGGATGTCAGCCAAACTACATCATCAACTCAAGTGATGATGGAAAGTGAGTGTACTTCTCACAATGCCATATGAATCATTACAAAAGCTGGCACATCATTATAAATTTCCATGGGCAGGAAGGCCATCAAATTTATTTTCATAAAATTAAACTTTTGCAAGATTGTATGAAGATTTTCTTTCATGATACTCTCATCATGAGCATTAATTACTTTGAGAAAAGGATGAGTGACGCATATTTTCTGAGATGTAAAAAACTGACAAAGTTGGGTGACAGGGAAACTTTTACCAAACCTCACTCCAACAACAACTAGTGATGGTTAGTTTTGAAAGGTAAGGTATTGACCACATGTGCCACTGAGAGAGGGATTTAAGAAATAGTAAAAACTTTTGATTTTACTAGTAACAACTTCAGGGGTCAGTGCAAGAAGTTGGGTCTCACTTTTGGCCAGTGCTTTTCCTGTTTTTGAAATATATTATCAATTAATGCCAAAATTTGAGCCTTTTAGAGATTAAATATAAAAAAACTTTAGAAATAAAAATTGTAGTGCCTGGAATCTTCTTTTTCAATATATACTTTAGTTGTATACCCATACAAATATTTTTTTTTTTGGTATGGGTCTTTAAAAACCACTTTTTCAAAATGATTGTTTCAGGACCATACCACGCTTGTGTATAGACACCCTAGTTTGACACAACTAAATGATTTTTTTTGAATCCTTTTAAATAAAGTTACATGACACACAAAAAATTAATGAGCATAATTCTCTTGAATTTTTTAATGAATACTTTTTTTTTATTAATTTTAAATTAATGATTAAGCTAATTTCTAAAACCTTTCGTGTACAGATGCCATAATTTAATCAATTTTTTATTGGATTTTTCTTGAAATTCAAAATAATTGTGTGAGGATTGATGACCTGAAAATTAATTTTAAAAATATGAAAAATTAAAAAAGTTATTAAAGTTTTAGTGGATGTCACTATTTAAAGTTCAAGCGATACTTTTGATTAATAAATAATGGAAAAATAGCAAATGAACTCATAACACTATAAAATCTACATTTTTGAAATCAAAATAGTAAGACCTATAATGAGTTTTCATTATGTCAAAAAATTCAATGGGAACAACTATATAAAACTTATGACAATCCCTAAATTTATCAATTTTTAAACAATCGAGTACCCAATTTTGTACCCAATTAAGAAATGTGCTGAACCAATTTTATATTTTGAGTTCACTTCTATTTATGTCATTCACATTTTCTTACATATATTGTGAAACATTTGAAAATAGGAGTTTACTTATATTTGAAAGTTAAAGGTGTGCACTTGATATTATAAATCAATGTTTAAATTAATGTTCCTATATAAATAATTAATATTAAAATTATTGTTCATGTACCATATACTTGAAAAATGTGTCATACCATGAATAAAATATTTCACATTAAAGAAAATGGTTCATATGTACAACATGATGACATAATAATCTATACTACATACACTAGCATGATAAGAAGTCGTAAAAATATAGTACATGGTCTAACATGTCATAATGTGATCTATGAAGTCAAAAAAATACATATAATACATTGAAGTGTCCTAATACAAAGTGTATCATAAAAACAATGTGTTATAAAAATGCAATCTAAAGGTACCAAAAAGACCTAATTTATCTGATCTGTAGTCCTCTTTACTCCACAAAAAGAGGACTAGGATGGATCATCCTGTGTAACATGAGGTGTCTCCTTATGTACATGCTTAATTGAAATGGGTTTCAAAATCTAGCTTGCAAATAAATTAAATATTTAGTACATAATGAAAATAATACCACATGAGATGGGTGTTCCTCTATAACAAGTGGAGGTGCATTATGAAAGCTACAAAGTGTGGCATTGGTGAGGTCCTCTAATTTACAATACATAAATTTTTAAAAGTTGATAAAGATCATAATGCACTATGTATGTACAGATAAATCACAATACCGACCTCAAAGGATGAGGTATGTACTTCCATCTGGCTTAGTCCCATAGTCTTAGCAACAATCATGGTGACATAGTCCTAAAATTATGAATACATAAACCTTGAGTCATAATTATATATATACATGAATTACAAAGTATGTAAATTAAAAGGTACATAATTTAACCTACATTTTTTATAAACTATAAAAACATATATATCATATTTGAGTAGTAGCCAATGTCATAGATGTGTCTAAGGATATGCTACCATTATGATCATCGGCATGTCTCAAATGGTCAAAATATGGAGTCAAAAATAATCTATACTAAGGCCTACATGGATAAGTATGATTTGTCTCCTATTCATCAAACCAAAACACATAAAATTATTCATGAATCAAAGTTGAAGATTATAGGTTAGTAACGATGTGTACATAAAAATAGTGTAAACTATTTTTCTTGAGTCAAAATTTCATACTATAGGTATTTGAGGCTATGCCTCAATGGTCAATGGATCGGGACTTGTACAAACATCAAACTATGTAGTAGATGACAATCCCTGCAAAATCAGATAAAAAGAACATATGAGCATATGTTATTAAATTTAAGTTTGAATGTACATTATTTATAGTGTAATTCAAAGTGCATACCATATGAGGGATGCCAACATCTGTAGGTCTCCAAAAAGGCTATACTGCCTCCAAGGAGGATCAATATCATCCATCCTCTGTTATTTCAAAATCAACATACATTAATATGGTTAATATAATTACACATGTATGTAAAAAGTAAATATTTGTCTACATAATTTAAATTGCAATTAATATTTTACCTGCTAATCTTGACTATCTCAAGGCTCTCCATGCGAAAGGTCAACAAATGATGACACATCAATATCATCACTACCATCACCATGAGCAACATATGTGTCATCATCAAAATTAGCACCCTCAGGACAATGGTCATCATGTATTGCATTGATGTAGCTCAAGGGGCCTCTACATATATCTCCACAACTAGTACAAATGTTTCCAAGTGGATGAATGGCTATTGCCTACGTCCAATGCTCTATAAAATTGACCGAAAGGGCACTCAATGAAGTAAGAGTAGATGACACTGCTCGATGATGGTGTGAAGATGGGACAACTAGTGCAAGAAGAGGTAGAAGAGGTTGAGGCCATATGTGATTCCTCATATTATCACTCAGTTTTTCCCCAGACCTATCTTGAGGCATCCCTCTAGTAATCCCCTGAAATGATCTAATATCAAAATAATTGGATTTCAAACCTAATTCAAATTCAGCCCACAACTTCCTAAGAAAGTACATGGGCACCTCATAATTTGCATGTGTTGGATGGTCAAATAACATCCACCACTACTTCCAAAAGTGTGTTGATATATGTGGATGTGTGCACCATATAATAGAAATGTGAGGCTTATTCTCACTAATCTCAAGACCCATCTTAGGGTTTATAAAATATCTTATAAAATGCCCTACATTTATTTTGAGTTGATGGACCTCTCTATAGGATAGACCATCAGAATAGAAGGCATGCATGTTTTGCCTACATAATCTAAAACTATCGATGTCACAATCCAAATTCTTGATAGAATGTACAATGCCTTGCATACTATCTGCAAGGTGAAGTAAGTGGGGGTGGGCCTTACGCTTAATGCTCTGAATATCCCACATGAGGTCATGAAGGTTGTGCCTCATGCTCTCCCTCAGATCCTCGACGATAGGCGATGGAGGAGGACTAGGTGGTCATGGAGGTGGGAGTGGAGGTGGAGGTGGAGATGGAGGGGGTCGAGGTGGGGGTGGGGGTGGGTCCATCAAATATAATTAGGATATATGTTTAAACATTATACCAAATTTAAGCCTAATCATAAAATAATACTCCAAAAAACTATTAATAAATCAACTTAAATGTGAATTCTAAAAATGTCTTATATTTATGTTTTTGATTATGCCTTAGAAAATTTATGATTAAGGTTCAATATTAAAACAATTTGAATTGAACATAGAAATAAGATTGTGGTTTGGGTTAGGATTTAGGGTTATCCATATAGAATTAGGGTAGAGTAATTAGCATTATTATTGAGGGACAAAATATAAGATTCAGGATTGCCAAATTTGTGGCATAGAATATAAGAGTAATTAGCATTTATGATTGGGATGAAAATTAGAATAAGTGTTTAAAAATTAGGATTTAAATTAGGGTTTACAAATTTTAGGATCACATGCTAACTTTAAGGATTATGATTTTTAATTATGGTTAAGATTGGGATAATTTAGTGTTTAGTAATTTACAATTTTTAATTATGGTTAAGATTGGGATAATTTAGTGTTTAGTAATTTAGATGTTAGCATTTAGGGCAATTATTGAGCAATTAGGGTCTACCATGTATTATCATGGTTTGGCATTTAGAAATAGGGCAAGGGTAAACATTATGGTATGGGTTTACATTATTAAATTAGAAATATGATTAGGATTATGATTTACATTTTCTAGGAAATTTAATATGAGTGTTTAAAATTTATATTTAAATGTTTAGGATTATTCTTTAAAGCATTTAGGATTAAGGTTTAATATTAAAACAATTAGGATTTAACATAAATAAGATTGTGGTTTGGGTTAGGATTTAGGGTTATCCATTTAGAATTAGGGTAGAGTAATTAATGTTGTGATTGGGGCACAAAATATACAATAAAATAATTTAATTACCATAAAGCTTAATATACCATAAGGTTTAATATTAAAACATTTACAATTTAACATAAATAAGATTGTGGTTTGGGTTAGGATTTAGGAACCATCCATTTAGAATTAGGGTAGAGTAATTCACATTATGATTGGGGCACAAAATATACCATAAAGCTTTTGATTAGGATACCATAAATTAATTTAATTAAAATAAAGCTTAATATACCTTAATTTGTAATATTAAAGCAATTAATATTTAAAATAAATAAGATTGTTGTTTGGGTTAGGATTTAGGGTTATCCAATTAGAATTAGGGTAGAGTAATTAACATTATGACTGGGACACAAAATATACCATAGATTAATTTAATTAACATTGTGATTTAAGGATTATGATTTTTACTTGTGGTTAAGATTGGGATAATTTAGTGTTTATTTTAATTTAGATTTTAGCATTTAGGGTTATTATTGAGAAATTAGCGTCTACCATGTATAATCATGGGTTCACATTTAGAATTAGGGCTAGAATAAAGCTTATGGTATGGGTTTACACCATCAAATTAGATATATGATGAGGATTATGGTATGTATTTTCTACGAAATTTAATATGAGTGTTTAACATTTATATTTAAATATTTAGGATTATGCTTTACCATTTACGACTAAGGTTCAATATTAGAACAACTACAATTTAACATAAATAAGATTGTGGTTTGGGTTAGGATTTAGGGTTATCCATTCAAAATTAGGGTAGAGTAAATTTTAACATTAAATGATTGGGGCACAAAATATAAGATTTGAAATTATGGCTAATATTTCAAGACTTATCGTGTTTAAGATTAGGCATTAGAATTTAGAATTATGGTTTAGGTTTTGATTTAGGATTGATTGATGATAATTTGAGATTATACAATTTAGCACTTATAATTCTAGTGTTCAAAAATTAAGGTTTACATTTTAGGATCACATGCTAACTTTAAGGATTATGATTTTTATTTATGGTTAAGATTAAGATTACTTTCCATTATGGTTATTGTTATGGTCCTAGCTAGGAATCAAGTGTTAGGTTGAACATTTGAAGTTACAATTAGAATTAGGGTTTAACATTTGGGATTAATTTTATTAATGATTAGGGTTAGGTTTCTCAATTTTAATTATATAATGGTTAAAATTTTAAAAAGCGTTAGGGTTAGGCTTAGAATTATGGTCAGAGTGGGATTTTACATCAAGGTTAATACTATGTTTACGATTAGTGTGCATTTTCATAAAAAAAGATATGGTCATTAAATTATTGAAATTTTTGTTGTAGAATTTATCTAACTAAATAATGAAATGATAAATGGATATGATGATCCACATAATTTGGAGTAGGTGATTTTAAATTACATTTTATTTGGAAGGGGAACATTACTTACTGAAAATCACAAATAGAATTAAGAGCTCTTCTATGTTTAAATGTCATAATTAGGGCTACGGTTGTATTAAGGATAAATGGTTATGTATGACTATTTAGGATTAGAGATTTAGTTAATGCTAGGATTAAAGAGTTGAACTTATGATTAGAGTTACATGAATCTAGGGTTTAGAGTTAAAATTATGGTTTTAAGGTAAGGGAGCACATTAAATACTTAGTTTTATGTTTAAGGTTTAGATTAAATTATTGTACAGTTATGGTTAGGTTGACATTAGACTTAGAAATATAGTTAGTTTTACATTTTCTATTATATGGTTTACAAACTAATTTATAATTAATTTTTATTTTAGTTGAAATAAATCTAAAATATCAATGTAATTACATGTTTAAACAATCTAATTTACATCTATCTAATCATTCAGCATTGTAATTTTTATTAAATACATCAAAACATCTAAATAAATCATTTTTAAATGAACATCTACAAAAATAAAATAAAATGAATAGATAGAAAACTATTTAACTGAATAGATGGAATAATCTAAACATAAAACTATTAACAATGAAAATTTACAATTTTACATATTAAAAGTGAAAAATAAAAAATGAATAAATGGAATTATAAATCGTAAAACTGAAAACAATGAAATAAAATAGTAGAAAACAAAGTAAAATACCTGGTACACTAAAAAAGAGCAACAAGGGGTTAGTAGAAATCCAAAAACAGGCTCCTATTTCTATGCTAAAATTGGACTCTCATTTTACATGCTAGTGAAAATGACTATAAACCCCAAAAAAGTGGGTTTTATAGTTTTTCAAAATTGAGTACCTAATTTTGAAAATGCACTTTGGGTACTCAATTTTTGAATATGGATCGAGCACCCAAACTATAATGGGTACCCGATTTGCTAAAATTGGGTACCCATTTCTAGAAAGGTCTCATTCCACAAAATTGAATTCCATGGAATTATGACCCAACTTTGTGCATTCACCCTCGTCTTAAGTGTGAATTACTTAATTTTTCATGGCTGCTAGAATTCGGTCTACAACAAGGTCATATCAAAAAACTTTTAGAAGTTGGTGGTTAAGCTTGGTGAATAAATGGATTCTAGTGTCCATATTGAATTAGTGAAGGTTGAGGATTATATCAGAAAAAGTGAGTTTGCTTGGGTTTATCCATAGGAAGGAGGATTAATGTTGTTCAGGGAAGAAATGGAAAAGCATGATAAACACATCTGGATGCAATTCATCAACTCTCGGACTAACAGGAAGGTAAATATTAATGGGATGGTAGCTGAAATCAAGGAGGAGCTTGACGCTAGGTTCAGAGAGTTATCCTTGGAGGGAAAGAATTGGCACAAGTAGGCCAGGGTGTCTGAGGAAGCTCTTTAAACCTAATGAAGAGTTGGCTCGCATGCATGGTGGGTTTTCTAGGCAGGATCTTTTGAAGCCCTAGTGTGTGATTTGCTATACCATTATGAGGTATATCACTATTAAAGATTGGTTAGAGGTATTGTATTACTACCATTTACCATTCTCAACCATTTCAGGAACCATGATCTGATTTCTTTCCTATATTCCATGGAAGAATGTGTCTTGAAGGTTAGGAAAAGGAAAGAGGAAGGAAAACCCTTTTACATTATCCATCTGAGTTTCATGAACAAGTTTTACAAACACCACCTTGCCTTAAATGTGTTTCTTCTAGTCAACCTCCTAGCTACTATTACTCCCCGAGTCTCCATTGACCCTTGCCCTAGCTCAAGTCATAAAAAAAAAGCCAAAAAAAAGGCCCTAGTTCTGAAATGAAAATAATTCTTATTTAGTTTGGCACGTGCATAAGGAGAAGCAAGAAAACTACTAGGAGAGCTAGTAAATGACTCCAAATGGAAAAAAATCAAAACTCCACCTAAAAAAGACATTAATTCTAGGTCTACTAGGTGTGATAAAAAAACTCACCAAAAGGAAGAAGCCACACCTAGATACTGGAAAGAAGGCAGTTTCTATCTTGCTTAGCCCCTCCCATATCTCAAACACACTGGAATGCATCTAGTCCCTGAATAGAAGTGGGGCATAGGATGTTACCTCCCCCATGAATGATAGTCCCAAAGGTTAGGTGAAGAAAGGGAGACATAGCCATTGTCAGGCTTGGCTGGGGAGGAAAAAGAATTTGATGAAGGAGCTTGTGGATAACTACGTTGGCATTTGCCAAAAATTTGGCACCTTGGAAAATTTCACCATGAAGGTCAAGCACTCTGCTACTACCACTCTCTATTTTTCTGCAGGTAAACAAGGTTGAGAAGGATATGGGCAAAGAGAGTGGAACTAGCCGCTCCATCTATGGTTTCTTAGCAAAGGGATGGTTGAAGACACTCCTTGATAAACCCATCAAAGAGGAGTGGGTGCACTTAAATAGGGAGGAGCCTAAGGAAAAGAAGAATGAGGAACGGGGTGAGAATACAAGGAACTAGCCCTTGGTTCTGTATTTATTTGGTTTTTATGTTTGGGATCCAACTGGACTTGGTTCCCTATGGGGATTTTTTTATGTATATGATCAGGAACTGGACTAATAGCAACAATGTGTCTCCTTACTGCTGGTATAATTTTCTATTTTGTATACTTGTAGGTATAGGACTAGTGACCTAAGGATTACTTTATTCTAGAGCTAGTCTTTATTTGTTTTTTTGAAGTATAAAATTGGTATTGTTTAGATAAGTGGGAGTTAACTTCAAGCTATTTCTTCAACTTTTTTGTGCTTTGCGGTTAGCCCCCCTTTCTTTTGGCTGCTATCTAATACTTCAAGAACAATTCTAATTTACAATAACAATTTACATATCATTATTGATTCATATTTTACATTTGTTTCATAAGTATGTTCAATAATAAATGCATATCACTACTAATCTAGCTCAAATGAATAAATAAGAATAATATCATTGCTTATCCTCTAATACCAAAAAGCTTGGACTTGCTTATCTTCTAATAGTGAACAAATTGAAATCATTGATTAATTAAACTATCCCTATGCAACCTTAAGATTTTATTGGAAAACTACTTATAAATATGGTGTTTTAAACCAAAATGCCCTCTACTAGATAATTATTTTTTGTTATCAGAGGTACACATTCTAACTACTATTATACATCATACTAAGAAAAAAATAAGTTTAGAAATAATAAGTTAACTTTGATTGTCTAACACTTTTAATGGAAGAATTAAAGCTTTAATATATGATGTTTAAACGGCCACATATATAACAATTCACATGATTAATTCCTATAGAAAGCAGAGGTCAGATTCGACACAATATCATTTCCAATTATCTGCCAATTTCAATAGGCTGTAACTATACTCCACAGAATATAGAGGTTCATTTATCTTTTCTATTGAAGATTCAGGTGTAATTATATCCATGGATTCTTTTATATATTTTTTTACTTGAGATATGGTCAGCCTCTTTTGTGAGAAATATCAATTAAAAATTAATTTGATACTCAAATACTCACAACCCTAAAACTAAAATCTTTACTCGGCACTTGAAAAAGTGCTCGGCACATAAGGGTGTTGAGTGCCAGTTTTGGTCGGCACCTGAAGGTGCCGAGTGCTAGAAAGAAAATAGGTGTCGAGTGACAGATAGAAAATAGGTGCCAAGTTAGCTCAGCACAAGGAAGCCGAGTAAGCTCGACACACAAAAGGAAATGCTTGGCACTTGAAAGAGGATGCAGTAGGTGCCAAGTTAGCATGGCACTCAAAGAAGACAATGGATTCCAAGTAAGGTCAGCTCCAACTAATAAGAATTATAACTTAGAAAAAATTTAACATGAATGCTTTCATGATTAAAACCAGAGAGCTGAGCTTTAACCTTTCAACCAAGTTTCTCAAATACAATGAATAGAAGAGGAAGAACAATAGATTCAAGTATGCCTACTTTCTTTTCTATTCAATTGACATTTAAAGTATTACAAATCTGGGAGCATTTGGCTTCAACCAGAAAAACTCTAAAATGGTAAAACTTCAAACTTTCAATAAACTTTAAACCTGCAACTCTAATGGCTGCATACAATGGTGCCTAGAGCAATCACTGCTTCAGCAGGAAAAAAAAAAACAACAAACCCACAGAATGAATAGAGGAGTCACATGCAACTGGAAACATTGAACATACTTCCTTCTGTCTCTGCAACAAGTGGATCTGTTGATCACTTTCTTCTTCTTCCTTTTCTCTGCTCTACTGAACTAAAGCTCTCTGATCTGCTTGATTTGCAAACTCTCCAAAATGAATGTAGAAACATTCCTTTTTGTCACATTCTTCCTTTTTCTCTCAACGTTCAAATTTGAAACTTACCTACCAAGAATAAATGCCTGTCGACCATGGATGACTGCAGGAAGCAAACTAATAGGGTAGATAGGCGTGGGGCTCGAGGATAACTTGTAGATGTTTAAATTTCTAACACTCCCCCTTTGTCCTGAGCCAAACAAGAAAGGATCACAACTGATCCAAATCAACTACACCAAGACTCTCTCTTAGGTGTACAAAAGATCCCATGGCTAATGGCTTTGTGAAAATATCTGCTAGCTGCTACTCAGACTTGCAAAAAATCCATCTTGATATCCCCATTCTCCACCAACTCTCTGATGAAGTGATATCTGATCTCTATGTATTTGCTTCTCCCATGGAAGACAAGATTCTTAGACAATGCAATTGATGAGATTTTGTCACATTAAATTGTGGTTCTAACCTCTTGCCTTTCATTCAAATCTATCAAGATCCTCTTTAGCCAAATTGCTTGACATGCTGCTGCATTTGCTGCTATGTATTCTGCCTCTGTTGTATATTGAACAACAATAGGTTGCTTCTTGGATGCCCATGAAATTGCACCCGATCCCATATGAAACATGTATCCGGAAGTGCTCTTCCTATCATCTAAACTTCCAGCCCAATCATTATCAGTGTAACCAACCAAATTGAAATCATCATTTGCAATATATAAAATCCCAAATCCCTTGGTACCTTTCACATACCTTAGGATCCTCTTTCCCAATTGCCAATAGGAATCCCTTGGTGTTTCCATAAATCTAGAAATCAAACTTACTACATACATTAGGTCTGGCTGAGTTGCAGTCAAATACATTAAACTTCTAACCATACTCTTGTATAATGTTGGATCTATTCTCTTTCTAGAGTCTTCCTTGCTCAACTTCAGACCTATTGCTGTTGGTGTGGGGGCCGCCTTACTATTTTACATTTTAAATCTCTCCAAGATCTGCCCTGCATACTTTTCTTGAGAGATGAAGATGCCATCATGCATTTGTTTTACTTATATGCCTAGAAAGTATTTCAAGAGACCTAAGTCTATCATTTCAAATTCACTTTTCATGGCCTCTTTAAACTCACCAATTAGAGCCTTATCATTACCAGTAAAAATTAAATCATCTACATATAAGACAACAATCAATACACTACCATCTGTTGCCTTGATGTAAAGAGTGGGCTCACCATTGCTTTTACTAAAGCCATTGCTCATCAAATATGAGTCAATCCTGCTATACCATGCCCTTGGAGCTTGCTTGAGCTCATAAAGATCTCTCTTCAATCTATATACTTTTTTCTCTTCATCTGCAACTTCATAACCAAGTGGCTACTCTACATACATTTCTTCTTTCAATACACCATTAAAGAAGGTGGACTTCACATCCCTTTGAAATACCTTCCACTTGTGCTAAGTTGCAATTGATATGATAGCATGCACAATTTTCATTCTTGCAACTGGGGCATAGGTCTCATCATAATCTCTTCCATACTGTTGTTTGTAGCCCTTGACTACCAAACTTGCCTTATGCCTATTAATCTTGCCCTCAGCATTGCATTTGGTCTTATAGACCCATTTCACTCCAATCACATACTTTTTTGGAGGCAATTCAATTAGCTCTCATGTCTCATTCCTTTCTATGGCATCTATTTCCTCATCCATAGCATTACACCATTTCTTCTCCTTAATAGCTTCCTCAAAATATACTAGATCACTATGAGAAAATAATGCAAAATTAACACTCTCATCATAATCTTCATACCTTTCATCTTGGTATATCTCCCTAAGACTCTTGGTCTTTCTTGTTAATAGGGAGGAGAGTGTGAGATTAGAATCTTCACTGCTACTACTTTGCTGACTAGCTTGGTCTTCACTGTTACTCAGCACTGACACTCGGTCATGCCTAGAGGAGCTTGGCAATGACTGAGGTTGCTTGCCTTTTCTTCTATTTAGTCCTTCTTCTTGCTGTTCATCGGCATCTTCTTCACTCATAATTCGCATTTTACTAGAAGTGTTTGGTGACTCATCAGTTGAACCATACCAAGACTGATTTTCAAGAAATTCTACATCTCTTGAGAGAGTCATCTTATTATTCAATGGGTCATACAATCTATATGCCTTTGATTCTGGGTTGTATGCTGTGAAAATACATTTCACACCTTTGTCATCAAATTTTTGCCTTTTCTTTTTAGGCACATGTGCATATGCTACACATCCAAACACTCTTAGGTGTTCAACTATCCATCTTCTTCATGACCATGCTTCCATTGGAATTCTATCATGAACCGCCTTTGTAGGACACCTATTAATTAGGTAAACTATTGTTGCCACAACCTCTCCCCAAAATTTAGTTGGGAGACCTTTCTCTTTCATCATGCTCCTTGCCATTTCGACAATAGTCTTGTTCTTTCTTTTAGCCACTCCATTCTGCTGTGGTGTATAGCTGGCTGTGAGCTCTTTCTTTATGCCATGTTTCTTGCAAAAATTTACAAAAGAATTGGAGGTATAC
This sequence comes from Cupressus sempervirens, assembly GCA_028749045.1. Taxonomy (NCBI): domain Eukaryota; kingdom Viridiplantae; phylum Streptophyta; class Pinopsida; order Cupressales; family Cupressaceae; genus Cupressus; species Cupressus sempervirens. The sequence continues at coordinate 205,849,806 of CM053783.1, forward strand.
TCCCCTCCTCTATCTAATCTTAGGACCTTGATATAATGTCCACATTCTCTTTCAGCCTGGGCTTTAAATTCTACAAATTTATCAAATGCTTCCGATTTATTCTTTAAGAAATATACCCATGTCCTACGATTGAAATCATCAATGAATTTTATGAAATAAGTACTCCCCCCAATGGAAGTAACTTGCATAGGACCAACTAGGTCGGTATGCACTAACTCTAATAGATATCTAGCCTTGCTAGAATTTCCAGAATTAAAGGGAAGCCTATGTTGCTTACCCAAAATACAAGCCTCACACTTGTCACAAGAATTTTGTATGCATGGCAAACCTTCTACCATTCTTTTATTTGAAAATAAATTTAAACCATCATAGCCAAGATGACCATACCTGAGGTGCCATAGCCATGAGGGGTCTTCAATCACACTCCTTAGAGCTGATTGTGTGTGAGGTGCAACACAAACTTGAGATGAGAAACATGTCTCTAACCTCAAGGGAAACATTCTATTCTTTGTCATTTGAACTGCTACAAGTAAATTCTTGCTCCCATCCTTTTCTTGAATGACACACTTGTCATTCTCCATCAGCACTTTGTATCCATTTAGAATGAGCTAACTAATGCTCATCAAATTGTGCTTCATACCAGGGGAAAATACACATTTTGTATTTTCCTTTTCTCACCTTTCTTGGTGTAGACCATAATAGATCCTTTGCCCACAACTGGTAGGGTTCCATTGTTACCCATCTTAATTTCTGATTTGAAACTCTTGTCAATGAATAAAAACAAGGTTTCATTACCACTCATGTGGTTGCTACATTCACTGTCAAGGTACCAAACCTCAGGGCTTCCTTCTTCACCAACATTACACATGATGAAGGCAGTGTTTTCACTTTCCATATTCATATCAGCCACATTTTCTTGTCCTGACTAATCATTCTGCTTCTCCCAACATTCATTTGCATAATGCGCATATTTATGATAGTAGTAGCATTCTACATTACTTTTATTTGAGTTGTAGTTTTTCTTACCTCCTCTTGAAGTATTTTGTGAGCTAGTTGCTCCATCTACTCTTCCTAAGCTTTTTAGTGCAACATTTCTTTGTCCTCCATTTCTTTGGCCTCTACCTTTGGAGTTCCTGCCTTAGCCATTTCTTCCTCTCCCCCTTCCTCTTGGATTTGTTTTAGCCTTGAATGCTTGCTCTTGGAAAGTCGAAGAAGTAGATCTGTTGATCCTATGCTCATGGGTTTGAAGTGTACCCATTAACTCATCCATTGTCAAAATAGTGAGGTCTTTTGCCTCTTCTATGGTCATGACCAAATTGTCATATTTATGAGGTAAACTCCTCAATATTTTCTCCACTATCCTCTACTCTTGATAGTCTTCTCCATTTGACTTCAACTGATTAATTACATTGGAGGTCCTTGAACTGAAGTCTACAACTGATTCATTTTCCTTCATTTGAAGGTTCTCAAATTCCCTTCTTATGTTTTGTAGCTTTACAGTATGAACTTTATCAGTTCCCTTGAAGTTTGTCTCAAGGATATCCCATGCTTCCTTTGCATAATTTGTTGCTGCAATCTTTGGGAAAATTATCTCTGTCATTTCTACTTTAATCAAACTTAATGCCTTAGCATCCTTCCTCCTTGACTCTTTCAAATGAGTCTTCTGTGCATTTGTGAGGGCAGCATATTGAGTTGGGTTTGTCACATCATTGAACCCATTAACTACAAACTCCCACAAATCATTCGCTACCATAATGGTCTTCATTTTCTTTGCCCATGTATCATAATTTTTCCCATTAAAGGGTGGTGGCTGCTACCATATCTTTCCTGCATCTCCTGACATGTCAAATATCCCAAGAAAATAAATGCCCTAACTCATTGTGGATGTGGGTTCTCAAAGCTCTGATACCATGTGAGAAATATCAATTAAAAATTAATTTGATACTCAAATACTCACAACCCTAAAACTAAAATCTTTACTCGGCACTTGAAAAAGTGCTCGGCACATAAAGATGCCAAGTGCTAGTTTTGGTCAGCACCTGAAGGTGCTGAGTGCCAAAAAGAAAATAGGTGCTGAGTGATAGACAGAAAATAGGTGCCGAGTTAGCTTGGTACAAGGAAGCTGAGTAAGCTCGACACACAAAAGGAAATTCTCAGCACTTGAAAGAGGATGCAGTAGTTGCCGAGTTAGATTGGCACTCAAAGAAGAAAATGGATGCCAAGTAAGGTTGGCTCCAACTAATAAGATTTATAACTTAGAAAAAATTTAATGTGAATGCTTTCACGATTAAAAATAGAGAGCCAAGCTTTAACCTTTCAACCAAGTTTCTCAAATACAATGAATAGAAGAGGAAAAACAATAGATTCAAGTATGCCTACTTTCTTTTCTATTCAACTGAGATTTAAACTATTACAAATCTGGGAGCATTCACCAGAAAAACCTTGGTAAAACTTCAAACTTTCAATAAACTTTAAACCTGCAACTCTAATGGATGCATACAATGGTGCCTGGAGCAATCACTACTTCAATAGGACAAAAAAAAAACAACAACAAACTCACAGAATGAACAAAGGAGTCACATGCAACTAGAAACACTAAACATACTTCCTTCTGTCTCTGCAACAAGTGGATCTGCTGATCACTTTCTTCTTCTACCTTTTCTCTGCTCTGCTAAACTGAAGCTCTTTGATCTACTTGATCTGCAAACTCTTCAAAATGAATGTAGAAACATTCCTTTTTGTCACATTCTTCCTTTCCCTCTCAACGTTCAAATTTCAAACTTACCTACCAAGAATAAATGTCTGCCAACCATGGGTGACTATCGGAAGCAAATTGACAGGGTAGATGGGCATGGGGCTCAAGGACAACCTGCAGATGTTTAAATTTCCAACATCTTTGATGCTTCATTCTGAACACATTTAAGTGACAGATTAAATATGGGGTAGGGAGATTTCATGGTGATATCAGACATGCACATCTTTTGGTCTATGATGTTTGGCAAAACAACACCATAATCATCGTTCCCCTTGAGATGTAGCAGTACCTAACAAGAGAACACACAATGCATGTACACTTAGTTCTATAAAATGTGCCTATATTTAGATATTAAACAAGTTAGTTGAAATAAAACATTGGAGTATGATTTAAATAAATTCGCACCCATTTCAAAAGGCTTAGTTCTTCTTCAGAGAGATCTGGATCAATTGATTTCCTCCTACATATCATCTCCAGCAAAACCACTCCAAAGCTATATACATCACTTTTCTCTATCAACTTAGTCGTATGAAAGTACCTTTCATTAACAAAAGCACTTGCATGATTCAGAGATAATGCCATTAAATTAGTTTATCCAATATATGGACAAAAGATAAATCATATAAAATAGGAATAGAAATAATCAAGTACTCCAGATCTAAGTATCCCATTGTTCCTTTTACCATTGTGGTTATATGACTTGTGATTCTCTCATCGCCAATGATTTTTGAAAGACCAAAATCTGCAATTTTTGCCCGCAGGTTCCTATCAAGAAGTATGTTTAAGCTCTTCACATCCTTATAAACTATTTTTGGAGTACAACTTACATGCAAATATTCTAGCCATTGAAACATAGTGGACACTAAGAAAGAAATGACTAATTAAGACATGAGTTTATTGATCAAGAAGAAAAATCAAAGGGATATGCAAATGTTTTACCTTGTGCTACATCTAGAGCTATTCCAAGTCTAGTTTTTCAAAAAAGTGTGAAATGTTAATTATTGTTAGTTGGACAGCTGTTATTTCTGACCTAGAAATAGCAATAGTATTTATGGGTAGCTTGGACAGCTATTCGTCCTTATCTATGTATAGCGGCATTAGTTATGGGTAGTTTGGACAGCTGTTTGTCCACTTGCCAAGAATTAGTAAATGGTTATTGCAAGGATAATTATTTACTAATTTTAATGATTCCCTTTTGGACAGCTTGCAACCAATTCTATTATTGGCTATTGAGTTGTCTTAATCTCAGCCGTTGGTTTACCAAAAGGAGTAGTATAAAAAGGGGTCATTGGGTCATTTGGAGACACAAGTTTTTGGAGAAACATTTGCAGTGCTATCAAATGAGTTTGTAAGTTTGCATTGTTAGAAAATAGTCTTGCAGTGTTAGCAAGGGCATAGTGTTAGCGAGGGGATAGCAGTGGCGAATATCAGCGGGAGAAATTAGGAGATTGTTGGAGTTCTGCCAGTGAGAGGCAAGAAATTTTTGTATCTCTTGATTTGCTGAAGTTTAATATAATTCCTCATCTGTAGAACTGGTTTCCCCTTAGGGTTTTTTCTAGGGACAATTTGTTCGAAAATATTGTGTTCATTGTGTTGCACATTTCTTTCCATATTTTATAAGTGAAGTTGCAGTTGTGTTATTTTTTGATATTAGCTGGGAATTTATTTTCAGTAGTTTAATAATCATTTATGGTAGGAGATTAATAATCAGTGACTGTAATAGTTGATTTTTCACATGGTATCAGAGCATTGTTAAGGGTAGAAGAGTTTTTCCCTAGGAAAGAAATTGTGATCTCTTTAGATTTATTATTGCTTTAAACCCTTGAGATGGCTTCAGTTGGTTTGAGAGATCATGATAGATGTGATGGTGTCTCAAATTTTGGTGTCTGGAAGGCCAAAATTTCTTTATTGTTGGAAGAGAATGGTATCAAGGATTATGCTACCAGTGTTGTACCTATACCAACAGATGCAACACAACTTGCAACATATAGGAAGGACGATGCCAAGGCGAGGAGGATAATCCTAGATGGTGGCAAGGATCATATTATTCCACATATCTCGGAGCTAGATACAGCGAAGAAGATGTGGGATGCCATTCTGAATCTGTACCAGAATGCTACCACCAATAGGAAGTTGATTCTTAGAGAGAAGCTAAAGAATACTTGGATGAATCAGGGAGAAGACATCACAAGTTAGCTCACCAGGATTAGACTTGTCAAGGATGAGTTAGCAGTTGTTGGAGATAGCCCTAGTGATGATGAGCTAGTGAGAATAGCCCTAAATGGGTTTACTAAATAATGCAGTATCTTTGTTCAAGTTGTCAGTGGACAAGATACTTTACCAAGTTGGGATCGACTATGGACTAATTTCACTCAGGAGGAGTTTAGACTAAGTCTTGTCAATGGGGCCAACAAGAGTCAAAAAAATGAGGTGGAACAAGAGAATGTTGCCCTAGCGGGTAAAAGGAAAGCAAAGAAGGGATCTAGCAAAGGATCAAATTCACAAAGTGAAAAGAAGAAGAAGGAAATTTCTAAGGTCAAGTGCTTTGGATATCACGAGTTTAGCCACTATGTCAATGATTGCCCAGAGAGGAAGAAGGGTAAGAAGCAGGTGGCAGCTTCAGCAAGTGCGAAAGAACTCTCCAGTAGAATGGAAGATGAGTTTGCACTCATAGCTTGTATGGTTAGCTCAACCTCACAGTGTGTTTGGTATATAGATAGTGGGGCGTCATTTCATATGACAGGAGTTAGAGAGTACTTCTCCAGTTACAAAGAGGAGGACACCAACATCCAGATTTCTATGGGAAACTTGTCCAAACTCAACCCTGTTGGGAAAGGGAATGTTCAATTTCAGAGGGAGAATGGAAAGATAATTCCACTTCATGATGTGTTATATGTGCCAGGCTTAGGTATGAATTTGATTTCTGTATCTGTTCTCCAGGATGGGGGTATAATGTACTCTTTAGAATGACACATGTGTTGATTAAGCACAAGGATTGGAAATCGCCCATAACTATTGGAGTTAGGAGTGGACGCCTTTATAGACTACAGTTTGATACTCCTAAGGCACTCATGAGAAACAATAATCCTAGAGATCTTGGAGAGCTATGGCATAGGAGGATGGGCCATATTCATCATGGAGCACTTAGATTTCTTTGTGAGATGGTGACAGGTGTTCCAGAGGTGAGCACAGAGCATGACGATGTATGTAAGGGATGTGTGTTGGGGAAGTTTGCGAAAACACCTTTTCCAAGGAGTGACACCAGATCTAAGGGTGTTCTTGATCTAGTACATTCAGATGTTTGTGGACCGATGTCGATGAAATCTCTCAGAGGATATGAGTACTATGTTACTTTTATTGATGACTTCTCTAGAAAGACTTGGATATACTCCTTGAAGACTAAGGATGAGGTTTTCAGTCAATTTCAAGAGTTCAAGGCTCTTGTGGAGAACTCAACAAGAAAGAAGATAAAGGTTCTTCGATCAGAAAATGGAGGCGATTACAAAGGAAATGTCTTCCAGGAGTTCTACACCAGAGAAGGAATCAAGAGAGAATGGATTGTTCCTTACAATCCATAGCAGAATGGAGTTGTTGAGAGGAAGAACCATTCTATATCAAAGGCAACAAGAGCTATGCTACATGACCAGGACATGCCCTGTTACTTATGGGCAGAGGCGTGTAATACAATCGTCTACATTCAGAATAGAGTTCCACACAAGGTGCTAGGGAAGATGACACCAAAGGAGGCTTTCACAGGGAAGAAGCCAAATGTTAGTCACTTCAGGATATTCAGGAGTTTGGCATATTGCCATATTCCTGGAGATACATGTATAAAGTTAGATCAGACTGCAGAGAGGGGGTACTTTGTTGGGTATAGTGAGACCTCAAAGGCATCTAGGATTTTCATTCTAGGACTAAAAGAATTATTGTCAGATGGGATGTCAAGTTCATGGAGGACAAGGCATTCAGGAGATCTAGAGATTTACCATCAGATGATCAAAGTGAGCAGACAATAGAAGCTCCAAGACCAAGTCAAGAGCAACAAAGCTCAAGTATAGTTACCAGTATAAGTGTAGACTCAGTTAGTGAAGATTCACAGAGTATGGAGCAATAGGAAATGCATCTAGAAGACATAGAGGTTGACATTTCATCCTCTATAGTTGGCAGCAGAAACCATAGGGTTCCAGATACACAAAGGGATACTTAGGAGTTTGTGGGAGCTCCTAGGAAGAGTACTAGATAGCGAAGACAACTAGCCAAGTTTAATGACTATGTGGAATTAGTTAGTCAGTTGGTAGATAGTGAGCCTTCTAGCTATCAGGAAGATGCAGAACATCAGGTATGGCGAGATGCTATGGTTGAGGAATATTCTTCAATAATACAAAATGATGTGTGGGAGGTAGTACCTAGACCAACAGATAGGGCTGTACTTGGATCATGATGGATCTATAAGATAAAGCACGGTGCAGATGGTAGCATCGAGAAATAAAAGGCGACGTTCATGGCAAAGGGGTTCTCTCAGAAGGAGGGAATATACTATGAGGAGACATTTGCTCCAGTTGCCAGGTATACTTCTATACAAGCTGTAATCTCACTTGTAGCACAGATGGGATGGCAAATCCATCAAATAGATGTCAAGACAACATTCCTTAATGGTGAGTTGAAGGAGGAGGTATACATAGAACAACCAGAAGGCTTTGTAGCACACAACAAAGAGACCCATATGTGCAGATTGAAGAAAGCATTGTACAGACTCAAGCAGGCTCCTAGAGTGTGGTATGAGTTCATTGATACATACTTGCAGAAAATGGGCTTCGTGAAGAGTGAAGCAGATGCTAACCTCTACAACTTGATGGTTGGGAGTGAGATTCTCATTCTTGTTCTTTATGTTGACAACTTATTTCTTACAAGTTCACTAGGGCTCATAGTGGATTACAAGAGGAACCTTGCAGAAGAGTTTGAGATGAAGGATTTAGGACTTATGCACTACTTTCTAGGCATGGAAGTGTGGCAGACAGATGGGGAGATTTTCCTTGGTCAAGGGAAATATTGCATTGAAATCTTGAAGAAATTTGGGATGGAGGATGGCAAAGCCATGTCTACACCCATGATCACGAATTGGAGGAAGGTAGATACAACTAAGGAGAAAGATGTAGATCCCACTTTATATAGACAGTTGATTGGTTCGCTTATGTATTTGGTCAACACTAGGCTAGATATAGCATTTGCAGTTAACTCTCTTAGTTAGTTCATGGTTGAACCAAAGAGAATGCATTGGATAGTGGCTAAGCATGTGCTATGTTACTTGCATGGTATAGTCGAGTATGGGATCAGATATGTTCAAGGTAAAGGTATCAGGTTGATAGGCTATACTGACGCAGATTGGGTAGGAAGTACAACAGACAAAAGGAGCACTTCAGTGTGTTGTTTCAGCTTGGGATCCGAAGTTGTATCTTGGTTCAACAGGAAGTAGAAGTCTATGGCTCTAAGTTTAGCAGAAGCAGAATACATAGCAGCTAGCATGGTGACATGTGAAGCTATATGGCTTCGAAAGTTGTTAGTAGCCTTGTTTGGTCAGAAGGTTGAGACTACTGTGATACATTGTGACAATCAGAGTTGCATCAAGTTGTCTGAGAATCCAGTGTTTCATGATAGGTCTAAACATATAGATATCACATATCACTTCATCAGGGATTGTGTACAACGAGGTATTGTTCGACTACAATACATACCTACAGATGAGCAGGTAGCAGACATTCTGACGAAGGCTTTGGGAAAGGCCAAATTTATCTTTTTCAGAGATAAGATGGGTGTCATGCAGAACAGCTTCCTTGCTAAGAGGGAGTGTTAATTATTGTTGGTTGGACAGCTATTATTTCTGACCCGAAAATAGCAGTAGTATTTATGGGTAGCTTGGACAGCTATTCGTCCTTATCTATGTATAGCAGCATTAGTTATGGGTAGTTTGGACAACTGTTTGTCCACTTGCCAAGAATTAGTAAATGGTTATTGCAAGGATAATTATTTAGTAATTTTAGTGATTCCCTTCTGGACACCTTGCAACCAATTCTATTATTGGCTGTCGAGTTGTCTTAATCTCAGCCATTGGTTTGATTTAATCTTGGCCGTTGGTTTACCAATAGGAGTAGTATAAAAAGGGGTCATTGGGTCATTTGGAGACACAAGTTTTTGGAGAAACATTTGCAGTGCTAGCAAATGAGTTTATAAGTTTGCAGTGTTAGCAAACAGTCTTGCAATGTTAGCAAGGGCACAGTGTTAGCGTGGGGATAGCAGTAGGGAATATTAGCGGAAGAAATTAGGAGATTGTCAGAGTTTTGCTAGTGAGAGGCAAGGAATTTTTGTATCTCTTGATTTGCTGAAGTTTAATATAATTCCTCATCTGTAGAACTGTTTTCCCTTAGGGGATTTTCCAGGGACAATTTGTCCGAAAATATTGTGTTCATTGTGTTGCGCATTTCTTTCCATAATTTATAAGTGAAGTTGCAGTTGTGTTATTTTTCAATATTAGCTAGAAATTTATTTTCAGCAGTTTAATAATCGTTTATGATAGGAGATTAATAATCAGTGACTGCAATAGTTGATTTTTCACATGGAAGTGTTTGATAGAGAACCTAGAGGAGGACATCAAAATTAATTAGTGTGTCTTAAACTAATATTGCTTGCTTTTCTTATGAAGAATTGTCTTGCCATAGAGGTGGTCCTTCAGTGATCCTCCACACATATGTTCATACACAAGCATAAAATCTTTGGAGTCGTTGCAGTAGCCAATCAAGGATACCAAATTCTTGTGATGTTTTCGAGAAGAGTTTGATCTTATCATCACAAAAGTAGTGAGGATTATCATCACAAAAGTAGTGATAATTTTAAGCAAATGGTAGAGTTTCAAACAAACTATAAAATCGTTGTATAATAAAATTTATCTATTAATAAAATTAAATCTTGCTTTAAAAATAAAAGTGTTAAATTGTTAATGTTGATAATTTTTTGCTAATCTTAATTTATTTCTTAATATGTAATGTTTAAGGGTTACTAGGATTATAATAAATTTTTATTCACATTCTCAAATCAGATAAATATTTATTTAAATATCATAACTATCATTGAAATATCAATAAAGTTTTTGCATCTTCTATCCTTCTATGTCATTTAAATGAGTGTGTTGTTGTTCAGATTCTAGAATTGGTATCTGAGTATGAAAAAATATTCTAAGCATCTAGATGATAGAGTTTGTAGAAATGGAAGAAGAGAATTACCAGTTTTAAACTAAAAAGAAGAATAGTCGATGCATGGACATGTACTCAGAAAAGAAAATCATTTTATTAATTCATCATTTATTATATTGTTGTAGATTAAAAGAAAGACTTCATTTCTACCCTAAAAGTACTAAATAGTGAAAGTTCAATAGTCAAAGTTCACTTCTTTTTCCAACTTAAAATTTTCCTCTTTATGTGATGTGTAAGGGTAGCTATTGCAATCCTATTTTGTCCATTGATAAGTTATGTTCTACTTTTATTATGCTTTAGATAAATCAGATGAAACTCTGAGAAAATAAGAATAACATATTTAAAATTAAAAATGAGATTAATCTGAACATCAACAAAAAAAATTGACCTTTAAACTTAAGAATGGTTTAAAATAAGAAGTACTAGGAAAGAAATATAAAATAGTTTCACTAAAAATATTTTAATTAAATGATAAATGAATTACAATTCTTAGATATATCCAAGACTTCTATAAATGAACACACAGTAATTAAATCTAAAAAAAAACTAACGCAAGATTCCCCCAACTAGAACACACCAGCTATTTTCCTGCAATTAAACATCTAGATTCGATCTTGAATCCGAAGTTTTCTTCAATTACTTCATTTAAAAACTCTGCCATTCCTTGCTTTGAGGAGGAGGACAGCAGCTTTACAGCCACATCTTTTCCATCAGCTAACCTGCCAAGGTAAACACTTCCGAAACCGCCCTCTCCAATCTTTTGGCTGAAATGAACGGCAGCTTAAAGGGTTTCCTGCCCCTACTAGTATTAAACGTCCATCTGCATTATGGTTGACAAAACATAATAAATATAGGTAATTAGAGGCATGTCAGATGTTAAACATCATATATTGAGACTAAAGTATTAAATAATTAAAATTTATTTTTCTATTAATATATGATATTTAAAAGAAAATTGATTTATTTTTCCACGCTTAATTTTTACATTAATATGTGATATTTAAATTAAAAGTGGCAAAGATATGCATCACAAGAAAAAGTCTACAATTGAATCTCTCTTAGTACCTAACAATGGCTATGGCTGTGGATTCATCTGGTGTCTTCTTCGTCGGTACATAAGAATGGATATCAACACCAGAGAAGCAGCAATGGCAGCACCAATCGTTGATACTAACAAAATCTTCATTTTGTTATGTTTTGACTTGCATTGGTTACTATCCTTGCATAGACCTGGATTCCCAGAATACCTGGCAAAGGATTTTTTTTAAATTCTAAAATACTAACAATACCGAAGTAAACGTGTTTATACTTTTTTAAAGGATATTATATTAGAAAGAAGGAGAGATTACCTAATGTCCAATAATCTATCACGCAAAAGCCCTTTGGGAACAACTCTGCTAAAGTTATTGTTCTCCAAACTTCTGGCAGATGCAGATAACAACTACATTTGATATTAGAGATTTTGAATTTAATGTGCGATAGACTGTTTATAACATTTCTGATCAAAAATAATAATAACATTAGTCAATTGAACTACAAAATTATTGAAACATCCAAGAAAAACGAGGACATAGAGTTCCTTCAAGTTTCTCAATTCGGAGAGACAATCTGGGATGGTACCGCTGAGATTATTGTTTCGAAATCGCCTGGACAGCTGATCAAAAAAATTGTAATTTGCTTGGAACAGTCATTTGGAATTAATAAAACGTATATGTAACGGATGATCGGTTTTGACTCCACTCACAGTATCTCCAATCTTGTTAAGTTGCATAAATCAGGTAAGATTTCTGATAAATGGTTGTCCTGGAAAGAACTGTTCCAAACAAAAGGTAGAAAAAACCAAAACTTATGAGTAAAACTTAAATTATTGTATTCATTGTCAATATAGTTTATAAATTCGATTGCATGTATGTTTTGTATTGACAGTACATTCTACCATTAAAAAATTAGAGAGGTCATTTCTACTTTTTCAGCTCTCAGGATAGTCCTGATAATGAATCACAAAATGGGATATCCTATTGAATTCAAAAAGTACGACAAAAATTATCTTGGATTGTAAAAAACAGATAGGTTTCCTATATTCAATCCGTACCAATAGATCAAGAAAATGAAAAGAAAAAACAAGATAAAAAGAGTTCTCACATGCTTCTCACAAGACAAATTCGTTCCTGATAGATCGCTAATGAATACAATGAGATAAACACAATCTCATCAGCGTTTCCTACATGACCCAATTGCCATAACGTGCAAAATAATATGTAAGTGATATGATTCAACTTACATTTCTACAACTCTAACTGTATAGTTTTGATTGGTAAAAGTGCACCAACTGCAGTTCAAAACACATCGTTCTAAAATCATCATTTTTATAACAAAAGCAATCTCAAATTTTAATCTCAAACATATAATATCTATTTATTTTTTCCACAGTAAGCCAAATTGATCTATATTTCATCGATAATAATTGGTTTAGGAAACCATCTATCATAAGAATAAAACACTCAAACTTACCATCGTCTCCATCAGTTGCGATCTCAGTGTTGAATATTTTATAATATTCTAAAGCACTAATGAGTGGTCCTAATGTAGAGATAAATTCAACGGAAGCGAAAACAAAAGGAACCAGCACTAGAAAGAGATAGATAATAATTGTTCTTCTAATTAATTCATCAAATGAATAGTAAATACACTTGCTCTTCTATAGATTTCTTCTTCCTGTAATTTCATATCCAAAAACTTTCCCTAAACCTAAACCTAGAACTCTATTTATACTTGCTAAGATGATCTACAAAACATTCTAGATTATTACAAAATAAGAAGAATAGGTTACAGAATACCCTAGATCAAAATAGAATGGGGAAGAATGACCCCACAATGATCTGTATGAATCCCAAGAAAAGATTTTATTGTAATGACAAAATTGGGATAAATTCTTCATGGAGAAATCTCGTCCAAAATATTTAATGTGGGTGCTCCTACACCATACTCCCCAAGAAATTTTATCTCAAGCCCATTTGAGATGAGTGCTTGTAGAGTGGTACCTTGCTTTTTGATATCTTGTTCGATCATCCACAAAGCATCTACACCTGAATAACCTCTGAGTTTTACCAAATACTGCTTGGACTCCTTTCCTATTATCTACTTTATGACTTTGGTGTCAAGTATCCTTTCTAGCTATGGTGTCTGCTTAAATGGTAGATTTACCTTTTGGTAGCCTCTCATTCTTGAGATTTTCCCATACTAAATTTCTGACATCAAATTCTAAGTGTCTCCATTTTTTATCTACATGCTTCTTATACTTGTTAGAGGTTTGTTGGAGTTGTGCTTTGACTTCATCATGGATTTTTTTATGGTTGTAGAAAATTCTTCTCCTTGGACACTAACTTGTTGCTGTGAACTCATATCTCTTAACTCAAAAATCTCTCAAGGATGAATTCCATACACCACTTGAAATAGTGACTTTCCTATACTTCTATTGATGGAGTCATTATATGCAAATTTAGCGTGGGGTAGGATTACATCCCATTTTGTTGCATGTTGTCTTGTGAAAGTTCTTAACAAATTGCCCAATGTTCTAATAACTACCTCTATTTGGGCATTAGTTTGAGGGTGGTAGGCTAATGAGAATGATAAATTGGTTCCTAGTTTTCTCCATAAAGTTCTCTAAAAGTATCCTACAAACTTCACATCCCTATTTGAAACTATGTTGAGAGGTAGCCCTTGAATCCTTATGACTTCCTTGGAAAAGAGATCTACTATATGAGAGGCATCATAGGTTGACTTACATACTAAGAAGTGAGCCATTTTTCTGAACCTATCTACTACAAAAAATACACTATCATGCCCCTTTTGTGTCCATGGCAGCCCCATTACGAAATCCATTATTATGCTTTCCTAGGGTCTAGATGGTATTGGCAATGGTATTGTCCTTTCTTTGGCCTTTTGAAAAATCATACATGTTTCCACAAAGTTTTTAACATTAGTTTGAAGTTTAGGCCAATATCAGTATCTTCTAACCAGTTTTAAGGCTTTACCCAAAACCAAAATGTCCACCCATTATTCCACTTTGCTCCTCTTTGATAATGTTTATCCTCATTGAGCACCTAGGTACACATAGTTGTGCTCCTTTGAAAAGAAGTCTATCTTGTATCCAAAAATTAGGAAAATATGCATGGTATCTTTCACCAAACTCCGCACCTACCTTGTAGATGTCGCCAAAATTTGGATTTGCTAAATACATGTCCTTGAGTGCTTCAATTCCAACACTTTCTAGCTATATCTGGGAGACAGTCAGATTCCCTCTAGTAAGAACATCAACAACCTTGTTTGATATGCCATTCTTATGCTTGATGGTGAAGGTATAGGCCTATAAATGCTCCACCCATTTCATTTACCTATGACTTAATTTGTTTTGGCTATTCAAAAAACTAAGTGCTTGGTTATCGATATACACAACAAATTATTTTGGCAACAAGTAGTGTCTCCACCTTTTGAGAGCTTAAACCAATGCAGACATTTCTAGGTCATATGAAAAATATTTCTTCTTGGATTCATTGAGTTTTTAACTTGAGAAAGCCACTGGTTTTCCTTCTTGACTAGGAATTACCCCTATAAAAACCTTGCTAGCATCACATTCTACTTGAAAAACTTTGTTAAAATCAAGTAAAGAAAGAATTGGCTACTCACTAACCTTTTTCTTAAGCAATTCAAAAGCTTCATTTGCTAATTGACTCCATGCAAACTTACACTTCCTTTCTCTTTTAATGGTTTATAACATAGAAGCACATATATGACTGAAATTTCTTATAAATTTTCTATAAAATGTAGCAAGACCATGAAAGCTTCTAACATCTCCAACTATTCTTGGGGGTGGCTAGGATAGTATAGTACTTACCTTATGTTTATCCATCTTCAAGCTACCTTGGGAGTTCACAAAACCAAGATATGTTAGCTCCTCTTGCATAAACAAATACTTTTCCAAATTTATTACCAATTTCTCTTTATGAGGTCTTCTCAAAACCATGTCAATGTGCTCTAGGTGTTCTTCCTTTGTCTTGCTGAAAATTAATATTTCATCTAAATATACTATGATGAACTTACCATTGAAGTCTTTGAGTATTTAATTCATAAGTCTCATGAAGGTATTAGGAGCATTAGAGAGTCCAAATGGCATTACCTTCCATTCATATAATCTGTCATTGGTTTTGAATATTGTCTTCCACTCATCTCCAACTCTTATCCTTATTTGATGGTACCCACTTTTTAAGTCAATCTTGGAGAAATACTTTGCACCTCCTAAATAATCAAGAAAATATTCAATTCTTGGTATTGGAAACATCTATCTAATTCTAATCTTATTAATGGCTCTAGAATCAATGCACAACCTTCAGGTTCCTTCATTCTTGGGTGCCAAAATAGTAGGTATAGCACATGGGCTTAAGCTTTTTGTAATCAAGCTAGAATCGAGTAACTCCTTTACTTGTCTAACAATCTCTCCATTTTATTGTGATGTCATCTTGTATGCAGCTTTATAAGGTAAAGTAGCTCCAGGAATGAAATCAATACAATGACTAATGTCTCATATAGGTGGTAAAGACTTTGGAATACCTTCTAAAATCAAATTTTCATATTTATCCAAAAGTTCTTTCACTTCATTAGGAATTGCCTTCTTCGTTTCAGCCTCCTTTCTATCATTTCCAATCGGTTCTTGTGGTTGTAGGTTAGGCATCAAAAGAAAAAAAGGCTTAGGTTCATTCTTCATGTCCCTTAAGAATTCCTTTTTATCAACCATCGTAATTTTGGCTTCCTTCTCTTTATTTTTTCCACTTCTTCATGATTAGCAAATGGAATCAATCTAATCATGTTTTGATCCTTGTTGATGGTGTATATATTGAGTTTTCCATCATGTTGTGCCTGTAAATCATATTGTTAGGGCCTACCAAATAATAGGTGGCATGCATTCATGTCAACTATATCACACAAAATTCTATCCTTATACTTTCCAATCTAAAAATCAACCCATGCTTGTTCATTTACAAGAGTTTGTTGACCCTTTGTTAGCCATGAAACATTATAAGGAAAAGGATGAGGTATCCTCCTAAGTTTTAACTTCTAAACTATCTCAAAAGAAACTAAATTCTCAATAGATCTTAAGTCAATAATGACTTTACATACCTTACTTCCAGATTTGCAAGTAGTCCTAAAGATAGTTTTTCTTTGTGGTGGTTCCATGGTAGTAGGCACTTTCAAAAAGTGTTATTTTCATCAATAAACTTTCTCTTCTTTTAGGTACACTATCTAAGTTAGCCATCTCCTTCTCTTACTATTCATCATCTTGTATCAAATGTGTTCTTCTTGCATCTTATGAACTTGAACTTGCTCTATCCAGACACCTAGATGCATAATGTCCCTCCTTATTGCAATTGAAACAAATAATTGGACTTGCCTTTCTACCACCAGATCCACCTCTTGAACTACCTCTTCTATGTAGGATTTGAGTAAATGTGCCAATCAAATCCATGAAGCCTAAGAATACTTGCATGTACAAAACCTATCATAGAGAAGAAAAAGACAAGAAGAGGCAAGAGTTTGATTTGAAAAACATGCAAAATTGTATTCTGATAAAGAAAATATTATTCTTTTTTATTGCTAATATCAATAATAAATTATCTCAAGTTAATATTTATAATGAGAGATCGTCCTTATAAAGGAGATCAAAACCCTAAAAAAGGTCTAACCTAGGTTGCATCAAAATAATTAATAAAAGAATTAATTATTAGATGTCTAAAGTTTAGCTTAAGCAACTAGATTTAATTAGGAAATATCTAATTACTCTAACAACCCCCCCTTAAGATAAACTTAGGGAGTAGCTAAAAACCTAGAAACTACTGCTGAAAGTGTATTTGGGTCCTGTCAAACAAGACCTAATGAGGTATCCAAGCACAACAAAATCTCTGTAAAGAGGAGAAATAAAGAAAACCACATGGGAAAAACTCTATTCTCAAAAGAGATGGAAAATATGCTAGAATAAACTAGTGAAAGACTGAAGAAGCCTCCAAACTAGTGAATGTATCAAAAGATAGGAACAAAGATGATCATGTTGAACACCACTGAAATATGTAGAAGCTGTAAAACTTTGTCAAAAGTAACTGCTGATCTAAAGAAATAGAACTTAACTAGGTAGAGAAGACTCTAATCTATATCAAATCAGTAGGCACATAAAGGTAAACAACTGAACTCAAAGATATAGATGGCATCAAACACCGAAGCTTGAAGATCTGATCAATCGAACCAAGGAAGCATGAGAAACAATAGAAAAACCCCCCCAATGCAGATAAGGGTGAGGTGACATGCAATTGAAAAGTCGGGCCAAAAGAACTTTAAGTCAAGGAACCATGACCAAGTTGCACAAAATAGTACATGTGTGTACTAAGGTGATCAATCTTAGACATGACATGAGGCTAATGTCATGGAAGGGACACTCATTGAACAAAGGAAGATGGCAAACAAAGGCAAAACATCAACCTCCCATGGAACTTTATTAGAGTAGTGCATGTACAATAAGGCACAAGATGTAATGAATCCAAAGAATATAGTAATCTAAACGAGTGTCCTCAGATGTAAGGAATCAGAAGGAAAATAGCTGAAATGAAAAATACAAATGTAGTATGACACTTTATCTCAGTGTGTTTGCAAGAATGAATATAAATGATGTCTATAAAGATTAGAAAAGGCAATTTGACTAATACAAAAGATAGTACAAGTCATGACGAATCATCTGAAGCAAATAAATTGATCCCCATACCTAAAACAACCAAGTTACCCACTAGAATGCAAAAATGTAGAAGACTGAATAGAATGTGCATAGAGAAAATTTTGAAAAAACAACTAGCATCACTAGAAAGAGCTCAAAAAGAGCTTTCCAATGATATAAAGAATTCCCAAATTAGAGATCAGATGCTTAAGATATGCTTCCTAGAGTGCAAAAAAGAACTCTAGAATTTGATAGTAGAAAAAAGCATCAAAACAACATCAAAACTAAAAACTAATTGTACCACTATAATAGACTTGGAACTAGCTTTCTGGTGATATCTCATTTGCAAAAAATGGAGTCCGTATGCTTGAGATATGAGCAAAAACATGAAGGTAGGTCCAAACAAACGTTGAGGAGGTGATAGGAAGTAGTGATGCAGTGCTGACATGGCATTGATGTTAGAAAGAGACAAGCCCAAATTTGACAGTCAAACAACCGTCAAGGGAAAAAAATGCCATAAAGTGACCCCTATCTGAAAAAATATCTGACCACCAGAAACATAATGCCAAACAAAGGGCCAATGCCAAATTAAAAACTAGTGGCCAAAAAGCATGTGTGAACTGAATGATGCAGTAAAGAAATGACTTTTTTAGGGAAAACCACAATTGTAATGCCATAAACCCCTAGTAGAGAAGCACACCAAGGAGTGCCACAAGAAGATTTTGATGAGATTAGGGCCAAGAAAGTGCAACTCTCACAAATACATGGTAGACAACCACCCATATTCATTCAAACTACCAAAAAACACCAAATTTGGAACCTCCCATTATGATGCATTAGGGGGGGTTCTTCTATTGTTTCTCATGCTTCCTTGGTTCAATTGATCAGCTCTTCAGGCTTTGGTCTTTGATGCCATCTGTATCTTTGAGTTCAATTGTTTGTCTTCTTATTTGAGTAGTGTCATCTGAGGGCACTTGTACAGATTATTGTATTCTTCAGATTCATTATATCTTGTGCCTTATTTTACATGCACTACTCTGATAAAGTGCTATGAGAAGTTGATGTTTTTCCTTTGTTTTCCATCTTCCTTTGTCTAGTGAGTGTTCCTTTTGTCACATTAGCCTCATGTTATGTTTGAGATTGATCACCTCAATACACACAAATTTCTTTTGCTTTGATTAGTTTCTTACTTTATCTCCTTATGATCTTCATGGTTTTTTCCTCTTCCTTGAAAATTTCCTCTTCCGCTATGATTTTTTCCTCTTCCTCTGCTATTTTATTCCTGTTTTCTTTTCAATTTGGCTTTCACCTTCAATGCTAGTTGATAACACTTTTGTACTGTATTAGGACACAATAAATTAAGTTCTTCTTGAATTCTCAACCTCAATCCATTGAGATATCTAGCAACTTTTACACTTTCACATTCACTTTGCTTTACCCTCTAGTTTAATTTTTGGAATTCTTAAGTATAGGTAGTGACATCTAGCTCCTTTTGTCTAAAACTTTGCCTCCTTTGATGAAGTTGGATTTCATAATCATCAGGTAAGTATGTTTCTCTAACCTTGGCACACATTCTTTCCCATGAAGTTATCAAGTTCTTACATTCTTTGACCCTTTCTCCTTGAGTGAAATTCCACCAAGTGAGGGGTGGTCCTTCAACTTTAACTTCGCAATTTTTACCTTGTCATTTTCAACTATATTTTCACATTCAAAATGGTTATTGAAGGCTTCTATCCAATCCACAATAACATCAACATCCATCTTTCCAAGAAGATGGGTAGGTCACCTTTGGCATCTTTCTTACCAACACTTTCAAGGGCTTCTATGAGGTATCTTTGGTCTGTAGGTAAGTTAACCACCTCCTACTCAGGGGTATCCTCTTGTTCCCCTTCTTCCTCTTGATTTGAGGAAACCTTTGCTCTCTTTTCCATCTAGCCCATCATCTTTCCAAATTCACCTAATAGCCACTTACTAAATTTCTCATGTTCTTGCATTTTCTTTTCTAGTTCAGCATTGGTGACCATGTTTGATGTTTTAGCTTTTGATTCTTATCCAAACATAAAATCTAATTGCCTCAGGAGCTTTCCCCAAGCTCTATACTAGACATAAAATCTAATTGCCTCAGGAGCTTTCCCTAAGCTCTGATACCAAAAATGATGCAGAGATAAATTCAACGGAAGCAAAAACAAAAGGAACCAGCACTAGAAAGAGATAGATAATAATTGTTCTTCTAATTAATTCATCAAATGAATAGTAAATACACTTGCTCTCCTACAGATTTCTTCTTCCTGTAATTTTATATCCAAAAACTTGCCCTAAACCTAAAACTCTATTTATACTTGCTAAGACAGTCTACAGAACATTCTAGATTATTACAAAATAAGAAGAATAGGTTATAGAATATTCTAGATCAAAATAGCATGGGGAAGAATGACCCCACAATGATCTATATGAATCCCAAGAAAAGATCTTATCATAATGACAAAATTGGGACAAATTCTTCATGTAGAAATCACGTCCAAAATATTTTATGTGGGTGCTCCTGCACTAGGTCTGTAGTTGGATTTACCTTTCTCATCTTGTAAAGCCTTGAGAGAAAACACTACCTCCTCTTGTGAGTCGTATATGAGGGGCACTTGTACAAAATTATTTTTCTCATCCAAGCTTACATTCCAATCAATTTGCATGTTTATCACAATTTTGAATTTCCTATATTTAGAAGAATTAAGCACCTCAATTTCTGTGAAGTAAAGTACAACTAAGGTTTCAATATATTGCCTTTCTAGGCGCAAAGCTAATGGTGTTGTAGAGTCTTTTATAGTTAGCGCTGATTGCAATACATAGATTTGAGGAACATTGCAGCTATTATTTTGATTTTTAAAATCCATGGAATGTGTGGATAATATTGGTAGAGTTGTGTTACCTAAATCTATTCCTTTGTCAGTCAACCAAAACTGATTGAATTCATCTTCAGGATACCTAATTGATTCAAAGGAAAATAAAATTAGTCTATTGATTCGAATGTAAATATAAACTTGAAAATTTTATTCTACTATGGCACCTTCTTATGAAGATTCAAAAGTAAATTATAATCATGTTTATGAAATTGAGAAAGAGCTACTGATATGTTGAAGAAACTGGGAAAGTAATAAATACCTGACATGGCCGGTTGAGTTAATACCACCTTTCTAGATGCAAAGCCAATGGTGTTGTAGAGTCTTTTATAGTTAGCGCTGACTACAATACATAGATTGGAGGAACATTGCTACTATTATTTTGATTTTTAAAATCCATGGAATGTGTGGATAATATTGGTAGAGTTGTGTTACCTAAATCTATTCCTTTGTCTGTCAACCAAAACTGATTGAATTCATCTTCAAGATACCTAACTAATTCAAAGGAAAATAAAATTAGTCTATTGATTTGAATGTAAATATAAACTTGAAAATTTTATTCTACTAATTCGACACCATCTCATGAAGATTCAAAAGTAAATTATAATCATGTTGATGAAATTGAGAAAGAGCTACTGATATGTTGAAGAAAATGGGAAAGTAATAAATACCTGACATGGCCGGTTGAGTTAATACCAAGATCACATCAAGTGACAGAGCTCAACATGTTGAAATATCTCGCACATTATTGGTTGCCCCTTGAGCCAAATGCCCACCTACCACCTATCATTTTGTAGAGTTGCAAATTTGGAAAAGAGGTGGAAACATTTTTGGAAATGAGACAAAAGGAATGTATTGATTCATTCATTTAGTTCAGCAGATCAGAGAGTTGAAGAGAGATCAGAAGTTGCAGAGCAGAGCAGAAGAGGAAAAAGGAAGAAAGTTGATCAACAGATTAAGTCGAGTGCAAAGACAAAAGGAAGTTCATTTCATGTCTGCAGTTGCACATGCTTCTACATGTCATTCTGTAAGTTTGTGGTTTATTAGTTTTGACCTATGAAGTAGTGATTGCTCTAGGTGTTATTGTATGTAGCCATTAGAGCTACAAGTTTTAAGTTTTAAGTTTTTTACCCATTTGAAGATTTAGCGTTATTTTAGGATTTTCTAGTTGAAGCTGAATGCTCCCAAATTTTGTAATATTTTTAATCAGAGTTGAATAGAAAAAAAGGATGCATATTTGAATCTATTGTTATTCTTCTATTCATTACATTTAAGAATATTATTGTTGTATGCTTCAAGCTTTGGCTCTCTAGTTTTAATGGTGGTAACATTCATGTTGGAAGTTTGTCACTCGGTTTGGTCTTTGTTTGGGTTTTAACTCTATAGTTATTACCGAGCTCACTCAACATCTACTTTTGTCAAGCATCACCCTGCAGTGGTGACTGAGCTCACTTGACATCCACACTACCAAGATCACTTAGCATATACTCTTGCCGAGTTTCCCTTTGAGTGCCGAGTCCACTCTGTTCCTTCATGTGCCAAGCACAAACTATCACTCGACACCTTTATGTGCTAAATTTTTTTTTAAAGTTGTGATTTATTTTTTCACATGGTATCAGAGCTTTGAGGCTCCATATCCATAGTGAGTTAGGGAATTTGATTTTCTGGGTTATTTGGCATCGCACGAGATGCAAAAAAGATATGGCAGCAGCTACTATCCTTTAATGGACAAAATTATGATATATGGGCAAAGAAGATGAAAACCATAATGGTTGCAAATGATTTATGAGATTTTGTGATTGGTGGGTTCAATGATCTGATAGACCCAACTCAGTATGCCCCCCTCACAAATGCACAAAAGACTCAGTTGAAAGAGTCAAGGAGAAAGGATCCTAAGGCATTAAGTCTAATTGAGGCAGCAATGACAGAGACAATTTTTCCATAAATTGCAGCAGAAAATTATGCAAAGGAAGCATAGGATATCCTTGAGATGAACTTCAAGGGAACTAATAAGGTCAAAGTAGTAAAGCTATAGATGATCAGAAGAGAGTTTGAGAACTTTTAGATGGGGGATAATGAACCTATTGCAAAGTTCAACTTATGAATCTCCACTTTGATAAATCAGCTCAAATCAAATGGAGAAGAATATGATGACTAGAGAATTGTTGAGAAGATATTGAGGAGTTTGCCTTAGAAATATGACAATATTTTCATGACCATAGAGGAGGCTAAGGATCTCACCACATTGACCATGGATGAGTTAATGGGAACTCTTCAAACTCATGAGCACCAGATAAATAGGTCAGCTACTACTTCCCAAGAGCAATCTTTCAAGGCTCAAGAGAATTCAAGAGGCAAGGGGAGAGGTAGAAATGGCTTTGGTAGAGGCTCAAGAAACAGAGGTCATGGAAGGAATGGTCAAAATAATGCTGGTGCGGAAAGCTTAGGAAGAGCAAGGAACCAAGAGGGAGCAAGCACCTCTCAAAACAACTCTAGAGGAGGTCAGAAAAATTACAACTCCAATAAGAGTAATATTGAATGCTACTATTGTCATAAATATGGGCATTGTGAAAGTGAATGTTGAAAGAAATAGGGTGATTAGTTAAATTAGAATGCTAATGTGGTTGATGTGAACATGGGAAATGCAAACAATCCCATAGCCTTCATCATGTGTAACATTGGTGAAGAAGGAAGCCCTAAGGTATGGTTACTGGATAGCAGTTGTAGCAACCACATGAGTGGTAATGAAAGTCTATTTTCTTTCATTGATAAAACTTTTAAGTTTGAAATTAAAATGGGAAATAATGAAACTATTCCCATAGTGGGCAATGGATCTATTATGGTCTGCACCAAGCAAGGTGAGAAGAAGGAGATTCAAAATGTGTATTTTTCCCTCGGTATGAAGCACAATTTGATGAGTGTTAGACAACTCATTCAAAATGGATGCAAGGTGCTGATGGAAAATGGCAAGCATGTCATTCATGAGAAGGATGGAAATAATAGATTACTTGCAGCAGTCCAAATGACAAAGAACTAGATGTTCCCATTGAAAATAGAGGCATGTTTCTCTTCTCAAGTCAGTGCTACACCTCCCAAACATGCATGTACAGCAGCACACCAACAATGAGCTCTTAGGAGCTTGATTGAAGACCCCTCCAAGTTTTGGCATCTTAGGTATGGACATCTAGGCTTTGCTGGTTTAAATTTGTTGTCCAAGAAAAGAATGTTAGAAGGTTTTCCAAGCATTGTACATTCATATGACAAGTGTGAGGCTTACATATTGGGTAAGCAACATAGGCTTCCCTTTAATTCTAGAAATTCTAGAAGCGTTAGAGCACTAGTAGAATTGGTGCATTATGACTTGGTAGGCCCTATGCAAACTACTTCTATTGGGGGGAATACTTATTTTATGATATTCATAGATGATTTTAGTCGTAGGACATGGGTATATTTCTTGAAGAAATAATCTGAAGCATTTGAAAAATTTGTAGAATGTAAAGCCTTGGCTGAAAAAGAATGTGAACACTATATTAAGGTCCTTAGATCAGATAGAGGAGGGGAGTATACCTATAATATGTTTGTAAATTTTTGTAGGTAGAATGGCATTAAGAAGGAGCTGACAGCTAGCTATACTCCACAACAAAATGGAGTGGTTGAGAGGAAAAATATGACCATTGTTGAAATGGCAAAAAGCATGATGAAAGCAAAAGGACTCCCAACTGAATATTAGGGAGAGGTTGTAGCAACAGTATAGTTTATTTGATTAATAGGTGTCCTACAAAATTAGTTCATGATAAGATACCTCTTGAGGCTTATGCAAGAGGCAAATGGATAATTGAGCACTTGAGAGTATTCGGATGTGTAGCATATGCGCATGTGCCTAAGGAACAAAGGCAAAAGCTGGATGATAAAGGTGTGATGTGTATCTTAATAGGGTACAACTCAAAATGAAAGGCCTATAGGCTATATGATCCAATTAACAAGAAGATCATCATTTCAAGAGATGTGGAATTTTTTAAAAATCAGTCATGGGATGGCGTGGTAGATGAATCCTCAAGCACTACAAATAAAGTGCCTACCATTGAAGAGGAAGAAGATGACATTGGTGATCAGCATGAAGATGGAGTAGCAAATATAGATTGTAGACAAAGGGCAAAAGGGAAGCAACCCTTAACATTAGCTCCAAGTACTTCAAGAAAACCTTGGGCTAGTGTGCAAATCAGTAGTAGTAGCAATACTAAGAGTTCAGATCCTGCTCTCACCTCCCTATTTATTAGAAAGACCAAGAGTCTAAAGGAGATATACCAAGATGAAAGGTATGAGGAAGATTATGATGAAAGTGTAAATTTTGCATTTTTTTCTCATAGTGATCCAATATATTTTGAGGAAGTTGTGAAAGAGGAGAAATGGTGTAATGCCATGGATGAGGAAATACATGCTATTGAAAGAAATGAGACATGGGAGTTAACTACTTTACCTCCTAAGGAACAAGTAATTGGAGTGAAATGGGCATAAAAGACCAAGTGCAAAGCTGAAGGAAAAATAGATAGGAATAAGACACGTTTAGTGGTCAAGGGGTATAAGCAGCAGCATGGCAGAGATTATGATGAGACATATTCCCTAGTTGCAAGAATGGAAACCATGCGTGTTGTCATAGTAATTGCAGCCCAACACAAATGGAAGGTGTATCAAATGGATGTGTAGTCCACCTTCCTAAATAGTGTATTGAAGGAAGAAATTTTTGGGGAGTAACCACCTAGTTATGAAGTTGCAGGTGAAGAACACAAGGTGTATAGAATGAAGAGAGTTCTTTATGGGCTCAAGCGAGCTCCAAGGGTGTAGTACAACAGGATTAACCTGTATTTGATGAATAATGGCTTTAGCAAAAGCAATGGTGAGCCCACTCTCTACATCAAGGCAGAAAATGGTAATGTGTTGATTGTTGTCTTGTATGTAGATGATTTAATTTTCACTAGAAATGATAATTTTCTAATTGGTGAGTTCAAAGAGCCATGAAAAATAAATTTGAAATTACAGACCTAAGTCTCTTGAAATACTTTCTAGGCATAGAAGTAAAACAAATGCATGATGACATCTTCATCTCTCAAGAAAAATATGCAAGGAAGATCTTGGTGAGATTCAAAATGTAGAACAATAAGGCAGCCCCAACACCAACAACAGTATGCCTGAAGTTGAGCAAGGAAGATTGCAACAAAAGTGTGAATCCAACACTATACAAGAGCATGGTTGGAAGTCTGATGTATTTGACTGCAACTTAGCCAGATCTAATGCATGCAGTAAGTTTGATTTCTAGATTTATGGAAACACCAAAAAATTCCCATTGGCAAGTAGGAAAGAGGGTCCTAAGGTATGTGAATGGTACCAAGAGATTTGGAATTTTGTATACTGTAGTAAATGATTTCAATTTGGTTGGTTATATAGATAGTGATTGGGATGGAAGTCTAGATGATAGGAAGAGCACTTTCGGATACATGTTTCATATGGGATTAGGTGCAATTTCATGGGCATCCAAGAAGAAAACTATTGTTGCTCAATCTACAGTAGAGGTTGAATACATAGCAGTAAATGCAACAACATGCCAAGCTATTTGGTTAAGGAGGATTTTGATAGACTTGAATCAAAGGCAAAAGGATGGAACCACAATTTATTGTGACAACATCTCATGAATTGCATTGTCTAAGAATCTAGTCTTCCATAGGAGAAGCAAGCATATAGAGATTAGATATCACTTCATCAGAGAGTTGGTAGAAAATGAAGATATGAAAATAGAATTTTGTAAGTCTGAGCAGCAATTAGCAGACATTTTCACAAAGCCATTAGGCATTGGAACCTTTGTACACCTAAGAGAGTGTCTTGGTATAGTTGATTTGGATTAGCAGTGATCCTTGTTTTTTTGGGTCAGGACAAAGAAGGAGTGTTGAAATATCTCCCACGTTATTGGTTGCACCTTAAGCCAAATGCCCACCTACCACTTAACATTTTGCAGAATGATCAAAAAATTTAATGCTCGATAGGTGAGATTCAAATTTTGAAAAGAGGGGGAAACATTTGTGGAAATGAGACAAAAGGAATGTATTGATTCATTCATTCAATTCAGTAGATTAGAGAGTTGAATAGAGATCAGAAGTTGTAGAGAAAAAGAGGAAGAAGGAAGAAAGTTGATCAGCAGATCAAGTCGAGTGTAGAGATAGAAGGAAATTCATTTCGTACCTACAGTTGCATGTGCTTCTTCGTGTCATTCTGTAAGTTCGTGATTTATTGGTTTTGAACTGTGAAGTGTGATGTCCCTTTTCTTTTTGGAGGAATTAATTATAAAGTTATCAATTAAAATATATATATTACAAGGTAACTTTATAAATTAAATAATAATAAAAAGCATCTAGAGGTTGCTGGAAGAAGCGAAGAAAAAATTAAAAAGGGAGGCCGACCTATCAAGGAAAAAGAATAAATAGGCATTGAGGACTCATTTCCTATCATCGAGATTTATTATTGATTTTTCCTTATGTGCATTGTGGAGCCTAGGGTTTCTGCAAATAGTCACAATTGGCCATAGTTGAGATAGTTAGGAGGCCTAGAATAATTTATCAGTGGCTTCCAGAAGCTTGCAGTGATGGTGCTTAACATTTCAGAAAGGAGGCTAGTCATTTTATTCATAGAGGGATTAACTAGACCACTCAAGGGGTGGGTAAAGGCCTTTGATCCTCCTACATTAAAGGAAGCCATGAAGGAAGCCCACAGTATCAAACTTGTAGCTCCAGCAAACCGGTTTAGTTCAAAGAGTTCTTCATCATTTAGAGATAACAAAGGAGAATTCAGCAAGGGTAAAGAGAAGGTTAGTGACTCAAAAGACAAGCTAGCTGCACCTTGGGATAAGGAAACACTTAATGACCTACGTAGGAAGAAGCTATGCCTCTTTTGCAAAGGTCCCTATGAGTTCGGTCATGATTGTCCTATGAAGCCTAAGGGGAAGGCTAACCGGGTGATGTGGGCTTATTACGAAGGTTCAGATTCAGACATCTTAGAGCACCATGTTGAGGATCCTAATGAGGTAGAGGGTGAACAAGAGATAGATAGTGCTGAGAAAAAAGAGGCTCCAGAGATACATTTACAGGAGGCATGTATGTCTAGTATTCAAAGAGAGGGATCTTTCAGATTTCAGGGAGTCTTGGCAAGACAAAAGATTATTACTCTATTGGATACAGGTGCCATGCATAATTTCATTGATGCACAATTTGTGGAGAGGCGTGGACTCATTACTATGGAGTTCAAGGGACTGAGAGTTAAGGTAGCTGATGGATATACTCTTCATTGTGATAGGATGGTGTGAGATCTACCTTTGTGCCTAAATAGCTATGAGTTTAAGGTGGACTATCATGTGGTCAACATGGGTGACATGGACATAGTACTTGGGATGTAATGGCTACATTCTTTGAAGGAGGTTATCTTGAGATTGGAGGATATGGAGATATGATTTGTAGTGGATGGTTGGACTCATGTGTTGAGGGCTATCTGTAATGGTGATGTTAGGACTATCTCATTTAGGCGGTTGGAGTGATTAGCTAGGCATAATAATATAGAGTGGGCAGAAATATGTGCCTTGATGCCTACCTAGGGGGAGCAACATAAGAGTGAATATCATCCAGATATTCAAAAATTGAGAATCAAGTATAGGAAGGTATTTGGTGAGATTCCACTAGGCAGGCCACCAGACAGAGGTATTGAGCACATTATCAAGTTGGAGGAAGGTGCTAAGCCTATCATGATCACACCATACCGGCACCCAAAATGACTCAAAGATGAGATCAAGAGGACCATCAAAAAGTTGCTAGCAATGGGATACATCAGACCAATTAAGTCACCTTTTGCATCTTCTATTGTTTTGGTTAAAAAGAAGGACAGAACTCTATGAATGTGTATTGATTATAGGGTGTTGAATAAGAGAACTATAAAGAACAAGTATCCCATCCCACGCATTGATGAGGTGATAGACAAATTGCATGGGGCTTGTTATTTCACAAAAAATGATATGAGATCAGGCTATCACCATATCAGAGTTCGAGAGCAGGATATTGAAAAAATTTCTTTCAGATGTCATTATGGGCATTCCGAGTTTATAGTCATGCCTTTTGGTTTGACTAATGCACCTGCCACTTTTCAGTCCACTATGAACAAGGTCTTCCACCATCAGTTGAGGAAATTTGTGCTAGTGTTCTTTGATGATATTTTGATCTATAGCAGGACATGGTAGGAACATTTAGAGCACTTGGAGATAGTATTAAGCATTTTACAGAGCGAGTTCTTGTATGCCAAGGAGTCCAAATGTGATTTGGGGATGACATAATTTTTGTATCTTGGACACATCATTAGTGTAGAAGGAGTGTGAATGGATCCTGAAAAGATTCGTGCTATTGTTGATTGGCCACCACCAAAGAACCTTACATGGTTAAGAGGGTTCCTTGGTCTATGTGGATTCTATCATAGGTTTGTTAGTGGCTACTCATGACATGCAACACCCATGATAGATTTGTTGAAGAAAGGGGCATTTGTGTAGACTCGGGAGGCACAGGAGTGTTTTATGCAGTTCAAGGAAATAATGCCTACATGCCCAGTATTAGCATTGCCTGATTTCACAAAGCCATTTGAGCTTCAATGTGATGCTTCTGGAGAGGGAGTTGGTGTTGTACTCATGCAAGACAAGCATCCTATAGCCTATGAGAGTAGGAAACTAAGAGGGGCAGAGAGATAATTCAGTATATATGATAAGGAGATGTTGGCCATCATGCATGCCTTGGCCAAATTCAGACAGTATCTTGTGGGCAGCAAATTTTGTATTAAAACTTATCATAATAGTTTGAGGCATTTTTTGGGACAATGGGACCTGAATGATCATCAACAGAAGTGGGTAAGTAAGTTATAGGCATATGATTTTGATATCACATATGTTAAGGGGACATAGAATATTGTTGCAGATGCTTTATCCCGTAGGCCACACCTCACTTCTATGATTCAGATATCAGAGAATTGGCGACACTTGATTGTAGTAGAATATGCCAAAGACATGTGAGCCTCTTCTATAGTGGAGGGGACAACAATCGACACCAGATACACTCTCATAGATGATTTGATCATTTACAAGAATAGGATTTACTTAGTCTCAGGATTGAAAGTGAAGCAGTTGATTTTTAGAGCATTCCATAATTCACCTACAGCAGGCCATCTTGGGTATTTCAAGACTTATAGGTTAGTACGAGAACGATTCACTTGGAAGGGACTTAAGGCTGATGTTTTGCAGTATGTGCATGAGTGTCATATTTGCCAGCAGAACAAAAAAGAGCACACTTATCCAGTAGGGCTCCTATAGCCACTTCCTATTCCTGACAGGAAGTGGGAGTGCATCTCTATGGATTTTATTATGGGCTTGCATAGGGCCCAGGGGCGTGATTGTATCTATGTAGTGGTGGATAGGCTGACAAAATATGCTCACTTTTTCCTTATCGCTACTACATACTCAGCAACTTAGGTGGCAGAGGTTTTCTTCAGGGAGATTTTTAGATTACATGGGTTACCTCGGAGCATTGTGAGTGATAGGGACAACTACTTCATGAGTCACTTTTGGTAAGAGATATTTTGGTTGTGTGGCACTGAGCTTACACTTAGTACCAGTTATCACCCACAGACTGATGGTCAAACAGAGATTGTAAAAAAATGGGTGGAAGAGTATTTGAGGAATTATGTGGCAGATCAACAATGAGCTTGGGTCAAATGGATATATGTCTATGAGTATTGTTACAATACTACATATCATATGACTATACAAATGACACCCTTCATGGCACTTTACGGTTATGAGGCACCTAGTTTTTTAGATTTTTTGTTGGGAGACAGTCGAGTACCCCATGCAAGTGAACTATTACAGGAAAGTAAGGATATAGTTACTACTCTCAAAAATAACATTGCTAGACCTTAGAACTAGCAAAAATAGTATGCAGATAAGAAGAGGACTGAGTGTAGTTTTGAGGTAAATGATATGGTTTACCTCATGTTGCAGCCATATAAGTAGTCCACTCTCAAGAAGAGTGGTACAGAGAAACTCAAGCCACGCTATTATGGACCATTCAAGATCATCAAACGAGTTGGTGAGGTGGCTTATGAGTTGCAGCTTCCCACAGATAGTCGAGTGCACAATGTGTTTCATGTATCACACCTCAAAAAGGCGTTGGGTCAGAATGTGATGCCTTCTGCAGTATTACCTCCCTTGGATGATGAGGGGAAATTGATCTTAGTGCTAGAATTTATTCTGGATAGTAGAGAGAAGCAGCTTTGCAGGAGAGTAATCAAAGAGTATCTAGTTAAGTGGAAAGATTTACCTATTGAAGATGCTACTTGGGAGGGAGAAGTGATTTTGCAGTATCCAGCATTAAGATTGCTTGAGGCCAAGCCATTTTAGGAGGGGCGGACCTGTAATGTCCCATTTTTTTGGAGGAATTAATTATAAAGTTATCAATTAAAAGATATATTTTACAAGGTAACTTTATAAATTAAATAATAATAAAAAAAGCTTCTAGAGGTTGCTGGAAGAAGTGGAGAAAAAATTAAAAAGGGAGGCTGACCTATCAAAGAAAAAAGAATAAATAGGCTCATCGAGATTTATTATTGATTTTTGCTTGTGTGCATTGTGGAGCCTAGGGTTTTTGCAAATAGTCACAATTGGCCATTGAGAATGAAAAATCTCAATTGGTATGCAATTTTGAGGGTGTGAGAGATCACCTGAATTATTGCAACTGTGGGAAGGATATTTCAGTCCTTTCATTTGTGCTTAATTGCTGATTTGGAGTTTCCAGTGGAGTTGCACTTTCACCATATCATCTACAGCATTCAGTCTCCACAATTTGATCAATCCAAGTTCTTCATTTCATTCTGTAGTTGCAACAAGTTCTCAGTGGCCTATTGGTATGGGTTATTACATGATGTAGTGATTGCTCGAGGTGTTATTATATGTAGCCATTAGAGCTAGAAGTTTTAAGTTTTAAGTTCTTTACCCGTTTGAAGTTTTAGGGTTATTTTAAGATTTTTTGGTTGAAGCTGAATGCTTCCAGATTTTTGTAATGTTTTTAATCAAAGTTAAATAGAAAGAAAGTAGGCATACTTGAATCCATTGTTCTTCCTCTAGTTATTGCATTTAAGAAGATTATTGTTGTGTGCTTCAATCTTTGGTTCTTTGGTTTTAATGGTGGTAACATTCACATTGGAAGTTTGTCACTCGGTTTAGTCTTTGTTTGGGTTTTAACTCTATAGTTATTGCCGAGCTCACTCGGCATATACTTCTACCGAGCATCACCTTACAATGGTGACCAAGCTCACTCGGCATCCACACTGCCGAGCTCACTTGGCATATACTCTTGCCGAGTTGCCCTTTGAGTGCCAAGTCCACTCGGCTCCTTCATGTGCGAAGCACAAACTATCACTCGACATGTTTATGTACCGAGCAAAATTTTTAAGTTGTGATTTATTTTTTCACAGAACATTGTCCCTGGCTTCACTTGCAAACTGTACATCCCACTCAAGAGACTTCTCAACTGGATTGCAGAGACGAATGGATTGCTATCATCGGAAGTTCGAATGAAGCACACTTAAACAACCCCGTTTGGACTTGTCAAGATCTTTTCACTTGTCCATTCCAAATCTTGCGCAGATTTGATTGTCTGAACCTTCTGAATAAGCAGTCCTTCCGTCTCGAAGAAGATATTAAAGGTAGGAAGATTTTGGGATTGATCATAATAATCAAAAAGAAACCAAAGCCTTAGGAGATAGTTAACGTTCAGATTCATAGGCAGTTGATAACAAGATTTATTTAGAGTCTTTGGGAAAAGGCGCATGGATTGCATGTGAAATGGCGTACTCGGCACAGAAAAATTTACTATTTCACCAACGTCTACGTAATTGGAGTCCGCAATCCAGGTCATATTCGTCTACGGGTCCCCGGAATTCATTCTCCCGCCACAATCAATGTTGAGGAATCCTGTTTCACCAACATGCAATAATAAGCTATCGAAATAAAGCGCGAAAAGAGTATTAAAAAAGTAATATTTTGGGGGGTGAAATTCGTGCATTTGCGTGTAGTTACCTGGCTGAGTGGGAACTGAGACAAACAGGGCAAGGATGTTTGCGGTGAAACATAGAATAGGCAGCACTCTGATTTTGTAACCTGTCTTGTGCATCTTCGTCGACAGAGAATGATAATGGAGCATATTTACACAGAGATCCCCAATATTTCTTCAATACAAATGAGCAATATAGATCAAATCGATCGTTAAACCTATTAATAGAGAAAGTCAGATCTAATTTGAAGTTGTTTAATATTTCCCATTATTATAAGAATTCAATTCAGTTGTGTAATTTGGAAGTCAACTTTATTAGTTTATATGACTAATAGTTTATAGTTAATGGTCGAATAAATGCACCAGTGACTACTTTCATTTCCTTCCATTTGTAGAACTACAAAAGTTAGGGATTAACCCTATAGGCACCAATGATGAGAGGAAAAAAAGTTATTGCATTTGATGACTCCTGGTGATGGACCTGTAAAAGATTAGGGTTAACTCTATGGACACTGAGCATTACCCATTCATGAAGAAGACCAATGATATCCTCAGAAACCCATAGATGTCAGCCAAACAACACTTGAGTAAAAATAGATTGGAAGAAGGGCATTCTTTTATCAACTCCTCGAGCTGGGTTTTAACATAAATGTTAATGAAGGGAAAATTTTGTCATCTCCGATAACTCTAGGAATGGCAGGCTTTATCAAAAAGATTGGGGAGACTCTAGCTTCGGTTCCCCTAGTACTATGGCAAAGTTTTTGAGGGCGCGAACTCTAATTTCCAAACTAAATACTTATTGGTGGTGTAGACTATAGATGACAATGGAGGGTGGGAATAGCCATAAAGAGGGACTCAGTGAAACCTGAAAGTGGACATTAGAAGTAAGGTCAAGGTGGGAAGGCGTAATGGTAGAATGAGTAGAACAAAGGAAAAATACCCACAGATTGCTAATGGTTTGGTAGTCAACCTTGGAAGGTTCCCAAAAGAAAAGGAATAAATGAAGACTCTCTCTTGGAACATAAGACATTTGGACAACCCCCAAAAAAATTTCTATTTAGACAACCAGTTCTCTACAGTAAGGTTGGCATACTTCTTCTTTAGGAAGTTGCTATGAAGTTTGATCATTTTTATCATACTATGAATTATCTCTATCCCAAAGTTGGTTTTCATTATGTGGAGGATAATGAGGGTTTGAGAGGTATTTCTACCATGTAGAATCTAAGTAAGTTTTCTAATAAGATTATCTCTTTTTCTCATAATATTTTGGCTATCATATTTTAATATTAAGATCTCTCTTAACTACTCTTTAATTTTTATGCTCTAAACTTTCAAAGTGGGAGAGCACTTATCTGGGAGGACATCTTAGAGGCGTTATCTACTATTGGTAACATTAAGGGTCTTTGCATGGGAGATTACAATACCCTCTCTTTCTATCTTAGAATGATGTTGGATTGGTTGACTTTTATAATTGTATGCTTTATCTTACTAAATTCATTAGCTACAATGATTTGTTTTATCTAGAGCATTTGGGTTCTAGGTTCACTTGGGTCTAATAATAGGAACCGATTGGACCTTACCCAAATAAAACTAGATAGATTGATATGTTATGTGGGGTGGGACATCTCCTCATCATCTACTCTACATGCTCTTCCTCATACAACATTTGACAGAAGGATAACAGATAGAATGGTTTACAACTATTTAATTATGAGATAATATGGAAATATCACCTAAAATCTCATGATAAAGTTTGAGTGGTAGGTTACTAAGGTGGAAGGGACAACTATTTTCTAGGATGACAAAGAAAATTAAAAATTTCAAATGGAAGGTTACCAGATGGAGTAAATCCTCTTGGAAACATCTTTAACATCTCCTCATCATCTACTCTGCATGCTCTTCCTCATACAACATTTGACAGAAGGATAACAGATAGAATGGTTTACAACTATTTAATTATGAGATAATATGGAAATATCACCTGAAATCTCATGATAAAGTTTGAGTGGTAGGGTATTAAGGTGGAAGGGACAACTATTTTATAGGATGACAAAGAAAATGAAAAATCTCAAATGGAAGGTTACCAGATGGAGTAAATCCTCTTGGAAACATCTTTAAGCTCCATTAACAGCAACATCATCTCTCTTATGGGCTGGATCAAAGATAGAGAAATGCAAGATGATGAGGAAGGAAAGGACAAGGATGAAGCCAAAATGGAGGATGACTATGCAAAGGACAACTCTATTCCTGATCAGGACCAGGGTAACCAAAGGGTGCATCAACTGGAAGCGGAGGACAATCAACTAGCCTTTGAGGCTACTCAAGTTATGCAAGAGCTAGAGTGAAATAATGAGGAATAACTCCTTCCTGTTCTTTTGTTTCTCGTTGCCTTTTGGCTTTTTGTTCTAACTTTAGGCCGTGGCTTTGCTTGTCTCTTTTCCCTAGTCTTTTCTCAAAACTCTTCTTTTTGGCTGGGCTTAATGCTTATTATCAGCCTTTGAACTTATACTCTTTTTGGCTGGGTTTTCATGCTTATTATCAGCCTTTCATGTTTTAACTCTTGGGTTTCAGGTTCCCTGTAAAACCTATTTATCTAATAAAAAACAAAAGGAGGTCATTGAAGAAAAATTGAAATGACTATAAGAGACTATAGATATTGGTGGGGAGAGGAATTATGATCATTTGGAGAAGTAGAGAAATAAATAGAGAGGGAACATAAATAGTGAGGAAATGTTTTGGAAGTAGCACTCCAAAGTCAAATGGCTCTCAGAGGGAGATAAAAATGTATCCTTCTAATCACAATCCTCCTAGATTATGTAATAATGTTATTTTTTCTAAACCTAAAGATCTTGGAGGGTGGGTTTCTCATTTCTTCAATGACTCACAAGCTAATTGGAATGTTAACATTGATAGGGATGTTAGAGATAAGCTTATTAGCAACCCCCCTACTATGCTGTACAATAATGATAATAAGAAAATCCTTTTCCCTTTCACTGAGGAGGAAATCAAGTAAGATATTTTCTCTATGAAGGCTTACAAAGAATTAGACCCCAATGAATTTTTATATGTGTTCTTCTAATTCTTCTAAGATATTATCAAAGGAGACCTTAGCAAAGATGTAAAGGAATTGGTAAGAACTGGTAAACTTTTGAAATACCCAAACAATATGTTTATTGTACTAGTACCTAAAATCTAGGAGCCTTAGTTGTTGTCTAACTTCACACCCATCATCTTGTGCAATATAGTCTTTAAATTTTTCTCCAAGATTCTCACTCACTATATCAAACCTTTGCTAGATAATTTTATAAGTCTCTCATAGAAACGATTCATTCAAGAAAGACAAATTCTTAATGCTATTATCTCAAACCATGAGGTAATCCATTCTATGGAAAGAAGAAAATGACCTATGATGGATCCAAAATGATAATATTATCAAGAAATCCTTCATGAGAGCACACCAAATTTGTAGATGAAGGAGTCAATTCCATGAAAGCAACCTTCAACACTTTAGAATGAAATAATATGTCCAAACCTTTCATTGTGATGGAAAAGAGAATAGGACAAACATGACCTCCTTGGCAAAGACCCCTAGAGGGTTTTAAAAAGTAGGAGGAAAAACCATTGAAAATAATGATCGTAGAGACAATACAAACAAGCTAGGTAATAAGCTAGAAAAATTTATCAAAAAAACCAAAGGCCTTGGGGAATTTGATGAGAAAGCCCCTATCCACTAAGTCATAGGCTCTAGGTAAATACAACTTTAGAAGAAAACCCCGCTTATGAGAATTTTGAGCTAAATGAATCAATTCATGCACTTTGAAAATAGTATCCAAGATCTGTCTCCTTCAGAAAAACCCACTCTTGTAGGGAGAGACAATCTTATGAAGAATAGCTAGCTATCTAAAAGTGATAATGTTAGAATAGATTTTCTAAATGGAACTACATAAACTAGTGGGCATGAAAGAATCAACCATATTTCTTGGGAATAAGAGCAATAAAAGTAGCATTGACATATTTCAATAAACACCTATAACCAAACAACTCCATGATAATAACACATACATCAAGGAAAATCACCTCCCCAATCGCCTAAAAAATGAACACAAGAAAAATATCTAGATAATGGGATTTCTCACAATCAAAGTAGAAAGCATAATTTTTAATTTCATCTTTATTAAGAATAGCTACCGGCTAGTTATTAACCTCAAAATCCAACATTGAAAGAATACTTCCAAGGAGACAATCATGGGAAGAAACACTCAAGCTCCTTTCTCTAGCCAATAGAGAAGAAAAGAATTCTAAAAACTCATCAAAGACATCCTTCTCATTTTGTAATCTTTTATTTCTTGACAAAATTCTAGTTATCTTATTCATAGCTCTATGCTTTGAAGTAGTCAGGTGAAAGAACTTGGTATTTATGTATCTCTTCACTTTAGTCATAAGGACCAAGATCTCTACCTCTGATATAATTCCTCTTTGAGAATAATATCATGATACTTAACCAATATTTTTTCCAATGTTTCAATAAACTTGAAGATCCCCTTATCTTTGAATGACCATTTGAAATGTCGTCAAGGTTAGATTTGTCAATCTTCTTCTATGAAAAATATTACAAAACACATCTTTATTCCAAACATTCACTTTATCCTTCACAAAAAAAAAAAAAATTTAGCCACCCTAGTTATGGTCAATCCATCAATAGAACTTTCCAACACTCTTTAATTTTATTTCTAAAATCTAAATGTTCCAACAACATTCACTCAAATCTAAATCAATTTTTTTTTTTGACCACTAGATGGTAAAAAACAAAAGGGATAGGAAAACGATCAGAACCAATCTTAGAAATTGAAGATAGGGAATAGCAAAAGTAATTAAACTAGTCACAAGAGATCAAAGCTCTATCAAACTTGACTTGAATTAGGTTCTGACCAACACTATGATTACAACAGGTAAAGTTAGATCCCTCAAGATGCACATCCACCATAGCATGTAGCTTAATAAAGTCCACAAGGTCCATCTTGTAATCTAGCCGAGATTGAGAATCAACCATACTTAAATTATCATTATCCTTCAGAGGAGACTTTAAATCACCCATAATCAACCAAGGTGCATTCAAGAAAGTGCATTTGAGATCTGATGATTCCAAAAGTTGAATCTTCTCAACTTTGTATTAGGCGCATAGATATTTGTAACCACTTGGGCAAATTTATCCCTAACATGTTTATATCTTAACATATAGTGTTACTCTTAGAGATCATAATATCACAATCAACAAGATGGTGATTCTAATTGGCAACCTCACATCTAGAAGCCCCTTTAGAACTACAACCCACAACATTGCCATTTTAAAAAAGGAAGATTCTCTCTACCTTATCTTTTGTCAACTTGATTTCTTGAATTAAAATAACGTCCAATTTGTGATCCCAAATAACATTCATAAGAGTATCTTGCGTATGAGGGGCATTTAAACCCCTAATATTCAAAGATGTAATTCTCATTTCTTACTTTGTGAGCAACCTTCCTCGATGATGAGTTACCTCCTATTTGCAATGTCTTCTTTCTTAACAATCTCTCAAATGTATTTTCTTGATTTCCTCCAAGGTTCATACTTTTTACCACTAACATCGACCTTCAACGATCTTCAAAGTGTAAGAGTTTTAAAATCTAGCATGAAGAACCATTCCTCTTTCTCCTGGTCAGAATGACCACTTGTTGAATTCACCTTGTTCAAAAAGAAAATCATCCATGACCTTATTCCTCTGATTCTCATCCCCAGTACCAAAGAATACTATTTACAATAAAGAAAAAACTTCATTGTCCATAGATTGATGGGTAGACACAGCCAGTTACAATATTGATTTACATTTTATTTTTTCAATGTTGATATATAAAAGATTCTAGATAGAAATTAATATTTCTATGTCACGTTAGCTAGTTCTAGTATGTTCTATTTAAACCCCTCTATATAAGAGCCTCAAGCAAATGTTTTTAAGGTGAGTCAATTAAATCTATTTTATGCAGCATCTTACGGGACTTTTATTTTGTGCGTTATTTTCACCTGACCCTGCCAACTAACATGGAGGTTAGGCCATGGCTCAGCTACAGCAACGTAAAGACCAAGTGAATCAGCTTCAAGGTGACTGCCATATGGACCTTTGCAAAGTATTTCGTCATGTCCTTTCAATGTAATGCCAGTTGTTTTGTAGTGATTTGTTTTATATGTTGTATCTCTCTTCCAGCTACCTTGTGTAGCTGTTATTCTTTGTAAATTTGCCTTCTTTCAATATAAAAAAAAAAAACTAACAGGGAGGTTTAAGTTTACCACAAATATTCTTCACTACTGAAAACCGAAAAAAATTATAAAACGGACCCCCAAAAACAATATTGAAGAGACGATAGAAGACCTTGCAATTAACATTGAAAATCTAGTTCATGAATTATTATTTTTATTAAATCAACAATAGACAGAAAATTTTTATCTTAAACTGTTATATGCCTTCCACATCCTGCATATGGTATTTTTAAAGCTTTTTAATCCCATATATTAAAGTGCATATAAAACCAAAAATTGCAAGTAGCTCTCTTATAATCATAAGTGAGGAAGCTAAATTATTCATGTGTAGTTCACAACTGAAACTGACAGTAGCAAAGGTTTTGGAAGATGCAATTAAATAGATATGCTGTTGGGCACTCCGCAGCCTGTGAGACCGCCTTCTTTTGACAAATCAGAAGTGTTGGGGTAGAGCAAGGTATAAGGAACTTTTGCAGGTCCATGCCTATTCTTATAAACTTCGCATTTACTGTTTCTCTCAATTATATTCCTCTCAATCTGTATCATGCTCGTTGAAAATCTCTCGAATGCTGCTTCTACAACTTCATCGTCTACGCAGCTCAACGTGGATCACTGCAATTGTCCCAAATAATTGACTAACCAAGTAGATCCCTGCAATTGTCCCAAAATTTAACTAACTGTGAAAAGGTCAAACCTAATCTTAGCTAGTTTGGTAATAATCATGTTTACACTAATACTTTTGGTTGTCTACTGGTTAACAAATGCCTTTGTCAGGGAAACATTTTATCTATAACATTAGGTCCTTTAAGATGTGTTTTAAACTTAATACAAGCTAGTTATGTAGAAGTTTCTAAATTTAGATACATGTTAATTCTACAATTTTCTAATAGTCCATCGTAATTTCATTTTGTCATTCCATTTTCATTTTATATAGATTTTGAGATGCCAATTTAAGAACTTGACCACCTTAATAATTTCTCACATAGTCACAAGCTTCCATCCTATCCAAAACATGTACTTCACTTCATTACAATCACATGCAGCTTTTCATCTTACAACCTTTCCTTAAATAACTTTTATCTTTTCATTACATTTTTTTCATGTAAATATATTAAATACAACTTTTATCAATATATTTGAATACTAATTTAGAGTAATAATACATATCATTGCTGATTCATATTTTAAATTTGTTTTATAGGTATGCTCAATAATTAATACATATCACTACTAATCTAGAGAATGAATAAGAATACTAACATTGCTTATTCCGTACTACCAAAAAAGTAGAAATCATTGATTATTCAAAAAGCACCTGAACAATCTTAAAATTTTATTGGAAAACTACTTATAAATCTGGTGCTTTTTAACCAAAATGTCTTCTACTATATAACTAATTTTTGATATAGCAGTTACAAATTCTGGCCACTAATAATATTATACTAAGAAAAAAATTAAGTTTTAAAAAGTAAGTTTACTTTGACTATTTCATACTTTTAACCTAAGAATTAAGCTTTAATATATGATGTTTATAGGACCACATATATAGAATTCAAATAATGAATTGCTATAGAAATCAGACGTCTGATTGGACGTAATATCATTTGCAATTATCTGCTAATTTCGAGTAGGCTGTAACTATACTCCGCGGAATATAGAGGCTTATTTATCTTTTCTGTTGAAGATTCGAGCCTAATTATATCCATGGCTTCTTTAATCTGTTTTTCCACTTGAGATATGGTCGGCCTCTTCGATGCTTCATTCTGAATGCATTTAAGTGACAGATTAAATATTGGGTAGAGAGATTTCATGTCGATCTCAGACATGCACATCTTTTGGTCTATGATGTTTGGCAAAACATGACCATAATCATCATTCCCCTCGAGATGTAGCATTACCTGACAAGAGAACACAAAATGCATATACACTTAGTTTTATAAAATGCACCTATATTTAAATATTAAACAAATCAATTGAAATAAAATATTGGAGTGTGATTTAAATAAACGCTCACCCATTTCAAAAGGCTTAGTTCTTCTTCAGAGAGATCTGGATCAATTGATTTCCTCCCGCATATCATCTCCAGCAAAACCACTCCGAAGCTATATACATCACTTTTCTCTGTCAACTTAGTCGTATGAAAGTACCTATCATTAACAAAAGCATTGGCATGATTCAGAGATAATGCCATCAAATTAGTCTATCCAATATATGAACCCAAGGTATGGACAAAAGATAAATCACATAAAATAGGAATAGAAATAGTCAAGTACTCTGGATCTAAGTATCCCACTGTTCCTTTTACTGTTGTGGTTATATGACTTGTGATTCTCTCATCGCCAATTATTTTTGAAAGACCAAAATCTGCCATTTTTGCCCGCAGATTGCTATCGAGAAGTATGTTTGAGCTCTTCACATCCCTATGAACTATTTTTGGCGTACAACTTACATGCAAATATTGCAGCCCTTTAAACGCATTGGACATTAAGAAAGAGAATGAATAATTAAGACATCAGTTATATTGATTTTATTGAAAAAAAAGAAAATTCAACGAGATATGAAAAGGTTTTACCTTGTGCTGCGTCTAGAGCTATTCCAAGTCTAGTTTTCCAATCAAGTGTGGAATTGTTTGATAGAAAACCTGGAGGAGGACATCAACATTAATTAGTGTCTTAAACTTATATTACTTGCTTTTCTTATGAAGAATTGTCTTACCATACAGGTGGTCCTTCAGTGATCCTCCACACATATGCTCATACACAAGCATAAGCTCTTTGGAGTCGTTGCAGTAGCCAATCAAGGATACCAAATTCTTGTGATGTTTTCGACAAAGGAGGTTGATCTTATCATCACAAAAGTAGTAGTGAGGATATTAAGCAAATGGTAGAGTTATGAAACAAAATATAAAGTTGTTGTATAATAAAATTTATCTATTAATAAGATAATATCTTGCTTTAAAATTAAAAGTGTTAAATAGTTAATGTTGATAATTTTTTGCTAATCTTAATTTCTTTTCTAATATGTAATGTTTAAGGGTTACTAAGATTATAATAACTTTTTAATCACATTCTTAAACCAGATAAAAATTTATTTAAATATCAAAACTGGCATTGAAATATCAATAAAGATTTTGCATCTTTTATCCTTCAATGTCATTTAAATATAAGTGTGTTGTTGTTCAGATTCTAGAATTGGTATCTGAGTATGAAAAAATATTCTAAGCATCTCAATGATAGAGTTTGCAGAAATGGAAGAAGAGAATTACCAGTTGTAAACTAAAAAGAAGAATAGTTGATGTATTTTGCAATGAAAAATAGACATGTACACAAAGTCAGAAAAAAAATAAAAAATCATTTTATTAATTAATCAATTATTATATTGTTGTAGGTTGGAAGAAAGGCATCATTTCTATGCTAAAAGTACTAAACAGTCAAAGTTCAATAGTCAAAATTCACTTACTTTTTCAAACTTAACTTTTTCCTCCTTATGTGGTGTGTAAGGGTAGCTATTGTTGGAATATTAATTGCATATTGACGTTTTCCCCTAGAGCCAAATGCCCACCTACCACCCCTGACAGATTGCACAACAACCATAAAATTTATTACGGGCAGGTGAGATTTTGAAATTCAGAAATGGGGGGAAAACTTTTCGCAAATATATCAAAAGGAATGTTTTACATTCATTCGACTAAGTAGACAGAGAAGAAGTTGCAGAGCAGAGAAGGCAGAGAGAAAAGTGATCAGCAGATCAATCGTTGCAGAGACAGAAGGAATCATTGTCGTGCCTGCAGTTGCACATGGTTCTACCTGTCATTGTGTAAGTTCATAGTTCATAGTTTATTGTTTTCATTCGTCCTGTTGAAGCAGTGATTGCTCCAGGCATTATTGTATGCAGCCATTAGAGTTGCAAGTTTAAAGTTTATGAAGTTCGAAGTTTTAGTGTTATATTAGGGTTTTCTGGTTGAAGCCGAATGGTCCCAGATTTGTAATATATTAAATCAGAGTTGAATAGAAAGCAAGCAGGCATACTTGAATCCATTATTGTTCCTCTTCTATTCATTGCATTTTGGAAAGTTTATTTGAAAGTTTCAAGTTTTGAGTTTCTAGTTTTAATGGTGAAATCATTCACGCTGGAAGTCTATCACTCGGTTTGCTCTTTAGTTTGAATTTTAATTTTATAGTCTTTACCGAGTTCAGTTGGTGCCTTCATCTCCCAGGCTCCTCTCTGCAGTGTCTACCGAGTTCACTCGGTGTCTTCATCTACCGAGCTCCACTCTCTTGTGGCTACCGAGTTCACTCGGTAATCGCTTTGTCTATCGAGTTGAGAGCTCTTCATTTATCGAGCTCACTCGGTATCCTTTGGTTACCGAGTTGTGTGTTTATCGAGCTCACTTGGTAACCTCTCCTACCATCTACTTTTCTTTGGTTACTAAGCAAAATTTATCACTCGGTAATAATTGCTCCCGAGCAATTATTTTTAGGGTTAGGTTGTGAGTTTTGTTTGTTTTAATATTTCTCACATGGTATCAGAGCTTTGAGGCCCAACATCCAAAGTGAGTTAGGGCATTTGTTTTCTTAGGATATTTATCATGGCAGGAGATCCAGGAAAGATTTGGCAGCAGCCACCATCATTTAATGGACATAATTATGATATGTTTGCAAAAAAGATGAAAACTATTATGGTTGCAAATGATTTGTGGGAGTTTGTGGTAAATGGGTTCAATGATGTGACTGATCCAACACAGTATGCTACTCTCACAAATGCACAGAAGACTCATTTGAAAGAGTCAAGGAGGAAGGATGCTAAGGCATTAAGTTTGATTGAAGCAAAAATGACAGAAACTATTTTTCCCAAGATTGCAGTAGCAAATTATGCAAAGGAA
The DNA here is from genome assembly GCA_028749045.1 of Cupressus sempervirens. NCBI lineage: Eukaryota > Viridiplantae > Streptophyta > Pinopsida > Cupressales > Cupressaceae > Cupressus > Cupressus sempervirens. Next base: position 205,893,745 of record CM053783.1, read on the forward strand.
GCATGGGATATCCTTTAGACAAACTTCAAGGGGATTGATAAAGTCCGTACAGTAAAGCTGTAGAATATAAGGAGGGAGTTTGAGAACCTTCAGATGAAGGAGAATTAATCAGTTGCAAACTTCAGTTCAAGGACCTCCAATGTGATTAACCAGCTGAAGTCAAATGGAGAAGACTATCAAGAGCAGAGGATAGTGAAAAAGATATTGAGGAGTTTACCTCATAAATATGAAAATTTGGTCATGACCATAGAAGAGGCAAAAGACCTCACTGTTTTGACAATGGATGAGTTGATGGGTACACTTCAAACCCATGAGCATAGGATCAATAGATCCACATCTTCTTCTACCCAAGATCAAGTATTCAAGGCTTAGTCAAATCCAAGAGAAAGGGGGAGAGGAAGAAATGGCTTAGGCAAAAACTCCAGAGGCAGAGGCCAAGGTAATGGAGGACAAAGGAATGTTGCAGCAGAAAGCTAAAGAAGAGCAGATGGAGCAAGTAGCTCACAAAATACTTTAAGCGGAGGTAAGAAAAACTACAACTCAAATAAGAGTCATGTAGAATGCTACTATTGTCATAAATATGGGCATTATGCCAATAAATGTTGGAAGAAGCAAAAAGATCAGTCAGGACAAGCAAATGTGGCTGATGTGAATATGGGAAGTGAAAACACTGCCTTCATCATGTGTAATGTTGATGAAGAAGGAAGCCCTGAGGTTTGGTACCTCGATAGTGGATGTAGCAACCACATGAGTGGTAATGAAACTTTGTTTTCATTCATTGACAAGACTTTCAAATCAGAAATTAAAATGGGTAATAATGGAACCCTACCAGTTGCGAGAAAAGGATCTATTATGGTCTGCACCAAGAAAGGTGAGAAAAGGGAAATACAAAATGTATATTTTGCCCTTGGTATGAAGCACAATTTGATGAGCATTGGTCAACTCATTCAAAATGGATACAAAGTGCTGATGGAGAATGACATGTGTGTCATTCAAGAAAAGGATGGGAGCAAGAATTTACTTGCAGTAGTTCAAATGACCAAGAACAGAATGTTTCCCTTGAGGATTGAGACATGTTTCTCATCTCAAGTTAGTGCTGCACCTCCCACACAATCAGCTCTAAGGAGTGTGATTGAAGACCCCTCACGACTATGGCACCTCAGTTATGGTCATCTTGGCTATGCTGGTTTAAATTTATTGTCAAATAAAAGAATGGTAGAAGGTTTGCCACGAATAGGAAATTCATGTGACAAGTGTGAGGCTTGTATTTTGGGTAAGCAACATAGGCTTCCCTTTAATTCTAGAAATTCTAGGAGGGCTAAATATCCATTAGAGTTAGTGCATACCGACCTAGTCATTCCTATGCAAGTTACTTCTATTGGGGGGAGTACTTATTTTATGATATTCATTGATGATTTCAGTCGTAGGACATGGGTGTATTTCTTAAAGAATAAATTTGAAACATTTGATAAATTTGTAGAATTTAAAGCCCAGGCTGAAAGAGAATGTGGACATTATATCAAGGTCCTTAGATCAGATAGAGGAGGGGAGTATACCTCCAATTATTTTGTAAATTTTTGCAAGAAACATGGCATAAAGAAAGAGCTCACAGCCAGCTATACACCACAGCAGAATGGAGTGGCTGAAAGAAAGAACAAAACCATTGTTGAAATGGCAAGGAGCATGATGAAAGAGAAAGGTCTCCTAACTGAATTTTGGGGAGAGGTTGTGGCAATAGTAGTTTACCTAATTAATAGGTGTCCTACAAAGGCAGTCTATGATAGAATTCCAATGGAAACTTGGTCATGAATAAGATGGGCAGTTGAGCACTTAAGAGTGTTTGGATGTGTTGCATATGCACATGTGCCTAAAGAGAAAAGACATAAATTGGATGACAAAGGTGTGAAATGCATTTTCATAGGGTACAGCCTCGAATCAAAGGCATACAAATTGTATGACTCATTGAACAACAAGATGATGCTTTCAAGAGATGTGGAATTTTTTGAAAATCAGTCTTGGTATGGTTCAACTGATGAGTCACCAAGCACTTCTAGTAAAGTGCCATTTATGAATGAAGGGGATGTTGATGAACAAGAAGAAGAAGGAGCAGATAGAAGAAAAGGCAAGCAACCTCAGTCATTACCGTGCTCCTCTAGGCATGATCGAGTGTCAGGGCTAAGCAGCAGCAGCGAAGATTCTAATTCCACACTCTCCTCCCTATTACCAAGAAAGACCAAGAGTCTTAGGGAGATATACCAAGATGAAAGGTATGAAGATTATGATGAGAGTGTTAATTTTGCATTATTTTCTCATAGTGATCCAATATATTTTGAGGAAGCTATTAAGGAAAAGAAATGGTGTAAGGCCATGGATGAGGAAATAGATGCTATAGAAAGAAATGAGACATGGGAGCTAACTGATTTGCCTCCCAAGAAGCATGTGATTGGAGTGAAATGGGTCTATAAGACCAAATGCAATGCTGAAGGCAATATTGATAGGCATAAGGCAAGGCTGGTAGTCAAGGGCTACAAACAGCAATATGGAAGAGACTATGATGAGACATATGCCCCTGTTGCAAGAATGGAAACTGTGCGTGCTGTCATAGAAAATTTAGCTCCGCACAAGTGGAAGGTATTTCAAATGGATGTGAAGTCTGCCTTCTTGAATGGTGTATTGAAGGAAGAAGTGTATTTGGAGCATCCACTTGGTTATGAAGTTGCAGGTGAAGAGAACAAAGTATATAGGTTGAAGAGAGCTCTTTATGGGCTCAAGCAAACTCCATGAGCATGGTACATTAGGATTGACTCATATTTGATGAGTAACAGCTTTAGCAGAAGTAATGGTGAGCCTACTCTCTACATCAAGGCAGAAAATGGTAATGTGTTGATTGTTGTCTTGTATGTAGATGATTTGATTTTTGCTGGAAATGACAAGGCTCTAATTGGTGAGTTCAAAGAGGCCATGAAAAGTGAATTTGAAATGACATACCTAGGTCTCTTGAAGTACTTTTTAGGCATAGAAGTAAAACAAATGCATGATGGCTTCTTCATCTCTCAAGAAAAGTATGCAGGGTAGATCTTGGAGAGATTCAAAATGTAGAACGGTAAGGCAACCCCCACACCAACAACAGTAGGTCTGAAGTTGAGCAAGGAAGACTCTAACAAGAGAGTGCATCCAACACTATACAAGAGTATGGTTGGGAGTCTGATGTATTTGACTGCAACTCGGCCAGACCTAATGCATGCAGTTAGTTTGATTTCTAGATTTATGGAAACACCAAAGGATTCCCATTGGCAAGCGGGAAAAAGGATCCTAAGGTATGTGAAAGGTACCAAGGGATTTGGGATTTTGTATATTGCAAATAATAATTTCAAGTTGGTGGGATACACAGATAGTGATTGGGTTGGAAGTATAGATGATAGGAAGAGCACTTTCAGATACATGTTTCATATGGGATCGGGTGCAATTTCATGGGCATCCAAGAAGCAACCTATTGTTGCTCAATCTACAGTAGAGGCTGAATACATAGCAGCAAATGCAACAGCATGTCAGGCTATTTGGCTAAGGAGGATCTTGAAAATTTTGAATGAAAGGCAAGAGGATGGAACCACAATTTATTGTGACAACGTCTCATCAATTGCATTGTCCAAGAATTCAGTCTTCCATGGAGAAGCAAACACATAGAAATCAGATATCACTTCATCAGAGAGTTGGTGGAGAATGGGGATATCAAAATAGAATTTTGTAAGTCTGAGCAGCAGCTAGTAGATATTTTTACCAAGCCATCAGGCATTGGAACTTTTGTACACCTAAGAGAGTGTCTTGGTGTAGTTGATCTGGATCAGCAGTGATCCTTGTTTGTTTGTCTTGGGACAAAGGGGGAGTGTTGGAATATTAATTGCATATTGACGTTTGCCTCTAGAGCCAAATGCCCACCTACCACCCCTGACAGATTGCACAACAACCATAAAATTTATTACGGGCAGGTGAGATTTTGAAATTCAAAAATGGGGGGAAAACTTTTTGCAAATATATCAAAAGGAATGTTTTACATTCATTCGACTAAGTAGATAGAGAAGAAGTTGCAGAGCAGAGAAGGCAGAGAGAAAAGTGATCAGCAGATCAGTTGTTGTAGAGACAGAAGGAATCATTGTCATGCTTGCAGTTGCACATGGTTCTACCTGTCATTCTGTAAGTTCATAGTTCATAGTTTATTGTTTTCATTCGTCCTGTTGAGGCAGTGATTGCTCCAGGCATTATTGTATGCAGTCATTAGAGCTGCAAGTTTAAAGTTTATGAAGTTCAAAGTTTTAGGGTTATATTAGGGTTTTCTGGTTGAAGCCGAATGCTCCCAGATTTGTAATATTTTAAATCAGAGTTGAATAGAAAGCAAGCAGGCATACTTGAATCCATTATTGTTCCTCTTCTATTCATTGCATTTTGGAAAGTTTATTTGAAAGTTTCAAGTTTTGAGTTTCTGGTTTTAATGGTGAAATCATTCACGCTGGAAGTCTGTCACTCGGTTTGCTCTTTAGTTTGAGTTTTAATTTTATAGTCTTTACCGAGTTCAGTTGGTGCCTTCATCTACCGGGCTCCTCTCTGCAGTGTCTACCGAGTTCACTCGGTGTCTTCATCTACCGAGGTCCACTCTCCTGTGGCTACCGAGTTCACTCGGTAATTGCTTTGTCTACCGAGTTGAGAGCTCTTCATTTACTGAGCTCACTCGGTATCCTTTGGTTACCGAGTTGTGTGTTTATCGAGCTCACTCGGTAACCTCTCCTACCATCTACTTTTCTTTGGTTACCGAGCAAAATTTATCACTCGGTAATAGTTGCTCCCGAGCAATTATTTTTAGGGTTAGGTTGTGAGTTTTGTTTGTTTTAATATTTCTCACAGCTATTGCAATCCTATTTTGTTCATTGATAAGTGATGTTCTATTTTCATTATAATTTAGATAATCAGATGAAACTCTGAGAAAATAAGAATAACATATTTAGAATTAGAAAGGAGATTAATCTGAACATCAACAAAAAAATAAAATTGACCTTTAAACTTAAAGAATGATTGAAAATAAGATGTACTGAGAAAGAAATATAAAATAGTTTCATTAGAAATATTTGAATTAAATGATAAATGAATTACAATTCTTAGATATATCCAAGACTTCTAAAAAATAAAGACACAGTAATTAAATGTAAAAAAAGAGTTAGGCAAGATTCCCCTTACTAGAACACACCAGCTATTTTCCTGCAATTAAACATCCAGATTTGATCTTGAATCAGAAGTTCTTTTCAATTACCTCATTTAAAAACTCTGTCATTCCTTGCTTTGAGGAGGAGGACAGCAGCTTTACGGCCACATCTTTTCCATCAGCTAACCTGCCAAGGTAAACACTTCCGAAACCGCCCTCTCCAATCTTTTGGCTGAAATTGGACGTGGCTGTCTTCATCTCCAGCAGACTGAATGAACGGCAGCTTGAAGGGTTTGCTGTCGCTACTGGTATTAAACGTCCATCTGCATTATGGTTGACAAAACATTATAAATATAGGTAATTATAGGTAATTAGAGGCATGTCAGATGTTAAAACATTATAAAAGTATTAAATAGTCAAAATTGATTTATTTTTCTACATTTATTTTTCACATTAATATGTGATATTTAAAAATGACAGAGATATGCATCACAAGAAAAACTCTACAATTGAATCTCTCTTAGTACCTAACAATGGGTGTGACTGTAGATTCATCTGGTATCTTCTTCGTCGGTACATAACAATAGATATCAACACCAGAGAAGCAGCAATGGCAGCACCAATCGTTGATACTAACACAATCTTCATTTGGTTATCTTTTGACTTGCATTGGTTACTATCCTTGCATAGACCTGGATTCCCAGAATACCTGGCGAAGGATTTTTTAAAAGTTCTCAAATATTAACAGTACCCAAGTACACGTGTTTATACTTGTTGAAAGGATATCATATTAGAAAGGAGAGATTACCTAATGTCCAATAATCTATTACGCAAAAGCCCTTCGGGAACAACTCCGCTAAAGTTATTGTTCTCCAAACTTCTGGCAGATGCAGATAAAAAGTACATTAGAGATTTTAAATTCAATGTGTGATAGACTGTTTATAACATTTCTAATCAAAATCCAGGATCCATCAGTAGATTGACTTCAAAAATAATAATAAGTCAATTAAACTACAAAATTATTGAAACATCCAAGAAAAACGAGGACATACAGTTCCTTCAAGTTTCTCAATTCGGAGAGACAATCTGGGATGGTACCGCTGAGATTATTGTTTCGAAATCGCCTGGACAGCCGATAAAAATAATTGTAATTTGCTTGGAAGAGTCATTTATAATTAATAAAATGTATATGTAACGGATGATCGGTTTTGACTCCACTCACAGTATCTCCAATCTTGTTAAGTTGCATAAATCAGGTAAGATTCCTGATAAATGGTTGTCCTGGAAAGAACTGTTCAAAAAAAAAAGGTAGAAAAAACCATAACTTATGAGTAAAACTTAAATTATTGTATTCATTGTCAGTATAGTTTATAAATTCGATTGCATGTATGTTTTGTATCGACATTACATTCTACCATTAAAAAATTAGAGAGCTGATTTCTACTTTTTCAGCTCTCAGGATAGTCCTGATAATGAATCACAAAATGGGATATCCTATTGAATTCAAAAAGTACGACAAAAATTATCCTGGATTGTTAAAAACAGATAGGTTTTCCTATATTCAATTCGTACCAACAGATGAAGAAAATGAAAAGAAAAAATGAGATACAAAGAGTTCTCACATGCTTCTCAATTCAGTTAAGTGGTTGATATGATTTGGTACAGGTCCAGACAAATTCCTTCCTGATAGATCGCTAATGAATACAATGAGATAAACACAATCTCATCAGCCTTTCCTACACGACCCAATTGCCATAATATGCAAAATAATATGTAAGTGATATGATTCAACTTACATTTCTACAACTCTAACTGTGTAGTTTTTGTTGCACTTGATTCCCTCCCACGGAACAGAAAAGCAAGGATCTGATATCCATTTCTTCATGCCAAAAGCCGTTTTGATTTGCAAAAGTGCACCAACTGCAGCTCAAAACCCATCGTTCTAAAATCATCATTTTTATAACAAAAGCAATCTCAACTATTAATCTCAAACATATAATATCTATTTATTTTTTTCACCGTAAGCCAAATTGACCTATATTTCATGCATAATAATTGGTTTAGGAAACCATCTATCATAAGAATAAAGCACTCAAACTTACCATCGCCTCCATTAGTTGCGGTCTCAGTGTCGAATATTTTATAATATTCTAAAGCACTAATGAGTGGTCCGCGGTTGGATTTACCTTTCTCATCTTGTAAAGCCTCCAGAGAAAACTCTACCTCCTCTTGTGAGTCGTATATGAGGGGCACTTGCACAAAATTATTTTTCTCATCCAAGCTTACATTCCAAACAATTTCCGTGTTTATCACAATTTTGAATTTCCTATATTCAGAAGAATTAAGCACCTCAATTTCTGCGAAGTAGAGTACAACTAAGGTTTTAATATATTGCCTTTCTAGACGCCAAACCAACGGCGCCGTAGAGTCTATTACAGTTAGGGCTGACTGCAATACAAAGATTGGAGGAGCATTGCTGCTATTATTTTGATTTTTAAAATCCACGGAACGTGTGGATAGTATTGGTAGAGTTGTGTTATGTAAATCTATGCCTTTGTCTGTTGACCAAAACCGATCAAATTCATCTTCAGGATACCTAATTGATTCAAAGGAAAATAAAATTAGTCTATTGATTCGAATGTAAATGTAAACTTGAAATTTTTATTCTACTAATTCGACACCTCTTTATAAAGATTCAAAAGTAAATTATTATCATGTTGAAGAAATTGAGAAAGAGCTGTTGAGATGTTGAAGAAATTGAGAAAGTAATAAATACCTGATACGGCCGGTTGAGTTAATACCAAGATCACGTCGAGTGACAGAGCTCAACATTGTCCCTGGCTTCACTTGCAAGCTGTACATCCCACTCAAAAGACTTCTTAACTGGATTGCAGAGACGAATGGATCGCTATCATCGGAAGTTCGGATGAAGCAAACGTAAAGAACCCCGTTTGGACTTGTCAAGATCTTTTCACTTGTCCATTCAATACGTTGCGCAGAGTTGATTCTCTGAACCTTCTGAAAAAGCAGTCCTTCCGTCTCGAAGGAGATATTAAAGGTAGGAAGATTTTGGGATTGATCATAATAATCAAAAAGAAACCAAAGCCTTAGGAGATAGTTGACGTTCGGATTCATAGGCAGTCGATAACAGGATTTATTTAGAGTCTTTCGGAAAAGGCGCATGGATTGCATGTGAAATGGTGTACTCGGCACAGAAAAAATTACTGTTTCACCAACGTCCACGTAATTGGAGTCCGCGATCCAGGTCATGTTCGTCTCTGGGTCCGTGGAATTCATTCTCCCGCCACAATCGATGTTGAGGAATCCTGTTTCGCAGACATGCAATAATAAGCTATCGAAATAATGCGCGAAAAGAGTATTAAAAAAGCACTTTTTTTTTGGGTGAAATTCGTGCATTTGAGTGTAGTTACCTGGCTGAGCGGCAACTGAGACAAACAGGGCAAGGATGTTTGCGGTGGAACACAGAATAGGCAGAACTCTGATTTTGTAACCTGTCTTGTGCATCTTCGTCAACAGAGAATGATAATGGAGCATATTTACACAGAGATCCCCAATATTTCTTCAATACAAATGAGCAATATAGATCAAATCGATCGTTAAAACTATTAATAGAGAAAGTCAGATCTAATTTGAAGTTGTTTGATATTTCACATTATTATAAGAATTCAATTCAATTGTGTAATTTGGAAGTCAACTTTATTGGTTTATATAACAAATAGTTTATAGTTAATGGGTCCGATAAATGCACCAGTGAACACGTATTTATGTTTGATTTTAGATTAGAAGTGTTAAAGAATCAAAATTGACTAACTTTTGTAAGTAATACTAATATACTATTTAATTCATTTCAATCCTCACAATTCAATTCATTGATCTATAAATTAATAGATTAAATTTCAAAACTATATAGTTGAATTTTAATAGATACAACATTATAACTAATCGGTGAAGTGTCGGAAAGTAAAATAAATTGAATGCAAGCACAGAATTTTTTGGTCAAAGCTTAAGAAAATTCCATGACGTGTATGACCCGTTCATAACACAGATTTTTCTAAGCCGTCTGTCTATGGAAGACCCGCAATTAATGGAGGAGTTTTCCACACCGTGAGCTACCAGTCCAAGCCGTGGATGACCCATTTGAAAGGGCGACTTTTTTAACTTAACGCACGGCATGATTTTAGATGAATTTATATGATAAACATGACTTAATTTATATTCATTGATTGAAGGAGAGAGATGAAGAGCTTTGTGAAGATCCTCGCTCTCATTTTGGCAACAATGCTGATGAGTGAAATAGCTTATTGACAAGTAGCACGTAAAATGATAGAAATGGCCCAAACAGGAGGAGGTCGCCATAATAGTGGAGGGCGTCCTGTGATAGTTGACGTACCAAGTGATTCTCCTGACGCAGCTCCGCATTACTCTCCGGATGCATATCCTTTCGTTACTCTTGTGGATGGGCGTTCCTGACAATATTGGGCTCTACTTGTATAATATTACACCTTATGACACACCACGCTTTATGCAATAAATCTCTTGTTGTTATGTCCTAATAGTTCATCGTGCATGCCCGTCTGTATACAACTGCTAATGTGTCTCTTTTATACCATGCCATAATGTTCCCAACTATGCCATTAGTTTCTACTACATAAAGAAATAATCATTTTGAACAGACAATGTTTGAATCGTCAATAAGCTATGTAGTTAAATCTTATTTTCCTCCTCTCCTGCCTACTGTTGTTTCTAAAATAATATCAATATTTGAATGGTCTCTAATTTTATTTCTCATGCTGTGCAATAATGTTGTTTCTAAAATAGTAGCTATATATGAATGGTCTCTAATTTTATCTTTCTTGCTGTGCAACGATTGATTGAAAACGTCAAATGGTTACAAAAATTTAATCATTGGTTTAAACTTGTATGAAAAGTGTAGTTGTAAGAAAATGCTACTATATATTTCTAACATTTCTGATTTAAGAGTAGCATACAATAAAGATATTCTTTCATAAAAAATAGATGAAGAAACCAATTGGCTGTAAATCTTGATATTTTTTATATGCAAAATTAAAAATTATATAATATATAATGAAAATTTCTTATTTAAATCATTGATGAAGCTAGATTGAAACCTAAAATATAATGAAATGATGATACATGTTTTAATTATATACTATAAAATGAAAAGAAACACTAATTAAAATTAAGTATGATAGCATGAACAAGTGCTACAGGAGCAGCTCGAGTCCCTGTAATTGGTGTTTTAGGGGGGAGGGAAGTGTGGAAGGGGGAAATGATAGCCGGCGTGATTTTTTGGTGTAGCATGGTGGGATTTTTTTATAACATTGTTTAGATTTGTTGAGGCTCAGCTCTGATTACTAGTTGTAATCTAGAGGATCTATGGTGTGCTTTTATTGTGACCTATTTGATTGAAAATACATTGACTGATATCTATTTTGTGGAAGTCAATTTGGAATAAAATTAGGTGTTATCTTGTTCTATCTATTCTATCAAGACAAGATAAGAAAGTGCATTGCAAAGCAATTTGGTGTCCTTCTAGTAACATTAAAAAGTAACAAAGTTCAACACTAAAACTATGGAAAATGAATAAGTAGAACCTAGAAATAGCAAGGAACTTATTAACAGTATACATATCAGTTTAAGTTAGAGCTCCAATCATAGGTTGTTGGAATGAGTAATTCCCCCCTCAAATGAATTGTAAAAGCATAATAGAGAGGATTCTAGAAATTCTTGGATGGACAAATAGGGTTAGGTAAAGTTCTTGAAGTCAGATAATTCTAGAAAAGTCTATTTGTGTTTTGTCAGCTAATTTAGATGTTTCTAGAAATGATCTAAGACCTCTATAAATAGAGGCATCATGGAAAAAATGGTTATTGAAATAAATTACTGTAGTAGCAGATTGAGTATTTTTCAGTTTTAGTTTTTTTTGTCCATCCACCTTTCACAAGGTGCATCAGAGTTATCTTAGGTTTCTACAATTGGTATTAGAGATAATTTAAGATCTTGGTCCACCTACTACAAGTGGTATCAAAGCTAGGGCAAGAATATCCTATCACCATTTGTGACAAATGAAGCTATCAAGAGGTAGCTGAAAGAAGACATGATACATTTGTGACAAATGAAGCTGTCAAGTGGTAGTTGAAAGAAAACATGATTTTGGTAAAGGTTATTAGTGAATCTTGTCACCGATAGATGAGGCAAGATATTTTTGGAAATTAAAGGCCGCAACCTTGGAAGACATTATTCATCAAGAAATTAATGGATATGAAGCATTATGGCATTAGGCAAAAGAAAGGATTTGGATTCATATGCAACAACATTTGAGGTTGAAATTAGGGGGAGCGTTGGAATGAGTAATTTCCCCCTCAAATGAATTGTAAAAGCATAATAGAGAGGATTCTAAAAATTCCTGGATGGACAAATAGGATTAGGTAAAGTTTTAGAAGTCATAGATAATTTTGGAAAAGCCTATTTGTGTTTTGTCAGCTAATTTAGATGTTTCCAAAAATGATCTAAGACATCTATAAATAGAGGCATCATGTAATGTAATTGATATGGACAAAATGGTTATTGAAATATATTACTGCCATAGGAGATTGAGTAGTTTTTAGTTTTAGTTTGTTTTGTCCATCCACCTTTCACAAGGTGCATTAGAGTCATCTTAGATTTCTACAATTGGTATCAGAGATAATTTAAGATCTTGGTCCACCTTCTACACAAGTAGTAAAGATGAAAAATAAAATGCTAGAAAATAAATAATTAGGAAAAGAAAATCCTTTAAGGTTCCACAGGGTTAACACATGGGTTGAATAATTGTTTCTGATCCTCTATTGATTGAGTGAAAAGAAAGTATTGTGAGGAAATATACATCTATTTTTTTAGGCTAACATACTTTAAAAACTTGTAGTCTACAAAAATGTATTTTTGTATTGTATGTCAAACTACAAACAGAAGATTGAGTAGACTGATATATTTTGAACTATGAATACAAAACTTAGTAGTGCCCATAGTGCTAGAAAGATAATAAGACATTATATGAATGTTTACTTTGTTGTAAAACTGATAAAGAGTCAAGTAACATAACAATTATCTAAAGCTACAAGTTTGAGTTGTACTTATTATGTTACATATTATCTTCATTCTATGTTTTATGTGATATAAGATGACAGAAATAGGTTAAAATTAAAAAATGAACGCAGTAAGTTGAGTTAGAGAATTATCCATATCTTTGAAATAAAAGCTAAAGCAAACCTACAATTCAGCAACTTAGATGAGACATTCATAATTTGCTTTGTCTTTAATACTATTCGATATAAGTTTCTTTGATATAAAAAATTTATGGAAAAAATTAGCAAATTTGGTTGTTGCTACCTAAAAGATATGCATGAATTGCATGACAAAAAACAGGTTTGCAAGGTACAGCATAAATTTGTGATGTTGGAGAATGTGTATGTAAACTATTTAGTAGTTTTCAAAGTCAAAAGTGATGGTATTTGATTTCAAATAGTTTGAACAGAGATAAAATTTGCTAAAATTGATCAACTAACTATCGAGAAACCTCATCAAATATGTACTTGACATGCCCTTGAGTTTCCCTTTGGTGCGGCTAAAACTGATATGTTCACAAAAACTTTCGATAGGCTTATATGTGTTGTAAGCCTGGTGAAGCTTTGCTGCAGAAATATTCCTACAACGAAAAAGAGGAAAGTATAGCCTTTAGTAAAGTTGCAAAAAAATTGTATGAACATTTATGATTGAAATCATGATAATCTAGGAATTACAATGGAATTGGTAATTTAATAAATAATGGTTTTCTCAAGAGCATTTAATCACTGATTTGTTGAATATTTATCTCACAAAGAGAAGAATTTTAAAATAGAGAGAGAACAAATCAATCAAGGAACAATTAGACCTACATGTTAGCAGATTTAGAAGATGAATTCAATCTAATCTAAGGGTCAAATTCAGTGAAGTTTTATGAGAATATTTTGTGAAGATCATAGCAGACTTAGTAAAGTTCTTAATAGAAAGGAAGCTATGAAATATGTCAACACATCTTTGAAAATTACATTTTAAGATCTAGATAGAAGTGTTTGGAGTAGTCTCTAAACGGAGACTGAGGAGAAAGGAGTAGGTAGAGTGTTTAAATCCTTGGCAGATCAATATAAAATAACTTTGTATGTTGTTTTTCTAATTTCTCACCATTTTTTTATATGACAGATATTTCTCAGGGTGGCTTATCATATTTTTTGTATCAGAGCCAGTAAGAGAAACTTTTTTCTTTTCTTTGTAGACCACTCTTTATGGTATCATACGAATATATTATTTTAGTATCAACATGTATCTATTTTTTTAATAGCATAGACATCATTTCAGTAAAGGTAATGTTTGAAAATTTAGTATGTAGAATATCCTTGTGCATTAGGAAAGCATTGGATGTATACTTTTTTTTTTCTTGAGAGCTCTGATCAAGCATTGGAAATTACAACACTTCAGAAATTTTATTTCAGTGTGATACCTTTTAAATTGAAGGTGCTACAGGAATTATGTTGTTGCAAATGATAAACATTCGAGGAGGAAAGGAGCATGTATAAATGGATTCAAGCCCTAACTAGGAGATTTGACAAGAATATATACAACTAATTAGACAATATACTCTATTAAATATAAAGTTTACCAGAGTACATACTACATACTAGAGGATATGTATGTAGACAATATACTTTATTAAATCTAAAGACCGTAGTATATACAACATACTACAGACTATTTATACAATGAAGTCTATTATTATTATAGGCTATTTGATTATTTTCTTCTCATAATCCATCTATTTAAAGCATAGGCAGAGACTCCTGTTGCATCCACACAAATCTAGTATCTTATGACAAAGAACTAGACATTGTATACATTTGATTTAAAAGCCCACAATGGCTATATCTCTCCTTTATAAACCATATACCACAGAGATTATATGAACACCAACACATAAAAGAGAGTATGACTTAAAAATAAAACTGCTATGAACACCAACGCACAAGTTATATAAATGAACAACTCAATATGAATGAACAACTCAGAACAATGGAGTTGAAGTTTTCTTTTTAATTTTTCTCTCAGCTTTTAAACAAAAGTCTAGCTAGAAAATTGGAATGCAAAATGCATTGAACATTTCTACTCTGTCCTGTCAAAGACAACAAACATCATTTTTAATTTGGTCATTTAGAATTTGCAGACCTAAAGAACTCACAGAAATTACAACTGATTCATCCATGGGAAAACCTAAGATCTCTTATCATTTGAAGAAACTAGTGGGCATTCCAGATAATGCCAGAATGAATCTAAACTGCAACTCCCTCCTTAAAATGAATTGTCTCTCTAATCTAGCCAATGTTCGATGCTATGTGGCTCACATTTACCACTTAACAATTGTGGATTTTCCAACTATATATAGCGAGGTAATGATAAGAGGTTTTTCGGTTTTGAGTCGGTATCTTCTCTTCTAGTTACCAAACAGTCATTGAATCCATAAGACCAAGACATTTTCTTCTTGCATAAAACCCTCTAACAAAAGCTTCATTTCAAATCCATGCCAAGTTGTGAATGGACCCTGTTCCGTAATTGTCCAAAACAAAGACAAGAGGGAATGATATGTTGCAAATAACTTAGGAAATGTGTCATTGAAATTATAATGGTGGAATTACAACCATGTTCATATATTATTTTGTTGTCTATTGAGATTTTTTCTCAAACAGAACTCACTCCAGATATAGCTAAATTCCTATTTGAGGCGACCATCTGCCTGAAGTTTTAACAATATTAAGTCTCTTTTGAAATGTTTCAACTATACAGAAATATATAAGGGAAAAACAATGAGTAAGAGTAAATGGGCCAAAATGTGAAGAATCTAACTAGCCCCTAAATGTGAGTGGGAAGAAAAGTAGGTTGCATTCACACAACGTGGACAGTTTTTCTCCACTTCATAATACGAAAATCTTATAAGCAATTGAAATGAATCGTAATCAGTTGTTAGCAATGTTAAAACCTATTCCCATTCCCTTTCATAGAACCCACGTATAAATGGATAGATTTTAAAATCTAACCCGATGAAAGATCGATACAAGAAAAGAAAAAATTACATTGCATTTAAATGTAGGGAAAACCAAATGGGTTAGATATGGTTTTGCGTGCAATTGGAACAATCGACCATGGCCATGAAAGGGAAATCTAGTCGGTATGAAGAAGTTTTGGAGCTAGGGGTGCTATTTTGTGTCTTGGTTTATTGAAACCCAAATTGGAGGCTGTCTATCTTCAAAACATAGAAACTAGATGTCAAATGTGAAATAGAGACAAAGGTATATGTTTCTGGAATTTAAACAAATGAGAATCAAATTTGCAAAATCTATGTATTATCTGCTTGTATTTCTTTAGCTTTTCCTAAAAGAAAAATGACATCAAATAGTCTAGGCCATAATGAGGATCATGACAGTCTAAACCATAATGATTTGTCAAAATATGAGGAATATAAGAAAAATATAGTTCTTTAGAAACACTACCCAAAATAATTCCTGAAGTGTAACAGAAGATGCACTTATTTCTATAAGGTATTCCAAGTAAGGTTTGTCCAATGTAAGAAGAATGAAACATCCAACAAAGAAATTATTTACTTAGAATTTTTTTTTGAAATAATTAAAAATGTAAATCAAATATAGGATTCAAGCCACCCTCCACATCAAATAACTTGGTTAATTATGACTTCCTGTAAATAAAAATTTGTCACTTCCATTGTCAAAATGTAAGTATGATTTTCTAGCAACAATAGTAAAAATCTTCATAGATTTTTAACAGTGAAAGACATTTTTGGGCACCTACATCGATGATATTCTCAAATTATGTTTCATCTTAGTAAACAAACAATAGCAAGAGATAGGGTAAAAGACATACTTGAGCTTCTTACTATGCCCTAGTGCCCACTTGACGGCAATGAAATGTGTCCAAAATATCTTCACCTAAAAATTAAAAAATGACTAGTTTTCAATATTCATGCAAGATTTCAATATTTGGAGAGGATGGAAATAATCTTTTTCTATGTTAACTTTATGTCTGGTTCATACATATATTTATGTAATAAATTGTCTATGAAGCTTACAACTCATTCCATGCAAGTAATGGTTGGAGACCAAGTTTTATTTTCTACAGACACTGCATGTTTCAAAAATTGCAAGAAGAGACAAGTAGCTATTTTTCTTAAATGAGAATTGTCATATTGCAAAATTTTTTGTAATATTTGTAGTGAGAAAGGAAACAACCACTGAAAAACATCATAATAGCTAATGGGAAAACATTAATTTCAACATATGACATAATCTAATTTTAATATATCTTATAACTATAGTCTTAAATGTTATAGTTAGAAAAAACACTATTTGCAATGAAAGAAATAATACTACAGAGAAGCTTGATCACTTTAGTCTTCTGCCTTATGACAAGGACTAATTAAACCTAATAAGAAATTAGTTAAGTAATCTACCATGTTTTTTATTAAGATGGCAGGGAGAGCAAACTGAGTTCAAACAACAACATTCACATTACAACACAAATTAGAGAACTGGACTTAGGGCCATTACAACTAGAATCCGTAAAAAACCATTAGAAAACTAAATTAAAAAAAATAAAATGTTCAACTCTACCAACTCTTATATAGCATAGTTTCTTCTGCCTAATAGCATAAATCATTGTTGAATAACAACAATAATGACAACTACAATGACAAATATTAAGATTAAATAGGACATCCAATAACATAACTTTCCCCACTTTGCAACTTTCCTACCTACTGGAGTTTTTGAGCCCTATAACAATGGGGTTTGAGGTGGGCTCCTCCCACTTGGACACTGGGCCCACAAATTTGTTCTTAGCATTGAATCCCTTGTCTACATAAGTGGATTGTCTTGTTTTAGGTAGAGTTGACATTCCCCATCCCACTTGCTCCATGTCAGGAGCCCCTCGAGATGATTTAGCCTTCCCATGCTCCTCCACTACCACGGTGGATTCTATCATTTTTAGAACTAGTTTTAGGCAAAAGTTATAATGAGGTCATATTAGGATCCAAGATGGTTGTGCCTAGGGATATTTCCAAGGAGGTTTTGGGGGACAAGGCCCATAAGATCTTTCTCCCAAACTCCTTGGCTAAGAGTATTTACTCTTCCTTTAGTCTAATGCTTGGTGTGATGATTTCTAGCATTCCATCCAATGATAGAGATCATCAAAAAGTGGTGTTGTAATGCCCCACCTAGAGATCCTTGGAAACAAAGATAAATATAAGCCAAGATATTTATTTTTTAAACAAGTATGAATGCACATGGAAACAACATATGAGGATAACAAAGATCACAATGAAAGACTAACAAAACATCATGATGCAATGCTTCTCCAAACACCACTACTAACCAAGATGAATAACAATGGAAGACGCAAAGCTGAATTTGAATCAAAACATTCAAAATTCAAAATGCGACACCAAAGGATTGAACAACACCTAAGAGGGTACCCTAAACATTTCCCAAAATGTTTGGGTCTTACTAAAAAGTGCCCACTATCTGCCCATACAATTTTTCACAAATACCAGGTGATACTTTAAATCAGCATTGGGCAATACTTTCTAGTATAACATGACATTTCTAAAGAAGTAGGGCACCACTTTCATGAATAGGGCAATACTTCTCTCAGGGGAATGCGATACTTTTCAAGTATCGTACAACACTTCTTCAAAGGGGGTGTGACACTAGAAAGTACCACACAACATTAATATAAGAGGTGTGTGACACAATCAGGGAATGCATGATAGAATCCTAATGGTTGTGTGACATAAAATTGTATCACTCCATGCTGACACATGGTCACCCAAGAAAAATAAGAAAAACACTTAAGGACAACCAAAAGGTTAAAACTAAGTTCAGAACCTCCACATCGGGGAGTTCCAGATCTGCAATTCGAGCCATGAACACTTGAATGCACTACTGAAAGATGGAAACTACATCTAACAATCTAAATAAATAGTAAAGGGAAAGTATAGAAGGAAACATCGCAATTTATTGAAGCAACATCGCAATAATAGAAATTAAATTGCAATGTATAGTACAACCAAACTATGTATGTGATTCCTCCCAACCATAATAGCATCATAATACCATCGTGGGCTCTAGCCATCCCCCACACATAACATCCCAAGCTATCAATTAGATCGTCGATACTATCATATAAGGAAGTCACTACTAAAACACACTACAACATAAGCATAAGAAAATCTAACATGCTAAATTTAAAGCATACAAAAATCCTACCAAATAGATAACATCATCTATCATATGCTAATAATCATAATAAGGAAATGTGACAATATCTAACATCATCTAAACATGATAAACAAGCATCCCAATGAAAGAATAAATCACAAGAAAGCATACTCCAATAACTCGAAGTACCAAGTGAAAACATACAATAATGGTCCCACTAGGACAAGAAACCATCTCTGTACACTAGCCCCTAGTAGTGGTATAGGTAGCTAGACCTCCCAACCACATGGCACTTCCAGGTCCACACCCACTGTAATAATGGAGATAATGATCCAACCCTAAACACAAATGCTAGAAAATATAATGACTAAAAGCAAGACATAGACAATGCATAATTATAGGTCCTCTTCAGAAACTCAATTGGCTACTAAGTAGGGGTTGACATCAAGGAGAGTTGCTTGACATCAACAAGCCCAAGCTAGTATTGGTAGCTACTCTCCCCAATGGAAGGCACACAAACCAATATTAATTATCTTAAATTTATTACCACCCATTATTTTTATTTAGTTATCACTTGTACAAAACTTCCTTTGCCAACCAAGAACTAGACACTAAGCTATGAGATAGAAGCCCCTCCATATGCTACCTTAAACTACCCATGCTCATCCAACAATGAGTGCCCATAGGCATGCAAATTCCCAACCCAACCCTAATGATCTTATTTTTGGAAGTGACATGGAATGTTAGGACTCATAATTCAATCAATAAATATATGTGCATGTACTCATGTGTGGCGCACCACCATCATGAAGATCATAACACAAGGACTAGATGAGAACATAAAGTAGAAAGTCACATAGCGAAAAATAGAATCAGGATGACGGATGCAATGCTCAACCTAATGCAACATAAAAGTGCAATAGTGGTCAGACTAACATCCAAATGGATCATCTAGGTCCATGACCTACATTGTGCCAATCAAACTTAAGAAAATAGGGTGGCACGCAAATGAGGTAAAAACCCCCAAATTGAAAATTTTTAAAATTAATACCCAATTGACCCTTGGGTACAAAACCCTGAAAAATCCAATAATATTTGGGTTTGGACATCGTATGCAAAAACTGCCAGCATAACGGTGTGGAACCCCAAACCCCCATCCCAAAAATAGGTAAAATGTTCATACTCAACCAACCGAGCAGAACCAACAAACAAAAATGGAGGGAAACACTAGTTCTCAACCTCTAGCCAAATGGATACCAAAAATAGAACCTAAAATGAAGTAGAAACAATAAAATACGAAGGCACTACCTGACAGCAAAATGAGCAGAAACTGAAACCCGCACAATAAAATAAAACACCTATCAAAGCTATCAAAAATCACTACAAAGCAAGGTCAACCAGAGCCAGATCCAACAAGACTAACCTCATGATGATCCCATGCTCACAGCTTGCAAAATGAGCAAAAATCCATTCCTTTAGGAAGAGGATTTTAGAAAAGCTCTCAAAATTTCTATTTTCAAAAAGTATGAAGTCAATAATAAAATCCCTTTTTCTATACTTATTCACTTTTCAAGTGAATAGTTGATTAGGTAAAATAGCTAGTTATACTAGATAGACTCTGAATCAACCCAAATGAAAATAGGTTATTACTCATAAAGGGACTTCACCTAAGGCGCTAAAGCTGCAAGAAATTAAATTTGAGAAGATTTAAAGTTCACAAATCCAAAATCATAGAAATCACTAAATAACTTTCATGATAATGTGAACCTCTAAATGCACAAACGCGCTCACAGGTCTAATCCCATGAATGCAGATGAGTCCAGATTTACTAATCACCAAAACATTTTAATTTAAATAATTAAAATAAGGATACATCAACCATATAGGGACTACATTGGTGAAATATGAATAGATGAATCACTAACTCCATGTGCCACTACCAGGGATATAATTCCTACACACTAAAACACACGATCAAGTACAATTGCATATAATATCATAGCTGAAGTAATAATATATTAAATACCTAATTAATCCATTTACATCACTCATGTTCACATAAAACATAAAGAGACAAGCATGATGTAAATCAACATAGCATAAAATCCATCACATAACATAATTAGAAAATATGTCCAACTACTAGATAATTAGATATCCTCATAGATCAACTATCATCTCAAAATGGCATCAACATGCAAATATGATCAACTAAATAGCATAGTAGTAAAGCATCTTTGGTATTGAAGTTATAACATTTGACCCTGAGGTCATCTCAAAGTACATAAAATAAGAGTATCAAGTATCTCTAAAATCAAAATAGACAAGCTATAGACTATTAAAATGAAATGCACTACATCCTACCCCACTAGCATAGGCTTACTCTTGGAAGCCAACAAAAAGATAAGGGTGTAATCCCCCTAGTTATGTAGCATCCTCCCATGTCACAAAAGTCTCAATGCTCAAGGCCCATTGGACCCTACCCTACTCTATGTCTCAACCTCACAAGGTTAGCATCTAGTGTTTTAGGATATGAATAGGCTCCAAAGTAAGTATCTCAAATGCTACCTGCAAAGCATCACAATTAAGAACATGGGTCACATCTAAAATATACTGCCTCAAAACAAAAACATGAAAGACATAATAGATACACAATAGACTAGGTGGAAATGCTAGTCGATAAGCAACAAGATGAATCCTCTTGAATATCTCAAAAGTTATGACAAAATGTGGTGCCAACTTAAAGCCTTTCCAATAATGGATGGACATCTCCCTTTGCTACACTCTTAAAAAATACCCTATCACCAACAAAAAAGTGGTGATCCAACCTATGGGCATCTATATACTTCTTCTACCTATCCCGAGTAGTAACCAAATGCACCCTAATGCAAAAAACCTACTACTCCATTTCCTAAAGCATCTCTAAACCCAAAAGAACTCGATCCTCTAAGCAATCCTAACTCAAAGGAGTGCGACATGGTCTATAATACAAGGCCTGAAAAGGTGACATGCCAAGAGAACTATGATACCCATTGTTGGATGCAAACTCAATAAGGTATAAGTAATCCTCCCACTTCACCTTCATGTCCATAACATACATGTGAAGCATATCCTCCAAAACTTGACTCACTCTCTCAGTCTGACCAGAAGTCTCTGGGTGATAACCCAAACTAAAATTGAGTTGTGCACCCAATGCATGTCAGAGAGACATTTGCAGTGTAGAAGTAAACACTAAATCTCGATCCAAAATAATTCAAGAAGGAATCCCATGCCAATGAACAATATCCTCCAAGAAAACATGTGCTATAGAAGAAGCTATATAGGATGCTCTCATGGGTGAAAAATGTGCTACCTTTGATAATTTGTCCACTATCACCATGATACAATCATGTCTCTATGATAACATAGGCAACCCTATGATAAAATCAATGAATATTGTATCCCATTTCCACTCTAGAATGGTATGTGGCTACAAAAAAATTTTTGGATGCTGATGCTCTACCTTCACTCTATGACACTCAAGACATCTAGCAACAAAATCAGTAACATTGCACCTCACCCCTACCCAAATGTATAGTTTTTTGAGATCAACATGCATCTTCTTAATGCTAGGATGTGTAGAATATGATGCACAATGCACTTTTGACAAAACCAAGGTATGAAGATCACTCAAAACGGGTACATAGATACACCCCATGTGTCACAATAGCCCATCAGACTCAAGAACATAACCAGAAAATCTCCCCTCAAGGGTATGTCCTCACTTGATCTCAACCCTCACCTCCTGATACCAAGTTTCACTAGGGAAAGCCTCCAAGATACGGCCTTGCAAATCCACTCCCAATCACATCATCGATACCTCATATTGCCTTTTGCTCAAAACATCTGTGATGACATTTCCTTCCCTTTAATGTAATGAACATCAAATGATGATGTCATGCATTCACATTTGGCTAAGTGAAGACATACTGCAAGCTCCCATGATCACTATGCAACTCAAACCTATGTTCCAAAAGAAAATGACTCCAATAGACAAGGGCATGCACTATGGCCCTGAGTTCCAAATCATGAGTGTGATAGTTAAGCTCATGGTCCTTAAGTTTCTTGGATTCATATGCAATTAGATGACCATCCTACATCAACACTGCACCCACACCTTCCAGTGAAGCATCTATGCACACCATGAATTAGCTACAAGATTAGGCACTGTAAGGACTAGTGCACTGGTCAAACACTCCTTAAGAGTGTTAAATTTTGCCTCACACTGGTCTAACCAAAAATATGTCTTCCCTTTTTGGTAAAGAGAAGTGATGGGATGAGCTACTCATGAGAATTTCTTCATGAAGCAATGGTAGTAACCTACTAATCCCATAAAACTACAAACTTCTAGGACATTACTGGGTACTCGCCAATTCATGGTAGTACGAATCTTCTTTGGATCCACTACAATTCCATCACTAGTGATGATCTGAGCCAAATACTTCATGTCTAACTAGAAGAACCCACATTTACTCAAGTTGCCATATAACTAATGGTCTCTTAAGCACTACAATACCTAACGCAAATGGACTTTATGTTCCTCAATAGTCTTTGAATAGATCAATATGTCATCTAGGAATACAATGATACACTGATCAAGGTAAGTGTGAAATAAACCATTCATCAAACTCATAAATACTGATGGCGCATTGGTTAACCAAAAGGGTACAACTATGAACTCATAATACCCATACTGTGTATGATAAGATATTCAATTAATATCAACCTCCTAGATCCAAAGATGATAATATCCAAACTTAAGATCAATCTTCAAGAATACCAATGCTCCCTTCATTTGATCAAACAAGTCATCTATCCTTGGCAAAGGATAACAGTTCTTCACCGTCACCTGATTCAACTATTGCTAGTTAATGCACAAATGAAAAGAACCATCCTTCTTCTTCATAAAGATGACTGGTGCAACTCATGGGGATACACTAGGATGAATATGGCCCTTGGCAAAAAATTCCTTCAATTGCAATCTAAGCTCGTTCAATTCTTGAATAGTCATATGGTAAGGAGCTCATGAAATTGGCTTTTCTCCTAGTACAAGATCAATATAAAAATCAATGTGACGCTATGGTGGCATACTTGGAATCTCATCAGGAAACACATCTACATACTCATGAAAGAGTGGGTGATCATCAACTATCATCATATGAATCTTACCTTCCTTGAGATCACTAATAGAAACAAGAAACAACTGACAACCCTTTCGCACACTTGTTTTTAGCTAGTTAGCTAAGATCATCTGAAGTGAGACTACTCTCGAGACTCCTAAAAGTTCTACATGCCCACCTGTGACATCAATACACTATAATATCTTATGATGGTAATTGATATTTGCCTAATGGGCGGCTAACCAATCCATGCCCAAAACAATGTCATATGATCCTAGAAGTAGAATGTGTAGATCCACTATGGTGGTGAAGGTTCCCAAATTCCACAACAACCCTGGATAGCACTGGGATAAGGTGCACTACCCCTGCTAGAATTCTATTGAGCACTTTGAGGGGGATGGTCCTACTAAGATTTCTATCCTTTATTCTAGTTATCTCCTTTCTTACCTGAGGTACTATAAGTTTTTCCACCTTTGGTCCATCTTCCTTTACCCCTATTATGATAATGACCACCAGTGCCACCTTGAGAGGGTACTGATTAGGCCTGGCCTTTCCTTGAGGACTGAGAATTCTAAGCATCCTATCAAAAATTCCATGCACTTTGGTTCTGAGAACCAGATTTACCACTAAAACCCCTAGCCGCATTTTTCTCTGTGGTCCTTGCCTTCTCAATGGAAGGAGCAAGTGTCCTTGGCTGATGAGAATGGACATCTCCAATGATGGAGTCTCTAATACCTCTAACAAAATGTTGAGTGGTGAGTGCCTCATCATGCCTGTAGCTTGAGTACTATTTCACACCAAGGAACTTCTTCTCATACTAATCAACTATCATATAGCCCTATTTCAGCTCATGGAATTCATCAATGTGAGCCTTATGATACTATGGTGATAGAAATTTCTCTCTAAACCACTCCTCAAATGGACATCTCCAATGATGGACTCTTTGAGACCTCTAACAAAATGTTGAGTGGTGAGTGCCTCATCATGCTTGTAGCTTGAGTACTATTTCACACCAAGAAACTTCTTCTCATACTAATCAAATGTTATATAGCCCTATTTTAGCTTATGGAATTCATCAATGCGAGCCTTATGATATTGTGGTGATAGAAATTTCTCTCTAAACCACTCCTCGAAGATCTCCTAGATGAGATATATGACATTGATTTGGAGCCTATTTCTCTCTAAATCCCACTAAATGGAACCATATTCCCTCATCTAAGTGGTCCCACAATGGGCCTTCATATTCCTCCCATAAGGTAGTAGGCAGAAACAATGTTCCATATTAAGCAACCAGGTCTCAGCCTTAAGTCCCATTCCCTAGCCATCAAACTTTGGTGGTTTGGACTTCTAAAGTTTTCACATCATCTCAATCTGAGTGAGATCATCATCATCCCTGCCATGACCCCTTCATTGGTGCCTACTTCCACCAAGTGGTGTATGAGAATGTTCCTATTCATGTTCCTCCTCTCTATGCTCTAAATGATGGGAATCACCATGATGGGATCCCTCCTCCTGGTTATGGTCCTATTGGCCCTCCTCCACACGATGGTCCAACTAAGTAAGAATTTCCTATAGTACTATCATCAATGCTCCCATAACATTTTTATTTAGCATTACACTATTCTCCGCACCATCCTGTCATTCCTCCTCATGGTGTTCTTCCTCTTGAACCACTCGTCGGTTACCACCCCAACCAGACCTACATACAAGAGGCATCACTATGGAAGTAACAAGATAAAGTCAAACATAAGGATTGCAAGCATAAGAGTCAAAAGTATGAACCAATGAGATATTAATAATCAAACATAATATAACAATACACAATGAAAAACAAAACCATAGTGGAAGCATAACACATAGATCCTAGTGTATCAACATGAGATCTGATACCAGTTGTAATGCCCCACTTGGAGATTCTTGGAAACAAGGATAAATATAAGCCAAGATAAATTTTTTTTTATAAAGTATGAATGCAAACAACAACAACATATGGGGATCACAAAGATTGTAACAGAAGACTAACCAAACATACTTATGCCAATGGATCTCCAAATGCCACTACTAAACAAAACAACTGACAATGAAAGATGTAAATCTAAATTCAAATCAAAATGTTCCTAATTCACAATGTGACACCAAAGGATTCAAGAACAGCTAGGACACTACCGTAAACACTTCTTGAAAGTTTGGGTCTTACAAAAAAGTGCCCGCTGTCCACTCGAACAAGTTTTCACAAATACCACGCAATACTTTAAATCAGCACTAGGTGATACTTTCTAGTATCTTGTGACATTTCTAAAGAAGAAGGGTGACACTTTCACAGATAGGGTGATACTTCTCTCAAGGGTGTGTGATACTTTTCAAGTATCATATGACACTGCTTCAAAGGGGGTGTGATACTAGAAAGTATCGTACAACATTCCTATAAGAGGTGTGTATCACAATCAGAGAATGCACAATAGAATCCTAATGGGAATGTGACATAAAATTGTATCGCTCTATGTTGACACATAGTCACCCAGGAAAAGAAAGAAAAATACATAAGGATAACCAAAAGGTTAAACCTGAGTTTAGAACCTCCACACCGAGGAGTACCAAATTTGCAATTCGAGGTGTGAACACTCAAACACACTACTAAAAGATGGAAATTGCATCTAACCATCTAAATAAGTAGTAAAGGGAATGTAAAGAAGAAAACATCACAGTATATTAAATTGACATCCCAATAACAAAAATAACATTGCAATGTACAGTACAACCAAACTAAGTACGTGGTTCCTCCCAACCACAATAGCATCATAAGACCATCATGGGCCCTAGCCATCCCCCACATGTAACATCCCAAGCTATCAATCAAATCATTGATACTATCATATAAGGATGTCACTACTAAAACATGTTACAACATAAGCATAGAAAAATCAAACATTTTAAATGCAAAACATAAGAAAATTCTACCAAATAGATAACATCATCTATCATATGCTAATCATCATAATAAGGAAATGAAATAATATCTAACATCTTCTAAACATGATAAATAAGCATCCCAATGAAAGTATAAATAACAAGAAAGCATACTTCGAAAAACCTGAAGTATCAAGTGAAAACATACAACAAAAATTGTGTTAGGACAAGAAACTATCACTATACACCGGTCCCTAGTAGTGTTATAGGTAGCTACATGTCCCAACCATGTGGCTCCCATAGGTCCACAATAACCATGCTAATGGAGATAGTGATCCATCCCCAAACACACACAAGAAAATGTCCATGGCTAATACACATGCCAGATAGTATGATGACTAAAACCAAGACATATATAATGCATAATCATAGGTCCTAGTCAGACACTCAATGGGCTACCAGTTAGGGGCTAACATCATGGAGAGTCACTTGGCAACACGCCCAAGCTAGTATTGGTAGCTAATCTCGCCAATAGAAGGTGCAAATCTAGTTTTAATTATCTTAAATTTATTACTACCAAGTATTTTTATTTAGTTATCACTTATATAAAACTTCCTTTGCCAACTAGGAAATGGATACTAGGTAGCGAGATAGAAGCCCCTCCATATGCTACCTTAACCTACCCATGCTCATCCAACAATGAGTACCTGTAGGCATGCAAATTCCCAACCCAACTCTAATGATCTTATTTCTAGAAGTACCACAAAATATCAAGACTCACAAGTCACTCTATAAATGTACAGGAACGTACTTGTGTGTGGTGCACCACCATCATGAAGATCATAACACAAGGAGTAGATGAGAACATAAAGCAGATAATCACTCAACCAAAAATAGAATAAGGATGATAGATGTCACATGGATCCCAATGCAACATAAAAGTGCAATAGCAATTTAGAATAACATCCAAATGGATCATCTTGGTCTATGACCCACATTGTGTCAAGAAAACTTGAGAAAGCAAGGTGGTAGGCAAAATGAGGTAAAAAGCCCAAAAATTAGATAACTTTGAAATTAATACCCATTTGACCTTTGGATACAAAACCCCTAAAAATATAATAATATTTAGATTCAGACATCGTATGCAAAAAAAACCAGCATAATAGTGCGAAACCCCAAACCCCCATCCCAGAAATAGGAAAAATGTTCATACTCAACTAACTAGGAAAAACTAACAAATAGAAATGGAGAATAACACTAGTTCTTTGCCTTCAACCAAATGGCTACCAAAAATAGAACCTAAAATGAAGTAGAACTAATAAAATGGGAAGGCCCTACTTGATAGCAAAAGGGGTAAAAATTGAACCCACATAATAAAATAAAATATTGCCGAAGGAGCCAAAAATCATGGCAAAGAAAGGTCTACCTGAACTAGATCCAACAAGATTGACCTCACAAAGATCCCACACTCACACCTCCCAAAATGAATAGAAATCCAATCCTTTAGGAAGAGGATTTCACAAAAGCTCTCAAAATTTCTATTTTCAAAAAGTGAGAAGTTAATAATAAAATTCCTTTTTCCAATACTTATTCACCTTTCGAGTGAATATTTGATTTGGGCAAATAGCTAGTTATCCTAGACTCTGAATCAAACCAAAGAAAAATAGGTTATTCCTCATAACAAGACTTCACATAAGGTAAGGCTGCCAAAAATTAAATTCGAGAAGATTTAAATCCTATAAACCCAAAATCATAGAATTCACTAAACAACTTTTGTGACAATGCAAACATCTAAATACATAGACACATTCACTGGTCTAATCACATAATGCAGATGATTTCAGATTTAATAATCACTGAAAGGTTTTAATTTAAACAATTAAAATAAGGATATGTTGACCATACAGGGATGGCATTGGTAAAATATGAATAGCTAAATCACTAACTCCATGTGCCACTATGAGGGATATAATTCCTACACACTAAAACACATGATCAAGTGCAATTGCATATAATATCATAGCTGAAGTAATAATGTATTAAATACCTCATTAATCCATTTATATCACTCACATTTGCATAAAGTGTAAAGAGACAAGAATGACATAAATCACCATAGCATAAAATCCATCACATAACATAATCAAAAAATATGTCCAACTAACAAATAATCCAATATCCTCATAGATCAATTGTCATCCCAAAATGGCATCAACATGCAAATATGATAAACTGAGTAGAATTCCAGTAAAACATCTATGGTACTGAATCAAAGTATAACATTCAACCCTCAGGTCATCTCAAACTACATAACATAAGAGTATCAAGTATCTCTCGAATCAAAATAGATAAAGTACAGACTACAAACATGAGAGGCACTACAAGTATGGCCATTAGAAACTTAAGGGAAGTGTCCTAGTTTCAACACTTTTAGAAAGGCTTTACTCTTATGATTCACATTGGTGGGAGATCTAAACCTATTTCAGTCAAGTACTTGGACCTATGGAAAAAAATGGCATAGTGTTGGCCATATTGAAAGTTGGATTTGATCCCACCAATGAGCTTCAATACTTGTCTCCTATTTGGGTTCATCTTCCAAGGCTTCTACTTGATTTCTAGAGTGAAATGATCCTTGTTGGGATTTGAAACTTGTTTCGACACTTCATCACTTTGAATGAGGTGAGTAGCCAATTCTAGGGTGGTCTTTGCAAATATCTCAATCAATGTTACCATAAATAAATACCTCCTTGAATTAGTCTATGTCAACTCCAAGTGGGGAAAGAAGTCTCATGAATAGGTTTATGACAAGGACACCCACTTCTGGTGAAGGTGCTCAAATTTTGGTTACCTTGACCCTATTGTAAATTTATACCCCAAAAAAATAAGGAGAAAGTGTTTTCGTTGAGTATTTTTGGTATTGGTAGAAACAAGGTGGACACTACTTTTGTTGCTTCCCTGGTTGTGAAACTGCAAAAGTTGGGGACTAACCCTATAAGAATAGAGGATGGGGGAAATAAAGGATTACATTTGATGAATTCCTAGTGATGGAGATGCATAGAGGGTTACCCAATAATGACAGAGATTGATGAGATCCTCAAAACTCAAAGATGTTGACCAAACAAGGCTCGAAAGAAAATGGATTGGAAGAAGATGAATTTCTTATCAATGTATAGAGGTGGCACTTAACATAAATTTTATGGAAGGGGAAGTTATGTGATCTCTTTCAATTCTAGAGGTGGAGTGCTATGTCAAACAACTTTAGGGAGACTCTAGCTTGGGTTTTGCTAGTAATATAACAGAGGTTTTTTAGGGATCAACCTCTAATTTCCAAACTATGGACTTATTGGAAGTTTGGACTATGGAAAAATATAGAGGGTGGAAAGAGTTGAAAAGAAGGAATTAGGGAAACCTAAAAGCTCGCATTGGAGGTGGGGTTGAGGTTGGAAGAACTAAAAGTAGACTGGCTAGAATAAAGGTGACATACTTGGAGATCACTAAGTATTTGAGAGTTGACCTTGGAAGACTCCCAAAAGAAAACAAATAAATGAAGGTCCTCCTTTGGAACATAAGGGGTTAGAAGAATACCCAAAAATAGTTTGTGGTTAAATAATTGATTCTTTTCAATAAAGTTGACATCATTCTTCTTCGAAAAGTTAATATGAAGTTTGAATATTTTTCTCATATTTTGAATGACCTCTAGTCTAGAGCTAGTTTTCATTTTGTGGAGGCTAATGGGGCTTTGGGAGGCATTGCTACCCTATGAAACCTAAGTAAGTATTTGTAATTAGGTCATCCCTTTGATGCATAATATTTTATCTATCATATTTGAGTATCAAGATCTGTATTGGTTACTCCTAAAATTTTATGCTCTAAGCTCTCAAAGTGGGAGAGTGATTATGTAGGAGGACATATAGGAGGTTTTGTCTACTACTAGTAATGTTAAGGCTCTTTTCATGGGATATTTAAGTTCCCCCCTTTTCCATCTAAGAAGGATGGTGGATTGGTTAACTTTAATGATAGTATGCTTGACCTTGCTAACTTTACTAGCTGGAATAATCTATTAGATCTAGAAATTTTGTGTTCTAAGTTTTGTTGATCTAATAAAAGGAAGGGATAAGACCTTATCCAAGTCATACTAGACAAACATTAATGCTCTGTAGGTTGGGACATTTTCTCATCCTCCACTCTACATGCTTTTCCTTTTACAATATAAGACTTCTCCTCTATTCTCTTAGATTGGAAGGAGAAAAAATCGAAAGGTCTAGAACCATTTCCTTATGAGATGATGTGATAATATCACCTAGAATTTTGTGATAAAGTTTATGAGTGGTAGAGTATTAAGGTGGAAGGATCAAATATGTTTTGGATGACAACTAAAATGGAAAATATTAAATGGAAGGTTACTAGATGGAGAAAATGCTCCTTTGGAAACATCTTTGAATAAGAGGAGACAAACAAGTGTAGGAGAGTATGGAGATTGGTGTGGTGATGACTAATGATCATTTAGAGGAGGAGAACTAGAGATAAAAATAGATGGAGGACATAAATAGGAAGGAATTCTTTTGGAAGCAGCACTCCAAAGTCAAATGGCTCCAAGAGGGAGATGTAAATACATATTTCTTCCATAGATCCACTTCTTCCCACTACAAGAGAAACACCACCACAATATTATTAGATTAGAATAATGTTACTTTGTCTAAACCTAATGATCTTAGAGGGTGGGTGTTAGGATAAACCACAGACAGAAATAAAAACTACATGTAAATATAACCAATAACAGAAAATAATAGAACACACAAAAAAATGAACACAAGGCACCAAGATTTAACGTGGTTCACCCAATCCCTGGGCTACGTCCACCAAACAGCAAGTCTGATCTTATTACAATCCAGTGATTACAACCTGATTACAATATGTAATCCCTTACAGCTCAATACCGTCACAAGAACCAATTTTGCATCACAACATTATGAAAAATACCCAACCCTAAGCCCTTTTATACAAGTATTACACCACTTTAGGGTTATAACATGTCGGCCATAATATGTCGGCTTGAACCCCACTATTTATGAAGTATGTACAATACTTTCCTGATCAGTCACCACAATCTAACAATCTCCCACTTGGGGACTGATCAGGCTCCACACTAAACAACAGTGGGATGATAAATTCTTCAAAGTATCATAGGCTAATCAAAATGTTAAAATTGATAGGGACATTAGAGATAGGCTTATTAGCAACCTTGCTAATATGTTATGCAATAGTGATAATAAGAAGATCCTTCACTCTATCACTAAGGACTAAATCAACGAAGTAATTTTCTCTATGAAGGCTTATAAAGCATTGGGCCCTAATGGCTTCCCACCGATGTTCTTCTAATTCTTTGGGATCTTATTAAAGGATATCTTACCAAAGCTATGAAGGACTTGGTAAGAACTAACAAACTTCTTATATGCCTAAATAACACATTTATTTTACTAGTACCTAAAATCTAGGAGCCTAAGTTAGTGTTTGACTTCAAACTCATCAGCTTGTGTAATATAGCCTAAAAAAATTTCTCCAATGTTCTCACTAACCATAACAAAGCTCGACTAGATATTTTTATAAGTCCCTTAGAGAAAGGATTCATGCCAAGTAGGAAAACCCTCAATACTATTATATCAACCAATGAGATAATTCATTATATGGAGAAAACAGATGGACTAGGATGGATCTCAAGTTAGATATCTCTAAACCTTATGTATGGTTCAATTGGGATTTCCCCTTTGTTGTCATTGTTGTATTTCCACTTCCCGCCAAAATTTGCATTTCATATTGCCCTTCCCGCCTTTGATATGCCCATATTCAAATACCCGTGGAGATATTAGAATTACCAATGTTTTAAACCTTATAATATATTCTTACGACCCGCGAGTTTTTGGCCGTCAGATCAACTGAGATCAGCGAAGGGCGCTATCTCTCTATGGCAAAATTGCGCGAGGATTATATCAGTGACATCGCGCCCAATTGACACGTGTCTATGGACCCGGCGAGCGGGCTACAACGGAGGGCGGGTTGGGAAAGTTTTTCGGCGTCGCAGGCACTATGGCACTATCGCACGCCGATCGGAAAATATCCATGGCGACATAGTGCCCGGCGGAAATATTCATGGCGGGCAGGTCACGTTGCCGAAAAAATGTTGCGGCGGTCGGGTAAAGTCTGGCAGGTCGGAGAAGATAAACAGTGAGAACTTCAGGAAAAATATTGGGCCCCATTATGTACCTCATCCGCCCAGTTGGCAGAGCCCGATGCCACGACAGCGAATCAGAAGGAACCACCCACAGATAGGGACATGTCATCGGTTGGGTGCTATGGCGCTATGGGAATTTAACCTCGATTTTCCCATAGCGACATGGCGCTTGGTCGACACGTGGTCACCCTGTGAGGCCAATTCGCAAGTTTTCCTAGTGGTGTTTCACTAGGCCAGTAAGGAACCACCATGTGTAAATAGGTCGGAATTTCTGATAGCACAGCTAGCACAGCTGGGTTTAGGATCTCCCTAATAGATCAGGGCCAATCGACGGTAGGCGCCATCACATTATGGCAAAGCTGCAGGATTTTTATCATGGCGACATAGCACCCGTGCGCTGTGTGTCCTGGTGGGACCAATTTCATGCAGCCGAGGATTGAACGACCGACGGATCAATGGGAGGATGCCACGTATTAGCGGGCTCGAAGAATCAATAGAAATGGAGGGTTACGGGAGGTCAGATCTGTGACCGTCAGATGAGAAAAGATCAACGGTAGGCGCCATATCACCTTAGTGAAGCTGCAAGATTTTTACCATGGTGACATCGCACCCAATTGATGCATGTCGGTGGGGTCAGGTCTTGCCGGATGCATCACTGAGGTGGAGCCGATTCGGATGGGCCCAGTCATCGGAAAGAGGGTCCACGACGAATCAGAAACAACCACATGTGCCGAGTCAGAACATAGATATGTCGAGGGGCCAAATTTCTTGATACGACCAACGCATTAAGGGGTGGGTTCTCCACCATTAGATCTGCAGAGATCTAGGGTCGGCGCTATCTCGCCATAGAGGAACTGCATGGATTTTACAATGGCGAGTTAGTGCTTGGAGGACACGTGTCCTCGTGGGTCCAATTTTCGACGTGGTAGTTAGCGGTTATTGTAACCGTTACAGTCGTGACAATATTTAAAGGTGGCGCGATCAGTCCGATGAAGGTGGTCAACCGCAGAAGGACTCTCCAGGTGGCAAAACAAAGAGATACGATTGGCCCGCATGGCCTAGTCGACATAAAAGAAGCCTGGTCGACTGATAGGCTAGGTCGATTCATGAACCAAGAAGCAGAGATGATCAACGTTATCTTGCGATCTGATCTTCGCGATCATTTCTGACCTGCCAGGAATAAATGCAAGATATAAGGACACTCCACCCATTCAGTCGGCTCATCTACCCTGTCAGGGAATGTTGTGGCACTGTTCTATCTCCTTCGGGCTCCTTCTCAGAAGGATATGAGATTTCTTGGTATGCAAGTCAGGATTCAATCAGATCTTCGATTGGATTCTCAAGATGGGAAGTTAATGCCAATAGGTAAGAAGTGAATGTAACGCGGAAATCTTTAGTTATGCCTGATCTATAAAGGCAATTTTGTGATCTGTTCTCAAGGTCGACTCTTCCTAATTTTTTGTGCTACTGCTTGCAGACTTGCAGTGTAAAATCCCTTTGTCTCTGAGCCATGTAATATCCTGTATCATCTCTTTCAGCCATCAGTGTGCATGTGCATCACTTTGCCTCCCATTGGTGTATTGTTGAGATCAGTGATCTACATACTGTATCTATCTTTGGCCTATTGGATAATATACAAGTGAAATCTCCTTTTCCTGGTATCATTCAATTGGTTTTCTGATCTGTATGTGATTATTGATCGATATAAGTCTGGACGTGTATGACTTTTGTATGTTACCCTAGTTTTGTAGTGTATATATGGGCAGGAATGAGTCTAAACACTCTGTTTTGGTGCATCACCGCCTTAGATTAGACTAGGTAGATTTACTTTAACGCTCTCTTTCTCACTTTCCCTTCTGAGAATAGATAGGTGCGCCCTGACAGTAAGAGGAAGCCGGCCTTCTCTGGAGACTCAACCTCGTAGTTCAAGTCCCACAGCTTGGAGGTTGTTTCCATGTTTCACTAGGTTGTCCTCATGCATAGGCCTTGGACAAGGGTGCAAACCTAAGTGACAACAATTTTTGGCACGCCTGGTGGGACAAAAATCTTAAGATTTCATGTCTACTGGTGTCTAAAGAAGAAAGAGTTTCTGAGATTAATGCTGAAGAAGTAGTGCTAGCTTCAGTATTCAAGCCTTCAAGAGGCTGATTCATCAAGTACTTGGCGACTCTGAACATCAACAAATCTTGTTTCAGGCCAAAGTTGCAGAAATTCATGCCCAAAGCTGAAACAAGGGTGTCTTCTAGAGGTAATTTTCAATATCAAGAACTCTCACTTTCAAGTCCTAGAAGAAGGAGGGCTAGAGCTTCATTATTACCAGTTAGAGGTGGAATAACAGTTAATATACCTGTAAGATCTGTCTCTACTCCTCCTACTGTCCGAACTCAACCTAGATTGCCATCAGCACTCATCAATAGAAAACTTGTTTATATGGCACAGCCAAGAGTTCATCCTTTTGCCACCTTTAATGGTGGAAGTCCTCTATTGTTAGCCCAAAGACATGATATACCAGTAGCTGTACTAAAAAGCATACCTGATTTTACTGGTGAAACTTCTATTTCCCCCCTAGAGCATATCCAAGAGGTAGTGAATGTTTGCAATATTCATGGTATTACAGAAGATGATGTTGCCGTCAAACTTCTAGCCTCATCTTTAAAAGGAAAAGCATTATAGTGGTATAGAGGCTTAGCTCATGGTTCCATAGCTGATTGGGATGGACTAGGAGCAGGATTATGCAAACATTTTGAGGATAAGAGTGACCATTTGTCACTACTAGAGCAGCTGACTACAATAAAAAGAGCCCCCCATGAATGTATGACTGATTTTAATTACAGATTCCAAAAGACATGGGATAGAATACCTACTATAGTGAAACCTACCCCTGGTAATGCCTTTTTGCATTACCTTAGAGCTTTTAACAGTGATATTGCCACTACAATCCAAACTATGGGAGGAGATACATTACCTAATGCTTATGAGACAGCCATAAAAGCTGAGAACATTCTAATACAATGAGGAAAGTTGGCCCCAAGGACCCCTATGCATTTCTTTCCTGATGTTACCAACCACCAACCAGGGATAGCCCCTCTTCCTACAACTCCTACGTCACAAGCCCTTACTCCAGTTCCCCAAGCTTCCACATCCTCAAATGGAATAGATGAACTCAAGGAAATGCTCCAAGGTTTAGTGCTGAGCACAAACAAACAAGAGAAGACCCTGGATAAAAAATTACAAGAGCAGGGGAGGGAGTTGAAGGACCAAGGGAAGAGACTAGAGGATAGTTTTTCTCTAATACAAAAGATGAGTAACAAGGTGATGGCCTTAGAAAGGCAGCAGGCCCAAGGTGGCAAGCCTCCCCAATTGCAATATCAGGCTCCAAGTGGTGGTAGGCCTCCTAATCAGTGGAACAGCTCTTTTGATCAGAATAGGCAGAATAGTCATGCTTCTGCTTCAAGCTCAAATCAGAACAAAGCTATAGTCCCTCAAAATAACTTGGCCCAAGACCAAGATTTTTGTCCCTCATGTAACTATTCTTATACCTACTGCCTATGTCAGAAAGAAGAATCTTATTTGGCCCTAATTGTCCAGGAGTCCATAGTAAAGCAATCACACAAGGAAGATCATCCCAAGGAGGCCTCATATGTTCAGAGGCAGGGTGATTGGTCTTTTATGAATCACCAGATGGAGGAGCATTGTAATGTAAACCAGGATTCCGTTGCTCATAACACAAGAAGCAAGAAGAGAGCCATGGAACATGATGCTCCTCCTTCTCCTAAGCAGGCCTCAACTTCAAGTGTTATACCTAACACACAAACAACAAATGAGCAGACAAACACTTCACAATAGCAAAAGCAAGGTCCAAGAAATGAGGATGCAAGTGATCCTTTTGTTGCCCCATCTCAACCTCTCGTAAGTGCAGCTCCCAAAGTTTCTACCAAAATTCCTAACACACCATTGAGTGTGGTAGAGCAAATGAAAAGGACCAATGTAAACATCTCTATGTGGGATGCTGTTGCTACCATACCAATGCAGAGGAAGATGCTGCAACAAGAATTGGAAAGGATTGGGCCCAAGGATCAGTCATCTACCATGGAGAGTGCCACTAGTTTAGTACAACCAGCAGGAGATGTGGAGGCAAATAAAAAGGTTAGACCTCCTCCATTTTATGTCTCTCTGATTATAGGGGGCAAATTAGTCCATAATTGCATGATAGATTCGAGGGCTAGTAGCTCAGCAATGCCTAGGTGTGTTGCTGATGCTTTAGGGATGAAATATGAGCCCATTGTTAGGGATGTGTTACAACTAGATGGCAGTACTGTCAAAACCGTAGGCATCCTCAGAAGTGTGGAAATGGCCCTACATGCATGCCCTGGTTGTACTATGATTCAAGACATATCTATTGCTGAGGTTAAGCCCTATTTTTCCATCTGTCTTTCAAGAGACTTCACTGCTCAAATTGGTGGATTCATATCTGCTGATTGGTCTTACATGTCATTTAAGACCAGATATGGGGCCAATGCTTCAATAAGAGCAGAACCTCAAGCCCTTCATCACACTAAACCCTACACTCCCAACTTCATCAATATGAATTGCCCTATCCTAGAGGTGGATGAAAATAACATAGTAAACGAGCCTGTCACTTCCATAGCAGAGATTCCTGATTTCTTCTTAGATGAGTGGGCAAATACATGTCAGTTTGAGCCTATGTCGGAAACCCTTGAGACAGGCCTTAGTACATATTGCATAATAGAGAAAGAGGTTCAAATTCCTGACCTTGTTAGGACTAATAATGACATAAATGGAGTATGGAGTATGTACTTCGATGGATCAAGGAATAGAAATGGATCAGGGGCTGGTGTTATGTTGATCTCTCCTGCACAAATAAGATACTACTTCTCTTTTAGGTTCCAATTCAGTTGTAGGTCAATAATGTGGTCGAGTATGAATCCTTGATCCAAGGTCTCCTACTTGCCCAAAAGAGGGGAATTCAAGCCTTGAAAGTATATGGGGACAGTGAGTTGGTAGTGAACCAAGTGAGAAATCAGAATATCACCAAAAATGGCCTGCTCAAGTCTTATAAACACAGAGTCTGGGATTTGCTTGAGGGTTTCAATGTATTTAATATTCAGAGCATTCCTAGGAAAGAAAATAGACATGCTGATAGACTTGCAGCAGTGGGTGCATCATATGATGTGCCAGGGAATCTTGAGGAAGAAAAGAAACAACAAGTAAAGGTAGTGGTAAGGCCCGCTGTTCCTGATAATAATACTCATTGGTAAGTGTTTGAGTCTGATGAGAAAATTGTGAGCTTCTTGCAGAATGAGGCAAAATTCACAGAGAGAAATCAGTCAAGACTACAAGATCAATATGGTGATCAGATTATTCACCTCAGTTCCAACAAGTTGCCCAAGGGTCTCATTACCCTGGAAAGTATCTTTAACCCTGATGATCAAACAAGAGGCAAAGGGATGAATCTAGATGCAGAAAAGGATGACCATGCCCCAGTTACTATTGCTAATGGAAAATCTCTTAACATGGGGAAGGTATGTTCTGAAGCTGAGCAAGAAAATTTCATTCATCTATGTCAAGAATTTAGTGATTTATTTGCTTGGACATATGATGATTTAAAAGGGTTCGACCCTAGTCTGTTTCAACATACCATAGATTTAGTTGATAGGGTCAAACCAATAAGGCAAAAACAGAGGCCAGTGAATCCCAAGATTGAACCTTTAATAAGGAAAGAACTATCCAAACTGATTGAGGCTAACATAATTTTTCCTATCAAACACTCATCATGGGTAGCTAACCTTGTCCCTGTAAGGAAGAAGAATGGAGTAATCAGATTGTGTGTGGACTTTAGGGATCTTAATCAGGCTTCCCTTAAAGATCACCATCCTCTCCCTTCTATGGAGCAAATTCTGTCCAAGGTCAGTGGGTCAAGGAGGTTCTCTTTTCTTGATGGATTTTCTGGTTATAACCAAGTGCTGGTTAAAGAATCTGATAGATATAAGACAACATTCACTACTAAATGGGGCACCTATGCTTATTGCAAGATGCCATTTGGATTAACAAATGCAGGTGCCACATTCCAAAAGGCAATGGAGGTAGCTTTCAAAAGATTAATTGATAAGTTTGTCTTAGTGTACCTTGATGATATAACTATGTATTCCAAGAATGTGGAAGATCATCTTGATCATTTGAGACAGGTATTTCTAAGATGTAGAGAGTTTGGGGTTTCTCTCAACCCAGCCAAATGTGTCTTTGCTACAAACCAAGGAAAACTATTGGGACACATTGTATCTAAAGATGGATTAACCATTGATCCAGAAAGAACAAAAGTAATACTTGCCCTTCCTCTCCCTAAACACAAGAAAGGGCTACAAAGCTTCCTTGGTAGGATAAATTTTGTAAGAAGGTTTATTCCTAATCTTGCTACCATGGTGAAACCCCTTACAACCATGCTCAAGAAAGATATGGTCTTCTCATGGACCAAGGAGGGGAAGGAGAGTTTTGAAAAGATCAAGGCAGCCATAGCATCAGCCCCTACCCTCATGAACCCAAATTTTGAGAAAGATTTCATCCTCTACACATTAGGTGGTGAGTCAAGTATCTCTGCTATCTTGACCCAAACAAATGACAAGAATGAGGAGCAGCCCATAGCCTTCTTTAGTGAAGGGCTTAAGGAATATGAAGATAAATATAGCTTTGTTGAGAAGCAAGTCCTTGCAGTCCTTAGAGCCTTGAAGAAATTTAGACACCTCTTATCCCACAATAGGATCCATTTGTTGGTGCCCCATGCAAGTGTAAAAGACTTCCTGTTGAGCAAGGACATCAGTGAAAAGAGGGCTGGATGGATCACTAGGGTAATGGAATATGATGTTGATATTCAGATTACTAAATTGGTAAGAGGAAGAGGATTATGTAAAGAAATGTTATCAGATCAGAATTCAGATGAAGAAGTTGCCATGGTAATAGCAGAGCAGGAGGAGGAAAGAAATGCTGATGGTCCAAGGAGTTGGATAAATGACATGAAGAATTTCTTATTAGGGAATGGATACCCTCAGGGATTGGACAGAACCAAAAGAAGACAATATAGACTGCAGTCCATCCCTTATGTTGTAATTGATGACATCCTATTCAAAAAGGATTTTAATGGGACCCTGTTGAGATGTATTGAAGAGGATCAGGTTGAGAGGATGATTAAAGAACTTCATGATGGCCCTGATGGTGGCCACTTCTCTGCAAGAACAACCATCATGAAGATCATGAGGGTTGGATATTATTGGCCATCTCTGTTCGATGATTGTTACAAGTATGTGAGGAAATGTGAGAAATGTGCCTTTTTCTCAGGCAAACAAAGACTTGCAGCTCTTCCTCTTCATCCTATTCAGGTGGATCATCCCTTCACCTAGTGGGGGTTGGATTTTATAGGCCCCATTAATCCTCCATCTAGTGTAGGTCATAAATTGATCTTGGCTGCTACTGATTATTTCACTAGGTGGACAGAGGCAGTTGCCTTGAAGGATGCCACAGAGCCATCAGTTGTTGAATTCCTTGATGGAATTGTATCTAGATTTGGTGCTCCTTCTACTATCATCTAAGATAATGCCAAGTCTTTTGTTGGAACCTAGATTTGTACATGGGCCATGAATCACAATATCTACCTGAGCACATCATCGAACTACTATCCTCAAGGTAATGGTTTGGCTAAATCTTCCAACAAGAATCTAATCAGAATTATGAAGAGGACAATAGAAGACAATCAGAGGGCCTGGCACAAGAAATTAAGGACTGCTTTGTGGGCTGATAGGATAACACCCAAGAGATCTATTGGGAATTCACCTTTTGTGCTAGTATATGGTAGGGAAGCTAGACTCCCAATCTCATTGGAGTTCCCATCCTTGGAGTTAGCTCATCAGCTGAAACTAGTTGAAGATGATGCCATGTCAGTAAGAATGGTAGAACTAATTGAGTTGGAAGAAAAGAGAAACAAAGCCATGAAAACTCTAGAGATTCATCAACAACAGATGAAGAAGAATTTTGATAAGAAGACAAGGGCCAAAATCTTCAGAGAGGGGGATCTAGTCCTCAAATGGGACTCAGACAGAGAAAAGCTAGGAAGACATTCCAAATTTGATGCACTATGGAGCGGCCCTTATCTGATTTCCAGTTGCAAACAGGAAAATGCATTCCAACTGAGCAGACCTAACGGTGAAACTTTGCCCATTCCAGTCAATGGGATCTATCTGAAGCCCTATTTTTGAAGGGTTATGAGTCCATGTACATAGTTATCTAGTTTCTTCCTGTTTGTTTCTGTTTTGCAATAAGTGCACGTGCACATGGCTCTCTTCTTGAGTCGCCGATTTCCAAAGTTTTGACATGTCTCAGGCTGCTGAGGAGGTTCTATTTTTTTGTTTCCAATCATTGAAGTAGAGCTAGAGCCTTAAAGTTTTTTAATGTTCTAATTTCCTCTTTAAGGGTTAGGGTTTCTTGCAGTTCTCAGGTTCGTACCTTTCAGACCCATTTCTTGACTCCATAGCCCAATGGATTTTTTGTAGGCACTAGTCTTATGCATTGAGCGGGCTCATGCCCCCTGTGAGTTGCCAGAAATGTTGTATTTCCACTTCCTGCCAAAATTCGCATTTCATATTGCCCTTCCCGCCTTCGATATGCCCATATTCAAATACCCATGGAGATATTAGAATTACCAATGTTTTAAACCTTATAATATATTCTTACGACCCACGAGTTTCTGGCCGTCAGATCAACTGAGATCAATGAAGGGCGCTATCTCTCTATGGTAGAATTGTGCGAGAATTATATCAGCGACATCACGCCCAATTGACACGTGTCTAGTGGACCTGATGAGCGGGCTACAACGAAGGGCAGGTCAGGAAATTTTTTCGGTGCTGCAGGAGCTATGGTGCTATCGCACGTCGACCAAAAAATCTCCATGGTCACATAGTGCCCGACAAAAATATTCATGGCGGGTAGGTCACGTTGCCAAAAAATGTTACGGTGGTCGGGTAAAGTCTGGCGGACCAGAGAAGATAAATAGCGAGAACTTCAAGCAAAATATTGGGCCCCATTATGTACCTCATCCGCCCAGTTGGCGGAGCCCGGTGCCACGACAGCGAATCAAAAGGAACCACACACAGATCGGGACATGTCATCGGTTGGGCGCTATGGTGCTATGGGAATTTAACCTCGATTTTCCCAAAGCAACATGGCACCTGGTCGACATGTGGTCACCCTGTGAGGCCAAGTCTCAAGTTTTCCTGGTGGTGTTTCACTAGGCCAGTAAGGAACCACCATGTGTAAACAGGCCAAAATTTCTGACAGCACAGCTAGCATAGCCGGGTCTAGGATCTCCCCAACAGATCAGGGCCGATTGACGGTAGGCACCATCGCGTTATGGTGAAGTTGCAAGATTTTTATCATGGCGACATAGCGCCCATGCGCCGCGTGTCCTCATGGGACCAATTTCATGCAGCCGAGGATTGAACGACCGACGGACCAACAGGAGGACACCACGTATTAGTGGGCCCGGTGAATCAATAAAAATGGAGGGTTACAGGAGGTCAGATCTGTGACCGTCAGATGAGAAAAGATCAATGGTAGGCGCCATGTCACCTTAGTGAAGCTGCAAGATTTTTACCATGGTGACATCGCACCCAATTGATGCGTGTCAGTGGGGTCAGGTCTCACTGGATGCATCACTGAGGTGGCACCGATTCAGATGGGCCCAGTTGTAGGAAAGAGGGTCCACGGCGAATCAAAAACAACCACATGTGCCGAGTCAGAACACAGATATGTCGAGGGGCCAAATTTCTTGATACGACCAGAGCATTAAGGGGTGGGTTCTCCACCATCAGATTTGCAAAGATCTAGGGTCGGCGCTATCTCGCCATAGAGGAATTGCGCGGATTTTACAATGGCGAGTTAGTGCTCGAAGGACACGTGTCCTCGCGGGTCCAGTTTTTGACATGGTGGTTAGCTAACGGTTGGCAGTTAGCGGTTATTGTAACCGTCGCAGTCATGACAATATTTAAAGGTGACACGGTCAGTCCGATGAAGGTGGTCAACCGCGAAAGGACTCTCCAGGTGGCAAAACAAAGAGATACGATTGGCCCACGTGGCCTACTCGACATATAAGAAGCCTAGTCGACTGATAGGCTAGGTCGATTCATGAACCAAGAAGCAGAGATGATCGACGTTATCTTGCGATCTAATCTTTGCTATCATTTTTGACGTGCCAGGAATAAATGCAAGATATAAGGACACTCCACCCATTCCGTCGGCTCATCTACCCTATCAGGGAATGTTGTGGCGTCGTTCTGTCTCCTCCGGGCTGCTTCTCAGAAGGTTATGAGATTTCTTGGTATGCAAGTCAGGATTCAATCAGATCTCCAATTGGATTCTCAAGATGGAAAGTTAATGCTAGTAGGTAAGAAGTGAATGTAATGCGGAAATCTTTAGTTATGCCTGATCTATAAAGGCAATTTTGTGATCTGTTCTCAAGGTCGACTCTTCCTGATTTTCTCTGCTACTCCTTGTAGACTTGCAGTACAAAATCCATTTGTCTCTGAGCCATGTAATATCCTGTATCATCTCTTTCAGCCATCAGTGTGCATGTGCATCACTTTGCCTCCCATTGGTGTATTGTTGAGATCAGTGATCTGCATACTGTATCTATCTTTGGCCTATTGGATAATATACAAGCAAAATCTCCTTTTCCTGGTATCATTCAATTGGTTTTCTGATCTGTATGTGATTATTGATCCATATAAGTCTGGACGTGTATGAATTTTGTATGTTACCCTAGTTTTGTAGTGTATATATGGGCAGGAATGAGTCTGAACACTCTGTTTTGGTGCATCACCGCCTTAGATTAGACTAGGTAGATTTGCTTCAACGCTCTCTTTCTCCCTTTCCCTTCTGAGAATAGATAGGTGCACCCTGACAGTGAGAGGAAGCCAGCCTTCTTCGGAGACTCAACCTCGTAGTTCAAGTCCCACAGCTTGGAGGTTGTTTCCATGTTTCACTAGGTTGTCCTCGTGCATAGGCCTTGGACAAGGGTGCAAACCTAAGTGACAATAGTCATGTCTAAAATCCGTTTTAGTAAATTTGTTATCTAGCTGATGATTGAGTCAATCCATTTTATTTTTTTATTAATGGTACTCCGTGCAGCTCCTTCAACTCTAGTAAGGGTCTCCAATAGAGGGCCCTTGTTCTCCTTACATTTTTATTATGGTGCAGAAGGTTTTAGGTAGAGAATTTACATCCAATTCAGAGAATGACTTCATGTAGGGAATTAAGATCGCTACATCCTCCTCCCTAGAGGTCATCTTACAATTTGTGGATGCCACTTTTCTATTTTGGACCTCATTTGTTATTGGATTCATGTAGTGGAGGGTTCTCCTTGACCAATATGCCAATGTCTCTGGTCAACATATTAATTTTGAGAAAAGTAAGATTTAATTCTTCAATATTGAGATATCCCTACAAAATTCTATCACCTTGATTCTAGGTTGTCATGCGACCACCCTCCTAGATACTTACTTGGGACTCCCTCTCATGGTGTAGGATGCTAGTTAATAGTTTTAGAATTCTATCCTTGAGAGGCTTCAAAGAAAATTAGTATGATGGAAAAGGAAGGTCCTCAGCACTGTGGAAAAACTCCAACTTGTAATAGCTTCTCTATAAGGCATCCCAATCTACTTCCTTTTTGTTTTCAAAAATTTTCACTCTATGGGCTTAGTTATAAAGAAGATACTAAAAAGCTTCCTATCGATTGGTTTGGAGGAGAAGGTTAGGATAAACTTGGTCAATAGGGATACAATGGGTAAACATAAAAAATCTAAGAGGGATGGTTTTCATAAAAGC
This sequence comes from Cupressus sempervirens, assembly GCA_028749045.1. Lineage (NCBI taxonomy): Eukaryota > Viridiplantae > Streptophyta > Pinopsida > Cupressales > Cupressaceae > Cupressus > Cupressus sempervirens. The sequence continues at coordinate 205,938,451 of CM053783.1, forward strand.
AGAGTATGTCAACAAAGGTATGCAAACTAAAATTGGATGACTGTGGTTGGCTAAGAATTTAGGAGGTTGGTAAAAAATAATAAGAGCTAATTAGTCTAGAGACTCTAATTTCACTTCCCAATTGTTTCACATTGACCTCCCTTATGTTTCTAGGATCTAAAATAGTCTAATCTAAAATCATACCTCCCTCCAAAGTGGCCTACAATGGGTTCTTAATAAGGGGGATACAATTAGATTCTAGGAGGTCAATTGGATGGGGGTAAGCTTCTAGTCTTTAGAAAATTCTACCAATTATGACTAATCTAAATATCAAATTCAACCTTCTTGTCAAGGACTATATCATCCCTTCCTGCAAGTGGAATAACCTTAACTTGAATCATATGGGACCTCCCTAAGATGTAGATCTAATCTAGCATTTGTAGCATCTTGTTAACCTACTTCATATCCTTGCTTCCCCTAATTAGGATATAATCTATGGAGGCAAAAAATGGAAAAGGGTTATAAAAGCATTATTTTCACCTCTTCCTACCAACCAATATGAAGGTTATAAAATGAACCCAAAAAATTAATTAATTATTGAAACAACCATAAAAGACCTTACAATTAACTTTGGAAATTGAAAATTGAATCAGACTAAACATTTTTAAAAATAAATTACAAAAGATAGACAAATTTAATCTAAAACTATTATATGCCTTCCACATCATATGTATGATATATTTTGAGCTATTTTATACATTGAAGACCAAAAGTTGCATGTGACTCTTTTACAATCATTACTCATCAAGCTAAATTTATTCAGTTGAAGCCATGTAGTGCACAATTCTTCCCATGGTTTTCCAAAACTTATTGGTACTAACACTAGCTGAAGCAAAGGTTTTGGAAGATTAAGAAAATGCAATTAGATAAATATGTTGTTGGGTACTCTACAGCCTATGAGACCGCATTCTTTTGACAAATTAGAATTGTTGGGGTAGAGCAAGGTGTAAGGAACTTTTGTAGGACCATGCCTATTCTTATAAACTTGACATTTATTGTTTCTCTCAATTATATTCCTCCCAGTCTATATCATGCTCCTTAAAAATCTCTCAAATGTTGCTTCTACAGTTTTGTCATCTATGCATCTCAAGGTGGATCCCTACAATTGTCCCAAATGCACCTCATTTTTGGCATGCTTTGACAAGATTTATAGAACAACCATGATAAGGGTTTCCTGCATTGGAGAAGATATTGTGCTCAAGAAATATGCTTCTAGGTTCTTAAGGAGCTCATCATATTCATGAAAACATGTTCTTTTGTTTGGAATCAAATGTTTGCTCATTGTGGGAATATTTGGCATGTATCCTCCATACGAATACTACCTAAAGTTCAGTACCGAATGGTGAGTAGATTTAATCTAGATGATAGTTTTGGCCACTTTGATTACTTCATCCACTGAATCCATCTTGTACCATCTGGATGGACTATCTTTTAGATCTCCATGTCCCACATTTACTATTTCATTCCACCATGCCGATAATTTTTTGTCTCTTCAAACAAAAGCATCATTCTTGTAATACAGAGGCAAGTATTTTAAAACCCATTATTTTAGGGAAAACTAAATTTCAAGGTCATCAACAATGTATGGGTAGTCCTCAATCCAAAACCTCAAATAGTGAGGTGCATTTGAGTCTAGAACTACCATTCCCCTATGCAGTGTTGAAATATTTATTGCATAGTTGGTTTGCCCCTGGTCCAAATGCCCACCTACAACCCTAACAACCTGTAGAATAGTTAGAAACATTAATGCTAGTTGGTGAGTTTGAATTCAAATTAAGGAGGAAAACATTTTGAAGAGAGACAAAAAGCCATGTATTAAATTCATTCAATAGGATCAAAGAGTTGTAGATGAGAAGAGAAGAGAAGGGAGCTGATCAACAGATCAAGTTAGAGGTCAGAAGATAGAAGGAAGTTTGTTCTCATGTCTACAATTACATGTGTTTCCTCTTGTCATTCTATAAGTTCATTGTTTTTTGGATTTTCCTTGTAAAGTAGTGATTGCTCCAAGCATTGTTGTATGTAGCCATTAGAAATACAAGTTTAAAATTTTAGGTTTTATCAATTTAAATATTTTAGGGTTTTCTAGTTGAAGCCAAATGCTCCTAGATTTGTAATATTTTTAGCATATTTAAATAGCAATCAAGAAAGTAGGCAAACATATCTTATTGTTGTCACTCTTCTTCTATTCATCATAGCATGTTAGTTTATATTTGTAAAGTTCATATTTTAAAGCTTCATACTTTGGCTCTCTAGTTTTAATGGTGGAGGAATCTAGGTTGTAAGTTTAGTTTACAACACACTTGGTTTGGTCTTTACCAAGTCCTTTTTTTTTTTTTTTTCTTTCATCGAGTTCTCTCTGTAGTTATTATTGAGCTCACTCAATATCCTCTTCTGCTGAGCACCACTTTGTAGTGGCTACTCAGCTCACTTAGCATCCTTTTTTACTGAGTTCACTTGGCATACACTATTGCTAATTTTCCTTGAGTATTGAGTTTAGTCAATTTCTTCTTGTGTCAAGCTTACTCGACACTCACTACCTATCAATCGACATCCTTTGGTTCTTGCCAAGAAAATTTTTAGGCTTGTGATTTATTTTTTCTTTTACATTGTGTCAAAGCTTTAAGGCCCCACATCTACAGTGAGTTAGGGATTTTTTTCTTAAGGATATTTGGCATAGTAGGAGATGCAGGAAAGATATGGTAGTAGCCACTATCCTTTAATGGACAAAATTATTATACATGGGCAAAGAAGATGAGAACCATAATGGTTGCAAATGATTTGTGGGAGATTTTGGTTAATGGGTTCAATGATATGATAGATCTAACTCAATATGTTACCCTTACCAAAAATCAAAAGACTCGGCTAAAGGAGTTAAGGAGAAAGGATGCAATGGCATTGAGTTTGATTGAGGCAATAATGATAGAGACAGTTTTCCCAAGATTGCAGCAATAAATTATGCAAAGGAAGCATGAGAAATCTTTGAGACAAACTTCAAGGGAATTGATAAGGTCATAGTATTAAAGCTATAGATGATTAGAAGAGATTTTGAGAACCTTTAGATGAGGGACAATGAACCTATTATAGAGTTCAAATCACAAATCTCCACTTTGATAAACCAACTCAAATCAAATAGAGAAGACTATGATGAGCAAAGGATTGTAGAGAAAATATTGAGGAGTTTACCTTAAAAATATGACAATCTTGTGATGACTATAGAGGAAGCAAAGGACCTCACCAAATTGACCATGGATGAGCTGATGGGAACTCTCCAAACCCATGAGCACTAGATAAATAGATCAGCAACTACTTCCCAAGAGTAGTCTTTCATGGCTCAAGAGAATTCAAGAGGTAGAGGGAGAGGAAAAAATGGCTCTGATAGAGGCTCAAGAAGTAGAGTTCATGGAAGCAATGGTCAAAGGAATGCTAGTGCAAAAAGGTTAGGACAAGAAAGCAACCAAGAGGGAGAAAGTACCTTTCAAAACAACTCTAGAGGAGGTAAGAAAATTTACCACTCCAAAAAGAGCAATTTTGAATGCTATTACTATCATAAGTATGGGGATTATGCAAGTGAATGCTGGAAGAAATAGGGTTATCAATCAAAATAGAATTCTAATGTGGCTAATTTGAATATGGGAAATGCAATAAATCCCACAACCTTCATCATGTGTAACACTGGTGAAGAATGCAGCCTTGAGATATGGTCCTATATAGTGGTTGTAGCAACCACATGAGTGGTAATAAAAGTTTATTCTCTTTCATTGATAAGACTTTCAAGTTTGAAATTAAGATGGGAAATAATGGAACCATTCCCATAGTGGGCAAAGGATCTATCATGGTCTACACCAAGCAAGGTAAAAAGGAGATATAGAATGTGTATTTTTTTCCCAGTATGAAGCACAACATGATGAGTGTTGGACAACTCACTCAAAATGGATACAAGGTGCTTATGGAAAATGACAAGTGTATCATTCATGAGAAGGATGAGAGTAATAGATTACTTGTAGCAGTCCAAATGACTAAGAATCAAATGTTCCCATTGAGGATAAAGACATGTTTCTCTTCTCAAGTCAGTGTTGCACCTCCCAAGCATACATGCACAATAGTACATCAGCAATAAACTTCTAGGAGCATGATTGAATACCCCTCCAAGATTTGGCATCTTAGGTATGGACATCTTGGCTTTGCTGGTTCAAATTTATTATCAAAAGTAGATTCCTATGACAAATGTGAGGCTTGCATTTTGGGTAAGCAACATAGGCTTCCCTTTAATTCTGGAAATTCTAGAAGGGCTAAAGCACCATTAGAATTGGTGCATTATGATCTGGTAGACCCTCTACAAACTACTTCTATTAGGGGGATTAATTATTTTATGACATTCATAGATGATTTCAGTCATAGGACATGGGTGTATTTCTTAAAGAACCAATCTGAAGAATTTGATAAATTTGTTGAATTTAAAGCCCTAGCTAGAAAAGAATGTGGACACTATGTTAAGGTCTTTAGATCAAATAGAGGAGGGGAGTATACCTCCAATATGTTTATAAATTTTTGCAGTAAAAATGGTGTAAGAAAAGAGCTTACAACCAGTTATACTCTATAGCAAAATGGAGTGGCTAAGAGGAAAAATAGGACCATTGTTGAAATAGCTAGAAGCATGATGAAAGAAAAAGGGCTCCCAACTGAATATTGGGGAGAAGTTATAGAAAGAATAGTATATTTGATAAATAGGTGTCCTACAAAATCAGTTCATGACAATATTCCTCTTGAGACTTGGTCAAGAAATAGATGGAAAATTGAACACTTGGGAGTGTTTCGATGTGTAGCATATGCACATGTGCCTAAGGACCAAAGGTAAAAGCTAGATGAAAAAGGTGTGAAATGCATCTTCACGGGGTATAGACCATTATCAAAGGTCTATAGGCTATATGATCCAATCACCAAGAAGATCATCATTTCAAGAGATGTGGAGTTTCTTGAAAATTGGTCATGAGATGGCTTGATAGATGAATCCTCGAGCACTTCAAGTAAAGTTCCTACTATTAAAGAGGAAGAAGATGAGATTAGTGATCAGCAAGATGATGGAGTAGAAAACATGTGCAGACAAAGGAAAAAGGGGAAGCAACCCTTAACATGCCAAGCAAAAGCTCCAAGCACTTCAAGATAACCCCGAGCTAGTATGCAAAATAGTAGTAGCAACAATACTAAAAATTATGATCCCACTTTGGCCTCCCTATTGCCAAGAAAGACCAAGAGTCTAAGGGAGACATACCGAGATGAAAGGTATGAGAAAGATTATGATGAAAGTGTAAATTTTGCATCATTTTCTTGTAGTAATCCAATTCATTTTGAGGAAGCTGTGAATGAAGAGAAATGGTGTAATGCCATGGATTAGAAAATAGATTCCATTGAAAGAAATGAGACATGGGAACTAACTAGTTTTCCTTCCAAGAAAGTGGTAATTGGAGTAAAATGGGTTTAAAAGACCAAGTGCAATGCTAAAGGAAAAATAGATAGGCATAAGGCACGCTTAGTGGTCAAGGGGTACAAGCAGCAATATGGTAGAGATTATGATGAGACATATGCCCCAGTTGCAAGAATGAAAACCATGCATGCTGTCATAGAAATTGTATTCCAACACAAATGGAAGGTATATCAAATGGATGTGAAGTCTACCTTCTTGAATGGTATATTGAAAGAAGTATATGTGAAGGAACCACCTATTTATGAAGTTCCAGGTGAAGAACATAAGGTGTATAGATTGAAGAGAGCTATATATGGGTTCAAGAAAGCTCCAAATCATGGTATAGTAGGATTGACTCATATTTGATGGGCAATGGCTTTAGCAAAAGTGATGGTGAGCCCACTTTCTACATCAAGGCAGCAAGTGGTAATGTGTTAATGATTGTCTGGCATGTTGATGACTTGATCTTCATTGGAAATGATAGTTTCCTAATTGGTGAGTTCAAAGAGGCGATGAAAAATGAATTTGAAATGATAGACCTAGGTCTCTTGAAATACTTTCTCAGCATAGAAGTAAACAAAATGTATGATGGCATCTTCATCTCTCAAGAAAAGTATGCAAGGAAGATCTTGGAGAGATTCAAAATGTAGAATAGTAGGGTAGCCCAAACACCAACAATAGTAGGTCTAAAGTTGAGCAAGGAAGATTGTAGCAAAAGTGTGAATCCAACACTATACAAGAGCATGGTTGGAAGTTTGATGTATTTGACTGCAACTCAACCAAACACAATGCATGTAGTAAGTTTGATTTCCAGATTTATGGAAACACCAAAGGATTCCCATTGGAAAGTAGAAAAGAGGATTCTAAGGTATGTGAATGGTACCAAGGGACTTGGAGTTTTGTATACTATGAAAAATGATTTCAAGTTGGTTGGTTACACGGATAGTGATTGGGTTGGAACTCTAGATGATAGGAAAAGCACTTCTAGATACATGTTTCATATGGGATTGGGTTCAATTTCATGGGCATCCAAGAAGCAACCTATTGTTGGTCAATCTATAGTAGAGATTGAATACATAGCAAAAAATTAAACAACATTTCAAGCTATTTGGTTAAGGGGGATCTTGAAAAATTTGAATGAAAGGCAAAAGGATGGAACCACAATTTATTGTGACAACATGTCCTCAATTGCATTGTCCAAGAATCTAGTCTTCCATGGGAGAAGAAAGCATATAGAAATTAGACATCACTTCATCAGAGAGTTGGCAGAGAATGGGGATATCAAAATGGAATTTTGCAAGTCTGAGAAATAGCTAGCAAAATTTTTTACTAAGTCTTTAAGTATTGGAACTTTTGTGCACCTGAGAGAGAGTCTTGGTGTAATTGATTTGGATCAGGAGTGATCCTTGTTTTATTTGGATTGAGACAAAGGGGGAGTGTTGAAATATTTATTGCATAGTAGGTTTTCCCCTAGAGCCAAATGCCCACCTACCACCCTGACAGCCTGCAGAACGATCAGAAACATTCATGCTAGTTACCGAGCTCACTTAGCATACACTATTGCTGAGTTTCCTTGAGTACCAAGTTCACTTGGTTTCCTATTGTTCCAAGCTTACTGAACACCCACTACCTGTTACTCGACATCCATTGGTTCTTGCCAAGCAAAAATTTTAGGGTTGTGATTTATTTTGTCTTTTACATACAATACATGTTAAACCAAATGATAAGCTTAATTGACCTTTCAATTTAAACTAAGGGGAAAAAATTGCTTGCAAAATAATTTTCTAAACACATGATTCTTATTTTTAGAATTTCTTCAATAAAATGTAACTTGCCTCTCAATGGAGATTTAAAAGAAGTCAACCAAAGAAATTTGTACATTTTAGTTACCTAGTAAGGAGGTTAGTAGGCAATCCTTGCTCATTAATTTTGGAGTTTTGGTAGATTTTAGATGATATTTCTCATGAGTATCTACTAGGGGTAAAGCTTTTATTCAATGATAACTACTACATTGATCAGGCTTTAATAGGAACTTGATTGATGTCCATTGTATTTAGGAAATGTGGTATCAATAATTTGTACACTGGGTGCATTCTACTTAATTGTCTTCGAGTGGCCATAATGAAAAGCTCTACAACATAATGAGTCCTCAACCTACAAATGATAAGATAACAAAATCTAGTTAAATATTTTGCTTCACAAATCATATTAGATATTGATTTATTACTTAATAAAAAGACATCAAAGCATATTATGTTACCAAATTAGATTGTTATCAGATTGGTACAATCCATGCCAATATTTTTCAATATTATTTAGTTGTTTATGAATTTGAAGATTTTGTTGTGTTTTTGTCAAGAAGACACATCTCTTTGTATTCTTCTTCTTTTCTTGGTATCAATATTTTAGATTGCATTTTTTAATTATTGACTATTAGAAAAGTGCATCTATTTGCATTCTTCGATGATAGATTTTAAAATGTGCTTTAAATGTTGATACCAAAAAATATCCCACATTCAAATCTAAAACAAGTTGACTTTCTCTAATATTTTAACATGGGAAAAATTAAACGAACTATAAAAAATTATGTCCAAAAGTAGAATAATGAATTCAATGATTTAATGTTTAAGAATAACTCTTTTCATGGAATGTGAACATTTCATATTTTGGCAATATAGAAATAGTTATTGTACTAATGACTGATGAGTTGATGATAGTCTACATCATTTGATTTTGCATGTGCTTTGGCTAGTTGACATTTTGTAGGTGACATGCAAAGAGACAACAAAAATTGTTGCAATCAAGAAGGTTCTCCAAGATAAGTGGTACAAAAATTGTGAGCTATAGATAATGTATAGGCTAGACCATCCAAATATTGTTTCCCTTAAACATTGCTTCTTCTCTAAAATAGACAAAGAAGAACTCTAATTGAATCTTTTAATAGAGTATGTGCCAGAGACAGTTAATCACATTGCAAGGCATTACAACAGAATAAATCAAAGAATGCCTCTCTTTTATGTAAAGCTCTATACTTATTAGGTTTTTAACTATTCACTTTATTTGTGTTTATTTTGTTATTTGTTATTTGTTGAAAGAGTTGTAACCTTTTTTCTAGGGTGAAAATTTAAATAAAAGCCTATCCTACCAATGAAAGTAAAAGCTTAGAATGAAGGTTACACTTTGGGTAAAATTATTATAACATTGAACCTTGATTAGTTGGAGGCTTAGAGCTGATTGGCCATTTATAGTTATGTATTTAATCTCCCTTAAGGGTAGATAAATATTTAATTAGACCTTGGCCTTTTTTTCACCTAAGAGTATAGTTATGCATAATTGATAAGTTTGTGAAGAACAAATTAGATTTTATGAAGTCAAGTTTCTTGTAATAAACCAACGTCTTCCTTTCTCATCTTGAATTTAAGATAAGAATATTGTTGTTTAAAATGGAAGCACAAGCCTCAAATATTCCAAGGTCTCATCCACATGGATCCAAAGGGCTTGATATTGCACCAGAGCTTTCTATATATCGAAGTCATTGCTATGGGCTTCACAGTTTTTTATTAATTCAAAAACAAGTTTTGAAAGGGCCCCAAAACCCTTTACAACAACATTACAATTAGATATTCAATAAGTTCATTGTCTCATAAGAAGAAAAGAACAAAACATGACACACCTAAAGAAAACATAACAAAAGAGACAAAATACTATTTAAACTGTAGTCACAACCAATAGAAACATCTGGAAAGACATAACAAGCAACACAAACCAAAACAAAATGCAAAATGTTTAAATAATCATTTTCAAGATCTCTATTGTTTCCATCTCATGTTCCTCCATCCTCTAGAAATCTTGGTTGATTTCATTAAACTCAAAAGGCCCTTGTATTGAAAACTAGACATAAAGAAGAAACTCTAAAGTAATGGGAAACCCAAAACTAGGCTTTGTTGACCACAAGCCTTGTCTACTAATTTATAGAGGTATACATATTAAATGTTATCTTGACTATGCATGGAGTTAGCTATTACAATTACTATTGGACAACGTAGCTAGTGTGTTGGATGGTGCTTGGACAACTCATTATCTACTACTTTTAGTTGTTTGTCTGTAGCTATTGATGGCTAGTAAGTGGGAGAAATTACTACGCCAAAACTCCCCCTTAATTTCTTCCATTAATGCTACTACATTTATATTATTTTTCCTAGTCATAATTACTTTGGGTTTTATGGCTTACCCCTAACACATGTAATACAAATGGTTTCTAGCTAACCAAAAACTTTTAATTTGAATGGTTTTAGCTAACCACGAACCTTGCATAAGAATGGTGACTACAAACCACCAAACAACAAAAAATGGTTTTAGATTACCACTAACTCACATGATGTTGAAACATCACAAATTGTTTTAGATTACCAAAAACTCACATGATGTGAAAACTATCATTACTTTTGCTTTTCTCCTTCTTCACCTGCATCAAACTAATTATTGAGTCCATATAAAAAGAAATACATCTACTAAGATACATGGGTGCCTAGCCATTGTACTCGCTAGTTTAATTGGAATCTTTTCTTATACATGGTTTATCAATATGTTAAGCCAAACTCTAGGGTGTTAGGTATAACTGATAATGCACCCACTATAATAACTCGGGCACAATAAATTTTCTCCTTTTGGGACACATTACTAGTGCTCAAGGATCCAAGTATTTTTGGGCTCTACTAGCCACATTCATTGCTTTCACAAATTTAGAAACAAAATTCTATAGCATTAAAAATTATCACTTCTTCTTCCATTGCATAGAACTTCATTACTATTACTTAACCCCATTAACTTCCAAGACTAGGGAATCTTTGTTTTACCTGATCTCTTCTTTTATCATCATTGGCACTTGGCATCCCTCATCTTGAACCTCTTTCAAACCCACTGTAAAACTTCTTGGATGGGATTTCATCATACTTGCAAAACTTTAATAGAATACGCCAATCAAAAGTTCATTAGATTTGGCTTCAAAATAGTTTTCTATAGCAACCTTTCAAGTCTTCTTTTTATTGTGAAGATTCTTCTTTAGAGATCTGCAATCTTCTTCTTGTAGAGCACTCATACAACCTAGTTTGACTCACTAGACAGTTAATTTTGGCTCTTAAGGATCTGCCATTAGCTCTAATACCACTTGTAAGAGGTGGATGGAGTGAATCAAAGACAAACATAAACTAAAAGATAAGCATTCAATTAAATATGTAAAATACAAAGAATTATCACAATGTGCTACAACACTTCATGCATAACTAAAATCTATTACAAGTCCTTAGAATGCTACAACATTCTATCCACTCATGATCCACAATAATCAGATAACATCTGATACTAAAATCATTACATAATGCCTCTATTTAGAGAGATCTAAGAACTCTCTAGAATATATAACACACACACACACACACAGACAACTACTGCTAGTTTAAGACTAATTCTAAAATGATGTTGGGTAGCTAAATGTAATGTTCTGTTTGATGTTGATAGCAGGTTGTTGGCTATAGTGGGCTACAGATGTTTTAGTAATGGTGGGCTAGTAGAGAAATTAATATCCACCAATAGTCCCCCTTAATTTCTTCCACTAGTGCTACTGCAATTATATTGTTTTCCCTAATCATAATTACTTTGGGTTTTATGGCTTACCCCTAACAAATGTAATACAAATGGTTTCTAGTTGGCCAAAAACTTCACATTTGAATAGTTTTGGCTAACCACAAACCTCACATAATAGTGGTTGCAATAGACCATGAAACATCACAAATAGTTTCAGATTACCACAAACTTACATGATGTGGAAACATCACTAATGGTTTCAAATTACCAAAAACTCACATGATGGGAAAACTATCATCACTTTGGCTTTTCTCCTTCTTGATCTCCATCAAACTGATTATTGTGTCCATATAAAAAGAAATCTGTCTACCGAGATACATGAGTGTCCAACCACTCTACTCACCAATTCTATAAGAATTATTTTCATATACATGGTTCATCAATATGTTAAACAAAACTCTAGGGTGTCATATACAACTGATAATGCACCCTTTACAACAACTTAGGTACAATACAATGTCTAAATTCTCCTTTAACAAATGCAACTCACATGCAACAAATTTGTCCAAAATACATAGCCCTTAAGGATAGACAATTCTCACCATTTTCAGTCTACCGCAAACTTTGATCTTCCTCATACACATCTTCTTACAAAAAACCTTCTTTGACCATTTACATCAGCACAACTAGCATTATACATCTTCCAAACAAAGTTCAACCTTAATTTAGTTCTCTACTTACAATTGCACTCCTTTGAAAAACTCAATTAATAACAAGCAATACTAACCTTCACATGTTTCATTAACAAATAAAATAGAAACTTCAATCTTCAATAAACACTTCAAACACACACACATAACAAACCAATTCTAATCTCAATAAAATAAACTTCCATCTTTAGCTTCATCGTCCCATCTTTTATGTCTTCTTCTTTTCCCTATGTTGGCAGCAATCTATCTTCACATACTTGAGATCCTCCATGCAATGACTAGCATGAATCTCTTTTGTGCTTTCTCTCTTTCCATCTTTTGCCTTTGTAGATCTAATGACACAAAAGATATCTTCAAATTCCATTTCCTACTGGGCTACATTGCCTCAGCCTTAGCAGCAAAATACTTAATGATTAGCACTTCTCATTCCAACCAATCTATTAAAAAAATTTCAAGATCATTTTGCCATTGGCTCTGATACCATATTGAAAACTAGACACAAAGAAGAAACTCCAAAGTAATGAGAAACCCAAAAATGGGCTCTATTGATCACAAGCTCGGTCTATTAATTTATAGAGGTATATATATTAAATGTTATCTTCACTATGCATAGAATTAGCTATTACAATTAATGTTGGATGGTGCAGCTGGTGCGTTGGACGACTCACTGTCCGCTACTCTCTGCTGTTTGTCTACAGCTGTTGATGGCTAATAAGTGGGAGAAATCACTTCACCAACATGCTACTCCTTAGTTTCTTTTGAGGCTTTCTTCCTCAAACTGCCTTTGGTTCTTTTCCTAGGTCCCTCACTCTAACCAGTAGTCGAATCTTCTTCAAGATCCACTTTGATGATCTTGTTGCTTCTTTTCTCTAGCATGGCATAAAGGCATTTTAGATTACTAGCAGAAGCTTTAAGACCCTTATGATTATGAATCAGAATTAACCTAAGGGACTCATTTCCCTGTCAATCAAAGGCCTTCAATGTTCTTTGCTATGTGTTGGGTTGTGATGGCACTCTTCTGCGGACCGTACACCTTCTCATCCAAGCTGGCAGATGGAGGAAATTTTTATACACTACCAATTCAATTCTTTTCAATTAGGTAAAATATAAAGTACACTATTTAAGCTAATAGGTTATTTATATTGGTTTTTATGCAAAGTTCTAATAAATTAGACCCCCTCTTTGCTTTTTGTTATCCTGATTGAAAACTCAAACACAAACTTATTTAAAAAATCATGAAATAAATTATAAATTTCTCACATTAAATAAAATCGTAAATTGTAAGAATTTCATATCATTTAATGTATACGACTCTAGCATATTACTAGCTTTTTGTTTGAGGATAAGAATTTGGGTCACTTGGAGAGGCTGAATCATGAGTGGATTCACACCCACAAGAGTTTGGCGTGCAAATTCCTCGTCATCTCTCCAAGCGTACTCATCGGCTGTAACACCCAGTACTCATTAGTTTAATTTAATAATCTTAGATCTGATAGATTACAGCTACGGTGAGTACACCAATCTTCAAAGAAATACAAAATTGAAATATAGATAAATTAATCCAACGAATTTAGAAGATTACAAAACTTTTGAAATCAAAGGATCAAAGATCTGCTGGCAAGAGATAGATGAGTCTCAGTGCCATGCACCCTTTTATTAACTGTCATGCACAATCTTAGAAAATCATTTCACATTAGCTTTCTTTTAAAACATTAGTTAATATACTAGTGCTTGTACTTCGACAGGGTGCAAGAGTACAACCGATAGGCGTTGGGGTTGAAATGTGTAGTGAAGATCAAAATGTTAGAATACCAGGTTTTATACAATTTGTACAGTGTTTACATTATTCATTGGTTGGAAACTTGGTAATACAATTTGAAAAATGTCCCCAAATGTTAATTATGTAAAGTGAAAGATTATCCTCATATCTCGATGCCATTTTGGTACATGTAACAACTGATTGTGTTGTTTAGTCTATCACCTCTATTGATTTTAGGCGCCAGACTACGGTAGTTCTGCAAGCAAGGACTAGACCTGTATGTGCTGAATTTCTACCCTCTAATTTGTTTGCTATAGGTTGTATCTGAACAAAGATCTATTTCTACATTAAGAGTTTTGAATTGTGTGAATTGATATACCATTTTAGGCTCCCCTCCATTTTCTGCAATAGTAACATATTATAGAAATCACAAAACTGAAAGCTATGCAAAAATATGCTAGTCAAAATACTGCAAAGTTTTTCGACATATGGAATTTTCTAATCTATCTAATGAATATTGAAATTGAATAGCATCTGACAAAACAAGATTTATACAAGATAGATAGTAATGTATGAACAATATTTATAAAAAATCTAAACTATCAAATATGTAGTACTTCTTAAATTTATCAAATAAATGTTGTATAATGGTAGTGCCTCTGAAAACAGGATAAGTAAATTGTCTGAAATGAACACCTGGCTTCACACAATTATGAACGATCTCTTGACAACATTAATTTAATGGCAAACACATTAACTTACCAGCAAACAACATTAGAAACATATCTCAAGTCACAACAGTTAGTTGGCAAAGTAATGTTAATATTAGCAATGTCATTTGTTGGACTATGGGCAAGAGCCAGAAAAACAATTGAAGAAACAGGACCTTTAGAAAGCAAAAGAGAGATTATATATGTTGTTAGAAACATTTATTCATGCTCTTGAATACAAAGGTAATCATGTTAAATGAAGCTCTCAAGGGGCTTCGCGCATAGAATTGTGTCTCCAGAATACATTCCCATAGTAGCCTAAAGTTATATAAATTTTAAATTTTAATGGGTGATAGACCATTCTTAGGAGAAAGAAGTTTTCTCATATTCTCAACAAAGAAAAAAGGGAAAATTAGATTTTGGAGGAAATGGCCGCAAACAAGGATTGGAGTCAAGTCTACATTGGCAGGATAAGCATACCAAGAACATAGATGATGATGATTAGGTTGAAGATATTGTGCAAGAAGAGATGGAAAGAGCAATGAAGATAATTCTGAAGTTATATGAGTTGGAGAGATGGACAATATGGTAAATATGGTGTGTAATTCCTAATCAAAAGAGAATAAGGCTCTTCTACTAGGTCTAGTAGGTCATAAAGTTCAACTCAGTTGTCTTACATATTAAATCAAGGATGTTCCAAACTGAATTAACATTTGGAAGAGCATGTAGTACAGTAGAAAAACATAGAGTGAATTTAGTATAGTAAAAGAATAGCATTTAAAACAGGGCATATCACAGAGGATACAACAAAGATGCGAATTGAAGTACAATATTGTAGTAACACCTTTTATTAATATGTTTAATACAGATTACATGTTGGAAAACTTATTACAGCGTTGACGTTTTCCCCTTGAGCCAAACGCTCACCTACCACTCTGACGCCCAGAATAGACAGAAAAGTTAATACGGAGTTTGCAGATCAAGCAGATCAGAGAGAAGTTGTAGAGCTGAGCAAAGAAGGAAGAAGGAAGGAAGTTTGTGCCTGCAGTTGCATGTGGTTCCTTGTTCACTATGTAAGTTTGTTGTTTGGATTCGTCCTGCACCATTGTATGCAGCCATTAGAGTTGTAGGTTTAAAGGTTTATTAAAGTTTGAAGTATTATCATTTTAGGGTTATTTTAGGGTTTTCTGGTTGAAGCCGAATGCTCCCAGATTTGTAATAGTTTAAATCTCAGATTGAATAGAAAGCAAGCTAACATACTTACTCTATTGTTATTCATCTTCTATTCTTTGGATTTAACAAGTTTGGTTGAAAGCTTAAAGCATTTGGCTTTCTAGTTTTAATGGTGAAAGCATTCATGTTGAAATATTTCCTAAGTTATATTTCCTATGTTTGAAACAGAACACTCGGCATCTTCTTTCTCAGTTGGAGCCGAGCTCACTTGGCATCCATTGGTGCCGAGCATTTTCTGTGCAAGTGTCGAGCTACTCTTTGTGCGGAGTTCACTTGGCACCTATTGCCTATAACTCGGCACCTTCATGTGCTGAGCAAGTGCCGAGTAAAATTGGCACTCGACACCTTCATGTGCCGAGCAACTTTTAAGTGCCGGGTATAAAAATTTTTAATTTTTAGGGTTAGGGTTGTGAGTATTGAGTTAAATTTTTTTATTAACTTATATTTCTCACATGGTATCAGAGCTTTGAGGCCCCACATCCACAGTGAGTTAGGGCATTTGTTTTTTCTTGGAATATTTGACATGGCAGGAGATGCAGGAAAGATATGGTAGCAACCACCATCATTTAATGGAAAAAATTATGATACATTTGCAAAGAAGATGAAGACCATTATGGTTGCAAATAATTTGTGGGAGTTTGTAGTTAATGGATTCAATGATGTGACTGATCCAACTCAGTATGCTGCTCTCAAAAATGCACAGAAGACTCATTTGAAAGATTCAAGGAGCAAGAATGCTAAGGCATTAAGTTTGATTGAAGCAGTAATGATAAAGACAATTTTTCCAAAGATTGCAGCAACAAATTATGCAAAGGAAGCATGGGTTATCCTTGAGACAAACTTCAAGGGGACTGATAAAGTTCGTACAGTAAAGCTACAGAACATTAGGGGGGAGTTTGAGAACATTCAGATGAAGGAGAATGAATCAGTTGCTGACTTCAGTTCAAGGACCTCCAATGTGATTAACCAACTAAAGTCAAATGGAGAAGGCTATCAAGAGCAGAGGATAGTGGAAAAGATATTGAGGAGTCTACCTCATAAATATGACAACTTGGTCATGACCATAGAAGAGGCAAAAGACCTCACTGTTTTTACTATGGATGAGTTGATGGGTACACTTCAAACCCATGAGCATAGGATCAATAGATCCACATATTCTTCTTCCCAAGAGCAAGCATTCAAGGCTCAGTCATATCCAAGAGGAAGGGGGAAAGGAAGAAATGGCTCAGGAAGAAACTCCAGAGGTAGAGGCCGAGGTAATGGAGGACAAAGGAATGCTGCAGCAGAAAGCTCAGGAAGAGTAGATGGAGCAAGTAGCTCACAAAATACTTCAAGAGGAGGTAAGAAAAACTACAACTCAAATAAGAGTAATGTAGAATTCTACTACTATCATAAATATGGGCATTATGCAAATGAATGTTCGAAGAAGTAGAAAGATCAATCTGGACAAGCAAATGTGGCTGATGCGAATATGGGAAGTGAAAACACTGCCTTCATCATGTGTAATGTTGGTGAAGAAGGAAGCCCTGAGGTTTGGTACCTTGACAGTGGATGTAGCAACCACATGAGTGGTAATGAAATCTTGTTTTCATTCATTGACAAGAGTTTCAAATCAGAAATTAAGATGGGTAACAATGGAACCCTACCAGTTGTGGACAAAGGATCTATTATGGTCTGCACCAAGAAAGGTGAGAAAAAGGGAAATACAAAATGTGTATTTCACCCCTGGTATGAAGCACAATTTGATGAGCATTGGTTAGCTTATTCAAAATGGATACAAAGTGCTAATGGAGAATGACATGTGTGTCATTCAAGAAAAGGATGGGAGCAAGAACCTACTTGCTGCAGTTCAAATGACCAAGAACAAAATGTTTCCCTTGAGGATTGAGACATGTTTCTCATCTCAGGTTCGTGCTGCACCTCTCACACAATCAACTCTAAGGAGTGTGAATGAAGACCCCTCATGGCTATGGCACCTTGCATATGGTCATCTTGGCTATGCTGGTTTAAATTTATTGTCAAATAAAAGAATGGTAGAAGGTTTGCCACATGTAAGAAATTCTTGTGACAAGTGTGAGGCTTGTATTTTTGGTAAGCAACATAGGCTTCCCTTTAATTCTGGAAATTCTAGGGGGGCTAGATATCCACTAGAATTAGTGCATACTGACCTAGTCAGTCCTATGCAAGTTACTTCCATTGGGGGGAGTACTTATTTTATGACATTCATTGATGATTTCAGTCGTAGGACATAGGTGTATTTCTTAAAGAATAAATCTGAAGCATTTGATAAATTTGTAAAATTTAAGGCCCAGGCTGAAAGAGAATGTGGACGTTATATCAAGGTCCTAAGATTAGATAGAGGAGGGGAGTATACCTCCAATTCTTTTGTAAATTTTTGCAAGAAACGTGGCATTAAGAAAGAGCTCACAGCCAGCTATACACCACAACAGAATGGAGTGGCTGAAAGAAAGAATAGGACTATTATTGAAATGACAAAGAGCATGATGAAAGAGGAAGGTCTCCCAACTGAATTTTGGGGAGAGGCTATGGCAACAACAGTTTACCTAATTAATAGGTGTCCTACAAAGGCAGTTCGTGATAGAATTCCAATGGAAGCTTGGTTACGAATAAGATTGATAGTTGAACACTTAAGAGTGTTTAGATGTGTAGCATATGTACATGTTCCTAAAGAGAAAAGGCAAAAATTTGATGACAAAGGTGTGAAATACATTTTCACAAGGTACAGCTCAGAATCAAAGGCATACAGATTGTATGACCCACTGAACAACAAGATGATGCTTTCAAGAGATGTGGAATTTTTTGAAAATCAGCCTTGGTATGGTCAAATTGATGAGTCACCAAACACTTCAAGTAAAGTGCCAATTATGAGTGAAGAAGATGCTGATGAACAGCAAGAAGGAGCAGATAGAAGAAAAGGCAAGTAGATTCAGACAGTGCTGGGCTCCTCTAGGCATGACCAAGTGTCAGTACCGAGTACCAGTGAAGACCGACCAAGCCGGCAATGCAGCAACAATGAAGATTCTAATCCCACACTCTCCTCCCTATTACTAAGAAAGACCAAGAGTCTTAGGGAGATATACCAAGATGATAGGTATGAAGATTATGATGAGAGTGTTAATTTTGCATTATTTTCTCATAGCAATCCAATATATTTTGAAGAAGTTATTATGGAGAAGAAATGGTGTAATGTCATGGATGAGGAAATAGATGCTATTGAAAGGAATGAGACATGGGAGCTAACTAAATTGCCTCCCAAGAAGCAAGTGATTGGAGTGAAATGGGTCTACTAGACCAAATGCAATGCTGAAGGCAAGATTGATAGGCATAAGGCAAGGTTGGTAGTCAAGGGCTACAAACAACAGTATGGTAGAGATTATGATGAGACCTATGCCCCGGTTGCAAGAATGGAAACCGTGCGTGCTGTTGTATCAATTGCAGCTTAGCACAAGTGGAAGGTATTTCAAATGGATGTGAAGTCTGCCTTCCTAAATTGTGTATTGAAAGAAGAAGTGTATGTGGAGCAGCCACCTGGTTATGAAGTTGCAAGTGAAGAGAACAATGTATATAGATTGAAGAGAGCTCTTTATGGGCTCAAGCAAGCTCCACGAGCATGGTACAGTAGGATTGACTCATATTTGATGAGCAATGGCTTTAGCAAAAGAAATGGTGAGCCTACTCTCTACATCAAGGCAACAAATGGTAATGTGTTAATTGTTGTCTTGTATGTAGATGATTTGATTTTTTCTAGAAATGACAAGGGTCTAATTGGTGAGTTCAAAGAGGCCATAAAAAGTGAATTTGAAATTACAGACCTAGGTCTTTTGAAATACTTTCTAGGCATAGAAGTAAAACAAATGCATGATGGCATCTTCATCTCTCAAGAAAAGTATGCAGGGAAGATCTTGGAGAGATTCAAAATGCAGAATAGTAAGGCAGCCCCCACACCAATAGTAGTAGGTCTGAAGTTGAGCAAGGAAGACTCTAGCAAGAGAGTGGATCCAACACTATACAAGAGTATGGTTGGAAGTCTAATATATTTGACTGCAACTCGGCCAGACCTAATGCATGCAGTAAGTCTGATTTCCAGATTTATGGAAACACCAAAGGATTCCCATTGGCAAGTGGGAAAGAGGATCCTAAGGTATGTGAAAGGTACCAAGGGATTTGGAATTTTGTATACTGCAAATAATGATTTCAAGTTGGTTGGTTACACAGATAGTGATTGGGCTAGAAGTTTAGATCATAGGAAGAGCACTTCCGGATACATATTTCATATAGGATCGGGTGCAATTTCATGGGCATCCAAGAAGCAACCTATTGTTGCTCAATCTATAGCAGAGGTTGAATACATAGCAGCAAATGCAGCAGCATGTCAGGCTATTTGGCTAAGGAGGATCTTGATAGATTTGAATGAAAGGCAAGAGGATGGGACCACAATTTATTGTGACAACATCTCATCAATTGTATTATCCAAGAATCAAGTCTTCCATGGGAGAAGCAAGCATATTGAAATTAGATATCACTTCATCAAAGAGTTGGTGGAGAATGGGGATATCAAAATTGAATTCTGCAAGTCTGAGCAGCAGTTAGCAGACATTTTCACAAAGCCATTAGGCATTGGATCTTTTGTACACCTAAGAGAGTGTCTTGGTGTAGTTGATTTGGATCAGCTGTGATCCTTGTCTTTTGTTTGGCTCGGGACAAAGGGGGAGTGTTGGAAAACTTATTGTAGCATTGACGTTTACCCCTTTAGCCAAACGCTCACCTACCACTCTGACGCTCAGAACAGACAGAAAAGTTAATACGAAGTTTGCAGATCAAGCAGATCAGAGAGAAGTTGCAGAGCTGAGTAGAAAAGGAAGAAGGAAGGAAGTTTGTGTCTGCAATTGCACGTGGTTCCTTGTTCACTTTGTAAGTTTGTTGTTTGGATTCCTCCTGTTGAAGCAGTGATTGCTCCAGGCACCATTGTATGCAGCCATTAGAGTTGCAGGTTTAAAGGTCTATTAAAGTTTGAAGTATTATCAGTTTAGGGTTATTTTAAGGTTTTCTAGTTGAAGCCGAATGCTCCCAGATTTGTAATAGTTTAAATCTCAGATTGAATAGAAAGCAAGCCAGCATACTTACTCTATTGTTCATCATCATCTATTTTTTGGATTTAACAAGTTTGGTTGAAAGCTTAAAGCATTTGGCTTTCTGGTTTTAATGGTGAAAGCATTCACATTGAAATATTTCCTAAGTTTGAAATAGAACACTCGGCATCTTCTTTCTCAGTTGGAGCCGAGCTCACTCGGCATCCATTGGTGCTGAGCATTTGCTATGCAAGTGCCAAGCTGCTCTTTGTGCCGAGTTCACTCGGCACTTGTTGCCTGTCACTCGGCACCTTCATGTGTCGAGCAAGTGCCGAGTAAAACTGGCACTTGGCACTTTCATGTGCCGAACAACTTTTAAGTGCCGGGTATAAATTTTTTTAGTTTTTAGGGTTAGGTTTGTGAGTATTGAGTTTAAATTTTTTTTTAACTTATATTTCTCACATTACAAATACCAGATAGATACAAGTACTATTCTCATCTATCTGCTATGGTGATAAGACAAGTACACATCATATTAAGCTTCTCTATTCTATAGGCGGCTTAGTAACTTTGAGTGCAAGACAAATTATTAAATGTGGACATTAAACACAGAATATAACTCAATTGGAAAATATTCTGATTTGAATCTTTTTCATAAAGAATTTGTGATTTTGATGGCATCTTTATACATGGGGTTATGAATTCCATGCTATGTAGAGAGGAAAATTGCTCACCTTTCAATGTCCGGTGACATGTAAATAAAATAAGTAGTTGACCTATTTTGTGCAAAGAATGGTGATGACTTTCACTGGTAAGCTCATTTTTGTTGCATTTGATACTGTCTTACTCATTTCTAAAATTGTCATTATGAGATGACAAAATTAAGTGTTAAGTATTCAATTCATTCTACATTCATGTGAACTACTACTCATAAAATATAGATAAATAAATTTGACCAAAAAAATCTATCATTCTACATTCATGTAAACTACTATTCATAAAAGATAGATAAATAAATTTGACCAAAAAAACTATGGATAATATTATCATGACTTTTATTATTTTTGGATAATATTATCACGACTTTTATTGAATTATAAAACAATTGAGCTTAGTCAAATGTAACAAACAATGCTTCAATCTGCATTGTGCCATCTGTGATGGTGCTCCTTCAAGTTGTGTAACAGAAAAGAAAAACCTGTGAAGGAAATTCTGCTAACGGCTGTATTGTGGGCTTTTTCTGATTCAATTTTATCCGAGGCAACATTCTTGAGACGGTGTATACATCTTTGTTCTACAATTCTATTGAAACCCATATTCATTTTTACAAGCAGATTCTCCATATCTGTGCTAAACTGAATTAACCAAATATCCAGCTTGGAATAGAAAGGAGATCCAGTCTTCATCATTGTGATCCATTTGAGTTTGTGATATCAGAGGACATCTACAGAGAGGGCATGTAGTCTCTTGGTGATCAATCCATTTATCCAAACAACCCCTGTGAAACATGTGAGAGAAATTACAAAGCTCCCTAATTTCATCATCTCTCTCCAACAAGTTCAAGCACATGACGCACATAACATCCTCTTCTATCTCCCTACAACTCTCTCCAAATTTTATCGCGGGCAATTTACTTCTAAGCATCTCACCATCTGATGCCATTGAATTGACGCAAGGGATATTCAGCAATTTTGTTATAAGGAAGCAATGGTGGCCTGCAGGAAATCCCATGGCTTAGCAAAATGTTTAGACTCAAATCCAATGCACAAACCTCAGTGCCTTCTCTCCATTAGAAATGCGATTATTTATATTCCAAATTGTGCCTTGGCTAGTGAATCCTCAAGATCATTGTGGAAGAAGATTGTGAAGACCTGATTCTCAGGGTAAGTGGAAACCCTAAAATCTTATTCTCTTCAACTACCAAATCTATGCAGAATTTAGCGATTCACCCCACTCTATCTTATTTCCTAATGCAAGCTTTCATTATGGTTTCTGCAAATCGTTGATATATCTAAGACTTCTACATATTAAAATAATTATAATTCATTCACCGTCATTAAATTTGACATTAAATTCTGCTAATTTCTTGAATCAATAAACAAATTGTATTTGTTGTAAGGATGTAAAAGTAGATTTAGAATAGTCTTCCCAAGTTCGAGTTCTGCAGGCTGTGGAGGGACTTGCCGCTTATCGCCATCTTTCAACACTCAATTCCTAGACACCTTCCGTTTGGAAGTAGATATTTGAAGTAGCCGAGCTTGTCCATTATATATATGGGGAACAAAATTGACTGCAGGACTGAGCAAATGGTAACTGCAGAATTGAGCATATATTTCATGTGTAGGAATTCTTCATTTTCCAACTATACGAAAATGGTCTTCATGCCCTCGGATTGTAGATGTTGGGTAATGGGCTCATCCCACACCAAACTAGTATTCCATCGAACAATATAAAAATTGACAAAATATGAGGAGATCTTCAGCACACCTAATTCACTCAGACCTCCATGGGTGCAATACCCATGTCACCTTACGCAGTTAGGGCACGCACATTGTTACAAAATTCCTTCGTATTTGGTGGATAATCATTTTTTTGCTAGAAACGTTGGATTTGGATTTTGTTTCTGTTGGGATCAGTTTTATCAGTATTTGCAGCCGATGCGGGATGCCTTAGTTATAACAAACTTTACAGCTAGGAAATCAGAGAACCATAGACCATTTCATCCAAAACAATATAATTCTGTAAACAAGAACTTATACGAAAAGGAATTGCATAATGGAGTATTACCAAAATCGCTGAGCACAACCATTGTCACGAATTTATGAGATTTGTCCAACCCACTGCTGTCCGCCTTGTTGGAATATTTAATGCAGCAGTTGACATTTGCCCCTAGAGCCAAACGCTCACCTACCACCTCTAACATCCAGAACAGACAGAAACATAAATACGGTGGGTGAGATTTTTGAAATTAGAAATGAGGGGAAAAATGGAATGTGACAAAAGGGGATGTTTCTTCATTCATATTCATTCAGTCAGATTATTCAGAGTTCTAGTTCAACAGAGCAGAGAAAAGGAAGACGAAGAAAGTGGTCAGCAGATCCATTTGTTGCAGAGACAGAAGGAAGTATGTTCAGTGTCTCCAGTTGCATGTGACTCCTCTGTTCATTCTGTGAGTTGGTTGTTGTTTTGTTTTGACCAGTTGAAGCAGTGATTGCTCCAGGCACCTTTGTATGTAGCCATTAGAGCTGCAAGTTTAAAAGTTTATTGAAGTTTGAAGTATTATCAGTTTAGGGTTATATTAGGGTTTTCTGGTTGAAGCCGAATGCTCCTAGATTTTGTAATAGTTTAAATCTCAGTTGAATAGAAAAGCAAACATGCATACTTGAATCTATTGTTCTTCCTCTTCTATTCATTGTATTTGAGAAACTTGGTTGAAAGCTTAAAGTTTTGGTTCTCTGATTTTAATGGTGAAAGCATTCACGTTGAAATATTCTTTAAGTTATATTTATTTAGTTTGAAGTAGAACACTCATCATCCTCTTTCCAGTTGGAGCCAAGCTCACTTGGCATCTATTGTTGCCGAGCTTCTACTTTGTGTGCCAAGCTAATGGCACCTACTACATTCCTCTTCAAGTGTCGAGCATCCTGTCATCACACCTGTTGCTTGTCACTCGAAACCATCAAGTGCCAAGCAACCTATCACTCGGCACCATCAAGTGCTGAGCAAAACTGGCACTTGACACCTTCATGTGCCGAGCAAAGATTTTAAGTTTAGAGTTGTGAGTTGTAATTTAATTTAATATATTTCTCACATGGTATCAGAGCTTTGAGGCCCCACATTGAAAGTGAGTTAGGAAAAAAAAAATTCTGCGATATTTATCATGGCAGGAGATGCAGGAAAGATATGGCAGGCCACCACTATTCAATGGGCAAAACTATGATACATGGGCAAAGAAGACGAAGACCAAATGGTTGCAAATGATTTGTGGAAGTTTTTTGTTAATAGGTTCAATGATGTGACAGACCCAACTCAGTATGCTGCCCTCACAAATGTACAAAAGACTCATTTGAAAGAGTCAAGGAGGAAGGATGCTAAGGCATTAAGTCTTATTGAAACAGCAATGACAGAGACAGTATTCCCAAAGATTGCAAGAACAAATTATGCAAAGGAAGCATGGGATATCCTTGAGACAAACTTCAAAGGAACAGATAAAGTCCATACTATAAAGCTACAGAACATAAGGAGGGAGTTTGAGAACTTTTAGATGAAGGAAAATGAACTAGTTGTAGACTTTAATTCAAGGACCTCCAATGTGATTAACCAACTAAAGTCAAATAGAGAAGACTATCAAAAGCAAAGGATAGTGGAAAAGATATTCAGAAGTTTACCTCATAAATATGACAATTTGGTCATGACCACTGAAGAGGCAAAAGACCTCACTATTTTGACAATGGATGAGTTAATGGGTACATTTCAAACCCATGAGCATAGGATCAACAGATCTACATCTTCTTCTCCCTAAGAGCAAGCATTCAAGGCTCAATCAAATCCAAGAGGAAGGGGGAGAGGAAGAAATGGCTCAGGCAGAAACTCCAAATGTAGATGCCGAGGAAATAGAAGACAAAAAAATGTTGCAGCAGAAAGCTTAGGAAGAGTAGATGGAGCAAGTAGCTCTCAAAATGCCTCAAGAAGAGGTAAGAAAAAATACAACTCAAATAAGAGTAATGTAGAATGCTACTACTATCATAAATATGGGCATTATGCAAGTGAATGTTGAAAGAAGCAAAGTGATCAGTTAGGACAAGCAAATGTGGCTGATGTTAACATGAGAAGTGGAAATAATGCTACTACCTTCCTCATGTGTAATGTTGGTAAAGAAGGAAGCCCTAAGGTTTGGTACCTTGACAGTGGATCTAGCAACCACATGAGTGGCAATGAAACCTTATTTTCATTCATTGACAAGAGTTTTAAATCTGAAACTAAAATAGATAACAATAGAACCCTACCAGCTGTTGGTAAAGGATATATTATTGTCCGCATCAAGATATGTGAGAAGAAGGAAATACAAAATGTATATTTTTCCCTTGGTATGAAGCACAATTTGATGAGCATTGGTCAGCTCATTCAAAATGGACACAAGGTGCTGATGGAGAATGACAAGTGTGTCATCCATGAAAAGGATGGAAGCAAGAAATTACTTGCAGCAGTTCAAATGACAAAGAATAGAATGTTTCCCTTGAAGATGGAGACATGTTTCTCATCTCAAGTTGGTGCTACACCTCCCACACAATCAGTTCTAAAGAGTGTGATTGAAGACCCCTCATGGCTATGGCATCTCAGGCATGGTCATCTTGGCTATGCTGGTTTAAATTTATTGTCAAATAAAAGAATGGTAAAAAGTTTGCCACGTATAGAAAATTTATGTGACAAGTGTGAGGCTTGTATTTTGAGTAAGCAACATAGGCTTCCCTTTAATTCTAAAAATTCTAGGAGGGCTAAATATCCATTAGAGTTAGTGCATACTGACCTAGTCGATCCTATGCAAGTTACTTCAATTGGGGGGAGTACTTATTTCATGACATTTATTGATGATTTCAGTTGTAGGACATGGGTGTATTTCTTAAAGAATAAATCTGAAGCATTTGAAAAATTTATAGAATTTAAAGCCCAGGCTGAAAGAGAATGTGGACACTATATCAAGGTCCTCAGATCAGATAGAGGAGGGGAGTATACCTTCAATTCTTTTGTAAATTTTTGCAGGAAACATGGTATAAAGAAAGAGCTCACATCCACCTATACACCACAGCAGAATGGAGTGGTGTAATGATCCCATCTTTTGGCCTTCATGTTCTCCAAAATCTAACTGAAGGATAAGAAAAAATAAAGTCATTCAATTAAAAATTAAAAGGTGACTTTGTATTAAAAGCTTCTAGGGTATGTATTAATTATTGGAAGGATAGAAGCCTCTCGTGATTTAATTAATTATTGTCAGGGAGGAATTTTTAGGGTATGCATTAATTATTGGAAGGAGGAAGCTTCTGGCTCTTGCAATTAATTAATGTTTTAGTTCCTTCCAAAAGGATGAAGAAAAGGATAAATAGGGCTGAAAGTATCATTGTTTAGCATGGCATTATTGTATCGGAAGATTATGACTTGTATTTGATAAGAGCTTGGATGTGTGAATCACACTCCTTTTTTTGGCAATAGAGGACATTCATTCTCTATTGTAACATTCTAGACATCATTCCCTTAGGGTTTGGCCTTTGGAATACATCTCTTTGTAATTGATTGCAACATTTTCAGCATTAATATAATTTCAGCCTTGGTTCAGCTTTTGGGCATTCTTGGGTGTCCATTATAGTGTTATCAGAGCTTACTTGCAAAGTGTTTCATGAAGTTATAACTGGTAGGTGCCCATTATAGTGGTATCAGAGCTTACTTGCAAAGTGTTTCATGAAGTTATAACCGGTAGGTTCCCATTATAGTGGTATCAGAGCTATTAGTCCTACCATCCTGTGAAGTTCTTATAGGAAATTTGGAATAGCGAGATAAAGGGAAAGAGTTTGACAAAATGTATACCAGTCCAGATCAAGAAAATGCAATGCGTAGGTTACTAAGTTCATTAGAGGAGGGGCAACAGATGCAACAAGAGCATAACAGGCGAATGGATATAATGTTGCAGCTTATGGCTAGACAGATGGGCATCAATATTGACAATATGTATGTTGCTCTAGTGTAGAAAGAAGTTGTTTCCTCAGGTGGGATCGAGACACATATAGAGCCACCTAGCTATGATGCTAGTGATATGGAGTCCATCGATGTAGGATTAGAAGAATGCAAGGATACTATCATATCAGCAGCCACTTCTATGTCAGTTGAACCATCCAATGAGGAGTTTGGTAGTATGCATGCAGTTGTAGATGTGTGTTCTGATGATAGTACACTTTTTATTGCAAATGAGGTGAGAAATATAGTGACAGAGTCATATTATACTATCAATCAACAAAGTGTTAATGTTCACTCTTGGGATAGTACTATGTTCAATATGGATGCAACATTGTCTTATGACAATCTGATATTTGAGGCTGATGTTGATCATTCACTTGAGTGGAGTTGGGCTCAGTTTTCACCATCTACAAAGATTCAATTTTGGGTTGCAGTAGTTGGGAGGAAGAGGTTTCATAGATCTTCTATGGAGCCGCCTTCTGGTGACATCCAGACTTATACTTCTTCAGCACAAGTTTTGGGAGCTAACTTGCAAGACATGTGGTTGGTCTTAATGATGTTCATTTGTAGTTTGTTTAATGTCCATATGGATATCACATATTACTCCAATTGGGATCCAGGTGGAGGTTGGAGTTCATTATGTTACTTAATTGCTTGAGGACAAGCAATTTCAAGGAGGGCAGATTTGTAATGATCCCATCTTTTGGCCTTCATGTTCTCCAAAATCTAAGTGAAGGATAAGAAAAATTAAAGTCATTCAATTAAAAATTAAAAAGTGACTTTGTATTAAAAGCTTCTAGGGTATGTATTAATTATTGGAAGGATAGAAGCCTCTCGTGATTTAATTCATTATTGTTAGGGAGGAATTTCTAGGGTATGCATTAATTATTGGAAGGAGAAAGCTTCTAGCTCTTGCAATTAATTAATGTTTTAGTTCCTTCCAAAAGGATGAAGAAAAGAATAAATAGGGCTGAAAGTCTCATTGTTGAGCATGGGATTATTGTATCGGAGGATTATGACTTGTATTTGATAAGAGCTTGGATGTGTGAATCACACTCCCTTTTTTGGCAATAGAGGACGTTCATTCTCTGTTGTAACATTCTAGACATCATTTCCTTAGGGTTTGGCCTTTGGAATACATCACTTTGTAATTGATTGCAACATTTTCAGCATTAATATAATTTCAGCCTTGGTTCAACTTTTGGGCATTCCTAGGTGTCCATTATA
Organism: Cupressus sempervirens; assembly: GCA_028749045.1. Lineage (NCBI taxonomy): Eukaryota > Viridiplantae > Streptophyta > Pinopsida > Cupressales > Cupressaceae > Cupressus > Cupressus sempervirens. The sequence continues at coordinate 205,966,989 of CM053783.1, forward strand.
GTGGTATCAGAGCTTACTTGCAAAGTGTTTCATGAAGTTATAACTGGTAGGTGCCCATTACAAGTGGCTAAAAGAAAGAATAGGAGCATTGTTGAAATATCAAGAAGCATGATGAAAGAGAAAGGTCTCCCAACTAAATTTTGGGGAGAAGTTGTGGCAATAGTAGTTTACCTAATCAATAGGTGTTCTACAAAGGAAGTCTATGACAGAATTCCAATGGAAACATGGTCACGAGGACGATGGGCAGTTGAACACCTAAGGGTGTTTGGATGTGTTGCATATGCTCATGTGCCTAAAGAGCAAAGGTAGAAATTGGATGAAAAAAGTGTGAAGTGCATCTTCATAGAGTATAGCTCAGAATAAAAGGTATATAGATTTTATGATCCATTGAACAACAAGATGTTCCTTTCAAGAGATGTAGAATTTCTTGAAAATCAGTCGTGGTATGCTCCAACTGATGAGTCACCGAGCACTTCAAGTAAAGTGCCAATTATGAGTGAAGAAGATGTTGATGAACAGTAAGAAGATGAAGCAAATAGAAGAAAAGGCAAGTAGGTTTAGTTATTGCCAAGCTCCTCTAGGCATGATGAGTGTCAGTGCCGAGTAACAGTGAAGACCGAGCTGGTCGGCAAAGCAGCAACAATGAAGATTTTGATCCCACACTCTCCTCTCTGTTACCAAGAAAGACTAAGAGTCTTAGGGAGATATACCAAGATGAAAGGTATGAAGATTATGATGAGAGTGTTAATTTTGTATTATTTTCTCATAGTGATCCAATATATTTTGAAGAAGCAATCAAGGAGAAGAAATGATGTAAGGCCATGCATGAAGAAATAGATGCTATAAAAAGAAATGAGACATGAGAGCTAACTGAATTGCCTCCCAAGAAGCACGTGATTGGAGTGAAATGAGTCTACAAGACCAAATACCGGCAGTGAACCTGAGGAAATCCAGGCAGTCATATGCAAATAGTGTTGGAAAACTAAATGCGATGGTTGTCTTGCCCCTTTGAGCCAAATGCTCACCTACCCCACTGACGTCCAAAACAGACATAAACATAAATAAGGTGGGTAAAATTTTTGAAATCAAAAAAGAGAGGGAAAATGGAATGAGACAAAAGGACTGATTATTCATTTATTCTAGAGAGTTTTTTGTAGATCAAGCAGATTAGAGAGAAGTTGCAGAACTAAGCAGAGAAGGAAGAAGGAAAGAATTTTGTGCCTACAGTTGCACGTGCTTCCCTTGGTCACTCTGTAAGTTTGTCATTGTTAGATTCGTCTTGTTGAAGTAGTGATTGCTTGAGGCACCATTGTATGCAGCCATTAGAGCTGCAAGTTTAAGGTTTAAAGTTTAAAGTTTATTGAAGTTTGAAGTATTATCAGTTTAGGGTTATCTTAGGGTTTTCTAGTTGAAGCCGAATGCTCCCAAATTTTGTAATAGTTTAATGAAGATTGAATAGAAAGAAAGCAAGCATACTTGAATCTATTGATCTTCCCTTGTATGTTACATTTGAAAAATTTGTTTGAAAGCTTAAAGCTTTGACTCTTTGGTTTTAATGGTAAATGCATTCATGTTGGAATTTTCTAAGTTATAAACTTTAGTTGGAGCCGAGCTCACTCGAAATCCATTGGTGCCTAGCATTTCATTTTGGCCGAGCATTGCCTTTGTGTGCCAAGCTTACTCGGCTTCCTTATGCTGAGCTAACTCGGCACCTATATTCTTCCTGTCACTCGGCACCATCAAGTGTCGAGGAACCTGCCACTCGGCACCATCAAGTGCCGACCAAAACTGGCACTCGACACCTTCATTTGCCAACAAAATATTTAAGTGCCGAGTAAAATTTTAAGGTTTAGGGTTGAGTTGTGAGTTAAATTTTTTTTAACTTATATTTCTTACATGGTATCAAAGCTTTGAGGCCCCACATCCATAGTGTGTTAGGGCAGTTGTTTTCTTGGGATATATATCATGGCAAGAGATGCAGGAAAGATATGGCAGCAGCCACCATCATTTAATGGATAGAATTATTATACATTTGCAAAGAAAATGAAAATCATTATGGTTGCAAATGATTTGTGGGAGTTTGTGGTCAATGGATTCAATGATGTGACTGATCCAACTTAGTATGCTGCCCTCACAAATGCATAGAAGACTCATTTGAAAGAATCAAGGAGGAAAGATACAAAAGCATTAAGTCTTATTGAAGCAGCAATGACAAAGATAATTTTCTCAAAGATTGCAGCAGAAAATTATGCAAAGGAAGCATGGGATATCCTTGAGACAAACTTCAAGGGGACTGATAAAGTCCGTACTGTAAAGCTATAGAACATCAAGAGGGAGTTTGAGAACCTTCAAATAAAGGAGAATGAATCAGTTGCAAACTTTAGTTCAAGGACCTCCAATGTGATTAACCAGCTGAAGTCAAATGGAGAAGACTATCAAGAGAAGAGGATAGTGGAAAAGATATTGAAGAGTTTACCTCATAAATATGACAATTTGGTCATGACCATAGAAGAGGGAAAAGACCTCACTACTTTGACAATGGATGAGTTGATGGGTTCTCTTCAAACCCATGAGTATAGGATCAATAGATCCACATCTTCTTCTACCTAAGAGCAAGCATTCAAGGCTCAGTCAAATCCAAAAGTAAGGGGGAGAGGAAGAAATGGCTCAGGCAAAAACTCTAGAGGCAGAGGCCGAGGTAATGGAGGACAAAGGAATGCTGCAGCAGAAAGCTCAGGAAGAGCAGATGGAGCAAGTAGCCCACAAAATACTTCAAGATGAGGTAAGAAAAATTACAACTCAAATAAGAGTAATGTAGAATGCTACTACTATCATAAATATGGGCATTATGCAAATGAATGCTAGAAGAAGCAGAATGATTAGTCTAGACAAGCAAATGTGGCTAATGTGAATATGGAAAGTGGACCGAATGCTGCTACCTTCATCATGTGTAATGTTGGTGAAGAAAGAAGCCCTGAAGTTTGGTACCTCGATAGTAGATGTAGCAACCACATGAGTGGCAATGAAACTGTGTTTTCATTCATTGATAAGAGTTTCAAATCAAAGATTAAAATGGGAAACAATGGAACCCTACTAGTTGTGGGCAAAGGATCTATTATGGTCCACACCAAGAAAGGTGAGAAAAGGGTAATACAAAATGTGTATTTCACCCTTGGTATGAAGTATAATTTGATGAGCATTGGTCAGCTCATTCGAAATGGATACAAAGTGTTGATGGAGAATGACATGTGTGTCATTCAAGAAAAGGATGGGAGGAAGAATCTACTTGCAGTAATTCAAATGACAAAGAACAGAATGTATCCCTTGAGGATAGAGACATGTTTTTCATCTCAAGTTTGTGCTGCACCTCATACACAATCAGCTCTAGGGAGTGTGATTGAAGACCCCTCATGGCTAGATATCCATTAGAGTTAGTGCATAATGACCTAGTCAGTCCTATGCAAGTTACTTCCATTAGGGGGAGTACTTATTTCATGATATTCATTGATGATTTCAGTCGTAGGACATGGGTGTATTTCTTAAAGAATAAATCTGAAGCATTTGTTAAATTTGTAGAATTTAAAGCCCAGGCTGAAAGAGAATGTGGACACTATATCAAGGTCCTTAGATCAGATAGAGGAGGGGAGTATACCTCCAATTCTTTTGTAAATTTTTGCAGGAAACATGGTATAAAGAAAGAGCTCACAGCCAGTTATACACCACAACAGAATGGAGTGGATGACAGAAAAAATAGGACCATTGTTGAAATGAAAAATTGCATGATGAAAGAGAAAGGTCTCCCAACTGAATTTTGGGGAGAGGCTATGGAAACAATAGTTTATCTAATTAATAGGTGTCCTACAAAGGCAGTCTATGACAGAATTCCAATGGAAGCTTGGTCACGAATAAGATGGATAGTTGAACACCTAAGGGTGTTTGGATGTGTTGCATATGCACATGTGCCTTAAGAGAAAAGAAAAAAATTGGATGACAAAGGTGTGAAATGCATTTTCACAAGGTATAGCCCAGAATCAAAGGCATACAGATTGTATGACCCGTTGAACAACAAGATGATGCTTTCAAGAGATGTGGAATTTTTTGAAAATAATCTTGGTATCGTTCAATTGATGAGTAACCGGGAACTTCAAGTAAAGTGCCAATTATGAGTGAAGAAGATGCTGATGAATAGCAAGAAGAAGGAACAAATAAAAGAAAAGGCAAGCAAGTTCAGATAGTGCCAAGCTCCTCTAGGCATGACCGAGTGTTAGTGCCAAGTACCAGTGAAGATCGAGCTAGTCGGTAATGCAACAACAGTGAAGATTCTGATCCTACACTCTCCTCCCTATTACCAAGAAAGACAAATAGTCTTAAGGAGATATACCAAGATGAAAGGTATGAAGATTATGATAAGAGTGTTAATTTTGCATTATTTTCTCATAGTGATCCAATATATTTTGAAGAAGCAATCAAAGAGAAGAAATGGTGTAAAGCCATGGATGAGGAAATAGATGCTATAGAAAAGAATGAGACATGGGAGCTAACTGATTTGCCTCCCAAGAAGCAAGTGATTGGAGTGAAATGGGTCTATAAGACCAAATGCAATGCAGAAGGCAAGATTGATAGGCATAAGGCAAGGCTAGTAGTCAAGGGCTACAAACAGTAGTATGGAGGAGACTATGATGAGATATATGCCCTTGTTGCAAGAATGGAAACCGTGTGTGCTGTCATAGCAATTGCAACTCAGCACAAGTGGAAGGTATTTAAAATGGATGTGAAGTCTGCCTTCCTAAATGGTGTATTGAAAGAAGAAGTATATGTGGAGCAGCCACTTGGTTATGAAGTTGCAGGTGAAGAACACAAAGTATATAGATTGAAGAGAGCTCTTTATGGGCTCAAGCAAGCTCCACAAGCATGGTACAACATGATTGACTCATATTTGATGAGCAATGGCTTTAGCAAAAGCAATGGTGAGCCTACTCTCTACATCAAGGCAGTACATGGTAATGTATTGATTGTTGTCTTGTATGTAGATGATTTAATTTTTACTGGTAATGACAAGGCTCTAATTGGTGAGTTTAAAGAGGCCATGAAAAGTGAATTTGAGATGATAGACCTAGGTCTCTTGAAGTAATTTCTAGGCATAGAAGTAAAACAAATGCATAATGGCATTTTCATCTCTCATAAAAAATATGCAGGGCAGATCTTGGAGAGATTCAAAATGCAGAACAGTAAGGCAGCCCCAACATCAACAGCAATAGGTCTGAAGTTAAGCAAGGAAGACTCTAGCAGGAGAGTGGATCCATCACTATACAAGAGTATGGTTGGAAGTTTAATGTATTTGACTGCAACTTGGCCAGGCCTAATGCATGTAGTAAGTCTGATTTCTAGATTTATGGAAACACCAAAGGATTCACATTGGCAAGCAAGAAAGAGGATCCTAAGGTATGTGAAAGGTACCAAGGGATTTGGGATTTTTTATACTGCAAATGTTGATTTCAAGTTGGTTGGTTACACGGATAATGATTGGGCTGGAAGTGTAGATGATAGGAAGAGCACTTTTAGATACATGTTTCATATGGGATCAGGTGCAATTTCATGGGCATCCAAGAAGCAACCTATTGTTGCTCAATCTATAGCAGAGGCTGAATACATTGCAGATAATGCAGCAACATGTCAAGCAATTTGGCTAAGGAAGATCTTGACAGATTTGAATGAAAGGCAAGAGGATGGAACCACAATTTATTGTGACAACATCTCATCAATTGCATTTTCCAAGAATCTAGTCTTCCATGGGAGAAGCATGCATATTGAGATCAGATATCACTTCATCAGAGAGTTGGTGGAGAATGAGGATATCAAAATAAATTTTTGTAAGTTTGAGCAGCAGCTAGTAGACATTTTCACAAAGCCATTAGGCATTGGAACTTTTGTACACCTAAGAGAGTGTCTTGGTGTAGTTGATGTGAATCAGTTGTGATCCTTGTTTGTTTGGCTTGAGACAAAGGGGGAGTGTTGGAAAACTAAATGCGGTGGTTGTCTTGCCCCTTTGAGCCAAATGCTTACCTACCCCCCTGATGTCCAGAACAGACATAAACATAAATATGGTGGGAGAAATTTTTGAAATCAAAAAAGAGGGGGAAATAGAATGAGATAAAAGGACTGATTATTCATTCATTCTAGAGAGTTTTTTGTAGATCAAGCCGAGTAGAGAGAAGTTGCAGAGCTAAGCAGAGAAGGAAGAAGGAAAGAATTTTGTGCTTGTAGTTGCACATGCTTCCCTTGGTCACTCTGTAAGTTTTTCATTGTTAGATTCGTCCTGTTGAAGCAGTGATTGCTCCAAGCACCATTGTATGCAGCCATTAGAGCTGCAAGTTTAAGGTTTAAAGATTATTGAAGTTTGAAGTATTATCAGTTTAGGGTTATCTTAGGGTTTTCTGGTTGAAGTTGAATGCTCTCAGATTTTGTAAAAGTTTAATGAAGATTGAATAGAAAGCAAGCAAGCATACTTGAATCTATTGATCTTCCATTGTATGTTGCATTTGAGAAATTTGTTTGAAAGCTTAAAGCTTTGGCTCTCTAGTTTTAATGGTGAATGCATACACGTTGGAATTTTCTAAGTTATAAACTTTAGTTGGAGCCGAGCTCACTCGGCATCCATTGGTGTCGAGCATTTCATTTTGGCCGAGCATTGCCTTTGTGTGCCGAGCTCACCCGACTTCCTTATGCCGAGCTAACTCGACACCTATATTCTTCTTGTCACTCGTCACCATCAAATGCCGAGCAACCTGCCACTCGGCACCATCAAGTGCCAACCAAAACTAGCACTCGACACCTTCATGTACCGAGCAAATATTTAAGTGCCAAGTAAAATTTTAAAGTTTAGGGTTGAGTTGTGAGTTAAAAATTTTTTAACTTATATTTATCACAAATAGGAGTGTGAAGAAATTCAGGTGGCTCTCGCCCATAAGTGAAAGCCTATCGGCAACAAGCTAGAAGGATTCTTGTAATATGTGATGCATATTTAGTTTTGTTCATGGGAAATGTACGATATACTAAGTTTTTGAAATATTGTATCAATAAAAGTGTGTGTTTATTATTATATTTTTCTGTGTGGTTATATGGATTACATTTGTTTTGATAATTCAATTAGATTAACTGATAATGAATAATAAAAGCCTTATTCTTTAAAAGCATTAACGCAAAAAACTTATCTTTGAAAACTTATATTGTTAAAACTATAAACATAAACTTACACAAGCCAAAGGATCTACTAAATATTCAACCTATTATACCTTCAACAATTTGGCGACGGTTGACATTAATGAAGGGAACGTCATCCTCGATCTCATCAACGAGCTGCTGGATAAGTTGGAGATGGTTTTTGTGTTGTTTGTGTATCATCTGAGAATTCTCAGGGATTTGATGTCCCCTTCTGTAACGTTCATTGACCTCATCGATGGTATGGAAGGCTTTGTCGAAGACGTTAACAAGTGTGGGAATAATCATGTTGGCAAACACGACGCTTGTGTTTGCTCGAAAGTCAAAAAAATTAGTGTAGGAAAATATTTCATCCGGGGGAATAGAATTTGTGCTTGTTTGGGTCTCGAACTCAGGAGCTACGCACAACGGTACACCCAAGTGAAAAATTAATCTGAACAATAAAGGGAAAAATAAATAAAATAAAACCCTAGGTAGTCTTCAAATGTTGAAATTTTTAGCATTAATTTAGGTTTGATGTTCATTTGATGAGCAATTTTTTTCTGATATAGCTTACAGGTTTTTTTTGAAATAAAATAGTAACAAAGCAATTTCTCAATTTGAATAAAAAAGTTGAAGTAAAATTATTGAATATTTTAAAAAATTAAAGTAAAACTATTGAAATTTTTAAAATCTAGAATTGTAAAGTATATTACTTATATTTGAAGTTTTGGTAAAAACAATTTTGTGACAGGTAGGAGATTACTATTGAGATTAAGAGAAAAGAATTAGGCAATTAAAATAAAAGAGACTACCTAAAAATTATGTCAATATTCAAACTCTAGAAACTAGAAAATAATATCATACATATGAAGACTTGACTAAACTTGTTATAGGACATACCAGGTCACTATCGTAAACAAAATAGAAGCATCTTACAATTGATATAAAAGAGAATAAGTAAAATGTTTGCAAATTCTAAACTGTAGAACCTAGCAAAGTACTCCATTTATATATGATGACTTGCCTAAACTTCTTATGATAGGTACTGGATTACCGTTGAAAACCACATGAAAGTACCTAAAATTGAAATAAAAGAAACCAGCAAAAATAATTACAAAACCTAAACTCTAGAACTGAATAGAGAATGACTTCTTATAATACATCACTGTTAAAAAGAAGTACATAAAAGCATAAGACAATTGAAATAAAAGAACGTATAATATTTGCAAAAACCAGACTGTAGAACCCAGTAAGTACATCAGTTTACTATTGAAAACATCCCGAAATTTTTGACAATAGAAATAAATTGAAGGAAGTAAATTTGTTTCAAACCCCTAACTTCAGAATCAATCAAAGTAAACATCTGAACATAAAATGGACAAAATAAGAGGGTTTTTATAAATTACAAAATATTCTGTCTCTTTCTTAAATTACAAAACACGGTCGTTCTGTTGGGGAGTAGATGGGGAAATCCAGGAATTGCAGTGAAAACGGATAGGACCTTGACCAGGAATGAAAGTGCTGGTGTTTTCAGAAAGAACACTCATGCGTAGCAGCTGTCTCCAGAAATAGCTCCTGTGAATGAGTCCTACTTTAGGCCCCGTTTGGTTACTGGCATAGGAATAGAAAATTAGAATAGAAAAATGGAATGGGAATGGAAATGAGGAATGGGAATAGAAATAAGCAATTCCAATCATGTTTGGTGCACTTGGAATTCGACTGGGAATATGTTAATCTATTGTTTGGTTGTACAAAAATAGAATAGGAATAAGTTTAAGTTTTGTATTTTTAAAAATTTATTATTTTTTTAGTTAATTCATTTTCATTTTCATTTTTTAAAACAAATAGATATAATTTTTAAAAATGTTATTTAAAAAAAAAATTTTAAAAAAATTCAAAACGTAAGTAAAAAGAAAAATTCAAAAAATTCAAAAAAAATCAAAAAAGAAAAAAGAAAATTAAAAAAATAAAAATTTTAAAAAAATAAAAATAATTTTTTTTTTTAATGGAAAATCAGAATGGGAATGGAAATGGCCTATTCCAATAACAGATATTTTTTGGCATAGACATATGCTCATTTTAGGGGCAAAATTGGAATATGTCTTCCTATTCCCAATTCCGATTGAGCTTACCAAACAACGAATATAAAACATATTCTGATTTCGTTTTCCTATTCCACTCATATTCCAGCAACCAAACGGGGCCTTAAATATGTCAGTTCACTTACTGTTTTCCCTAATTCCGTCTATATAAAATATGTATTTTTTAGTAAATTGATCAAGTATTTATTATAAAAAGATGATAATTATAATTATTTGGTTAAAGAGGGTTTAACTAGCTAATATATACTCTATATAAAATGCGTCGAGAAGATGCATCGAGGCATTGAATTATCTCGGCATATTTTACATATAGAGTATATATTAGCTAGTAGCACACGTACTACATTGAACAAATTAATTTGATTAAGGTTCTAATTAGGTTTCTAATATAATTAAGGTATATGATTAGGGTTGGATCTAGCATTATGGTTAGAATGAAGGTTTGCCTAATGTTACTATTATCATGATAAGTGTTGCATTTTTTTATTAAGGTTGGGCTTAAGGGATTGGGATAAGGATTATCATTAGGGTTAGAGTTTACATCATAGTTATGATTAGAGTTAAAAATTAGGGCTATAATTTCATTTTATAAAGGCTAGGGTTAAGCTGTAGCTTCAATTTAAAGTTGGGTAGATTAAGGTTAGTATTTGGATTCATATATGTTTATATATTAAATTTGATACTATCATTTAGGATATAAGATAGATTTCATATGTTTGTATCTTAAACTTAATAATATACTTTACAGTTAGGATAATCTTGTTTGAATTTTATAGAAGTCAAGGTTCAATTAGGTTCAAAGTTAGGGTTATAGTTGAATTAGTTTAGTGTAAGGGTTAGGGTTTAATTGATTAGGTCACCCATTTTTTTATTATCTTTGAGCGAAGTATATCTTGGGAGCCTATAAAAGCTTAATTATGGTTATAGTCATGTATTTCTTTTTTGGTTTATGGTTAAAAGAGCTTAATATTAGGGTTAGGGTTAGAATTAGAATTTAGCTGTAGGTTTAGAATTAGATTAGGGTTTAAGTGTAGGATTATGATTAGGGTAAGGGTTTAGCTTACGTGAAAATAATTGTTAATGGTTAGGTTAGGGTTTTGATAATGGTTAAGGTTAGGCTTTGGATAATTATTTTATTTAAGGTTTAAGGTTATTAAGGTTAGGGTTTGGATAATTATTTTAGTTAAGGTTTAAGGTTAAAGTTAGGATTATGGTTAGGGATATGATTTAGGATTGAGACAATGATTAGGGTTAGGATCATGGTTGAAGGTTAGGGCTACAAATTATTGTCCATCAATTAGGGTTAGTATTAGGCTTTAGCATTTAGGATTTAGGGTTATACTTATGATTAGGGTTAGGGTATTGGTTTACATTTCTATTAGTATTATTTATAGAGTTAGGATATGGGTTGACATTGCTATTAGTATTAGTTTTAGGGTTATGGTTGTATGAGGGTTAAAATTTATGGATAGGATTATCATTAGGACTTATAATTTAGGATAAGGGTTGGGGCTTAACATCTAGTATAAGGGTTTATCATTTATGATTAGTGTTAGAATTATGGTTTAGTATAAAAATTAGTTTATAGCTTTTAGAATTAGAGTTTAGCATTTAAATTTAACATTTTAGGAATAGAGTACAAAGATTAGGGTTTAGTATTTAGGGTCATGATTTAACATTTATGATTTATGATTATATTAGGGTAAGGGTATGGGTTTAGATCATTGTTAGAAGTATGGTTAGAGGGTTAGGGTATGTGTTTACATCATTGTTAGAAGTATGGTTAGAGGGTTAGGGTATGGGTTTACATCATTGTTAGAAGTATGGTTAGAGGGTTAGGGTATGGGTTTACATCATTGTTAGAAGTATGGTTAGGGGGTTAGGATTTGTATTGGGGATAAGATTTTGGATTATGGTTTTAACACATAGTTTCAATATTTATAATTAAAGTTAGGATTATGGCTTGACATTTATAATTAGGGTAAATAGTATTATTTTCTAGGATAGGATTTATGATTTTGGGTTTTTATCATTTAGGATTTAAGGTTTTGGGTACAATTAGGGTTGGGGAATTCATTTGACATGGTTAGTCTTATTGTTAAGGTTAGGGAACTAGTATTATGAGTTACTATTTAATGTTGGGGTTTATCATTTAGGTCTATGGTAAAAATTGAGATTTAGGAGTTATGGTTGAGCATCTATGATTAGGGGTTATAATTTATGATTAGGATTTTGCAGTTAGGATTATGACCAAGCTTAGTATTTAGGACTATTGTTTAGCATTGAGGTTTAAGATTTAAAATTGAAGTATTTAGGATTTAGGATTATGATTAAGATTTAAGTATACATAACATTATGATTAGTATTATGGTTAGGGTTAGAGTTCAAGTATTAAACTTAATATTTGGAGTTACAATTAGGGTTATGGCTTAGCATTTAGTATTAGGGTTAGGGTTACTCACATTACAATTTTGATTAAGGTTAGAGTTTAGGATTATGATAAGATTTTACCTCGAATGTTTAGTATTGTGTTTAAGATTATGGTTTTATTAGGTTTAGGAATTAGGATTGGGATTTAAATTTAATGATTAGGATTACTATTAGGGCTGAGTTTTACATATTGCACTCTGGCTATTCCTTTTTTAAAATTAAAAATATGAAATCATCTAAAACTTTATTGTAAAATTGATCTCAAGTATTCATATTCATGTAGGTTTAAGAGTTAGAATTTAAGTATTTAGTATTTAGGTTTATGATTAAGATTTAAGTATACTTTACATTGTAATTAGTATTATGATTAGTGTTAGAGTTCAAGTATTAAGCTTAGTATTTGGAGTTACAATTAGGGTTATGACTTAGCATTTAGTATTAGGGGTATGGTTACTCACGTTACAATTTTGATTAAGGTTAGAGTTTAGGATTATGATAAGATTTTACCTTGAATGTTTAGTATTATGGTTTTATTAGGTTTAGGAATTAGGATTGGGGTTTAAGTTTAATGATTAGGATTGCTATTAGGACTGAGTTTTACATATTGTACTCTAGCTATTTCTTTTTTAAAATTAAAAATACAAAAACATCTTAAACTTTATTGTAAATATCTTAAACTTTATTCTAACCCTTAACAACAGAATTCAAATTGATTAAATTGCATGAATATAAATATAAATATAAATATGTTCTTACTTAATATGTTTCTTATCATATAAATATTTGAAAATGTATAGTATCTTTTAATTTATGTTTAATGAATTTTTTTTAAACTACTAAATTTAATTAATTCTTCAAAAATATTTTTCAACGTTAAAATATATTCTTTGTTTTTTTAAAATATAATTATTTCATAATGTAAATAATAAAAATTAAACTTATATTTATACAAAGAACATATTTTTAAAAATAGAATATTTCTATATTTTAGTAGGTATATTTAAAATCAAACTTTGAAACTTACATCTACATAGAAATAGAACATTTCTATAATCTTTTAAATATATTTAATCTTTCTAAACTTTTCTCAAATGTATACATAGCAATTCACATATAAATTCTAATTATTTTATAAATATCTAATAAGAATACTCAGAATTCTGATGATCTGATACAATTGATAATACTAAATTAATTCCTAACAAAAAAAATATAGTTGAATAAACACAACATCATTTAGATCTGCGAGTACGATTCATTATTATCTGACGAAACTAAAAATCATTTCAATGCACATTTTGAGGGTGTGATTCATTTCTGCAAATTCTTCTTTAGGAATGATTTACATTTGAAACACAATAGTTTATGTAATTCTAAATAAAAGTATATAAATTCTGTATAGAACATTTAGAAATTTATCGCTCAAAAAAGTGAAAAATATCCAATAATATTATACAAAAACTTTGACAGTCTTAGTGAAATAATGTAAATTATGGATACACCCATCAAATTTAGGACAACAATTGAACCAATCTAAATAGTTATTTTATTTCGTTTGAATCATCCCCATAATATGATCTCAGAATGCTTGACAAATTATAGAATGAAATCTAAAAATGCTTTCCGGAAAATAATTTCTACGAATAAAAACATAACCAAACAAAAACTGAATAAAGAGAGACTCTACAAATAGGACATAACCATATACAAACAAAAAATGATGAAAGAGAAACCCTCAGCTCGTATCCCTTTCACAATGAGAAATTACAGGAAAGATTTTTTTTGTAAGGATTCCGAGATTGTTTGTAAGGATTCCCCTCCCAAGACTCCCCAAAGTTGCATGTTTTCTGCACACAGGATATCCCTCTTAGAGCTTTGCCAAATTCCTTCTGTTAATCTTCGTATCTATGAGCATTTCTTCAACAATAAATACTCCCTGATCAATTCATCGCAACTTTTCTTCTAATGTAAAAAGAGAGAGATTTCCATTGCATCTTCCATAGAACACGCTGATTTTTCTACATCCACCATTAAAAGCAGCAGCAGTGCTCCGCACATTCCCAACCTTGAGCCTCTGACCCTCTTCCTGATGTAGGAAACTCCAACATAAACAAAAAAAATTGTTAAAGAGGAAGTTGTGGAAGATTTTAAAAGGGCAAGAGATGATTGAAATCTTCTTTTTCTCCCATTCGTATCCCATTGCTATTTCCAATAGTGCACATTTCTTCTTGTTGCTGGCAATTGTACTACAATATGGAGCGACAGCTAGTGTAATGAAGCATCTAAGTGGCAGATGGTGTACTGGAGTATGACAGGTGGTGTAATTCTTTTTTCTTACACTGTTACATTCGTTGGGCTCCTATAGTGGAGGTCTACTGCCATTGTACATAATAAAGTAAAATTAGAAGAAATTATAAAAGATAAATATTTTTTCTGAGATCAAATAGGTAACAAAATAAAATCAATATCATTATTCCTACTAAATCTATCATATATTAGAAAATTTGTATCATTTCAACTAATTTATTTATCTGTTTACATATTTGAAATAAATTTAGTTAAAATCAATATTCATTTTATATATAAAAAAGTCACAAAGTTCATTAAGAATAATTTATTTTCATAAATTTATAAATTTTTATTTTATGTTCTTTTCATTTCTATTTCCTCTTTTCTTGTATTAAAATATTAGTTAGCAACTTTCTTATATAAAACTATTGTTTAATTATTAAATAATCAATTATCTTATTATTAATAAGATGTCATTAAATAGATAATGTATCCATTTTTAAGAACTATTTTTCTATTTGAAATAATACAAATATAATTAATAAATCATTTCTATTAAAAGATATACTTTCATATCAAAGATTTTCCAAAAAAATTTTAATCTAAGAATTCATATTCTCTTCTATCTAATAATTAAAAGCTCTTCATATATATATATATATATATATATATATATATATATATATATATATATATATATATATATATATATATATATATATATATATATATATATATATATATATATATATATATATATATATATATATATATATACATAGTGCAATTTGTAGTAAATCTACTAAATAGCTTTACATTAGATTGTGTGTTAATCACAGTATGAATGAGTAACTTTGAATCATATTGTGAATGACTAACCTATAGTGCGTCATTAAATGTCATTCCAAATACAGGAAAAAAATAAATAAAATCTAATTAAAAAATGAATAACCTATAGTGAGTCATTCAATTTAATGTCATTCCAATTGCCCAAATATCAAAAAATTTAATTTTTAAAATCCTTGCCATTTTAAACTATGGTCATTCCTTGAAAGAACCTCTCTTTAAGCATTAAAATGCTTTCGTCTCCTCAATCTTTTTAAACACTTTTTCCTTTCAAATATCTTTGGTTTGTTCCTAGCTCCATCTAACACTTCAAATTTATAAAGTTCGATTCTCGAGTTTTTGCAGGTTAATGGAAGGAACCAAAATACGTTATTCAACCAAATCATTAACCATTGACCTTTAAAAAGGTTAAGGTTTGGGGTCCAAAACATGTATTTTGAACCATTAAGATTAACCTCTCATCCAAAAAGGTTAAGGTTTGTTTTTCAAAACATGTATTCTGAACCATTAACCTTAACCTCTCATCCAAAAAGGTTAAAGTTAGAGGCTCAAAACACATATTTTGGAGGTGGTTATTAATCTCATTGTCCACAAGTTTAAAATTCCATATGTGATTCAAATGGAGTAATGTTTTTGTGAAGAAAGAGAATTGGGTTTGAAAGGATCACTTTGGCTATCATCTTTCAACACACAAAGATAGTACCTTTGAATTGAAGAGCATAGCCAAACATTAGAATTCCATTGAAAAACTTTATCTTCCACCTAGCTTGCACAACTAGAGATTAACAACATATGAGTGAAAACAATGAGAAAGCATGTAAATTGTTTCTTTTAACATTGTGACCATTATTGAGACCAAAGGCAAGGTACATAGTTTATGTTGATTAAGAAATTTGAAAATCTCAATCAGCAACATGGGCATAGTTATGAAAAAGCATTGTGGAAAGAAAGAGTCACAAATATGAAGCTTAGGAATTAGTTTGAAAAGTCAATGAAGAAAACCATCCATCACTTCCCACCCACAAATGTGCAAGTTTGGTTGTAGATATGTGTTAATTGAGATAGAGGTAATGCACATGAGTTGTTTGACAAAATGCTCACGGAATGAAAATTTCAAGTATTGACAAAGGAAAGACCATGCCCACAATCTATTTGATTGAATGCCTCATCTAAACATGGTGGTAACGAGCATGGATACTAGTCCATCACCATTCATATATACATATAGGTTCTCACTTTGACTGATTCAAATGTTGTGATCAAATGAGAAGACTCCTTAGAATGGGATAATACATGTGGTTTGAGCATCAGTACAATGGGCCCATTCTTGTGGAGACTATCATGAGAACCACAGTGATATATATGAGCAAAGCACGAGCCTCTTAATTTTACATCCATCAAAGCATAAAAGATAGAGATATTTTGTTAGATGTTTTAGTTACAATTGCTCTAGTATACATGTATATAAAATGAGGAAACTTTGACAAGGCACATGAGTTGTGTAACAAAATACCTCAAGAATGTGTTTTGTGGAACACTATGATTGCAGGATATACACAGAATGGATTTGTTGAAAACACTCTAGAAAGTATCAAGCAACTACCGTTTAATTATAAAGCTAGATTCTACAACCTTGCCAATATCCCTCCTGCCTGTGCATAAATGGGAGTTTTTGAAAAGGGTATTGACATATATCAAAGCATGATAGAAGAAGGGTGGTTGCCAGATATTATAGTTATAAATTCTCTAAAAGACATGTATGCAAAATGTTGATCGAGCACTAGTAAACTATTTGACAGAATGCCTCAAGGTAATCAGGAGAACATGGCTTGCCCATTCAGCAATAAAGAAGTCTTGGGTGCCAATGAATCAAAATATTTGAAATTGACAAGGATTATGACTTAAAAGCTTGACATGAATGGAGTTCACACTCATCATATCTGAGCTTCATATCAATGTATTTTCTTCCACTGTTAATGTGTAGAGACAATAGGGTGGAGTTTAGTCAGTGAAGAAGTGTGCAATGTGTTTGACATTATGTCCAAACTAATTCAATGGTATTAGTGTAAATAATGTAAACAAGGATTGATAGCCACTTTGAGGAATTGGTCATCGAGTCTCATGGCTAGGATGGTCTTTATCTCTATATGATATACAATATCAAGTGCCCAGAATAGTGATAATGTTCAATGAATAGCTAGAGAACCAACACTCCATTGTGAACATGTACAAAGGTTAGGTGCAATAGAGAGCATTGGAGCAAGGGAGATAATACTTTCATCAATCCAACACCCAATGATGATAAAAATCAAGCATGGTCAGAGATATGGTAAAGGTTCAAGAAGTTAAGTTTGAAGAAAATGAGCAGGAAGTTGTTTGATTTAATGCTCAATTATGAATCCAAGATAAAACACATGGTCCTTATGAGAATATTTTATGAAAACACTAGATATGAATATATAGTTAATGTGTGTGGTTTGGAGAAGAGCATTCAAATTCTATAGTGAGTTAAAATTCATTTGCCACCCTTGGTCTGACTTGCATAGCATTGATAGAGAAGAAACAATTATGTGAGGCATTTAGAACATTTTAAAGTGTAAAAATTGGAGTGGGTGGTGAATGTTTCAAACACTCAACACTAATGGAAGGAACAGATTATGGAGAAATATTGAGAATCATTACAAGATGTCGAATGAATATGATGGGCAGAGCATAAGGTATATTCATTTACACCTTATGAATGGGTTACCTAAAGGAAGAAGTCAAATAGATCATGCAATAATGAGGAATAGACCATCACTAACTTGATGAGTGTCAAAGAGGAAGCGTTATCTTGCATAAGGACAATGAAGAATATAAGAAGGTGCCAAATAGATGTTAATGTTTGAGTAGAAGATACAATGTAATGAGATGTAATCTCAAACTCTGCAAATTAAGCATTGCATCCATATTGAAAGCCTTATTCTCTTGATCTCTTCATGAAAACAAGGATATGTGTTTGTTAATAAAGTGATGTAACTTGAATAAATCATTAAAATATCAAAAGGAGATTGACAAGGATTGATTATCCAATCTTCCTCTCAAAACATGTAAGTTCTAAATTTCAGGTCATACTGGTTAATTTTGTAGAGGTTAATTAACCTTACCAAAACTACTTATTTTGGAGGTAGTTATTAACCATGAAGGGGTAGTTCTTAACCTCCATGTCTATACAAGGAGTCATTTTTGGCTTTGTAAAGGGGACTTTTTGGACTTTGAATAGTAGAAGACTTAGATTATAATTTTGGTGATAAGATAATATTTGGAAAGTGTGTACAAATTTTATCTTTGTAATAAAAGAATTCTTTTAGGTTCTTGGTGCAAGAAAATAAAGGAACGTGCAATTTGAGTTCTCTTCTTTCAAAATCTAAATTGTTAAAAATGTTGATTCTCTTTGCAGTAAGAAATCTCAAAGTATTGTGGAGATGTTTTTGAATCTTTGAATCAGCATTGTGCTAGTAATATTTCTCAAGCATAGATCTTGATTGTTGTTATTAGTAGATTTTAGGTTATTTTAGCAAAGCTTTGAAGTCATTTGGTGCATTCATCATCAATGGATTTCTATTTGTCTTTTAAAGTTTGATTTCATTTTTATTTGAAAACCTTCAAAATTATATCATATGAGGGAGCTGCCCCTCTAAATGTAGAGGAAGGTTGCATATCAAGGGCCTATCCAACTGTTGTGAACAGTTTGCCACATACACTCCATTGGGCCATTTTTATAGTGACAAATTTGTTTACCAACAATTCCAAGCACTGAAAAAAAATTCATAAAATCTAATTCAAAATTAGTAAGTAGAATTATATCACAAACATGTTAAAATTCTAAGACATTACATTTATTTGAAATTTACCAAGGTTAACATGGTCACTGCTGACAAGATGTAGATATACTGTGTTGCCCAGTAGCTCTGAAACCCCATCTGCAACTGCTGCAGAATAGTCTGTGACGCTAAATAGAGCCACCTTCTGTAATGTCCCCTTTCTAGCATTCATAGCATGATGTTGTCGTTATCCTATTTCCCCACAGTCCCGTAGGCTAACTAGGACATTAAAGGGTCTTAGAGTCCATTTGGCTTAGATAGTTTTAGTTGCAGGTCTTTCTGAGGGGTTCTGGGGAAACTTTGGGCATACTTAATATTTATAGTAAGTCATCTTGGACATGGCCGGACATTCAGTCACAGTGGTATGTCAATGGCAATTGTTTAAAATTGACAGGAAAACTTATTTATCATTGATAAGATTTGTTATGCATTGATAAAGCCATTTTATAAAGTTAAATTTAAATATTTAACTTTATTAATGCATAGACTATAGTTTGTGGGAAATATTTAAATTAAAAGAGTTCCCTTTATTTTTATAACACATTGGAGACATAAGGTACATAAAGGGAGTTATGTTTTATCCCACATTGAGAAAACGAAGGATTGAGCTCTTGTGAGAACACTATAAAAGAAATGGAAGAGCTTTTTTTTTGTATGCTTGGATGAAGATTAATGTTATGTTGCTGGATATCTAATTATCGGGCTTGGAGGAAGGAATCCCTCTTTGCTAGCATTCTCTTTGCTATTGGAAGACACAGTCAGGAGGATAAAGGGTGTTGTCACTTCAGGAAACACACTGGGTTTTATTTGGGGCATTCGCATAAAGAAATTTACAAGGGTTTGAGATGCAAATCTAAAGTTAGTTATTGCTATAGTGCCACATGAACAGTATTTTTCTATAGTCGGCATGAATAGTATTTTGCTACAGTACGGCATGAACAGTGTTGGTACCAAGTTTACTTGTTTTTCTAGCTGATTAGAAGTTTGGAGGGCTGCCGACTACATCTACAAAATACTACGACAACTAATTCCAGGTTTCTTCTGTCAAATTTTGATACTTTGCATAATAATTGTTGAATACAAGTTTGAATAGTTGTTGCAGCCTTTAAGGCAGCTGTAAGTGCACATCTACATTTAAAAATCACCCTTTATCAGCAAATTGAAAGAGTTTCCAGATTTTTCATATACTATTGAATGTGTGCCAAGTGTTTGTGAAAATGTTATGATGTGTATTGTGCATTTTAATGTCACTTCATAGCTGTTCGTAAATCTACTCATTGGAAAGCAATTTATTGAGGAAATCAGCTTTATGATTTTGCATACAAAGTGTTTGACAATATTCCTTAAGTTAAATTTCTACAAGTCAAAGTTCAAATCAGGGGAGGATATTATAGTGGTATCAGAGACTATAAGTCCTACCATCCTGTGGAGGTCTCATAGGAAATTTGGAACTGGCGGATAGAGGGGAAAGTGTTTGATGAAATGTCAAAACACTAAAATCAGAGCATTTATGTTTGAGCATGCGACAGGGACCTTATAATTTCCGCAATACCAGAGCAAGACAAAGTAGGAGTTCAGACTTGCAAAGCAAACAGTCTAGTTCATCCGTATAGGGGGGTATAGAATCTAATCATACAGACACAGTGAAGGTATTCTTTGATCAAGACAGCAATATGGGTCACCGAGATGACAGGAATACAAGATTAGGTGGAGGCGAGAATGCCAATCCAGAGCCTGGAGAGGAAAGATTCTTACAATTATTAGAGACCTTGGTACAAGGTCAGCGAGTAGCAGAACAAAGGGCAGAGGAACAGAATCAAAGATTGGATCTTATGATGTAGATGATGGCTCGTCAAATGGGGTTGAATGCTAACATGGGTGGAGGAAATAATCAGAATGGTAACAATCAGAATGGAAATGATCAGGATGGGACACATAATGGAGATGAACAAGTTGGGAACAATTTCGGTCATGCACCCCAGTGAGCTAGGACAATGAGTTTAAGGCCCATGATTCCTACATTTCCTCCTAGAGCTCTAGAGCAGCTCGTACCAGAGCCCCAGATTACTGATATACAGGACCAGTTGAGGAGAGATCGGGAAGCCGAAGGGCCAGATTTTATTGTTGCAATTACCTTTAGGGAGTATATGGATGTGCAGATGAAACATATGCCACATGGACATGACAGGAACCAGAGCTATGAGCTACGGAAGAGAGTAGGGAGACTTGAGTTACCATATTATGATGGCTCAGGAAAGTCTACAGTAAGAGCTTGGGTTCAAAAGCTTGACACATACTTTCAATTGAACCCTATGCCTGAGGAAGAAGCTATTAAGTACGCAACAATTCATCTGGATGGGTTAGCACACGAGTGGTGGCATCATGGTATGGTCACTATGGGACATGCACACATTACCTCATATGTGGAGTTTATAGAGAGGCTGATTGAACATTTTGATAGGAAGGATCCAGAACTCCATTTCAAGGAGTTAGCTCAGCTTAAACACTGGGGATCATTGGAAACATACATTTCAGAGTTTCAAAAACTTGCAGTATTAGTAACAGATGTATCTGAATGGAGGATACTAGTTCTATTTATGGATGGGTTAGCTGATCCGTTGAGAGGGTGGATTAAAGCTCTCAACCCTCCCACTTTGCAGGAAGCCATTAAGAAAGCTCGTGACATGGATTCCTCTTCATCTTAAAAAAAAAATTCTAGGCAAAGAGTTTCCCTTCAAGGAAAGATAAGGACAGGAAACCTTTTCATAAAGAGGTTCAGCCAGCTAAGGAGGAAAGTAAGAGGTTGGACAATGAGACACTTAATGATCTCAGGAAGAAGAAGCTTTGTTTTCATTACAGGGAGCCTTGGGATTTGTCACATAAGTGTCCATTGAAAGAAAAAGCTAAGCAGATGGAGTACTTTTAAGCCAAAGAGTCAGTAGATGGAGATTCAGAGCAGTCATCTGAATCAGATGGAGATGATGATAGTTCTTCATAGGAGGAAGCACGCGGTGATAGAACGATAGCTAAGTTGTCAAGTATACAGGAGGCCTTCACTTTTAGAGTTAAGGGAACCTTGGATGGACAGAGAGTTGTGGCACTCATTGATACAGGGGCGACACATAACTTCATTGATGAGAAGTTTGTGACACGCAGAGGGCTACATACAAAGGAGCATAGGGGATTTAATTTGATGGTTGCCGATGGCTTCAAAATTGAATGTACCAAGAAAATCTCCAACTTGCAACTTTGTTTGGGAGATTATGACATGACAGGAGATTTCTTTGTGGTCAACATTGGTGATTAGGATATGGTGCTTGGGATGAACTGGATGAAGTCTCTGGTAGAGTTTACATTTAACTTTGAGAAAATGGAAATGAGGTTTGAGGAAAATGATAAGAAGATAGTGCTCAGATGTTTGTCAGATGGGAGACTATAGTGGTGTCACTCAAGCGGATGCAGAGTTTCTTTAGACGTGATCAGGTGCAGTGGGCAGCAGAGTTTAGAGTAATGCCTGAGATGACAGAGCAGCATAAACAAGAGTATCCACCTGATGTACCAAAAATAATAACCAAACATAGTAAGGTGTTTGGTGAGATACCTCCAGGGAGACCCCCGGATAGGGGAATCGAGCATGTTATTGAATTAGAGGAATGGGCTAAGCCAGTTATCATCACACCTTACCACCATCCGAAGAGATGTAAGGATGAAATAGAAAAGGCAATTAAGGAATTGATTGACATGGGGCACATACAGCCAAGCAAAAGTCCTTTCGCTTCTTCAGTAGTATTGGTGAAGAATAAGGATGGTACAATGAGGATGTGCATTGATTATAGGGAGCTAAACAAGAAGACAATCAAGAACCGATACCCTATCCCGTGCATCGATGAGCTTATTGATGAATAGCATGGTGCATGCTACTTCTCTAAGATTGATTTGAGATCCAGCTACCATCAGATATGGGTTAGAGAGGTGGATGTGGAAAAGACAACTTTTAGATGCCACTATGGACATTTTGAGTTCTTAGTCATGCCCTTTGGGTTGACAAATGCCCCTGCCACTTTCTAGTCCTACATGAATAGAGTGTTCAGAGATCAGTTGAGGAAGTTTGTGTTGATATTTTTTGATGATATACTAATATACAGCCATACTTGGGAGGAACATTTGAAGCATATTGATACAGTGCTCAGTATTCTAGAGAGGGAGTCATTATATGCCAAGATGAGTAAATGTGAGTTTGGGATGACAGAGTTGCTCTATCTAGGGCATATTATTAGTGCAGGAAGTGTTCGGGTTGACCCAGACAAGATCAGGGCCATTTTGGATTGGCCACCATCGAGGAACACTTCACAACTCAAGGGATTTCTCGGGCTTTGTGGGTTCTACCGCAGATTTGTGAAGGGATTTTCACAGATAGCAGCACCACTTACAGATTTGACATGGAAAGATAGTTTCAAGTGGTCAAAGAGGGCTCAGGATTGTTTTGACAGGTTTAAGGAGTTGATGAGTACATGTCCTGTTTTAGCCATTCCAGATTTCACCAAGCCCTTTGAGTTGCAGTGTGATGCCTCGGGAGAGGGCATAGGAGCTATTCTCATGCAAGACAAACATCCCATTGCATATGAGAGTAGAAAATTACGAGGTGTGGAGAGAACCTACAACATCTACGAGAAAGAGATGCTAGCAATCATGCACGCGCTAGCTAAGTTCAGGCAGTACTTAGTGGGAAGCCAGTTCACAGTAAAAATAGATCATAATAGCTTGAAACATTTCCTTGGATAGAAGGACCTTAATGACAGGCAACAAAAATGGGTGAGTAAATTACAGGCCTATGATTTCAACATAGCCTATGTCAAAGGGAAGAAAAAT
Source organism: Cupressus sempervirens (assembly GCA_028749045.1). Classification (NCBI taxonomy): domain Eukaryota; kingdom Viridiplantae; phylum Streptophyta; class Pinopsida; order Cupressales; family Cupressaceae; genus Cupressus; species Cupressus sempervirens. The sequence continues at coordinate 205,990,588 of CM053783.1, forward strand.
ATTGTTGCAGATGCTTTATCTAGAAGGCCTCATTTGCTTGGTGTTGGGATAGTCATGGATGATTGGGGAGAGATGATCTTGGCAGAATATGCTAAGGATAGTTGGGCATCTAGCATTATTGAGGGAGCTATTCAAGATAGTCGATAGACTGTCATAAATGATCTGATCATCTACAAGGAAAGGATTTATTTAGTACCTGGGTCTGCTATGAAGCAGAAGATTTTGAGGGCATTTCATGATTCACCAATGGAAGGACATCCCAGATTCTTTAAGACATATCGGCAGGTGAGAGAGCGCTTCACTTGGAAAGGACTCAAATTAGAGGTGCTTTAGTTTGTGAGGGAATGCCCTGTGTGTCAGCAGAACAAATAGGAATATTCTTTTCTGGGTGGTTTACTACAGCCCCTACCCATACCAGAAAAGAAGTGGGATAGCATTTCCATGGATTTTATCACAGGCCTCCCCAAGGCACAGGGTCGGGATTGTATCTTTGTTGTGGTAGACAGATTGACGAAATTTGCACATTTCTTTGCAATTTTGTCTACATATTTAGCAGTACAAATAGCAGAACTATTTTTTCGAGAGGTATTCAGACTACATGGGATACCACAGAGCATAGTCAGTGACAGAGACAGTAGATTTATGAGTCACTTTTGGCAGGAGTTGTTCAGGTTATGTGGAACAAAGCTCACTCTGAGTACCAACTACCACCCCCAAACTGATGGGCAGACAGAGATAGTGAACAAATGGGTTGAGGAGTACCTTCAAAACTACATTGCAGGAGAGCAGAAGGCTTGGGTGAAGTGGCTACATGTAGAGGAGTACTGCTATAATACCTCTTTCCATATGTCTATTCAAATGTCCCCTTTTATGGCACTATACGGGTATGATGCTCCTAATTTTTTGGATTTGTTATTTGGGGTCAGCAGGGTGCCTAAGGCCAAGGATACTTTGTAGGAGTGCCAGGACATTATGTGATCCTTGAAGGAAAATTTGCAAAAAGCAAAAAATTAGCAGAAGCAATATGCTGATCAGCACAGGGTTGAGAGGTCTTTTGAGGTGGGAGATATGGTGTACCTCATGTTACAGTCGTATAGACAGTCCTCTCTCAAGAAGAGTGGAGCAGAGAAATTGAAACCATGCTACTATGGACCGTTTAAAGTAATCAAGAGAGTGGGCGAAGTAGCTTATGAGTTGGAGTTGCCTACAGATAGTAAAGTGCATAATGTGTTCCATGTGTCACGCCTTAAGAAGGCATTGGGTCACAATGTGGTGCCTTCAGTCATATTGCCACCTCTTGATGATGAGGGAAAGCTTATCTTGGTTCCCGAGGCCATACTTGACTCTAGGGAGAGTGTGCTTCGCAGGAGGACTATCAGGGAGTATCTAGTGAAGTGGAGGAACCTACCTGTCGAGGATGCTACTTGGGAAAATGAGCAGATATTGCAGCATCCAGAGCTGAAATTACTTGAGGACAAGCAATTTTGGGAAGGGCGGACTGTAATGTCCCCTTTCTAGCATTCATAGCATGATGTTGTTGTTAGCCTATTTCCCCACAGTCCCGTAGGCTAACTAGGACATTAAAGGGGCTTAGAGGCCATTTGGCCTAGACAGTTTTAGTTGCAAGTCTTTCTGAGGGGTTCTGGGGCAACTTTGGGCATACTTACTATTTATAGTAAGTCATCTTGGACATGGCCGGACATTCAGTCACAGTGGTATGTCAATGGTAATTGTTTAAAATCGACAGGAAAACTTATTTATCATTGATAAGATTTGTTATGCATTGATAAAGCCATTTTATAAAGTTAAATTTAAATATTTAACTTTATTAATGCATAGACTGTAGTTTGTGGGAAATATTTAAATTAAAAGAGTTCCCTTTATTTTTATAACACATTGGAGACATAAGGTACATAAAGGGAGTTATGTTTTATCCCACATTGAGAAAATGAAGGATTGAGCTCTTGTGAGAAAACTAGAAAAGAAATGGAAGAGCTTTTTTTTTGTATGCTTGGATGAAGATTAATGTTATGTTGCTGGATATCTGATTATCAGGCTTGGAGGACGGAATCCCTCTTTGCTAGCATTCTCTTTGCTATTGGAAGACACAATCAGGAGGATCAAGGGTGTTTTCACTTCAGGAAACACACTGGGTTTCATTTGGGGCGTTCGCATAAAGAAATTTACAAGGGTTTGAGATGCAGATTTGAAGTTAGTTATTGCTATAGTGCTGCATGAACAGTATTTTGCTACAGTTGGCATGAACAATATTTTGCTACAGTACGACGTGAACAGTGTTGGTACCAAGTTTACTTGTTTTTCCAGCTGATTAGAAGTTTTGAGGGCTGCCGACTACATCTGCAAAATACTACGGCAACTAATTCTAGGTTTCTTCTGTCAAATTTTGATACTTTGCATAATAATTGTTGAATACAAGTCTGAATAGTTGTTGCAGCCTTTAAGGCAGCTGTAAGTGCACATCTACATTTAAAAATCACCCTTTATCAGCAGATTGAAAGAGTTTCCAGATTTTTCATATACTGTTGAATGTGTGCCAAGTGTTTGTGAAAATGTTATGATGTGTATTATGCATTTTAATGTCACTTCATAGTTGTTCGTAAATATACTCATTGGAAAGCAATTTATTGAGGAAATCAGCTTTATGAGTTTGCATACAAAGTGTTTGACAATATTCCTTAAGTTAAATTTCTACAAGTCAAAGTTCAAATCAGGGGAGGATATTACAAGCTCTGAAACCCCATCTGTAACTACTACAGAATAGTTCGTGATGCTGAATAGAGCCACCTTCTGTAGTGTCACTTATCGCTTGATTTCATAATCATCAAACCTCTCTTTCTCAAGTTTATTAGTATCATGAGGATGAATGTTTATTTTCAAGGAAAATTTTTTGATACTTCTCCTTCATCTCAAACTCCCAAATATAAAATCAGGGGAGCAATTCCCATATCACCCTTGTAAGGAAACTAGAAAATTATTTTTTCCTAGTGAAGGAAGATGACAAAGGCCAACTTGATTTAATTCTTCTTTTTCCAAATTGGGGATAAGAATTTTGTGGCTACCTAAGGGAATACTTACACTGCTTTCTGATATAAAGTTTATTTTACTTAATCCTCTCATCACCACCATTATTTCTACACTCTCACTCACTCTCCACACAAAAAAGGGAGCTTTTTGATTTTCATAATCACCATTGCTCTATAAATAGCTCTTCATAGGAGAAGAAGTAAAACTAGCATTCAGATGACAATATTTTCAACCTAACTCCTCTTTCTTGAGAGCACCTTTTCTACTTTTTAAGACCACTAGAAAACTAGGAAAACATTACAATGTAGCGATGTTTGACAAAATAATTAATTTTTCTTGGTGTAGCAAAGAACCTCTACAATTAATATATAATGTTCTGCAGATGAAGTAGAGGTGTCTATTCCAAAGGGAAAGGACCATTAATAGGATTGAAATATGAACAACAAATAAGGATAGTAGGACCACAAAGGAAAGGAAAATAATACTGCTCTACTGTAAAAGAAACATGACAAGTGATAGGAGGAGAACTAATAGCTAGTAGGAGATAATAATGGGTGAAAACAACATTAGCCATTATTGGGAACAAAATAATTCATGGGTTGGATTGCTAGATATGTGTACAAGATTATTGTATAGTCTATTTTTGGAAATTTTTTCTTTCCTCCCAATTTAGTACCTGAAACTCATGTGATTCATGTGGGAAATATATTTATTGCAATGGAAAGTAGAAATATTTACACTCCACTTTTCTAAAGTCAAAAATTGTATTGATTGATGCAATGAAAACATTCTATGCATGCATACATTCTTTGTCAAAGATGACACAATGAATACCCAACAACTTAAAAACAAAAAAACTCACTTAGGGTTATGTTTTAACCCCCTTCTTATTGGACCTGGGGGTAATATCAAATACTTTTGGCACATGCTTAGAGTGCTTACCCTTCAAAAAAATTGATCCATCTTCAACCTTGGTGGCATCCTGCCAGCACAAATACTCAAGGCTATTAGAGCCAACATGCCCCAAAGAAGATGAAGGAAACAAATTACTATCCAAATCAGGGCCAACAAAATCAAGGCCATATATAATAAAAAAAGGACCATGCCTAGTAGAACCATCATAAATAGGACCTCAAGTATCAAATTGTAGCTTAGAATAGATTGGAAAAGCATCCAGTAAAGAAACATTACCAACAGACATAATCGAATCTTTACTTGCATTCCTACATTTGAATAGCGCAATACCTTTGTATCTGGCATAAATAGTACCAATAAAAGAATTAGGAGTGACAATAGTAGGAGAAACACTACTAGTAGATACAACTGTAGCACTATGAGTAGTCTCACGTCTAGCAACCACAAAGCTAGTAGAAATAATACTAATTAAAGGCAAACCAACAACAATATGGTTCTTAGAATCATGAGAATCTTGAGAGACAATATGAGAAAAAAAATTCTTAGAGATAATAAAATATTCAGCAGAAGGACCCTTGCACAAAGCAGTAGAATTTTTTTTCTTAACCTTCTCTAACCCAAATTGGGATGCAAAATGAATCTCCTACATCTAAAAGGAATGGAATCATAATCTAATGATTTAAGCCAAAAATTGCTATATACTCAAGCGCAATGATATCTAGAAGCCCCTTAGACATTTCCATCAGTACAAGAATTTGAGCATAGGTGAAATATATAATATCAATAGACACATTATCAACCATAAGAAAAGTTACCAAGGGCCTTCCCCCCTACTTTAATTAAGGAATCTCTTGAAGGGTGCTCTCCTTAATACCATAAACCATAACAAACAAAAACAACAAAAACAACAATTGAGAAAACAAAATATGGACTTCTTATTTGTACTGCAAATGTGGAACTATAGAATTCACAGGTACAATATGCTAACCCACATGGGCACCTTCATTACAGTAATCTATAAGACAAGCTACGAACTATCACCTAGAATTGTCCTAAACAATGTTAAGGCCTTTCTTAAATAGGAAATTTATGCCACCTAGGAAGGTTCTAGACAATGAAACTTAATGCCTAGGGCCAACAAACCCTAATGATACATATAGAGTTGGCCAAATACATCTTTCAAAAGGCCATAACTCATGAACCATTGCTCAAATTGGTTATTATAACCACTTTTCAGAATCGCCAACACCTGATCTACAATCTTGAAACTATGAAAGCACCCTTTCATTGACTTTTTGGACCACATCTAAGCACTCTATGGCCTCCAACGATGAGCCTAAAGATTTTTCTACAAAAGTTTCCACTGAAAACCCACAATAAATGCTCTGATACTTAAGCTTGAAAAATGATATTTTTATTGTAGCCTTACAACTCTAAAATGAACCTCCTTGTAGAAAATTAGAACATTCCAAGATCAGATGACAAACTTACTAAAAATAGCAAGTTCTCATAAATAGTAATTAGCCTATCTACTAGTCCTTATCAAAATAGAAAAGATTGAAAATGAAATATTTTTGGGTGATGCAAGATTTCTCTTACACCTAGGATGCTCCTCCATCAGACACTCAAGGTAATTTGAAAAGTGACTCCATCATGTCTCAAGTGTTTAGAGGAAAACAAAGGTGCTTAACCTCCTCCTTTGCTAGCCATGATGAATCCTCTACTGGCCTCCCTTTCCATTTGACCAGATATTCCTCATAAGTTTTTTTCCTTGTACTTTAGCTAACATGACTATCTAGTATCTCCTAAATCTCCTCTGTAGTTGAACTAGCTGCTGGAATATTCTACTGTGCTTCTACAACTTCATCTTCATCACCTCCTTCATAATACTCTGCCAAATCTAAAATGTTAAATACTAGTAAAAATACTCAATTCTATAGTCAACTCCCCTTCATACACATTTCCAGAATCATGCCTCTTCACTATCTTGCATGGTCCAAACTTCTTCATCTTTAGCTTATCATATGTACCCACTAGAAAATAATCCTTTCTCAAAAGAAACATGACTTCATCTCCAATCTAAAATTCCTTATACCTCCTTTTCACATCTAGCTTATCCTTATATGATGTATTCATCTTTATGATGTGTGTTCTCACCTCTTCATGGATATTCTTCAAATGTTCAACAAAATCTTCTGCTTCAGCACTGCTTATCTCTCTTTTATACAACTACCTCAATTTAGAAGCATTTTTGGGACTACTCCCATATACAATCTAGAATAGTGATTTACTATTACTCCTATTGATAGAGTTATTATATGTAAATTCTGCTTGTGGTGAAATCATATCCCATCCTTTTGGCTTGTCTCTAACTAAACATATCATCAAGTTTCCCAAACTGTGATTCACAACTTCTATCTATACATCAGTCTGTGGATGATGTGATGAACTAAACTTCAAATATATCTTTAACTTCTTTCATAATGTATGTCAAATTTGGTATATTGATCTAAAACTATACTCTTTGGTAGACCATGTAGTCCTACTACTTCTTTGATAAACAACTTTGTTATGTGAACAACATCACTAGTCTTCTTGCAAGGAATAAAATGTGCCATCTTTGGAAACCTATCAACGACCACAAAAATAGAATCATGCCTATGTTGTGTCCTTAGTAATCCAAGAACCAAATCGATGCTGGCATCCTCCCATGGCTTGTTCAATATAAGTAATGGTTGATATAGCCCCATATTATGGTTTACTCCTTCACTATTTGACATACTCTACAACTTTGTACAAACTTCTTCACATCTTGCTAGAACTTTGGCTAGTAATAATTCTTAGCAACAAAAGCTATGGTTTTATCTCTTCCAAAATGTCTAGCCAATCCTCCACTATTCTTCTCTTTGATGAGATTCTCTCCCATTGAAATTTTGGGAATGCACAACTGGCTTCCTTTGAACAACATATTATCCTAGATCATGAAATGTAACCATTTTGTCCTATCAAGTGTAACAAGTTCTATAGAAGCCTTCCATGTCTCACCAAAATCAGGATTATCTAGATACAAATTACTGAATTCCTTGAACCCAACCACCTCTATCTACATTTTTGTTAGGAAAAGTTATCTTGTACTAAGATCTTCTACAACTCTATTAGATTTCAGACTCCTATGCTTCAAAACAAATGTATAACTCTATGAAAACTCAACCCACTTCAATTGCCTTTGGTTGATTTTTTCTTGACTATTCAAATATTACAAAGTTTGAAGATTAGTATACAAAAAAAACTCCTTAGGAAGAAGATACTGTCTCCACTTCTTCAACTCTTGAGCTATAGCATAAAATTTCTGATCATAAACATAATATTTTCTTTTTGCATCATTCAATTTCTCACTGGATTAAGCAACATGTCTGCCTTCTTGGCTCAAAAAAACTCCTATTGCAGTACCACTAGCATCTCTGTCTAGTTGAAACACCTTGTTAAAATCTGAAAGTGCTAAAATAGGCTACTCAGTAACTTTGAGATTCAACAAATTAAAAATTTTATCTACTCTTGTAGTCCAGTTAAATTCTTTCCTATCCCCTCTCATTGTTTAGGTTAGGGGTCCACAAATACTGCTAAAACCTCTTACGAACTTTCTATAAAAACTAGTCAGTCCATGAAAAGATCTTTATCTCTATCGTACTCCTTGAAGTAGACCATTCAAAGATAGCCTTCACTTTCTCTAGGTCCATTTCTAGAAATTTTGTTGAGACTACAAATCCTAGGTACAACAACTCCTTCTTTAAAAAACTGCACTTCTTCAGGTTTATCAATAACTTTTCTTCCCTCAACTTATCAAACATGTTTTTGAATATGAATCAAATGGTCCTCCAATGTCTTACTAAAGATCAATATACCATCTAGGTAAACAATGAAAAACTTACCCAAAAACTCCTTTAATACCTCATTCATGAGCCCCATCAAAGTGCTTGGTCCATTAGTTAGCCCAAAAGGTATGACTAATCAATCATACAATCCTTCCCTTATCTTAAAGGCAATCTTCCAATCATCACCTTCTCTTATTCAAATATGATGGTACCCACTCTTCAGATCTATCTTGGTGAAATACTCAACTCTGGTTAAATAGTCCATAATATCATCCATCCTTGGTAATGGAAATCTATACTTGATTGTGATTTGTTGATAGAGTGAAAATCTATGCACATCCTCCATCCTCCATTCTTCTTTGGTACTAATACTAGTGGCATACCACATGGAATCAAACTCTCTTGAATCAACCCCTTCTATAATAACTCATGAACTTGTCTATTCAACTCTTCACTTTCTATTGGTGTCGTTCTATGTACAACCTTGTTTGGAAAATTGCTTCTTGGAACCAAGTCCACATGGTGACTCATCTTCCTCATTTGGGGCAATCCATCAAGTTCATTATCTAATACAATATTAGAAAACTCTCCCAATATATTTGCAACTTCTGTAGGCACCTCCTCTACTTCTTCTTTACTATCTTTTGGAATTAGAGCAAAACACATATGCTCATACTTCATACCTTTGTGGAAATCTTTTCCATCAATAAAGCATATTTTGGTAGCACTATGTACCTTTTCTTCTTTATCCCTCAATAGTTTCAACTTATGTTTCACTCCATCCTTGGTTAGAATGGAGGTATTTGCTTGCCCATCATTTACAACATGAATGTCAAACTACCATGGCCTACCCAAAAACATATGACATATGTCCATAGGTATCATATCACATAGTACCTTATCCTAGTAGCTTCCAATCTTGAACTTCATAGAGCACTGCTCATTGACCATGACCTTGTTGTAATCTTGTACCCAAGCAATATGGTATGGATGTAGGTTTTTTTGTCACTTAAGCTTCAACTTGGTGACCATCATTTGTGAGACTAGATTATCACTACTTCCACTATCAATGATCACATCACAACACTTATCTTCACATCTACACCTTGTGTGATACAAGCTCCTTATTTGATCAAGTTCATTCTCACCACTCAATAGGACTTCTCCCTTTTCAAAATCTTTAGAATGTGATGATATAGAATCTTCATCAACATGTGCAACTCTGGCCTAGCCTTTTGTTCTTCAATCTTTCCTGCCTTGGCACTAGGTACATTCAAATGCTCTATGCCCTTCTTCTCCATAGTGAAAACATTTCCCATGAAAGCCTACTCTTCTAGATCCTTTTCCTCTACCTCTTCCTCTCTAATTTCTATTATTCTAATCATGGAAATGATTGGAATTGTTTCTCCTCTAGTTTTGATTTCTACTTCTAAACTCATCCTTGTTTTTCTAATCATCATTATGACCTCCATAAGATCATCTACTAGATCTTCCACTACAACCTCTTCCAGTATTCTTTTCAAACTTCTTGTTTAGTTTCTCCTCAACTCGTAGGGAAAACTGGTATGCCTACGCAATATTGTTCATTCAAACTAGACTTACCTCATCTTGAATGCTTCGCCTTAACCCATTAAGATAATAGGCAACTTTCTCCTTGTCAGCTTTTGCATGGCAAGTTTTGATGAGAACTCGGTAGAACTCTTTGGTATACTCTTGAACAAATTTTCCTACTTGCTTCAATGCTTGCATCTTCTTTAACAAATCAAGCTCATAATCTACATGAATGAATTGTCACCTTAGTTTTGCTATCATCTTATCCCATCTGGTGATTTTGTCCTTTCCCTTTCTATTTCACTCCAACTGAACCTCTACCACTAGATCTTCACATGTCTCTTCAGTTTTACCATAATAAACTTGATTCTATATGGATCATCAATATCTTCATACTTAAAGTACTCCTCCAATTCATTGATCCAATTGAGTAGCTTCTTTAATTTTACATTTCCCAAAAATGTGGGAACCTCAAACTTAGTTATTTTTCTAATCTTGGAGATGGCCCTAAAAATCCTCTCTTCCTCTAGGTTTAGAACTGTCTTTGCTTTGACATTTTTTTCTACTTCGTACTCATCCTCGCATTCATCTCTTAAAGGAAGATTTATTCCTCTATGAATTTTTTCTTCCAATGCTTGCATCTATCTTTAGAGGGCTCTAAAAACCTTAGGTGTAACACCTGTAGCTCTTTTGCCACACTCTTTTAATGGAGGCATTTTCACACTTTTCCTGAAACCCTAGTGCAAACTACCTCACAATCAATAATTTTTCTACATGCTCAACCCAATCCAGTCTTGGTGCAAACTACCTCATGGTTAGCAATCTATCCACACACTCAAAAACTCTTCCTTTGATACCACTTGATGAAGGGTTCTCCCCTTAATACCATAAGCCATAATAGAAAACAAAAATAATAGCAACAATTGCGAGAACAAAATATGGACTTCTTATTTGTGCCACACATGAAGAATTATATAATTCACAAGTACAATATGCTAACCCACATGGGTGCCTTCATTATAGTAGTATGCAAGACAAGCTATGAACTATCACCCAGAACTGTCCTAGACAATGTTTAGTCCTTTCTCAAATAGTCAATTTTGTACTGCCCGAGAAGGTTCTAGACAATGAAACTTAATACCTAGGGCTGACAAACCCTAACAATGCATATAGATTCAGTCAAATACATCTTTGATAATTATTTTAGATATTTTGCATAGCCCAACTTTCGAAAGTAATAACTCTTGAACCATTTCTTTGATTGGCTATTATAACCACTTTTCGGAAATGTTAGCTCCTAATCTACAAGCACAATACTATGTAAGGACCCTTTTGCCAAGTTTTAAGACCTCATCTGGGCACTTTAAGGCCTCCAACGGTGAGCATGAAGATATTTCTACAATTTTTTCCACCAAAAATCTGCAATAACTTCTCTGATACTTAAGCTTGAGCACTGAGACTTTTATGGTAGGCTTATAACACTAAAATGAACCTTCTTCTAGAAAATAAGAACATTCCAAGCTCATATGACATACTTTCTATAAATAGCAAGATCCCATAAATAGTAACCACCTTGTCTACTAGTCCTTATTAAAATAGAAAAAAAATTGAATTTTTTTTTTTTTTGAGTGATGTAAGATTGCTTTTACACCCAAGATGCTCCCGCATCAGAATCAATGTAAACATGAAGAAGAAGATTGGAAAGCCTCCCGCAACCTAGAACCTTGCTAAAGGTTTTAGTAATGGGGAATAACTTAGGGTGCCATGACTTAACCATGAGCACAAACTAATCATCCTAGGAAAAGGAAGGATCACTTAGACTCAAATTTCTATCCTCAACCAAATTAAAGTTGGCAACAAAAAACCTTGGCCAAGGGGAAGATATGAATAATATCAAATAAAAGAGGCTCCTAGTGGGTAGAAATCCATGTGTGTAAGTCAAAGAGGCTCAACTAGAAACCCCTAAAGTGATTGATTGTACCTTTCCCAAAAAAATTACAAGACAAATGCTTAATATCAAGCAATAGTTCCTCATCCAATGAAAATTGAAGATGGTTAAAAACATAGACCAAACTATTTACCCTCAAACCCAAAGCACCATCCAACCTATCTAAGGGGGGTCATAATAACCATCATTCAACTTGACCCTAAAAGTATCTCTAAAAGGAAAAGAGAGAGACAGTCCACTTTAACTTTTAAATTGTTAAGAATGATAAAGTTGGTGCATCCAATCAAAAATTTCCTCAACACATTGCAAGATCTATCACAACAAATTTAACATACAATGTCACAAGAGACAACATGATCCTTAGAAGACAAGAGACACCATTTCTATTTTAAAGTAACTAAGATGTACAATTAATTCTCCTACGAAAATACAACAAAGACACCAAAGACTTCTCTTAAAATAATGGTAGAAAAAAATTTAAGCATGCACCATTGAGACTTCCCTTGAAAAATGGAAGAAATTATTCAAATGTAAAACATTGATATGAATCTAAAAATAGCAGGCCAATTTTCATTCTAAATTTGAAAACATAGATTGAATGAAACCCAAAAAATGACTTGAATCCATGAAATTTTTTCTAGAACACAACCTTATTTTTATTCCAAAATTTAATTACTTTCCACTTGTTTGGCATGAAGATAGATTCCAAGAATTCATTATTCCTGTGACTACAAAAAAACAAAATTAAAATATAAAAAGAGTGCTTCCCTTTTTTTCTCTTCATTCACTCAAAATCCATGTGTTTCTATTTCTCTTGTCTTTTAATGGAAAATAATATATTTAAAAAAAACAAAATCTTCATTTAGCAAAAATTGTAGCATGGTATTTATTTTTGCAAAACAAAAAACTCACAATGAACACTTATTTTTGTCATCACCATTTAGCCAAATTCATTGAGACAATAGTATCATTGCATAACTTGATACCATATTTAAAAAGATAATATAATGTGATTTTTATTTTATTTTGATTTCAATCAAATAAGTTGATTTTTTAATTAAATTCATGAAACCTATAAAGCTTTTTATAGCTATTACAAACTATCTACCAAAATGTAACATTATAAAAACTAGAAATCAACTATTTATTTATCTAAATTTATATTTTAACACTCTCCACATAAATAATGTGACATCCTCAAGAGAAAACACTTCAAGGAGAAAGCTCTCAAAATCCCAAACTATAAACAAACACTAGAACTACAAATAGCCTAAGCAACACGGACATTGTCACCATTGTCATCTCCTATATCTACTTCATTGGTAACTTCCCCTAAAGCTCCCATGTTATAACCACAATCTATACCTTTCAGAGCTCCACATTCTCTTAGTTGAGGATATTTCCTATGAATGACTAATGGTAATTTTATAAATTAGGTAGTGTCTCATATGTTTGTATGTATATTTTATACTTTAAAGATTTGATTGTAAATATGCTTTCTAGTAGGTTAAACCTACTTAATGATATAGTGATTAAAAAGATTTTTCTATAAAGTGTTCTTATTACATTAATTAAAGTGGTAAAGTAAACTATTGTATTGAAATTTATAATATAGAAATCAAAAACTCATTTTAGAAGCAAAAATTATAGGAAATAAGAAACATGGAAAAAAAAATATGATTCACTGTCTAGGAAGCTATTGGGATATGTGCATGTGTCAGTGCAATATCTCTCACAAAAGATAATGTTTATCTAACATTTTTTCCTAACAATGTTACATTCTCACTAGATTATAAAGTTGCTACAAAAGAGTATATCAAAAATATGATAGAAAATGCATAAAATAACATAATATTTTTATTAACTAAAATATAAATAAAAATATAAAGAAATAGATCATAAGAGGCAAAGAACTGTCTAATTTGAAGGAGAGTTAGAAGTCTAACTTTTCAGGTAAGAGATTCCTTGAAATCATAATATTTCAGGTTGAAGAATCATACACAAATGAGGAGTTTACAGATTTTATCTTCTCATGTTGAAACTTAAAACATGTACTCGTACATGGTGATAAATATTGGTTTGAATATAACAAAATTTGAGTAATTGTGTCACATTTTTAAATTATAGTCTAAAATAGTAAATAATAATTTATCATTTGAAACATTAAATTATGGCTTATTACTGTATAAATTTAGTATATATTTAAATATAGATAAGTTACAACTCAATAAAATAAAATTATCCATTTCAAATAACAAACCTCTCATAAAAGTTCAATGATAGAATATTTGAACATAATATGGATTTTCCTACACAAATCATCCCTCAAAATTTGCTGGACTCATTATCATTGAGTGCCACATCTCTAACAACAAGAGCAAGCTTTCTTTCCATGAACTACTCATACTTTTCACTATTGTAATGTTGTTGGAAAGCCCAACCAATTATTTAGATATTACCTGCACATATCTTCCTTAAACATCACACACAAAGGAAAAAAATTAAGATTGAAAAAAATTGTAAACTTTGACTATTTAAAACTTTTATCATTGAAGTTAGATGCTAGTGTGTGATTCTTATAGCTGAAGAAATTGAACAAACACCCTTAAATATTGAATACTATGAAAAAATTTAAGCATTTGACATTTTACATTTAACAATAGCCCATTTTATAGCTTGAGCTTATTGATCAAACTAGTCTATAATGTTATACCTGATTTTAAAGTTTAGTTAGAGAAGATTACACATTTCCATACTTGATAAGAGTATCAATGTGTCACACAACTTGTTGCACTCATAGGAATTTTTTAAAGAAATTTTTTATATTTCATCCCATTTGAATTGCATGGATACACAGTACATAACAAGGAAAATATTCACATTAGATAGAGTCAATATAATACTACAAAATTCCATTGCACATATAACATTGCCCGAGGCTAAAAATGAGAAATCCCATGACACTAGCTATGAGAATGGTTATCGTAGAAAAAAAGAGTTACCTCTATCTCCATGTTATGCATATTATTTCAAAGGACAAAAACTTTTTTTGTGGTTCTATGTATTCTTTAGTCTTTACATTAATTTATCTTTAGGGGATATAATTATGTGAGAATGATTTATTATTAGTGCCAAGGATGTGTGTTTTACCCAATTTTCATAGTGCATTAGTGCCATTGAAATACATCTTCTAAAAAGAAAATATTAGTCCATGATTTCATTATCGGTATCAATTTCATTAGGGAAGCTAATCATTGTGTTAGGCATCACAAGTTTTGAGAGAATCATATCAGTTAAGAAGAACTAAATTTTATATTCGAAAGGATTCAATTTTTTTGTGAATAACATCTTGATACATAATAAGTGCTAAGTGTTTCATTCATTTTAATAAGAGATAAAGACTTATAAAATTTTATGATGATTTATATTAGTCCCAAATATATTTCATGATAAAATACCAATGATAATCTACAACAATATATTATAGTCCCAAATATATTCCATTATAAGTCCCTAGCCAAATTCTATGGAGATTCTCCTTGATTGAATTTGAATTGTAGACCTCCAAAATCTAGTCTCTAACTACTAAATTTGAATGATTGATCAAAATAGGTCTTAATCAAAACAAAAAAAAATTGACAAAAGAATAGGGTTTCAAAAACATTGTAGTACTACAATGTTCTACATAAACAATCTATAGTATCCACCAAAAGTAAAAGAGGCCTTATTATTATATTATTGCCTACCTAAGTGGCACATTAAAGAAATTAATCCTTTTCCATCTCATTATTTTCTTGGTCCCCAAGTTGCACCGAATAGTCATTCTACTTGAAACCCATCTCCTCTTCAGCCAATTATGATCTTGGCTCCTCTATTACATCAACACACTCCTATAGTTTAAAATATAAATTCTATGACTGATAATTGACATGAGGGTTCTGAAATAAAAGACTTCTATTGATAATATTATATCATATATCACTCAAGATACCAAGTTCATATTAGCCAAATTGTAGGTTAGAAATTTCAATTTTGTAGCTTAGATGCATCTACGAATCTGTTAAGGTGCAATAATCTAAAATTGGCAAACTTAGTCTAGATGTATGTACATGGAGATGGAATTTAAATAAAATGGTCCTCACTTGTATTAACATGTTCCTTAATTTTTAATATCAATCCTATTGAGGAGAGTTAATAGGAGCCTAAACTTATTTGTTTGAAAATTCTAGAATTATTTCCTCTGATTTGATATGTTTAGACTACTTGCTGATTTTATAGGATTTTTAGAGAGGAATCTTGCATCTTGTCATTTATTCTATTGTCATAATTTCTTTATTCAAACCCTTGATTTTTGGGTTTAGCCTCAACTCTTATCACTATTTTAGCAAGTCATGACTTTTTTGTCTTGTACTCCTATTGCTTAGAGATTTGACTACTATTTGAGGCCTCAAC
Source organism: Cupressus sempervirens (assembly GCA_028749045.1). Classification (NCBI taxonomy): domain Eukaryota; kingdom Viridiplantae; phylum Streptophyta; class Pinopsida; order Cupressales; family Cupressaceae; genus Cupressus; species Cupressus sempervirens. The sequence goes on from CM053783.1 coordinate 206,006,371, forward strand.
TCTTATCCTTGTGATGGAATAGTGGCTAAATCCTCTATAATGAATATCCTTTGATTGTAATATGCTAAGCTCTTGTTATTCAAAAATACATTCATGCATATGTTATATCCTTTAACTATACACTTCTCTTAGATTGTATTCCACTATGCTCTGATGTATAATGAAAATCTCTATTATATTAATGTTCTTCCTCTTGGCATATTGTTATTTTAATCCTGCCATTTTATCTTAATGACTAATAATGATTATGTCTTCATGTGCTTCTGTTGGGATCTCTGACACATCTTATGGATCTATTGTTCTTTGTTACAAGATTTTTATTTAATTTTCCATAAATTAATTTTTCATCCTTTCTAGCTATCATTCTTGAAAAAATTTAGTATTGTGAATCATTGAAAATTATTTTTCTTTTGCTCATAGTGTTCAGCCATGTCTCTAAAAGTTCATGATGCAAATATAAATCTTCATTTTTTACTATCATCTCAACCGATTTCTCTAATATCATTGATTAGTGCATCATTTTCACCAATTCTAGGAATGGTTCTCATAGTTACCTTGGCTTTTATTAATGTTGTTTGGAGATCACTATTCTTTGTTTGTTATGCCTACATGCTCATTGGCATTTGTTTCCTTTCAAGATTTTCAATATCAATATCTTTTTTTACTGCTCTCTTAGGAGTGGTTCTACCTTGTACTAGGGTCATGCTTGTCATTCAAGATTTTGACCGTGCTTCAAATGAAGATATGAATGTCTTTTGAGAAACCAAACATTACATCAATGTGCCCTTTTAACTACTATAATTATATTTGGCATTGCTTTATACTCTGTTATCCTCATCTTAATGAATTCCTTTAAAATTTCTCTCAATATAATGGTTTCTCATTAGCATTGATCCACTCCTTAACCTCATGACTCTCATTCTAATCCTAGCTGGCTCTTTTATAGAGAGCTTTATTTTGTTAGTTCTAAATCTTGCTAAATCACATTACCATTTAACTTTTTTCTTTCTCTCTCTATCACAATATATAGATATTAGGATAGAATGATAGCAAGTTGGGTTCATAGCTAAGGATAGAAAATGACTTGAATGACAACTTTTTAAAATAATAAATACTTAAACAAGTCATTAGTATCCAGGCTTCATAGTACTAGTCATATCCAACCAAAAGTAACTTCAAATTCATAAGGGCAATGGTTTCAATTGTAAACCCCTCCCCATATAGGAAATCACCATATATAGTCATTATATAGAGTTACTTAAGTGAAGGTTATAAATAGTTTAACAACCAATGGGTGGCCTTTCTAGTTGAATAGTCTAATATGATATGTGTGGAAGAGTGCCTCAATAGTATAGATACAACAACTATCTTTCAAGAATGGGGATGCTTTGGGAGCAATTGAAATTGGTGGGGATGAAGGTACATCGGGTAGAAATCACAATATTGAGATTTTAGAGGCTTTGAAGAAATTAAACACGAGCATTTAGGGTGCTAACTTGGCCAATGAAATGAAGCTTGCCAATAACATGATTCACTCACTAAATGTTTCCTCAATTGTGGCATAGATTTGTGGCATTGGTTTGTGTGTTATATTGACATTTTCTAGCCTTCCAACTAAAAATTTATCTTGATACCATATAGTTTAGTAACATTTTTAGTTAATATTTTGTTCATTTTCCCTATATCAAATAGTAAATTAGCTCTATTTTGCACTACGTATCACTCTATGATCTCTAGTAAAGATCTTCATACACTAGACCCGTCTGAGGAGAAAATTACTACCATTGAAGGGATCAAGGACCTAGCTCATTTGTGTGTAATTGATCATAGCTAAAATGGACTAACAAGAATTGGTCATGGTATATAGACTCTCCACCTAATTATTCTGCACATGACTTCTATATAGCATGTTCAAGTTGCATATCTATACATTGCTCTTTCTTGTGTATCAATGGCTAGTTGTACCTTAATAAAGGAGCTATAATTGACTGGTAACAAGATAAGTTATATTAAAGGTCTATAATGATTATTAAAACTGACAATTTTTAATAGAAGTTTCAACAAAATCACAACAATAAAAACATTGTGTCAACTTAAAGACAATTATTGTATGTTATTCGCACTTTATCTCTTGGATAATATAGTTCATACAAATGTAAGGGATGAGACAATTATAAAATAATTATTAAACCTCCTTCATGTTGCATATTTGAACAAGAAATCAATTAAAATAGTTTTTATCATGAAGCTTCTATTGACAATGTTGCTAGGGCTTCTGTATGTAATATGGGTATGAATTCTCATAATAAGCTTTCTAGTAGGGAAAATAATGAATCTTCTAGTCATGCAATGACTACTAATCTATGATGAGGAAATTGTGGTAGTAAATGATCAAGTCACTCCAAAGGTTGTCAATTTAAGCCTATACATGAGAAGGGGAATAGCAGACAAGAACATGTACATTCCAAAAGAGCCTCACTAGTACCACATTCACACCATCATCATAAGCTCAAAAGTAAGGCTATGGTGGCACATCAAAGTGCATTTGACAAGGTTACTAGGATATAATAACATTACTAATGTTAGCCTATTATATTTAAGATCATTCACAAATTTGTAGAGCTTAAATTTGTATTAATGTAAAACTGGGGACATAGGATTGGAATACTTGAGATGGCTTACTCTATTTTTTTTTTTTGAAGAACTTGGATCTATAAGACTCTAAAGGTTGTAGTAATAAACTCCACCATAAGCAAGGCTAACATAAATAAAACAAGCAACCCAACACAAAAATATGATTGACTCTAATCTTTTTGCATAACCAGTGGCATTATTGGATCTCACATACTAGGTGGAGTTATTATAGAAATTCCATATAGAAAAATTGCAAATATTAACAAAATTTATAATTGTGTAATAAATTAGTTAAATGAACATGATAGTAGATCAAATCTTACCACTAGCATAGTATGAAGTGTACTAAACAGTGTAATAGGGTTGGAACAACATTGGGGATAGCCTCCATTTCAAAAGTAAAAATGAACAAAATTTTAATGCAAAATCTAAGATAATTTTCAAGCTTGCCTCTTCACCATCCTAGTAATGTTTTCCCCTTGTCCGTTCCTTAGGATAGAATATCAATTAGACCATTTAAGGTCATTCAATCTCCTTTAGTAGTAGAATTAGGAGCATACAAAAGAAAATCATTCAAGAGGCACATAATGACAGAGAATGAGAAAATATTGAATATAAATGCATGAAATTGAACTCTTATTAGTGCTTATTCATGGAGTTTTCTAACATATTGAATTCTACACTCTAGCTTATAACAAATTTACAAGATTTCATAAGCATGGACACATTTCTTGTCTATACATGAATTCTCAACATTCAAATAAGTGTATCAAAAAATGTCGTATGATCTACGTCTAATCATCATATATTGAGCATAGGCTATTAGTTGAGCAGAAAAGTCATAGCTATTACTTACTATTTCAAATAAGTGTGTTAGAAAATGTCATATGATCTATACATATAATCATTATATATTGAGCGTTAGCTATTAGTTGAGATTTGGTATGTTTCCCATTGCCTAGGGTATTCCCAACAATATTTGAAGCCTCTTAATCAAGAACTAGAAGCCTTTAAGAATTATGGTCCATCTTTCCTGCAAGCCTATCAAAGAAATCCTCTATAGCTTCTAGGATCCCCTGATAACTCTTCAAAATACCTTTCACCATATTTTCCATTTCATCTACACTTTACATTAGGTTCTTAGTGACTCTATTTTAATTGTTGACCTCTATAGTCTTCTCTTTTACACCTCCTTCCTACACTCTACCCTAGACCTCATCTATCTTGGTATCCATGTCTCTGTACTTAATATTTAGAGTTTTAATGGACTTTGAAAGTACATTTTTCCTATAAAAATGTGTATAGATAAATGACTTTTGTCATTTGTAAGACCCCAAGAAGAGGGTCCACCCTAACCACCCTTAAATTATCTTCTAGTAGTTTAATATTAAACTCATCCATGTCAACCATTATAACCATTGGGTAATTTCTTTGATTGGACCTCTTAATGTTATCCTCATTTTCATCTCCAACCTCCTTCTGAGTAGGCTTGTGGTCAAATTTAAGCATCATGTTCCACAAATTATGGATAATCCATGAGAAGAGGAGCCTCATTTCCAAGTCCTCTTCACTATCATCCTTGATCATTATCTTTTCCTCCTCACTCTTTTCTAAGAATGAATGCACATAAGAGATTGACTTTATCTAGGAGGTATGTAAAGTCTTTCTATAGAGACATATGAACATCAACTCCCACTTCCTTATTCATAACCATGCTCTTCAAACACTAGTCTATGGAAGTATATTTCTTCTTCGATAGCTCCCCCTTCTAAATTCTTTTCTTTCATAGTTTTTTTCTTTCTTTTAGTAAAATGTAGCATAACTTTTTTCCCTTAACCTTTACTGCTACTAGGACTCAAAGGGTTTTCCTCTTTAACTAGACCAAACTATAGTAAATACTTGTTAGCAATATTAATCATATAATAAAAAATCAACCACATAAGCCCTTCATATAATATTGGTTTGTTGGTTTTATCCCTATAATATTAATAGTATGATCAGCTAATAGATAATATAAAATGATAAATAGACAAATTTTTATGAGAAGTAGGAAAGTTAGATTAAAAAAACTTATCCTCCACTTTCTTTGAAGTCAAATAAAAAAAGTAGAATTGATGACTTTATGCATCTAGTTATTAGTCTAAGATTCATACATAACTTTTAAAATATCACCAATCAAGATGTTCTAGAAAAATGAAAAAATATAAATAGAGAACCTATTAGCTAAGAGAAATCACTTTTTGCATCTAAATTTTTTTATTTTTCCTAATTCCACAAGACCTATAAGATCCTTGAGAAGATAAATCATTGAAAGGAACAATACAATATATAAAATAAACTGGCTCTCCTCTATTACTATAGGATCTCATTAAGAAAAGAAGGAAAAATTATAAACAACTATTCTCAAGTAAAATTTTTTAATAAGTAAAAGAAAAGAGGACCCCAATCCCATAATACTAGAAACAACTATAGAGAACCTAAAGTGGAATTCCTACTTAGGGTCATTAAATCTGAGAGAAATCCAAAACACCTCCAGCTATAAAATTAATTAAAAATCATAACAACCATCTATAGAGAGATCATGTCACTAAGTTATTAACTTTGACACTAGCATATTAGTTCTTCACTGAATATTTTAAAGAGTTAATAGCTCTAATTCTACTAAAAAAACTAACAGAGTGCAACATTACAGAGTTTCTAATGTTTAAAGACCAAAAAACATGTTATGATATTAAGATGGGTTATCTTAAGTTTAAACAAGTCATTAAACTAAAATAACTTTCATTATCCCTAGCTATTCTAGCCTTGTGTTTAAATAGGCTATACACATAGAATTTCTAGGCTTCAATATCCTCCTTATGCTTCTCTTCTTCATTGGTTTAGCCTTATTTATTCTACACAAATGTCTTCAACCTAAAACTACCAACTAACACACCAAATAGAAATCTCTTTATAATCCCATAAACTATCTTTCAAAGAAAGTGAATGACATTATTAAATTAATTTTTCTCACCCATGAATAATATTATAGAATCTTCAAAAGAGTAATTTCTTTCAACAAGTAATAAACCTAATACTAAAGGTCTCAAGGAAAAATGATGTTGTCTCAAAAAGGGAAAGGAAGAAAATTTATAAGGGTTCATTTCCAATATCGGTTGAAGAATTATATATTATAAAATAATGTGTCTTCAAAATAATACAGGTTTAGTATGATTTCCATCTAATTTTCCTTCTCCTACTCCTCAAGCACATGAATCTTAGCATCATAGTTTTCATTCTTTATGTCCTCAATAGATTCTTCTTCCTCTTTAGCTTCATACTCCTCATTCATCTAAGGAATAGTTTCCTCCTTAATCTTCATACCCTTCTAAAATTTTTTTTACAAATCTAAGAAGACATAATCTCTCACAACCTACCCTCATGCTTATGTTCTTCCATAGATTCAGTTTCATTTTCCTTATCTTCCACTTTATAAATTTGTATAAAAGCATTTATTATTTTCACCTTTGTATCTCTAGTTTTGGTCTTAGAGAGGTTTGATTGTATCAATAAATTCTTTTTCAATGAGGATCGCTTGCTTAGTTGTTTGGGTATTTAGATTTTTCTAAGGTTAAAAGAACAAACCTATGTCACCCTTTTTTAAAGGGAAAGGTTAACAAAAGCAAAAGTATTCACCTTCAATGACATAAAATTGCTATTATTATTTTGAATTTAAAAATGAAGTAAACTAATGAAATGTGTAGAGATGGATGAAGTTTATGATTATAATTTTTAGTAATTATTTGGAATAAGAATTGATATATTTTATTAATTTTTATAGATAATTTTTTAGCTGCTAAAAATGTTAAAAATTAGGGGTCTAGTTCGCACCAAAAAACTATATGGAAATAAACTTATTTTCCTTTGATCTCAGACTATGTTATAGCTGACATATATAGTTTGAACAATCAAAAACAAAAATCATCTTTAGACCTATGTTTTCTATTTTATAATGATTCAAATTTCAGCTCACTGGAAATCATTCGATTTCATCTTGCACCATATTTTTCAAAACAAATCTTTTCTAACCAGGAGAAAAATTATACATTCTAGAAGATGACTCAATCCTCTAGAACATCATTTAATTTTAAATATTTTTATATGATTTAATATTTGTTTCTTTCTCAAAACTAGCATCTTTTCAAGTGTTAATATATGTGCTTGTAGAATTTTTTAATTACAATATACTATATCTAATTAAAACTCTATAAACTCTATATGAGAATATTCTTGGCTCTGAGCTCTATAAAATGGTATTTACATGTTATTAAAAAAATTTCATAAAACATAATAAGAGTTATTGAAACACCACTTTTACGAAATTATTGTATTTATTTAGTAATTAGTTACAAACTAGTATAAAATATGCATTTAATAGACATTTCCAGTTGGAAAAGTGTGAGATCATATATAACTTATCTTTAATGGATTTATCTCAATCATATGTTTGAACAAAATTGATTCTTAGAGAAAAATACTCAAATTTAGTTGTTCTAATAAGTCATCCTAAAAGGTGACATAGCTTTGTACTTTTACCGAGGAGGATTTCTCATTTTAACATTAGGTTTAGTATTTTCAAGGAGAGGATTAGATTCTAAAATCTCAATATTGAGAGCTTTCTTCATTGATTTCATAGTGTGGATTTATTTCTATTAAGGGTAGAAAGAAGATGGCTTCTAAATAAGGACTTGTCAAATTCATATTGATCAAGAGCAAAAAAATTATTTTGTTAAGTAGAAGAGAGACCTCATTGAATATTCTCAAACTCGGGGAGGAGTATGAGAAGAACAACATGTATTAATCCTATGGTCATTTATCAGTTGATTTAAATTTTAAAAAGGATGCCAAAGGAAGGTAGTATATCTACTTTCCGGGGTAAAATATTTTAAGCATACAAGATAATATGGAGGTGACAAAGCTTGAAATGGTCATACCCATGATTATCATTCACCAAAACCATAAATTTTTTTACTTAATGATAAAATCTTTTATATAAATCTTTTAGTCACCTAAGCTCTCCATTTCATCTTTCTCACATTTACATTTTATTCTAGTGTCTTCAACTATCATCTCAAAGGTCACAAAAAAATATTTCTCCCTACCATGATATTACCCTAGTTCCATGAGTTAAAATACTTCATCAATAGAGTAGTGTGAAACCATTTTATAGCAAGTAAATACAATTTCAACTCACCCTACTAAAGGTATCCTATAGATCATTGTTTTACAAATGTTTCCAATAATATTTAGGCTCAAAATGTTTCGAAGGATCCCCCCTTAGTGTTAATTTCTAAGAGAAACAAGTCTTGATATATGGACATAAGATGATCACTTCTACCCATAGCTATAGCAAAAAGGAAAACAAAAACTTTTCTCTCTCTATAGATTATAATGAAAATGAAGCTTCTTCAAAAATAAGTAAATTTATTTCTAGAAAAAGTGGAAAGTCTTGAAATGATATTCCAATACAATGATGCAACTAGTGTGATTTTTATGAATAATTTGAACAAGATCATCCAGAATGTTGATGGGATGTTTAAGTTCATGAAAATATTTAATTAAATGATAGACTAAATTGCTACTTATGCAATTATAAATGTGGTGATTATTGGTTTGATGAAAACAAAGTTTCTGTCTGAATTGTCAAATAGGAAACTACCAAGATTTGATGTCAAAGTGGGAGTATGTTGTAAAATTTTTGAAGAAATATTAGTGACATTATTCAAAAGAAAAGGGAAATTACATAATTTATTTTTTCTTGACAAAAATCATATGGCGTTCCATACCTTTAGCCTTAGTATCTCTAGTAATTCCATTATTTAATATATTATTACAAGTGTAACGATAATGTATTTAGATATTATTTAATTAATTTTTGTTCAAGTAACTATTCCTCATAGGACATAAAATCTCTATATATAAAGAAGATATATTATTTTCTTTATAGATTTGATTTCTATGTTTGTGTTTCATTTCTTTTGCAAGGACCTATTTTAGCTTATTAGAATACTACTCATGCTTGCATAAAGTACTAATCTTAATGGATTAGGCTAACATTTGCTATGATATCTACTACATGAATATCTTCTCTTACAGGTTTGTGAATCTCTATTTTCTTGAAGGTGATAAGAATTATCCTACAATCTTGCAAGCTAATCATCAAGTATCAAAAGAAACTGGTTATCCATATTAAATAATCTATTATGATGTTAGTGTCTCCTTCAGTCATTATATAATCAAGGTTTACTTCTTTCAAATGTTTAATTTCTTGTGAAGAAGGATTAACTTGAGCTCTATTGCGTGAGCCAATACAAAAAAATGTATAGAAGACTTTAATGAAAATACTACTGCAATTTCTACTAATTCCACTAGCAATAGAAAGAAAAGGGCTTCCCTTTACCCCTTCATCCATATTAAATTTGGTAAAATCAATGGACAGAGGGATCCATGTAGTAAATTTTCTTCTTATAATATTTTCCCAGTTATACTTAAGAGGTTCTTTTAAATACCCCATGTTTCTTTAAATCATAATTTTTAGAGAAGGGCAATTTTTTCTTTTTCCAAAGAAAATAAGATTGATATTTTCCTTTATCGATAACTTATTTTTTGGAACTAGGTAGTTTTGGTTCTAGAATGTCTTTAAAAAATTATAATTTCATTCATTCTAAACATTAAAAAGAGGAAAGGAGGGATATCAACCCAAAGAGATGTTAGGATATGTGATAAAATTGGATAAATCTCTATTTTTCAATAAACATATAATCATAGAATTTTGTATCATTCATTTAACATTTATCAAGGAGAATACACTTTGTGACATCTCCCTAACATAGGAACAATATAAGAAGCTGGTATATGCATTCACAATCTAAGTAGATGAGCACACACATGTTCACCAAAGATAACCCCCTTCTATTCTAATTATCAGTAGTTAGATTTTAACCATTTATCTTCATGTTATGTATATGGTTTGAGTTCTATATCCTAGTTTTAAAAGTTAGAAAAATATTGCTCCTAATCTCTTGAGATGAGGAAGATTGAACTCATTGAGTAGAGATAATAGATAAACATATATATTTAATTTCATTTCTAGAGATTGTTGGCTTATAAATTTTGTTTTTGAAGTATATAGATGGTAGTTAAGAGAGATGGGGGACTAGCCCCAGAGTAAAAAGAGGTTGAAATATTAGCTAGAGGTTACCTCCCTATAATCTAACCAATACCAATTTTATACTTCAAAAAAAGAATAATTCATAACAACCCTAACAACATCAGTCCTATTGTGATTAAGCATATAAACATGTAAAGTATTCCATTAGTAAAAAATCATACTACTACTATTAGTCTAGCCATTAAATTTATATGTAAATTAAGAAAAGCCTTGTAGGGCATCAAGTTAAGATTGCATGATAACATTGAAGAAAAAATAAAAACAACCAACCAAGCTAATTGACCTCCTTATTATCCTATTCCTCCACATCCTTCATCCCTACTTCTAGTCACCCCCTACTCCTTGATAGGCTTTTCGAGGAGGGCCTTTTTCTAGTCTTGCACTAGAAAGTTGTATATGGTGTGCAAAGTCTCTCTTTATTTTCCAAGGTCCTTCATATCATTGTTCAACTAAAGAAATTATAGGGTGGTAGCCATGGAATGCATCACTTTAATGGAGAACTCAGCCAAGGTTTCAAATCTTTGGCAGATGCTAGTATGATTATTAGCCAAATACCTCATTGACTATTCAAGTTTGTCAAGTCGAGCCTTACAATAACTCTGGTCATGGCTATGCTTTCCTTCCCCCCTACCCCTTAGGGGTGTCCTTCCTAGGGGAAGTAATGTCCTCACCACCGCTTCTAGTCAAGGAAGAGTTGGCCTCCAGGGTGTTAGAAATATGGGAGGGGCTAGGAGGGTTGGAGCTAGGCTCCTTGCCAATTTCTTGGTGGCATTTCTTCCTCTTATGGTGTTTAATGTCACTTTTAGTAGACTCTGAGATGACGACCTATTTGGGAGGGGACTTAAAATTCTCCATTTGGAGGCATTTGTTAGATCTATGAGCACTTTGTTTGCTCTTCCTAGTATCTATATTAGAGTCTATAAGACTAATTTTGACCTTAGGATTGAGAGTTTTCTTGATTTTTTTATGACTAGGGCCAAGGCTAGGATAAATAGGCTTGGGGGTAGTACTAGCTAGAGAGGTAACAAGGAGTGGTCAATTTTGGGTAAGGTGATGGGTATAAAACTTATTCATTAAACCCTAGTGGCTGAGGTCAGAGCGTTTCCCCTCCTCGTCCTTTCTCCTAGCCTTGAAAATGGGTAAAAATACAAACCTTTGTCACTCTTTTGTAAAGGAAAAGGCTAACATAAGTATAATTATTCACCTTCAATGACATAAAATTGATATTATTATTTTGAATTTGAAAATGAAGTAAAATAATGAAATGTGTAGAAATGGCTGAAGCTTAGGATTAGAATTTTTAATAATTATTTGCAATAAGAATTTTTATATTTTTCTTATTTTTAAAGATAATCTTTTAGCTGTTAAAAATCACTAAAAATTAGGGGTCTAATTCTCACAACAAAACTATATGGAAATAAAATTGTTTCCCTTTGATCCAAGACTACGTTATAAATAATATATATAGCTAGAGAAATCAAAAATAAAAATTGGATTTAGACCTATATTTTCTCTTTTATAATGATTCAAATTTCAACTCCCTTAAAATTGATAGTTTTCATCTCCCATCACATTTTTCAAAACAAATCTATTCTAACTAGGAGACAAATTATACATTCTAAATGGGGATTCTCTCATCTAGAACATCATCTAATTTTTAATTTATTTTGATTTGATTTAATATACTTTTTCTTTTTAAAACCCAACAACTTTTTGAGAGTTAAAATACATACTTATAGAATTATTTAATTACAATATACTATATCTAATTAAAATAGTATAAAATCTATATGATATTATTCTTAACTTTGAGCTTTGTAAAATGGTGTTTATATGTTATTAAAAAAAAACATAAAAAATAGTAAGAGTTATTGAAACTCCATTTTTCTAAAATAATTTTATTTTTCCAGTAATTGAATTCAAAATAGTATAAAACATCCATTTAATAGACATTTCCAATTGGAAAAGTGTGAGACCATATATAACTATTGGTTAATGGATTGTCCCTCTTTCTAACTTTTTTTTACCTTGAGTCTAGATGCCCAAAATATGAGAAAACAAAAGGATGTTACCAAAAAATAGGTTAGTGTATGTATTATATCACTACCCTCTAAATTATAAGGTACAACTCCCTTATATGCAATATATGCAATGAATTGTGTTTTTAATAGATCATTGGGATGGGGGTTATGCTCTTAACTTGAGAGCAAAATAGGATAAACCAGGATGCTCATAACTACAAACACCCTAGGCAGAAATAGATTTGGGCAACCTATAACACCTAATGGAATGGATATCACAATTTACCTTGAAGTTCTTCTAACATCTACTCCTACTTCTAATTTTATATTAGTCCTACTAAAATGCAACCTAGAGATAAAGCAGAGATGCATATGAAAGATAAAATGGAATCCACCTTGACTAATAACTCTCCACTAAAATGGAATCTAGTAAGATATCATCAGCTTCGAATATATATGTCCTATAACCTCATAGAAATTATTCTAAAATGCAAGGTTAGCTCATCTGAAAGAGACAATGAAAGGAACCTAAGCATGCTAATCCTAAATGGAATCAGAACAATCACATTACCTAAATGCAAATATCATACAAATCCTTCATTCCATCTAACTCTTCGATTCTTACTCAACATCTAGAAATGTAAGGAAAAAGGTTAGACATAATTGTCGATCCATTTATTATTAGAACAAATTACATTTATAGGCCCCCTCTTATGGTTCTTATCTAGTTATAGATTCATCAATTAAATTAATAGAGCACTTAAAACACTCAGAAATATAATAGTCAATAGTTACAATTCAATACATCATAAAAATACAACAGAAATGATTAGAATTATTTGAAATGGTTCACATTCTCCACTGATCAGTAGAAATCATGTTGGTGCCAAATCCATATAATTCATATTCCAATGATCACTATAGTTTTGAATTTTGACCATCGATCTTAAACCAACAATCACAAAACATTATAAACCTTTTTGTTTCTTCCCTTCCATTCTCTTACATGGGTCCCTCTGTGTGCACACATTGATTTGTCATTATGTCACTATGATAATTCTTCACATAACTCTTTATAGCATTGATCTACTTTGATTTGATAGTGGAAATAAAAAATATTAACCCTTTGTTTACTTTGCAATGAGGGTCCACTTTCCAACTATGCACATTGTGACAGACAGGTAGTACAAATCCATTGCTAGGAGAATCTAACATTGGACTATTTTACTTTGTGGCACTTCATGGAATATAATGGGCCCATTAGGACACACATTTTTTTTTGTTATGTTTCTATAATTAACAATCAAGAAAATTTCCATCACGACATAACAACAAGTGTAGATTGATCTGGAGATTCACAATGAACTCTATCTCATATAGAAGCAAAAAAATAAAGACACTTGTCACCTTGTTTGACATCATACTGGCCACAAAAAGAAATGCTCAACAGGGATAAATATTGATATATTGTTATGTTGCTATGGTTATCAATCATACGACTTTCGAAAGAGATATAAAAATGATTGTGGATCTTTTTGAGATATAAAAACTAAGGACATGCATTATTGAGTACTTATAATTTTATCTTAACAATGTCATCCATCGATTTGATCTTCATCTAATGATACAAAATTTAATACTTGAGCCATTTCACTTGTCAACTTAGAAACATAGACAGTCGAATCAAATATGAGTCATCGATTTAATTTCATGTAGAGTCATACCACCTTTGACCTAGTTTTTTTCATCATTTATGCATCTTTAGGTGTTCACTCTACAACAAATTCAACTGATCCTTCTTGTAGCTGATTGTCATGATCTGCATATTGTCTTTAAACTTGATCCACATATTCTTTGCTACCACTTGTTCTGAATATGTCTGCAATCTTCTTCTTGGATGCATCTTATCTTCACCATGCACATTTGACTAAATTATTACGGTTTTAGAACAAATTTCCTTCTCATCTAGGAAATGCATAGACTTACCCTCCCTTTTCCTAATGACCTAATATGAACAAATGCATTTGACTACGTTAAAATGCCCACCTAGGTGTAAACAAAGGAATAGATGAGAAGAGATGTCCTTCAAAGACAATCTAGATATAGATATCACATCACATCAACTTAATCCTAATCCTAGAAGCTTGAAAAATATAGAGGACTAAAATCATGGAAACCTGGCCCTAATCTTAGAATAAATTTATCTAGATCATATGTTTAAACAAAATTAATATTTAGATACAAATACTAAAATTGAGTCATTCTAATAAGTCAACGTAAAAGGTGACATAGCTTTGTACTTTTATCCAAATAATATTTTCCAAAGAATTTAGCAAAAGGAGCAGAAAAGAGATTTGATCCAAATTTATAAAATGGTTGAGGATGGGGAATGGTAAAAATATATTACTTGAAACTAGTCCTCCATAGTGATGTATTACATGATAGCATAGAAAATGACATCCTAGGGCTTAGGGAGGTCTTTCTTGGAAAACCCACCTCGCATGCGAACCTGTTCTTCATTGAACTTGAAGAATTTCCATAGGCTGGTCTCATCATTCATGTGAGCTTATTTGTGCAAGTTCTTGCCACCCATGGGAAACCTAGCAATAAGATCCTCATTGTTTTCAAAACTCATTGCATTGATGGTCATGCTTCTATCATTCCATGAATTGAAGTACTACATAGATATATTTTCCTCATGTTTTATCATCCCTTTCATAAAGGGTAGTAGGCTGCCCTCCTAGAGATAAATAGTTGTAGCTTCACTCTTGTGAATGTAATCCTCCATACCTAGAGGTTCAATATGATTCTTGGTACCCATACCACCACACAACTCTACCACCAACTCTGCATATTTTCCCATCAACTCCTCTACATTTTCAGACATCACTGAGTTGCAAGAAAGACAATCCTCAAAAGTTAAATAAAATATACTCAAGATTTAAATTTAGAGGTATTAGAAAGCCATCACAAGGCCATAAGGTTTTTCAAAGCCCAAAAAATCTCTCTCCATCACATGTTTTAATTGTCCCTTTCTTTCCATAATTATGTGACGCCAGTGGGGTAAAATTACAAAGTTGTGTCACCTTTTAGGCTAACTTATCAAAATGACCAAATTTGAGTATTTCTATCTAAAAATCATTATTTTTCAAACATATGATCTAGATAAATTCATTCTAGCTAAGTTATATATGGTCTCACACATTTCCAATTGTAAATGTCTATTAAATGCATGTTTTATACTAGTTTGTATCTAATTACTAAAGAAATAAAATTATTTTAGAAAAGAGGCATTTCAAGAACTCCTACTAGTTTTTATGATATCTTCTAATAGCATATAAAAACCATTTTATAGAGCTCAAAGTCAAGAATATTCTCATATAGATTTTATAGTGGTTTAATTAGATATAGTATATTGTTATTAAAAATTTCTACAAGCACATATTTAACACTCGAAAAGATATCAATTTTATGAAAGAAAAAAATATTGAATCATATAAAAAAAGAAAAAATTATATGACATTCTACAGGAGAGAGTCCTCTTCTAGAATATATAATTTTTCTTCTAGTTAGAATAGATTTGTTTTGAAAAATGTTGTGGGAGATGAAAATTATCAATTTTAGGTGAGTTAAAATTTAAATCAATATAAAAGGGAAAATATAGGTCTAAAGCTGATTTTTATTTTTGATTGTTCTAGCTATATATGTTATGGATAACCAGGGATTTTTTTAGTGGCGATTAGTTGCCAGTTGGCAAATATGTCCAGATTGGGCTATAGAAATTGGCAAAAAAAAAACACTGTATACTAGTTGACCGGTTTGCCCAGATTTTATAAAATACTCATATAGTGGTCAGAACGTTCACCACTATTATTATGTAATTTTAGTTTGGTAGTTAGGTTCTTCACCCATATTTCTCTTTAATATTTACTCTTATTTTCCATGAAATTAATTGAGTGTCTCTTTTGACGATCATCATTCACCGAATTTCCATTTTCCTATATGAAATTTTTATTTGTCCTAGGACCCAATTCGCCATGCATAACACACAATGCGGTCCCAAATTCTCGCCCTATTCACCCACTTGATTACTTGAAATTACGTGGGCTTCACAAAATATTAGTTCTTATCATATGTAACAGTTAGACCATTCACCAAAATGAAAACGGTTTATTTGTAGTTGTCTATTTAAGACATATGAGTTTCATTATTCAAACATGCCGAAAGAAGGAGCCTTCTTCATAGTATTGCGATTAGTAGAGAATCAGAATGACTACGACTACGAGTTCATAGTATTTTATTGCAGCCTTAATTTGATGAAGATGTCACAGTCAAATTTAAATAGGAAGAAGAGTAGGACTAATGAAGGTGGAGATGTCCAAGAGAGGCCAAAAAATGCAAAAATATATCTTCATACTTTGGCGGGGGTAGACGCAACAGCGTTGGTCAAAGTAAGGAAGGTACATCATCAGAGGAGCCTCTACAATCTTAACCTACACAGGAGTCCATTCAACAAATTGGGGAGCCTAATAAATCTGGTGATGGAGTTGTGGAACCTGATATCTCTAATGTAGATGACCTTGAAGAACAATATCCAATAAATAACTAGTACCAGGATGAATCAATCGACTTCAGTGATGATGATGGTACAATTAACAGTAATAGTGACAATAAAGGGAGAGGAAAATCGAAAGAAAAATTGATTGTCACTGGGAGATGGCCAGGTGATTTAAATTTGATTGGGTAGCAAAGTATCCATTCATTGAGCCCGTGGACAATCCAATTGTAGGTGAGCCACCAATAGAATGCAGATGTGCAATTTGTAGTTGGAAGTATAAAAAGGAAAAGTGGTTGCAGCTTAAATTAGACACCATAGAGAAACATGTTGGTAAGATTTACGAAACCTCAACTATAGATGGTAAGGAAATAAAAGTGGTAAGATGTAAAACAAAGGAGCAATCTCAACATAAAAGGAATGCTAAAGAATATTATATGTTTTAGAAATTTTAGACGAAGCCTAGTGAAGTTCAAGGTTCTAGTAATGCTATTTTTGCAAAAGCAAGTGAAGTAGAAGAATGTGGAAAAGCTGTTCAATTAAGTAATGTTTTCTATATTTTGAGCAGAGGGCATCCAATGATAGACTATCTAGAAATGAGTGGTTTTTTACACTTTCTGAAAGTTCTTAACTATCCTATCAGTCATTGGTCGATAAATAGTGGATGGGAATGGGCAAGTTGTATTGCACAGGTTGAAATAGAGGATGTACAAAGAAAAATAAAATAGTCAACCTTTATTGCATTTTCCTTAGACAAAGTTACGGTAATAGATAATACGTCATGGGTATGCATGCATGTTTATACTATATAGAATAATGTCTACCAACCACATCTACTATCTGTTGCTAAATTGAGAGACAATGCAACAACAAAAACTTTATTTCAGTTAGTAAAGAGCAATTTAATTGAATATGGAGCTATGGATGAATTGACAATAGCGAAGAAGTTGGTCTATGTTGGAGTGGATGGAGCTTCAGTAATGCAAGGTCAAAGGAATGGTCTTTGCACAAAGATGCAAGCTTCTTGTTCACCATATGTTGTTACCATTCACTATATGGCCCATAGGATGAATCTTGCTTTTAGAGTTGTGAAGAAGTTTCCTTCAGTAAACAAGATTGAAGATTTAATAAGAGAGTTGTATGCATATTTTTGTCGAAGTCCTAAGTGTTTTAGGGAATTTCAGCACTTTGCTAATGGAATTACCAATGGAAACAAGCTTCTAAAAGATGTTGATACCAGATGGATCTCTTTGGATGGACCAGAAGATCGAGTATTTTTTGAATATCAATCTTTGATTGGACTGATGTACGAAAATTAGGACAATGCAAAAAATCAGAGATGTGGCGACCTGCTTCAGAGGTTAAGCAATATAGAGACATTTTTGACTTTGGCATCTATTCTTCCCATGCTAGAAGAAATGAGGTTAATTATGAAAAAAGCCTAACAAAGAGCCATGTATATTGGAGAATATGCTTAGTTGCGTAAAATGTCATGCTGAGCCCTCGATAGTCTCTATCGTACTGACCTAAATTTATCCGATGATAGATTTAATCACTGGCAAAAACTAATAGATTTGGATGATCCTGATAATTATTTAAAGATCATTGAAAATGGAGATTTATGTGTTTGTGTAAGAAGATTTTAGATACCAATGTACTACAGTGCCCCAAAGAAGTGAGCTACAAGAGTTACAAGGGAAGAGTTTACCAAAATCGTCGAGTCTATAGCATCTATTGCAAGGGACATAGCCTATAGAGTTTCCTCTGAAATAATATCATGATTCCCATATGATCAACTGCTTGAGGCCATGGCAATTGTGTTTCCTCAATATTGGTCCTTCAATAATAAGGAAGATTATCGTAGAAGCCTTTTGATTTTGATAAAGGAATTTTGCAAATCTATAGAATTCAATGGAGTGACTATCAATGGAATATTAGATGAGGGTCTTCTTAGACAGCAATCAGGTACCTTTGCAAGGATCGTGAAGCATCAATATCAATTAATGTGTAACCCATATGAAGAGGGCTCAGCAACAAATCTTCGGACAGAACTAAAACAGAGCACATTGTTGTGTGAAGAAATTTTAGAGTACTTCAAGCTTGCTAATCTATGTCAAACCATGATATTGGGTTTAGTGGAGGATGAGAGAATTTTTAGTGCTTTGGGATTCCTAAAATCAAAGCTAAGAAAAAAACTAGACAAGAATTTAGAATTATGCTTGAGGGTATACACATCTAGGTATAATGTCAATACTTTTCCATTTCAAAAAGAAATGGAAATCTGGAAGAAAAGATGCAAAGGAAGAGGGGTGGGACTGGGCAACACCATTAACCAATCTCCTACAATGACTCCAAGTGGGACAAGTATAGTTGGTAGTGGCACTGGCCATGAGATTGGGAGTCATAGAATCAGAGGTCATAGTGAACTTGAAGTTGAAGAAGACACAAATAAAAATGAAGAGAACAATGAAGCAACTGGACTACCAGAATTGGATGATGATGATGACATAGAGATGAATTGGAAAATTTAGGAAATTTCTACTAAATTAGCAGTGGCAACTAATAGGTATTTTTTGAACTTATTAACTACTATATAATATCCTATCATTCAATGTTCATTTTAGAAAAGCAAGAAATTAGAATGTATTATGTTTCATCATTAAAATTTGAGAACAAAGAGCATTATTACTGTAGAGTGTAGTTTATATCATGTCGTCAATGATCATTCATATTTGAATTTGAAATTTTTAAATGAAATTTTGTTTTCTTTTTTATTCATTTATTCAACATACATTGAATTGGAAAACATGAAAAATAGATAGAATCATAGATTCAGTTCCACAATTAATAATTATTAATGGTTTTCATTTGCAATATTTAGCTAATATGGTACAATTCTTGTAAGCCAATGACCCTAAATTCCCTTTTATAGAAACAAGGGAGCAACAATAGCTTCAAGTCAATTTTCCTAATGTGAAGTCTCAAAATCTAAATCAGTAAGATGTCTACAAGTCTACTACATCTCTACAACTTTAGTTGTACATTTCTGCATTTGACAAGCTAGTTTAGTAAATTAGCAATTTTAGCATAGGCAATAGCATCTACAAGACTACAACATTGATCCTGTTCAAAAAACACAGTTCAAACTTGTTACTTTAAACTTCGATTCTAGAGTCTAGACTGTAGTATGTAGGATAATATGAAAGATATTCATATATAGTAAAGATATAGAGATGATTGAAACTGAAAGTACTTTCACATACAGACTATAAATTTATGTAGTATGCTGCATTCTTCTTTGGTTGGAAGGGCAAAATTTTTGATGTTATGGTAAATGACCTGCATTCTCGTCAACATTCCATACTTGGAAGAGTGAGTTTCAAGCAATATTCCTTCCACTAGTGCATGCAAATTTGTGAATGTTTTGATGCACTTTGCAATGCCTTCATGAGTTTTTTCTTGAGGAAGGTTGCCTAAATTAGAGGTTATTTGGTCCTCCAACTTTTTTTTGTAAACTTCTCTTCCAACGAAACCCGTTGTTGAGAAATCAGGTCCAAGACTCGGTAAACCAAGAGATATCAATTTTGTTGTTTTATTGTTCATCTTGGTGAGCTTTGGCCCAAATAAAGCAAGAACTTCTTCTACTTCTATTAGTTTTTGACATTTATGAAATACAAAGGTCACCTTTATTATTGAACCAATGGGGTCCTGAATTCCCTTGCTTGCCAAATGCCTATTAGCAGTGCTGTTGATTTCTTCCATAATCTGCTTTGCAATTTTCTTTCTTTGACCAAAACTTTTGTTCTCCTCAAGTTTCTCTTTCAACTTCCCAAAAACATCTGTAAGAGCTTCGTAGAGTTCGAACCAATAAAACAACCTATCAGCAGAAGTCTTTATTTGCCCCCAGAAGTAATTTTTTATTTTCTTTATTGTATTATTTTTGTGGTCATTCAAGCCGTTTTCATATTTTTTAATAGTATCATTTTCCTTCTTTAGGTCTTCTTTCATTTCTGAGTACTAGTGTTCACTATGTTTTCTTATTTGCTCTGCTTTATTTTCCCATCCTTTTGCTTTCTCTTCCCACTCTTTTGTTTTTCCTTCTCATTTTCCAATTCTTTATTTAACTTATTGTTTACATTTGCAGCATTCTCCAAGTTTTTGTATAACTTTGTTGAAGTGTCTTTTTCATCCTGAAGTGTTTTTTCCATTTTTTCCAAATTTTTCCCTCAAAGTTTTCAATTCTACGTCCATTTGTTCTTGCTGTTCAATTTCTTCTTTAGAGCCAGAGGATGAATTTTTTATCCTTTTCTCTAATTCTTTGCACCTATTTATTGTTGCTTTCTCACTTGCCTTTACATTTGCCAGGTCTGCCTTTAACTTATCTATTGTGCCCTGAAGCTTTCCTTTCTCTCTCTCCAACTTCATCACTGAACTATAGACCACTTGGTTGGTCATTTTGGACACATTTATCTTGTCCATATTTTTAATTTTGGATAAATCCATTTGGAGGGTGCTAACTTGAAATTTATAGATGGATCTAACTGACTCTCTGGTGGATTGTTATCTCTAGCTGGGGGCATAACAACCATGAATTCCATCATATCTTTATCTGGGTCATATGTGGGAAATAACATGTTGGTTGCAAGTTCTGCATCACAAGCTACAACAATTGCTTCCATCTTCATTGTCTTACTATTTTGGCTATTCTTTCTTTTCTTTTTTTCATAATTAGTTACAAATTCATTGTAACAAAAATCAGGATTTTGTGAGACAACTGAATGTTGAATGGTGAAATAGCAGTAGCACTTACTCTGATGTATAAGCTTCCACCAATACCATGAGGATAACCAATACCTAGACCCATTAGTGGGGTTTTTGGACTGTTCTGAGGGTTTTGACCTGAAGGATGGGCAATTATTGGACTCACAGTCACCATTGGCATTGTTGTAATAGTAGTACTACTAATACTTGTCATAACCTTCTACTTCTTTACACTTTCTTGATCTCCGGGACCAATTTTTTTTGCATATATATACAATGTCCTTTTCAGACCACTAGTTGTATTTGTACCCATGATATCTACAGCTGTAGGAGTGACAGTTGATTCAAATTGAATCTGAGTGCTTGGAAGTGGAACTGTAAATGAAGCAGGAACAAGTTTAATTAACTGAGGTGAATCCAATGTGGATGGAATTGACTGAGTTGATGATTGATCTCCATGTTGAAGGCCTAGTTTCTGACCATGTTTTGGTTCTACAGCTGGTGGTTGAGGTGGTAACCAAACCCCTTCTCCACTAGGACCCAGACCACTAGAACCTTGGTAGCCCATTTTTTCTACAATTTCTGCCCCTTTGCTATATAGAAGTTTGGTGGATGCATCAACTCCTCTCTAAATTTGTGTACTGGATGAGAGATTCAAAGAATCCTGGTCATCGTAATCATCATTAGTATCACTATGATGTGCTTTGGGTGGATGCTCCTTATTCCACAATTCATCAAATATTATATCCTCTTCAACCTCATCATGATCTAAAGAGGTCTTTGGCTCATGGAGATTCTTCCTCATTTCCCAAAATTGAGAAATTTTGCTTCGACTCCATCCAGAATCTATAGATTCATTCATTTTCTCTTTTGGAATAGGTTTTGTAGATGGTTTCACAACTTTCTTGTAGAAATTGGACGATGTCATGCCCTGCACTTTTCCTTTCTGTTTGTGCAATGCCATTATTTGTGATGACAATTCCTGTATTGACATATTATTTTAAGCAACATATTTCTCCATCTATTTTTTTGAGCCCCTGCACACATCAGCATCCAATGCTGAGTCATCACCACATCATCGAACACGTGACTTTTTCGTACAGTTCGTATAGTACGGATTCCACCTTGGCTGCCATGTCATCTAGTGGGTCCATTTTTGCTGACATCATCATTCTATAAGCCTAAAATTGATGCCCTTCTGGAGGTCACCACAGGCCAAAGTAGAACTACTGCGATGACCGTATGATCGTCAAATTTAACCCTCTCTTTTGTTGGTGCAACCCCTCACCAAATTGATTTTAGTTTTGGTAGTCTGACTTCAAGAGGCCATAACTCACACATTTGGACTCCAAATTAGAAATTGCATTTTTTGGTTACTGTACTTGGATAATCTTGCATTTTGCAACTTCAAATGTTCCATTCGAGCACATCTAGAGTCGAAAACAGGTTTCATTTTTTTGAAAGTGTTTTTTTTTTGTCTACTTTCCATATCTAGCATTAGATTATAGTGTTGTGTGCAAAAAATTGTCACTTTCAGCAATAGGGCCTTTCTTTGCTTTGTAATACTTCAGTATTGTAGCACATTGTAAAGATTTAGATTTCTACTCTATCAAGAGGTTGAAACAAGAAAAATTAGAAGTCCACAAAGGCCAAAATTGGCAAGTGGCCCATTGTAGTCGCACTACTAATAAAGTTCCCAAAGCATCTATTTTGGGGGGGTTTCTTGATTTAGTGAAAAGGGGGGGTATTCTTGGTGTTGTGTTCTCTCTTTTCTACAATTTCTTTCATTTTTTGCATTATGGGAAACTTTAAGTTTCCTAAATTAACTCCTCATAACTATGCTATGTGGTCTATAAAAATGTTCTATCACTTAATGCATAATGGAGTTTCACAATATGTAGATGGTACTCTTCCTAAATCAGCAGGTGATAATGTATCAACAAGTGAAATTTTTGAATGGGTACCCATGGATAGGAAAGCCCTAGGTGATATATGTTTGGGGGTAGATGATAAAATCATGTATCAAATCATAAAATGTACTACATCCAAGGAAGCTTTGGATACCCTCGAAAGCCCTTATGGTAAAGTGTCTGAAGAGGATGTGTTCAAGATTGAAGATGAGTTTGTTTTCTTAGATCCTAAGTCGTATGACTCAATGCAAGACTTCATCATTAAGGTGAATGAATTAAGGACGAAGCTTACTAATTATGGGAATTCTATCAAAGATGATAGACAGATCTATCTCATACATAAGAAGTTGCCATCTGAATATTCCACATTTGTATCTTCTTTTAGCACCTCAAAGACTACCTTAGGGTCTGCCTACAAGAAAGTCACTTTTGATGAATATGCTAAACTATTGGATGAAGAAGAAAAGAAGTTGAAAACAATGGGGATTCTTGAATCACCTAAGTCCAAAGCATTGGTGGCCAATGAGGGTTCTCAACATTCAGTTGGACAATCTTCAAACAAAGGAAAGGGTAAGAAGAAATGGAAGAGCAAATCTGAGGATGCAGAAAAGACAACACCTCAATCTAATCAACAAGGCAAGTCCTCACATTCCAGCAAGAAAGGGGACAACAATAAGGAGAAGAAGAAGTGTGCTTATTGCAAGAAATTGGGTCATGAAGAGCATGAGTATTATCTTAAACAAATTGATGAATTGACCAACATCATGAAGAAACATAATGTTCCATTGCCTAATGCTTACAAGGAGAAGGGGTCTTCTTCAGATTCAAAGGGCAAAGGGCAAGCACTTATGGCTAATGAAAACTCTTCAAAAGAATGGATATTTGACTCCGGTGCGTCATATCACATGGGTTCTTCAAGAGAGGATTTTTCTTCATTGAATCACTCAAAGGTACCACACATCTTCATGGGGAATGATAACAAAATGGAAGTTGAAGGAAAAGGAAACATGGAAATGGAAAATGGAGAGTTTCAAGAGGTTCTCTATGTTCCAAACCTAAGTTTGAATCTCCTTTCAATCTACCAAGTCACTCACTTTGGAAATGGACATAGAGTTGAGTTCATTCTTGACTCAGTAAAAGTGCATAGTCTCAAAGATGATTCCTTGGTTGCAGTGGGGAAAGTGAATGATCACAAGAGGTTGTGATCTTTCTCACATTTTGTATCCAAGTCTCCTTCAAAAGCCTTCTTATCACAATCAAATTCAAACATGCAATTATGGGATGAGTGGTATGGTCATCTTGACTTTCGCTATCTACAACAACTTTGCACATACCAAATGGTGAAAGGTCTACCTCAAATCAACTTTTCTAAGGGTGAATGTTCAATAGATTCAATGGATATGCATCCAGAGGGGAGGTTACAAAGAGGGAAGTCTTCAAGAGCATCAAGTGTTCTTCAAATGGTTCACATGGTATTAGCAGGTCCTTTTGCATTCAACCAGGGTCGCTACATACTTACCTTAGTTGATGAAGTACTTTTCAAGGTTCACTTGGGTCTACTTTCTGCATGGTAAGGGTGAAGTTTTGGACACATTTCTAGCCTTCAAGGCTCATGTTGAACAGAAATACAGAAAGGCGATCAAAGTACTCTGAATGGATAATGGAAACATGGATGTGAACAAAAGACTTAAGGACTTTTGCAGACATGAGGGAATTGATCTTCAAACTCCTTTACCATTCAGTCCGCATAAGATAGATGTTGTAGCTGTGAGGATTCAAACTCTTAAGTCTATGGAAAGTTGCATGATTCATGCCAAGTCTCTCAATCCATTATTATTAGAAGTCGAAGCAATCTCCAGTGCCACTCACATTCTTAATCATTCTCCTCATCTAGCCTTAGATGAAAAAACTCCTTTTGAGGCATGGTGAGGTAGAAAACCTATTGTGACACACTTTAGAGTCTTTGGTTGTCCTACATGGGCAAAGACATATTCCAGCAGGTGCAAGGCATAGACATCTTGGCCTTGTACTTTTATTGGTTATGAAGACAGTGTGAAGGCATATAGACTTCTAAATCCTGCGACACATCAGATTTTTGTGGAGAAGGATGTACATTTTGAGGAAAGTTCTCCAAGCTTGTCCTCTACTCCTCTTCGCACAACATACAGTGTGGCTACTGATAGTGACACCAATGATAGTGCTTCAACAGATTCAGATACATGGAGTTCTTTCGACAGATACAGTGAGAGGTCACTTCATCAGTTCAGTCTACATGCATACATTGCCACAGTGATAGGTACAGAACAGCAGGGTACATCTAGTCTTCTAGATACAAGTTTAGTGAAAGATTTGGGGGATAGTATTGATGATCTGCCTCTTCTTCTTGATGCAGAATTACCTTCTTTAGTTGTCACAAGGGTTCAAGACTCTCTTGTTCATTCTCTACAAGATCAATCGTCATAGGTTGAAGTGATTGTGGATACTTATGATCAACAGTTGCAGTAGGGTTCTTCATCAATTGCAGAGACAGATAGTTCTTTGGGACAGGTTCTTCAGCCAGTTGAGCAAGTTTCAGAGACATCATTCATCCATGGGATACTTTCCACACACAGCGGAAGCATTTCATTTGTACCTTTGGCATTGTTTCTTCCTAAGGGGAGGAACACCATTCTGCAGTCTTGGATCAGCTTCTTCATCAGAGCATTCACTGTTCAACATTCTTCTTTGGGGGAGGGAGCCCATCCTATCTCTCTACCTCTTCTCATTATTCTCTTATGTATATATTGGATATATGTCGTAATGGGGGGGTCTTGATTACTCCATCCATCAATGCATCCTGCTTTATCTCTCTTTATAGGGGAGGGTTATTCCCATGAGGTTTTCCCTCTTTGCCCACTTTATGGGAGATTGCATATCATTATGTACATGGGTACCTAACATGGCCTAGTAGCTGGGACCCATCTTGCATTTCATTCTAGATTGCGTAAGCTTAAGGGCATTCCCCTAACTTGCACTTAAGGGGGGTGTTGGTGTAAATAAGTATTTACTTATTACACTTACTTAAGTTTTACTTAGGATAGTGCATTATTTAATTATTTTGCATTATTTTATTATTATTTTATGTGAGACACTTAGGAGTTTGTGAACTCTCATTGAGTTACGTAACTCTAATTAGGCACATGGTGTCTAGAACATAGGACTATGCATCATTCACTAAGTTGTTGTGATGACAACATAGTTTTCCGCACTCCTTATTTAGCACATGTTGTCTTCTCCACTGATTTGCGTGCTACACCATTGTAGTCTTATCCTGCATCATCGCACTTAATCCCATGTTAATGGAGGATAATCCATATCTGGTGGACATGTGCCTGGTTGTATGACATGCCATGGTGCTGACTTCTATGCATTTTAGAAGCTCTCTTGAGGCCTTTATAATCATGCACTCCTAGTGTACTCTTGCATCAATTATCGAATGAATATCATCATTCTGATCATACTCTGCCTATGTTGGTGTAAATATGTACTTTACAATTTACACTTACTTAAGTTTACTTAGGTTAATGCATTATTTAATTATATTGCATTATTTTATTATTTTTATTTGTGAGACACTTAGGAGTTTGCACACCTTTTGAATTGTCATGTAGACAACACAAGAGTAGGCAACTCTATTTGAGCACATGGTCTCTACAACACTGTTTTGCGTGTCCCACCCTTGTAGACTTATCCTCTCATCATCGCACTTACTTTCATGCTTAATGGAGGATAATCCATATCTGGTGGACATGTGCTTGGTTGTATGACACTTCATGGTGCTAACTTCTATGCATTCTAGAAGCTCTCCTGTAGCCTTTATATTAGGCACTCCTAGTGTACTCTAGTATCAAGTTATTGAATACATTGTTATTCTAATCATACTCTGTCCATTTTTGGTCTTCAATTGTGCTTGTGTATGAGTTCTTCATTCTTAGGTGAATTTTTCCCTTAGGAAAATTCTTACATGGTATCAGAGCAACTTGTAGACTTTCTCATCATATAACCATTCGAGACCTCTTGTTGCTTCATCACCTCAACTTGAATTCGGAGTGCTGCAAAAATTGAGAGCGTCCAACATCAGATTTGACCTCTCCATTGCATCTAAAATGCTGAACCAATGAAAATTGACTATAAGCACGCCTACCTTGGCCCATAGTCGATCGTGAGGCAAATTTTTTTTGCAAACTAGCACCCGAATGCACCGATTTGCAATTTGGGTATGATTATTTTTGGATCAATTGCATTTATTTTTTAGATCTAAACATTATCTCTTCTCTGTATTTTTTGAAATTATTTTTCAAAATTTTTGGAATATTTTATAGTCCATCAGAGAAATTTTTTTATGCAGTACGGGCTATCAGATCCCGTATTGCGCATTTTGATGGGATTTTGTATATCCTTTTCGCAAGTTTATTTTTAATCTGCAGGCTTCATTATTTAAACACCGATGGCTTGTCAAATTTAACATAGCCCAAAGATCGGCAACCCCTCTACTGCCATGGACCAGCCAACAATATCCAGCCGGGTCACAATTTTTTGCGGCGGTAATTCACCACCGGCGGGAAAATTGCATTTCTCTGAGTCTGTAGCGATTTTGTTTTAAACAAGCTTATCCACCACACATAGTGTATGTGGGACTAAACAAAGCACCATCAGCAATTTTCAAATTTTGCTTACACTCCTACAAATTGTCATCTGAAAACCTCCGGCAAACCCTAAGTAGGAACTGGCAACTGAAAATAAAACCCGCCGATCGCGATTTGAACACGTTAGCAGTCAACTCAACATTGACTCAGCAACCCAGTCATTTCTCTGTCAGCACCACCATGGTGGCCATGTTGCTGCCCCATCGACAGTCATACATCCACGCAAGTAGACACATCATCCTTTTTTGTACAATTTAGTACAAGGCGACGTCATTAGGGGCTGAGATTTTGTTGACGCCATCCTATACATTAGCCTAAAATTGACACCAGTCTGGATGTCATTATAGGGCATTTTACAAATTTTTTAATGGCCATTTGACTGTCAAATTTAGACTCGTATTTTTCCTTCGAGACCCCTCTCCAGATTGCTTTTCAGTTTGACAGCCTGACTTTGTGAGCTCATAACTTGGACATTCAGACTCCGATTCATGTGCAATTTTTTTTGAAATCAGGTAGAATTTCTTGAATTTTCTAGTGGTGGTGTTGTTTTCTGGTTTTGGTGGATAGATTTTGTATAATTTGCATTTTTTGGCAATTGTACTTGCATAATCCTGCATTTTACAACTTCAGAAGCTCCATACAGGAACATCTGGTCACTTTTTCAAGTTTTTGCTTTTTGAAAGTGCATTTTTTTTGTCCACTTTCCATATTTGATGTCAAATTCTAGGGTTTTGTGGACAAATTTCTCACTTTCAAAATTAGGCCTTCTTTGGCATTGTAAAGCTTTGATTCCTTTCAAAATTGTTGTAAAACTAAGCTACAGTGCTTAAGTGATAGATTTTAGCCTTATAAGGTAGTTGTAAAAGAAAAATCAGAAAGTCCACTTTGTTCATTTTGACAAGCGGCTCATTGTAAACACACTACTTATAAAGTGCCAAAGCATCTCTTTTGGCGGGTCTTTTGATTGAGTGAAAAGGGGGGGTGTGTACTGTGTTTTTTGTGTCTCTCTACTGTGGTCTTTCATTTTTGCATCATGGGTTTTAAATGTCCTCCTTTAACTTCACACAACTATTCTACATGGAAAGATATTGCATGGAGTAGATTAATGGAAAAAGGATATAGTTTATATGTCGATGGTACAATTACCAAACCTACTGATGCTAAAGAACTCATTGAATGGACAAGTCAAGACCAACGGGCTTTAGGTGTAATTAGGAGTTGTGTACATGGGGATCTTCTCTTTCAAATTAAAAATTGTTCAGAATCTAAGGAAGCTTGGGATAAACTTGATCAATTATATGGTAAAGTGGATGAAGAAAAGGGATTTTAGATTGAGGATGATCTACTTCTCTTAGATCTTAAAAATTATAACACGGTTCAAGATTATATCATAAAAGTCAATGATTATAGGGCACTTCTAAATGATTGTGGAAATCCCATGAAGGATGATAGGTTGATACATCACATCCTAAAGAAGCTGCCTACTGAATACGCCAACTTTGTTTCGAGTTTTAATACTCACAAGTTGACCATGGGATCTGCTTACCAGAAGCCTTCCTTTGATGGATTTGCAAACATGTTGATTGTTGAACAATCTCACTTGGTCGATTTTGGACTTCTTAAGTTATTTAAAACCAAAGCCTTGGTGGCTAGTGATGATTCCAAATCAAGTCAAGGGGGAAAAAGAAACAACAAGAAGAAGCAGTGGAAGTAGAAAACACAATCTGAGACACAACATGACTCCTCTCAACAAGGAAGTTCTTATTTAAACAAGAAGGGAAGTAATGAAAAGAAGGAAAAACTCTTTTGTGCATATTGCAAAAAGCCAAATCATGATGAGCATCATTGCAAGACAAAAAGAATTGATGAGTTAGAAAATCTACTCAAGAAGAATAAGATACAAGTGCCAGATACTTCCAAGGATTTTACTCCAACCTCTTCGAAGGGTAAAAGTCAAGCACTTATGGCAAACTCAAATTCTTCTTCGGAATGGATACTTGACTCAAGTGCCTCCTACCACATGGGTTCTTCAAAGAAAGATTTTTCTTCATTGAAGCAGTCAAAGGCACCACACATGTTTGTGGGAGATGATGCTAAGATGGAAGTTGAAGGGAAAGGACATGTAGAAATTGAAGATGGGGAGTTCAAAGATGTTCTCTATATTCCAAATCTAAGCTCCAATCTCCTATTAGTGTACCAAATCACTCACCTTGGAGATGGTCATAAGGTTGAGTTCCTTCCTGATTCAGTGATGGTGCGCAATCTAAAAGATGATTCATTGGTAGCAGTGGGGAAATTCAATGATGACAGGAGGCTTTATTCCTTCTCCCACTTTGTGCCTAAGAGTCCTTCCCAAGCCTTGTTAACTCACTCTACTCCAAAAAACTTATGGCATGAGTGGTTTGGGCACCTTGACTTCTGCTCTCTTCAGCAACTTTGCTCAAAACACATGCTCAAAACTCTACCTAATATCAACTTTTCTAAGGGAGAGTTTTCATCTTGTTTAGTGGATATGCATCTCAGGGAGAAGTATAATAAAAGGAAGTCTTCTCGAGCTCCAGTTGTTCTTCAGCTAGTTCACATGGTATTAACAGGACCATTTGCTGTGACTTTAGTCAACCAATGCCACTACATACTTGCATTTGTTGATGATTTTTCAAGATTCACTTGGGTCCTTTTCCTTCATCACAAGAATGAAGTAGTTCACACACTTCAAGACTTTAAGACTCATGTTGAATGCAAGTCAAGGAAAGCCATCAAAGTATTAAGAGTGGATAATGAGAATAGATATGTTGACAAAAGACTTAAGAACTTTTGCATAATTGAGGGGATTGATCTTCAAAACTCACCAACATTCAGTCCACACAAGATAGATGTTGCAACAATTAGGATTAGGACTCTCAAGACCATGGCAAGTTGCATGATAAAGGCCAAATCTCTCAATCGTACACTTGAAGTTGAAGCCATTAGCAGTGCTACTAACATACTTAATAGGTCTCCTGATCCAGCCTTAGATGGCAAGACTCCTTTTGAGGCATGGTGCGGCAGAAAACCAGTTGTGAGTCACCTTAGAGTCTTTGGTTGTCCAGCATGGGCAAACCTATCTTCCATGAGTTGCAAGGCACTGACACCTAGGCCTTGTACCTTTATTGGTTATGAAGACAATGTGAAGGCTTACAGACTTATGGATCTAGAGACTCATGAGATTTTTGTGGAGAAGGATGTTCACTTTGAGGAAAGTTCTCCCAGCTTGTCCTCTACTCCTCTTTGTACATCATACATAGTGGAAACTGATAGTGACACCAGCGATAGTGCTTCAACAGGTTCAGACACGTCAGGCTCTATCGATAGTTGCAGTGAGAGGTCACATCAGTCTAGTCCACGTGCTTATATTGCCATAGTGAAAGGTCCATCTCAGCATGGTACAACTCATCTTCCAGCTCTAGCTTCACTTGACTTGGGAGATAGACTTGAGGACTTACATCTTCTCATTGATGATGATTCTTCTACAATTGTTGTGAGGGCTCACTCTGACCCTCATGTTCATTCTCTACATGATCAATCTACACAAGTTGGCATGATTGTGTATCCTTATGAACAGAAATTAGTGGAGGTTTCTTTGTCAGTAGAGGAGATAGATGGTTTAGTGGAACAAGTTCAACAGACATCCTTGACAGATCTGCATTCATTCTTTTCAGCACAATTGGAAGGGGTGAACTTTAGCATCAGTACATGGATACTTGAGCAGGTTTCAAGGCCACCACACATCTTCAGGACTATACCTTGGGCATCGTTTCTTCGTAAGGGGAGGAACACTATTCTGCATTCATGGACCAGCTTCTTCCTCAGAGCGGCTTTCACTTGTTGGCATTCTTCTTTTGGGGGGGAAGCCTATTTTGTCTCTCTTCCTTCTCTTATTCTCTTTTGTATATACTGGATGTATGTTGTAATGGGGGGGTCTTGATTACTCCATCTATTGATGCATCCTCTCTTCTCTCTCTTTTTGGGAGAGGGTTTTTCCCATGAGGTTTTCCCTCTTTCCCCACTTTATGGGAGATTGCATTTTCATTATGTACATGGGTACCTAACATGGCCTAGTAGCTGGGACCCATTATACATCTTCATCCTAGTTCGTAAGCTTAAGGGCATTCCCCTAACTTGCAGTTAAGGGGGGGTGTTGGTGTAAATACGTACTTTACTATTTACACTTACTTAAGTTTATGCATTATTTAATTATATTGCATTATTTTATTATTTTTATTTGTGAGACACTTAGGAGTTTGCACACCTTTTGAGTTGTCATGTAGACAACATAGGAGTAAGCAACTCTATTTGAGCACATGGTGTCTACAACACTGTTTTGTGTGTCCCACCCTTGTAGACTTATCCTCTCATCACCACACTTACTTTCGTGCTTAATGGAGGATAATCCATATCTGGTGGACATGTGCTTGGTTGTATGACACTTCATGGTACTAACTTCTATGCATTCTAGAAGCTCTCCTGTAGCCTTTATAATTAGGCACTCCTAGTGTACTCTTGTATCAAGTTATTGAATACATTGTTATTCTGATCATACTCTCTCCATTTTTGGTCTTCAGTTGTGCTTTTGTATGAGTTCTTTGTTCTTGGGTGAATTTTGCCCTTAGATAAATTCTTACAATCATTAGTATCATTGTGATGTGCTTCGGGTGGATGCTCCTTATTCCACAATTCGTCAAATATTGTATCCTCTTTAACCTCATCATGATCTAAAGAGGTCTTTGGCTCATGGAGATTCTTCCTCGTTTCCCAAAATTGAGAAATTTTTCTTTGACTCCATCCAACATCCATACATTCATTCATTTTCTCTTTTAGAATAGGTTTTGTAGATGCTTTCTCAGCTTTCTTGTAGAAATTGGACAATGTCATGCCCTGCACTTTTCCTTTCTGTTTGTGCAATGCCATTATTTGTGATGACAATTCCTATATTGACATATTATTTTAAGCAGCATATTTCTCCATCTATTTTTTCAGCTCCTCCCAAGAGTCCATGTTTTTAAATTTTTCAATCAAAGGCATACTTTCATGTTGATATTTGCTTGCAGAAGTCCCAATGCCCTTAAGCCTAGCTCCAATTATGTTCAGTGGATCATACTGCCAGTGACTGTCAACATCAAATCAAAAAATTGGAAAAAAGGTTTTTGCCACTTTGAATCCTCTTCTCTCAAATGCAAACCTTCCAAAGGAGAATGGCAAGGAGGGAAATATCATTTTCTTTTGCTGACCATGAAAGAGTACATCTGTGCTCTCCATTTGTCATACATATTCCAATGCAAATACCCTCTCTATTACATGTATTGGAAGTTTGTAGGATTCTACCCATGAATCGTAAAACCTTAACACAATGTACTCTTCCATTAAGTACCAGTCAGCCAATTCTAGTTCACTTTCAAGTTGAATGCAATTTCGACAAGTAACAGGAAATCTAGGCATTGGAGTGCCTATAATTTTATGGTACATTGGTGCCAAAAAGAAGTCTACAAAATTTTTGTAGTTCCTTCTATTATCAATCATCCTTATCTAAGGTGTCCACTCATATATTGGATTTTGGCTTTGAGTCTGACTGAAAAACTTGTTTGCCTCAAATAATGCATGATGCTTTGCTAGGAGAAGATAGCACAAGTAGGCTGTGAATCTAAATGTCTTCTCTGAACCTCTTTGAATCATTAGTAATTGATCTTGCATGCAACAAAAAATGTGCTCAATAAAATGATATCTTACTAGTTCTTTTTTTAAATGAATATGATAAAGCATTTCAAGAATGTTGGCATCCACTTGTTTGTTACTATCCAATCCCAAACAAAATTCTAGCAAGGAAATATTGTCCTATGCCCATGGCACAAAAAATTCAAAATCATAAGGAGGCATGTGATTTGGACTCAACCTACAACCGCTTGTTATTCCTTTGATATAAGAATCTCTCTGTTCTGCATCTAATTTTTCATAATCATCTGCTAGCTTTCCTAGGTCAATATGTACATTTGACTGTTGTTGTTGAAACCCTAGGTTCAATAGACTAGCAAATTCACTCTCACTTATGGACAAAATTTCCTCCTGAGTAATTTTATTCACAATTGCTCTTCTATTTTCATCATAATTTTTGACGTAGAGCATAACAATTTTTGGGCAAGGGAATACTTGAGGTAACGCCATGTGTGCCAACCTAGCTACCCACAGTGCAATTTTATTTGCAGTTGCATTTACACTAGGGTTAAATGAACAAAATTTTGAAGCCTTATTTCGATCGTTCAACTTGTTTTCAAGTGCAAATCTTATCTCCATATACCCTTATTTCCATGAATAACTGGATCATGTATATCATGGAATAAATCACTGAAACCTGGTGTTTGAAGCATATTGTGGAATTCTGTTATTTTTCCCATGTTATTCTTGGTATTAGTTTTGCCCATTGTGGTAAATATTTAAACACAGCTACAAGCCTACAAGGGTGATTCAAAATTAAAACATTACAGACTAATTTTTTTTATATAATATAAACAATAAAGTTGTAAAATTTAAAATGTAGGACGTAAATTTTTAGGATTTTAGTAGTTACACTTACCCGTTCACGTTCACATTGCCCTTAGTTTTGATTTTTCAGAGAGCTGAGAGACTGTAGTTTGTTGCTTTCCTCGGACCACAATCCTCAACCTAGAAATTAAGAATCCATAACTTTGTTTCACTATAACTTTGTAAATTGTAATTTGTAACCCCTTTCTAATTTCTAAATCTGCAGACAATGTATAACTACAAAATTAAAGAAACTTAATGCGCCAAAATTGTACAATCTATACTCTATAGTCTATAGTCGTCACACTTGTCACACAGTACACTTTAAGTTTAAATGTGAGTGGATTCGTGGACCACTAGCACTAGTTAGTAGTTATTAGACACACGTTAAGTGTTAACTAACCCGTCATAATGTATTAATGTCATTCATAACATCACTATTAATTACAAGTGGAATGTGATTATGTCGATGTGTTAACTGAGTAGTGACACGTGTCATGATTACAGGACGCGTTTGAAATCAAAGGGTTTCTTTTTCTTTTCCTCCCAAAACTCAACTTTGGACGTTGATCTATAAATATCCAACGGCATCGGTGAATGGTGTGGTGGCCCCGTGGGTCGTGGGTCCCACTTCCATTAACTAAGCTAGTTAGCCATCAAGATGACTCACATCACGACTTAGATGTGTTAGTGTCATGTCATCACCAAATTGAAATGACATTGTTATTTGTTGGTCGACCGAGGAGTTTAGTGACACGTGTCATGATTTTGGGATGTGTTTGAAATGATAGGGTTTCTTTTTCCTTTCATCCCAAAACTCAACTTCGGTCATTGATCTATAAACATCCAAAGGCACCGGTGAATGTTGTCGTGGCCCCTTGCATCGTGGGTCCCACTCCCATTAACTAAGCTAATTAGGTATCAGGATGATTCACATCACGATTCACAAGTCAGGCGTGTTAGTGTCACGTCATCACCAAATTGAAATGACATTGTTATTTGTTGGTCAACCAAGGAGTTTAGTGACACGTGTCATGATTCTAGGATGCGTTTGAAATGACAAGGTTTCTTTTTCCTTTCATCTTGAAACTCAACTTCGGTCGTTGATCTATAAACATCCAAGGGCACCGGTGAATGGTGTGGTGGCCCCATGGGTCGTGGGTCCCACTCCCATTAAATTATGAGTATAGTTAGTATATTATTAAATTATATAACTGCAATGACATATATTAATTAAAATAGTAAAAGAATATATAAATAAACATTATAGTATCATGCTAAATTAAAATTAGATGACATCCTAAAGAACATTTATCATACCAAAGATATTTATCAACTAATTATACATGAGATATAGATAAAATTGTATAATTTATGAAAAGAAGAGTTAAATTGATTAATTTCAATTATTAAATTTTTGATATATCTTGTTCAAGTGATAAATTCATCCAATTGCAAAAGTTGGACAATATTCTTAAGGTTAAATATAATGCATTAAAAAAAAACATAAATTAATTTAAAAATAAAATTTATGCTTAAAAAAACCAAACACACTTATAATAAATAAAGTTGATAATATACCAAGCTAAATAATTTGAACTTTATTAAAATTGATACAAAATTAATATTATGTATTTTAAAGTATAAATTAAAAATATCAATATAGTAAAAATTATATATGTTAAATAAATGTATAATATAATAAAATTATATATATAAATAAAAAATAAAAGAAAATGTATTAAAAGCATTGGTTTAGATATGTAAAAATAAAAATAATTAAATTCTAATTTAAACTTATATACAAATTGAAATTAAAATAAATATGAAATTAAACTATATAAAAAATAATTTTTGAAAATTGACAATTTAAAAGAGTTAAAATGTCTATATTTGATTAAAATATCTATATTTGAATAAAATTTCACAAATTACAAAGATAAACATCAATTAAAACTAATTGTCTTTTTAAAAAAAAGTTTATCAACTTGTCACAAATGTGGAAAAGATAAAATTGAAATTAATGCATTCATTAATAGAGGTGTTAGAAAAATGATTAGTTAAAAAAAAAGTTTATCCACTTGTCACAAGAAAATATAAGGTTGCAATTAATTCTTTCATTAATAGAGGTGTTGAAAAAAATAGTTGTATTTTTTATGAAGAAAATTGAATTTTTTCATTGCCTTTTTCATCATGAACCAATAAAGTTTTTAAAAAAATGTATTTTTCAATTTCAAAAAAAATGCAAATTAATAAACCCTTTGCAAACATTGGTATATCAATGAAATTTTTAGATTATAGAACTAATATGGAACTAGGTGATTCCATTAGTTTCTTGCCAAAGGCAGGAACTAATAATATTTTATATTCACATAGGCTTTTATAAACAATTCAATAGAAAATTCAAAAATGCAAAATATTGCAATGTTGCATAAGTAAGCATAAGAAGTTAAAACAATGAAATACAATTTTATATGGAACTGAAACTCCAAAAATTTCATTAATATTTCTTGAAATTTACAAATTTACAAAATCAGGGTAAAACCCTAGACTCTAGAACTATTGTACTATTCGTCGTAGAAACCACTAGAATTGACCATGGTTGCGAATTCTTGTAGCCAATGGTTGCCATCTTCCACTTCATCTAGGAAAAACCATTTTCGAGGAAAATTCAACCCAATTCTTGTGTATTTTCTATGGTGTTGCAACTACCTAGCAGTCAAGCCCAGTAAAAATGGTTGCAAGACCACATTCTGGCCAAGTTCCAAAAGCTTGTGGACTTCACCCGCACAAGGGATCCCCACTCCTAAAACTGCATGAGCGACAATTTCAATGTCATCACCCAAATATACTACTTTAAAAATCTTCCTGAGGAGCAGCACAATTTCAGCCCTTGCTTCTCCAAGGTCAAGCAAGGAGGCTAGAAATTGTGACATAATGTCACTGTTGACATGATACCGATTCTCATTCTTCAAAAACTCACGCCCCATAACCATTTTGACAGCAACAATAACAAACTTCACACCAGAGCATCGAACAACCTCATTGCAAATTGATAAGAGGTTTTCCTCAGGAAAACAACCTAGAAAGGCCTTCTGCTCCTCTTCCAAAGTGCATCTTAGGCGAATAGGGTTGTCCATCTTTACTACAAAGTTCAAACTCTAAGTTCTAGCAGACTAACACCAAACAAACCAGACCTATTGACTACCAAAAATGAGATGAGCAATGATGAAAGAAGTAGCTCAATCGCCTATAAATAAGCTTGGTGGGTAGGGTGCCAAGGATTATTTATTTTTTCCCATTTGACTGCCAATTCAATTACATTAGATTAGCAAATATTCTCAAATCTTGAACATAATTGCAAGTACATGCCAAAAAGGCCAATTGTAATTAAACACTAATATTGTCCGTTGTCCTGTAATGTGTGTGAAGCCACTTAATTGATGGAAAAGGCCAATTGTAATTAAGACTAATAGTACTACTGGTAGTGCACTGTGGCATGTCTTGTAATGTGCATGAAGCCGCTTAGCCGATGGAAAAGGCTAATTGTAAATTGTAATTAATAGTGAAAAGACATCAATATACTATCTCCTACAACTTAAGTGATACACACTGGACAGAAATGTATCACCATTTTGGACACTTGAACAAGGTCGAGGCTTCATTCTAGATGTTTGGTAGCGTACTAGCGAGAGAATATCGCTATCACTGACATGGCATTTAATTCTTTTCGAGTGCATTGTACTCTGCATACAACTTACCTTGATACGTGTCAACATTCTGATGACTACCTCGATAATCCTTCTTCCTTCAAGAAATGTTGGCCGAAATTAAACCTCAGCTGTTGATCTCGGATCATCAGATAGTCTGAGTTCTCAAATAATATATTTAACATAATTACAATGGTAGTGGCAAAGATTATGCTTCCATAATGTACGGTCAAACAACCACATCTTTAAACCATCACTTGCCAGTTGCCAATAATTTATGTAAGTTGGTATGTTAGGTTAGGCTACTTATGTCCCATTTTTTGAAAATAGCCATACCAACTATAACTTTCTGAAAACCATTCGCCATAACAAATAAATTAATTCAATTATTTGGAAAAAAATTTCGCCACCCTTTTATAAAAAAGGTATTAGTTATTAAAATATTCGCCAACCAATATCCATATTTCAAAACATAATTCACCATTAATATTAATAATTTTATTAAAAATAAAAATTATAATCGTCATTATTTTATAAAAATTGTCTACACTATTAAAAAATTTGCCACCACATATCCATCCATTGACGCCTAATTCGCCAACACTATTAATTTTTTTTCACCCAAATGACATGTGATTTGCCACAATTTTATAAATTTTGGGAGGGGGGGTTCCTTAAAGTTATCCCTCTGCATAACATAGTTTGAGATCAAAGGGAAATAAAAAAATTTCTATATAGTTTTGTGGTAGGAACTAGAACCCTAATTTTTAGCATTTTTTAGTAGCTAAAAAATTATCTATAAAAATTAAGTAAATATATCAATTACTATTCTAAATAATTATTAAAAATTATAACCCTAAATTTCATCCATTTCTACATATTCCATTACTTTACTTCATTTTCAAATTCAAAGTAATAATACCAATTTTATGCCATTGAAGGTGAACAATTATACTTTTGTTAGCCTCTACCTTTACAAAAGGGTGACATAGGTTTGTTCTTTTACCCATGGTTTGTAAATATAGTGGGGTATGAACAAGGTTTCATTATTGTCTTTTATAGTCAATTTTATTTATTTAAAAAAATCCATTACCTTCATCCTTTTCTAGAAGTAAATAACATTTATGGCAAGGAGATCATAAAGTTGTATCCACGTATAATCTTTCCAAATGTAAAATTTATGAGCCTTTTTGCTTTCCTACCCACACAAAATCTTGAAAACGTGCCATTTTGTGTGATGATTCATACAAAAGTGTTAGAAGTACTTCCACATTCCATTAGTAATCTAGTTGATGATGGAATTAGGTTGATGTCTTCCCATTTAGTTAGCCTTGTGACACTGTGATCGAATTTAGCCAACTCATTCCCCATGCCATTACCTTCATGGTAAATATGATCCACCTAGCTTTCCTAGTATTCCTCCATCATCTTAAAAATTTCCTCAATTATCACCTTGATTGCCCAACAACTTCAAATGTCCCCTTTAATAGCTTTAATAATTAGCATCGAATCCCCATCTATCATCAACCTATTAATTCTATGTTTTCTCATGAGTTTCAATCCCCACAGAAGAGCCTAGCCTTTAGCTTCATTATTTGAGCTACCCCCACAATTTCTAGAATAAGCCATAACAATTTTCCCTATAGCATTGTATAAAACACCTCCAATAGGAAAACTTCCCAAGATGGATGAGCCATCAAAATTAATCTTAAACCATGTCTTACAGGGAATGTTTCACATTGTATTCTTCATAGACAAGGCACTAGAGTTATCAAACTGTACCGCCATATGGCCCACTCTCCAAGCAGTAGAGTACTTCCTATCAAGTCTACATGGGGGGTTTGTCAGGGGAAGGGGGGGAGGGGCTTTGATCACCAGATACCACTACATTCCTTTAGGAGTTTGATAACCTACTGCACCACCCCCAAACTAGTTACAGCTTTATCCCTGAACATTCTATTATTTCATTCCTTCTAGATTTCCCATAAAACATAAAGTGGAATTATTAACCATAAGTTATTTAGGTATGGGTAGGAATACAGACCATTCCAATGAACAAACTATTGCAAACCTTCATTAACACACCATTGGTTTCCCCATAAGGCAAGATACTCCCTCCATATCTCTAAGGCAAAAGAGTAGTAAACAATAAGTTGTGATATAGATTATGCATCGTGAAGTCAAAGGACACAATAGTTTGCAACATGACATCCTCTCCTTTGGAGATTCTCCACTACAAGGATAGATCCATGTAAATTTATCCACCAAAAATAATTTATCTTTGGAAGGATCCAGGCATGCTAGACCTTTCTCTAGTCTCCCTGGGCCTCTCCTCTCCAAGGTAACATAGGTAAGTTGACTTCACTATGAAGTCCCTCGAGGAAGTAAGCTTCCAACCCATGGATTCCTCAACCAAGAAAAGGGGGATCCTATAATTATTTAGTAGGTTTTGAAATTCAAGAGCAAGACCCACCCCCATAGGAGCCTGGTGCTAGATCCCAATCCATTCGTGATCTAAGGGAATATAGCTTTGGGTCATGGATTCATAAGCTCTGGTGTATGTCTCACACAATGGGAGAAATTTAGTGTGCTTGAGTGGGTAATATTGGAGCCATTGATCTTCCAAAAAATCAATGGTCTCACCATACCCAACAATCTAATGGCACCCCATCTTCAAAATATTCCCCGTGCACACCAAATTATTCCAAACTTTAGAGCCTTAGGGGAGAGGTTGGGTCCATAGGGCATGATGAAAAGATTCTCTGCCAAGGTATTTGTCCCTCACAATGTTGCACCAATGACCCACCAAATTCATCAACCTCCATCCAACTTTGGATAGGAGGGCTTTATTCATAGGACCAATTCTTCTTAGATTTAAACCTCTAAGGTCCTTAGGATGAAAAAATTTTTCCTAGCTTATTAAAGTCATTCTATTTCTTTCTTCAGTGCCAGACCACAAGAAGTTCCACTATATTTTTTATAGGATGCCCTACAGGGAGAGAAAGAGAATTTGGAGTTTCTTGATGCTGCTTAAAATATTACCTTTCCATCTTGCCATTTGTTTTAGAAGTTT
Source organism: Cupressus sempervirens (assembly GCA_028749045.1). Classification (NCBI taxonomy): domain Eukaryota; kingdom Viridiplantae; phylum Streptophyta; class Pinopsida; order Cupressales; family Cupressaceae; genus Cupressus; species Cupressus sempervirens. Next base: position 206,047,482 of record CM053783.1, read on the forward strand.
TCAATAAGACCATTCCAAAACTAATTTGAAACTTCTTTAATCATGAGCTAGAGCCCAAGATAAGTATTTGTGAGAAACGCCTCATAGCATTGCAAATTGTTGAATAATTTTAGTAGGACATAAGGATGCGGGTCTAACACCTCTTAACTTGCTATAATTATTCATAGAAACCAAATTTCTACCAAGGACCTCAGCCACAATAATGAAGAGATATGGGCATAGGGGGTCACCTTGGCATAACCTTTGAGATGAAGAAAAAAACCTCTAGGAGTCCCATTACAAACACCAAAAGGGTGATAGTATTAACCAATTTTTAAATAATTTTGATAACATTTTTATTAAAACCAAGTTTAGAGAGAATATAAATCAAAAATTCCCTCCTAAACTTATCATAGGCTTTAGGGAAATCTAGTTTCGGAGCCATACCTTGGTTCTTGCTTCTATCTATAGAGTGGATAACCTTGTAAGTAGTTATGACTGCATCTAAAATCTACCTCCTATTGACAAAACCATTTTGTTAGTGACCGATGAACTTATCAAGGGGGGGGGGGGGCTTCATTCAATTTACCATAATAATGGCAAGGATTTTATAAACCATGTTGCACAGACTAATAGGTTAAAATTCTTCTAGAAGACTAGGGTTATCAGTCTTAGGGACAAGAAAAATGAAGGTCTTATTGAGTTCCTTCAATAAATTACCCATTGTGACAAAGTCTCTAGCAGCATGGATCAAATCACACTTGAAAATATCCTAGAATTCTTAGAAAAAAAGTTGGGGGAAAACCATCAGGATTAGGGGCTTTGCACTGATTCATGCTAAACACTATTTTTTTGACTTCCTCCTCCTTGACCTCGACAGTCAAGTCCTTATTCATCTAGTTATTCACAACTAGGTAAGAAGATCTCAAAAGAACATTTTGCATGTTACTATTGACCTACACAACAAGTGGTTTATATAGTTCCTTGCAATAGAGATAGACTTTACCTTCTATCTCCTCCATATCATTAATCTCTTAACCATTATTGTCGACCAATAGGTTTTTGGTGCTATTTTTTTTCCTTTTCAATGTTGATCTATGGAAAAAAACTATATTTTGGTCACCCTCCTTAAACCACTATACTCTTGATCTTTGTTTCCAGAAAACTTCCTCTCAATTTAGGAGTGTCTTCCATAAGTTCTGACACTCCCTCTCCTCCTACTGATGTTTAGTGTTAGTATCGTTCTAGAGAAGTTAGTTTTTGAGGGATTCAAACTTCTTCTCAATAGATTTCTTTTCTTTGGAGATGTTATTAAATAAATATTTGCTCCACCCCCCAACATCTTTTTGGATTCTTACAAGTTTTTTGGTGATATAGAACATGGCTGCTCCCTCAACTAGGTCCTTTTACCACTGCTCTATACAATATCTAAACTCAATGTGTGAGTGCCACATGATGTCATACCTAAAAGGTCTTTTTCTATTAGGTTAATTCTCCAACCAAGAGAACATGAGCATAGAGTGATCTGCAATGGTCCTTGACTCCGCCTTTAACGAAGAATGTTGAAGAATGTTCCAACCAAAATAAATAAAAGTCCTATCAAGTCTGACTTGAATCAAATATTGCCCCAATCTATTATTTGACCAAGTGAATGCAAGACCCAAAAGATCAATATCAATCAAGTCATTCCTTTTGAAAAAGCCCTCCAAATCTTGCATACTATCAAAAAAGTCTTCCAAGCCCCCAATTTCTCTGATGGATATAAAAGAGTATTAAAATCCCCCATGCACATAGTTATTTCTTGTATCATAGTCTTAGCCATTTTTGTAGCCTCATCCCAGACAACTAGTCTACCATTCCTAGTGTTGGGAGCATAGAAATTGAATAGATTCCAACTAATAGCATGGGAGGTGAAACTAGTGACCATAAAATAGGGATTAATATAGGTGACCATTCCCACCACCTTCTCTAGGTTCCACATCATGGAAATGCCACTAGAGGCATCATTAGCCTTACTATAAGAAAATTAAGCCCTTAGCCAAATATAAGCAGCAACTCTAGAGAAAACCCACTCAGTCATTTTAACTTGCTACAAAAAAATCAAGTTAGACTTAAGCTCTATGATATTTTGTTTTATTTCATAATTTTTGTTGGGGCTATTCAGCCCTCACAGACTATAAGATATGAGCTCCATCTTTTATGATATTGAGTTTCCTTCAAGGCTTTTTGTTTCCCCTAAGCTATATCCTTCTTTGTTTCCTTTTTTTAGAAGTCTCCCAATCGTCATAGATGACCCTACATCTACCTCATATCCTCCTCTAGCTTATTCTTTAATATCGTCTAGTCAGCATCATTATTAAGAAGGTAAAGATTAGGTAGCTTAGTTTTAGTGGAAAGAATTTCAACAATACTTAGGAGTGGAACCACGAGTGTTCCATTGATGAGAAGCAATCCATTCCCTAAGAGGAGGGGTAAATTACGTGGAATAGCACCACTATCATCTTCCATCACTTTAAACATTTGTCCTTCCCTAGGTTGGAACAATTGTAGAGCAAGCATGTCAAAGATTTCTCCCTCTTCATGGTCAACAATATCATTCATAATAGTTTGGGCTTCTCCAATGATGTCCACCTTCACAGGGATTTTTACCTTCTCACCATTTTCGCTAGGGGTTTCAACTAGGTCCTGAGATGCCTCCTCACAAGTTTCCTTTAGGCCGGTTGGTTCCTTATTCACTGGGCATTCAACCTTTTCAACCACCTCAGTAGTTTTCAAGCTTTCAACCACCACCACTCTTGGTGAGGACACTTTGTCTTTGAGTTTCTGACCCTTCAAGTAATTGACAACCAAATGACCAAACATGTTGCACTTTTGGAAAAAGAGGGAATATTCCTCATAGATTATCGATTTTCACCAGTTTTCGCATTTAGATTTTAGGTCAATTGATGTCAGTAGTGGTTTATTCATTACAACATTGATACAAAATCTAGAAAAACCCAATTTAGTTCTAGAGCTAGTCATATTGTCAATTTTGATGAACTAACCAAAGGAGTTGCGAATCCATCTTGACACCCACTCATCCCATAATTCGAAAGAGAGACAGGGAAACCTTATCCAGACCAGAGCATACTTGTAGAGGTTCCTTTCCTAGTGGAATCCCAATTTCCATTTTACCATCAACAAGGGGTGTTTGCTAAAATTCTAGGAACCCCCCATGATAGAGTTACGATCCTTTTCTATAGTGAAGTTGAATAGGAAAGGAGGGCCAATCATAGCAAAGATTGACACTAACCCCAAGAATTTCAACTTCATAGAGCACCATTTCCTTACCATATCAACCATGGGCAGCAAGAAGATGAACCTTCCGACAAGACAAAGGGTAAATCCTTAGGCAATTGAGTCAACCACTGAATCTAGAAGAGTAATCATGGGACTAGTGGTGCCTAAGGAGATCATGAGTTTCACACTAGAATCTTCAAGAACCTTAGATTGGACAACAATCCACAACTAGTTTGAATTAGGGGAAACCATCAAAACAAACATCAATGGGGGACCACCGAGGAGTTTGGGGCCCAAACAAGAAGAATTGTCAGGGACAGTGCAAGGTTCCATTAGAGGAAGTCATGAACATTTTTGTGCCTTAGCAAATGAAACTAATTCTAGATCTAGACACACAGTCCCCCTCAGCTCTAGCAAGGGGGGTAAAGGTGGGGGGACCATCCTTCCAAGATCAAAAAGGGGAAAAGCCTTGGAGAAAGCCAAGAGCTAAAAAGGAGTTGAAGAGAAAATTCAAGATTGTAACAATATTTTTATAAATTTTGTTTCCAATAAAATTTCTTTGAATATTCAAACTCACAAGTCTCTTTAGAAAGATATTACTCTAGAACATAGTTCCTTAGTCATACAAATTTATCTAATTTAAAAACTAAACTTATTTAGTATCCCCTATTTCCTTTAGTCAAAATATATTACAAAATCCAAATCATCACAAACTTCATCTTAAGAAATCAAATTTGGGACTTCAAATAAAAAGGCAATACAAAATAATATCAATGTAGGGCTTTCTTTCTAACCATCATATCGTCATGCTCTCCCATATAGCTTAATTGGAAAATCACATTTGTTGAAGCATGACTGAGAATTGATTAATTCTTTCACTTAATTCAAAATATTATAATAATAATAATAAATTATCAATTGATACTTATCTCTCACAATCTACCTTATTAAGTGAGAGAAAAAATAATCTTCAAGTGATGAAGATAGATGAAATTGATTATACTAACATTAAGAGACATTTTTCGTTAATTTAATAATCAAAGTAAATTGAGTACAATTATACATAAAATTGATAAGAAACACAAATAGATTTTGATTATGATTTGAGGGATGACAAGTGCAAAGAAAATGTTCAATGGTTTCTTAAAATTGTTACTCTTGTCTTATGTAATAACAATGATAAGAACATGATTTTGGATTGAAGAGCTACATTAATCCTACTATCAAAAGTGATCTATAATGTGGCAAGTCATGATTTTTTAAATAAATTCGTGCATTTGCATTTACTTACTTGGCTAAGCAACAATTGGGAAAAAAAGGGCGAGGAAATGGAGAATAGGTAAAACTTTGACTTTTCAACCTGTCTTGTGCATCTTCATAAAAAGAGAATGATAATGGAGCATGTTTCCATAGAGATCCACAATATTTCTTCAATAAAAATGAGTCATATAGATCAATTTGATCAATAAATCTAATATTCTAGATGAGGAAAAATATTATTACAAGAATTCAATTTAATTGTCTAATTTTGAAGTTAAATTTAATGATCTATATTTTATGAATAATAGTTTGTATTTGATTTAAAAGTCTATTTAAAAATACATTGTAAAAATTATAAATAGTCAAATATGACTTATTTTATTCTTAATATGTTACAATTCAATTCATAATTTGGTCAAACCTAAAGCAATTCCATTACGTGTATGACCCATATAAAATACAGATTTTTTAAAGCTGTATGTCTATGGAAGACCCACAATTAATGTAGGAGATCCACACCGTGAGCGACCTGTCCAAATGGTCGATGACCAAGTTGAAACGACAACTTTTTTTTGATGAATAGTCATTTTCTATTAATAAATACTAAGAATACAATTCACAAAAATGAGTCGGGAGATACAAGATCACACGGCCACAGCCAAAATATTCATAAAAAACATGATGACTTTTTAAACTTAACCCACGACATGACTTTAGGTGAATTTATATGATAAACATGAGCTCATTTACATTCATCGATTGAAGAAGAGAGATGAAGAGCTTTGTGAAGGTCCTCGCTCTCATTTTGGCAACAATGCTGATGAGTGAAATAGCTTATTCACAAGTAGCACGTAAAATGATAGAAATGGCCCAAACAGCCATAGGAGTGGAGGGCGTCCTGTGATAGTTGACGTACCAAGTGATTCTCCTGGCGCAGCTCCGCATTACTCTCCCGATGCATATCCTTGGGTTACTCCCGTGGATGGGCGTACCTGACAATTTTGGGCTCTACTAGTATAATATTAGAGCTTATCACACTCCACGCTTTATGCAATAAATCTGTTGTTGTTATGTCCTAGTAGTTCATCGTGCATGCCCGTCTGTATAAAACTGCTAATGTGTCTCGTTTATACCATGTCATAATGTTCCCATCTATGCCATTAGTTTCTACTAAATAAAGAAATAGTCATTGTGAGCACACAATGTTTGAATCGTCAATAAGCTACGTAGTAAGAAGATGTTACTATATAATTCTAACATTTCTTACTGAAGAGAGACATGCAATAGAAACATTCTTTCGTAGAAGATATAAGATAGAAAAAATGATTTGGCTTTAAATCTTGAAATCTTGTATATGTAAACAAGTGTCACGTAGTGGCTAGTATTTGCCTAATAGTTAACTAAAGGTATAAATTATAAAAGTGTACTAGTATATTATAATTATAATAAATAATATAATTATAGTTTGTAGTTTTAATTTATTATTAGACAATTGTTTATCATTATTGACACTTGTTATAATGGACAAATATAGTCTTTCTAATTTTAGTGTGTAAATTATTGGTACTTTGACTCACAAATGTAATTTAGGCAAAATCATAAAATCAATGTGAATATGTAAGTTTGTAAAATAGAGTTGATTATATAACTATGATTAGTATAGTTGAAAGTCACACTTCTAAATTAAATATATATATTTTTTGATTAATTTAGTATATAGATGTAATAAATAATTTTTTAAACAAACTTCTAATAAAAAAATATTTAATATTTAAATATATGCTTGTGTCAATTTATTTTTAAATGTAGGTATTTTGACAAAAAAAACTTTGAAATTGTTACATTTATTAAAACCCTTGTAAATTATATAATCATAATCTAAGATATGCAAAAATGTAATTCAAATTTTCTAATATAATTTTTTTAATTTAAAAATACAAAATTTATTTTAGTGCAATAATTAATAAAACTATCTCCTAAAAAATGGTTTCAAGGATAGTGCTTCCATCAAATCCACTAATAAGATATCAAGCCAATTAACCAAGCATAAGTAAGAAACAATTTTTTAATGTTTTATAATTTAAAAATTATTCATATGTGTGTGTGTGTGTGTGTGTGTGTGTGTGTGTGTGCATATACATACATACATACATACATATAGATATGTATGTATGTATGTATGTATGTATGTATATGTATATATATGTGTTTATATATATGTATATATGTATATATCTATGTATATCTATATATGTATATACATATATACATATACATATAAATACATATATACATATACATATAAATACATATATACATATACATACATATATACATATATACATATACATATACACATATACATATATATATATATATATATATATATATACACACACACACAAAAGAATTTAGTCACCATTTAACCTGAAACTATTGCAATAGTATTTCTAGCCTAAGGAAAATACTAATAAAAATATATGTAATATACAATGAGAAATCATTATTTTAATCAAGGATGAAGCTTTACATAGAAATCTAAAATATAAAAAAATGATGACACATGTTTTACTTCTAACTAGCTGATGAAGAATGACTTAATTAAAATAAAGTATGATAGTATGAATAAGACCTCACAAGAAACTAGTTAAGTAATCTACCATTCTTTTTATTAAGATGGCAAGGAGATGACATTGATTTCAAATAACAACACTCACATTACAATATAAATCAAAGAATTGGACTCCATACCATTACAACCCAAATCAAAGAATTGGACTTCATGCCATTACAACCCAAATCAAAGAATTGGACATCAATCCATTACAACTCAAATTCATCAAAAATCATTACAAAACCAATTTAAATTAAATTAAATGCTCAACGCTACCAACTTTAATAGAACAATCATACAATTTTTGTTTATACTACTAGTAGCATAACAATACCTTTTTTAAGAGATTAAAGAGGACATCCATTGACATAAATCTTGCCACTTTGCAACTTTCTCACCTCCTTGAGTTCTTAAACCCTACAACAATGGCACCTGAGGTGGGCTCCTTTTGCTTAGAGACTAGGTCCATAGATTTGTTCTCAGTATGAATTCTTAGTCTACCCAAGTACAGTGTTTGGTGTCAAGCCACATTGACATTCCCTAACCCACTTTCTCCATGCAAGGTGCCTTTTGAGATTATTTTGGTCCTAAATTTAGGTAAAATTTGGAATGTGGTCATGTCAAGATCTAGAGAGGTTACACCTATGGATATTTTGATGGTGGTGGTTTTTGGGATCAAGGGCCATAAGATATTTCTCTTATACTCCCTTTCTCAAAGTATCTCATCTTTCTTTAGTCTATGCTTGGTGGGATGGTTTCTTTCATTCCATCTGACAATAGAGATGACCAAAATGTGGTGAGGCCACCCGAAACTTAAGGGAAGTTTCATGGTGTTAGCATTACTAGGAGAGTTATTCCTCTTTCAATTCTTATTAAAGAGAGAGATGGGAACCTATTCCTATTGGGCACTTGGAGCTATGGAAAATATGGCCTACTGTTAGTTAAATGGAAAATTGGATTTGATCCCACCAATGACCTTCAATCTTGACACATATTTGGGTTCATCTTGCAGGGCTTCCACTTGAACTCTGGGATGAAAAATTCCTTTATGAGATTGGAAACTTGTTTAGGCACTTCATTACTTTTGATGAGGTGACTAGAGCCAAGTCTTAAGTTGGTCTTCACAAGGATCTCAATCAACATTTCCATAAAAAAATCTCTCCCGACCTTAATCTTCCTCAATTCCAAGTGAGGAAAGAAGTCTCAAGAATTGGTTTATGAGAATGGAATCCCCTTCTACCAAAGGTGGTCAAGTTTAGGTCACCTTGATTGTGATTATAAATTTCTACCCCACAAAAAAGGATAAAGTATATTCCCTAAGTATTTTTCATTGTTGGGGAAATGAGGTGGGGACAACTTTCATTTCCTTCCTAGTTGTAGAACTGTAAAAGTTACAGATTAACCCTATAGGCACTAATGATGAGGGTAAAAAAGGTATTATATTTGATGACTCTTGGTGGTGGAGTTGCAAAAGATTAGGCTTAAACCTATAGGTATTAAGCATTACCCATTCATGAAGAAGATCAATGATATCCCTAGAAACCCAAAGATATTAGCCAAACAACACTTGAGTGAAAATAGATTAGAAGAAGAGAATATTTTTTATCAATCCCTAGAGGTAGTTCTTAACATAAATGTTGACAAAGTGGAAATTTTGTCATCTCCACAACACTAGGAATGGAGGGCCTTATCAAAAAGATTGGGGAGACTCTAGCTTCGGTTCCTCTACTACTATGGTGAAGGTTTTTGAGGGTGCAACCTCTAATTTACAAACTAAAGACTTATTGGTGGTGTAGAAAATGGAGGGTGGTAAGAGCCATAAAGAAAGACTTAGTGAAACCTAAAAGTGGACATTAGAAGCAAGGTCAAGGTGGAAAGATGTAATGGTAGAATGAGAATAAAAAAAGAATAATACCTGAAGATTGCTAATGGTTTGCTGGTCAACCTTGGAAGGCTTCCAAAATAAAAGGAATAATTGAAGGCCCTCTATTGGAAAGAGGTTTGGAAACCCCCCAAAAATAATTTTTATTTAAACAATTGATTCTCTACAATAAAGTTGGCATCCTTCTTGTTTAGAAAGTTGACATGAAGTTTGATATTTTTTCTCATACTATGAATGATCTCTAGCCCAAAGTTGGTTTTCATTATGTGGAGGATAATGAGGTTTTGAGAGGTATTTCTACTATATAGAATCTAAGTAAGTTTTTTGATAAGATTATCTCTTTGTCACATAACATTTTGGCTACCAAATTTCAACATTAGGATATCTCTTAGGTACTCCTTAATTTTTATGCTCTAAAATCTCAAAGTGGGAGAGCACTTATCTAGGAGGACATCTTAGAGGTGTTCTCTACTATTGGTAATTTCAAGGCTCTTTGCATGGGATATTTCAATACACCCCCTTTCCATCTCAAAAGGATGTTTGATTGGTTGATTTTAATAATTGTATGATTGATCTTGCTAAATTCATTAGTTAGAATGACTTGTTTTATCTAGAGCATTTGGGTTCTAGGTTCACTAGGGTCTAATAATATGAAGGGATTGGACCTTACCCAATTCATACTAGATAGCTTATTACATTATGTGGGATGGGACATATCCTTATCCTCTACTCCGCATGATATTCTTCATACAACATTAGGCCTCTCCCCTATTTTTGTAGTTTGGAAGGAGAATAGATAGAATGGTTTACAACTATTTAATTATGAGATAATATCAAAATATCACCTAAAATTTTACAATAAAGTTTGAGTGGTAAAGTACTAAGGTGGAAGGACAACTTTGTTTCTAGGATGACAAAGAAAATTAAAAATGTCAAATGGAAGGTTACTGGATGGAGTAAATCCTCCTTCAAAATCATCTTTAACAAAAGGATATCATTGAAGAAAATTTAAATGATTATAGGAGACTATAGATATTGGTGGGGAAAGGAATGATGATCATTTGGAGGAGGAGAACTAGAGAAATGAGTAGAGGGAGAACATAAATAGGGAGGAAATATTTTGGATGTAGCCCTCCAAAGTAAAATGCCTCTTGGAGGGGGATACAAATGTATCCTTTTTATCATGATCCCCCAAGATTGTCTAATAATGTTATTTTTTCTAAACCTAAGGATCTTGGAGGGTGGGTTTCCCATTCTTCAGTGAATCACAAGTTAATATTGATAGGGATGTTAGAGACAAGCTTATTACCAACCTACCTACTGTGTTGTACAATAATAATAATAAGAAAATTCTTTGCCCTATCACTAAGGAGGAAATCAAGTAAGACATTCTCTCTATGAAGGCTTACAAAGAATCAGGCCCTAATGGATTTTTATTTATGTTCTTCTAATTCTCATAGAATCTTATCAAAGGAGACCTCACCAAAGGTGTGAAGGAATTGATAAGAACTAGTAAAATCTTGAAATGCCCAAAAAATATGTTTATTGTACTAGTACCTAAAATATTGGAGCCTTAGTTGTTTTCTAACTTCAAACCCATCATCTTGTTCAATTTAGTCTTTAAAGTTTTCTCCAAGATTCTCACTCATTGTATCAAACCATTTCTAGATAAGATTATAAGTCTCTCAAAGAAAAGATTCATTCAAGATAGACAAATTCATAATGCTATTATCTCAACCCATGAGGTAATCCATTTTATGGAAAGAAGAAAATGGCCTATGATGGATCTCACATTAGATATCTCTAAAGCTTATGTCTAGGTTAATTGGGATTTCCTCTTTAGTGTTATGTCTAAAATTTATTTCAATAGATGGATTATCCAGTTGATGACCATGTTGATACATTTTTTTATGATTAATTATGGTACTCCTTCAAGCTCCTCCAACTTTGGTTGTGGTCTTTGATAGGGGGACCCTCTTTCTTCTTGTCATTTTATTATGGAGACAAAGGTTCTTTGTAGAAAATTTACTTCAAATTTAGAGAATGGCTTAATAGGTCCACTACATCCTTCCCAATGGAGGTCATTTTATAATATTTGGATGACACTTTCCTTTTTGGGATCTCCACTTTCCTTGTAGCTAGTGGTGAAAGGTTCTCCATGACTAGTATGCCTATGCCTTTGGTTAACATATTAGTTTTTAGAAAAGTAAGGTTTACTTATTCAATATTAAGACCTACCTAAGAAAATTGTATCACCTTGATTCTAGGATTCCAGGTGGCCTCTGACCTAGACACTTACTTAGGACTCCCTCTCATGGTGTAGGAGGTTAATAAATAGTTTTGGAATTTCATTGTTGAGAGGCTCCAAAGGAAATTGGTTGTAAGAAAGGGAAGATACTTAGTAGCACGGGAAATGCCAACTTCTAACAAGTTCTCTACAAGGCATCTTAGTCTACTTACTTTCTATTTTACAAATTTCATTCTCCATAGCCTTGGTTCTAGAGAAGAAACTAGATAAAACTTCCTTTGGACTAGTTTGAAAGAGAAGGTTAGGATTAACTTTTCTAGTTTTGATAAAACATGCAAACTAAAAAATTGGGGAGGTTTGTTTATAATACAAGTTGGGTATCTCAACAAAGCCCTGATAACTAAAATTGGATGGAGGCTTGCTAAGAATTTGGGAGCTTGGCAATAGGTTATGAGAGCTATGTATTTTAGAGACTATGTTTACCTCCTAAATGCTTGACAATGACCTCCCTTATGGCTACAAAATGTGAACAATATACTTCCATCCAAAGAGGTCTATAGAGGGTGCTTATTAAGGGCGGTAAAGTGAAATGGTGGGAGGACAATTTGTGGTGAAAATACAATAGGGAAAGTAAACTTTGAGGGGGGGAGGGGGAGGGGGTGAATCAACACTTAAAGCTTTTAACCATAAAATCATTCACCTCACATCCATCTCATAATTTATTAAGTAAAGTAAAATACTAAATCAATCATACACATCCATAGCATGAAAGTAGAAAATTCAACACATGTATGACACAAGATATTTGGCTACACAAAAACCCTCCAAGGAGTAGGTAAAACTAGGCTACACAAAAACCCTCCAAGGAGTAGGTAAAACTAAGGTGAGGATAACCACCACAAATCTCCACTACTATAGTAATAAGGTGTACCCAATGAAGGTTACAATATTTGCATCATGAGGCATGATCTACCCTATCAAAAAGTCTTCCCTTTTAAAGGCTTACAAATATTATTAGGTCTTACCTTGTTAAAAGAATTCAAAACCCAGTAAGAATTGTGCCTGATTAAAGGACTTTGACTTAATATAGGTAAGCATCTTGTTAAAGGATTTACAAAAGCCTATTTAAACTACTCTATTAAGATATTTAACTGATTCACCTATTAGAATATCTTAGCAATGATCCTTCACATAGCACTCTATTAATTGATGATAGACCACCCCTTTCCTAATGTGTACTTGATCCTTTTTGATATGATCTATCTCTTATTTCTTCTAATTCATTTCATCTTTTCTCCTCTAACTAATTCTATAATTTATGTCAATTCAGAACTCCTCAGTCACCAAGAAAACTCTATTTGTGCATGCAAACTTTCTCTATTTTGCCCTTCCACACACATAAAGATTTTAGGGTTTGTCCTCCTTAAGAAGACCTAGGTGACTTAGGGTTAGGTATGAATAAAGTATTTTGATTCACCAGTATTATCATTTAATCCTTCAATTTTTATGATTGGATGAATGTATTGCATAGGGATTCATAATAAAGATTCATTTTTATCATCAATGATCACAAAAAAATCCTTATTTTGGCTCCAAAATGGTTTACATAGAAGTTTGTGACATTACAAACAACTATATAACTTGGCATCTGAAGTCCCTAATTCTCGACATCAACTACAACTTAAATGCTATAACTCAACCTTTGGATGACTCAGCATCCATTGATCACTTGGCCTCTTAATAACTTGGCACATATAATTGCACAAACTTTGAGTAATGAAGCACTTACTAGTTACTCAATACTTGAATTACTCAGCACATACTACTACTTAGGACTTGAGTGACTCAACATGCACTCTCTGACATGTTATGCTTGACATGCATTACTTGTTTGAAATGAACTAAGTACATAACTTATAAATGACTAAAGTGTATAGATACTCATTTGTCAAAACCAAACACTTGGTCATTCATGAATGATCTTCTCTTATGAGCATAACTCAGATATCCAATATCCTTGTTCGACTTATATACAAATTTCAAATTTTCAAAATTTTGCAAAACATGTCTTATCCATCATACCTCAAAATTCGATAACTCCCCCTGAGTTAGTTGTTTTGTTCTGTATCTGAACCAAAATCATTCCTTCTACTGAGTAAATGTGCATAAGATGAAATCTATACTCTATCTCTATCATTGACTTCCTCAAAAATATTATCTTCTCCATTATCTCTCATTTATCCCAAAACATTTTTTCTTCACCTTTTTGACAATTATGTCAAAGGGTTATACACTGATACTATATTTATACAAAAATGTTTTATGGATCTCAAGCATATTTTTTAAAGCAACATCCCAATTACCACAAGCTAACTCCAAAAATTTGATTTGTATGGCCAGCTCAGCAACAAGGTGTACTAAGCCTTCATGAGTAGAAAGATGTGGTTCCTTTTTCATGAGTGTTTCAGCAAAGGCTAGTTCCTTGTACAATAGCTCCATATGTGGAGTCAACATAAATTGGATGTTGATCTGTTTAGCCATAATGTTTGCTTCATCTACATGTAGCACTGCTAACTGATTCTAGGAGTTCAAGAGATTCTTGAAATGTTTCTTACTTTGGGTTGGCAGCCATGGTAGAGTTATGCCAGTTGACTGCACATGACTCTCCAAATTTATTATATGGCTCCTAACTTCTAGTGTGAAGAGTGTTGGATTACACAATTTGGTGTACAAAGAGAAAATATTCTCTAGTATCTTCTTCACATGGTCTATTTTGGTTGCTAACTCAACCTATGATAGCACAATAGCACTTGATATCTTCTCATTGATCTTATTTTCAAACTTTCTTTTAAACCATTCAAGTAACTTCACATTTGAAACTAGGTCTATGTCATTTACCTTCTCAACTAGGCTGGTTCACTACTCTATCATTGGCTTGGTTGTTATTGGTGCTGGTAGACTAAATGCATCAAGACAATTTTCCTTGATATCTGACAAGGCTTTCTTTTGTCTATGCTCCTATTTGAGTAGTTCTTTGTTTTTCTTCTTTGCAAGAGTATCCTATTGTATGCTCATTAGTTCAATAGTGATGGTTGAAAAATCAAACTTAGGCAACTCAATCACTTCATCTAATTCCACATCACTAAATGATGTAACTTCATCTACCTTGATGATTGTAAAGGTATAGCTTCTATACTCTGCCTATGAAGAGATTGACTAGGAGTAGTAGTTCCTAGTAAAGTCACTAGTGTTTGTATTGCTAGTTTCTCCTCTGGTATTATAGTCAAATCTATCTCTTCAGTACTATCCTTTTCTTTCTCTACATTTTCAGTTGTACCCTGATCTTGAGTTGTAGGTGTAGGAGTATCTACCTAACATGTTTGAACTTGTGTTGTTTTGTATGCATCTATAGAACCTTTTGGTATTGACACAATGTTTACCAATTTGCAGATATGCATCATGGATGGTTGTTCCCTTTGATACACTACAACAGGTAATGTAGGTTGTATTGAGCTTGATTGAGGAGGGGTTGTAGATGTTTCTTTTGTTTGAATTTCCTCCCCTATAGATACCTTATTTTCTTTCTCAATCTCATCAACACTCACCAGTCTAGGATGTTCACAAAGTTTTGCATGGGTAGAGGATTCTACTAGTATCTTCTTCAAATCTTACTCTGTAAAGGTGTTGATGTTTGAGTGATAGTATGAGAAAAATTGTTAAACTTTACAGTGTTAGTATATTTTTTCAACTCCTATTGAGGACTGAGACTTAGCGCTAGTATATCTAGTACACTCTATTCTCTATGCTACTCATCCTCAATTGTAGCTTATGTATCTTCATGTGTGTTAGTGCCTTCCTCATGTGCGACTATCTCAGTGTCAACTATAGTAACCTTAGTTGCCTACTCTATTGCATTTGTTGCTATCAAACTAGATAATGATTTCTAGATTTGAGTTGTCTTCTATACAACATCCTCAATATTATTCTATAGTATGTTGAATGCTCTATATTTAGGTACAAATTTCCCTACATGTTTCTTTATTTCCTTTTTCATTGTTGTCCTATCCAACTCTGGCATCACTTGTGCAAGTGTACTCTCTCTAATTTATCTTTCTATATTGAGACTATGTACCACTTTTTCTCAACTCTTTCATATAGATCTTTTGGTAATGAGTTTGAAATCTAAATTGGAGTTTGTTTGAATGTTTCCATCATGACATATATCAACTCCTCTACTTGGTTCATCTCAATTTTTCCAAGTTGATCAAACTCAATATGTGTGAGACCAGATAAATCAGTATTTTTCCTTATGTTTTCATGCACATTGTCTAAATATAAGGAGGAATTGTAGCTTACCACTTTCAATTGGCTACTGTTATCAAATTTGGTCCTCACTTCATCAGATTCAACTAAAGCACTATACTTTATCCTTGGTCTCTTCTCAAACTCTTCTTCCTTGCTAGTTGATCTAGACATCTTCTCTTTTGGCTTTACTACTTCTTGGGGCATCTTAGTAGTAGCTCTTGTGCTAATTCAATTTGCTTGAACTCAAGGCTTAGGTTTTGCAATCTTCCTTGGTTTTCTGGCTATTGCAGCTTTGGCTTTCCACTTCTTTTTCTCGGGTGCTTTACTGGCTTCTTCTCCCTTGACACCTTCTTCAATTTCTACCTCTTCTACTTGGTCTTCACCTTAACCTTGAGTAATGGTCAATGGTGTTTGATCAATATCATCATCATCTTCTTCTTCTCCATTTTCCTCTATTCCTTCACCAACTTACTCTTTAAGCTTCTTGACAATTTTTTTTATCTTTCTTATGAATGAGATAGTCATTAAATCCATTGTTATCTTAGATTTAACCACATCATAATTCCCAAAGGTAGTAGCCTTAGAATCTACATCTTTTGCAAGTAATGTTGTAATTATTGTAGAGACCCCATCCACATTAATCTCATAGCCTAGTTGCCTTATCCACCTTACCCTTGGAACTGTACCTTGAACATATGCAAAATCATTTTCAACTAGAAAGAAAACATTATTGAAATGTTTCTCAACTAGTGAAACTGGTATTCTCAATCTTTTCTTCATCGATTGCTTGAAATCTTCAAAGTAGTTAGTCATTACAGACTCAAAATTGTCTCCAAGTTTCTCAAGACATTCACCTATTTGCACTACAATATATATTATTATTTTCCATATGACTTTACCACTAGTAGGGAATGTATTGTGTACATAAAAGTACATACATACAAGAATTGAACCAAATTTGCATCGTGCACTCTTGGTTCTCCCTATTGCTCCCAAATTTTGTGTCAATTGTTGTAACTACAACTCGGAAAGGGCATAAGTATGATCCTTCCAAACTATCTTGTAGCCCCTATTAATTACAATACATGGTATGCTATTGAGCATGCTTGATTGATATTTTTTGTCTACTATAATCCTCACTACAAAAGTAATTAGGGGATTTTGAATAATGCCAATTGTCATTCCTCATTTGTTCCACACAACCCTTGTATTCTTCTCAATAACTCCCTTAGCTTCACTCCTCATGGTTTTAGGTTGGTTTAAGGTTGGATACCCTATCACTTTGTGTACAATATTCTTTGTGGTCTTCATCAGTCCATTATCCAACCATATAGAATTATCATGTATTCTGGTTAGAACTATCTTTGTCCATTTAGTTTTGAGAATGTTAGGGAAATCTAGGACATGTGTTAACCCTATTGTCTCTACAATTTTGAATTCATCTTTTAATGCTCTATTTTCATATAATTTCCCATAGGTTTACCTAATTTCCATGTCACCTATGCTACCCACCTTTCATGTATAGCAACATCTCACATCTTGAATTATTAAAACTTGAGGTGGTATCATCGATAACACACCAGATGGATCTTACTTGTAAGAAATATTAGGAATGGCTCTAAAGTTTGGTTGTTTGATCTCATTTCTTATCAATTGCACATTCAAACCTTCCTTCCCCTCTTTAACCTTACTTTTTGAAGAACTAGACACCATTATGAAAACCTAGGGTTTGTAAAAATTCAAACTACATAGCTTGGCACATGATAAATACCTTTGCAAATCTACTGAGATGATGTCAGAGAACTATTGAATCCTATTTGTAAATAGTTGGAATGATCTCTTAGATTTTCCTTCAGTTCTTCAAGCTCTCCTTCAAATTTGAATGATGCCAAATGAGTAAAAATTGATCATATAGACCTCAAAACCTTGTATTTAGTGCTTCATGCTTACACGGCTATAAGCTCAACTTTAATAGAGATTTCAACTCACTCAGCTTCCATGAAGTTTCCTTCATGCTTAACAACTACTACAAATTCAGCCAACACTATCACTAATGATAGCTTGACACCAAATAACATTTCACTCGATAGCCAAAGTGAAGCTCTTCATGCTTGGAAAAAACATTAAAATTATCATAACTTAAAGATTTCTTCCAGGTTATAATTAACACTTTGCATCTTACTTCATGCATATATAATCTTTTCATAACTAAATCCTCAGAACTAATGTATAGTATGCCTTCTTAAATATTAGTCCCAACATACCTTTAGATTGTTTAGCTGGAAGTGGTGTGATCACCTAACCCATTAGGTGAAGTGACCTCATCTGAGCTTGATGTGTTGCAATCTTCCTTTCTCTTCCATGTCATGTTCATCTTATCTCTAACATTCTCAACATCTACCTTTCCTTTTGCTTTTTGGAACTCACTCCTCAGTGCCTTTGACTTTGTTGAATTTTTTTTGCTTTTATGACCAGTCTCCGACCAACTAAAACATGTAGTTTGACTCAACCATCTTTTGTAGTCACTTCTAAAATGTGTTTTTATATAGTTTTCAGCAACATGTCCATAGTTTCGACAATAATGAACACAATACCTAATATTATAATCCCTATTATAAGATTTTTCATTGTTCTTTATGTTAGTTTTCTTGTTTCATGACCATTTAGGCTTGGATCTATACTCATATGCTCTATGTCCATAATTCTGACAATTATAGAAGTATGCTTCAAATCTTTTTGTGCCTATGGTCTTGGTTTTGCATTCATATACCTGATGTCCATGTTTGTTGCATTTGCGGCAGCGACCCATGAACTTCTACTTAGGATTCTGATTTGTAGTCTTGCTCCTACAAACATTAGTAGTATGACCTATCTTACCACAATTATGACAAGTAGGTTTGGAGTTCTTACCATTGGAATTCCTTTGTTCACCACTTTTAGATGATTCTCTTTTTTCAGTAGTAGTGTAACCCAATCCAATAGTATCACTATTAGATCTAGAAGATCTCAATAATTGCTCAAAGTACTCGATAGCTTCACTAGGTTTGTTGAAGCTTTTAGAAAACTCTTTTTCTCCTTTTAGATCATTTCATAGTTGTTCATTTTGCAACTTCAGAGTTGTGATCTCAATGTCCTTTCCATTCAGTTTATGATTTGCAATCATGACTTGATTCATTGTCTCTAACTTCATGTTGGCAATTCATTGTACTTCTAATGTTTTCTCCTCTAATCTATTGACCAGTGTCCTTTTCACATCTTCAATCATGAATTTGTCTTCTATGGATTTCTTTTTCTATTTAGTGACTTCATGAAGAAATACTAATTGGACTTCTTATTCTATCTTGAAATTTCTAACATCTTCATTTAGAGTTCCATTATTTTCCCTCAGATCGACAACTACTACATCGAATTCACTTGTGTTTCCATTTGAAAATAATTCACTAGTGTCAATATCTTCATAATTTGTGTCATTCTCTTCACTAGCTATTTCCTTCCTTCTTTGTAATGATCGCTTTAAGTCATCTCTTGCTTCATTCAGATTATGTACCTAGCAAGTTGTATTTCAATCTTCTAGTTCTCAATGGTCTGTCCTAACTTGTAGACTTCCATTTCCAAGATCTTTCATCAAAGCTACAAAGTTTCACTTCCAGAGAACTTCTCTTTGATACAAAGTTTTGCAAATACAATAGGGAAAGTAAACTTTATGTGGGGAGGGGAGGGTGTAAATTAGCACTTAAAATTTTTAACCATAAAATTATTCACCTCACATCCATCTCATAATTCAATAAGTAAACTGAAATACCAAATCAAACATATACATTCATAGCATGAAAGTAAAACATTCAATACATGTATGACACAAGATATTTGGTTACCTAGAAACTCTCTAAGGAGAAGGTAAAATTGGGGTGGGGATGACACCCACAAATCTCTACTAGTATGGTAATAAAGTGTATCCAATTTTTTCATCATGAGACATGATCTATCCTATGAAAAGTTTTCCCTATTAATGGTTTACAAATATTGTTAGGTCTTACCTTGTTAAAGGATTTCAACACCCTATAAGAATTGTGCCTAATTAAAGGACTTTGACTTACAATGAAGTAAGCATCCTCTTAAAGGATATAAAACAACCTATTAAGACTACTTTGTTAAGAGATTTAATTGATTCATCTATTAGAATCTCTCAGCAATGATCCTTCAAATAGCACTCTATTGCTTGATGTTAAATCACCTCTTTCCTAATGTGTACTTGATCTTTTTCATCTTATCTATCTCTATTGTCTTTTGATTCCTTTCCTCTATTCTCCTCTAACTAATTATGCAATGTATTTCAATTCACAACTCCTTAGTCACCATCAAAGCTTTGTTTTTTCATGCAAAATTTCTCTATTTTTTCCTACCACACACATAAAAAGTTTAGGGATTTTCCACCTTAAGAAGACCTAGGTGACTTAGTGTTAGGTATGAATCAATGGTTGTGATTCACCCATATTGTTGCTTAATCCTTCGATTTTTTTGGTTGGATGCATGTACAACATAGGGTTTCACAATAAAGATATGCTCTTATCATCAAAGATAAGCTAGCTCCAAAATAGTTTACATAGAAGTTTGTGCCATTACAGACAACTATGTCAAAACTATATAACTTGGCATCTAAAGTCCCTGATGCTAGGCATCAACTACAACTTCAAAGTGTAACTCAACCTCTAAACGACTTGGCATCCATTGATCACTTGACATCTAAATAACTTGGTACATATTATTTCTTAGACTTGAGTGACTTCACACTTATTAGTTACTTGACACTTGAATCACTCAACACATACTATTGCTTGGTACTTGAGTGACTTAGCATGCACTTTCTGACATGTTAGCCTTAGCATGCATTACTTGTTTAGCATGGACTAAGTACATAACTTATAAATGGCTAAAGTGTATAGATACTCATTTTTGAATACCATCCTGAGATTAAAAATCTTCCCTTTTGACATGAGTGACAAAAACACTTGGTCATGCATGAATGATCTAGTAACTTTGTCCCCAATTTTCATATTATGGTGGAAGATCTTTCTCTCCTTTAGGGCCTTAAGTTCATGGTCTTACTAGGGAGACATGTGATTATGGTGAAAGGGAACTCTAAACTTGTTATTAATACTTCAAATTAGTGGTAGATAGTGGGATAGGTTTTGGTGAACATGTTAAAGGACATGCCACTTCTACTTTAAAAATGGAAGAAATATGAATAAAACACATGTACTAAGAGAGTAATAGGGCGGTCGATAAAATAGAAGGTTTGGAAATAAAAATTAGTGGGAAGAGGTGTTGATGATAGGTTATATCCCTCATAATAGATATTAAAAATCTCATAGAGAGTAAAGTGCCATGCAACCTAATGAATGATGATTATGTCTGAAATGCATCTCAACTAGTGCAATGATGTCATTTTATAAGAGATATTTGTGGGAAAAGGAGTGATGTGACATCTAAAGATTATTGCCTAGATTGGATTCATTTAAAGAATTATTCCTAAAATGTTTCTATTAAGATTTGGGTTGTTGTCATCAAGAATGATGGGTGACAGTGAAATAATTATGACTTGAAAGATCTTTCCTTAATTTTGATAGTGATTTCAAAAATGATAACATTTATGGTTGGGTTATATATGTTAACCCATTGCACAAGGCTTTGTATCAATAGAATGTGATATCTGATCATGTTAGTTGGAATAATTATTGAGGCAAGGAACTTTTTTGGAAAGAGATTTAGATTATTTCCTTCATATTGGCAAGTTGTATTTTGTAACACAAATACTTTCCAAAGAATGTTTTTTCTCTTTCTTCATTTTTAACAAGACTTTTAGGTTGGAAGAAATCTAAGAGACAATTTTATTTGTGGACATCAGTGGAGATAGGGATCACATAGAAACCCATCATATTGAAGACAAGTGGCACAAGAATGCTTGTGTTTGGATGGCAAATTTTGAGGTAGGGCTTCTACCTTTAATAAAGATTATATAAAGGTTTGATAAGATAGTGTCAATGGAGATGTTGAACACTTATAGAGATTTGACTATCATAATTAATTGTATCTCTTTCGAAATTAATGAAGAGGTCATCACATGGGCGATTGGTCTCTCCATATAATAAATTGGTCTCTCTCGGCACCCACTTAACCAAATACCCATGTCTTCATCGATTGCTTCTTTCTTATTGTGTGGAGGTAGACTTCAAATTTTCCTATGTAAAAGTTACAATGCATCTTTTTTAGCTTTTTTGGTAAGAAATGAGCAAGAATCCTCATTATTCTCAAAAACTTACTTTTCTTGGCTTAGAATGTTGGAGCTCGCATCTCCACCAAAGATGTGGAAAAGAGAAACTCTGATCTCTTCAATCTCAAGTTGTTGATTTCCAGTCTTCTCTTTCAAGATTTCCACCATGGATTCCACCACTATGAACTTTCATGCTTCTTGTTGATGTCACTTTTTGGTGATGGGAATCATGTTTGGTCTAATTTTCTCCTTTTCTTTGCAAATCAAGCCTCCACTATTTTTTATTAAAGGGGGCAAAAAAAGGATCCTAAACTCAAGAAATAGTAAGGGCAAAAGAACAACCCGTCATTGTTGCATGAATCACACATAATCATGAATGATGACCCTTAACCACTTATGATAAATTCACAAGTAAACATGTATTATAATTTTGATTCAATGCTCTCTCTACTAAACTATAAACCACAAAGAATTCTACCAACTTAAGATAAATTTATATAAAAATATGTCATATACATGAATGCATTAGATGTTTAAATTGATAACATAATAAAAAGTGAAAAATTATATGTTGTAAAATTATTATACAATTCAATGATCTTTATTAACTTATATCCCTTCATCAATTAGAGAAGAAATCATTATTTCTAAACTAGGACTCTCTTTTTTTAATTTTAAAAAAATATGTTCAAAATTTTATGGCATACTTCTTAGTAAGATATTTTTAACACCATCATCATCATTAATTTTGGATTTTACAACTATAAGCTAATTGACGAAAGAGTGAAGCATACTTAGATATTAAACAATATTATCTTTCTCATTCATTGTCAAACTAGATAGTTTCTAATTATCGATATTTTGGCACTAGAAGCTTGTGATCCAAAAGAAAATATTGATCCCATCCCATATTTCTTTTTATATGCTTGTTAAATCAATGTAATGTTATGCATTGAAAAAAAAAACCAATAAACATCTGCCACTATAATCTTTAGTCATCCACTTCATTGCTTCTTCTACATCTTGGTGTTTTCTATTGATTCCACTAATAATCTGCCATGGATTTTTCATTTATAATTGATTGTATTTTAATTTTCTACATGTAAAATTCAAACACTTCAAATTAGACAATTGTATTTATTTTATCCATTATCCTTATTAATAAAAAAGGAAATAATAGTATAATAATTTATGATACCACCTTAGGCTATTAAGTACATTGGATGATATTCAAATCTAAATAATTAAAGTAATAAATAGCAAAGAAACAAAGCATGTTGTATACAAAAATAATAATCATATTGTATACATGAAATCATATTTACTTTGAAACAATCTTTAACTATATATGTTTACCAATCAATATATAAACTCAACAAGTCAATCAACAAAAAAATGTCAACAATTGATTAGTTAAACTTTGAGAAGTTTACACTCTACTCATTGACCTCATGAATCATATTCGTCAAAATACATGGATTATTTTTGTATCTAAAGAATTATTACTTTTTTTTCTTATCATTACTTGACACGTCACATGTAACTCAAGAAATTAGGGGTTTCTTGAAGTGATATAGATCCATGTGTCCTTATAAAACTCTAAATACTACTTCATAATTTAAGATTTTCCAAGATATGCAATCACTCCTCTATGATAATGATTATATTGTAGTTTAACTTAACAATTATCTATTTTTATGTGGGTTAATCATAAATAATGACATAACCAATCTATCCTATTCTCTAGAATATTAAAATGATAAGTTCCTTCTCTGCAGTTAAAGATGAAAAACTATATCAATTCAGCATTTTGTTATAAATTTTCCATAGATGTATTTTTTTGGGTGATCTCCTACATCTATTTTATCATCTAATTACTTAAAGAATTAAAAAGTTGTGAATTGAAATGTATTTCATTTAAGTACATTAAAACTAAAGACCATTTTGAACATTGAAAATATAAGAGGTTTTTGTATTCATATTTTTTAATTGAAAAACACAATGTCTATAACAATTTACAAATTTTAAGATCTAACTATTTATCCTTCCATCACATAACTCTTTATGCCTACCCATAGGAATTCTCACTCAAATTGTCTTCCTCTATTTCTGTACTATCCTACTATTGAGAATTAGGGGTCTTCTACATTAGATCTTCAACATGTCCCCCTCTTAATTTTGTCTCCATATCACTATCAACAAGTTCAGGCTTAGCCTTCTTAATAGAGTTGGGGGAATCCATACCCAATTCCCTAGAATCTATTTTCCTTTGCTTTTACCACTACATGGCCTAGTTGATGGGTCTCTCTTCTCTGAAAGCCCAAGCTGAAAAGGATCCCACACATTCCTTTTAATGGAGTTTGAGTTAAGGAGAGTTAATCCTTCCTACAAAACATTTTTCCCATTTTTCTTCCAAATGACATTAATATTATGAGTGAGAGAATACAATAGATAAAAGGGGAAGAAAACCCTCCTCTTATGCCTAAAGTGATTAATCCAAACCAAATCATAGGAATGGGCACTATCAAAGTAGTCATCCAAAGTGGTTTAATTTCATGATAAGAGTCGAAACCTTCATCCAAATATTCTTTAAAGTTCATCAACAACAGAAACCCCCCCATAATCCTTTCAAAAAATTCTCTCTATCTTAATTTTAGGGAGCTCTATAATCGCAACATCAAAAATATTTTTATCACAGAAGAAATGTGTACCTTGTGGACTAAGCCCATTGATGTCCATAATGAAATTCACATAAAGTTGTAAGAGTCTCCCACCAAATTGTCATTAATTCCCCACCCATTTTTTTAGAACCACAGTTGTAGTGACACAAAAATACCAAAGGAATTCACATAGCATGCCATCTTATCAAATATTGGGAGAAACACCACCCAAAGTAAGATTATAATTAACCTTTCCTCCCTAAATTATATTTTTAAATAATAGCAAGATCCAATATCTTGATAGTAGTACTATGTATCTTGTCAAAGTAAATAAGAGATTTTAAATCTTGAGTTAAATTTGGTACACCTTGTAACCTAATGATATCATTTGATCTGACTGCCAAGTTGGCAATGATGACAACAACATTATTCTCTTCCCTATAAAGGTGTAATTTTGTTTTGAACATGCAAGTAATATGTTTGGCTTCATTTATAATTTTATCTATAGTCCAAGATAGGGGACTCTTAGTTTTAAAGAAGTTAATAGTACTCTCAAAATCCCCTTTTATTTAAATATTTTTAGCTTGATAACAAGCTTCCAAATTGAGATCTTTAAATAATCTGATTATTTTAGCCAATTGATTAGTCTAGGAGCCTAGAGGGAGGGTAATGGCCTTCAAAATACCACCCTTATCATCTCTAATTATACTACCACATCTCACAATTCCCATATTGCCCTTGGCCACCGCATTGAAATTTATTTTTATCCATCCTTGTGGAGGAAAATCATATTTGGAATTATCCCTTTTATCTTTATTATTGGCATAAATAGATATCTTGCAACCAACAGCTCTTCTAGCCTAAAAATCTGAATTGAGATTTATGTAACTATGATATTTTTTAATGATGCAACTCTTAATGTTCTTAGCTAAAATATTTGGAATAAAAATAGTATCTATAAAGAGCCTATTATTTCTCTCCTTTCATAAGTTCCACATAACATGTGGAGAAGTCAACAACCATAACTTCCTATTAATATGACAATGAGTCATCTTCTAGTTTAGCTAGAAATCATGTAAAGAACCAAACATAGTCTAGTGCATATTCAAGTTAAGAAAAATAAAACACAAAACCCCCTAGGAGTAATTGCAATAGATAAATATATGAGCCATGTAATTGAAACAAAATTTATCTAGAGGAAACACTGATTAGGAAGGGTCAAACCTCTAAGCCATAGATTGTCGAGAGGGAGGATCCTATTCTGAATAACCAACCAATAGAAGATATTAACTCTTGTGATATGGGACTTATTCCAAAAATTACCCTAAAAGGGAGGCAAGGAATTATGAGGGAGAAAAGAAGGTACCAAAGAGGAAAAATAGTACTTATCTAAATAATTATTACCTTAAATAAGAGAATCATCCACAGAATCAACCACAAAGGAAGAATTAAGGAATAATCCAAGGGGAGCAAGGGAAGCATCCACAATAGCTAGATTCATATAGGAACAATTAGGCCAGTAGTCACAAACCTTAATGTCATATCTTTGGACATATCTTTCTTTGAAAAGATAAAAGTTTTTTATTGAACCAATAGGATACTCGAATAACCATATGTCCTTAAAATAAATCCCCCTCCCATCCCCAAGATTTCATCTGGCTTTAGTTAAGGCAACATCCTTTCCACTTTAGATGAAATTCCAAATGAATGATCAAAGTGTCTTGAAGTCAAATATAGGGAACAAACCTAACCTAGGACAAGAAAATAGGTAGTCACTTTTAACAATACAGTTCAAATCTTCCACTTTACCAAACACACTCTAGATCTCTTTGGTCACAAAAGAAGAATTTACTAAACACAAATATGATGAATCTTAAGGCCTCCCCATTTACTTAGGTTTCAAACCTAGTACCAAGAAATAGGATCCATTAATCTTTTATCGTCCACCCTAGTCAACAAAAAGTTCTTTTGGATTTTTTTGATGGCAGTGAAAAACATTGGAACAATCTTTAAAAGCTTGAGGACATAGAAATGTAGGTTTTTCTAAGGAGCCTTCAAAAGTTGAAGCTTCCCATCTTGGCTCAAAATGGAACCCTTTCAGCCCACAACTTTCCTATTAAACCTATCAACCAATAAGGACGAAAATGTATCAAGAGGATTAAGACCATGAGGGGGGTGAAATAAGAGACATAAAAATTGTAGATAGAAAGACCAAAAATCTGGGCTATCTTCAATTGTTTATCTTATATG
This sequence comes from Cupressus sempervirens, assembly GCA_028749045.1. NCBI lineage: Eukaryota > Viridiplantae > Streptophyta > Pinopsida > Cupressales > Cupressaceae > Cupressus > Cupressus sempervirens. Next base: position 206,074,230 of record CM053783.1, read on the forward strand.
GTGTTGATAAAATATAAATAATTGTTATACCAATTGATAACCTGACATATATCCTCAGTGTTAAGCTATAAAATATCCTTTAAACATTGGCTTCTCTTATTGAGGACTAATCCACAATGACAATATTATCAAGAAATTATTCGTGAGAGCACACCAAATTTGTAGATGAAGGAGTCAATTCCATGAAAGCAACCTTCAACACTTTAGAATGAAATAGCATGTCCAAGGCTTTAATTGTGATTGAAAATAGAATAGGAGAAACATGATCTCCTTGGCAAAGACCCCTAGAGGGTTTTAAAAAGTAGGAAGAAAAACCATTGAAAATAATGTTTGTAGAGATAATAAAAAAAAGCTAGGTGATAAGCTAGACAAGTTTATCACAAAAACCAAAGGCCTTGGAGAATTTTATGAGAAAGCCCCTATCCACTAAGTCATAGGCTTTAGATAAATACAACTTTAGAAGAAAACCCCACCTATAAGAATTGCTAGCTAAATGAATTAGTTCATGCACTTTGAAAATAGTATCCAAGATCTGTCTCCTTGGGACAAGTCCACTCTTCTAGGGAGAGACAATCTTATGAAGAATAGCTAGCTATCTAAAAGTGATAATGTTAGAAAAGATTTTCTAAATGGAGCTACATAAACTAGTGGGCATGAAACACTAATACATTAGGGATCAATTTGCAACATTAATTTGCGACCGCAAGAAAAGATAATGTCGTTTTGGCTATTTTTTTCAATTTTAGCCCGATGGCGTTGCAATTGCGACGCCAGCGGGATATAAGAGAAAAAAAAAGGCCAAAAACCCTCATTTGAATGAAATTGCGCGACACAGGGTTCTTCTGAAAGGCGCGCACGCAGGAGATCACTTCAGCAAGGTGTGAGGTGAACTCGAGGTACATTGAGAGGGTCGGGCAGAGACGCGCATCGGCAAGGTGTACTACAAATAAACCCGTTACTCCTTTGTTCTCCATGTTTTTCAGTGTTTTTCAGTCTTCGCACATTCACAATGCCTCCATATCTGAATCGTTCAATATTTCCATTCCTCAACTCAGTGTATTAGGCATCAAAGAGAGATTGGGTCACTGCATTTAATGTATCTGTCCATTATGGGCAATTCCTAGTGCATCTTGTTGAACTTAGATAAGATCGAGTGTTTGGTGTTGCAGGTCACTGCTCGATGATGTCTTCACCAACACCTCTTTATCCATTCATCTGTTGAGGGCCTTCAAATCTCTAATTATATTCTAGTACATATATTCACAATTGTAATCAAGTTCTTGATCTTCATGAGAACCAATAGAGTGAGGCTCGGGTACATGATGCTCATCACCAACTTGGCATACAAAGCATGAATTTTGACTCCAATCAGCCCTCTAAACTCTCTTTCAATGTGCATTGAATTAAACCAATGGTTTCCTTATACCCATAAAAATCCTTCATGTTCATTGAGGCCAAATTTTCTCTTTATATGTTTAGATAACTTTCCATAGATTAGGATTTCATTAGATATATAAGTAAATGTATTCCCGTGAGAGCATATTCACTTACATTTGGGTTCTTGATATACTAAGATGATTGTGAATTCCTACTTCATGTGTGAGGAACTTTGAAATTTTAATGGTGCATCCTTGATAATATGGTTAACTCATTTGCAAAAAGATGCAGCGTTCAGGATTACTTTTAAAATTGTCTTTCCAACCCTTACCAATTTTGTCTCTTCAGAGACTTCACAATAACATGATACTTAGATGCCTTCAGGTATCCCCACCTGAAGGCACAACAACACAAATTTCTTGCTATGTGGCAAGCTGAGGCTCTTTTGTTTCATTGCAGATCTTCTACTTGCACAGAGGTCTCTCCCCATCATTGAACACACTTCATAACATTCGAGCTTTGGATCGCATACAAGAAGTGCATCTATACACATAAGTATAAACTTCTTCTTTTCCTGCAACACATATAACAACAATTTTAAGTGCTTGCAAGCTGGTATATACTTATGAATAAATATTACATCCTGATTTAAATGTATGAAAACAATTTTCATTCCTTTTAAGCTTCATTCATCTCGAGGTGCAATTCAAAAACTCAAGAATATTGGCTTTTGTTCTTCAGGATACCTTTAGGGGAAGAGTATGTGAATGCCCCCTCGTGTTTGGAGTCTAGTTTAGAGGAGATGGCTATTTACACTACTAAGGTTTGTTGAATCTAATTCTGAATAACATTGCTTCCTATTGTTGAATCTAATCTAATGTATATTTTAACTAGACTTGTAGCTTATATGTTTTGAAATTTTTGTTAGGCCTTGTAGTTTGTATAATTTGATTGCTGGAGAGCTTCTACAACTAAGCAAGAAGGTCGTTGCACGAGTTATAGCCGCGCGCTCGGGTATGAAAATTATTATTTTTTTATTCTAATGTATATTTTAACTAGACTTTTAGCTTATATGTTTTGAAATTGCTTTTAGTGGCTTAATGTTGTAAGGTCTCTTGAAATAAGACCTTCAGGCGGTTGGTCAAAGTTTTACAAATAATCTTAGGAATAAAGTCAAAGAAAGTATTTTTAAAATATTAAAGTATTTAGCTAGGTCTAAGAAGATTTGTGTACTTTTGACATTTTTTCTTTGTTTGTGAAAGTTGTAGACCAAAGTTTTCATAGCCCAATTTTTGCTTCCTGCAAAGAATGATCATGTCAGATAATATAAGTGAAGAACAAAACAAGGAGACAATCGGTAGATTGTGGTCTAACTTGAAAAGAAAAGGTGATGGAAAATGTTATTTTCCTTGCAATATTTGTAAGGGCTTAAACCGTAGAAGACTGCTAATCAAAATAGTTAAGAGACATTGTAGGGAGAATGGTCACATTGAAGGGGGGCATGACTATCATCCACTGGTAAGTCATTCATTATATCATTTTAACAATTTATATACATATGAAATCACTTGATGATGAGTTGATGATCATGGTTTATTTATGTTAATCAATTTTATATAGGTTGATCTTCCCAGGGAAGTACATGATATGAACCACAACAATCCGAAGAATATGGTTTTCGAAGTGGAGGAACATGGAGGTGCAAATATCCAAGGTGAAGATAATGATCCCATGGAAGATGATGATCATGTGCCAGAAAACACAATTGAAGAGGATGGTATAAATACATTGATCCATGACACATCTAGTCCAAGCGTATCTGATCATGATGATGATGATAGCCTCAATGTACCTCTACTTCAGAAGGCATACGAGCCCCTATACAAAGACTCCCAAAAAACTCTTCTCTCTGTTGTATTGTTGTTGTTGAACTTGAAGGTTATGAATGGTTTATCCAACATAACACTGTCATGTATGTTAAGGTATATCATATATGTCTTTATAGTTAAAAAAGGGTGAATAATGTACCACTAATATTGTTTATATTAACAACTTATATTTTTTTTTGTAGATTGATATGCGAGTTTCTGTTACCATCATCAAATATTCTACCTCGCTCATATCGAGAATTAACTGTTGTTATGAAAGATATTGGAATGGAGTATGAAGCAATACATGCTTGTCCCAATGATCATATTATATATTATAAAGAACATGAATTTGCAACACAATGCCCTGTATGTCATATGAGTAGATATCGAACAGATCGACTAACAAAAAAGGTGCCTCAAAAGGTTCTTCGTTACATCCCCATTATTCCACGGATGCGACAATTATTCAGGTGTAGTAGCTTGGCTCAATTTATGGATTATCATGCATGCAATAGAAGTCGAGATGACATTATTCAAATCCCTGCGGATGGTTCGACATTTATGCACATAGAGAAAAAGTGGCTACACTTCAAAGAAGAACCTCGTAATCTCAGGCTTTCATTGGCAGCGGACGGTGTCAATCCATTTGGAGAGATGAGATCTGTCTACTCGGTGTGGCCTATTTTTGTTATCAACAATAACATTCCTCCATGGATGTCAATAAAGAGGGAGCACATTATGTTGGCAATGATTGTTCCAGGAATCTTATCATTTGATAGTTATTAATTTACACGTACTTACAAATCTTGCAGTAAAATGGTCACAATAACTATGTAATGTTACTGTTCATTCAAGTAGGTAAATATCAAGTAAAAGATATGAATGTATATATTGAGCCTCTTATCGACGAGTTGGTGGAGTTATGGAATGGTGTCACTATGTATGACTTGTCTAGACCAATACGACAAAGACAATTTCAATTCCATGCAATACTTGCATGGACAATACATGATGCCCCAGGGCTAACACATTTTTGTGGTATGTTATAGTGAATTCAAGTTGTGCACAATAATTCTAATTATAAAAATCAACATATTTAATAATCCAATTACATCATTATCTTGTAGGTCTTCAAACAAAGGGAAAATTTGCATGTCCATTTTGTGGTCCAAAGATGAAATCTCATCATTCAAAAAGTTTAGGAAAGCAGGTGTTTGATGAGTGTAGACACTTTCTCCACAGGAATCATAAGTATTGAAGTACGGAAAAATGTATTTTCAAAGGGAAAGAAGAGACTATATCAAAGCCACAAAGAATGACACCTCACCTATGGAAGTTGGAATATAATAGAATTAATCATCGAGGTAATGCCATTCCACCTAATGGTTTATGTTTATAATTTATATATTCCTATTGTGATTTTTGTTGACTAATTGTGTAATTGATGATCGTGAAGGTCGTCAAGGCAATATTGACAACCTTCCAAAGGGACTAAAAAGCTATCCCAGACAATTTAGTAGGTTGCCCTACTACGAGCACTTACAAATTGTGCATTTGTTTGATACTATGCATATTGGAAAGAATATAACAGAGATATTGTGAAAAATATTGGATGGAAGGCATGACAAAGAAAAATTTGTCAAAATTTGTAATGACATACATGAATCCAATCATGCATTGAAAATTTTCATTCACTCAAATAGAAACAGAGATCATATTAATATAAGTGCCCTTCCATGGTTATTAACGGAGCAGCAAAGTGATGCCAGAAAAGAAGTCATACGAAAAAATTTGATTTCCCACAGGATTTGCTACAAACATAAACAATCTCATATCTAAAAAAAGTGAATTTGGGCCAGGGCTCAAAACACATGATTGGCATACTTTCGTCAAGGTAAGTTATGCTCTTCTGTATTTACAATATATTCATAAACTACGTGAATTGTTCGTTATGTTATGTTAGAAAACAATGAAATGATTGGTTTATAATTACTGCAGTACGTGCTTCCTCTATCTCTCCTAAAGCACTTCAACAATAACATCAAACAAGTGATATACGATCTTGGAAAATATATGAGGTAGGCAGTAATATCTGTTCAATTTGTTGTATATATTTATTATATTTGTGAATTTTTTTCTTGCTATGTAATCTATTGTATATTATTTTGTAAAGTCTCATATCTATATATTTTTTGTGACTTGAATCTCTTAATGTAGGTGGTTGTCATCTAAAGAAATCTATAAAGAAGATATAATCTATTGGAAGAGAAGAATTCCTCATTTACTATGTGAAATGCAAAAGTGTCTACCTCCAACTTTTTTCAATGCACAGGAACACTACCTCATACACCTAGTTGAGGAGATTGAATTGTGTGGACCTGTACACACTAGGTCAATGTGGATGGTTGAGAGGCATTTGAAATCTTTGAAGGCTTTGGTTCGACAAAGAGCACATCCTGAGGGTTCTATGGTAGAGGGATATATGGTATACTAGACTATGGTGTACATTACTGAATATCTTCCTAAGTTTGCATCATATATCCATGTAGATCGCATTTGGGATCTCGAGCCTTTTAAAAAATTAGAAGGGGAGTACTTGATGGGGAAAGGTACATTGAGGAAAGTGAGAGGTAATAAATTATAAGATGTTATTGTAATAAATTATTTTTTAATCTTCAAAATAAATAGGTTGTAAGTTGTCTATTTTTTTTTTTTGTACAGGTGCTCGAGAGTGGGATGCACTACATTTGTATATTGCAAACAATCTTGATTGGATGACGGTATGGATTGAACGATGTCAACATTGTGGTCGCATATTAACATGGGAAGGTGTATCTTCATTGGTTAAAGAAGCTCATCGTAATGGAGATTCCAATGTTATGCAAAGGGAAATAGATTTAGCATGTGGTTCAAGAGATTTCTAGGTACGTACAAATTTATTAATCACCCGTATGTTTATCAACTCACGATACAATAATTTTGATATCTTTCACATATTATTGCAGGTTAAACACCACAAGGCTATGTTCTGTAATGGTCATAAATTTCGCGTCAAAGTGTTGGATGATACGAAGAAAACTTGTGATTCAAGAATAACTGCAGTCTTTCAAGTGACTAATATTTCATCTAGAAATGACTTACATCCTCAAGAGTCTGAAAATCGATACTATGGCATTTTGGATGAGATAATTGAGTGTGACTTTAGTTCCTTCAAATTAGTACTCTTCGTTGTCAAATGGTACAGGCTACGACTTAGTCCAAATGATCCTGATAGAACTATTATTGAACATGATAATGGATTTACAATGGTTAATACAAGGTCGTTTGAGCTAGTTGGGGATGAGCCTTATGTTCTTCCAAGTCAATGTGAGTAGGTATTTTACTTAGAGGTTCCACATAAACCAGGTTGGTCATTTGTTGTTAGACATGAATCGAGAGGAAGGCCAATAAAGTATAATGTGATGGAAGAAGAAGATACCAAAGAAGTAGAAGATGATGTAGATGGTGATCACAATCAACAGTTATTGGATGATGTTCCTGACACAAATTTTCATGAAGAAGAAGAAGAAGATGATGACGATGATGCTGCTACTGATGATGATGATGAAGATGATGTTGATGTTGATGATGATGTTGATGATGACGACGATGATGATGACGACGACGATGATGATGGTGAGGAGGAGGATGATGACGACGACAACAATGATGATGAGGACAAAAATGATGATGATGATGATGATGATGATGATGATGATGATGATGACGACGAGGATGATGATGATGGAATTTAGAGGTATGCCATCAATCCTTAATCTATTTAATATTCATTTCTTGATAGAAATATATTTGTCTTATATATATGGTTATATTTAAAAGATACAAGTTTCAACTACAAATAGAATACTGCTAATCCATTTTAAAATTATTATAATGAGTTTTGGAAGAAATTACAGTTATCTTAATTAATATAAAGTATCTAACTGAATTTCAAAATGTTATGCAAGTGGCTTTAGTCTAGGTGTTTCCTCCACCTCCACACACATCAAAAAACTTCAAATAGCATGTCCCCAAGGTGACTAAGCCCTCAACTCATCAGCTGATACAAAATCCTAGTTGTAGCCCTTCACTAGGCCTACTTCCCTAGTAGGCTTATAATGTGAGCCTGATTTAAGTGTTTTATTGTGTACCTTTTAATGTTTTTAATTTTTATGTGATGCTAATGATGGATGTGATTATGATTATGATGTGATTATGCTCACGATAATTGAATTACATTTGCAGGAAATTGAACCCCTTTCAGGAGCATCCTGCACAGTCTCATGGATCGACAGGTATAAGTCAATACTCCTTATAGAAAATCTATTTAATACACTTATCAATAGTAAGATTGATGTCTTCTAAGATCTCTCCAATTTGCAGGTACCAGCGAATAGGTATTTGTCAGAAGTGTCTTCCTCGAGTGAGAGAAATATAGGAATAGAAGAGGAAAGTGAGACATGCAGTTTATCTAGAATAGGGAGATTAACTAGAGGTCAAAGGACTAGAAGGAAATTCGATAAACGCATGAAATTTTTCCTTTCTCAAGGGGGGTCATGTTCTTATGATGATGAGGCAGAAGGCGACATTGAGGTGCCCTTGAGGTACCAACATCTACAGAAACATTGGGTACCCAAGGAACTTCCTCCAATAAACACTGATTTTTGTGTTAACGAGAGGATATATCGCATAGCACCATCATCACTACATGGTTTGGGCCTATTTTCTATGGACGGCATAAAGGTGTCTTACAACAAAGTCTCTAAATTGATGGAGTATGTTGGACCATGTTACGATTACAAAAGTTGGATGCATATTGTTAAATATAAAAAAAGTATGCGTAGGTATGCCCTCTCGGCAAATTATATACAACAGCAAGACAATAATCAAAGTAAAAGTGTGGCTATATACATTGATGGAAGGTCGAAAGCAACAGGGAATATTGCGGGTTCTATAAATAGTACACGACCTGGGTCAACTATAAAGCAACCCAATTGCATATTTGAGGCGCGCGAGGGAAATTGTGTATTCATTTGTGCGATAAAATCAATACGTGCAGGGGAAGAGCTTCTTATTGATTACAATTTGAACCGCATAGATACAAATGAGGCTACTATCATGGGGGTGGTACATACTATTAAACCAACTTCTAATCAATGACTCCAACAGGGGCACAATATGGAGCAACCGCCCGGAGGGAGTGCTGACGATGCTCCCGGCTCATCTACACATGAGCAGGTAAAACTCATTTGTAATTGTGCAAACTAGATAGAAGCAAAATGTTATTTTTTTAATGTTGTTTTCTTTATTGTTTTGGAGTAATTTTGATAATACTAATACTATTGTTGTCACAGAGGGCTAGTGGTCGGAGGGAGGGAAAGGAACCTGCAGTCCCTCAGCAGGCCCCCCCTGAGGAGGACCCTTTCTATATCGATTTAGCAGAGAGCGATGACCCGATTGGTTCGATTAAAATTAATTTAAAGAAAATTAGCAAAGAAATTCTACATTTGGCAACCATAAAGCCTATGACTCAACAAATAAAAGATAGGGCATCTGAATTGTTGCACACCTCTGAGTCCTTAAAAGTAAGTATTAATGAAATTTTTAATTATAACAAGAGTTCAATAATGGTTTTTATGTTATGCTCTTTTATGGCATTAATTAAAATATGGATGCATTGTCTTTACAGAGTTTTTTGCTTGATTTTGAGCCCCATTCCCATGATGAGGGTGTTGCAGGTGGTTCAGGTAGATCGCATGTTCCATTCGCCACTTCTGTTTTCCACTGAATATATATAGGAATGATCATAATCATTGACAATACATGCTTGAACAATCCTTTTTTTTAATGCTCTAACAATCTTGTCCATGCTAGTCCACGCGTTCTATATCTATGCATGCTCTAACAATTTTATTCTTCAACTTCACATCAATTGAATCCTACGATGACACTGCCTCCATCCAGGACAACCACAAATCTCTTTTCGACTACTGAGTCAGCAACACGCAGCTTACATGCATCGACTATTGCACCATCTGCTGGTACACAAATCCCTCTTTTTCTCTCTTATGACAGCAACAAACAATTTCTTTTTTACAACTTTATAACATCAATTATTATTTGTTCTTTTATACTTCGATCGTCACAAAGACTTATGAAACTTTTTGCAATAGGACCTCCAACATCATTTCCTGGATGTTCCTATGTTCCTAGTACGGGAACGGTGAAGGATGTCACATTGATCGTCAGCGACGATGAAGGCATTCCATTAAAAGTAGCCAAAGTTCTAGGTACTTTAAAGTTATTATTATTCTATAGTGATATAATAGTAATTTAGTTTTTGATCACTCTTCATCAACTAATGATCCCATGATTGTTTTGTAGGGAATGATCTTTTTTGGAGAAAACTTGGTGATGAGTGTTTGCGAATATTTGGGCCCACCATGCATACCTGGTGGAACATCATATCCTAACTAAAACCCCAAACCACTATTTTGATTTCATATCATTGCTATAATAGTTTTCCTTTTCGTCCATTTCTTGAACTATATTAAAGGTAGCTTCACTTCATTTATGAGTCTAACATGTTTTTTTTTACTTAAAAGGTGGAATCAGCAATGCAAACCGTTGAAGGATGATCTTATAGAGAGCATGACCCAACTCTTTAGACCTTGTGCATTCGAGAGAAACAAGCTCCTTGAAAAAGCTAGTTTATGTTTGAAGTATATTAGGGACCAGTACAAAAAAATTTATGAATAACCCCAGGTACGAGCGTCCACCCTATGTTCCTGAGGCTGAGTGGCAGGCTCTGATTTTGGATGGAAAGTATAAAGCTGACAAGAAAAATAATATTACACCAGTGGAGAGTACAACAAGGTATGTGATACTATTGAGAATCTAATTATGTACTAATTAACCTCCATATTTATACTATCTAACATATTTCAAACTTTTCATAGATTGCCTGACACATCAAAGGCAACAAAGGCAAGACTAGAAAAGCACGGGACACACAAGCTCGGCTCTGGTGGTTTTTCAAAACTTCAAGCAAGATTTGTAAGTATTAGTAAATGAAAAATTGTATCAAATTTTTTATATAATGTGAAGGGAAATGCTAGGACTCCCTTATTTAGCTCATCAATTATAAATAGGTCAATAGAATATAATAATAGTAGTGGATTTTCATATTCAATATAAACAATTCAACAATTGAAGTCAAGACTCTGCAATCTAGATTAGTGAAGAAAACTTGTGATTCACTAATATGACATTATTTAAAATCTCACCCTTGACTGAATTTTCCTCCAATAGTTGAGAATAAAGGAAGTGATTGAAAGAATGAGGGAATGCAACAGCACTTGCAGCCATTTTTATTTCCAAAGAGCTAAACTAACTCTTACCCAACTTAAGAATTTGGAGAAAATATGTTGGTACAAGCAAAGCATACAAACACGCAACATTTATATAGTAGATTGCTCCATCAAAACTGCTCGATTTTTGTCCTATTATATTCTGATGGATATAGATGATTTTCTGTTGATATTTTAACTACCCTCCATTGGTTGATGAAAAAATGCAAGTAAAATTCACCATACCATAGAAAAATGCAGGGCTCAGAGTTCAAGAGATGCCTCACAGAAGAAGATAAGAGAATTGGCTTCCAACAAGGCTATAGAGCCGTGGCTGAATAGCTACAACCTGAAATTAGTGTGGAAGGTTCTAATACTGATGCATCTCAGCGACAGGTAAATAAACTAAATGAAATTTATTTCAAATTGAATACTTTACCAATTAGTCTATTTGATTTTAAGTTCCAATATAAAGTCAGTATATCTGTTTTAAGCAAGCAATGATAACAATGCCTAGGATGTTGGAATGCAGCCTGACAATCCTTCTACATAATCTGTGGATGTCGAAGGTTCACATGATGTGCATCCCAGTGGTGGAGGTATACATTTGCTATTAAATTTTTTATATGTAATTGCAATTGGTGTTTGGATTAACATAACATTTTGTATAGCAGCTGTAGAGGATCGAGGGGTCGATGTTCATGACCATGTTGACGTTGAGTCCAGACAAAATGATGTGGTTAGATTAGGTAAAGAGACACAGTTATGTTATTTAAAATAATTAAATACTTTTAACAATTATAATAAATTATTTTTAATTTAACTCTTTTATTTGTTATTGCAGAGGACCCCCCTTTGCAACAGCATAGGAATTTGAGATTATCAAGAACAGAGAATAGAACAACTGATGAGGGGGGAATTGATGATGATACTGATGCTCCTCTTAGAGCTTACATAGAAAAAAGAAATAGAAAGAAAAAAAAAGAAATGATTGTCACTACATACCTTAATTGATAATGACTGTATTTTATGTCTCAATGAATTTAATTATGTGCTAATGAATGTTCATGAATTATGTGTTAATGCAGAATATTGATGAATGTTGCATGTTAACGAATCTAATGTGTTAATGAATATTATCATGTGATATTGATTGAATATTACATTTTATTAATGGTTGAAAGAATGAATGAATGTTAGATGTTAACGGGGAATGTAGAGTGATGTTAGGGGGAGGGGGGTGGGGCCAAATGAGCTTCCACCTTTATGTGGTTGGCCCTGTTTAGTAGAGAATATTAAACTATTCTCGAAATAAAGTGAAGCTTAATAAGATGTAAGTGAAGCTCAAATTGGCACAAATAGGGAGTCTATATGATGTAAGGGGTCATTTGAAGTCCTAGGGTGTCCTAGGAAGAGTTATGGGTGGATGGTAGTGTTTACATGATGTAATAGGCTATTAAAGCCCCTAAATGATGTAAAATGCACTCAAAGTGCAAGATCCATTATTTCCAACTCCTTCCCCAATATCAAATGCTTTAATTTTGATCTCCCTGAAGTCATCTTGGAGGCTCCCAATTACACCGATACATGGATGCAAGAACACTGGCAACAACCTCATGTGCTAATAGGATATGGCATAAAGCTGCACAAGATGACAAGTTGTTTTGGCTCTTGGTGGATTTTGGAAACTATATTCTCTTTCCCTTTGGCCTATGCTTAATCCATCTACTTCTTCTTCTTCTTCGCCATGTCCATTGCCTTCTCAAGCCTTGTCTCCCTTCTTATCAAAGCCTGGTCTGAATAAAAAGCACAGTGCAAAGACTCAATCTTGGGGTAAGGATGAGATTCATCTTTCTCTTTCTCTTTTCTCTATCCATTGCTATGAGAAAATGAGTAGTCCTCCTATGCAAAACGTGTCCTCTTCCCAGTTTCAATCTTTCAAGCATCCCATATTTGAAGATGCAAGCAGGCCCAAATAGGTATAAATCCATCTAGCCCCACAATAGATATTGCTGGTATTTCAGTTTTGTGTGTATTGCTGGTATCTAATCTTACATATATCTATTGTTTTTGTAAGGAAGGAAACATGAATTGAGATTTTTTCGGGGAAGATATTGGTTGGCTCCACAATCATGATTAATCAGGTATAATTAGTGATTTTGCAAATTATTGCTTCTCTGGTTTAAATCTGTCACTTTTTTTACAGAGATAATATAACAATTTATCAATTATATTGCTTATTCAACAATTACAGTACTAACAGATTTGAAAACACCAAGCAATAATAGTATATGCATTAACTCTTTTGAACATATAGTTGAATATTCTATGGAAGGCTTGTACTACCGTGTTTCATTGCAAGGTTATGCATATTTTTGTTCTCAATAAGATATCACAGATAGACTTGAGACTTGATACATATTCCAAATTGAAATAAGTCACCATCTTTTCCTGAAGTAACCAAATTGCGTAAATATGTTACCTTGGATATTTTAGTCTTACAATTTATGTACAAATTATTTTATAGTATGATTAAGTATTGTTAACTGCGTATATTTACTATTTAGTTGTATAGGATACTTAATGAAATAAATTAATGTAACTTTTTTTTTTTTTTTTTTTGTATGGAGTTACCCAGCCCCAAAAAACATTGTTGTATTGGTATGTTGTATGCAACTACCCAATCCCAATTATGATTCCAATTTGGCAACTTAGGAGTTGTGAGAGTAGTTCAAATCACTCACTGGGGACTCATAAATCAGCTGGTCCCATGGCTTTTATAGGGAAAATTATACTAAAAACAAATTGGTTGAAATTTTTTGGGACATTAGCAGTCTCATAATTCTATGGCACCAATTAATGCTAAAATAATTAATTGAGATTCTTTGTAATGGCTGATGTATTTGATGTGGAACAACTGAACCAAATTAGGAGTTAAAACAAAGCTAGACTTTTTCATTAAGAACTACAACCCCCTCATGGATCGTACATCATAGCAGCCAGCCTTATTGGCTCATCTGACAAGTCTTTCTTTGTTGCTTGGCATTTACCTTTTGCAGTTTTTGATTGATTTTGAGGGTTTGACTTAGAAGTTAAATACATTCTAGTTCTGAGCTAATGCAATGTATTTCTTTGCCCTTATGCATAATTTTGAAATATTGCATATCATAAATACATGTTTGATATTTTTTTGTGTAAAACACACCCATCCTCCAAAAAAAACATCATCGTAACACCATCATAACTTTCACACATGACAATTTTTTTCCCATTATTTACAAACATTTCAATGTAGTAAACATATAATTATTGCACTATATATTGCACACTTTTCTTGTAGAATATATAACTATTGCAGGTTACATAAAAAGACTTTTACAAGATAAATCTGGTTGACATGGGGAGAACTATTGTTTGCACAATCCATCAGCCTAGTATTGATATCTTCAAGGTATTTGATGAGGTAAAGATTTGGTTTTCTTAAAATAGCTTTGTGAAGCATTTGAAATTGGCATCTTCTTAAAGCTAAATGAAATATGTTGCAACTATTCTTAGTGAAGCAAGGAGGTCAGCTTATCTATGCACGTCCACTTGGTCACAATTCTAACAAACTTATAGAATATTTTTCAGTAAGATGCCATCCACTACGGTTTTATTCTGTTGAGAGATTTAGATCTGAATCTGGTACCTTTTGATGAGCAGTTTGAATTTTGGAGTTGTAAGTAGTCATAGTTTATTGTACTAGAACCAATAGGAAGTTGATTTTATATACAAGGAATTGGTCATGCCAGATAGTGTTGACCACTAAGCTTTTAGCAAACATTCTCAATACGTTGAGCTTAAGAGTCAAGCACTAGTTGCAATCATCATATATGTTTCAGCTAATTGAAAATGATTCATGTAGGCCATTGAGGGGGTTCCATAGATCAAGGAAGGTTATAATCCAGCTACGTGGATCCTGGAAGTAACTTCTATTTCAGAAGAGCACCGTCTAGGTGTCAACTTTAGTGAAATCTATAAATCATAAAATTGTATAGGTGAGTGATTTTTCCTTATTGATCTCTTCAGCTTGTTCCAATGGATTTTACATTTTATTTTCTATCTTGTACATTTTCCTATCACAGGAAAAACATGGAACTGGTAGATAGTTTGAGCAAGCCAGTTCCAGGCTAAAGAGAGCTTCATTTTGAGACAAAGTACTCTCAGCCCTTTCTAGCATAATGCATGGCTTGCCTATGGAAGCAGCACTGGTCCTACTAGATAAACCCTTAATAAAGGCATCCAAATATCAATTGAAGGACAACTTAAAGCACAAATTTTATTTTTTATTTTTAATCCTTCAACCGTCGCAATTGCGACGATGTTGCCGTCGCACCTACAGTAACCTCAATGCAATTGGAGGGGTTGGCATGGCAATTGCGAAGGAAAACACAAGAATTGTGACGTGGTTGCCATCACACCTACCCTCCAATGTCACATTGGCTAGTTCTAGTATTTTCCATTTAAACCCCTTTATATAAGAGCCTCAAGAAAATGTTTTTAAGGCGAGTCAATTAAATTTATTCTATGTAGCATCTTACAAGTCTTTTATTTTGTACATTATTTTCACCTGACCTCGCCAAATAACATGGAGGTTTAAGTTTACCACAAATATTCTTCACTACTGAAAATCGAAAATAATTATAAAATGGAACCCCAAAAAACAATATTGAAGAGATGATAGAAGACCTTGCAATTAACATTGAAAATCTAGTTCGCGAATTATTATTTTTAATGAATCAACAATAGATAGACATGTTTAATCTTAAACTATTATATGCCTTCCACATCCTGGATATGATATTTCTACAGCTTTTTAATCCTATTTATTAAAGTGAATTGAAAACCAAAAATTGCAAGTAGCTCTCATATAATCATAGTAAGGAAGCTAAATTTGTTCATGTGTAGTTCACAACCGAAATTGACAGTAGAAAAAGTTTTGGAAGATGCAATTAAACGGATATGCTGTTGGGTACTCTACGGCCTGTGAGACCACCTTCTTTTGACAAATCAGAAGTGTTGGGGTAGAGCAAGGTATAAGGAACTTTTTCCGATCCATTGTGAGAAATATCAATTAAAATTTAATTTAATACTCATAACCCTAACTCAAAAAATTTTCTCGGCACTTAAAAGTATCCTAACACTTAAAAGTTTCTCGGCACATGAAGGTGTCGAGTGCTAGTTTTACTCGACACTTAAAAAAATTTGCTCGACACATGAAGGTGCTGAGTGTCAGGATAGGTGCCGAGTGACAAGAAGAATATAGGTGCCGAGTTAGCTCAAAACAAGGAAGCTGAGTAAGTTCAGCACACAATGGCAATGCTCGGCCACAATGAAATGCTTGGCACCAATAGATGCCGAGTGAGCTTGGCTCCAACTAAAGTTTATAACTTAGAAAATTCCAATGTGAATGCATTCATCATTAAAACCAGAGAGCCAAAGCTTTAAGCTTTCAAAAAAATTTATCAAATGCAACATACAAGGGAAGGTCAATAGATTCAAGTATGCTTGCTTTCTTTCTATTCAATCTTTCATTAAACTATTACAAAATCTGGGAGCATTCGGCTTTAACTAGGAAAACCTAAAATAACCCTAAACTGATAATAATTCAAACTTCAAAAAACTTTTAAACCTGCAACTCTAATGGCTGCATACAATGGTGCCTAGACCAATCACTGCTTCAACAAGACAAATCCAAACAACAACAAACTTACAGAGTGAATAGGGAAACACGTGCAACTGCAGGCACAAACTTCTTTCCTTTTCCCTTCTCTACTCAGCTCTGCAACTTCTCTCTGATCTACTTGATCTACGAACTCCTTGCACTTGAATGAATGAATAATACATTCCTTTTTGTCACATTCTTCCTTTCCCTCTCAACATTCAAATTCAAAATCTCACCTACCAAAAATGAATGCCTGTCGTTCATGGATGCTTGTGGTGACCTGAGAGGGTAGATGGGCGTGGGGCTCGTGGACAATCTGTAGGTGTTTGACATTTAATTTTCAACACTCCCCCTTTGTCTTGAGCCAAACAAATAGGGATCACAGCTGATCTAAATCAACTACACCAAGACACTCTTTTAGGTGTACAAAAGATCCAATGCCTAATGGCT
Source organism: Cupressus sempervirens (assembly GCA_028749045.1). Lineage (NCBI taxonomy): Eukaryota > Viridiplantae > Streptophyta > Pinopsida > Cupressales > Cupressaceae > Cupressus > Cupressus sempervirens. The sequence goes on from CM053783.1 coordinate 206,091,020, forward strand.
TGGTGAAAATGTCTGCCAGCTACTGCTCTAACTTGCAAAATTCCATCTTGATATCCCCATTCTCCACCAACTCTTTGATGAAGTGATATCTGATCTCAATATGCTTGCTTCTCCCATGGAAGACTAGATTCTTAGACAATGCAATTAATGAGATGTTGTCACAATAAATTGTGATTCCATCCTCTTTCCTTTCATTCAAATCTGTCAAGATCCTCCTTAGCCAAATTGCTTGACATACTACTGCAATGTATTCAGCCTCTGCTGTAGATTGAGCAACAATAGGTTGCTTCTTGGATGCCCATGAAATTGCACCCGATCCCATATGAAACATGTATTCGAAAGTGCTTTTCCTATCATCTATACTTCCAGCCCAATCACTATCTGTGTATCCCACCAACTTGAAATCATCATTTATAGTATACAAAATCCCAAATCCTTTGGTACCTTTCACATTCCTTAGGATTCTCTTTCCTTCTTGCCAATGGGAATCCTTTGGGGTTTCCATAAATCTGGAAATCAGAATTACTACATGCATTAGGTCTGGTCAAGTTGCAGTTAAATACATTAGACTTCCAACCATACTCTTGTATAGTGTTGGATCCACTCTCTTGCTAGAGTCTTCCTTACTCAACTTCAGACCTATTGCTATTGGTGTGGGGGCTGCCTTACTATTCTACATTTTAAATCTCTCCAAGATCTGCCCTACATATTTTTCTTGAGAGATGAAAATGCCATTATGCATTTGTTTTACTTCTATGCCTAGAAAGTACTTCAAGACACCTAGGTCTGTCATTTCAAATTCACTTTTCATGGCCTCTTTGAACTCACCAATTAGAGCCTTATCATTACCAGTAAAAATTAAATCATCTATGTACAAGACAGCAATCAATACATTACCATCTACTGCCTTGATGTAAAGAGTGGGCTCACCATTCCTTTTTCTAAAGCCATTGCTCATCAAATATGAGTCAATCCTACTATACCATGCTCGTGGATCTTGCTTGAGCCCATAAAGAGCTCTCTTCAATCTATATACTTTGTGTTCTTCACCTGCAACTTCATAACCAGGTGGCTGCTCCACATACACTTCTTCTTTCAATACACCATTAAGGAAGGCGGACTTCACATCCATTTGGAATACCTTCGACTTGTGATGAGCTGCAATTGCTATGACAGTATGCACTAATTCCATTCTTGCAACCGGGGCATATGTCTCATCATAGTCTCTTCCATACTGCTGTTTGTAGCCCTTGACTACCAGCCTTGCCTTATGCCTATCAATCTTGCCTTCAGCATTGCATTTGGTCTTATAAACCCATTCCACTCCAATCACTTGCTTCTTTGGAGGAAATTTAGTTAGCTCCCATGTCTCATTCCTTTCTATGGCATCTATTTCCTCATCCATGGCATTACACCATTTCTTCTCCTTAATAGCTTTCTCAAAATATACTAGATCACTATGAGAAAATAATGCAAAATTAACACTCTCATCATAATTTTCATACCTTTCATCTTGGTATATCTCCCTAAGACTCTTGGTATTTCTTGGTAACAGGGAGGAGAGTCTGGGATTAGAATCTTCACTGCTACTGCTTTGTCAACTAGCTCGGTCTTCATTATTACTCGACACTTACACTCAGTCATGCCTAGAGGAGCTCAACAATGTCTGAATCTTCTTGCCTTTTCTTCTATTTGCTCCTTCTTCTTGTTGTTCATCAGTGTCCTCTTCATTCATAATTGGCACTTTACTAGAAGTGCTTGGTGACTCATCAATTGAACCATACCAAGATTGATTGTCAAGAAATTCCACATCTCTTGAAAGCATCATCTTGTTGTTAAATGGGTCATACAATCTGTATGCCTTTGATTCTGGGTTTTACCCTATGAAGATGCACTTCACACCTTTGTCATCAAATTTTAGCCTTTGCTCTTTAGGCACATGTGCATATGCAACACATCCAAACACCCTTAAGTGTTCAACTATCCATCTTATTCATGACCAAGCTTCCATTGGAATTCTGTCACAAATTGCCTTTGTAGGATACCTATTAATTAGGTAAACTGTTATTGCCGCAGCCTCTCCCCAAAACTCAGTTGCGAGACCTTTCTCTCTCATCATGCTCCTTGCCATTACAACAATGGTCGTACTCTTTCTTTCAGCCAATCCATTCTGTTGTGGTGTATAGTTGGCTGTTAGCTCTTTCTTAATGGCATGTTTCCTGCAAAAATTTATAAAAGAATTGGAGGTATACTCCCCTCCTCTATTTGATCTTAGGACCTTGATATAATGTCCACATTCTCTTTCAGCCTGGGCTTTAAATTCTACAAATTTATCAAATGCTTCAAATTTGTTCTTTAAGAAATACACCCATGTCCTACGATTGAAATCATCAATGAATGTCATGAAATAAGTACTCCCCCCAATGGAAGTAACTTGCATAAGAATGACTAGGTCGGTATGCACTAACTCTAATGGATATCTAGCCCTCCTAGAATTTTCAGAATTAAAGGGAAGCCTATGATGCTTACCCAAAATACAAGCCTCACACTTGTCACATGAATTTCCTATACGTGACAAACCTTCTACCATTCTTTTATTTGACAATAAATTTAAACTAGCATAGCCAAGATGACCATACTTGAGATGCCATAGCCATGAGGGGTCTTCAAACACACTCCTTAGAGCTGATTGTGTGTGAGGTGCAGCACAAACTTGAGATGAGAAACATGTCTCTATTTTAAAGGGAAACATTCTGCTCTCTGTCATTTGAACTGCTGCAAGTAAATTCTTGCTTCCATCCTTTTCATGAATGACACACATGTCATTCTTCATCAACACTTTGTATCCATTTTGAATTATCTGACCAATGCTCATCAAATTTTGCTTCATACCAGGGGCAAAATACACACTTTGTATTTTCCTTTTCTCACCTTTCTTGGTGCGGACCATAATAGATCCTTTGCCCACAACTGGTAGGGTTCCATTGTTACCCATCTTAATTTTAGATTTGAAACTCTTGTCAATGAATGAAAACAAGGTTTCATTGCCACTCATGTGGTTGCTACATCCACTGTCGAGGTACCGAACTTCAAGGCTTCCTTCTTCACCAACATTACACATGATGAAGGCAGTAGCATTGGGTCCACTTCCCATGTTCACATCAGCCACATGTGCTTGTCCTGATTGATCATTCTGCTTCTTCCAGCATTCATTTGCATAATGCCCATATTTATGATAGTAGTCACATTCTACATTACTCTTATTTGAGTTGTATTTTTTATTACCTCCTCTTGAAGTATTTTGTGAGCTACTTGCTCCATCTGCTCTTCCTGAGCTTTCTGCTGTAGCATTTCTTTGTCCTCCATTACCTCAGCCTCTACCTCTGGAGTTCCTGCCTGAGCCATTTCTTCCTCTCCCCCTTCCTCTTGGATTTTTCTGAGCCTTGAATGCTTGCTCTTGGGAAGTAGAATATATAGATCTATTGATTCTATGCTCATGGGTTTGAAAAGAACCCATTAACTCATCCATTGTCAAAACAATGAGGTCTTTTGCCTCTTCTATAGTCATGACCAAATGGTCATATTTATGAGGTAAAATATTCAATATCTTCTCCACTATCCTTTCCTCTTGATAGTCTTCTCCATTTGACTTCAATTGGTTAATTAAATTGGAGGTCCTTGAACTGAAGTTTGCAATTGATTCATTCTCCTTCATTTGAAGGTTCTCAAACTCCCTCCTTATATTCTGTAGCTTTACAGTACATACTTTATTAGTCCCCTTGAAGTTTGTCTCAAGGATATCTCATGCTTCCTTTGCATAATTTGTTGGTGCAATCTTAGGAAATATAGTCTCTGACATTGCTGCTTCAATAAGATTTAATGTCTTACCATCCTTCCTCCTTGACTCTTTCAAATGAGTCTTTTGTGCATTTGTTAGAGCAGCATACTGAGTTGAGTCAGAAACATCATTGAATCCATTAACCACAAACTCTCACAAATCATTTGCAATCATAATGGTTTTCATCTTCTTTACCCATGTATCATAATTTTGTCCATTAAATGATGGTGGTTGGTGCCATATCTTTCCTGCATCTCCTGCCATGATAAATATCCCAAGAAAACAAATGCCCTGACTCAGTGTGGATGTGGGGCCTCAAAGCTCTGATACCATGTGAGAAATATGAATTAAATTTTAATTTAATACTCACAACCCTAACTCAAAAATTTTTCTCGGCACTTAAAAGTTGCTTGGCACATGAAGGTGTTGAGTGCTAGTTTTACTTGGCACTTAAAAAAATTGCTCGACACATGAAGATGCCGAGTGTCAGGATAGGTGCCTAGTGACAAGAAGAATATATGTGTCGAGTTAGCTCAACACAAGGAAACCGAGTAAGCTCAGCACAAAATGGCAATGTTCGGCCACAATGAAATGCTTGGCACTAATGGATGCCGAGTGAGCTCGACTCCAACTAAAGTTTATAACTTAGAAAATTCTAAAGTGAATGCATTCACGATTAAAATCAGAGAGCCAAAGCTTTAAGCTTTCAAAAAAAATTCTCAAATGCAACATACAAGGAAAGATCAATAGATTCAAGTATGCTTGCTTGCTTTCTATTCAATCTTTCATTAAACTATTACAAAATCTGGGAGCATTCGGCTTTAACCAAAAAATCCTAAAATAACCCTAAACTAATAATACTTCAAACTTCAATAAACTTTTAAACCTACAACTCTAATGGCTGCATACAATGGTGCCTGGAGCAATCACTGCTTCAACAGGACAAATCCAAACAACAACAAACTTATAGAGTGAATAGGGAAACACATGCAACTGCAGGCACAAACTTCTTTCCTTTTTCCTTCTCTGGTCAGCTCTGCATTTTCTCTCTGATTTGCTTGATCTGCAAACTCTCTGCACTTGAATGAATGAATAATACATTCCTTTTTGTCACATTCTTCCTTTCCCTCTCAATATTCAAATTCAAATTCTCACCTGCCAAAAATGAATGCCTGCCGTTCATGGATGACTGCGGTGACCTGACTGGGTAGATGGGCGTGGGGCTGGAGGACAACCTATAGGCGTTTGACATTTAATTTTCAACATCCATGCCTGTTCTTATAAACTTCACATTTATTGTTTCTCTCAATTATATTCCTCTCAATCTGTATCATGCTTGCTGAAAATCTCTCGAATGCTGCTTCTACAGCTTCATCGTCTACGCAGCTCAACGTGGATCCCTACAATTGTCCCAAATACACCTAATTTTTGGCATCCTTTGACAAGATTTCCAAAATAGCCATGATAGGGGTGGCCTGCATTGGAGAAGATATTGTTCTCAAGAAATATGCTTCTGGATCCTTCAGGAGTTCATCATATTCACATGTTCCTTTGTCTGGAATCAGACGTCTCCTCATTTGTTGGAATATTAATTGCATATTGACGTTTGCCTCTAGAGCCAAATGACCACCTACCACCCTTGACGGATTGCACAACAACCATAAAATTTATTACGGGCAGGTGAGATTTTGAAATTCAGAAATGGGGGGAAAACTTTTTGCAAATATATCAAAATGAATGTTTTACATTTATTTGACCAAAAAAAAAAAAAAAGTAGATAGAGAAGAAGTTGCAGAGCAGAGGAAGGCAGAGAGAAAAGTGATCAGCATATCAGTCGTTGTAGAGACAGAAGGAATCATTGTCCTGCCTGCAGTTGCACATGGTTCTACCTGTCATTCTGTAAGTTCATAGTTCATAGTTTATTGTTTTCATTCGTCCTGTTGAAGTAGTGATTGCTCCAGGCATTATTGTATGCAGCCATTAGAGCTGCAAGTTTAAAGTTTATGAAGTTTGAAGTTTTAGGGTTATATTAGGGTTTTTTGGTTGAAGCCGAATGCTCCCAGATTTGTAATAGTTTAAATCAGAGTTGAATAGAAAGCAAGCAGGCATACTTGAATCCATTGTTGTCCTTCTTCTATTCATTGCATTTTTGGAAAGTTTATTTGAAAGTTTCAAGCTTTGAGTCTCTGGTTTTAATGGTGGAAATATTCACGTCATAAGTCTGCACTCGATTTTTTGTCTTTGGTAGAAGTCTTTTTCTGCAGTGGCTACCGAGTACACTCAGTGCCCTCTTCTACTGAGCTCCATTCTCTTGTGGCTACCGAGTACACTCGGTGCTTTCCTCTACCGAGTTCACTCGGTAATCACTCTTCTACCGAGTTCACTCGGTAATCATATTGTCTACCGAGTTCACTCGGTGATCTCTTTGTCTACCGAGCTCACTCGGTATCCTTTGGTTACCGAGTTGTGTGTCCTTCATTTACCGAGCTCACTCGGTAAACACTCCTGCCAATTGGTTTCTTTGATTACCGAGAAAAATTTATCACTCGGTAATAGTTGCTCCCGAGCAATTATTTTTTTAGGATTAGGTTGTGAGTTTTGTTTGTTTTAATATTTCTCACATCATTGTGGGCAGATGTAATCCAGATGATAGTTGTGGCCACTTCGATTGCTTCATCCACTGAATCCATCTTGTACCATCTGGATGGATCGTCTTTCAGATCTCCATGTCCCACATTTACTATTTCATCCCACCATGCCTACAATTCTTTGTCTCTTCGAACAGAAGCATCGTCCTTGTAATACAGAGATAAGTATTCTGAAACCCACATTTTTAGGGCAAACAATATTTCAAGACCATCAACAGCATATGGGTAGTCCTCAATCAGAAGCCTCAAACCACGAGGTGCATTTGAGTCTGGAACTACCATTCCCCTGTACAGCACATGTTAAAGCAAATGATAAGCTTAATCGACCTTTTGAATTAAACCAAGAGGAGACAATATAATTTGCTAGCAAAATAGCTTTTCAAATATTAGATTCTCACATTTTTGAACACTTCAATTAAATGTTACTTGCCTCTCAACGGAGACTTAAAAGAAGCCAACTAAAGAAATTGGTATCTCAGTTACCTAGTAAGGAGGTCAACAGGCAATCCTTGCTCGTTAAATTTCCAATTTTTGTAGACTTTAGATGACATTTCTGATGAGTATCTGCCAGGGGTAAAGCCTTGTTCAATGATACCTGCTGCATTGATCAAGCCCTGACGGGCAGCTTGATTGATGTCCATGGTATCGAGGAAACGGGGTATCAATAATTTGTATACTGGGTGCATTTTGCTTAGTTGTCTCCAAGTGGCTATAATGAAAGGCTCTGTGACACAATGAGTCCTTAGCCTGCAAACACAACCCAGTTGTGACTGTTAAAATTTTTCGCTTTACAGATCTTATTAGACATTGATTTATTACTTAATAAAAATGTGATTATGTTACCAGATTCGCGTTATCTTTGTTCAAACTATTTAATTGATTATGAATTTGAATGCCTGTTTTATGGTATCAATATTTTAGATTATATTCTCTAAGATATATTTCCTTGCATTTTCTGAAAATATATGCGTCGTTATTTATATCGATATAGCAGTGTTATTTACCAATGACTGACGAGTTGATGATAGCCTGCATCATTTGATTTTGCATGTGCTTTGGCTAGTTGCCACAATGCTCCTTCTTCCGTGCCATGAGTTCCTGGTGTAAGAACTTTTTTCTATCGCTGCGTTCCCATCGATTGGCGGCAAGCTCAACTCTATGGCCACTGGCTTTAGGATTCCTTCCTTGCTGAGGAATAACATTGTGCGGCTTGCATATGTTTTAATGTCGTCAAAAATTTTGTTAATTCGCTCCACGTAGGGTGTAAAGACATCATAGTAGTCCAGAATAAATAGCCGTTTGGATTCCAAGGCCTACATTAAATTTCTGATTACATCAGTCCTGTACAGTTCAGAAAACTAATAAACAATATGTGAAGAGAGAAATTACCTGATCCACTGAAAGGCTTTCAATGTTTTTTTCTATGTGTTGCGCTGTGATGGCACTCTTCTGCGGACCGTACACCTTCTCATCCAAGCTGCCATAGGGAGGAAATTCCTATACACAATACCAATTCAATTCTTTTCAATCAGTCAGGATCTAAAGTACACTATTTAACCTAGTAGGTTACTTAGTTTGGTTTTTTGGCGTTTTGTTATCTTGATTGAAAGCTCTCACACAATCTTATTGAAAAACAGCATGAAATAGATTTTAAACTTCTCACATTAAATAAATTGTAAATTGTAAATTGTAAAAATTTCATGTCATTTAATGAACAAAACTCTAGCATATTATTAGCTTGTTGGTTTATAATATAAAGAATTTGGGTCACCTGAAGAGGCTGAATTATCAGTGGATTCACACCCGCAAGAGTTTGGCGTGCAAATTCCTCATCATTTCTCCAAGCGTACTTATCGGCTGTAACACCCAAAAACTCATTAGTTTAATTTAATAATATTAGATTTCATATTTTACAACTGAGGTGAGTAGATTAATCTTCAAAGAAACACAAAACTGAAATATTAATGAATTAATCATATGAATACAGAAAATTACAAAAATTTTCAAATCAAATGATCAGAGATCTGTTGGCAAGTGATAGATGAGACTAGGGGCCGTTCACCCTTATATTCACTGTCATGACAATCTTAGAAAATCAGTTCACATTAGTTTTCTTTTAAGAGTACATCAGTTAATACACAAACTAAAAGGAGTTTTGTAATATGTGATGCATATTTAGTTTTCTTCAATGGAAACCTACGATATACTAAGTTTTTGAAATATTGTATGAATAAAATAGTTTGTGTTTATTATTATAATTTTCAGTGTGGTTATATGGATTACGTTTGTTTTGAGATTCCACAAGATCAGATTTTAAAAGCCTTATTATTATATAAGTATATTAAACGTAAACAACTTATCATAATAAAACTAAAATTATAAAATTATAACCATAAATCTATAAAAGCGAAAGGACCAACTAAATATTCAACCTATCGTACCTTCCACAATTTGGGGACAGTTGAAATTAATGAAGTGAACGTCGTCCTCGATCTCGTCAACGAGCCGCTGGATAAGTTGGAGAGGGTTTTTGTTTTGTTTGTGTATCTTGCGAGAATTCTCGGGGATTTGAGGTCCCCTTCTGCAAAGTTCATTGACTTCATCGATGGTATTGAAGGCTTTGTCGAAGACGTTAACAAGTGTGGGAATTACCATGTTGGCAAATGCGACGATTGTGTTTGCGCCAAAGTCAGAAAAATCAGTGTAGGGAAATCTTTCATCCGGGGGAACAAAATTTGTGCTTGTCCGCGTCTCGAACTCGGGAGCTGCGCACAACGGTACACCCAGATGAAAAATTAATCTAAATAATAGAAGAGGAAAATCTTAAAGTAAAATGCTAGGTAGTCTTCAAATGTTGAAATTTTTAGCATTAATTTAGAGTTTGCGTTCATTTGATGAACATATTTTCTTTGATAGCTAAGAGGTTATTATTGAAATAAAATATAACAAAGCATCTTTCAATTAAAATTATTGAAAAAAATTAATTCTAGAATTGTAAAGTATATTATTTATATTTGAAGATTTGATTAAAAAAATCTTGTGATAGGTAGGAGGTCATTATTGAAATTAGTATAAAAGATTTTGGCAATTAAAGTAAAATAGACAATCTAAAAATTATCCTTATGTCCAAACACTAAATGTAGCAAAGAATATGGGACATATGAAAACTTGACTAAGCTTTGTACAGGAGGTACCAAGTCATTATTGAAAACAAAATAGAAGTATTTAACAATTGACATAAAAGAGAATAAGTAAGATGTTTGCAAATTCTAAATTGCAGAACTCAGCAAAGTAGTCCATTTATATATAATGATTTGTCTAAACTTCTTGTGATAGATACAAGGTTACCATTGAAAACAACATGCAAGAAGTTGAAAATAAAAATAAAAAAAAGGAACCAAAAAATTACAAAACTCAAACTCTAGAACTGAGTGCAGAGTAACTTCTTGTAATACATCACTATAAAAAAAAAAAGTACATAAAGCATATAAAGACAATTGAAATAAAATAACTATAACATTTAAGAAAACCAAACTATAGAACTCAGTAAGACTATGTAAGTACATCAGTTTACTAATGAAAACAACACAAATATTGACAATGGCAATAAATTGAAGGAAGTAAATTTTTCAAAACCCTAACTTCAGAATCAATCAAAGTACATCATCTAGGGATAAAGGGGACAAAAACAGAGTGCTTTTATGGATTGCAAAAGTTTATGTGTCTCTTACTTAAATTAGTATCACACATTAAAAGATTAACATTATATTCTTACTCTATTTGGATAATCTAAAGAATATCTCAACAAATATTTCAAATGTACATGCCTGTTTTAAGACGTGGGCGGCCCGTTCTACATCTTCTCGGATACAGGAATTCCTATGACCCACCGAGCACTTGTCTGCGCAGATCTGGACTTTTCTCTGGCTCCCCAAGATCGTTGTAAACATCATAATCATAAATCAAGTCACCCAATTTCCGTTCTGCCGTTCCGTCACCGCGCAGAGATTTCATATCCAACTCCCTCAGTGCCCTCAGTCCTATTGGCGTCTCTTCTGGAAGATAACTCTGATCGATAAAGAGATTATAATATATCACCATACTTTTCGTTAGAATGAATCAAAGGAGAATGAATTTTGAGGAAGAGAGGGAATTAGTACCTTATTAACGAAAAAAACACGGTCGTTCTGATCAGGAGTGGATGGGGAAATCCAGGAATTGCTGTGAAAACGGATAGGACCTTGACCAGGAATGAAAATGGTGAGTGTTTTCAGAAAGAACTCTCGCACGTGCGTGTTTTTAATGAGAAAGGCGCCAGGGAAACCAAGCGAAGGGTTCCATTTGAAAGTGATTTTGTAGCGGCTGTCTCCGGAAATAGCTCCTGCGAATGAATCCCACCTTAAATATGTTGGTTAGCTTACTGTTTTCCCCGATCCCGTCTCTACACACACCAATTGTGTAAATTATGATTTTTAGTAAATTGATCAAGTATTTATTTAAAAAAGATGGTGATAATTATATTTCTTTTGCTAAACAGGGTTTCAAAGGAAATATAAAATTATATGATTTTTAGTCAATTAATCAAATATTAATTAAAAAAAAATGGTGATAATTATATTTCTTTTGTTAAAGAGGGTTTCATAATGTAAAATTAGAAGGAATTATAAAACATAGATTAAAATATATATTTAATTGATCTTTTAATTAAAATTATTATAGAATAGACAAGCACTGATAACACAATGAACTGGGAGAATCTCATTGAAATGTCTTGTGTTGAAAATATAGCAATCTGTATCATTTCTATTTATTTATTTATCTGTTTACATATTTGAAATAAACTAAGTGAATATCAATATTGATTAAAATATTATAAAGTTCATTAAATAATAAATTTTTATTTTCTATTATTTTCATTTTAGTTTCCTCTTTTCTTGTATTAAAATATCTAATTGAAAACTACTGAATTTTATTTAATCATTGCTGTGAGTCATACTATGAATGAATAACTTCGAATCATAATATGAATGACAGTGAATCATCAAATGTCATTGGAAAAATAATATCATAAAGTCTAATTCAAAAGTTGAGAGTAGAACTTTTTCACAAACAAGTACACAACCATTAAATTGATTTGAAACTTACCAGGGTCAACTTGGTCGCTGCTGACAAGCTGCAGATATACTCTATTGCCCATCAGCTCTGAAACCCCATCTGCAACTGCTGCAGAATAGTCCGTGATGCTGAAAAGAGCCACCTTCTGTAACATCACTTCTCCCTCGATTTCATAATCATTAAACCTCTCTTTCTCAAGCTTCTTAGTATCATGTGTTAGAAGTAGTCAAACCCATGTGGCTGGTTAGTTACAACAAAACTGCCAGTCTGTCATACTTCCAGCCATTGACTATTAGTGCTGTCAAAATAATACCAGATCCTCTGCAATGTATGAGGAAGGTAGTTTATTTTCAACATGAATTCAGGGAAGCTCTACAAACCTATAGGTGTTGGAAGTCTCTATAAATAGAGAGAAATTGTAACACATTGTGTGCAGTCAGATTAATGAAATAATTTTGTTATCTTCTGTCACCATGTTTCTTTTGCTTTTCTATTTTTTAATATGGTATCAGAGTCTAGCTTAGCCAGGTTATGCTGGAGATTCATTTAGAGGTTCAGCTAGAAATATTGCTAGAGGGTTTTGTTGAAGGAAAATATATTGCTGGAAATGGTTTGTTTACAAGGCTGATTTTTTTTGGAGTGATATTTGGTTGCAGGGCTGTTATGCTACTGGAATATTGCTAGATTTGTTTGAAGGCTGATTTTTTTGCTAACATTGGTTCTTCAAATGAAGTTTTGCCTATCTTTGATGGAAGTGGTTTTGCAGATTGGAAGATTGCAGTCAAGAATGCTCTAAGAGAGAAGGCTTTATGGAGGTTAGTAAATAAAGAAATTGGGGAACCTCAACAAACTGATAGAGAAAAGGAGTTGTGGAAATGCAAGTTGGAGCAAGCTAGAGAAGATATGTTGTTGTCAAATTAAAAGAAAGGTTGATCATTGAAGTCAATGTTTGCAATATGAAGATCACAATAGTGACGGTTGTAGCTAGAGGTGTACTATCGGTTGTACCCGACACTTCAAAAGTTTTTACTATATTGATGAACCATGTATCTGAAAAATATTCTTAGAGAACTAGCGAGCACAGCGGCTGGGTACCCATGTGACTCGGTAGATGGATTATTTTTCATATGGACTCAATATTAGTATGCTAGAGAAAAGTTTAGAGTTGATTTACCTATCATTGGATCAATAGTTTTGTGAAGATTGAAGGGTTTGTGGTAATCCAAAACCACTTATTTAAGTAAATCTATTAAACGATTTGTGGTAAGCCAAAACCACTTATTTAGGTGAAAAACCTAAAAGTCTTGAAGCGTTTGTGGTAAACAAAAACCACTTGTTTGGGTGAAAGATCCTAAAGCATTTTTTTCTGAAGAGTTTGTGGTAAGCTAAAACCACTTAACAAGAAAAATAAATTTTCTATCTTGTAAATGGGTACCTCAAAAGGCTTAATGCCGAGACCTATCATGTTTAAATTTCTTATTGTAATTTCTCCCACTGAAAGAGTCTTTAGTGGTAGAAATTAAGGGAGGATGTTAGAAGTAGTCAAATCCATGTGGCTGGTTAGTTACAACAAAACTGCCAATCTGTCATACTTCCAGCCATTGACTGTTAGTGCTGTCAAAATAATACCAGATCCTCTGCAATGTATGAGGAAGTTAGTTTATTTTCAACATGAATTCAGGGAAGCTCTACAAACCTATAGGTGTTGGAAGTCTCTATAAATAGAGAGAAATTGTAATACATTGTGTGCAGTCAGATTAATGAAATAATTTTGTTATCTGCTGTCACCATGTTTCTTTTGCTTTTCTATTTTTTAATATCATGAGGATGAATGTTTATTTTCAAGGCAAAATTTCTGATGCCTCTCCTATTCCTCAAACTCCCACATATTGAATCAGCGGAACAATTCCCATATCGGCCTTGTAAGGAAACAAGATAAGTATTTTAGCCTAGTGAAGGAAGATGACAAAGGGCAACTTGATTTAATTCTTCTCTTCCCAAACTGGGGATAAGAATTTTGTGGCTACCTAAGGGAATACTCACACTCCTTTCAATAATCACCATTGCTCTATAAATAGCCCTTCGTAGGAGAACATTTTCAAAGAAGCTTTTTTATCGTGTGTTGATTTTATGCACTGTTCAAACTCCTCTTTGTTCACACCACATTTACTACATTTTAAGACCACTAGAAAGCAAGACAAACGTTACAATGTAGCCATGCTGGACAAAATAATTAATTTGTCTTGGTGTAGCAGAGAACCTTTACAATTAATGTATAATGTTCTACAGACGAAATAGAGACGTCTATTCCACAAGGGAGGGGACCAGTAATAGGATTGAAATAGGAACAACAAATAAGGATAGCAGGACCACAAAGGAAAGGAAAATAATACTGCTCCAGAGTATAAGACACACGACAAGTGATAGGAGAAGGACGACCGATAGCTAGTAGGAGATAATAATGGCTAAAGACAACATTAGCCATTATTCGGGTTATTATCTCGCTCTTCTTTTAAATATAAATTAAAAATTGACGGGACCATTATCTTTATCATGGATAGCGTTCCATTCTGCGGCACAAAATGTTTCGTGGGGCCGGAATGCCAGATACGTGATTCATGTGGGCAACTCATTTATTACAATGGAAGCTAGAAATATTTACCCCCCCGCCCAACTTTTCTAAAGCTGAAAATTGGATTGATCGACGCAATGAAAACATTCAATGCATGCATAGGTAATGGAGTTTTTCAAACAATTTGCGGGAATGAACAAAAATGTTATTTAAATTATTTGTTGCCTTTCCATCAGTTTTAACGGCGCAGATCTTCACATTGTTTTTAAAATGAATTAACGGAGATGAACCAATATTAGATAAGATCTTTTTTTATATCGAACTTTGATAAATAGTCACACATACTTTTAGATAAGTTGGATATTCATTAGTTACAATGAAATAAAGCGTATTTTACATTTTGAAAATTTGAAATATTAGCATGATTGTCATTCTTTTTTTAACTAAAAGAGGGGTAAAATTTTTATTGAATATCAAAAAGAGCTGAACAACACAAGAAACAAAGAGAACTACATAGCTTTATCCTAGTCCACAAGTTGAACCAACATCTGAGATAAATCAAGAGGAAGCATCCTATGATAAAAAATATTCCAAGTCGGCCCCTGCTCCGAGGCCCATTTAGCCAAACAATCAGCCACACCGTTCCACTCACGAGGGATATGCATAAAAGACACTGAATCCAGAGAATTGCTTAACTGAATGATCTACTGAATAACTAGAGCCAAATGCCAATCCACATGAACAAGGTTCCTATTATGCAATAAGTTCACAACCACCTACGAGTCAGTCTTACAAATGATTCGTTTCCAACCACGTTGACAACACTATTCCACTGCAACCAAGATAGCTAGGGCTTCCATGAGATTATTAGTTTGGTAACCTTTGTATATAGACAATAGAAATTGAATATCACCAGAACTATCATGCCCAACTCCCCCAATCCTAGCTAGACTAGGATTTCCCTGAGAAGAACTATCAGTGTTGATTTTAAGAATGCCCACCTTAGGAGGAGACTAATGTCCCTGACGATTAACACGCTGAGAGTGTTGCTTAGCTCTATTCTCGAAGCAGGTGTGAGGGGCCGAGGGAGTACAACCTTGAAGAGAAAATGAGAGGCGAGAGTAAATACCAACATCAGTAGGATCAAAACCCCCATCGATGTCACATTTAGCTAGGAGTGTTTCCTGAAGAGAATTAACAATTTTCCCCCACAGGCGCCTGATCTCAAGCTACAAATCATGAAAGATCCTCCTATTCCTCTCAAGCCAAACATGCCATAAAATAAGAGAAGGACCGATAGTCCAAGCAACCTGAAGAAAAGAAGTCTTGGAAGGGGAATGATTGAGACAGTCCCAGAATTCAGACAAAGAGGAAACATGCTAGCACGTGCACCCCCACACACTCCAACAGAAGTGCCAAATCTGTTTGGCAAAGGGGGCACTGGAAAAAAAAGGTGAGATACAATCTCTTCACTATTGCAGTAGAGAACATAGATGGAAGGCCCTTGGAAGCCTCACTTGCAAAGATTATCCCAAGTAAGACAATGATTGTAAACCAGAATCTAGAGGAAAAAGTTACACTTAGGCCATGAAAAACTATTCCAAACTTTCTTCCACCAAGAGACTTTCACCTCACCAAAAATTTGCTTTGTCAGAGCAAGGTATCTAGAAGAAATAGAATATTTGCTAGAATAAGCACCTCCCCAAGCCAAAACATCAGGTTCCTATAATGAGCTGGACTCCCTGGAAGCCAATATTTGAGATAGTTTGACCCAATCTCCCAATGGCCAATCAGAAGAATTCTTCCATCTATAACCCACAACAAGGCCCAGATTAAAAGCCTCCTTATAATGAGCCACCTTATTCCATCTAGCAGAAAGGAAAGAATTACAAAGAGGCTGCAAGTGAGGATGAGAGGATAGGAGAGGAGGATGTCCATTCCAAGAATCACTCCAAAATAGAGCCTCAGTGCCTCTATTGTAGATCCAAAATAAACTTCTCTTCACCAGGTGAGCACCAATCTTGAGGGTATTCCACACCATAGAGCCTCTTCCCTCAAGAGAAAACCTAGAAATATCTGAAGATTCAACACCAGGTAAATACTTGTGTGATAGGATACGGGCCCAAAGTTGAGACTGACTAGTACACCAATGCGAATAGAGCTTGGTAGCAAGAGCTTGACTGCACAAGATAGCAGACCGAAGGCCAAGGCCTCGTTCCTTTTTTGGCCTGCAAATAGTATCCCAATTGATGAGGCTCCATTTGGTATGTAGCAAATTGCCACTCCAAAGAAATTGGTGGGAGAGGGCATCAAATTCCTTAAGAAAATACATCGGGGCAGCCTAAACCATGCTTCTGTATATGGGAAGAGCTTGAATTATAGATTGAAGGAGTGTCACCCTGCTAGTAGTAGAGAGCCACCTATGAGTCCAATGATTAACCCATTGATGAAGTTTTTCAAGCAAGCTTTGCCAAAAAAGCCTAGGCTATCTACCAACCACAATAGGAACCCCCAAGTAAGTCAGAGGAAGAGATGCAATTTGAAATCTCAGGATATTAGCAATCCGCCACTGGATCAACTCAGGAGTGTTTAAGAAAAAAATAGAGGATTTGTGGTCATTAATTTTCTGCCTAGAGATAGCTAAATAAGTATCCAAGGTGATCCGAAAGGCTTTAGCTTCCCAAATCTGAGCTCTCCTAGCAAGGGCAGTATCACAAACAAACTAGAGGTGAGAAAGAGTGGGCAAACCATTTCCCCATTGCCATCCTTGAATCAAATTTTGGGAAACATGAAACTTGAGAAGTCTACTGAGTCCCTTAGCCATAATGATAAACAAATAAGGAGAGATGGGATCCCCCTGACGAAGACCTCTAGAAGCCCCAAAAAGCTTCGTTGGTTCACCATTAAGAAGGACAGAGAAGGAAGGAGTAGTAACACAGCTAAGAACCCATCAAACCCATTCTTGACTAAAGCCAAAAGCTAGAAGAACTTTCCGCAAGAAATCCCAATTCACTCTATCATAAGCCTTAGCCATATCAAGCTTAATAAACATAGCACATTCCCTGGAAGTACACATAGAGTGAATAGCTTCATAAGCAATAACCACCCCATCCAAAAAAAAATTCCTGCCACAAAACTCCCTTGTTCCTCAAAGATAACCATAGGAAGGCAGACTTTAAACCTCTCAGCTAGGAGCTTAGTGATAATTTTATAGACCACATTACAAAGAGCAATGGGCCTAAAAATGTCTAGCTGATAAGCCTCTTCCATCTTCAAAATAAGGACTAAGAAAGTAGCATTCAAGGCCTGTAGCATTTCTTTGTTGGAATAGGACTCCTGAACCACATCCAAAAGGTCATGATTGATAATATCCCAAAAGTCCTGAAAGAATTCAATAGGGAAACCATCAGGCCCTAGAGCTTTGCCCTTCAGCAAGCTGAAGACCACCCCCTCCAAGTCAGACATACTAATTGGCCTCATTAGAGAATTATTCATCTCCCTGGTCACAACAGAGGGAATGCAGGACAAGATAGTATTCTCCTCAATCTCTGCTAGAGGTAAATCATCTATAAAGAGAGCAGAGTAAAAATAAATAGCTCATATTCATGAGATTCTATTTTTTTTTAGCATTGACTAATTTATATATGTATAGAATTCTATTTAATAACAATTTTTTATTTCCTTAGTTTTTCAAGAAAGCTTAAGTTCAACTTTTTGTATTTTTCTAACTTTGCATAAATGATATTTTTGGATTATGGTAAAAGAAAGTTTTAAGGGGACTTGAAACTTCATGCAATAATTGTGAGATAAAGCATTAAGATTCCCAATTACAACAACAGACAAACCAATGAAACAAATATAAGAATAGTTGCTACCAAAGATGAAATAATGAAGACCCAACAACTAAAAACACAAAAAATGACTAAGAGTTACATTTTAGCCCCCTTCTTATGGGACCCAAGGGCAATATCAAATAATTTTCACACACACTTAGAGTGCTTACCCTTCAAAAAAATTGATCCATCTTCAACCTTGGTGGCATCCTACCAGCACAAATATTGAGGGCTATCAAAGCTAGCATCGCTCAAAGAAGATGCAAGAAAAAAATTATTGTCCAAATTAAGGCCAACATGATCAAGACCATATATAAAAAACAAAGTATTAGGCCTAGAAGAAGCATCATATATAGGGCCTCCAACATCAAATTGTAGCTTAGAACATATTGGAAAAACATTTAGTAAAGAAACATTACTAGTAGACACAATCAAATATTTACCAGCATTCCCACCTTTGAATAGCACTTGATACATGTATATCTGGCATAAATAGTGCCAATAAAAGAACTAGAAGGAGTGACAATAGTAGGAGAAACACTACCAGTAGATACAACAGTGACACTATGAGTAGTCTCGTGTTTAGAAACCACAAAGCTAGTAGAATCAGTACTAGCTAAGGGTAAACCAACAACAACATGGTTCTTAGAATCATGAGAAACTTGATAGACAATATGAGAAAAGCTTTTCTTAGAGATAGTAAAATTTTCAGTAGAAGCACCCTTGAACCAAGCAATAGAATTTTTCATCTTAACCTTCTCTAACCCAAATTTGGATGCAACATGCCTAGATTTAAAGCATCTCCTACATCTAAAAGGAATGGCCTAATAGTCTAATGATTGAACGCAAAAATTATTATAAATCTCTAGCTTAATAATACTTGGAAGCACCTTAGAAATTTCCATTAGTATGAGAATTTGAGCATAGGTGGAATGTATAATATCAATAGACAAATTATCAAACATCAAAAAAGTCAGCAAGAGCCTTTCCTGGTACTTCAATTAAGGAATCCACCTAAACATGCAAAAGAAGATTGGGAAGCCTCCCAAAAACTAAAACCTTGCTAAAGGTATTAGTAATGGGGGAGAACTCAGGGTGTCATGACTTAACGATGAGCAAAACATGATCTTCCTAGGAAAAGGAAGGATCACTTAGAATCATATTTATATTCTCAACCAAATTAAAGCTGGCAACAAACAATTCTCGCCCAATGCGAAGATGTGAATAGTACCAAACAAAATAGGCTCCTAGTAGGTAGAAATCCATGTGTGTAAGTCAAGGAGACTCAATCAAAAATCCCTAAAGTGATAGATCATACCTTCAACAGAAAGATCAGAGGACACATGCTTAATATCAAGAAATACCTCCTCATCCAACGAAACTTGAATATGGTCAAAAACATAGATCAATTTTTTTACCCTCAAACCCAAAGCACCATCCAACCTATCTAAAGGCGGGTCATAATAATCCTCATTCAACTTGAGCCTAGAGGTACCCCTAAAAGGAAAAGAGCAAGAAAATCCACTTTAACTTATAAATTATTAAGAATGATAAAGTTGGTGCATCCAACCAAAAATTTCCTCAATGCATTGCAAGATCTATCACAACAAATTTAACATACAATGTCATAAGAGACACCATTTCTACTTTAAAGTAACTAAGATGTAGAATTAATTCTCCTAGGAAAATACCAAAAAGACACCAAAGACTTCTCTTTAGAAAATGGTAGAAATAAATTTAAGCATGCATGACTTGCCTTGAAAAATGGAAGAAATTGTACAAATGTGAAACATTGATATGAATCTAAAAATAGCAAGAAAATTTTCTTTCTAAATTTGAAACCATAGATTGAATGAAACCCTAAAAATGACTTGAATCCACGAAAAAAATTATAGAACACAAACTTATTTTTATTCCAAAATTCAATTACTTTCCACTTGTTAGGAATGCTCAAAAAATAGCATGCACAAATCATTGAATATAGATGATAGATTCCAAAAATTCGTTTTCCCCATGACTACAAAAATATATATATATAAAGAGTGCTTCCCTTTTTTTCCCTCTTCATTCACTCAAGATCCATGTGTTTCTATTGCTCTTGTATTTTAATGAAAAGCAATACATTTTTAAAAAACAAAATCTTCTTTCAACAAAAATTGTAGCATGGTATTTACTTTTTCAAAACAAATAAATCACAATGAACACTTCTTTCTGTCATCCCCATTTAACTACATTCTCTCACATGATAGTATCATTGCATATCTCGATACCATATTAAGAAAGAGAATATAATATGATTGCTATTTTCTTTAGATTTCAGATGGTCTTTTAATTACATTCATGAAATTTATAAAGCTTTTTATTCTTCTTATAAACTATCTACCAAAATATATCTTTATGAAAACTAGAAATCAACTATTTTATAATTTATTAATCTAAAGTTAAATTTTAACTCTCTTTCACCTACTTAAATAATGTGATTTCCTCAAGAGAAAACACCTCAAGGAGAAAGCACACCAAACCCCAAACTATAAACAAACACTAGAACTGTAAATAGCCTAAGCAACAAGGGCATCATTACCATTGTCATCTACTCCATCTACTTCATTGGACACCTCCCCTAAAGCTCCCATGTTATAACCACAATCTATACCTTTCAAAGCTCCACATTCTCTTAGTTGAGGATATTTACTACGAATCAAAATTGAAATAAACTAATGGTAATTTTATAAATTAGGCAGTGTCTCATTTTTGTATGTATATTTTATATTTTAAAAATTTGATTGTAAATATGCTTTCTTGTAGGTTAAACCTATTTAGTAGTATGATGATTAAAAAGAGTTATC
This sequence comes from Cupressus sempervirens, assembly GCA_028749045.1. Classification (NCBI taxonomy): domain Eukaryota; kingdom Viridiplantae; phylum Streptophyta; class Pinopsida; order Cupressales; family Cupressaceae; genus Cupressus; species Cupressus sempervirens. Next base: position 206,111,872 of record CM053783.1, read on the forward strand.
TATAAAGTGTTTTTATTACATTAATTAAAGTGGTAAGGAAAAATATTGTAATGAAATTTATAGTATAGAAATGAAAAACTCATTTTAGAAGCACAAATTGTAGGAAATAAGAATAATGAAAACAAAATATATGATTCACTATCTAGGAAACTATTGGGATATGTGCATAGGTCGACACAATATCTCTCACAAAAGATAATATTTTTCTAATGTTTTTTCCTAACAATGTTACATTCTCAGTAGATTATAAAGTCACTTGAATAACAAAAGAAGATAGCAAAAATATGATAGAAAATTCATAAAATAACATAATATTTTTATCAACTAAAATATAAAGAAATAGATGGTAAGAGGAAAAGAAATGTCTAATTTTATATTTTAGAAACCTAAAAAGTTTAAGGAGAGAGAATATGAAGGTTGTTGATTTTTTTTTGTGAATTATCAATTTTTTCTTAGATCATTTGATAATCATGAGTATACAAATGAATAAAATGATTAAAATTTATGTTTACTTTTATCGTAAGTCATTTTAGGGAGCCACCCTCGAATGGGGTTAGGAATTAGGTTGTTTTGTCTATAAGCCTCTGAAAGGACTACTATGGACCACTTCATTCCCTAGGTGGGTCAAGTTTGACTTTGATGGGGGTCTCATAAGGAAGTTGAAGGATGAGTGGAGCATGATGTATTGATAAAGATTATAATAGAACCATTTTGAGATAGAATTTAGTAAATTTTGAGACTGTGATAAATAATGAGGAAGAATATGGTGTTTCTTTCGTTAGTCTTGAATGTAGGAAAGAATTTCAATGCTCACAAATTCACTCAAAAGGGACTCCTTAATGCCATTCAATTCTATTAAAAAATATTCAATTCCAAATCAGATATTGAAAAGTCTCTTCTAACTAATGTCAAATTTGGTTGATCAACTGAAAAAATATTTTCCTAGATATAAAGAGGAGGAAATGGTGTGGCTGAGAAACTAGCAAAGTAAGCCTCTAAACATGTAGAAGTTATTCAATCAAGTGTGCTAAGTTTATAGTTATTTTGTATGGGTCATGGGATGAGGTAGATTGATATGGAGTTGTGACTGGCTCCACTTGTAAGATATTTATTCTTTCAAGCCCTTTAAAAAGGGAAATGTATTTTAAAATCTACAAAGACTTGTATTAGATGCATAAGATTTAGATGGGACACATGTTACCTATATGTTAGGGATTTTTTGAGGTTTGCATGTATATGATGTTTTCTAGTGAACTATTTTAATAGAGACTAAGATATTGTGTTAAGATGGTGGTATTCATGACTTTTGTTAGAACAAGACTAAATTAACTATTAAACATTTTGTCAAATCATTTATCATTAATAGTAATAAACTACATCTACAAAAGATCAAATTTATAGTAGTTTGGACCAAACTTGTGATAACCATGATTGTCTTGAGCATTAATGTGTTGTACTAGATTGTGAGATATAAAAATAGATTAAAGTTGTTGGCTTTCTAGAGGAAATGAATAAAACATGCACAAGAACCAAAAGGACCACCTCCAACCTTATACTAGCCACCAAACCCAACCCCAATCCTACATATACCTATCATTAGATTTCAAAATTTATTTGTATTACAATGTAACTTGTATACTTTGTTGTTATTTTATTTGCATCAATATTATGTTATGCTGGTTGTATTATTTTGTATTTAATAGCTTAACTTGTTCTTACTTCCTTCACAAGAAATTTGTAATAATAAACTTTCAACAAATAAACTATAATTTTTATTTTTTTCTTATTATAATTCATTACTTGAGCTAATATTGTTCAAGTTAAATTTAGTTTTAGAAGAAACTACATACATAAATTAATTTCCTTTTACAGAAAACACAAATGCTTTCTTCGTGTCAAACCAATTATTTGTGAAACGAACTATAATATTTGCAGATAGGGTTAAAATAGAGCTCATGGGATGTGAATATCTTTGCAGCTTACTTTCCTTAGCAATATTAAGCCCACATAAATAGCGAGTTTGAGGAGATAAAACAAGATGAAAGACAGATGTCACGAATGACCATAAAAAATCATCTTTTTTCCTTCGTATTCAATAATCAAACTGAAGAAACATGGCGATAGGTTGAAGATAAAAGGATAGGCCTAATATGTAGAGCAGCCAACGGTAAGCATTGAATTACAATAAGATAAATTGGAAACATTCACATATCTCGAGTCACTGGAACCCAAAACTAGTGTTATCACGAGTCGTCAAAGTAGTAATTAAAACAAAATTTACCTTTATAGCTGTATTTTCTTTAAGAAATGGAGAATGCATTTAAGCTTTTGGTTAGCACTAGTTTTAAGGAAGACGTATGCATGCGTTGCAGTCTTAATAACGTATATCATTACTAACATTAGTTAAGGAAAAAAAATGCTAAATTTATTCAAGGATATATTTATATTTATGATGTTAAAATAGGATTTCATAATTCTACTTGTAGTTTTCCCGTTCATAGTATAGTAATGAGCATCTTATTAGCAGTTAAAGAGAACTACAAATTAGAGCATACAAGTTAGGTTTATGTACAATTTTGAATAGACGACTTGAAATAGAATACTTTTCATCTACTTGCGGAAGTTGCCATACATGACAAGGCAATAGATTGGGTTTGTATCATTTCTTAAATTATTTGTTTTCACAAAAATAATATATAGTGTTCGTGTAGTAGTTGACTTCATACTCATTTTTTAAAGGTGAATAGTATCATATGTAGTCACTGTTCATTGAGAAAGTATATGTGTAGGATAGATGTTATAGCTTAAATACTTATGAGACTTGTGGTTGATAGATGTGTTAGAGTAGTACTGGGATGGGCGATCTCCTAGGAAGTCTTGGTGCTTCACTCTTGTCAGCATCCCTAGATCCACTGAGTGATAATTGTTCCAGTTATTCTCATGAGAAATGGATTTGTGTTGAATCACTACTTGTGAAATATGGGCCAATGAGCTTGACTAAAAAACTACATAGTAAAATCCTGATAGCAATATTACAAATTGACTTGCTATGAAAATTATCTCCTACTTATCAATTGATGATCTGAATGGGATTTCTAATGAATGGTTCATAAGGAACAACACTAGGTGAAGGTTTTGCAAATGGTGTTGTAAGAAAAGTGGGTTTAAGCATGGAGAAACTTTGTATATAAGCCCACTCGAGCTAGAGTGGTATTGGGATGGGTGACCTCTCAGAAAGTCCTGATACTTCAACTCTATAAGAATCACATAGATCTAATGAATTCTAAGTTCTCCATTTATTTTCATGAGAGATGGATTCATGTTGTATCACTACTTGTGAAATGTGGGTCAACGAGTTTCACTCAAAAACTACAAAGTAGCATCCTAGTAGAAATATCACAATTTGACTTACTTGTCAATGATGAGCTTAAGGGGATTTTTAATGAATTTTTCATAAGGCACAATACTTGGTGAAGTTTTTTTAAACATGGTTGCAAGAAGAGTGGGTTTAACCATGGGGAAACTACATAGTTAATAAGAACACTCAAGTTGGAGTAGTACTAGGATGGGTGACCTCTTTGGAAGTCCCGATGCTTCACCTCTATAAGAATCACCTATATCCACTGAGATATAAGTGTTTTATTTATTCTTATTAGAGATGGATTAATTTTGAATTACTACTTGTGAAATGTGGGTCAATGAGTTTGACTCAAAAAACTACACAGTTAAATCTTGATTGCAATATCACAATTTGACTTCATGTAGAAATTATCTCCTACTTATCAATTGATGAGCTTAAGAGGAATTATAACTAATGTTTCATAAGGAAAAAAGAATTGGTAAAGGTTTTATGAATGGGGTTTCATGAAGAGTGGGTTTAACCATGGGGAAACTCCATAGTTAAGCACACTCAAGTTGGAGTAGTACTGGGATGGGTAACCTCTTGGAAGTCTCAATGCTTCACCTCTGTGAGTATCCCAAGTAGATCCAATGAGTGATATGTGTTACATTTATTCTCATGAGAGATGGATTTATGTTGAATTTATACTCATGATATGTAGGTCAATGATTTTGACTCAAAAACTATATAGTTAAATCCGGATACCAATATTACAATTTGACTTAATATGGAAATTATCCTGTGATTATCAATTCATGAGCTTAAGGGGATTTCTAATGAATGGTTCATAAGGCACAATACTTGGTGAATATTTTGCAAATGGGGTTGCAAGATGAGTGGATTTAACCATGGGGAAAGTTTGTAGTTAAGCACAGTCAAGATGGAGTAGTATTTGGATGGGAGACCTCTTGGGAAGTCCTAGTTCTTCACCTTTGTGAGTATCACCTAGATCAAATAAGTGCTAAGTGTTCCAATTATTTTGATGAAAAATGGATTTGTGTTGGATCACTACTTGTAAAATGTGGATCAATGAGTTTGACTCAAAAACTACACAATTAAATCTTGATAGCAATATCACATTATTTATTTATTTTTTCAAAAAATAAATTGGTTAAAGTATTATTAATAAGAATAAGTAATAAAAATTAAGAAACTAAAAACTTGTAGACACATATTGTGAGAAAATTAGTTAAAGCATCTTATAGAACATAATAATAAGGATTAGTCAAAAGGTATTAATGTCGAGTACTCAAGCAATATCATATAAGTAACAATATAAAAGCTTTACTATTATATGTATAGAAGGTAAAACTCTCTTTACAGTAAAAAACTATCACTAGAATAGATATTATGATAGAGGAATCTTTATAGATCACTACTGCCCTAAACATTAGGACTCTCTTTAGAAGATTCAACAATGTCATTGTCCAAACACCAAGTGTTAGATTCATCAACCCAAGGGTGGGAATGATTAGAGTGGTTGATAAAGGATGGTTTTTTTTTCTAGTTTTTTCTAGATAAAAAGATTATAGAGCTCTTAAAATTTCTCCATAGATTTTATCATAGTTAACAAATCCTTGAGCTGCATTAACTTTCAAATCCTACCACAACATTTTCATGACTATCATATGCAATACATATCCAATTGCACATATATACATAAAATGATAGCCATTATGAACAATATCATTTTAAGATTGAAACATCATCCAAAAGGACATTTAGCACATATAAACAATTTAAAAAGAGAATGTATTTTCTAGAACAAAGGAAGGGACATGTTTATTCCACAGGTATTCCTTTCCCAAATTTATAATCATTGTTAATTTCGTTAATTAAAAATAGTTGTACATGTCCATTTTAAGTAAATTTATCTAGAATTAAAAAAAGCTTCATCTATTTTAAGACAAAGCATTTAGAAAGCAATGGTTGGGATTGTTTTTATTTAATGAAGATTAGCATTTTGCCAACAAATCTAGGATAATTATCTTTATATTCTGTAAGATAGAAAGCTTTGTACAAAAATATCAAAGTTGAGAAAATAAATATCATAGAATGTAGTTTCAATGAAAATGTAGTGAATGAATAAAGCAAAAAAAAAAATCAAAATAGTAAGTAATATCAATGCTTCCCATTTAAGTAAATTATATTAAAACTAAAGAATAAAGAAATAATTATTTTTTGTATTACATCAGCTAAAAAAACTATAGTATACATCTTAAGGTGATAGTAACGCCATCAAATTTACCTACAAACCTTACAAGTCATCATCAAATTAGAATAAAACATTATCATAGTTTGGTTTGATATATCACTCTACCTTTAATGTTGCATTTTATAATAGTAATCTTATACAAAATAGTTTGAGAACTATATTTAACAAAGATAAATAGGTGTAGGGAAATTAAGGTCTTTAACAATTAGATATAGTCTATTAAGAGTATAAATAATAAAATAGCATGAACACATACGAGAGATGATGGATGAGAATGAAACAAAATAATTTAAAATCCTTTCTATGTATGATAGAGGAAAAATGTATTAAATAAAATTGTGTTCCAAAGACAATAATGTACAAAACATATAAGGGGAATTCAACAAATCTGAGTTTTTATTCTCTCACCAAAAATCATTATGCAAGTGGTAGCAATTGGCATTGAACGAGAATGACATGATATTATATATGTTCTAATAAAAATAAAATACAATCTTAGTCTAGTTTAATATATTATTATACCTCCAAAATATTTTATTTATCATAGAAATCATATTTAAGATAGTTTATAAACCATGTTGTGAAAGACAATACTAGCGAACAAAAATTAAGGACCACTTTGAACATTATATATGATTTATTAAGACCATAAAAAAAATTGACCATATGAGGACACTAGAAAGATGATGGATGGAAATGGAAATGAATATTTGCAATTCATTTTTACATTTATTAGAAGAAAATATATATTTAAAAAATGTCAAAAATAAGTAAATGATGTGAAAATCATATAAGAGGAATCCAACAAATGCAATAGTTTATTCTCTCAGGATAGTTATAGATTAATTTAATAACTACGAGTCATCATGCAAGAGATAGTAATTAGAATGGAAAAAAATGAGTTGATACTATTTATGTTTTGATGATAATATAATATAAGTTAGATTGTGTACCATTACATGTTAAAAAGAAATGGAGTACACCTTTAACCATTACCTATGGTCTATTATGGGTGTAAATAAAATTAACCATGCAAAGCCATATGAGATTTGATGAATGAGATGAAAAGGTATATTCAAAATATACTTTTATTATTGTTAGGTGAAGAAAACAAATTGAAAAAAATGTTGTCCAAAGAAATAAGTAATATACATTAATACAAGAGGAATCCAAAAAATATGATGGCTTATTCTACTAGGATAAGTATTAATTAATTAAATTAATACAAATCTACATCCATCTAGCATTGATTGATGAGAAGGAATAACTTCATATTTAATGAAATATCATTAGATTAGTGCTTGTTGGTGTGCTTCCAATTTATTCTTTTGTTCTATGTTTAGTAACTTTTTTAGTAGCCTAAGGGCTCTCTCTATTAGTTTTTACTTGACTGGTCTAATGGCCAGTTTGAATATTTTGGCCAACTTTATCTATAATTTTGACATTCTGATGGTTTTTTCTAGTAGTAGTATTAAAAAATCTTTATCATGGGGCTTTTTGATAGTTAAGAAGGGGGTTGGGAAATTGCATGGCAATGAATTATGACTGATTATCCATTTGCATTTTGCTTTGTATGGGTCAGCCCCTATTTTGGTTGCTTCTTGATATAGAAAACAAAATGAGAAGTTATATAAGGATATAAATGTATTTTAGATATTGTGTTTTGAATAAGTGAGGATAATTTATTTAATGAAAAATGCTTGGTTTTTAAGGCCCATTTATACTACAACTCACAATTTCAAAGACCTCTAAGATTGGTAACATTGTGATTCTAATTAAAAAAAATCTTTATTAACTAAAGAAGGATTATAGGCAAGGCTAGAGGAAACATAGACATGAGGAATTTTATCATCTCGATATAGCTTCACACTTAGTGATGATTTTTTAATGAGAAGAAAGTATTTGTATCCCTATAACCATGCAACTTGATAGACTCATCCCTAAATAGAAGAGGGATCTCGACAACAATACTGTCCTTCCAAGGAGCAAGAGGGTAGAGGGTGGGGGAAGAATTTAAGTATAATTATCTAAGAACCTAAGGAGGCATTAGACACACTTAGAAGTTATGTGGGCTTTCAAAGTAATGACATCTCATGTGAAGACATATCAGTGATGATTATTTCTACAACACCTAAGGAGGCACTAGACACACTCAAAGGAGAGGTGGACTTCTAGAGGAAAGGTGTCTCATGTGAAATAGTAGATGAGGAATTAGACATACTCAGAGGAGATATAAAATTTCAATAGAAATGTGTCTCATTCTGTAGGGGAGGTGGGAACATTCATGTTGTCAAGCAAATGTCACATTTTATGGTCAGAGAACCATTAATGTGATCAATTTTGTGTTTCTTAAGAAAGTGAGGAGGATTGGTAAGGAACTTTATCAAACTCTTTAGAGGGTTGTGATATTAACCTTGCAACACCCACTATTGTTTGATTAATGTAACAAGGGGGAAATATTAGAATATTAGATTAATAATTTAAATTTAGCTTAGATTAATAAATAAATAATTAGTTGATTGTTAGTTTCCACAAATTTACATTCTAGTAGATAATTTATAATAGGAATGAAAGGCTTTATAATTCTCATAAATATAATTCAAAGACCAACTAATTGAATCGAATTATGAAAAAAATATTAATTGTATTATGTTCTCTTCTTTAGAGAGAGTTGTTGTGATTTCATGGCTTTGGAGCAAATTGCCCCTATAGCTTTGGGGTTGTGAATATTTTATTTGATTTTTCTATGATATCAATGGCTTGGTGGCTCGTTGTGCTTTGTTGGTGCATTCCTTATAGAAAACTCTATTCCTTGGAAATACCTTGTGCCTTCTGATGGTTTGGTTGTCATCTAGGTTCTATTGGTTCAATGTTGTTAGCTCATAACATTATAAAATACATGAGCTTGAAAAGAAGAAATGCTCTATTTTTTGGAGTAAAGGAAGCAATTTCACAAAACTACTTGGTCATCAAGAAGAGTCAATAAGATGTCCAAAGAAAAAGTAGAAATGTTGGAGCATTTAGTACCTCACTACAATTGGGTGCTAAGATCTCTATAGAAGGCCTTTTGAAGTCATATAGTTTTAAAACTTTGGGTCTATTTTCTTTTTGGCCCTTGTTTCAGCTTGGGTGTATATTTGGAGTGGAGATTTATCTTTATACTAATATTCTTTCAAGTGTCACTACTAAAATGGGGAACAAGTTATGCTTAAATGGAGAGGTTATTTCTTAGTAGAAGAATAATTTTGGTTGCTGCTCCTATTCTCGTACAACCCCATTCAGGTTTTTAGAGGTCTTCCCTTCCTATATAAAGATATTTTCTTCCATGTTGGATGGTTGATTCGTGTGGGAAAGACATTATCTATTTTTTCTATCTTCTTTTCCTCAGGTAGTTCATTTCTCATAGCAAGGCATCCTTTTAATGTTTTTGGGTGGATATGCCTACTTTGGATGTTTGGCTATTATGTATATGAAAGAAATGCTATCATTTTATCTATTACCTATTTTATTTTTCTATCTTAGGAGGTATAGTTATTTTTTGAGTAGGGATCTTATGGATTCCTCTTTGTTTGTGCCTTTTTTGCAGACTCTATATTTCCTTGGCCTTTCCTTGATGGTTATATTTAAAAGTTTTTGATTTTACGATAACTTTTGACTCTCTTATTGGGGAAAATAATTATATTAGTATTTATTATGTGAAACATAGGTTCACTAATTCGAAGCATGTTTAATATGGCCTCTTTATTTTTGAGGTCATGCACTTTGGACACATGATTTTTCAAGAAATACCTTATTGCCTACTAGTATATTTGGGATACTAATGAATTGTGTTTATTTCATGGTAGAATTAGTATCCCCTCCAAAACCTAATAGCAACGAGAGATAGCATATCAATTATGGGATAAAAACAAGGAATTATTAATGGAGAGATACAGTTGGAGAGATAAGGGGTTATGATGGAGTGATAAGGTAGATGGTCAATGTAGGAGGGGTAGTATAAGAAGGTGTAACGAGGGAGTGTTGGAGTAGTAGGGGTTGTATGGAGTGATATGGAAATAGAAGAAAATGAGATGAATTTATAGGGTTCTTTGAGAGACATGTAGACAAGAGTGACAAGGAGTTATTGGATTGATAAGGTTTCCACTTAAGACAATTGCATGTGACATATCAATAGGAGGAATTCATACCTCAAGTTGATACATTGCTATGGAGTTGGGATACCTCATAGGGATCGAAATTGTTCAAAGGAGTAGTGAGTATAGAAAGATAAGGGGAGTTTCTTTGAGAGATGAGGAGATAAAGAGAGATTTAAGGGAAGTTGTTTGGAGAGATAAGGAGATGTCATTGAACAATATGGACGAGAGATATAAAGGGAATATGAAGTCATGTGGCCTCAAATTGACAAGGAGGGGAATTATATTAGAAGGAAGATTGAAGAAGAAGTTTAGAATGACACAAGGAAATCTAATAGTGTAATATAAAATAAATATAAGAATGATGGCCTATAAAATGTGATCTTAGTGATTCAAAACATTAATAAAAAATTACTTGAGTTTCACCTCTAACTAATTCATAGCTCTACTAAAAGGCAATTCAATTTAAACATTTTACTGATTAAATAATTTTTTGAATGTTGTATAAACTTAAAGAACAACTTATTTTATGGAAAATTAGATTGCATTGTGAATAATTTTTGAAGAAATACTATGAACTTCAAACTTTATATGCATAAGATTAATGAAGCGTAAATTGGCTGGTTAACATGCACGTATAACCCCTACTGCGCAAGACTGTAGCTATTATTATCGTTCTACCATGACATATATTCAGATTTCCACAGGTAATCCCATAAGAACCGAATATTCCATATCCAAATGCTAATCGTCTTTATCCTATATCTTGCTCAAAAGCATTCTGTGGGGACTTACTCGACTGACTCGAGATATGTGAACATTTCCAATTTGTCTCATTGTAGTTCAATGCTTCCTATTGGTTGGTCGGGATATTATCCATTTATCTTCAACCTATCACCATGTATCGTCGGCCTGATCATTGAATACCATGGAATTTTTTTTTTTTGGATCATTCCTCACATTTGTCTTTCCTCTTGTTTTATCGTCTCAAACTCGCTATTCATGCGGGCTTAATATTGCCAAGGAAAGTAGGGTATAAAGACATTCACATCCCATTAGCTCTATTTTAACTCATTTTACAAAGATTGTAGTTTATTTTAGGAATAATTGGTTTGACATAAGAAAACATTTGTATTTTTTTAAAAGGAAATTAATTTATACATGTAAAACTTTAAAAAGCTAAACTTAACTTGAGATAATATTAGTTCAAAGAATGAATTATGATAAGAGAAAATTAGATATAACAAATTTTTTTTGAAAGTCTATTATCACATATTTGTCGTGGAGGAAGTAAGAACAAGTCAAACTATTTATAAACAAAATATTACAACTAGTATCACATAATATTTATTCAAATAAAATAACAACAAAGTATACATTGGACATTGTAATACAAATTTAATTTGAAAGTTAATAATAGATATAGGTAGGATTGGGGTTGGATTTGGTGGTTAGATATAAGGTTGGAGATGGTCCCTATGGTTCTTGTCAGTGTTTGATTTATTTCATACAAAAATCCAACAACTTTAATCCATCCTTTATTTCACAATCTAGTGTAGCACATTGAATGATCAAGACAATCATGGTTACCACAAGTTTGATTCTAACTGCTATAAATTTTATTTGCTGTAGATGTAGTTTATTGCAATTATTGATAAATGATCTAACAAAATTATGTTTAATATTCAATTTAGTATTTCTTTAAAAAAAATCATGAATATCACCATCTTAACATAATTTTTTATTCTTCATTCGAATCTCTCACTATAAAAATCATAGCCATCCAATCCTTCAAGAATCTCTAACATCCTGATAACATGTGTCAATCTAAATCTTAGACATCTAATACAAGTCTTTATAGATTTTAAAAGACATTGTTTCTCTTTTTCAAGGGATTGAGGAAATAAATATGTTACAGAGTGGAGCCCATCACAACTCCATATCAATCTATCTCTCCCCATAACCCATAAAAAAGAAACCATCAACTTAGAATAATTAATTGAATTACTTCTACGTGCTTAGTGTCTTGTTTGGGTAGTTTTACTAGCACACCATTTCCTTCCCTTTATATTTAGGACAAAGAAAAAAATTTAGTTGATCAACCAAATTTGAGATTAGTTTGAAGAGAGTTTCCAATATCCAATTTGGAATTGAATTTTTTTGAATAGAATTCAGTGGTATTAAGGAGTCACTTCCAAGTGAATTTGTGAGCATTGAATCTCTCTTCTACATTCAAGACTAACAAAAGAAACACAAAATTTTGCCTCTTTATTTGTCATGATCCCAAAATTTACTAAACTCTATTTTGGAATGGTTCTATTGTTATCATTATCAAGGCATCATTCTCCATTCAACCTTCAATTTCCTTATGAGGTGGTATGAAATTCAGATTTTACCTACCTAGAAAAAGGAGTAGTTCATACTAGTCCTTTGAGAGCTTTATAGATAGAACAACCTACCCAACCCTATTCAACGGGAAAAGCCTTGTGACAAAAGTAAACATAAATTCTTATCATTTATTCATTTATATACTCATGAGTATCAAAAGATCTAACTTTGAATTTAAGAATTCATGGAAACATTTTTTAGTAACCTTCATAATCTCTCTCCTTAAACTTATAGGTTTCTAAACAATAAATTAGTTAATTATTTATGTCTTTCCATATTTTTCTTTACATTTCATTTGATACAAAGATTATGTTTTTGATATTAAAAGTAAAGAGAATGGGGGCTGACCCAAAAACAAGAGCTACTTGAAACTTAGCTAAAAGTCATTACCCTAAAACTATCCTACCACATTCTTTAAAATAAAAGAACTCCCATGGTATCATAGTCTATACCTATAGCTACTAAAAGATAAAATTAGGTAATTATTTATGTCTTTCCATATTTTTCTTTACATTTCATTTGATACAAAGATTATGTTTTTGATATTAAAAGAAAATAGAATGGGGGCTGACCCAAAAACAAGAGCTACTTGAAACTTAGCTAAAAGTCATTACCCTAAAACTATCCTACCCCATTCTTTAAAATAAAAATCTCCCATAGTATTATAGTTCTATACCTATAGCTACTATAGTCAAAAATTAACATATTAATATAATTACATATTAAACAAGGCAACTAGACATTAGAAAAAAAGGCCCTAAGGCCACTACTAATAAAAAAAAACATAAAAACAAAAAGAACAAAATCTAGGGGCCTAGGGGCAAATTGTCCTTCTCTCGATTATGCAAATTCTCCTGTAGAAGCCAAGCCAATCATCAACAAGAAAACTATATAGGGAGAAAGTTGTTGCCATTTTTGTTGTATCTTTGAGCTCCTCCTTGTCTACCTATATTAGATGAAAGGTAGTGGCCATAGAGTGCATAACCCACATAGCGAAGTTAGCCACCTGATCAAATTTATCCTCCCAATAAAAATATTATGTTGTTTTATGCATTTTCTATCACTTTTTTGCTCATTTTTGGTATCCTCTTTTGTTATTCAAGTGAGTTAAAAATATAGTGAGAACATAACACTATTAGGAAAGAACGTTAAACAAAGTTTGTTTTCTTGTGAGAAATATTGTACTGACATGCACATATCTCAATAGCTTCCTACATAGGGAGTTGTATCTTTTGTTGCCATGTTTCTTATTTCCTACAATTTTTACTTCAAAAATGAGTTTTCCATCTCTATACTATAAATTTCATTACAATAATAAATTCTTCCCACTTCAATTAATGTAATAAGAATAATTTATACAAAAAAAATTCATCACTATATTAGTAAATATATTTTAACCTACTAGAAAGCACATTTAAACAACTATTATAAATAAAATATGTCAAAAATTCAAAATATTAAATATACATATTAAAATATAAGACACTATCAAATTTATAAAATTACCATTAATTTAGTTTAGTTTTGGATCCCAAGAAATATCCTCAACTAGGAGGGTGTGGAGATTTTTAAGCTATAGGTTTTGGTAATAACATGGAAACTTCAAGGGAGGTTCCTAATGAAGCATATAGTGTAGATAAAGATGGTTATGATGTCCTTGTTTTATGGGCTATTTGTGGTTCTAATTTCCTTTTAGTTTGGGGTGTTGTGAGATTTCCCTTGGAGGTACTTTCTATTGAGGAAGTCATTCCATTTGAGCATGTGGAGGGTGTTGGAATATTACATTAAATAGTTTAAATTGAGCTTAGATTAATAAATAAGTAACAAGTTGATTACTAGTCTCCAAGATGTTGCATTTTGGTAGATCATTTATCATAAGAATGAAAGGCTTTATAAGTCTCATGAATGTAATTAAACAACCAAATAATTGAATATAACTCTAAATTAAATATCAATCACACTCTATACTCTTCTTTTATATGGTATCACACCATACAATGATCCTATCATTTGAGTGAATGTGGTCAAATGGGAATGACTTGAAGAAGTGTTCATTGTGAGTTATTTGTTTTGCAAAAATAACTACCATGCTACTATTTTTGCTAAAATATATTGTTCTTTGAAAAAGTATTATTTTGCACTCAAGGACAAAAGCAATACTAGCACATGGATCTTGAGTGAATGAAGAGAATATGATAGGACACACTCTTAGTGTATTTTTATTTTATTTTTTGAAGTCTTGGGAAAACAAATTATTGGAATCTAACATCTATATTCAACAATTTGTGCAGGATATTTTTTAGACATACCAAACTAATGCAAAGATATTGAATTTGAGTATCAAAATAAATTTACATTTTAGAAAAAAATTCATGGATTCAAGTCAGCGTTAGGGTCTCATTCAATGTATGGTTTCAAATTTAGAACGTAAATTTGTGTGCTATTTTTAGATCCATACCAATATTTCCCATTTGAATTCGTTTCTTCCATTTTAAAAGAGAATTCTCAATGGGGCATTATTCAAATTATTTCTACAATTTTTTTAAAGAGAATTCTTTGGTGTCCTTTTGGTGTTTTCCTACAAAAATTAATTGTACATCTCAGCTACTTTAAATTTGCAATTATGTCTCTAGCCCGCTAAGGATCATGTTGTCACTTGTAGTATTGCATATTGAATTCTTTGGGATAGATATTTCAATGTGAAGAGGAAAATATTCTTATTTGCACCAACCTTATGATTCTAAATACTTTACAATTTAAGACCTGTTAATGGGTGTGTGAGGGTCAATCCTTTTTGAGAAAAGAAGAATGATACAGGATAGCATGTCCCTAAAGACAATTGGGTTAAAAATAATTTTGATGATGCCTCCAAGGGAAATCCATAATCAATTGGAATGCTTGGCCGCTATTGAAGCGATCTTTCTTGGTTTGAGGATAGGTGTGTGCAAGGTCCACCTAGAAGGATATTCACAATTAGTTGTTCAAGACATAGCCAAAGGTGAAATGGATACCTAGTACCTAAACAAATATATTTCACATAGCCAACTATTGTTGTAAAATTTTGAGGATTTCAAAGTGTCTCATGTGTTTGGGGAGGAAACCAAGATAATTGACACTCTTTCTAAGCATGTAGCTGGCAATTTAGTGGATCTCTTTGAAGACTTTAGGGACAGCTCCCTAGAGGAATTAAATTTTAATGTCAACATTTAGTCCTAACCTATTAAAGGGAGGTGGACACTCTTTTGGACTCCAACTTTAACATTTTATATGCTCTCCTATAATTATTAGATTACATGTTTGATGATGTCATATCTTGGCTAGCAAAAGGACATCCCATATTCAACTTTAATAATGATGCGGCTTCACATGATAGGAAACATACACCATTCCCTATTTTGATTCAAAAGTATAGAGGTGGCCACATACGATTGCATGCCTCAATGGATTACATGTTTGATGCCAACCAATATGTTGAAATAACATGGGTTTGCTGGTGTGTATAGGATTCCTTCATATCAATCTAGTCATTTACCTATTTTTAGCCATTTGGAGGTGGGGTCATTGAACCATGTGCATTTGACATCATTTAAAGATTGGAGCTGCATTTTTCCAAGACCATCATAAGCCTCGTGAAGTTGTGAAGTTTTTGAGAACAAAAGAAAATTTCTCTCTGAGAACTTCTAGGAAAATTGCTCCATTCAAGGATGGAATCTCTGATACAAAGTTATAACATGTGTTCGAGTTGCATGGGTAGTCATTCAAGGCGGCTTTAAAATTGATTTTTGGAAAGTTTTATTAGGAGGTTGAGCTTTGACCTAGATCAAACCTAGACATCTGCACTCCTTTTAAAGAAATTGGCATAATGGTTGCAAATTCAAAACGTGATGTGTTGATGGTAGATAGAAATGTATTGAACTAAAGTGGTGTGGTGGAACAAAGGCGATTGTGAATAGAGTGGAACTAGGTGTTGGCTTGAGAATGGGTGACTTACCGTGGTGACTAATCAGAGGTAAAATGGATATTTTCCAACCCATTATGATTTGGGTTTTGAGTGACCCACCATTCACTGATCTCCCTTTGGCATGATGGGGCTGGCATAAATTGCTTGTTTTTCTCTATGAAGTTGTTTCAAAGTAGGTTGTGATTGGTGGTCAAATTATGTACAAGAAGAAGACCACCTTGATGTGCTCAAATGATCTGCTAGATGCAAAGGAACACCCATTGATTTGAAGGAAATTGCCAAAGCTTGATAGGATGAGAAAAGTGGTGCACACCAAGGGAGAGAATGTTACTGATGATGATAACATGGAGGTGCAAAGCAAGGTCCCAAAGATGCCTGATCTTTGTAGTCTGAGATCGAGCTAATGGCTATCATCTAGTGCCTCCAGAGATGTGAGAAATTCTTAATTTTTCAAAGGACCATGGTTTAAGTTATGGCTTCTTGAGTCTTCTTTGAGTTTGTAATATGGTTTCTTTTCTAGTCTTCATGTTGATGTAATATGGTAGATCAATGAAGATCACCATATTTTTAACAAATTTTTAAGGTTGTTTAGGGATTAGGTCTGATGATCTCATATTTCAATTATGTTGGTATGTTGGGGTGTTTGGGTATCTATTGGGATGATTCTATTCTCCCATCTTTTAGTTTTTCTTTTGAAAATCAATATAAGACATACTTTATCACTGATAAAAAATAAATAAGTTATAATTTAAATTGGACTATAGTAGCTTGCCACTGGAGGAATAAAAAGATGATAACCTAGTTTGCAGTGTGGTCCAAGATTGCACAATTAGTTTTCATTATACTAGTAAATATTTTTAGACACAAGCAAAAGAGGTATCATCTACATAAGGTAAAAAGGGAGAATTAATGCTTTTACTTTTCAAGGAGAATAATATGTTTCAAATACATTATCTCATTTAATGAATCCATTCAAGATTAAATAAAAAAAGGGGAGTGTACATAAGGATATAAATGCATTTTATATATTGTGTTTTCAATATTTGAGGAGAATTTATTTAGTGAAATGTGTTATCTATTTTAGACCCATTCAACTACACGTCATAGTATCAAAGACCTCTAAGATTTATCACATTGTAATTTTGATAAATATGTTCCTTAGAAACTAAAATAGGATCATACATGATGTTGGAGGCAATGGAGGCATGAGGAGATTTATCATCTTGATCTAGCTTCTCACTCTAAGATTATTGATTACATGAGAAGAAACTATTTGTTTCCCTATAAAGCTGGGACATGGAAGATTTATCCCTAAAGAGAAGGGAGGGCTTGGCAGCAAAAGTTTCCTTCCTAGGAGAGGCGGTGGATAGGGGAGGAGGGTGGGCGGGTGAGGATTTGAGTATAATATTTCAAGCACCTAAGGAGGAATTAGATACACTAAGAGGAGATGTGGACTTTCATAGGAAATGCATCTCATTTGAAGACATATCAGTGATGATTATTTCTACAATACTTGAGGAGGCATCAGACACACTCCAAGGAGATGTGGACTATTGGAGGGAAGACATCTCATGTGCAAGCCTAGAGGAGGCATTAAGTACACTCATAAGAGATGTAGAATTTCAAAGGAAATGTGCCTCATTGTATAGGGGAGGTGGGAACATTCATGTTATGAAGATAACTTTGACTTTTTTGGTTAAGATATCCACTGATGCTATTACTTTGGTGTTTCTTGAGCAAGTGGGGAGGATAGGTAAAGGCACTTCATCAAAGTCTATAGAGGTTTTAGATAATAACCTTTCAACTTCTACTCTTATTTGATTAATGTAATAAGGGGGGAATGTTGGAATATCACATCAAATAGTTAAAATTTAGTTTAGATTAATAAATTAATAATAATAATTAGTTGATTGTTAGTTTCCATGAATTTAGATTCTAGTAGATAGTTTATAATAAGAACAAAAGACTTTATAAGTCCAACTAATTAAATTGAATTTCGAATAAAATATCAATTGCATTATCTTTTCTTCTTTAGATAGAGTTGGTGTGATTTCATAGATTTGGAGATAATGCCCCTACAGGTTTGAGGTTGTGAATATTTTCTTTTTCATTTTTCTATGCTAGCAGTGGCTTGATGACCCTTTATGCTTTGTTGGTGCATTCCTATTCAAACACTCTATTCCTTAGTGTTCCTTTGTGCCTTATGAGAGTTTTGTGGTTGTTTGAGGTCTATTGGTTCAATGTTGTTAGATCGTAACATTATAAAATGTATGAGCTTGAAAAGTAGGGTGTTATTTTTGAAGTAAGGGAAGCAATGTAATAAAACCACTAGGTCATAAAAATGGGCAATAAGATTTAACAAATATGACAATGGTGCCCCTTAAAATGCAGTCAGAACTTTAATCAAAACTTTCTTCATTTCCACCTCTCACTAATTCATAGCTCTACTGAAAAGCAATTCAATTTAGACTCTTTACTGATAAAATGTTTTATATTGAAAAAACTAACACCACCTTTATTTAATGTTATATAAACTTAGAAGAACAATTTATTTTGTGGTAAATTTGATTGCATTGTGAATAATTTTTGAAGAAATACTATGAACTTCAAACTCGATATGTGTAAGATCAATGAAGGGTAAATTGGCTGGTTAACCGCACGTATTTCGCCTACTACGCGAGATTGTAGCTATCGTATGATCGTTCTACCATGACATATATTCAGATTTCCACAGGTAATCCCATAAGAACCAAATATTCCATATCCAAATGCTAATCGTCTTTATCCCATATTTTGAACAATCTGCGACACAGAACGTCTCTGATTTCAGCAGGGTGCCGCGTGTGCCATAAAGTTGTCGTGTCTCTGAATGAAGAGTTAAGAAAACAAAAAAACGTGTCCTACCTTGCTGAGATATGCGTTTTACCTTGCTGTTGAGACGTTGCCCCATAAAGTTGCACAAATTGGAAAACGCGCAAAGCTACAAATTTTATACAATGCCAGAGTTGCTAGATCTCCATAGTCTGCACAACTGAATGGACTAGCTCGTGTTATCTATCATGTCAGAACGGGGACAAAATAAAAAATAATTCAATAGCACGTTTTGTGCCGGCCGCAGAGCGGACGACTGGAAAAATGCAAATGAGGTGATCGATAATGTAATGCCCTCTCACAATCTAACCAAATCTACTCGCAGTTTTAATATGGATTGACTGGTGGACCAAATTTATTCATCCTACCCGCTAACCATTTCCTTTAAAACTTAGTCTATCGTAGTGTGGCTACCGTTGCAGCAAGACAAGATGATGCTCCGAACCTTTGCGTGCATGGCTACGCCGGGGGTTTCTTCGGGACTCCCCGTGAAGGAAATTCCAGGCTCATACGGCCTCCCCTTCGTCGGAGCTCTCGTGGACCGCTTCGACTTTCACGTCACAGAAGGAGCCGAGAATTTCTTCAAGACCCGCATAAAGAAATACAAGAGCACCGTACTCAGAGTCAACATGCCGCCAGGCCCGCCCATTGTGTCGGACCCGAGGGTCATAATGCTCCTGGACGCAAAGAGCTTCCCCACGCTCTTCGACCTCAGCAAAGTGGACAAGGCCAACGTTCTCACAGGAGCCTACATGCCCAGCACCGATTTCACTGGTGGGTATCGAACGGCTGTGTATCAGGACCCCTCCGAGGAAACTCACGGCAAGCTCAAGGCCTTCTGCTTCCACCTCGTCAATATGGCTCGCCCCAGGATCTTCCCCGAGTTCGCCCGGGCGTTCGAAGACCTCGCGGTGGAAATCGAAAAGGAGTTCGAGAAGGACGGGAAGGCCTCGTTCAGCGGGCAGGCGAATAATCTGATATTCAATTTCATGTGCCGGGCACTCGTCGGGGCAGATCCCGTGGCTCCTGGCCCGGGCAGTCTGGGCACCGATGGGCCGACCTATGTTACCACCTGGCTTGCGCCGCAAGTTGCCCCAATTACGAGCTCGGGGATTTTGCCCAAGGTGCTCGACGAGCTCACAATACATTCCATTGGTCTCCCGTTCTCTCTCGTATCAGGGAACTATCAGAAGCTCTATGACTTCATCGATAAGCGAGGGTCTGCGCTTCTCGATTTCGCCGTCAAGGAATTAGGGCTTCCGAGAGACGAGGCCTGCCACGACCTGCTTTTCAACCTCGGCTTCAATGCATTCGGGGGAATGCTTATCTTTTACCCCAGTATTGTCAAGTATGTTGCCAAGGCGGGTGAGGAGAGATTTTCAAAGAGGTTCGCGGGGAAGTGGAAGGGAATGGGGGGTTGAATATGAAGGCGTTGGAGTCCATGCCCCTTGTGCGCTCTGTTGTCTACGAGGCACTCAGAATGGCCCCGCCCGTGACATTGCAGTACTGGCGGGCGAAGAGGGATTTTATGGTGGAGGCGTACGATGCGGCGTACGAGGTGAAGAAGGGTGAGTTGCTCGGTGGGTATCAGCCGCTGGCAAGGAAGGATCCTCGTGTTTTTGGCAATGTAGAGTGTGAAAAATCAACTATTGCAGTCACTGATTATTAATTTCCTATCATAAACAATTATTAAACTGCTGAAAATAAATTCTCAGCTAATATCGAAAAATAACACAACTGCAACTTCATTTATAAAATACGGAAAAAAATGCGCAACACAATGAACACAATATTTTCGGACAAATTGTCCCTAGAAAAACCTCTAAGGGAAAACCAGTTCTACAGATGAGGGATTATATTAAACTTCAGCAAATCGAGAGATACAAAATTCCTTGCCTCTCACTGGCAGAACTCTGACAACCTCATAATTTCTCCCGTTGATATTCCCCATTGCTATCCCCACGCTAACACTGCACCCTTGCTAACACTGCAAGACAATTTGCTATCACTGCAAAATGCTTTTCCAAAACTTGTATCTCCAAATGACCCAATGACCCCTTTTTATACTACCCTATTGGAAAAACCAACGACCAAGATTAAATCAAACCAACGGCTGGGATTAAGACAACTTGACAGCCAATAATAGAATTGGTTGCAAGGTGTCCAAAACGGAATCACTAAAATTATTAAATAATTATCCTTGCACTAACCATTTATTAATTCTCGGCAAGTGGACAAACAACTGTCCAAACTACCCATAACTAATGCTGCTATACATAGATAAGGATGAACAGCTGTCCAAGCTACCCATAAATACTACTGCTATTTCCAGGTCAGAAATAATAGCTGTCCAACTAACAATAATTAACACTCCCTCTTAGCGAGGAAGCTGTTCTGCAGGACACCGAACTTATCTTTAAAGAAGATAAAATTTGCCTTCCCCAATGCCTTAGTCAGAATGTCTGCTACCTGCTCCTCTGTAGGTATGTACTATAGCTGAACAACTCTTCTTTGTACACAATATCTGATGAAGTGATATTTGATATCTATATGTTTAGACCTATCATGAAACACTGTATTCTCAGACAACTTGATGCAACTCTGATTGTCACAATGTATCACAATAGTCTCAACCTTCTGACCAAACAAGGCTA
Organism: Cupressus sempervirens; assembly: GCA_028749045.1. Classification (NCBI taxonomy): domain Eukaryota; kingdom Viridiplantae; phylum Streptophyta; class Pinopsida; order Cupressales; family Cupressaceae; genus Cupressus; species Cupressus sempervirens. The sequence continues at coordinate 206,133,494 of CM053783.1, forward strand.
CTAACAAGTTTCGAAGCCATATAGCTTCACATGTCGCCATGCTAGCTGCTATGTATTCTGCTTCTGCTGAACTTAGAGCCATGGACTTCTACTTCCTGCTGAACCAAGATACAACTCCTGATCCCAAGCTAAAACAACACCCTGAAGTGCTCATTTTGTCTATTGTACTTCCTGTCCAATCTGTGTCAGTATAGCCTATCAACCTGATACCTTCACCTCAAACATATCTGATCCCATACTCAATTGTACCACGCAAGTAACGTAGCACATGCTTAGCTGCTATCCAATCCATTCTCTTTGGTTCAGCCATGAACTGACTAAGAGAGTTTATTTGCAAATGCTATATCTGGTCTAGTGTTGACCAAATACATAAGTGAACCAATCAACTGTCTATATAAAGTGGGATCTACATCTTTCTCCTTAGTTGTATCTACCTTCCTCCAATTCATGATCATGGGTGTAGACATGGCTTTGCAATCCTCCATCCCAAATTTCTTCAAGATTTCAATGCAATATTTCCCTTGACCAAGGAAAATCACCCCATTTGTCTACCACACTTCCATGCCTAGAAAGTAGTGCATAAGTCCTAAATCCTTCATCTCAAACTCTTCTGCAAGGTTCCTCTTGCAATCCACTATGAGCCCTAGTGAACCTGTAAGAAATAGGTCATCCACATAAAGAACAAGAATGAGAATCTCACCCCCAACCATCAAGTAGTAGAGGTTAGCATCTGCTTCACTCTTCACAAAGCCCATTTTTTGCAAATATGTATCAATGCGCTCATACCACGCTCTAGGAGCCTGCTTGAGTCTGTACAATGCTTTCTTCAATCTGCACATGTGGGTCTCTTTGTTGTGTGCTACAAAGCCTTCTGGTTGTTCTATGTATACCTCCTCCTTCAACTCACCATTAAGAAATGTTGTCTTGACATCCATTTGATGAATTTACCATCCCATCTGTGCTGCAAGTGAGATTACAGCTCGTATAGAAGTATACCTGGCAACAGGAGCAAATGTCTCCTCATAGGCTATTCCCTCCTTCTGAGAGAACCCTTTTGCCACGAACCTCGCCTTGTATTTCTCGATGCTACCATCTACACCATGCTTTATCTTATAGATATAGCGTGACCGAACTACAACCCTATCTATTGGTCTAGGTACTACCTCCCACACATCATTCTGCAATATTGAAAATTATTCCTCAACCATAGCATCTCACCATACTTGATGTTCTACAGCTTCCTCATAGGTAGAAGGCTCACTATCTACCAACTGACTAACTAATGCCACATAGTCATTGAACTTGGCTGGTTGTCTTCGCTATCTAGTACTCTTCCTAGGAGCTCCCACAAACTCTTGAGTATCCCTTTGTGTATTTGGAACCACATGGTTCCTGCTGCCAACTGTAGAGGATGAAATGTCAACCTCTAAGTCTTCTAGATGCATTTCCTGTTGCACCTGTTACTCCATACTCTGTGAATCTTCACTAACTGAGTCTACACTCGCACTAGTAACTGTACTTGAGCTTTGTTGCTCTTGACTTGGTCTTGGAGCTTCTGTTGGCTGCTCACTCTGATCATCTGCTGGCAAATCTCTGGATCTCCTGAATGCCTTATCCTCCATGAACTTGACATCCCATCTGACAATAATTCTTTTAGTCCCCAGAATGAAATCCTGTATGCCTTTGAGGTCTCACTGTACCCAACAAAGTACCCCCTCTCTACAGTCTGATCTAACTTTGTACGTGTATCTCCAAGAATATGGCAATATGCCAAACTCCCAAATATCTTGAACTGACTAACATCTGGCTTCTTCCCTGTGAAAGCCTCCTCTGGTGTCATCTTCCCTAGCACCTTGTGTGGAACTCTATTCTGAATGTAGACTGTTGTATTACATGCCTCTGCCCATAAGTAATGGGGCATGTCTTGGTCACGTAGCATAGCTCTTGCTGCCTCCAATATAGAATGGTTCTTCCTCTCAGCAACTCCATTCTGCTATGGATTGTAAGGAACAATCCATTCTCTCTTGATTCCTTCTCTGGTGTAGAACTCCTGGAAGACATTTCCTTTGTACTCGCCTCCATTGTCTAACCGAAGAACCTTTATCTTCTTTCCTGTTGAGTTCTCCACAAGAGCCTTGAACTCTTGGAATCGACTAAAAACCTCATCCTTAGTCTTCGAGAAGTATATCTAGGTCTTTCTAGAGAAATCATCAATAAAAGTAACATAGTACTCATATCCTTTGATGGATTTCATCGATATGTGTCTACAAACATCTAGATGTACTAGATCAAGAACACCCTTAGATCTGGTGTCACTCCTTGGAAAAGATGCTTTCGCAAACTTCCCCAACACACATCCCTTACATACATCATCATGCTCTGTGCTCACCTCTGGAACACCTATCACCATCTCACGAAGCAATCTAAGTGCTCCATGATGAATATAGCCCATCCTCCTATGCCATAGCTCTCCAAGATCTCTAGGATTACTTTTGCTCATAAGTGCCTTAGGAGTATCAAACTGTAATCTATAAAGGCGACCACTCCTAACTCCAATAGTTATGGGCGATTTCCAATCCTTGTGCTTAATCAACACATTTATCCCTCTAAAGAGTACATTATGCCCCCTATCCTGAAGAACATATATAGAAATCAAATTCATACCTAAGCCTGGCACATATAACACATCATGACGTGGTATTATCTTTCCATTCTCCCTCTAAAACTGAATAGTCCCTTTCCCAATAGGGTTGAGCTTGGACAAGTTTTCCATAGAAATTTGGATGTTGGTGTCCTCCTCCTTGTAACTAGAGAAGTACTCTCTAAACTCTTGTCATATGAAATGATGCCCCACTATCTATATACCAAACACACTGTGAGGTTTAGCTAACCATACAAGCTATGAGTGCAAACTCATCTTCTATTCTACTGGAGAGTTCTTCCGCACTTGCTGAAGCTGCTACCTGCTTCTTACCCTTCTTCCTCTCCGAGCAATCACTGACATAGTGGCCAAACTCGTGACATCCAAAGCACTTGACCTTAGAAAGGTCCTTCTTCTTTTCAATTTGTGAATTTGATCCTTTGCTAGATCCCTTCTTTTTTTTCCCTTTACCCGCTAGGGCAACGTTCTCTTGTTCCACCTCATTTTTCTGACTCTTGTTGGCCCCATTGACAAGACTTAGTCTAAACTCCTCTTGAGTGAAATCAGTCCATAGTCGATCCCAACTCGGTAAAGTATCTCATCCACTAACAACTTGAACAAAGACGCTCCATTGTTTAGTAAACCCATTTAGGGCTATTCTCACTAGTACATCATCACTAGGGCTATCTCCAACAACTGTTAACTCATCCTTGACAAGTCAGAGCCGAGTGAGGTAACTTGTGATGTCTTCTCCCTGATTCATCTAGGTATTCTTTAGCTTCTCTCTGAGAATCACCTTCCTGTTGGTGGTAGCATTCTGGTACAGATTCAGAATGGCGTCCCACATCTTCTTCGTTGTATCTAGCTCCGAGATATGTGGAACAATATGATCCTTGACACCATCAAGGATTATCCTCCTAGCCTTGGCATCATCCTTCCTATATGCTGCAAGCTGTGTTGCATCTAGTGGTACAGGTACAACACTGGTAGCATAATCCTTGATACCATTCTCTTCCAACAATAAACAAATTTTGGCCTTCCAAACACCAAAATTTGAGGCACCATCCAATCTATCCTAATCTCTCAAACCAGTTGAAGCCATCTCAAGGGTTTAAAGCAATAATAAATCTAAAGATATCAAAATTTCTTTCCTAGGGCAAAACTCTTCTACCCTTAACAATGCTCTGATACCATGTAAAAAATCAACTATTGCAGTCACTGATTATTAATCTCCTATTATAAACGATTATTAAACTGTTGAAAATAAATTCTCAGCTAATATCAAAAAATAACACAACTGCAACTTCACTTATAAAATAAGGAAAGAAATGTGCAACACAATGAACACAATATTTTTGGACAAATTGTCCCTAGAAAAACCCCTAAGGGAAAACTAGTTCTACAGATGAGGAATTATATTAAACTTCAACAAATCAAGAGATACAAAATTCCTTGCCTCTCACTGGCAAAACTCTGACAACCTCCTAATTTCTCCCGCTAATATTCTCCACTACTATCCCCATGCTAACATTGCGCTCTTGCTAACACTGCGCTCTTGCTAACACTGTAAGACAATTTGCTATCATTGCAAAATGCTTCTCCAAAACTTGTATCTCCAAATGACCCAATGACCCCTTTTTATACTACCCTATTGGAAAAACCAATGTCCGAGATTAAATCAAACCAACGGCTGAGATTAAGACAACTCGACAGCCAATAATAGAATTGGTTGCAAGGTTTCCAAAAGGGAATCACTAAAATTAGTAAATAATTATCCTTGCAATAACCATTTACTAATTCTCGGCAAGTGGACAAATAGCTGTCCAAACTATCCATAACTAATGCTGCTATACATAGATAAGGATGAACAACTGTCCAAGCTACCCATAAATACTATTGCTATTTTTGGGACAGAAATAACAGCTATCCAACTAACAATAATTAACATGGAGGAGTTTTTCCCAGCGAGGTTTATGGGAGAGGAAGGCCAGAAGTTATTGCAGTATGTGGTATGGTCTAATGGGCCCAAAATAGAGGTGCCTACAACTAAGAATAAGCAGTGTGCAGGGAAGAATATTGTTGTGATGTTTACCAATCTTCTCGTGGCACATCTCTTTCTTCACTATGATTCTTTCGCTCTTGACGAGTCTTCGTCGTCTGCCATTTTTACGCAGGTCACAAAGGCTTCTCAGAAGTAGTTGTGCTCATCGTTTGCATGATGGAAACATTCTGCATATATTTGGGATGACTCTAGAGTTCTTTCTTCTAATGTTGTTGCATGTTATGATTTGAAAGAATAATCAATCTGGGGATAGGCAAACATGCCTGCCCAAATAATGAGCATGGGTAACTATCATAGATTTCTTTTATTGTTGGGCTCTTTACTAGTTTGTGTGCTGGGAATGATTCGTATTTTGGTCTAATTATATTTGTTGATTAGTTTTATAGTTCTTTTGATTAGGAAGGGTTATATCCCTCACCATTTATGATGATAGTTAAGTGCAGTATAAATACTCTGTACGTTAACAATAAATGAAAGCTTCTTAAGTTTTTAGGTTGCAACATTTTTTTAAGTGTTTTTGATTTGAACAAAAAATGGTAAGCTCAAACTTTAGTTTTTTTCCAAAAAAAAATTATATTGACTTAGTGTTGGGTAATTTGTGTTTCTGAAATAAAAAATGGTAGGTTGAGATTTTATAATAGGTTGAAATTTTATAAGAGGTGATTTATGTATTCATCACTTAAACGAATTTAACTACATTTTTCACAAGAGATGTAAGGTTCTTAGCTTCCTAACATTTTATGCTTTACATTTGATTTCTAATATTTTAATGTTTTGTCAATATGAGTTATAATTTTATACATGTATGTAGAAGAGGACATAATTAGAGCCTAGGAAATTGAGACTTGAGTTAGTCTAGAATTTTTTGATAACACCAAAACAGAAGATGAGGGGAACTTAGAGGAGGAGGAACCTCCTTCCTCTTCCTTTTATGCATGTCAATTGGTTGTCTCCCTTACGTATGTACTTTGTTTTGAATGTTTAATGAAGATATGTCTGACTTTATGTCTATATAAAATTCTTTCATTCTTAGATTTTGTGTTTGTGTTGCCGATTATTATTTATCATCTCCAATGATTCTATGCCTTCTTGATTTCCTCTTTATATTATTTATCACTATTAAAAGTGAATTTTAGAAACTATGATTTCTTTTTTTAATTTTTTTTGTTTCTTGCTTTCTCACTAACAATCTTAAAAGTAGAGCACAAGTCTATTAGCAAATATGGTTGTGATGTTTTGGGTCAGATTGGAATAAGGGTGTAATTACAAGGGAAGAAGAATAGTTGAAATAAAGTCTATATATTTTATATTGTAATATCTTTGAGATTGGAAACAAAAAAATAAGAAATTTCACCCAATTACAACCTCTTAGTTCAACCTCTCGAGTTGGGTTGTAATTTTTATAATGTTTAATAAGTGGTTTTGGCCTCTTTCTTATTAAAAATAAATAAATAAATAAAGTCTTTTTTTTTTTGCATTTGTATATATTCTAAACAAGGAGTCATATAATTTCCTTTGATATTTAAATGTGAACTATGACACTTCAATGATCTAGGTAATATGTATGTAATTTAACTTATTCAAAAATAAATCTATAACAAGTAAAATATAAAGATGCCCGTACCTCAAATGTGCACCCCGTGGAAAATTTTCCCTTTTTGTTATAAAGAAGAAAGGAAAGGGCCCTAAACCCATATAGAACAAAAAAATAACAACTAGCAATGCCATGGGCCATTCCAATAAAGTATCAAGCTAGCACAACATTAACCAAAAAAGCCAAATACCAATCCTTCAAATCCTAAATGCCTATCCTTCAAACAACATTGATAAAAAATAGCCATGTTGAAAATGATATAAAAAACTAAACTAAAAACCACAAAATTAAAGAGAAAACTACTAATCTAGTCTAAAAAATAGAAACCTAACAAGCCAAACATATTGTTGTTGCGTAGGTCCAAAAAGAGTAAAAATAAAACATCAAGTTTAAATAACATTAAATTCAAACTAAAAGTATCCAAGTTTTTTATATAAAAACCTAAAATAAGAACATCCCCACTTAGAGCTAGGCTACTAGTAATATGTCTTCTTAATAGCCTCCCAATCCTTGAAAAATTATTAAGCTCTTGATCCAATCGATTTGATTTCCTTAACCTTTCTCTTTGTGGTGGTTGTCTTTAATTACCACACCTACTTTCTTTATCTTGTTAGATTGCAAGTAACAACCCTGAAGACCATTTTCTTCATCATCTCCCTCTAAAAATCCCCCTTGTTAATATTTTTTAAAATATTTTTACCCACGTTGGCTAGTTATGACTATGACAAGAAGAAAAGTGAAATGCATTAGAGAATATAAAAGTATAAAGAGTGTTTATAAATTATAATTGTGAGATTAAGGTCATTGTGAAAAATCCAATGGATAAATTCCAACATAAAAATTAGAATGTTGAAAATGAGGATGGGTTTAAAAATATGAAGACAACAATAGTCATGTCCACCGTGCTTCCTTTCCTTTCTAATACAATAGTAAAAAAGGGTTTCAATATATCAATAGGAGAGTGCGTTCAAAAGAGAAGGAAGATATTTAGGGAAAAGGTTTTTACTTAGATAACATTTACATTATAATGGGATCAATTATATATTTCAATATAAATACAACAACTAAGAGAAACTTGAATTGCATACAAATAGGCTGGAATGAAGAAAAACATTGCAATCTTGTTACCGTAAAACATAGTGTAAATGGTGTATGCAATATATGTTTGTTAATAATGAAGATGTCTCTTATCATTGAATACATTTGAATTATTTTATTTCTCTACGTAAATATTTGAATCATCATAGAAAAAGAGATAATTATATTAATTAAAGTAATAGTAATTATATAAGAGAATTTTAAAAATTATTAAAAGGTAGTTTTATATTGATAATAATGACATATGCAGTATATTTTGTGAGTGTGAATGTGTTTTGGTTAATGTAAGAAGAGAAATTTAGACTAGAAGAACTAATAGATGTAATGAATGTTTATGTGTTTTATTTAGTGGGAAAAATCACATTTTTAAAAATAATACAAAAATAGTGCACCTATGTGAGAATTAAAAGCCTTTAAAACTTAGTATTATAAAATTTACACAATTAGGATAAATTTAAAAATTCTAAATTTTTAAAAAGATGGAGTGTTTTCTGATATTTGGAGAGGACCTAAGAAGGTCATAATACTACAAATAGGAAAAAAATTGAACTATCATACATTCACAAAGTTGGAAGATTTAATATCTAAGAAAATATAATAAACAATATTATTATAAAATAATACATAAACTTTAAAATTGTATGAAGAAAAAATCATATCTTAAAATATAAAATAGAGAAGACATCAGGGCATCATTCTTGCAATGTCTCTGAGTTGTGTAGCTCCATATCAAAGCAAATGCATTATTAAAGTTATTTTGACATTGATTTTAATGAGCTATGTAAAAATTGAAAGTATATGACTAGGGAAAAGGCTATGAAATGCTAATACATTTTTTATATTTTCTGATTTTGGTAATGAATATATGGAAGTAGTATAAAATTGTATATTATTTTGTGTGTTATTAAAGGAGTTTTAAAAAAGGGTCTAGAAGATAGTTTGAATGCACCAATAATGAAATATGATGCCTACAAGTAATAATTTTTTATTTACAAAAAATAGATTACTTACATAAGTCTACATCTAATAAAACATAGAGTCATGTGAACTATTAATATTAGGTAACATAAAATCACAACAGTACTCAATGAGAGAACTTAAAGACAAATATAGTGCATTCAAGGACATTAATCTATAAATTTATACAAAATAATATCATAAATAAAAAATTGGAACCTTAATAACATTGTCCATGATGTCAAGCAATAATTTGGAAGTCTAATAAGATTAACCAAAATCTCAAAGAATCAACTAAAATAATATGATAAAAACCTAAAAGAGACAAAATAATAACACCCACAAATTGGCTTATGTGAATTTCAAAGTATTATAAATATATGACAAATTAAATTACATGTAAACATGCAATGACATATCAAGAGAAAGCCCCCTACCCCTACTCCCCTCCCCACCAAAAAGAAAACTAAAATAAAATAATTTTTTTTTGATAGGTAAATGACCAAAGGATATTTTATTTATTATTATTAAGATTAATTATTATTATGTGTTAATCACAAGTAGATTTGAACCCAAGGCCTCCCCGATGAGAGGCTCATCATTTACTGATGCGTTGTAGGCTCTTGCCTTAATAAATTTAAATAAATTTAAAAATATAGAAAATTCAACAAAAAAAATGACATCAAAATACAAAAAACCTTGGATAAAAAAAATGGTTTTAACCAAGAAATTAAAAAGAAGATAAAAAGATAGTTTTTTAAAGAAAAAGAAAAAAATGGTAATGATTTCAAAACAAAAGGCACAAATACAACCCCACGAGAAGGACAAATAATTTTTTTCCTAATTTTGAATTTTTTAAAAGAAAAATAAACAACAAGCCTACCATAGTTTATTTGAAATTGGAATTAACCATGAGGAAAAAATGATCCTCTCAAAAAAAGGAAGGATCGCTTAGAATTAGATTTCTATCCTCAACCAAAATATACTTGGCAACAAAAGAATTATGGCCAAGGGAAACATGTGAATAGTACCAAATAATATAGGCTCCTAATTTGTAGAAATCCACCTATGCAAGTCTTGAAAGCTTAACCAAAAACTCCTAAAGTGATCAATCATACCTTTGATAAATAGCTCAAAGGACACATGTTCAATATCAAGCAATACCTCCTCATCCATCAAAACTCAGAGATAATTAGAAACATAGATAGATCCCTTTACCCTCAAACCCAAAGCACCATCCAACCTATCTACAGGGGGTTGATAACAATTCTCATTCAACCTGAGTGTAGAGATATCTCCAAAAGGAAAAGAGCTGCTAGTTAGTCCACTAGATGTCACAGGATAACCAATAGCCATAGACGAACCACCACTAAAGATTTACGAGAAAACACAAGATGATGAACAAAGGTAGGGAAACTTAAAAAAATGAAGGAAGATCATTAGACACCACCAAACCATCTATAATTGTAGGAGAGGATACAACACTAATAGCCATGGGATGACTAATAGCTAAAAGATAAGCAAGAACAACCAAAATAGGATTACGAGTAGGTGTAGGATGATGAGTAGATGTTGGATGACTAGAAAAAGTAGGTCTTGTATGAACAACTGCATGCCCAATGTTAGGGGCAAAAGCCACATATCTAACATAAGGTGAATCCCTAGCCAAAGAAGTATGAGTTGGAGCTATTCAAAATATTTTCACAATATTTATATGCTATTAAGACATGATACTATTTATTATATTATATTTGATATTCTTATCTTATATTTGTATTCACTTTTATAATTACCTTTTTCTTCTAATATTAATATTTAATATTATTATCTTATATTTGTATTCACTTTTATAAGTACTTTTCTTCTTCTTCTAATATTCTTAAAATTTAGAATTAAATGTTTGAAATTTATTTGACTTGGTGTTATATCCTTTGATTCTATTATGAATCAGTATAAATTTTCCTATATGATATCCTATTATTTTCCTTAGACAATGACATTTTTTACATAGTCACATTTTACAATGATGCTACATCTATTGTGGCTTATTCTAAGAATCTTTCTCTTTCATTGACTGTGTTATATCTCTAGGCTACTCTACAACATCCCCTAGATCAAATGAAAGACAATGATAACTTCTATGAGAGAGAGGAAAGACAACTACATTAAGATGCAAGAATGATAATATTGATAATGGACATAATTAAAATGTACATAGTAGGCATGCTTATATAGGAAAGGAAGAAAAAGATGATGATAAATAATAGATAAGATATCACCCACAGAAGGTGGAATAACAAGTTTAGTGGAGGTGGTCATCATATATTATAAAATAAAAATTATGTAATCCATGAAGGATAATAATTTGATAAGTTTATTAATGGTGGATCTCCCACACAAAGTGGAATGTGATAACAATTATTGTCATCTAAAATGAAATTTCTCCCACACTATGTGCAAATATATGTTGAAACTCCTAGATGTCATAGATGGAAAGTACAATACAATACATTATCCTACTTGTAAACTTAAGTGTAATTTGTGAATATTTAACCAAAATAATAGATTGTATACTCATTTGGGTCCACATTTATAGATGATGCTCTATGTGATGATGGCATCTTTTATTGTTCCTCAACATCTATGTTATTTCTTTCTTATTCTATTGGTATTGTATCTTATGAGGAAATGAAACATAATGCCTAATGCAACATATATTTTATTCATATGAAATGGTTGCATGCATCATTTGTTCATGTTATACTCACCCATTATACTAGTTTTAATATAACACTATTATTGGAGCTCTATTGAAATTATTGTTTTATATCCCACGATAAGTGTCATTTTGTTCCATTTATATTGGTATTTTAATTCTTGGTGACAAATTATTCTACAATGAGCTAATAGCTATAATGAGATTTTATTACGTATGATCTTACCCATGTTTGTCAATCACTGTTAGATGGATGAAGAATTGTAGTTATTAAATTAATCAATACATATCCTAATAGGATCAACCATCATATTTGTTGTCTTCCTCTTGTAGTTTATGTGGGTACAAGTACAAAGTTGTGTCACCTTTCAGGTTGACATATCAGAATGGCTAAATTTCAATATTTCTATCTAAAAATCTATTTTTAAAAAAAATGATCTAGATAAATTCATTCTAGCTAAGTTCTATATAGTCTCACACTTTTCCAATTGGAAATGTCTATTAAATGCATGTTTTATACTAGTCTGTTTCCAATTACTAAAGAAATAAAATTATTTTACAAAAGTGGTGTTTCAATAACTCTTACTATTTGTTATGATTTTTTTTATTAATACATAAATACCATTTTATAGAGCTCGGAGTTAAGAATAGTCACATTAGATTTTATAGTGTTTTAATTTGATATAGTGTATATTGTAATTTAAAAAAATTACAACCACATATTTTAACACTCGAAAAGATGTCAATTTTGAGAAAGAAAAAAATATTAGATCATATCAAAATAATCTAAAAATCATATGATATTCTAAAGGAGAGAGTCCTCTTCTAGAATGTATAATTTTTCTCTTGATTAGTATAGATTTATTTTGAAACATGTGGTGGGAGATGAAAACTATTGATTTCAGGTGAGTTGAGATTTCAATCCTTATATCAGAGAAAATATAGGTCTAAAGACAATTTTTATTAATGATTATTTTACACACACACACACACACACACACACACACACAAGATAGTTTGAGATCAAAAGGTAATAATTTTATTTCCATGTAGTTTTGTGGTGGGAACTAGACCTCTAATTTTCAACATTTTTTAGTACCTAAAAATTCATCTATAAAAATTAGGAAAATATATCAATTCTTTTTCAAAATAATTATTAAAAATTATAGTCCTAAACTTCATCCATTTCTACACATTTTATTAGTTTACTTCATTTCTAAATTCAAAATAATAATACCAATTCTATATCATTGAAGGTGAACAATTATACTTCTATTAGCCTTTTCCTTTACAAAAGGGTGACATAGGTTTGTGCTTTTACCCATGTATATCATTTGTTTCTTTCTAAATCATTTTTTTTGATATGTTTTCTTCTCCTAATAATCATAAGTATTTTCTGAATATACCTTTTCATCTCATCAATCAAATTCTATATGGATTTACACCTTTTATTTTATTTATGTCATTATAGACCCTAGGTAATGGTTAGAAGTGTCCATTTTTTTACATGTATTAATACAAAATCTAACTTATATTATATTATAATGAAAACATATATAATAACATCTCATACTTTTTCATTCCAATTACTATCTCTTGGATGATGACTAATAGTTATTAAATTAAGCTATATGCATCTTGAGAGAATAAACTATTGCATTTGTTTGCTTCCTCTTTTATATATTTTACAACATTTATTTATTCCTGACATAAAATTTTTATATATTTTTTCTTCTAAAAATATTAAAATAAATTCCAAATATCATTTGTATTCCCCATGATTTTTCTACTATGTTCATATGCTTGATTTTTTTATGCTCTTAATAAATCGTATATAATGCTCAAAGTGACCCTTAATTTTTGTTTGCAAGTATTGTCTTTCATGCAATAGTTTATAAACTATATTTCATAGCATTTCTATGATAAATAAAATATCTTGGAGGTAGAATAATATACTAAACCAGAGTAAGTTTATATATTTTTTCATTAAAATATAAATAATATCATGTGTTTCTCATTCAATGTCAATTGCTACCACTTGGATGATGATTTTTGGTTATTTAAAAATTCCATGCTTGTCTTGAGAGATTAAATACTTAAATTTGGTGATGTAGGTAGAACTCATAGAGTTTTTGTAGCAGTTGATCACCGTCAAGCAGATCATCAGGGAATAGTGGTTGAGACCACAGGTGCTATTAGAGGTATATCTCTTTCAGTATTGTGTGATTCAGGAGCTATAGATTCATTTATTTCACCATCTATAGTTTCTAAGTGTAAGCTGGATGCAAAAAATAAAGGTTATGGTTGGCGAGTGGAAATAGCCTCAAGCATTAAGATCTCCACAGATTTTGTAGTTCATAAGTGCGGGCTTAGCTTAGGAAGCTTTGTTACGGCAGTGGATCTTCGAGTCATACCCCTTGGTTCCTATGATGTGGTTTTAGGCATGGACTGGCTTGGATCTCATAGAGCCAGTATAGATTGCAGGAAGAAGATTATTTTGTGCCAAGATGACCAAGGGAATGATGTGCAGATAGTTGGGATACCAAGGCCTATATCTCTGTGGATGATTTCTGCTATGCAATTGAAGCGAAGTTTTCGTAAGGGATGTCAGATATTTGTTGCTATGGTAAATGATCTTGATGAGGAAGATCCCATGAGGGAGACTTTAGATCACTCAATTTTGCAGGAGTACGCAGATGTTTTTCCAAGTGAGATTCTAGGCATGCCTCCGAAGAGGGACATTGACTTTAGTATTGATCTAATTCTTGGAGCGGAGCCTTTCTCTAAAGCTCCTTATCGCATGACTACACAGGAATTGGGTGAACTACGTCTTCAGCTTAAGGAACTTTTGGTCAAAGCGAGCATTCAACCTAGTGTATCACCATGGGGAGCTCCAGTGCTCTTTGTAAAGAAGAAAGATGGTTCTTCGCACCTTTGTATTGACTACAAACAATTAAATAAGGTGACTATTAAGAACAGGTATCCTTTGCCTAGGATTGATGACTTATTCGATCAGATCAAGGGAGCTATAGTATTCTCTAAGATTGACCTTAAGTCAGGATATCACCAGCTTCGCATTAAGGAAGCAGACATTCACATGACTACTTTTCAAACTCACTATGGGCATTATGAGTTAACAATGGTACCTTTTGGGTTGACTAATTCTCCATCAGTTTTCATGAGTTTGATGAATGATGTGTTTCGATCTTATCTGGACAGGTTTGTACTTGTGTTTCTCGATGAAATATTGATATATTCTAAGACTTAGAAGGAGTATGAGGAACACTTGCGGTTGGTAGTGCAGTGTTTGAGAGACAATTAGCTTTATGCTAATGCAGCTAAGTGCAAATTCTTCAAATCAGAGATTCGGTATTTAGGGCATGTTATTTCAGGTGATGGTATTTCAGTGGATCTTGCAAAGATTCAGGCAATAATAGATTGGCTGACACCGACTAATGTGTCAAATATTCATAGTTTCATGGGTTTAGCCGGTTATTATCGTAGATTTGTCCAGAACTTCTCTAGGATAGCACATCCTATTACTTCTCTTCAGAGGAAAGGAAAGAAGTTTGTGTGGACAGAGAAATGTGAGGAAGCTTTTTAGAAGCTCAAGGAGCTTTTGACCAGTGCACCGATTTTAGTCATACCAGATTCAGAAGGTGATTTCATGGTGTGTACAAATGCTTTTCTTGAAGGGATTGGGGCAGTGTTGATGCATAATGGACGGGTGATTGCGTATGAATCATGCAAGCTCAAGGATCACAAGTTAAATAATCCTACGCATGATCTTGAGTTAGCAACAATAGTTCATGCTTTGACAAGGTGGGGACATTTCTTGTTGGGGCACAAATTTGAGCTACACAATGATCATCGTAGTCTTCAATACATTTTTACTCAGCCTAATTTGAATGCTCGTCAGAGGCGATGGATGGAGTTTTTATGCGAGTATGATTTTGAGTTAAGTACATTCAAAGTAAGGAGAATGTGGTGGCAGATGTTTTGAGTTGTAGGAGACATGTGGTATCATTGATGACCCTTAGTGTGGATTTGAGGAGTCAAATTCTTCACGCACTTCCTATGGATTCAGGGTATCAGGAAGTGTGCAGAGAGATAGATTCAGGGAGATCTTTGGAAGGTAAGTTTGCAGGTTACGTTTGAGAATTAGATGGTCTTTGAAGACATCTGGGGAGGATTTATGTGCCATTTTTGGATGAGCTTCGCACCTTGATACTGGCAGAAGCCAATCGTACACCTTACTTAGCACATCCAGGTGTCAAGAAGATGCATGTTGATTTGAGACATTTGTTCTTTTGCTCTGGGATGAAGTGAGATATTGCTGATTTTGCGGCTAGGTGCCTTGAGTGTCAGAGAGTTAAGGCAGAACACCAGCACTCGACTAGACTTTTGCAGCCAAATCTCATTCCTTCTTGGAAGTGGGATATCATCTCCATGGACCTCATAGTAGGATTGCCTATGACTATTCAACATCATGATGCTATCATGGTCACCGTTGATCGGTTGACTAAGGTGGCGCATTTCTCATCGATTAGGTCTTCCTACACAGCAACTTCTGTAGCCAATGTCTTCATGCGTAACATTGTGAGATTACATGGTATTCTTAGAAAGATCATTTCTAATAGGGATCTTGTATTCACATCTTCATTCTAGACATCGCTGCAGCATGAGCTTGGAGCGTATTTAAACTTCAGTTTGGCATATCATCTAGAGACTGATGGTTAGACAGAGAGGGTGAATCAAGTTTTGGAGGATATGTTACGGATGTATGTGATGGATAGGCAGAGACATTGGGAGGACTATCTCTACCTAGTAGAGTTTTCTTACAACAACGGATATCATAGTTCTATTGGCATGGCACCATTTCAGGCATTATACGAACGTCCTTATCATACACCATTGAGTTGGGATAGTCTTGAGGATCGCATCCTATTGGGTCCTAAGATGCTTCATGATATGGAGCAATAAGTAGTGCGTATCCCTGAGCACTTGACTACAGCACAAGATAGGCAGAAGAAGTATGCTGATGCTCATAGGACTGATAAGTGGTTTGCTATGGGTGATAAGGTTTTCTTGAGAGTGCGATCGCGAAAGAGTCTGATCCAATATGAAAAGGGTTCTAAGCTAGCACCTCGCTTTGTGGGACCATTCAAGATTTTGGAGAGGATTGACCCGGTTGCTTACCACCTTGCTCTACCGCTCAGCCTAGCTCGCACTCATGATGTTTTCCATATTTTAGTGCTTCGGTAGTATATTCCTGATATTGTACATGTTCTTGATTGGAATGCATTGCAGGTAGAGGATGGGCAACTGGCTTTGGAGCCGGTTCATATTCTGGAGCAGCGAAAGTTGATCCTCAGGGGTCGAACCATCGAGTAGGTAAGGGTCTAATGAGACCCTACTAATGATTCTTCAGCTACATGGGAGGATGCAACTAGATTGTGGGAGTTATATCCCTACTTATTTGTAGGCTTCTGGGAGTAAGCCTAACCCAAGGGGGGGTGGATGTAGTGCCTTCCCTCATTCACATCTTTTCTGGACATATTGTTGCTATTATTATTAGACTATGATGGACTAGTTTTATGTTGATGGATTAGTGGTATTGTTTTGAGACTATCAGACATTATGTTATGGATTTAGTGGTTATGTGATGAGATCATTTAGACTTTACATTTCATGCGTACATGATGATCATTATATTGTTTTCAATTATTGTTGATGATTAGTTAGATGGTTTATTATCTCATGTGTTTATTATGGATACTTACCCCATACTTGCATGTGTATGGTGTGCGTGTTTTCTTATTGTATGGCGTTTCTGATGTGGTTAAGGAAGGGAGTCGTAGTCATCTGCTTAGTCGAGATCTGCACGATGCACCACTTCCTGCCATTGTCTGTTTAGCTTAGCATTATATATATTGTATGTATATGCATGGTTCTTTTGCAAGTTGCAAGTACCGAGTATCGACTTTCCTAAATTGCCAGGATGAGCGTACCCTATTATACTATCTCAATGATAAGAGAAGGGAGATAAATTCTCAAGTCCAAATCCCAAACCTTTAAGCCAATTGTCCTAGTGAGGTAGGACAAGTATCTGGATATTTTACCCACCAAATGTGTCAGATGACATAATTCGTAATTTTTAACCCTTTAGACTGAGTTTGTGTGATTTTCTCTATGATGGGTTTTCATATTTTATCTTGGAGGTCTATGGTGAATTTTCTATTAATTAAGTCTTAATAAATAGATTTAATTAATAAATTAATTATTTGAAAAAATTAATAAAATATCATGTTATTTGATATTTTGATTATAATTAATTAAACGAGAATTAATTGAGGAAAAATAATTAAATAAAAGAAAATTAGAAATTAAAATTAATAATAATAAAGTAATAAATAAATAATAATAATAATAAAGGTTATAAAAATTAAAATAAAAGTTATAAATATTTAAATAGAAATTATATAAAGAGTGAATTGGAGTTATAAGCTTGCATGAGAATTAACGCACTTTTCTATTTCTCATGTGTCAACAACACGAAGGTTTGTATCAATTAAGCACATGGTGTCTACAACCCTATGGCTCAACAAAAAGGTTGGAAAAGACCCATGCTTAGTTGGTGACACCTTCTAGCTATTTCTAGAGGCATTCTAGATGTTTCCTGAGAGCTCTTTATATTCAGGCATTCTTAGAAGCCTAGGGATAGTGTTTGGAGTGCAATTTGGAGCATTGGAGGATTCGAGAATTCTGAAGAAGGGAGCTTGCTTTGTGGGTTTTCTGAGGAAGAGTGAATTAGCATCAGAATTCGAGTAGATTCTTGTGATTTTTTTAATGCTATTTTTGCATCATGCATTCCCTGTCTTCTTCGTGTCTTCCATATGTCTTCTGAGGAATTTCATATTTTTATTTGTATGCATTCTCTATATGGGTAGTTTAATTTATTTGAGAATTTAATATGCATAAATCTAAAAAGAACACAGGGGGCTAGGGTTTAAATTTGTAGCCAAAACCATTAGATGATTTAATGGATAAATTTTGAGACCAAATAGTTTATAGGAAAATTCTAGAAATTGAGATTTTAAAATAAATTGTGTACATGTTCATTGCAAAATATACATGTTTATAATTTTCGCATCTGCATATATATATATATATATATATATATATATATATATGCTGCGATATTTGATTGTGCAAGTACATATAAATACACACACACACACACACACATATATATATATATATATACATATATATATATATATATATACATATACATATATATATACATATATTTATATATATATACATACATATATACATACATATATACATATATATACATATATATATACATATATATATATATATATACATATATATATACATTGGATAATCATACTTTATAATCGCAGTGAAAAAATATATATAAAATTGCATTGTGATTTGTATGGGATTGACGTTTGAAAAAACGTTATTGTTATCATTTTTTTTTTAAAATATATTTATGGGCAGACGGATTTATTTCCCCCCACCTCTGCCAACGTTATTACCACTGTGGTATCATAGGGTACTGCGAGATCGCAATGTACCTGCGATTGACAGAGTACCTGCGACCCGCAGTGTACCTGCAATCTGCAGGTCATACATGCGCTAGCAGTATTAATAATTTCGTGTGGTTTGCAGTTTGGTTTTTAAAATGGACATTGTTAAACAATATTTTGTATGTTATGAATTTTGGCTTTTCAATGTTGCATTGTTATTTAATTATTAAATGTTATATATATATGTATATATATATATGTATATATATACATATGTATATATATATATGTATATATATACATATGTATATATATATATGTATATATATACATATGTATATATATACATATGTATATACATTATCAATAATAAATAATTAATATATTAATTGATGTTTGGAATTTAAAGAGAAATTCTTTAATAACAAGATATTTTATAATGGTGAGCAATATAGATTCAATATAATCTTTGATTTAGAAAGATGAACATGGAAGGAATTTCAAATAGTATTTTTAAAATGATGGGGGTCTAAATGGAAATATAAGTGACATTTAGAACTTTTACAAAAAACTTGGGCTAGGTTAAACGTGAAGTTTCTCCACTTGACAATTAAATTGGGAAACGTAAACCGAGACTTTTGCATTTAAATTTAAGTTTTTAAACTTGGCAAAACCAAAACATGTGTTTACATTGTGTATTCTAATGCTATTGTTTTGGGTTTTGGGTTGACTAGTGTTGACTAGTTATAGGACGTCTACCAGAGGCTTGGGAGTTATGTGATTGTGATGTCATGATGATGTTTTAATCTAGATCTTAATAAATCCAACCATGGTTATGTGATGGAATGCTCTATGTATTGGTTGTGATTACTGATTGTTATAGTTGAGATTCTTATGTACGAGACACTTGACTTAACCATTATTTTTGGTCATCGATCAGTTATCCTTGGTTATTTTCTAGTCGCCATGATGGGACTGTAATTTGGATTTATTCTTCATGATGTCATGTTGTGACATGTTTGACTCAACCATTTTTGGAGTCTTCGATCAGTATGATTGAGATATATTTTGATTATTGAGAACCATTGGATACTTTGATTATCAGTGATACTTCAGTTGCCAATAGAGAGTTGTTGTGTTCATGATTTTCTATGGATGTTTGCTCATGGTGATTTGATGCTTTTATGCATATTTGATGATTTTATTATGGATTATCTTTTTTGATTTTGAGA
This sequence comes from Cupressus sempervirens, assembly GCA_028749045.1. NCBI lineage: Eukaryota > Viridiplantae > Streptophyta > Pinopsida > Cupressales > Cupressaceae > Cupressus > Cupressus sempervirens. The sequence continues at coordinate 206,153,356 of CM053783.1, forward strand.
TTTATTATTCCATGAGCATTAGGGTAGGATATCTGCATGTAGTGACGGGAAGTGGCTTGCAATAGGGGCTGGGGCCCTAAGAGGCTGCCAGGGTAACTCATTGTAAGTTGGATTAATAAATGATAACATTCACACCTAATACTAACTGAATGAACCTAAAAAGATAAGTGTTTTTTTCTCATCCATGCCTTGAGTGCTTGTACAAGCTAGGATGGGAGTAGTGAGAATGCATGCTTGCGACCTTGCATTCTGTAGTATGCCTCATCAGTATGAAAGGATACTAGTGGCCGCATGAGATCAGTATGGGCCCGTGGAGTTTAGCTAACTGCCAGGGTAACTTGTACGTGATAAATGCGATGACACTTTCTAGCTTGCATAGTAGGTTCCTACATGTCATTGTGTGCCTCTGGGGATTCGATGTCAGATTTTGTGTTTGGAACCTTTGAGTTAGTATACTTTTAGGATTTTTGGACTTATAGAGATTTGTGCTATGTGTTTTGCATAGCCTATTTGGGACTTGAGATTATCTCCTCAGCACAGTGGGAGTGGACCACTTAGGTACCACGCGATCAGATGGTAGTATATTTTCCACTCTTATCATTTGAGATTCATTGATACATCGTGGCTGATGCATCCTTCATGATGGTAGATATGTATCCTTTCATTGATGATTAGCATATGTTAGATGATGTTATCTTATGTTAGATTACTTTTGACATATGATGTTGTATATGTTAGGAGTGACATTCCTACTATGTTAGTGTCGATGATCTCTTCAATGATTTGGAATTTTACGCATGGAGGGATGGCTAGGACCCATGATGGTCTAATGATGCTATTAACAGTTGGGAGGAACCACACACTTAGTTTATCATGTTTGATCTTTATGATGGATGTATATATCTTCTATGATGATGTATCATGTGGATCATGTGATTATCTTTACTTTGTTGTATCATGGATTAGAATAGGATGATGTACCTTATTCTACATATGTATATTCTTTTGAGCTTGTCATACCCTATGACATGTATAGTGGATGAAAGAGAATTTAAAATGTAATGTATAAACATTGGACTTATCATTATTATTTCATGTGGATGTTGTACCAGATGGATTCATGTATGTAATTCAACGTTAAGGGATCTTAAAGAATGTAATCTATTATGTATGTTATGTTTACTTTTAGATGGACATTGTTATTGCTTCCATTATTGTGCATATGTTATATGTGGTATTTACTTTCATAAATAAAAAATGCTACCAAACTTGGTGAAATTCTAGGTTAATTCTTTGTATCCCTTGGCGGGGCATTACATAAAGAGCTTCTTAATTTCCATTCACATATTTTTTTTTGTTAAACAAAGATCCAAAAATATTTCATTAAGGTAGAATTATATATCAAACCAAACTATGATGATGTTCTACTCTAAGTTCATATTGACCTCTAAGCTCTCTAGGTAAATTGGATGTCGTTACTATCTCCTTGAGATGTATAGTATAGATTTTTGTGGCTGATATAATACTAAATCAATTTATTTCTTTATGCTTTACGTTTAATATAATTTACTAATGGGGCAATTTATATTTATTTTCTTAAACATTGATGTTTCTGACCATTTTGAAACTTATATTTCTTTATTCATTCACTACATTTTCATTGACATTGCATTCTACTGTATTTATTTTTAGAGCTTTGAAACTATTGTACAAACCTTTCTATCTCATGGAATACAAAGATAATTATCCTAGAATTTTTGGGAAAATATTGATCTCCATTAAAAGAAAAAAATCATAATGAGTGCTTTCTATTTCCTTAGCCTTACAATATATGAAGCTTTTTTTTTTATTCTAGATAAATTTTACATTAAATGGACCTACACAAATATTTTAAATTATAGTAATCAACAATGATTACAAGTTTGAGAAAATAAATCCTTGCGGAACAAAAGGGTCCCTTCCTTTGTTGTAGAAAATGCATTCTCCTTTTAATTTTTATATATGTGCTAATTGTCCTTTTGGGTGATGTTTGAATCTTAAATTGATATTATTCATAATGGTTGTCTTTTTAAGGAAATATGTGCAATAGGATATGAATTACATATGATCGTCATGAAAATATTGTACCAAGATTTGAGAGTTAATGGAGCTCAAGGATTTCTTAGCCATACTCAAATATATGAAATAATTTCAAAAGCTCTATAATCTATCTATCTTGCAAAAGCCAACAAAAATACCTTCTTTATTAACTACTCTAATCCTTCAAAGCATTGGGTAGATGACTTCTACCACTTGGTTCTTGGACTATGACATTGTTCAATCTTCTAAGGACAATCCAAATTTTGAGGAAATTAATGATATATAAAGTTTCCTCTATTATAATATCTATTATAGAGTCATAGTTTTCTAGGGTAAATAGAGTTTTCTCTTCTATCTATATAGTACTAAAAAGTTTATAAAGTTGGTTATATCATATTATTTTTTATGATAGGTAATTGACTCAAACCTGAATTATGTATTATTGTTAGGATTAATTATTATTATGTGTTAATCTTGAGTAGATTTGAACCCAATACCCCCTAGATGAGAGGCTCACAATTTAAAATTGTATTGTGGCCTCTTACTTGGTTATATGATATTGCTTAAGTACTTGAATTCAATAGATTTTTACTAATCCTTATTATTATATTCTATAAGATGATTAATTAATTTTCTCACAATATGTATCTAAAGTTTTTTAGTTTCTTACTTTGTATTACTTATTCTAATTTATAATATTATTTATCTAATGATTTCAATTGCTTTACATTTTTAGAAAACAAATGAAAAAGTGTGATATTGCTTTCAAAATTTAACTATGTAGTTTTTGATTCAAACTCAATGACTAACCACATTTCAAAAGTAGAAATTCAACATAAATCCATATTTCATGAGAATAAATGGAACACTTAACACTCATTGTATCTAGGTAATACCTATAGAGGTGAAACATCGAGACTTCCCAAGAGATCACCCATTCCAGTACTACTCCAACATGAGTAGACTTAACTATAGAGTTTCCCTATGTTTAGGTCCACTTAGCTTGCAACCCCTTTGAAAAAAATTCACCAAGTGTTGTGCCTTATGAAACTTTCATTAACAAAACCCTTAAGTTCATAAATTGATAAGTAGGAGATCATTTCCATAGAAAGTCAAATTGTAATATTACTTATAGGATTTAGTTGTATAGTTTTTGAGTCAAACTCCTTGACCTTCACAAGTAACAATTCAACACTAATACATCTCTCACGAGAATAAATGGAACATGTATTACTCATTAGATCTAGGTAATGCTCATAGAGGTGAAGCACCATGAGTTCTCAGGAGGTTACCCATCCCATTACTACTCCAACTTGAGTGCACTTAACTATGGAGTTTCTCCATGATTAAACCCCCTCTTCTTGCAACCACATTTGCAAAACCTTAACCAAGTGTTGCATCTTAAGAACCATTCATTAGAAAGACCCTTAATCTCATCAATTGATCAGTAGGAGATAATTTCTATAGCAAGTCAAATTATGATATTGTTGTAAGGATATAACTATGTAGTTTTCGAGTCAAACTCATAAACCCACATTTCACAAGTAGTGATTCAACACAAATCCATCTCTTATGAGAATACATGGAAACAACAAAACTCATTGGATATAGGTTATATTCATGTAGGTGAAGCACTAGGACTTCCCGTGAAGTCACCTATCCTAGAACTTCTCCAACTTGAGTGCACTTGACTACAAAGTTTCCCCATGGTTAAATCCACTATGTCTGTAATCCCATGTAAAGCCTCTACCAAGTGTTGTGCCTTATGAACCATTAACTGAAAATCCCCTTAAGCTCATCAATTGATAAGTAGGAGATAATTTCCACAACAAGTCAAATTATAATATTTCTATTATGATTTTACAGTGTAGTTTTTGAGTCAAACACATTAACCGACATTTGACAAGTAGTGATTGAATACAAAAATACAAATCCATCTCTCATGAGAATAAATGGAATAGTTAGCACTCAATGGATCTAGGTTATTCTCATAGAGGTGAAGCACCATGACTTCACCAGAGGTCACCCATCCTAGTACTACTCCACCTTGAGTGCTCTTAACTATAGAGATTCCACGTGGTTAACTACACTCTGCTTGCAACCCCCTTCGCAAAACCTTCAACAAGTGTTGTTCCTTATGAAGCATTCACTAGAAAGCCCCTTAAGCTCATCAATTGATAATTAGGAGATAATTTTCTAAGGAAGTCAAATTTTGATATTACTATCAGGATTTAACTATGTAGTGTTTAGGTCAAATTCACTGATCCACATTTCATTAGTAGTGATTCAACATGGATCTATCTCTCATGAGAATAAATAGAATATTTATTATTCATTGGATCTAGATGATTCTCACAGATGTGAAGCATAGAGATTTCCTAAGAGGTCACCCATCCTAGTACTACTCCAATACATCTATCAACCTTAAGTATCATAAGTCTTTCAGCCAAAACATGTATCCTACACATATACTTTCTCAAAGAATAATAGTGAGTACATATGATGCTATTCCCCAAAACGAAAAAATATCAATTTGAGGTTAACTACTACACCACCATACCATTATATATTAATTTGGTGAATAATTTAAGAGATGATACAAACCCAATCCATTGCCTTGTCATTTATAGGAACTTCCTCAGCCCGGCCAAAGTATTCTGATTTAAGCTACCTATTAAAAATTGTACATAAACCGAACTTGTATGCATACTCTAATTTGTGATTCTTTTAACTGCTACTAAGATGTTCATTTCTATACTACGATCGAAAAAACTGTAAGTAGAATTATGAATACGTCATAAATATAAGTATATCCTCGCAGTAAACATAAATAAAATTCTCGTCTTTTTTTCCTTAACTAACGTTAGTAACGATATATGTTTTTAACACTGCAACACATGCATACATCTTCCTTAAAACTAGTGCTAAGCAAAAGCTTAAATGCATTCTCTATTTGTTAAAGAAAATACAACTATAAAGGTAAATTTTGTTTTAATTACTTCTTTGATGAGTCGTGATAACTCTAATTTTGGGTTCGACAAACTCGAGATATTCTAACGTTCCCAATTTGTCTTATTGCATTTCAATGCTTATCGTTGGTTGCTCGGGAAATTAGATGTTTATCTTCGACCTATAGCCCTATTTCGTCGGCCCGAATATTGAATACCAAGGAAAAGATGTTTTAATGATTTTATCATTCGTGACAGTTTTCTTTCCTCTTGTTTTATCTTCTCCAACTCGCTATTCACGTGGGCTTAATATTGCCACGGAAAGTAGGCTACAAAGACATTCACATCCCATGAATTCTATTTTAACTCAGTTTGCAAGCATTTGTAGTGCCTGCCCCTAGTTCACATTCTATTATCATTGTCAAATTCCTTAGGCTGATTTTATGCATTGATTAGTTTTAGAGATACTAGATTTACATTATTATGATATTATTTCATGACTTTGATTACAAATGCATCGGTTATTATTGCTTAGTTGATTTCATTCATGTGTTGTTAATGATATTTTGATGATCCTAGTTAGTAAATGTGGTTTCTTTTATAAAAATGTTAACATGATGTCTTTAATGATGATTATGTTGTATTGATAGAGATGCATTATTATATGTACGCATTTGATGATACTTACCCCATACTTGCATGTGTATGGTGCACGTGTTTATTTTATCTTTCTGTCTGACGTGTTTGATGTGGTTAAGGGAGGGAGTCATAGTCACCTGCTAGTCGGGATCTACACGATGAACCACTCCCCGCCATTGTCTATTTAGTTTAGATATATTATATACATGTACATGCTCGTCTTTTATGCAGGATGCCGGTAGCGGGCATCGACTTCCCTGAATTGCCAGGATGAGCGTCCCCTATTACAAATACTCAAATGCTGAGAATGGGAAGATAATGATCAGGTCCAATCCTAGCCATAAGCCTATAATACTTGTCCTGCAAGGAGGACTCGTAACAGACTGTCTACCCTTTTTAAAACTCGTGAGTATTTATGTGTGTATGTTGTTTTGTGAGTGTTTGATGTATTTTCTATTAATTAAGTCTAATTAATAGATTAAATTAATAATTTAATTTAATGGAAAATTATTATGATATTATGAATATTTAATTATATTTAATTAATTGCGAAATTGATTAAATATAAAGAATTAAATTGAAGATAAAAGTTTTAAGATTAAATTTAGAACGTAATAATATTTATTAATTTAATAATACTATATTTAGAGTTCATTTTTAAATAAATGCTAAATATTATTGTTATTTAAGTTAATAAATATTTATCAAATTAAAACGTTCAAAAATATATTAAAAAGGAAAAAAGATATTAATTTATGGAAAACATTTAAGTTCGCATGAATGAGTTTTAAATATAAGAGATTAATTTAAAAGATAAAAACATGTGAACTTGAATAAAGGTATTTTAATAAAGTACACATGAGATTAAAATTATAAATTAACTTTAAAAGCAAAGTCAAATTGGAAAGTTAAATAAAGTAATTTAACAATTCACTTAAAGTGCATGAAGGATTAATAAAAGAATATTTTAATTAAAAGGGAAATTAATTGTGCATGAATGAATTAATTAAATAAAGTAATTATTATTTTAGAGTTGTGGGGACAGAAGCCCTAAAAGGTAATTAGATTCTATATTAGAGGGTTTTGGGGTCATTATTAGGGGGAGAGGTTTTCAGGGAACACACTTTTGGAAAGGGGAGCAAAGAAATCTTTGGAAGCTTGGAAGGGTTCGGATTAGCAAGGGTTTCACCAGATTATTTGCATCAGATCAAGGTAGGGTTTGTGAACCATTCTAGAAACACTTTCGGATCTTTGTCTTCTTCGTGCTTATTAGAAATTGCTTTCTCAAATTTTATTGAATGAATCTTGCTACCTTTCTTCTGAGTCTTTTGCGATTTGATTTCTTCTAGGAATCAGGATTGAAAAACTATTTAGAAAACCTTGTTTTACTTCTGAAAGAAATTTAGTATTAAATTGAAATTTGGGTTTTGAATTAAAATGGAATTAAGAAATTTAAATTTGGAAGGGGTTTGTTTTTGGAAATGAAAATCTTAGGATTGAAAATTCGAAGGGTTCAATTTATTTTTCCTATCAGATTAATATCGTAAATGTTATTAAAATATGTATATATTAAAATAATATTGTTATGAAGTTCGTTGAGAAAAATATTATAAAATAAAGAATATAGAATTATAATACAATTCTTAAAATTTTCATATATAATAATTTATCTAAATTTATTAGAAGGGTTGTTCTTCTAATAAACAAAATTATTGAAATTTGACTTAGTTAAAAAAAATTTTAAAATAATAATAATAATAATAATAATAAAATAAAATAAATAAAAAAAATTAATTAATTTAAAAAAAAAAAAAAAAGAAAAGAAATTTTTTATAACCCTTGCCGGCGCCGTACGCTGCTGACGCAGGCTACGACAGCAGTGGTATGGTTAATAATATTTACTATTTAACCATTTGAATTATTAATGGAATTGGGAAATATTTCTATTTAGTAATCGAATAATTTAATAAATGATTAATATTACTTCTAAGTCTTGATATGTTATTATATGAACAAGAATGAGTTTAACTGCAAGGGTTAATTATGAAGGTTAACTGGAAAACTTACTTACTTGAAAACATGTATTAAAATGGAAATTTAAATCTTTAATTCAAACAAATACACGGGTGTATTGTATGTGTAATACTGAGAATCGTATACACTTGAACATACATTGAAACGCAAATTGAAACTTATATTGAAAACGAAAATTGAAACCTTTCATTAATTCAACAATATATTATCAATGAAATCCAACTGTGAGACTATGATGTTTTCTATGTACTGTCTATATTTCTTTTTGGATTTTGGTGTTGTTTAGATGTCGACCAGTCTAGTATGTAGCCTAAGTCTCCTCTGTAGATCTTGTGGACTTTGTGTATCTCTGGTGGTGTACTTATTGTATGGTGGTGTATCTATTGTTGGATGTGTTTATTATGGTTATTTACTTTCATTAATGATGATTGGTGATTCATGGATGTTGTACTTTTGACATGTGACTTTTGACTTGAGATGATTATCTTTCGTTGTCTTTATTTTATGATCTTGGTATTTGGTTTATACTTGGTTCGTGTATGATGTTTGGTTATGTGGTGTCAGTATTGGATTGAGTGTTCTTACTTTTGGATTATTTTATCTTCTTGAGTAGCATGTGTTACCTTTGAGGTAGTTTTGGCTATTAGGGGTACGTTGCCTAGGAATGTTTTATGTTTGTTTTACCATATGTGGATCGTTCATTATCTTCCCTGCACGGTGGGAGTGGAAGCCTGACTAGGTAACCACGCGGTCAGGAGGTATTGCCTTCTTACCATTTGGGCCCCCCTTCACATTGCTAGCTGTTGGATGTTTGTTGCAGAAGATGTACCTATATCATTCTTATTTCTTATCTTGGAGACTTCTTTTCTGATGATGTATATATGTTATCATGTATTATATCTATTCTCACATACCCTGCGACATGTGCAGTGGATGTTATTGATTGGATGTACTTTCATTGTATTGTTTATACTTATGCATTTGCTTATGCGATTTATGTATTTGTTATTTCTTTATGATCATGTGACATTGTACTTGAAACTTAAACTAATTAATTTAAAATTATTAAATGTGACTCAACGTAAAAGAATCCTTGAGAAATTGAAACTGTATCTGTAATTGCAAATGTGTATTTGATATGTATGTTCTTATTTCTTCCACATTAATGTTATCTTGATATTGTATAAACTTCAAAAAAAAAATAGTTCAGTAAACATTGTAACATGTTAGGTTTATTTCTCTTGGGTTCTCGAGCGGGGCGTTACATGTGGTATCAGAGCCTGAGTTTCAACATTGGGAACTCTGGGCATTATGTGTGCCATCACTTGAGCAATTAGTAAACTTACAACGTATTTAAATGACAAACTTATATTGACATCAAACTTGAAACCAAACTGTTGAACAACAAACTTTGAAATGATATAGATTCTAAACATGGAACTAGAAAACTTATAAAACTTTTTGGATTATTGGTTTATGTCGGTAGTTATGACCCTATGGTTATGATGGATTCTTAGATGTTGTTGTTGTGTTTAGGTGTTGTAGGAGAGATGACTTCTAGTTCTAGATCCATTGCTAGGGGATCTATTTCAGTATTTGTTTAAAAGATGAATGTTGGATCAATATGATTTTCGGTTTATTATTAAACTAGAATCATATTGCTCTAAGTGTGTTGTAATGTTATTAGTAGAGTCATATCCTTCTATAGGGGGGAAGGGTTCAATGGGACCCGCACAGTGAGTCCTTTAGTGTTATCATTCTTGTGGGCTTCCAGGAGTAAGCCTAATTCTAGGGGGGGTGGATGTAGTGCCTGCCCCTAATTCACATTCTATTATCATTGTCAAATTCCTTAGGCTGATTTTATGCATTGATTAGTTTTAGAGATACTAGATTTACATTATTATGATATTATTTCATGACTTTTATTACAAATGCATCGGTTATTATTGCTTAGTTGATTTCATTCATGTGTTGTTAATGATATTTTGATGATCCTAGTTAGTAAATGTGGTTTCTTTTATAAAAATGTTAACATGATGTCTTTAATGATGATTATGTTGTATTGATAGAGATGCATTATTATATGTACGCATTTGATGATACTTACCCCATACTTGCATGTGTATGGTGCACGTGTTTATTTTATCTTTCTGTCTAACGTGTTTGATGTGGTTAAGGGAGGGAGTCGTAGTCACCTGCTAGTCGGGATCTACACGATGAACCACTCCCCGCCATTGTCTGTTTAGTTTAGATATATTATATACATGTATATGCTCGTCTTTTATGCAGGATGCAGGTACCGGGCATCGACTTCCCTGAATTGCCAGGATGAGCGTGCCCTATTACAAATACTCAAATGGTGAGAATGGGAAGATAATGATCAGGTCCAATCCTAGCCATAAGCCTATAATACTTGTCCTGCAAGGAGGACTCGTAACAGACTGTCTACCCTTTTTAAAACCCGTGAGTATTTTTGTGTGTATGTTGTTTTGTGAGTGTTTGATGCATTTTCTATTAATTAAGTCTAATTAGTAGATTAAATTAATAATTTAATTTAATGGAAAATTATTATGATATGATAAATATTTAATTATATTTAATTAATTGAGAAATTAATTAAATATAAAGAATTAAATTGAAGATAAAAGTTTTAAGATTAAATTTAGAACGTAATAATATTTATTAATTTAATAATAATATATTTAGAGTTCATTTTTAAATAAATGCTAAATATTATTGTTATTTAAGTTAATAAATATTTATCAAATTAAAACGTTCAAAAATATATTAAAAAGGAAAAAAGATATTAATTTATGGAAAAGATTTAAGTTCGCATGAATGAGTTTTAAATATAAGAGATTAATTTAAAAGATAAAAACATGTGAACTTGAATAAAGGTATTTTAATAAAGTACGCATGAGATTAAAATTATAAATTAACTTTAAAAGCAAAGTCAAAGTGGAAAGTTAAATAAAGTAATTTAACAATTCACTTAAAGTGCATGAAGGATTAATAAAAGAATATTTTAATTAAAAGGGAAATTAATTGTGCATGAATGAATTAATTAAATAAAGTAATTATTATTTTAGAGTTGTGGGGACAGAAGCCCTAAAAGGTAATTAGATTCTATATTAGAGGGTTTTGGGGTCATTATTAGGGGGAGAGGTTTTCAGGGAACACACTTTTGGAAAGGGGAGCAAAGAAATCTTTGGAAGCTTGGAAGGGTTCGGATTAGCAAGGGTTTCACCAGATTATTAGCATCAGATCAAGGTAGGGTTTGTGAACCATTCTAGAAACACTTTCGGATCTTTGTCTTCTTCGTGCTTGTTGAAAATTGCTTTCTCAAATTTTATTGAATGAATCTTGCTACCTTTCTTCTGAATCTTTTGCGATTTGATTTCTTCTAGGAATCGGGATTGAAAAACTATTTAGAAAACCTTGTTTTACTTCTGAAAGAAATTTAGTATTAAATTGAAATTTGGGTTTTGAATTAAAATGGAATTAAGAAATTTAAATTTGGAAGGGGTTTGTTTTTGGAAATGAAAATCTTAGGATTGAAAATTCGAAGGGTTCAATTTATTTTTCCTATCAGATTAATATCGTAAATGTTATTAAAATATGTATATATTAAAATAATATTGTTATGAAGTTCGTTGAGAAAAATATTATAAAATAAAGAATATAGAATTATAATACAATTCTTAAAATTTTCATATATAATAATTTATCTAAATTTATTAGAAGGGTTGTTCTTCTAATAAACAAAATTATTGAAATTTGACTTAGTTAAAAAAAAATTTAAAAAAAAATAATAATAATAATAATAAAATAAAATAAATAAATAAATAAAAATTAATTTTAAAAAAAAAAAAAAAAAAAAACGAAATTTTTTATAACCCCTGCCGGCGCCGTACGCTGCTGACGCAGGCTACGACAGCAGTGGTATGGTTAATAATATTTACTATTTAACCATTTGAATTATTAATGGAACTGGGAAATATTTCTATTTAGTAATCGAATAATTTAATAAATGATTAATATTACTTCTAAGTCTTGATATGTTATTATATGAACAAGAATGAGTTTAATTGCAAGGGTTAATTATGAAGGTTAACTGGAAAACTTACTTGAAAACATGTATTAAACTGGAAATTTAAAACCTTAATTCAAACAAATACACGGGTGTATTGTATGAGTAATACTGAGAATCGTATACACTTGAACATACATTGAAACGCAAATTGAAACTTATATTGAAAACGAAAATTGAAACCTTACATTAATTCAACAATATATTATCAATCAAATCGAACTGTGAGACTATGATGTTTTCTATGTACTGTCTATATTTCTTTTTGGATTTTGGTGTTGTTTAGATGTCGACCAGTCTAGTATGTAGCCTAAGTCTCCTCTGTAGATCTTGTGGACTTTGTGTATCTCTGGTGGTGTACTTATTGTATGGTGGTGTATCTATTGTTGGATGTGTTTATTATGGTTATTTACTTTCATTAATGATGATTGGTGATTCATGGATGTTGTACTTTTGACATGTGACTTTTGACTTGAGATGATTATCTTTCGTTGTCTTTATTTTATGATCTTGGTATTTGGTTTATACTTGGTTCGTGTATGATGTTTGGTTATGTGGTGTCAGTATTGGATTGAGTGTTCTTACTTTTGGATTATTTTATCTTCTTGAGTAGCATGTGTTACCTTTGAGGTAGTTTTGGCTATTAGGGGTACCTTTCCTAGGAATGTTTTATGTTTGTTTTACCATATGTGGATCGTTCATTATCTTCCCTGCACGGTGGGAGTGGAAGCCTGACTAGGTAACCACGCGGTCGGGAGGTAGTGCCTTCTTACCATTTGGGTCCCCCTTCACATTGCTAGCTATTGGATGTTCGTTGCAGAAGATGTACCTATATCATTCTTATTTCTTATCTTGGAGACTTCTTTTCTGATGATGTATATATGTTATCATGTATTTTATCTATTCTCACATACCCTACGACATGTGCAGTGGATGTTATTGATTGGATGTACTTTCATTGTATTGTTTATACTTATGCATTTGCTTATGCGATTTATGTATCTGTTATTTCTTTATGATCATGTGACATTGTACTTGAAACTTAAACTAATTAATTTAAAATTATTAAATGTGACTCAACGTAAAAGAATCCTTGAGGAATTGAAACTGTATCTGTAATTGCAAATGTGTATTTGATATGTATGTTCTTATTGCTTCCACATTAATGTTATCTTGATGTTGTATAAAATTCAAAAAAAAAAATAGTTCAGTAAACATTGTAACATGTTAGGTTTATTTCTCTTGGGTTCCCGAGCGGGGCGTTACATCATTGCAGTTTGTTTTATGAATTATTGGTTTATCACGAAGAAGACATTTGTATTTTCGGTAAAAGGAAATTAATTTATGTATGTGCTTTTTAAGCTAAATTTAACTTGAGAATATATTAGTTCATGGAATGAATTATAATAAGGAAAAAAAATTATAATATATTTGTTGAAATTTTATTATTATAATTTTTTGTGAAGGAAGTAAGAACTACTAAAACAATTATATACAAAATAATATAGCTAGCATAACATTAAATTGACCCAAATAAAATAACAACAAAGTATACAAGGTACATTTTAATACAAATGAAGCTAGGTATAAAGTTGGAGGTGGTCCGTGTGGTTATTGTCCATGTTTGATTCATTTCCTATGAAAAAGCCAACAACTTTAATCTATTTTTTATCTCACAATCAAGTGCAACATATTAAATGCTCAAGACAATCATTGTTATCACAAGTTTGATCCTAACTATTGTAAATTTGACTTGTTGTAGATGTAGTTTATTACTATTAGTGATAAATGATCTAACAAAATGTAGTGATAAATGATCTAACAAAATGTTTAATAGTTAATTTAATCGTGTTCTAACAAAAGTCATGAATACCACTATCTTAACATAATTTCTTAGTCTTTATTAAAACCACTCACTACAAAATCTCATATCCATGCAAACATCAAAGAATCCCTAACATATAGGTAACACATGTCCCATCTAAATCTTCTTCATCTAATACAAGTCTTTGTAGATTCTAATAGAGATTATTTCTATTTTTTTAAGGGCTTTAGAGAATAGATATGTTATAGAGTGAAGCCCATCACAAGTCCATATCAATCTACCTCATCTAATGATCCATACAAAAAAAACTATCAACTTAGCACACTTAATGAAATAAATTCTACATGTTTGTAGGCTTGTTTGGCTAGGTTTTCAAGCACACCATTTCCTTCTCTTTATAACCAAGACATTTTTTTTGAGTTGATCAACCAAATTTGAGATTATTTTGAAGAGATTTTTCAACATCCAATTTGAAATTGAATTTTTTTGAAGTATTAGATAGCAACCAAAAAGACAGGGGGCTGACACCAAAGTACAAAAATGTTGAAGAATTAGCTAGAGGTTACCTCCTAGTCATCTACCCTATGCCAACTTTGAACTTCAAAAAATAATATATAACCATAGCATAATTAATAGTACTATCAGTTCTTAAACTAATATGCAAAAAAGGACTATAAAATAGACCAACAACACCAAAACAAGTCACCACTATTAGTCCCTTTAATCATCCTAAGCATATAAAATAAGACCCTATGGGGTACCAAGTTCATAGTTACGAGCATAAAAAAAGCAAAAATAAATACCAGAACTAGAGCTAGCTACCATTTTCCTGCCCATGCTTATCCTCCTTCTTTTCTTTAGGCACATCCTTATCCATATCCTCCACCTCCACCTTAATCAATTTTTCCAAGATGGTCTATAGCTAGTTCTCTGTCAGAAACCCATAGATGGATCAATTTATCTCAGTAGCTTTTCCCAGGTCCTCCTCTTTATTCACCTACATAAAGTAGAAGGTTGTGGCCATGGAGTGCATAAACTTGGTGGAGAACTCAACCAAAGTTTCAAACTTATGCCAGATACTAGTTTGATTCTCTGTCAGGTCCCTGATAGACTGCTTGAGCCCTTCAAGTCTCGCCTTACTCTGGCTATACTTTCTTTTCTTCCCAGCATCTTTGATGGTTTCCTTCCTTGGGGATGTGATATCTTCCCCCCACTTCTAGCCAAGGTAGCCTCTAGAGTGCCAAAGATATGGGAAGGACATAGAGGGCTAGGGGAACCCTTGGTGTCCTAAGGCAATCTCTTCTTTCTCATAGGTTTGGCATCACTTTCAGAAGACTCAAAGGTGGAATCATGCTTGGGGGGACTTAAATTTTTCCAACTAGAGATGTTTAGTGGTTCTCCTAGCACTTTGTGTACCCTTCCTAGTATCTGAATCTAACTCTATGAGGCTAATTTCAATGTTAGGGTCAATTTTGACCTTTGGGCTAGGGTTTTTTTTGAATTTCTTGTGGTTAGGGTTAGGGCCAAGGTCCAAGGAGACTTGGGGCGTGATAGAGGCCAGAGGGTTCTAAACCAAGAGCGACAGATTTTGGACTAGATGTTGGATAAATAGTTTGTTCATAAGCCTCTGATGGATAGGTTAGGAATTTTTACCCTCCTCATGTTTCCTCTTAGCTTTATAAACACAATCTTCCAAAAAATGTAATAACAAAAATATGAAGGAAATGTGGTTGAGATTCTTGAAGTGATTCAAAATAGGGAAGTGGTAATAATAAATTACCTAAAAGCAGTCCTCTAGGGTGATATACCACATAATTGTAGAATAGATGACATCTCAAGGCTTAGGAAGGGCTTCCCAAGAAAACCCTTCATGTAGTCGCATCGGTTCCTCCTTGAATTTGAAAAAAAATCTGCAAACTGGCTTCCTCATTAACCTTGGCTTGCCTCCACCATTTCTCTCCTTCCACAGTTATTTCTCTAACCCTATAAATGGTTTCCATTGAGATTTCAAATCTCATTCCATTGACGTTCACCTTTCTATCCTTCCAAGTTTGGAAGAGCTGCATTGAGTCAATCTCATCGTGCTTCATCATACCCTCCATATATGATAAAAGGTTGCCCTCTTATAAGTAAACCATCACTACCTTACTGGTATGGATACATTCCTCCACACCCACCAATTCAATGAAATCACTAATGCCCATGCCTTCTCCTAGTTCAACCACCAATTCTTTAGATGACATAGCCTTGTTGCAAGTTTGGCAGTTACCAAATATAAAATGAAAAGCCTCAATGATTAAAATAAAAAGGTAGTGCATAACCATCAATATTCTACAAGGTTTCCAAAAAAAAAAATCCACCCTCCATGACATGTGTGAGTGATCTCTTTCCATCCGTAAATGGTTCCCGCTAGCTATAGTTTGTGTGAGAATTCAACAACTTGTCACTTTGATCATGAATAGGCCATTCTCTATATCTCACTAAATCTAACCTCTATGTCCTTTTTTGGCAGTAATCAAGACTCATAGAAGTTGAAACATTAATATGTATCATCATACAATATTTCAAAACAATCCCTTTATGGAGCTCATTTTCCTCATAAAAAATGAAAGTCAACTAATAGTTTTGATTATCCATATGGCATTTTTGAAAGTGCACTCCCTTTCTACCACAACTTGTGTTGAGGAAGGCAACAATATAATGTCCTCCCATTCAACTAATATCATGACACCATGGTCAAATTTGGTCAGCTCATCCACTACGCCATTCCCTTCTTGATATATGTGAGCCATGTGAATCTCATGGTAATCTTCCATCAACCTTCTAATTTCATCAATTATGACTTCAATCAACTAGTTGCATTGACCCTCACCCTTACTAGCCTTAATGATAAGCATAGAGTTACCCTCAATGGAAAGCTTATTGATTCCTTGAGCTCTCACAATTCTCAACCCCCACAAGAGCACTAGTACTTTAGCTTCATTGTTAGAGCCTCCTCCATAGTTTCTAGTATAGGTAGCCACCATATTTCCCATACTATTATGAAGGACACCTCCCACTACAATGCTGCTTATCATGATCGAGCCATAAAAATTTAGTTTGAATCAAGACTCAGGGGGTGGGTGCCACACCGTCTTCTTTCTAGCCAAGATTTTTGAATTGTCAAATTATGCCACAATTGAATCAACATTCTAAGCTAATGCCCATTTCATATCTAGTCCACCCAGGGGGTTCAGAGGTGGTGGCTTCCAACACCAAATCCTATTGCATTCTTTTAGGATCCTGATAATCTATTGGGCCACCTCCCAATCGGTAGTGGTTTGTACCCTAAAAATCCTATTGTTGCTCTCATTCCAAATTTGCCAAGTTACATATTGGGGGATAATCGACCATTATTTCTAAGGCATGGATGAGAAGCTAGACCATCCCAATGAATAAATTACTTCAACTCACTCTCCATACACCACTAGACTTCCCATGAGACAAGGACTTCTCTCCAAACATTTTTGGAAAAGGGGTAGTGGATAAGTAGGTGTGGAATAGATTCCACATCTTGGAGACATAAAATGCAATAGTTAGTAAGTCGACACCCTCCATACTTGAGGTTATCAATACTGAGGATTGATCCATGCAAAGTTGTCCACCAAAATAAGTTTATATTTGGTAGGATCCAAGGGTTCCAAGCTTTTCTCTAGTTAGCTTGGGCCACCTCTCCCATCATATAATAGAGATAAGAAGACTTAAGTGTGAACTCCCCCCCAAGGATGTGAGTTTCCACACTAAGGAGTCCTCAACTGGGGTGAGGGGGATCTTATAGGTATGGAGAAGGTCCTATTGCTCCTAAGCAAGCCCCAACTCTGTTGGCTCAAGATTATGGAAATTAATCCATTGGCTATTAGGGGTGGTAAAGTTTCAAGTTCGAGGGCCATACAATCTAGTACACATATCATGTAGAGGTAAGAACTTAGTATGTATAAGGGGCTTATCATGAATCCATTGATCTTCCTAGAAGTCAATAAAAATTCCATTCTCCATAATCTAGTGATGCCACATTTTCAAGATCTTTCCATTGTCAACCAAATTGTTCCAAATCTTGGAGACTTGGGGGAGATCGTGTCCCCAAGGGAATTAGTGGGGAAACAATCTTCCAAGATATTTATTCTTTATATGTTAGGATTAAACCATAGATGAAATAACAATTAAAAGCAAATATAACCAATAATAGAAAATAATAGATCACACAAAAAGGAACACAAGGCACCAAAATTTAACGTGGTTCACCCAATCCATGGGCTACACCCACCAAACAGAAAGTCCAATATTTTTATGATCCAGTGATTACAACTTAACTACAATCTATAATCCCTTACAGCTCAATACCGCCACAAGAACCAATTTTGCATCACATCTTATGAAACAATCCCTAACCCTAAGCCCTTTTATACAAGTATTTAAACCACTTTAAGGTTATAATTACATGTCGATCAAATTTTTTGATAAAATAGGGCCCAACTTTTTTTTTTTGGGGACAATGCCCCAAACCCCAAAGAATTTATGAAGTATGTATAGTACTTTCCTGATCAGTCACCATAATCTAACAATCTCCCACTTGGGGACTGATCAAGCTCCATACTAAACAACAATCTCCCACTTGGAGACTGATCCTATAGCAATACTGCTACCACATGGGGCTCCCACTGGATCAAACCACCCTGGACTCTACTATTCTTTTATTCATATTCAATCTAGAAGACCAACTTAAGCTAAAGAGGAGTTCAACTTCACCCTTGTTACTACCTTTGTCAACATATCTGCTGGATTGTCATTGGTATGTATCCTCTCCAGCTTTAATTGTCCATCCTCCAAAATTGACTGAATAAAATGGTACCACAATTGTATGTGTTTGGTTTTTGAATGCAGAGCTGAATTCTTTGCAAGATGAATGGCACTTTGACTATCTGTCAACAAATAATTTTCCTTATGAGGATGTCCCAATTCTTTCAATAAGAACTAAAGACATATCATCTCCTTGGTTGCCTCTATAGCAACTACATACTTTTCCTCTATAGTGGATAAAGCATTAACCTTTTGTAACCTAGAAACCCAGCTCATGGCTGCCCCACCAATAGTAAAGATGTAAATTATAGTACTCTGCCTGGTACAAATATCCCCTACCAAATCTGAGTCAACATAGACCTATAAATCAATAGTAGAGCACCCAACGTGTAAACACTTATTGGATGTTCCTCTCAAATATCTAAAATCCATTTGATTGCATTTCAATGCTCAATTCCTAGATGACTCATATACCTGCTAACAACTCCCACTACATGTGCAGTATCTGACCTAGTACATACCATAGCATACATCAAGCTTCCTACAACTGAAGCATAGGGTACCTTAGACAACTTATCTTTCTCTTCTTGTGTTTTGGGACACATCTCCTTAGTTAATTTTAAATGACCAGGTAAAGGTGTGCTAATAGCTTTAGCATTCTCCATAGAGAAACATTGCAACACCTTCTCAACATAATCAACCTGAGATAGCGTCAATGTTCTATTTTTCCTATCTTTTCACATCTTCATACCAAGGATTTGTTTTGCTGCCCCCAAATCCTTCATAGCAAATGCATATGCTAATTGGCTTTTTAGCCCCTTAATGTGATCCATGTTAGACCCAGCTACAAGCATATCATCAACATATAAATATAAAATAATGTAGCTACCATCATCCAACCTCTTAAAGTAGACACGATGATCTAAATGACATCTACTATAACCATGCTCATCCATAAAACTATCAAATTTCGATACCATTGCCGAGGTGCTTGCTTCAAGCCATATAAACTTTTCTTCAATTTGCACACTAAGTTCTCCTTACCTTTGACCAAAAATCCCTATGGTTGAGCCATATATATCTCTTAATCACAATCACCATGAAGGAAGGCTATTTTAACATCCAGCTACTCTAAATGTAAATCTTTAGTAGCCACTAGACTTAAAATAGTATGGATAGAAGTTATTTTAACAACAGGAGAAAATATCTCATCAAAATCAATTCCTTTTTTATGTGCAAATCCTTTTACAATTAACCTGGCTTTAAATCTTTTCTTAACTCCATCCTCTTCTTTTAACCTGTAAACCCACTTATTCTATAAAGTTGTTTTACTTGCAGTTAACTTGCACAAATTCCATGTCTTATTCTTCAACAAAGAGTCAATTTCATCTTTCATTGCAGACTCCCACTGAATCTTAGTATCCACCTACATAGCTTCATCATAACTCTCAGGTTCACTAGCATCAGTAAGTAAAATAGAACACAAAGAGGGAGAAAATCTTTGTATAGGTCTACTTTGCCTTGTTGACTATCTAAAATTCACTAGTGCGTGTCATATTTGTTGTTGTGGTTGTTGCACATCATGAAGAATGGCTGGAACATTAGCTTTTGGAGTATCATCCAACACTACATAATCATCTTCTTTCTTCTCATGTTACTGCAATAGATCTTTGTACAACACTTTCTTATTGAATATGGCATCCTTACTTCTTACAATTTATTGATTTTCAAAATCTCAAAGCCTATAACCAAACTCATTAATGCCATATCCATGAAATATACATTTGTTTGACTTAGCTTCTAGCTTGGTTCTATTTTCAAAATCTATGTGAGAAAATGCTTCACAACTAAAGGTTTTGAGAAAAGAGTAACTCACCTTCTTACTAGTCCATGCCTCCTTTGGAATACCATAGCCCAAAGGAGTATTGTGATCTCTATTAATCAAATATACAATAGTATTCACAACCTCCACCCACATGTGTAAGGGCAACCCAACATGCAAGCTCATGCTCCTTGCACATTCCATTATAGTCCTATTCATGTGTTCAACACTCCATTTTCTTGTGGAGTCCTTGGAACAATTTTTTTTCTATGAATACCATTAGTGGAGCAATAATATTCAAATTCATGACTGCAATACTCACCACCATTATTAGATCTGAGACATTTTAATTTTTTACCAGTCTCATTTTCATCCAAGCATTTCCATTTCTTAAAAGTTTGAAATACATTAGATTTATGTGTAAGGAAATAAACCCATACTTTTCTAGTTGCTGTTATCATTTTTTACGCCCCTGCCAAGATTCAAATTTCAAATGTCCAGTCCATCCAACGGCTAATTCCCAAAGTTAATATTATTTTAATGCTTGAGAAACATCAAAAAATTTAAGTGATCAAAGTTCATAAAAAGTTTCTGTGGCTCGCAGGTTCTCCATCGTTAGATCTGGGGATATCGACAGTTGGCACTATCTTGCCATCAAAAGTTGCACGGTGGATACCATAGTAACATAGTGCCCTATCAAACATGTCCGGTGGGTCCAGTTCGCAAGATAGGTCATCCAAGGTTCTTTGGCGGGACGAAAAAGTTTATGCGGCATTGTGAGCGCTATGTCACTATCGTGCGTTGGCCGGAATAATGCCATAGCGACATGGCGCCCGATTGTGAGCAGAGTTTTATGGTGTTTGTGGGCCCCAGTTTCATGGCGAGCGGTCATTTTCATGGGCTAGAGATGAGAAATGCCGGTGGGGCGCCATGGCACCATCGAAAAACTCACGAGATTTTTGATGGCGACATAGCGCCTAACAAAAAGTTTGCCATGAAGAAGAACTTTAGACAAGTGAGTTGGGTTCCATTTCATACTTCATTTGCCCAATTGAAAGGGTCCTCGATCCACGCTAAAAAATTAGAACATGCCACATTTGTGAGGAAGAGCTACTCAATGGGTCGAGGTAGTACAATTCACCAGGATGATGTTACATGGACCAGTGTGGGGTCGCCACATGTATTATGGGGCCAAGATTTCCAATGTGATCAGTAAGATTAGGGCAGGTCTTTCATGGCCATTGGATCGACGCAGATCAATGATTGGCACTATCTCACCATCGGAAGTTGCACAGTAAATATGTTAGCGACATAGTGCCTTTCTGTTGCATGTCTGGTGAGTCCCAAGTGTGCCCTGTCAGATATCAACGAGGATTTATCAGACATTTGGCACGTGGTCAGTTCCTATTGATTGATACACTGAGAGGTAAGATCTATCTTGCTCGCTGTCAAATCAGTTTAGATCAACAACGGGCACTATCTTGCTATGGAGAACTACAAGAATTTTAGCCATAGCGACATAGCGCCCTTTTGCCACGTGGATTAGCGGAGCCAAGTCTCGCCAAGGTATGTGTGCCAAGTATTGCCAAGTGTCATTTGAGTGTGGTGCGGTTGTTGAGGTGGCACCAGGTATGATGGGCCCAGGGTAAGAACAACATAGTAGTACAACAAGTCTTCATGATCGTCCGATTTAAGGCAGATCAACGGTTGGTGCTATCTCGCCATCGAAAGTTGCACGGTGCATGCCATAGCGACATAGCACCTTGATGACATGTGTCTTGCTGGATCAGCCAAGGTTGATGGTTAATGGCTGGCAGTTAGTGTAATCATCACAGCTAGAATTGAAGGGTGGCACGGTTAGTTGAATAGAAGTTCACCACTAGGCACTATGGCACTATCACAAATTTTAAGTATTTTTCCCATAGCGACATAGCGCCCAGTCAATAAAAGGAGGGTGGTCAACCGCAGAAAGACTTCCTAGGTGGCAAAATGAAAAGAGGTGATTGGCCTGCATGGCCCAATTGGCTTGTGGGACTAGGTTGACTCACTAATCCTGCTAATTCATGAACCAAAAATGAAGGTAATCGATTTTGTTGTGTGATTTGATCTTCATGATCAATCCCGACCTACTCGGAATGAATGCAAAATGAAGAGGAACACTCCACCGTCTCAGTCGATCCATCTACCTGGTTAGAACATCAATGGCACCATTTTCTATCCTCTCAAAACACCTTTTGTGACAAAGATCAGATTTTCTTCAGACCCCCATGATTGTTCTCTACAGGACTTAATGGCAGGTAGCTACGAAGTCACTTTAGTTGGAAAAGATCTCAATTATACCTGAACTATAAAGGAAAATTTTGTAGATTTTGTTAGGGGGACCTTCTCTCTGATTTATCTCTGCTATTGCTCTGCAATTTAAGTGTAAATTCCCATGTGCCTCTGAATTGTATGATTCTCTACTTATCTCCTTCAGCCATTGGTATGAAAGTGCAAGAACTCTTTGCCTTTGCCATTATTTTGTGATGATTTGTAATCTACATGACTGTATCTTTTATGGCTTGTGAATGATATATAAGTGAACCTCTTCCTTGTATCATTTATCTTAGTTTTTTGATCTGTATGTGGTTATTTGATCAAAGCAAGTCTGGATGTGTATATCCTTAGTTTCATTCTAGTCCAGTAGCACATGTATGGGTAGGGATTGGTCTGAGTACTCTATTTTGGTGCATCACCTCTTTAGATTAGACTAGGTAGATTTGCTTTCATGCTCCCCTTCTCCCTTTTCTTCTCCAAGAGTAGTTAGGTGCACCTTGATAGTAAGAGGAAGTCGGCCTTCTCTGGAGACTCAACCTCATAGTTCAAGTCCCACAGCTTGGAGGTTGTTTCCATTGTTTCACTAGGTTGTCCTCGCGCATAGGCCTTGGACAAGGGTGAAAACCTAAGTGACAACAGTTGCATCATCAATAAATGTAACATACTAATGAGAGCCATCAAGGAAAGACACCTGAGCTGGTCCCCATACATTGGTATGCACAAGCTCTAATTTCTCCCTTTTATTTTCCTTCCTAGTCTTTACAAAACTCACTCTCTTTTATTTTCCATACACACAACTTTCATAGAAATCCATATTAACACATTTTAGACCTAGTAAAACTTTCTTTGAATGAAGTACTTTCATACCTATCTCACTCATATGCCAAAGTCTATTGTGCCACAATATTGTATCAAAATCTACAGCAACTATTTGTTCTCCTTGCTCAACTGCAATAATTGTTCTTGAACATTCATTTTTCTTTGAAATAATTAAAGTAGAAGGAACAATATGACTTGTACAAATATATAAGGTGCCTACTTTGAAACCTTTTTCTACTACAAGGGAACCTTTTGAAACCTTCCAATTTTTATCATAAAAAGTAACTACACAACCCTCATCACCGAGTTGCCCTACTGAAATTAAATTCCTACTCAGTCTTGGAACATGTCTTACCTCATGTAGTAGCCAATGATTCCCATTCTACAACTTAATCTTAATTTTTCCCTTTCCAACAATTTGATAGGATCCATTATCCCCCGAATAAACAAGCCCAAAATCCCCTTGGACATAATCAATGAAATAACCTCTATGAGGTGTAGCATGAAATGAAGCACTAGAATCTAAAACCCATGAATCATCAACACTTTCTAAAGATAGAAGCAAAGAATCCTCTTCGAATTTGTTACTATTGGTGTAAATAATTATTTACTTATTACACTTACTTATGTTTACTTAGGTTAATGCATTATTTAATTATTTTTCATTATTTTAAGTGGGACACTTAGGAGTTTGTGTACTCGCACTGAGTTACACAACTCTAACTATGCACATGGTGTCTACAACATAGGAGTATGCATCATTTACTGAGTTGTCATCTTGATAACACAATTATCTACACTCCTCATTTAGCACATGTTGTCTACACCACTAATTTGCATGCTACACCATTGTAGGCTTATCCTCACATTATCACACTTAATCTCGTGCTCAGTAGAGGATAATCCATATCTAGTGGACATGTGCCTGGTTGTATGACATATCATGATGTTGACTTCTATGCATTCTAGAAGTTCTCCTGAGGCCTTTATATATAGGCACTCCTAGTGTAATCTCAAGTTAAATATTGAATGAATATTGTCATCTTAATCATACTATATCTATTTTGGTCTATTGTGTGCTTGTGTTGAGTTCTTTAGTTCTTGGGTGAATGTTGGCCTAAGCCAAATTCTTACATGGTATCAGAGTTGAGGGAGATTCTCTACACATAGCCATTTGAGACCGTTCATGCTTCAGCACCTCGAGATGAATCTAGAGGATCCGTAGAAATTGGGAGTGTTTAGAGCCAGATCTAACCTCATTGTTGCATTTAGAGAGTCAATTTGGTGAAGATCGACTATAAATTTGCCTATGTTGGGTGAAAGTTGATTGTGAGGCAATTTTTTTTTGTAAATTGAAACTCGGAGGCCCCAATTTTTATTTTGGGTATGGTCATTTTATTGATATGATTTTTTTCTTTTCAGCTATGAATTTCTATGTTATTTTCAGAATAATTTTTTTCGTCAATTCTACAAGCAAACAATTTTTTTCCCAAACTAGGTAGTGACACCCCGACTCAGCTCTGTAATTGATGGAATATTTGTATTAATTTTTGTAGGGATATTCCTTTAATCGGCAAGTCATTAATCCCTTGGCCGTACCTCTAAAAATCCACAGAGGTGATACCTGTGACAACAACAAATAGATGCCACATTAACCCTCAGCCCTAGTGAATCACATCACTAGCACTAGAAACTTTAATTTTCGACCAAGCCTTCCCTTCATCGGCGATGAGATATTGAAATTTGTGTGCATGGACATTTCACTTTAAATAGCACTTAAAGTGCAGATCCCATCCATGTGGGATTAAAACCCACAAAATTTTGGCAACGAATCTTTCGGCAGGTGGAAGTATATTCTGGCATCTATTGCAACTATCCCTAGTGCACACAACATGATCTACCTGGTGCCACGAGGCACCCATGATGATAGTCCTCACTCCACACGGACAGAGTGCTGCCCACCCACCTCAAACATGCGACGGATATTCAATCATGCAACCTGCAAACAACTGTGACATGTAGGACATCCTGCCAAGTCATTGCCTAGTCAGTAGTGACATCCACATCTAGTCAGCACCCACATGGTAATCCAGTCATACTGCCACAAAATTTTTTTTCGTACTGTCCATATAGTATAGATAACAGCTCATCTAACATCATCCCAACCTACCAGTACAGTGACATCATCATTTCATTATCTTAAGCTTGACAGCCATCTGGATGTCAAAACATGCCAAATTTTAACTGTTGCGATAGTCGTATGACCATCAAATTTAATGTCATATTTCAGTAATGCAACCCCTCTCCAGATTCATTTTAGTTTTTTCAGTGTAACTTCAGGAGGCCATAACTCAAACATTTGGACTCCAAATTAGGTGTAATTTTTTATGAAATTGGGTAGAATTTCTTAAATTTTTCAATGGTGTAGCTATTTTCTAGTTTTGGTCCAAGGATTGTTCAAAAATTACATTTTTTGATGATTGTACCTACATAATCCTATATGTTGCAACTTCAAATGCTCTGTACAGGCACATCTAGAGTCAAAAATAGGTTCCATTTTTTTTTGAAAGTCTATTTTTTTTGTCTGCTTTCCAGATCTGCTATCAAATTGTAGGGTTTTGTGGACAAATTGTCAATTTTAGCAATAGGGCCTTTCTTTGCTTTGTAATGCTTCAGAATTGTAACACATTGTAAAGTTTCAAAAATGTACTCCATTAAGAGATTGTAACATGAAAAATTAGAAGTCCACAAAGACCAAAATTGGCAAGTGGCCCATTATAATCGCACTACTGATAAACTACCCAAAGCATCTATTTTGGGGGGTTTCTTGATTTAGTGAAAAGGGAGGGTGTTCTTGGTGTTGTGTTCTCTCTTTTTTGCACTTTTCTTTCATTTTTTCCATTAATGGGCAACTTTAATTTTCCTAGTTTAACTCCTCATAACTATGCTTCATGGTCAATCAAAATGTTTTATCAGTTAATGCATAATGGAGTTTCACAATATGTAGATGACACTCTTGCTAAACCAACAGGTGATAATGTTTTAGCAAGTGATATTTTTGATTGGGTTGCAATGGACAGGAAAGCCCTAGGTGATATATGTTTGGGGGTAGATGATAAGACCATGTATCAAATCAATAAATGTACTACATCCAAGGAAGCTTGGGATACCCTCAAAAGCCTATATGCTAAAGTGTCTAAAGAGCATGTGTTCAAAATCAAAGATGAGCTTGTATCCTTAGATCCTAAGTCATATGACTCCATACAGGATTTCATCATCAAGGTGCATGAACTAAGGACAAAGATTATTGATTGTGGGAGTTCTATTAAAGATGACAGACTGATCTATCTCATTCATAACAAGCTGCCATCAGAATATTCCACATTCGTATCTTCTTTTAACACATCAAAGACTACATTAGGGTTTGCCTACAAGAAAGTCACTTTTGATGAATATGCTAAACTATTGGATGATGAAGAAAAGAAGTTAAAATCAATTGGGATTCTCAAATCACCTTAGTCCAAAGCATTGGTGGAAAATGAGGGTTCTCAAAATTCAGCTAGACAATCTTCAAATAAAGGAAAGGGTAAGAAGAAATTGATGCAGAAGCATCCTAGGTTGCCTTGTTATGCTGATCATTTTTGTTCATTCTATAGTTGGTGCTGAGTTAGTTAGTTGGTGCTGAGTCATTGTAGCACCCTTCATGTGCCGAGTTACCCAGTTGATGCTGAGTGCTAGTTTCTAGTTGATGCTGAGTACCAATTTCCTAGTGGTTGCCGATTTATCTAGTGGTTGTCAAGCTGTCTATTTTGGGTTCTTAGTGGGAGCCGACTTGTGTATTTAATTTTGATCATGAATTTGATGATAGGATCTTGTGTCGGCCTTGCTCTTATGTAATCTTCTAGAATGTTCTGTAAGCCATTTTGGAAAGTATAAATAGAGAGTTTAGGATTAGAGTTAAGTAAGTTTTGAAGATGAAGTTTTAGAGAAGCTTTTGGGAAGAAGATTAGAGAGTAGAACTGAAAGTGCAAATTTGCAGTTGGATCTTTGAATGTGAATGTATTTGTAATTGGCCATAATCTAGAAGGCCTCAAAGCTAGGCATGTATGAAGATATTTTGATGAATCAATAGAAGTATTTTCTCTTCTCTCTCCTTTGGTTGTTGTTCCTTGTGTTTGCTTCTATTGTGTTAACTCTTGCAGGGTGGTTTGGATAGCTGGGTGAGCCATTGGCCCTAGTCTTTCATCCTCTTGCCTACATCAGTTGGTATCAAAGCTTGAGGTTTGTCCTTATGGAGATTAGATCATGTAGAACCTTGATTTGGATTTGGTTGTAGGGTGGCAGATCTACAGATTTGACCTGTAACTTACAGAGGGTTATGATCTTGCAGGAATCTGATTTGTAAAGATGGTTCATGGTAGAGGAAATAATGTTGATAATGCTATATTGGATTAGTTGAGACAAATTGTAGCCAAATTAGATGCTGTGGAGATAGTCCAGAGGAGAGGAGCACATCTTGATAATGTAAGTGATGATGAAGTAGTAGCACCAAACCCTAATCAAGAACCTGAAGAAGACCAAGATAAAGCAAGATTGTTGAGAGTATTGTCTAGAGCACATTCAAAACCTATTGTAGAAGTTGTTCCTTATGATGGAAAATTGGACACCAATGCTATGTTGAATTGGATCTTTGATATGGAGAAGTTCTTTGAGTATGAAAATACTCCTAACAATAGAAAGGTGAAGATTGCAGTCACTAGGCTAAAAGATCATGCATCACTATGGTGGGAGCACTTGCAAACTAATAGACAAAGGGGAGGAAAGGAGAAGATCAGAACTTGGCCAAAGATGGTGAACAAGGTAAAGAACAAATTCCTTCCTGCTGATTACCAAGTTAGGTTTTTGAGAAAGATGGAAAATTTGAAACAAAAGGACCTGATTGGAAAAGAATATACTAATAAATTCTATAGATTAGACATCAGATCTAAACATGTGGATGATGATGTTGAGAAAATTGCAAGGTACATTAATGGATTGAGATCTAGAATACAAGATGAGATAAGTTTTGTGAAGCTGGAAAGTGTAGAAGAAGCATATCAATATGCCTTGAAAGCTAAGGAGATCTTGACAAAGAAGCATGAACAAAGACAGAGAGGTAGAGGTGGTAGATTCGAGAGAGGCAGAGGTAGATCTTATGGAGAAAGTGGTATATCTGATAGTTTTTTGCAGGATAAAGGAAAATCTGAATGGAAGAATGATGACAAAGGCAAGACTAGATGGAAAAGTGGTAATTCTTACCGAGGAGGCACTAATTCTTACTGAGGAAGAGGTAATTCTTATTCTAGAGGTGGATTTCATGGTAATTATTTTAGATGTGGCAATGAAGGGCATAGATCCTTTGAATGTAGATCTTCTGAAGGTGGGCAACATAATAGAAATGCTATGATTCAAGAAGACATTGAGATTTCACCAAGTGGACCTGAGGCTGGAAAAAATTTGATGGTGAGAAGAACCTTATGCAATAAGGGAAGTGATGAGGAACCTATTTTAAGGAGAAGTCTTTTCAAGACAAGATGTAAGATGGCTGGAAAATGCTGTAAAGAGATCATTAATAGTGGAAGTTCTACAAATATGGCATTAGAAGAGCTAGTTACAAATTTGTAGTTATAGAGGCTAAAACATCCCAAACATTATCATGTTTCATGGATCAAAGATGAGCATAAGATATTGGTAAGTGAGCAATGCCTTGTGAAGTTCAAAATTGCACATTACTTTGATGAAGTTTTGTGTAATATTATGCCCATGGATTGTTGTCATATTTTGTTAGGTAGACCTTGGCAATATGATAGATATGCTATACATAATGGAATATTGAATCAATATAATCTTTGGGTAAATGGAAAGGAATGAACATTGTTGTCTTTGATCGAAAGTTGAGATGAGGTTAATTGTACTGCTATAAAAATTTGCATGGTTAATGGGAAACAATTTGAAAAGGAAGTGAAGAAGAATCAGGTTTGTTTTGCTATAATTCCAAGAAAACTGAGTTTTGTCAATGGAGACTGAGTGCTAGAAAAAATGTTAACTGAGTTCCAGTCAGTGGTGACCAAGTGACAGATGGTAGTATTGACCAAGTGCCAGGAGAAATTGTAGAGTTTCTGAATGAATGTAAAGGCATTATTGTTGAAGATATTCCTGATGGTTTACCTCCTATAAGAAGTATAAGTCATTGTATGGATCTGATTCCTAGAGATGGTTTGTGAAACAAAGCACCATATAGTTTAACACCTGCAGAGAATGAAGAACTTAATAGACAAGTGCATAAGTTGTTGCAGAAACGTTTGATCAGACAAATTTTGAGTCCATGTGTTGTACCTATTGTATTAGTACCTAAAAAAAAAAAAGAATGGAGAATGTGTACTGATTCTAGAGCCATTAAGAAGATAACAGTGAAATATAGGTTTCCTATGCCAAGGATGGATGACATAATGGATTGTTTGAGTGGAGCAAAGTATTTTACCAAGATTGATTTGAAGAGTGGCTATCATTAGATTAGAATCAGAGAAGGTGGTGAATGGAAGACTACTTTCAAGACAAAAGATGGTTTGTATGAATGGTTGGTTATGCCTTTTGGTTTGACTAATGCACCTAGTACTTTCATGAGGTTGATGAACGAAGTTTTGAAAAGATTCTTTGGTAAGTTTATGATTGTTTATTTGGATGATATTCGGATATTAAGAAAAACTAAGGAAGAACATCTTCATCATATTAGACAAGTATTGCAGAGGTTGAAAGAGGAAAAGTTGCTGATTAATCTGAAAAAGTGTTCTTTTATGCAATAGGAGATTGTGTATTTGGGATTTGTGATTTTAGCTGACAGATTGAGGAAGATGAATAGATATTGGATCAGAGAGTTGGAAAGAGTACAAGAGGGAAAGATTACTATGAATATTTGGTGAAGTGGAAAAAAAGACCTATTGAAGATGCTTCATAGATTTCTCAAATTGAGTTGGATTTAGCTCAGGTTGGGACATCTCAATGATTCAGCAGAATCATTTTTTTCAACTCCAGTTGTTTAATGGAGGAGCATCCTGGGTTGCCTTGTTATCTTGCTCATTTTTGTTCATTCTATAGTTGGTGCCAAGTTACTTAGTTGGTGTCGAGTCACTGTAGCACCCTTCATGTGTTGAGTTATTATAGCAATCCTTCATGTGCCAAGTTACCTAGTTGATGCTGAGTGATGCTAAGTGCCAATTTCTAGTTGATGCCAAGTGCCAGTTTCCTAGTAGGTGTCGAGTTGTCTATTTTTGGTTCTTAGTGGGAGCTGACTTGTGTATTTAATTTCTATTGTGAATTTGATGATAGGATCTTGTGTCAGCCTTCCTCTTATGTAATGTTTTATAATGTTCTATAAGACATTTTGGCAAGTATAAATAGAGAGTTTAGGCTTAGAGTTAAGTAAGTTTTGAAGAGAGGAAGTTTTAGAGAAGCTTTTGGGAAGAAGATTAGAGAGCAAAATTCAAAGTGCGAATTTGTAGTTGGATCTTTGAATGTGAATGTATTTGTAATTGGTTGTAACCCCGAAGGTCTCATAGCTGGGCATGTATGAAGATATTTTGATGAATCAATAGAAGTATTTGCTCTTCTCTCTCCTTTGGTTTTTGTTCCTTCTATTTTCTTCTGTTGTGTTAACTCTTGCAGGGTGGTTTGGATAGCTTGGTGAGCCATTGGCCCTAGTCTTTCATCCTCTTTCCTGCATCAAAAATGGAAGAAGGAAAAATCTGAGGATGCAAAAAAGACAACACCACAATCCAATCAACAAGGAAAGTCCTCAAATTCCAACAAGAAAGGGAACAACAATAAGGAGAAGTGTGCTTATTGCAAGAAATCGGGTCATGAAGAGCATGAGTATTATCTTAAAAAGATTGATGAATTAACCAACATCATGAAGAAACATAATGTTCCATTGCCTAATGCTTATAAGGAGAAAGGATCATCTTTAGATTCAAAGGGCAAAGGGCAAGCACTCATGGCTAATTCCAACCCTTCAAAGGAATGGATATTTGACTCAGGTGCCTCTTATCATATGGGTTCTTCAAAGGAGGATTTTTCTTCATTGAATCACTCAAAGGTACCACACATCTTCATGGGGAATGATAGTAAAATGGAAGTTGATGGAAAAGGAAATGTGGAGATGGAAAATGGAGAGTTTCAAGAGGTTCTCTATGTTCCAAACCTAAGTTTGAATCTCCTCTCAATCTACCAAATCACTCACCTTGGAGATGGATGTAGAGTTGAATTCTTTCCAGACTTAGTAAAAGTGCACAGTCTTATAGACAATTCCTTGGTTGTAGTAGGGAAAGTGGATGATAACAAGAGATTGTACTCTTTCTCTCATTTTGTGCCTAAGTCTCCTTCAAAAGCCTTGTTATCTTAATCCAATTCAAACATGCAATTATGGCATGAGCGGTATGGTCATCTTGACTACTGCTATCTTCAACAACTTTGCACAAACTAAATGGTGAAAGGTCTACCTCAAATTGAGTTTTCCAAAGGTGAATGCTCAACAGATTCAGTGGATATGCATCCACAAGGGAAGTTATAGAGAGGGAAGTCTTCTAGAGCAACACGTGTTTTACAAATGGTTCACATGGTATTAGCAGGTCCTTTTGCATTCAACCAGGGATGCTACATACTTACCTTTGTTGATGACTTTTCAAGGTTCACTTGGGTCTACTTTCTACATAACAAAAATGAAGTGTTGGACACATTTATAGACTTCAAGACTCATGTAGAATAGAAATCCAAGAAAGCCATCAAAGTACTCCGTATGGATAATGGAAGCATGTATGTGAACAAAAGACTTTCAAAATTTTGCAGACATGAGGGAATTGATCTACAAAATCCACCAGCTTTCAATCTGCATAGGACAGATGTTGCATCTTTGAGGATTCACACTCTTAAGTCTATGGAAAGTTGCATGGTTCATGCCAAGTCTCTAGATCCATCATTAGAAGTTGAAGCAATCTCCAGTGCCACTCACATTCTTAATCATTCTCCTCATCCAGACTTAGATGGGAAAACTCTTTTTGACGCATGGTATGGTAGAAAACCTATTGTGACACACTTCAGAGTCTTCGGGTGTCCTGCATAGGCAAAGAGATCTTCCAAGGGATGCAAGGCACAATCATCTCGGCCTTGTACCTTCATTGGTTATGAAGATGGTGTGAAGGCATAAAAACTTCTAGATCTTGAGACACATCAGATATTTGTGGAGAAGGATGTAAATTTTGAGGAAAGATCAAAAAGCTTGTCCTCTACTCCTCTTCACACATCATACAATGTGGAAACTGATAGTGATTTCAGCGATAGTGCTTCAACAGATTCAAACATGTGGGGTTCTATCAACAGTTACAGTGAGAGGTCACTTCATCAGTTCAATCCACATGCATACATCACCATAATGATAGGTCTAGAACAATAGGATACATCTAGTCTTCCAGATATTGGTTCAGTGACAAATTTGGGGGACAGTATTCATGATCTGCCTCTTCTTCTTGATGCAGAATTACCTTCTTTAGTTGTCATGAGGGTTCAATCCGACTCTCTTTTTTATTCTCTACATGATTAGTCCTCATAGGTTGAAGTGATTGTGGATACTTATGATCAACAATTGTAGCAGGGTTCTTCATCAATTGCAGAGACAAATAGTTCTTCAGGATTGGTTCTTTAGCCAGTTGAGCAGGTTTCAAAGACATCACTTATTCATGGGATTCTTTCCACACACAATGGAAGCATCTCATTTGTACCTTTGGCATTGTTTCTTCCTAAGGGGAGGAACACCATTCTGTAGTCTTGGATCAGCTTCTTCATCAGAGCAGTCACTATTTGGCATTCTTCTTTGGGAGGCAAGGAGCCTATTCTACCTCTCTTCCTCTTCTCATCATTCTCTTATGTATATACTAGATGTATGTTGTAATGGGGGGGTCTTGATTACTCCATCCATCCATGCATCCCTATTTATCCCTCTTTTAGGGGGAGGGTTTTTCCCATGAGGTCTTGCCTCTTTCCCTGCTTTATGGGAGATTGCATATCATTATGTACATGGGTACCTAACATGGCCTAGTAGCCGGGACCCATATTGCATTTCATCCTAGATTTCGTAAGCTTAAGGGCATTCCCCTAAGTTGCACTTAAGGGGGGGTGTTGGTGTAAATAAGTATTTACTTATTACACTTACTTAAGTTTATTTAGGTTAATGCATTATTTAATTATTTTTCATTATTTTATTATTATTTTAGGTGAGACACTCAGGAGTTTGTGTACTCTCATTGAGTTATCCAACTCTAATTATGCACATGGTGTCTACAACACAGGATTATGCATCATTCACTAAGTTGTCATGTTGACAACACAGTTATCTGCACTCCTCATTTAGCACATTTTGTCTACACCACTGATTTGCGTGCTACACCATTGTAGGCTTATCCTCACATCATCACACTTATTCCCGTGCTAAATGGAGGATAACCCATCTCTGGTGGACATGTGCCTGGTTGTATGATATATCATGATGCTGACTTCTATGCATTCTAGAAGTTCTCTTGAGGCCTTTATATACAGGCACTCCTAGTGTACTCTCAAGTTGGCTAAGCTAATATTGAATGAATATCATCATTCTGATCATACTCTGTCTATTTTGGTCTACTATGTGCTTGTATTGATTTCTTTAGTTCTTAGGTGACTTTTGGCCTAAGCCAAATTCTTACAGTTACTTTCCACATTTGCCTCCTTGTCTTCATCTAATTTATCTCCTTCATTTTTCTTTCGACTCTAGCAATCTTTCTTTTTGTGCCCTAGTTTCCCACAATACTAGCAGTCATTCGGTCCTCTCGATTGAGACCTCCTCCCTTTTGAATTTCTTTTTGATTTCGCACGATTTTCAGAATTACTTCTTCTCTCAGTCATTCTGTCCCTACTTTGTGCATTCAAAGCACTTCTTGATGTAGATCCACCTAAGGTTTTCCTATGAGTTTCCTCACTCAAATAACACCAATCACATCATCATATTTTAGGGTACTAGATCTAGGAATAGAATTATTTACAGCCATTACCAAGCCATTCTAGTTTTCAGGCAAAGAACACAAAATCAAGAGAGCCCTAATTTCTTCTTCAAAATAGATATCCATAGAAGATAACTGACTTGTAATAGTATTAAACTCATTTAAATTATCTATAATAGATCCACCTTTTTCCATTTTCATATTAAATAAATGCCTCATGAGAAATACATTGTTTGTAGTGGAGGGCTTTTCATACAATATCACTAGGGTTTTCATCAATTCTTCTGTTGTCTTTTCTTTTGTAATATTAAATTCCACTGATGGTGCTAGGCATAATCAAATGCTTCCAAGTGCCTTTTTTTTCCAAAAGATCCCATTCATCATTTGACATAGATCCTTGATTCTTGGCTTTGCCTTCCAATGACTTCCATAAATCCTTCTGATAAAGATAGTCTTCTATTTGCATCATCCATAACTTGAAGTTATACCCATTAAACCTATCAACCCTTAGCTTACCCTCATTTACCATTGCTCTCACTCAACTGTGAGACTCCCACTCAATCGTGAAACTGTCCTACAGAGGACAACTGAGAAACAACTAGGCTCTGATACCACTTGTTAGGATTAAACCACAGATAGAAATAACAATTACAAGAAAATATAAACAATAATAGAAAATAATAGGTCACATAGAAAAGAACAAAAGGCATCAAGATTTAATGTCCATCAAACAGCAAGTCCAATATTTTTATGATCCAGTGATTACAACCTAATTACAATCTGTAATCCCTTACAACTCAATATTACCGCAAGAACTAATTTTGCATCACACCTTATGAAAAAATCCCTAACCCTAAGCCCTTGTATACAAGTATTTTAACCACTTTAGGGTTATAATTACATGTCGGCCAAAAGTCCTGATAAAATAAGGCCCAAATTTTATTTTCTGTGGTGATGCCCTGAACCCCAAAGAATTTATGAAGTATGTATAGTACTTTCTTGATCAGTCACCACAATCTAACATTATAATGTTACACCAACTACCTTGGGAGTTTAGCAATTTCTAGCCAATTTTAGATAATAGGGCCTTATTCAAGTATCGTATTCCTCTTAAATTCAAACCTCCAAGAGCTTTTGACCAATGGACATTCTCCTTGCTAACCAAATTTATTCTAGACACCTCTTCAGTGTTGGACCATTAGAAATTCCACTAGATTTTTTCCATAATGTCTCTGAATCTACCTAAGATTTTGAAAATGGAGAGGAAATAATCAGGATGTCCTATAGTGAGGTAGAGAGAAGCTAGAATTTCCTAGCATTACTCAATATTTTTCCTTTCTATCTCGCCAATTTTTTTCCTGAAGCATTCAACTAGACCATTCCAATATTGATTGGGAACTTCATTTATTGTAAGTAGTAGACCAAGATAAGTATCTTGGAGGCATGCCTCCTAGCAACCAAGAATACCTATCACCATTTCTCTCAAACCAAAAATGGTGTTAAAGAAAAACACTTTTCTTTTTAGGTAATTTATGTAATGACCAAAGACTAGCGCATGCTAATTTAGGGTGTCTTTCCATTCTCTAGATTCATGGATGGAAGAGATGCCGAATAAGAAAGTATCATCCACAAACTACTAGATGCTTTATGGGGGCCACCAAGAGGTAGGATTAATGCCCTTAATTCTACTAGAGTTAGTCAAAGAAACTAAATTCCTACTTAGAACTTCTTCTACAATAAAAAAAAGGTAGGGAGATAGGGGATCACCTAGGCAAAGATGTTGGGAGGAAGAGAAGAAATTGCAAAGGGCTCCATTAATGAGCACCAAGAAAGTGACAGAGGTAAAAAATTTTTTTTATAATACTATTAGCCTTTTCATTAAAGCTGAGTTTGGTAAGAATAGCAAAGAGGAAATCATTCCTGACCTAATCATAGGCTTTGGAAATATCCAATTTAAGTGTCATACCTAGGTTCTTAGACCTTTCTATAGAGTCTATTACCTCATGGGTGGTTATAACTACATCAAGAATCTTCCTTCTGGGAACAAAGCCATTCTGATAGGAGCTAATGAATTTTTATAGGAGGGGCTTGATATGATTCACCATAACCTTAGCAAGAACCTTATAAATTGTGTTACAAAGGTTAATGGTTCTGAAGTCTTCCAACCTTAGAGGGCGCTCCGTCTTAGGGATGAGAAAAATGAAGGTTTGGTTAAGTTCTTTCAAGAGCTTTTTTTTCCTAACAAAGTCAAAAGCAACATGGATGATGTCATACATAACAATGCCCTACAATTCCTAGAAGAAAGTAGGAGAGAATCCATCAGGATTGGGGGCTTTATACTGATCCATACTAAAAATAGTCATTCTTACTTCCTCTTCTTTGACCTTGCAAGTGATTTTCTCATTCATTTAGTCATTAATCATTGGTTGAAACTACATCTGGATATCACTTTGTAAATTGCTATTAACCTGGGTAGCCGAGGGATTGTGTAATTCCTAGAAATAGGAATTGACTTTATCTTCTATCTATTCCATTTTAGTGACCTCATGGTCATTATTATCCATCAACATGTTGATAGTCTTTCTCTTTGTCTTTCTCAAGGCCAATCTATGAAAAACTATCATTTTTCTTCTCCATCTTTCAACCATTGGCCCCTAGATCTCTATTTCTAGAAGACTTCCTCCCTATTCATGAGGGTTTTCCATTTATTTCTACACTCCTTCTCCTATTGTTTTTGCTCATTCTATATATTTCTTTGTGCAAGTTTGTTTTGAAGAGCATCCAACTTCTTTTTAGCAACCTTCTTTTCTTTTGATAAATTACGAAGTTAGTATTTGCTCCATTCTCTCACTTGCATTCTTATTTTGTTGAGTTTTCTATCGATAAAGAACATGACCATGCCTTCTTCTAGATACTTCCACCACAGTGCAATATATTCTCTAAATTTATTATGCAAATGCCACATGCTCTCATACCTTAAAGGCCTTTGTCTAGTAGAACTTTGTGTCCAGGAGAGAAGCAATGTAGAATGATTTGAAATGGTCCTTGGATATGCCTTTAGGGAGGTGTGCTCAATAATGTCCCATCAAGAAGATATTAGATCCCTATATAGCCTAACTTGAATCAAGTTGTTCACTAGTCTATTATTAGAGTAGGTGAAGGAAAAACCCCGGAGATCAATATCTATCAGATCATTTCTTTTCAAAAATTCCTCCAAGTCTTGCATAATATCCAAAAAATCCTCCAATCCCCCCAAATTCTCTAAAGGGTACAACAGGGTGTAAAATTCACCCATACACAAAAAAAATTCCTATCTCATGGAATCAACAATAATCGTAGCCTCATTCTAGACACCAATCCTACCATTGTGAGTGTTGGGGGCATAGAAATTAAGAATAGTCCAACTAGCAGTTTGGGTGGTGAAATTAGTGGCAACAAAAGGGGTCTTGATAGAGATATCTATGCCCACAACCCTGTCACGATTCCACATCATAGCAATACACCAAAAGTTGCATTAGCATCACTATAGGTATATTTAGCACCTAGCCCAATATAATTAGCCACTTTCAAAAGAATTGCTCAATCACTTTCACTTCCTACAAAAGAATCATACCAGTGTTAAGTTCAATTTTATTCTGTTTGATTTTGTACTACTTCCTGGGGCTATTCAACCCTCTCACATTCTAGGATATGATCTTCATCTTTTATGGTTATGGGTTTCCTTCAAGTTTTTTTGTTTCCCCTGTGGAATATACTTTTATATTTCCTTTTGGTGGATGTTCTTGATGAAAGGTCTCCCAATCCTTGTAGTTGATCCAACATCTGCCCTATTCCCTCCTCTAATATTTCTCTTCAGGACTGTCCATTCAATTTCATTGCTAAGGAAATCAAGGCTTTGGCCCTCAGAAGTAGGGGAAATGACTTCAACAATACCTAGAAGAGGAACCACACGGGTTCCATTTTTGAGTAGTGAGTAAGCCAGCCCCAAGTTGGGGGAAGGGGGATGGGGGGGGGGGGGGGGGGGGGGGTTGTTATAGTAGCTCATAACCCTCTCAACAATCATTTCTTTGTCTAGAAAACCATAACTTAGATGTGGGTTTTCCAAGATCTATATGTCAACAATCTCCCCCTCTTCCTAAGTAGTAGGATCCATTAAATCAGTCATATCCTCACCTTACACTACAACCTTCTCTTTCTCAGGGGTTCTAGTGCTCTCATCAATCCAAGGGGTTCCATTCAACTAAGGAACCTCCATGCAAGTTTTGGTGGAACCAATTAGTTCTATTTGTTCTTGGGTTTTGCGTACAACAACCCTTTCAACTATTTTTGAACTTTCAACCACCTCCACGCCTGGGGATGAGACCTTGTTCTTGAGTTTCTCACTCTTTGGGTATTCCATAAATAGATAGCCAAAGTTGTTATATTTTTGGTAGAAAGGACAAACATTCTCATAATCCAATGGTTGTGACCAAGTTCACCATTTAGACTTTAGATCCACCATGGTTGGTAGGGGTTTATTCATTCCCACATTCACACAGATCCTAGCGAAACCAACTTTAATTTTTGAACCAGTCATCGAGTCCATTTTTATGATCTACCCAAAGGAGTTGCCAATCCATCTGAAGATACACTTACTAGAGTTCCATGGGGAGCCTAGGCAAGCATATCCAAATTGGGGTGGATCTATAAAGGTCACTCTTTGGATTAAAACCTACTTTCTATTTTTCTATATTAAGTGGTATTTACCAAAGTTCCAGGATCCATCCATGATTGAATCTTGGTCCTTTTTAGCCATGAAGCTAAACAAGAAGAGAGCCCCAACCATCGTAGAGATGGATACAAAACCTTTTAGTTTCCACTTCGTTGTGCACCATTTTCTGACCATATCCACTGTAGGTTAGAAAGAGACAAACTTTCTAACAAGGCACAAGGTAACCCCTAAGGAAATTGAATCTATGAAAAAATGTTTTTGAATATAATGGAATGGTATTAAAGAGTCACTTCTAGTTGAATTTTTGAGCATCAATATTCTCTCCTACATTCAAGACTAATCAAATAAACACCAAATTCTACCTCATTATTTGTTATGATCCCAAAATTTACTGAAGTCTATTTGATTTTATTTATTTTTTAAATCTTTATCAAGACATCACACTCAAATTTGACCCACGTAGGAGTGGAGTAGTCCATAGTAGTCCTCTCACAGGCTTATAGATAGAACAACCTTCCCAACCCCGTTCAAGAGTGACTCCCTTAAATGACTTATGATAAAATTAAACATAACTTTATATACTTGTGACTATCAAAAGATCTAAGAAATAATTAACAATTCACAAAAAATATTTCAATATCCTTCATAGTATCTCTCCTTAAACTATCTAGGATTTTAAACATTAAAATTTGGCAATTCTTTGCGTCTTCCCATCTATTTCTTTATATTTTAGTTGATAAAAAAATTATGTTATTGCATGCATTTTCTATCACTTTTTTTCTCATTTTTTTTATATGATTTTGTTAGTCAAGTGAGTTTATAATCTAGTGAGAAGATGACATTGTTAGGAAACCATATTAGATAAAGATTATCTTTTGTGAGAGATATTGTGCTAACACATGCACAATCCCAATAGCTTCTTAGATATTGAATCATATCTTTTGTTGCCATGTTTCTTATTTCCTACAATTTGTACTTCTGAAATGAGTTTTCCATCTCTATACTATAAACTTCAATTTAAAATATTTTTCCTTCCCAATACATTTAATTTAATAAGAACACTTTGTGGATAACTATTTTTCATCACTATATTACTAAATAGGTTTAAACCTAATAGAAATAATATTTACAATCAAATCTTCAAAATATCAAATATACATACAAAAATATGAGACAATAGGTCTACTTTATGAAATTACCATTAATTTATTTTGGTTTTGATTCCTAAGAAATATCCTCAACTAAGAGGATGTGGAGCTTTTAAAGGTATAGGTTGTGGTTATAACATAGGAGCTTCAGAGGAGGTGCCCAATGAAGTAGATGTAGATGAAGACAATTCCTTGTTGCTTAGGTTATTTGGGGCTCTAGTGTTTTTTGTAGTTTGGGGATTTTGTGAGCTTGCTACTAGAGGTACTTTCTCTTGAGGAAACCATTCTATTTGAGTATATGGAGTATTGAAATATAAAATTAGATAGTTAAAATTTAGTTTATATTAATAAATGAATAACTAGTTAGCTTTTAGTTTCCAGAAAGTTACATTCTAGTTTGTATAGTTTATAATAAGAATAAAAATATTTGTATGTCTCATGAATGCAATTAAAATACCAAATAATTGAATTTAAATCTAGATAAAATATCTATCACATTATAATCTCATTTATATATGGTATCAATTCATCCAATGATCCTATCATGTGAGTGAATGAGGCCAAATGGGGATGACATGAAAAAGTGTTCATTGTGAGTTGTTTGTTTTTCAAAAATAAATACCATGCTACAATTTTTGTTAAAACAAGATTTTGTGTTTTAAACTAAATTATTTTGCATTCAAAGACACAAGAAATAGCAACACATAGATCTTGAGTGAATGAAGAGGAAAATAACTCTTTCTATATTTTTATTTTGTCTTTTATGGTCACAAGGAAAATTAATTATTGGAATATGGCATCTATATTCAATGATTAGGCTTTTTTTTAAACATACCAAACAAGTGGAAATAAATTGAATTTGAGAATCAAAATAAGTTTGTGTTCTAGAATTTTTTTCATGGATTTAAGCTATTTTGAGGGTTTCATTCAATATAAGTTTTTAAATTTAGAAAGAAAAATCACTTGCCATTTTTAGATTCATACCAATATTTCATATTTGAATGATTTATTCCATTTTTCAAGGGAGGTTCGATGGTGTGTGCTTAAATTTATTTCTACCAATTTTTAAAGAGAAGTCTTTTGTGTCATTTTAGTATTTTCCTAGGAAAATCAATCATACATCTCAGTTACTTAAAATTAAGAATTATGTCTCTTGTCTGCTAAGGATAATATTGTATCTTTTAACATTATATGTTAAATTGATTGTGATAGATCTTCCAATGTGTTGAGGAGAATCTTGGTTGTATGCACCAAATTTTATTCTTAGTAATTTAAAAGTTGAAGTAGACTATGCTAGTTTTTCATGCGAACATAACACAAGGAGGAGCAATTTTGCAATATAGTCCATGTTTATGATTAGTTTTTATGAATAACAGAGATTTCAAAGGGAACGTAAAATCTAGAACCATGTTTACGATTGTTATTTTTCATTTCACTACTAATTGTTTTTACAAACAAGAAAAAAAGCTATTATCTACATAAGGTGAAAAGGTAGAATTAGTGCTTTGACTTCTGAAAGAGAGAAATATGTGATAAAAATTATCTCTTTTAATAGATTCATTCAAGGATAAATAACAAATGGAGAGAGTGCATGAGGATATAATTATATTTTAGATATTATGTTTTGAATAACTGAATAGAATTTCTTTAATGATTTGTTTTTTTTTTTTTTAGGCCGATTTATAGTACACCTTACAATTTCAAAGACTTGTAAGATTGGCAACATTGTGATTTTGATTAAAATATTCCTTATAAACTAAAGCAAGATTATACATGAGGTTGGAGGAAATAGATGTAGGAGGACTTTTATCATTTCAATAAAGATTCTCAATCACCAATGATTATTAATGTCAAGAAACTATCTGTATCTCTATAAACATGCAACTTGGTAGATTCATCCCTAAAGAGAAGAGGGGGCTCAATAACAATATTGTCCTTCAAAGGAGCAAAGGGGCAGATTGTGGGGGGAGGATTGAAGTATAGTTTTTTGAGAACCTAAGGATGAATTAAAAACACTCAAAGAAGATGTGAACTTTCAAAGGAATTTCATCCCATATAAAGACATATTAGTGATAATTATTTCTACAATACTTAAGGAGGCACTAGACACACTCAAAGGAGATGTAAACTTTTGGAGGAAAGACATCTCATGTGCAATACTAGAGATGATGCATTAGACACACTTGGAGGAGATGTGAAATCTCAAAGGAAATGTGTCTCATTATGTAGGAGAGGTGCCTAGAACATTCATGTTGTGAAGATAACTTCAAGTTTTATGGTTGGAGAACCACTAATGTAACCAGTTTTGTATTTCTTTAGCAAGTGTGGAGGATTGGCAAAGGATATTCATCAAAGTCTCCATGGGTTTGGAATAATAACCTTGCAACATCCACTCTTTTTTTATTAATGTAATAAGGGGGGAATATTGGAATATTACATTAAATATTTTAAATTTAGTTTAGAATAATAAATAAATAATTAGTTGATTGTTAGTTTCCATGAATTTACATTCTAGTAGATATTTTATAATAAGAGTGAAAGGCTTTATAATTCCCATGAATGTAATTGAAATATCAACTCATAGAATAAAATTTTGATGAAAAATATCGATTCTATTATGTTCTCTTCTTTCGAGAGAGTTGGTGTGATTTCATGGATTTGGAGAGAATTTCCCCTACAACTTTGGGGTTGTGAATATTTTATTTATGCTTTCTATGATAGAAATGGCTTGGTCATACTTTGTGGTTTTTTGATTCATTCCTAATAGAAACCCCTTTTTCTTGGTGGTCATTTTTGCCTTATGATGCTTTTATGGTCATCTGTGATCTATTGATTCAATGCTGTCAACTCATAACATTAGAAAATGAATGAGCTTGAAAAGAAAAAGGGTTCTATTTTTTGGAGTAAGCGAAGTAGTGAGACAAAACTAATTGGTCATCAAGAAGATGCAATAAGATGTCCACACAAAAAGTAGAAATATCAGAGTATTTAGTACCTCACTAGAATTAGTTGCTAAGATCATTGTAAAGGGCCTTTGGTGGTTATATTGTTTTTAGACTTTGGGTTTGTTTTCTTTCTGGCCCTTGTATTCATCTTGGGAGTATATTTGGAGTGGAGATTTATCTTTATATTACAATGCTTTCAAGTTTCACAACCGAAATAGGGAATGGCTTTTTCTTAGATGGAGTTGCTATTTCTTAACAAAGAAATAATTTTGGCTGCTGCCCCTATTCTCATATGAAACCATTTAATCTTTTAGAGGTCTCTCCCTTCTTTTCTAATGATAACTTCTTCCATGTTGGATGGTGGCTTTGTGTGGGAAAGAGATTCTCTAATTTTTTAAGTCTTCTTTTCCTCAAGTAGTGCATTTTAGAGTTCATTTCTCATAGCAAGGGCCTCCTTCTAATATTTTTGGTAAAATATATCTACTTTGGATTCTTGGGTATAATGTGTATGAAATCAATGTTATTCTTTTATCTAATACCCTTTCATCTTCTATCTTAGGAGGTCTAGTTATTTTTTGAGTAGGGGTCTTATGGATTCCTCTTTATTTTTAACTTTTTGGCAGCCTCTGTGTTTCCTTTGCCTTTTCTTGATGGTTCTATTTAAAAGTTTTCAATTTTACTATAACTCATGAGTCTCTTATAGGGGGAAATAATTACATTAGTACTTATTATGTGAAGCCTAGGCTGACTAATTGGAAGCATGTTTAATATGACGTCTTTTGTTTTGAGGTCTTGCACTTTGGACAAATGAATTTTTGAAGAAATGCCTTATTTCCTTCTACTATAGTTGGGCTACTAAAAACTGGGTTTATTTCATGGAAATTGCATTGGTATGCCCTCCAAAACCTAATAGCAAGGAGAGATAAGGTATCAATTATGGGAGAAAAAAAGGATTTATTAATGGAGAGACACAGTTGGAGAGATAAGGGGTTATGATGGAGTGATAAGGTAGATG
Organism: Cupressus sempervirens; assembly: GCA_028749045.1. Taxonomy (NCBI): domain Eukaryota; kingdom Viridiplantae; phylum Streptophyta; class Pinopsida; order Cupressales; family Cupressaceae; genus Cupressus; species Cupressus sempervirens. The sequence continues at coordinate 206,197,646 of CM053783.1, forward strand.
GTCAATGTAGAAGGGGTGGTATAAGGAGATGTAAGGAGGAGTTGTTGGAGCAATAAGGGTTATATGGGGTGATATAGAAATATAAGAAAAGGAGATGAATTTATAAGGTGCTTTGAGAGACATGTAGACAAGAGCAATAAGGAATTATTGGATTGATAAGGCATCCACTTGAAGACAATTACATGAGACATATCAATAGAAGCTGCTCATACCTCAAGTTGAGACATCGCCATGGAGTTGGGATACCTCATAGGGTCATTTGTTCAAAGGAGTAGTGTGGATAGAAGGATAAGGAGATTTGCTTTGAGAGATGAGGAGATAAGGAGAGAGTTAAGGGAAATTGTTTGCAGAGATAAGACGAAGTCATTAAACAATAAGGATGAGAGATATGAAGGGAATATGAAGTCATAAGGCCTCAAAGTGACAAGGAGGGGAACTATATTAGGAAGAAGATTGAAGAAGAAGTTTAGGATGACATAAGGAGATATAAGAGTGTAATGTCAAACAAATATAAGGATGATGCCTCTTAAAATTAGATCTCAATAGTTAAAAACATTAATAAAAAGTTACTTGATATTCACCTCTCACTAATTCATAGCTCTAGTGAAAAGCAATTAAATTTAGACTCTTAACTGATTAAATGTTTAAAAAAAAAAAAACTCCACCTTAATTTAATGTTATATAAACTTAAAAAACAACTTATTTTGTGGGAAATTGGATTGCATTGTGAAAACACTATGAACTTTAAACTTGATATGCATAAGATTAATGAAGGCTAAATTGGCTGGCTAACCCGCACGAAAAACCTTACTACGCGAGATTTTAGCTATCGTATGATCATTCCACCATGACATATATTCGATAACAACCGAACATTCCATATCCAAATGCTAATCGTCTTTATCCCATATCTTGCTCAAAAGCATTCTGCAGGTACTTGGATGCGACACAGGGTGCCGCGCATGCCATAAAGTTGTCGTGGCTAAAAGCCAACCAAAACGTGTCCCTCCTTGCTTAGATATGCAGTTTACCTTGCTATTGAGACGTTGCCATATAAAGTTGCACAAATTGGAAAATGTGCAAAGCTACAAATTTAATACAATACCAGAGTTGCTAGATTTCTCTATCCTGCACGACTGGATGGAGAAGCTTGCGTTATCTATCATATCAGAATGGGGATAGAACATATAATTTAAGAGCACGTTTTGTGCTGGCCGCAGAGCGGAAGAAAGTAAAAATACCGCCATTATTGCAGTGACCACCTGCAAACATGCAAATGAGGTCAATAATGTAATGCCCTCTCCCAATCTAGTCAAGTCTACGTCTTCCAGTTTTGTATCCATCTTTGCATGCATGGCTACGCTGGGGATTTCTTCGGGACTCCTGGTGAAGGAAATCCCAGGCTCATATGGCCTCCCCTTCGTCGGACCTCTCATCAACCACTTTGACTACTTCGTCACAAAAGGAGCCGAGAACTTATTCAAGACCCGCATAAAGAAATACAAGAGCACCGTTCTCAGAGTCAACATGCCACCAAGCCCACCCACTGTGTCGGACCCAAGGGTCTTAATGCTCATGGATGCAAAGAGCTTCCCCACGCTCTTCAACCTCACCAAAGTGGACAAGGCCAACGTTCTCACGGGAGCCCACATGCCCAGCACCGATTTCACCAGTGGGTATTGAACGGCTATGTATCAGGACCCCTGCGAGGAAAGTCACGGTAAGCTCAAGGCCTTCTGTTTCCACGTCCTCAAAATGGCTCACCCCAGGATCTTCCCCGAGTTCGCCTGGGCGTTCAAAGAGATCGTGGTGGAAATTGAAAAGGACCTCGAGAAGGATGGGAAGGCGTCGTTCAGCAAGCAGGTGAATGATCTAATATTCAATTTCCTGTTCCCGTATGAGAAATATAAGTTCAAAATTTAACTCACAATTCAACCCTAAACCAAAAAATTTTACTCGGCACTCACAATTGCCGAGTGCCAGTTTTGCTCGGCACGTGAATGTGCCAAGTGGCAATTTGCTCAGCACCAATAGAGGCCGAGTGATAGGCAGCAGGTGCCGAGTGAGCTCGACACAAAAAGGAGCTCGGCACTTGAAGAAAAAATGCTCGGCACAAGAAGAGCTCGGCACACACACAAGAAATGCTCGGCACCAATGGATGCCAAGTGAGCTCGGCTCCAACTGAGAAAGAAGATGCCGAGTGTTTTGTTTCAAACTTAAAAATTATAACTTAGGAAATATTTCAACGTGAATGCTTTCACAAATAAAATCATAAAGCCAAAGCTTTAACCTTTCAACCAAACTTGTCAAATGCAATGAATAGAAGATGAAGAACAATAGATTAAGTATGCTGCTTGCTTTCTATTCAATCTTTCATTAAACTATTACAAAATCTGGGAGCATTCGGCTTCAACCAGAAAAGCCTAAAATAACCCTAAATTAATAATACTTCAAACTTCAATAAACTTTTAAACTTGCAGATCTAATGGCTGCATACAATGGTGCCTGGAGCAATCACTGCTTCAACAGGACGAATGAAACAATAACATTCAACTTATAGAATGATCAGAGAAGTAACACGTGCAACTACAGTCATGAAATGAACTTTCTCAGTCCCTGCAACAAATTGGATCTGCTGATCACTTTCTCTACTCTCTGCAACTTCTCTCTGATCTGCTTGATCTCCTAAAAGTCTCTGCACTTGAATGAATGAGTAAAATATTCCCTTTTTGTCACATTCTTCCTTTCCCTCTCAATGTTCAAATTCAAAATCTCACCTACCAAAAATGAATGCCTGCCGTCACCTCACAGGATAGATGGGCATGGGGCGCGAGGACAACCTGCAGGCATTTTGACATTTAAGTTTCAACATCCTGGTACTCGTCGAGGCAGATCCTATGGCTCCTGGCCCAGGCAGTCTAGGCACCGATGGGCTGACCTATGTTACCACCTAGCTTGCACCGCAAGTTGCTCCGATTGTGAGCTCAGGGATTTTACCCAAGGTTCTCAGTGAGCTCACAATACACACAAGCCCTCTCCCATTTGCTCTTATCTCCTAAGATTATAAGAAGCTCTACGTGTGAGAAATATAAAATTCAATTTAAGCTCACAACCCTAAACTTAAAAATTTTGCTCGGCACAAGCTATTTGTCGAGTGCCAGTTATGCTAGGCACATGAAGGTGCCAAGTGGCAATTTTCTCGACACTTTCTTGGCACTTGAAGGTGTTGAGCCACAGATTGCTCGACACTTGATGGTACCGAGCGATAGGTTGCTCGACACTTGATGCTGTCGAGTGACAGGCAACAAGTTCTGAGTGAGCTCGACACACAATAGAAAATGCACGACAACAAATGCTCGGTACCAATGGATGCCGAGTGAGCTCGGCTCACAAAGTAAATGCTCAGCACCCACAACAAAGTGAAAAGGATGCTGAGTATTATGTTCCAAACTGAAAAATTTATAACTTAGAGAAATTTAATATGAATGCTTTCACCATTAAAACCAGAAAGCCAAAGCTTTAACCTTTTAAACAAACTTGTTAAATGCAATGAATAGAAAAGGAAGATAGATTCAAATATGCCTACTTGCTTTCCATTCAATCTTTCATTAAACTATTACAAAATCTGGGAGCATTCGGATTCAACAAGAAAAACCCTAAAATAACCCTCAACTGATAAAACTTCAAGCTTCAATAAACTTTAAACCTGCAACTCTAATGGATACATACAATGGTGCCTAGAGCAATCATTGCAACAAGAGGATGAATCCAAACAACAACTTATAGAGAGAACAGGAGAAACACATGCAACTGCAGGCACAAACTTCTTTTCTTCTCCCTTCTTCTCCTCTGCAACTTCTGATCTACTTGATCTCATTGAATAAATGAATAAACATTCCTTTTGTCACATTCCATTTTTCCCCTCTTTTCTGATTTCAAAATCTCACCTACTGTATTTATGTTTTCTATCTGTTCTGCTGGTCGTCAGGTGGTAGGTGGGCGTTTAGCTCTAGGGGCAAATGTTAACTACCATATTAAATATTCCAACACTCCCCCTTTGTCCCAAGACAAAAAAGACAAAGATCACAACTGATCCACATCAACTACACCAAGACACTCTCTTAGGTGTACAAAAGTTCCAATGCCTAAAGGCTTAGTAAATATGTTTGCTAGCTACTGCTCAGAATTACAAAATTTTATTTTGATATCCCCATTTTCCACCAGCTCTCTGACAAAGTGATATCTAATTTCTATGTGTTTGCTTCTCCCATGGAAGATGTGATTCTTGGACAATGCAATTGATGAGATGTTGTCACAATAAATTATGGTTCCATCCTCTTGCCTTTCATTCAAATCTGTCAAGATCCTCCTTAGCCAAATTGCTTGACATGCTACTACATTTGCTGCTATGTATTCAGCCTCTGTTGTAGATTGAGCAATAATAGTTTGCTTCTTGGATGCCCATGAAATTGCACCCGACCCCATATAAAACATGTATTCGGAAGTACTCTTCCTATCATCTATACTTCTAGCCGAATCACTATCCATGTAACCAACCAAATTGAAATCATCATTTGCAGTATACAAAATCCCAAATCCCTTGGTATCTTTCACATACCTTAGGATCATATTTTTTTCTTGCCAATGGAATCCTTTGGTGTTTCCATAAATCTAAAAATCAAACTTACTACATGCATTAGGTCTGGCCGAGTTGCAGTCAAATACATTAGACTTGCAACTATACTCTTGTATAGTGTTGGATCCACTCTCTTACTAGAGTCTTCCTTGCTCGACTTCAGACCTATTGTTGTTGGTGTGGGGGCTGCCTTACTATTCTATAGTTTAAATCTCTCCAAGATCTGCCTTGCATATTTTTCTTGAGAGATAAATATGTTATCATGCATTTGTTTTACTTCTATGCCTAGAAAGTATTTCAAGAGACCTAGTTCTGTCATTTCAAATTCACTTTTCATGGCCTCTTTAAACTCACCAATTAGAGCCTTATCATTATCAGTAAAAATTAAATCATCTACATACAAGAAACTAATCAATACATTACCATCTGCCACCTTGATGTAAAGAGTGGGCTCACCATTGCTTTTGCTAAAGCCAATGCTCATCAAATATGAGTCAATCCTACTATACCATGCCCGTGGAGCTTGCCTAAGCCCATAAAGAGCTCTCTTCAGTCTATATACTTTATTCTCTTCACCTGCAACTTCATAACTAGGTGGCTGCTCCACATCCACTTCTTCTTTCAATACACTATTTAGGAAGGCGAACTTCACATCCATTTGAAATACCTTCCATTTGCGTTGAGCTGCAATTGCTATGACAGCATGCATGGTTTCTATTCTTGCAATTGGGGCAGATGTCTCATCATAGTCTCTTCCATATTGCTATTTGTAGCCCTTGACTACCAGCCTTGCCTTATGCCTATCAATCTTTCCTTTAGCATTGCATTTGGTCTTATAGACCCATTTTACTCCAGTCACTTGCTTCTTAGGAGGAAATTCAGTTAGCTCCCATATCTCATTCCTTTCTATAGCATCTATTTCCTCATCCATGGTCTTAAACCATTTCTTTTCCTTAATAGCTTCGTCAAAATAAATTGGATCGCTATGAGAAAATAATGAAAAATTAACACTCTCATCATAATCTTTATACCTTTCATCTTGGTATATCTCCGTAAGACTCTTGGTCTTTCTTGGTAACAGGGAGGAGAGTGTGGAATCAAAATCTTCACTGCTGCTACATTTCTGACTTGGTCAGTCTTCACTGGTACTCGACACTGACACTCGATCATGCCTAGAGGAGCTCGACAATGCCTGAATCTGCTTGCCTTTTCTTCTATTTACTCCTTCTTCTTGTTGTTCATCAGCATCTTCTTCACTCATAATTGGCACTTTACTAGAAGTGCTTGGTGATTCATCAATTGAACCATACCAAGACTGATTTTCAAGAAATTTCACATCTCTTGAAAGCATCATCTTGTTGTTCAATGGGTCATACAATCCATATGCCTTTAATTCTAGGTTCTACCTTTTGAAAATCCATTTCACACCTTTTTCATCAAATTTTTGCCTTTGCTCTTTAGGCACATGTGCATATGCTACACATCCAAACACCCTTAAGTGTTCAACTGTCCATCTTATTCGTGACTAACCTTCCATTGGAATTCTGTCACGAACAACCTTTGTAGGACACCTATTAATTAGGTAAACTACTGTGGCCACAGCCTCTCCCCAAATTACAGTTTGGAGACCTTTCTCTTTCATCAAGCTCCTTGCCATTTCAACAATGGTCTTGTTCTTTCTTTTAGCCACTCCATTTTGCTGTGGTATATACTTGGCTGTGAGCTCTTTCTTTATGCCGTGTTTCCTGCAAAAGATTACAAATAAATTGGAGGTATACTCCCCTCGTCTATCTGATCTAAGAACCTTGATATAATGTCCACATTCTCTTTCAGCCTGAGCTTTAAATTCTATAAATTTATCAAATGCTTTAGATTTATTCTTTAAAAAATACACCCATGTCCTATAACTAAAATCATCTATGAATGTCATGAAATAAGTACTCGCCCCAATAGAAGTAGCTTACATAGGACCAACTAGGTCAGTATGCACTAACTCTAATGGATATCTAGCCCTCCTAGAATTTTTAAAATTAAAGGGAAGCCTATGTTGCTTACCCAAAATACAAGCCTCACACTTGTCACATGAATTTCCTATGTGTGACAAACCTTCTACCATTCTTTTATTTGACAACAAATATAAACCAACATAGCCTAGATGACCATACCTGAGGTACCATAGCCACGAGGGGTCTTCAACCACACTCCCTAGAGCTAATTGTGTGTGAGGTACATCAGAAACTTGAGATGAGAAACATGTCTCTATCCTCAAGGGAAACATTCTATTTTTTGTCATTTGAACTGCTGCAAGTAAGTTCTTGCTCCCATCTTTTTCATGAATGACACATGTGTCATTCTCCATCAGCACTTTGTATCCATTTTGAATGAGTTGACCAATGCTCATCAAATTGTGCTTCATACCAGGGGTGATATACACATTTTGTATTTTCCTTTTCTCACCTTTCTTGGTGCGGACCATAATAGATCCTTTGGCCACAACTGGTAGGGTTCCATTGTTACCCATCTTAATTTCTGATTCGAAACTCTTGTGAATGAATGAAAACAAGGTTTCATTACCACTCATGTGGTTGCTACATCCACTGTCGAGGTACCAAACCTCAGTGCTTCCTTCTTCACCAACATTACACATGATGAAGGTAGCGTCATTGGGTCTACTTCCCATGTTCACATCAGCCACAATTGCTTGTCCTGACTGATCATTTTGCTTCTTCTAGCATTTATTTACGTAATGCCCATATTTATGACAGTAGTAGCATTCTACATTACTCTTATTTGAGTTGTTTTTTTCCTTACCTCCTCTTGAAGTATTTTGTGAGCTACTTGTTCGGTCTGCTCTTCCTGAGCTTTTTGCTGCAGCATTTCTTTGTCCTCCATTTCCTCGGCCTCTACTTCTGGAGTTCCTACCTGAGCCATTTCTTTCTCTCCGCCTTCCTCTTAGATTTGAGTAAGCCTTGAATGCTTGCTCTTTGAAAGTAGAAGATGTAGATCTATTGATCCTATGCTCATGAGTTTGAAGAGAACCCATCAACTCATCCATTGTCAAAATAGTGAGGTCTTTTGCCTCTTCTATGGTCATGACCAAATTGTCATATTTATGAGATAAACTACTCAATATCTTTTCCACTATCCTTTTCTCTTGATAGTCTTCTCCATTTGACTTCAATTGGTTAATCACATTGGAGGTCCTTGAACTGAAGTCTGCGACTAATTCATTCTCCTTCATCTGAAGGTTCTCAAACTCCCTCCTGATATTCTGTAGCTTTATAGTATGGACTTTATCATTCCCCTTGGAGTTTGTCTCAAGGATATCCCATGCTTCCTTTGCATAATTTGCTGCTACAATATTTGGGAAAATTGTCTCTGTCATTGCTGCTTCAATAAGACTTAATGCCTTAGCATCCTTCCTCCGTGACTCTTTCAAATGAGTCTTCTATGCATTTGTGAGGGCATCATACTAAGTTGGATTAGTCACATCATTGAATCCATTAATAACAAACTCCCATAAATCATTTTCAACCATTATGGTCTTCATCTTCTTTGCAAATGTATCATAATTCTGCCCATTAAATAATGGTGGCCGCTCCCATATCTTTCTTGCATCTCCTGCCATGATAAATATCCCAAGAAAACAAATTCCCTAACTCACTGTGGATGTGGGGCCTCAAAGATCTGATACCATGTGAGAAATATAAGTTAAAATTTCAACTCACAACTCAACCCTAAACCAAAAAATTTTACTCGACACTCACAATTGTTGAGTGCCAATTTTGCTCAGCACCTGAATGTCTCGAGTGGCAATTTTCTCAGCACCATCAGATGCTGAGTGATAGGTAGTAGGTGCCGAGTGAGCTCAGCACAAAAAGGAGCTCGACACTTGAAGAAAAAATGCTCAGCACAAGAAGATAAATGCTCGGCACAAGAAGAGCTCGACACACATACAACAAATGCTCAACACCAATGGATGTCGAGTGTTCTATTTCAAACTTAAAAATTATAACCTAGGAAATATTTCAATAGGAACGCTTTCACTGTTAAAACCAGAAAGCCAAAGCTTTATCCTTTCAACCAAACTTGTCAAATGCAATTAAAAAAAGATGAAGAACAATAGATTAAGTATGCTGCTTGCTTTCTATTCAATATTTCATTAAACTATTACAAAATCTGGGAGCATTCGGCTTCAACTAGAAAAGCCTAAAATAACTCTAAATTGATAATACTTCAAACTTCAATAAACTTTTAAACTTGCAGCTCTAATGGCTACATACAACGGTGCTTAGAGTAATCACTACTTCAACAGGACAAACGAAACAATAACATTCAACTTACAGAATGATCAGAGAGGAAACACGTACAACTATAGGCATGAAATGAAATTCCTCTATCTCTGCAACAAACTAGATCTGCTAATCACTTTCTTTGCTCTTTGCAACTTCTCTCTGATCTACTTGATCTGCAAAAACTCTCTACACTTGAATGAATGAGTAAAAAATTCCTTTTTTGTCACATTCTTCCTTTCCCTCTCAACGTTCAAATTCAAAATCTCACCTAGCAAAAATGAATGCCTGTCGTGACCTGACAGGGTAGATGGGCGTGGCACTCGAGGACAACCTACAGGCATTTTGACGTTTAATTTTCAACATCCTGGCACTCATCAAGGAAGATCCTATGGCTCATGGCCCAAGGAGTCTGGGCACCGATGGGCCGACCTATGTTACCACCTGGCTTGCGCCGCAAGTTGCTCCAATTGTGAGCTCAGGGATTTTAACCAAGGTTCTCAATGAGCTCACAATACACACAAGCCCTCTCCCATTTTCTCTTATCTCCTAGGATTATAAGAAGCTCTATGTGTGAGAAATATAAAATTCAATTTAAACTCACAACCCTAAACTTAAAAATTTTTCTCGACACAAGCTATATGCCGAGTGCCAGTTATGGTCAGCACATGAAGGTGCCGAGTGACAATTTTCTTTGCACTTTCTTGGTACTTGAAGGTGTCGAGTCAGAGATTGCTTGGCACTTGATGGTGCCGAGTGACAGGTTGCTCGGCACTTCATGATGCTGAGTGATAGGCAACAAGTGCCAAGTGAGCTTGGCACACAATAGAAAATGCATGGCAATAAATGTTTAGCACCAATGGATGCCGAGTGAGCTCGGCTTACAAAGGAAATGCTTGGCACCCACAACAAAGTGAAGAGGATGCCAAGTGTTATGTTCCAAACTGAAAAATTTATAACTTAGGGAAATTCAATGTGAATGCTTTCACAATTAAAACCAGAAAGCCAAAGCTTTAACATTTCAAACAAACTTGTCAAATGCAATGAATAGAAGAGGAAGATAGATTCAAGTATGCCTACTTGCTTTCCATTCAATCTTTCATTAAACTATTACAAAATCTAGGAGAATTTGACTTCAACAAGAAAAACCCTAAAATAACCCTCAACTAATAAAACTTCAAGCTTTAATAAACTTTAAACTTGCAACTCTAATGGCTGCATACAATGGTGCCTGGAGCAATCACTGCTTCAACAAGATGAATCCAAACAACAACTTACTGAGAGAACAGGGGAAACACGTGCAACTGTAGACACAAACTTCTTTTCTTCTCCCTTCTTCTCCTCTGCAACTTTTGATCTACTTGATCTCATTGAATGAATGAATAAACATTCATTTTTTCACATTCCATTTTCCCCCTCTTTTTTAATTTTAAAATCTCACCTACTGTATTTATGTTTTCTATCTGTTCTGCTGGTCGTCAGGTGGTAGGTGGGCATTTAGCTCTAGGGGCAAATGGAAACTACCATATTAAATATTGCAACACTCCCCCTTTGTCTCGAGCCAAACAAAACAAGGATCACAACTAATCCACATCAACTACACCAAGACACTCTCTTAGGTGTACAAAAGTTCCAATGCCTAAAGGCTTAGTAAATATGTTTGCTAGCTACTTTTCAGAATTACAAAATTTTATTTTGATATCCCCATTTTCCACCAACTCTCTAATGAAGTGATATCAAATTTCTATATGTTTTCTTCTCTCATGGAAGACGAGATTCTTGGACAATGCAATTGATGAGATGTTGTCACAATAAATTGTGGTTCCATCCTCATGCCTTTCATTCAAATCTGTCAAGATCCTCCTTAGGAAAATTGCTCTACATGCTACTACATTTGCTGCTATGTGTTCAACCTCTACTGTAGATTGAGCAACAATAGGTTGCTTCTTGGATGCCTATGAAATTGCACCCGATCCCATATGAAACATGTATCCGGAAGTACTCTTCCTATCATGTCTATACTTCCAACCCAATCACTATTAGTATAACCAACCAAATCGAAATCATCATTTGCAGTATACAAATTCCCAAATCCCTTGGTACCTTTCACATACCTTAGGATCCTCTTTCCTGCTTGCCAATGGGAATCCTTTGGTGTTTTCATAAATCTAAAAATTAGACTTACTGCATGCATTAGCTCTGGCTGAGTTGCAGTCAAATACATTAGACTTCCAACCATACTCTTGTATAATGTTGGATCTACTCTCTTGCTAGAGTCTTCGTTGTTCAACTTTAGACCTATTGTTTTTGGTGTGGGGGCTACCTTACTATTTTGCATTTTTAATCTCTCCAAGATTTGCCTTGCATATTTTTCTTGAGAGATGAAAATGCCATTATGCATTTGTTTTACTTCTATGCCTAGAAAGTATTTCAAGAGACCTAGGTCTATTATTTCAAATTCACTTTTCATGGCCTCTTTGAACTCACCAATTAGAGCCTTATCATTGCCAAAAAAAATTAAATCATCTACATACAAGACAATAATTAACACATTTTTATTTGCTACCTTGATGTAGAGAGTAGGCTCACCATTGCTTTTGCTAAAGCCATTGTTCATCAAATATGAGTCAATTTTATTGTACCATGCTCTTGGAGCTTGCTTGAGCCCATAAAGAGCTCTCTTCAATCTATATACTTTGTTCTCTTCACCTATAACTTCATAACCAGGTGGCTGCTTCATATATACTTCCTCTTTCAATACACCATTTAGGAAGGCAGACTTCACATCCATTTGGTATACCTTCCATTTGTACTAAGCTGTAATTGCTATGACAAGACGCACGGTTTTCATTCTTGCAACCAGGGCATATGTCTCATCATAATCTCTTCCATACTGCTATTTATAGCCCTTGACTACCAGCCTTGCCTCATGCCTATCAATCTTGCCTTCAGCATTGCACTTGGTCTTATAGACCCATTTCACTCCAATCACATTCTTCTTGGGAGGCAATTCAGTTAGCTCCCATGTCGCATTTCTTTTTATGGCATCTATTTCCTCATCCATGGCATTACACTGTTTCTTCTCCTTAATTTTTGTTTCAAAATATATTGGATCACTATGAGAAAATAATGCAAAATTAATGCTCTCATCATAATCTTCATACCTTTCATCTTGCTATAACTCCCTAAGACTCTTGGTCTTTCTTGGTAACAAAGAGGAGAGTGTGCGATCAGAATCTTCACTGCTGTTGCATTGCCGACTAGCTCGATCTTCACTAGTACAAGGTATTGACACTCAGTCATGTCCAGAGGAGCTCGACAATGTCTGAATCTGCTTGTCTTTTCTTCTACTTACTCCTTCTTCTGACTGTTCGTCAACATCTTCTTCATTCATAATTGACACTTTACTTGAAGTACTCATTGACTCATCAGTTGGACCATACAAAGACTAATTTTTAAAATATTCCACATCTCTTGAAAAATTCATCTTGTTGTTCAATGGTTCATACAATCTGTATGCCTTTGATTCTAAGCTGCACCTTGTGAAGATGCACTTCACACCTTTGTCATCCAATTTTTGCCTATTCTCTTTAGGCACATGTGCATATGCAATACATCCAAACACGCTTAGGTGTTCAACTATCCATCTTCCTCATGACCATGCTTCCATTGGAATCCTGTCACGGATTGCCTTTGTAGGACACCTATTAATTAGGTAAACTATTGTTGCCACAAGCTCTCCCCAAAATTTAGTTGGGAGACCTTTTGCTTTTATCATGCTGCTTTCCATTTCAACAATGGTCACGTTCTTTCTTTTAGCCACTCCATTCTGTTGTGGTGTATAGCTGGCTATGAGCTCTTTCTTTATGCCATGTTTCCTGCAAAAGTTTACAAATGAATTGGAGGTCTACTCCCCTCCTCTATCTGATCTAAGGACCTTGATATAGTGTCCAGATTCTCTTTTACCCTGGGCTTTAAATTCTACAAATTTATCAAATGCTTCAGATTTATTCTTTAAAAAATACACCCATGTCCTACAACTGAAATCATCTATGAATGTCATGAAATAAGTACTCCCCCAAATGGAAGTAGCTTGCATAGGACCAACTAGGTCAGTATGCACTAACTCTAATGGATATCTATCCCTCCTAGAATTTCCAGAATTAAAGGGAAGCCTATGTTGTTTACCCAAAATACAAGCCTTACACTTGTCACATGAATTTCCTATGCGTGACAAACCTTCTACCTTTCTTTTATTTGACAACAAATATAAACAAGCATAGCCTAGATGACCATACCTGAGGTACCATAGCGGCGAGGGGTCTTCAATCACACTCCTTGGAACTGATTGTCTGTGAGGTGTAGCACAAACTTGAGATGAGAAACATGTCTCTATCCTCAAGGGAAACATTCTGTTCTTTGTCATTTGAACTGCTACAAGTAAGTTCTTGCTCCCATGTTTTTAATGAATGACACACGTGTCATTCTCCATCAGCACTTTGTATCCATTTTGAATGAGCTGACCAATGCTCATCAAATTGTACTTTATACAAGAGGTGAAATACACATTTTGTATTTCCCTTTTCTCACCTTTCTTGGTGCAAACAATAATAGATCCTTTGGCCACAACTGGTAGGGTTCCATTATTACCCATCTTAATTTCTGATTTGGAACTCTTTTCAATGAATGAAAACAAGGTTTCATTACCACTCATGTGGTTGCTACATCCACTGTCGAGGTACCAAACCTTAGGGCTTCCTTCTTCACCAACATTACACATGATGAAGGCAGCAGCATTGGGTCTACTTCCCATGTTCACATCAGCCACATTTGCTTGTCCTGACTAATCATTTTGCTTCTTCCAGCATTTATTTGGATAATGCCCATATTAATGACAGTAGTAGCATTATACATTACTCTTATTTGAGTTCCTATTTTTCTTACCTCCTCTTGAAGTATTTTGTGAGCTACTTGCTCCATCTACTCTTCCTGAGCTTTTTGCTGCAGCATTTCTTTGTCCTCCATTTCCTCGGCCTCTACCTCTAGAGTTCCTGCCTGAGCCATTTCTTCCTCTCCCCCTTCCTCTTAGATTTGACTGAGCCTTGAATGCTTTCTCTTGGGAAGTAGAAGATATAGATCTATTGATCATATGCTCATGGATTTGAAGAGAACCTATCAACTCATCCATTGTGAAAATAGTGAGGTTTTTTTGCCTCTTCTATGGTCATGACCAAATTGTCATATTTATGAGGTAAACTCTTCAATATCTTTTCCACTATCCTCTGCTCTTGATAGTCTTCTCCATTTGACTTCAATTGGTTAATCACATTTGAGGTCCTTGAACTGAAGTCTGCGACGAATTCATTCTCCTTCATCTGAAGGTTCTCAAACTCCCTCATATGTTTTGTAGCTTTACAGTACGAACTTTATCAAGCCCTTTGGATTTTTTCTCAAGGATATCCCATGCTTCCTTTGCATAATTTACTGCTGCAATCTTTGGAAAAATTGTCTCTGTCATTGGTTCTTCAATAAGACTTAATGCCTTAGCATCCTTCCTCCTTGACTCTTTCAAATGAGTCTTTTGTGCATTTGTGAGGGCAACATACTGAGTTGAATCAGTCACATCATTGAATCCATTAATAACAAACTCCTATAAATCATTTGCAACCATTATGGTCTTCATCTTCTTTACAAATGTATCATAATTCTGCCCATTAAATGATGGTGGCTACTGCCATATCTTTTCTGCATCTCCTGCCATGATAAATATCCAATGAAAAAAATTTCCCTAACTCACTATGGATGTGGGGCCTCAAAACTTTGATACCATGTGAGAAATATCAGTTAAAAATTTAACTCACAACTCAACCCTAAACCAAATAATTTTACTCGGTACTCACAGTTGCCGAGTGCCAGTTTTGCTTAGCACATAAATGTGCTAAGTGGCAATTTTCTCGAAACCAACAGATGCCGAGTGATAGGCAGTAGGTGCCGAGTGAGCTCAACACTTGAAGAAAAAATGCTTGGCACAAGAAGAAAAATTCTCAGCGCAAGAAGAGCTCGGCACACATACAGGAAATATTAGGCACCAATGGATGCCGAGTGAGCTCAGCTCCAACTGAGAAAGAAGATGCCGAGTGTTCTATTTCAAACTTAAAAATTATAACTTAGAAAATATTTCATTGTGAATGCTTTCACCGTTAAAACCAGAAAGCCAAAGCTTTAACCTTTCAACAAAACATGTCAAATGCAATGAATAGAAGATGAAGAATAATAGATTAAGTATGCTGCTTGCTTTCTATTCAATCTTTCATTAAACTATTACAAAATCTGGGAGCATTCGGCTTCCACTAGAAAAGCCTAAAATAACCCTAAATTGATAATACTTCAAACTTCAATAAACTTTTAAACTTGTAGCTCTATTGGCTGCATACAATGGTGCCTGGAACAATCATTGCTTCAACAGGATGAATGAAACAATAACATTCAACTTATAGAATGATCAGAGAAGAAACACGTGCAACTACAGGCATGAAATGAACTTCCTCTATCCCTGCAACAAACTGGATTTTCTGATCACTTTCTTTGCTCTCTGCAACTTCTCTTTGATCTTCTTGATCTGCAAAAACTCTTTGCACTTGAATGAATGAGTAAAACATTTCTTTTTTGTCACATTCTTCCTTTCCCTCTCAACGTTCAAATTCAAAATCTCACCTAGCAAAAATGAATGCCTGTCGTGACCTGAATGGGTAGATGGGCATGGCATTCGAGGACAACCTGTAGGCTTTTTGATTTTTAATTTTCAACATCTTGGCACTCATCAAGGCAGATCCTATGGCTCCTAGCCCAGGCAATCTGGGCACCGATGGGCCGACCTATGCTACCACCTGGCTTGCACCGCAAGTTGCTCCAATTGTGAGCTCAGGGATTTTACCCAAGGTTCTCAGTGAGCTCACAATACACACAAGCCCTCTCCCATTTTCTCTTATCTCCTACGATTATAAGAAGCTCTACGTGTAAGAAATAAAAAATTCAATTTAAACTCACAACCCTAAATTTAAAAATTTTGCTCCGCACAAGCTATTTTCCGAGTGCCAATTATGCTTGGCACATGAAGGTGCGGAGTGAAATTTTTCTCAGCACTTGCTCAACACTTGAAGGTGCTGAGTCATAGATTGCTTGGCACTTGATGGTGTTGAGTGATAGGTTGCTCAGCACTTGGTGATGCCGAGTGATAGGCAACAAGTGCCGAGTGAGCTCGGCACACACTAGAAAATGCACGACAATAAATGTTCAACACCAATGGATGCCGAGTGAGCTCGACTCACAAAGAAAATGCTTGGCACCCACAACAATGTGAAGAGCATACCGAGTGTTATGTTCCAAACTAAAAAATTTATAACTTAGAGAAATTCAATCCGAATGCTTTCACCATTAAAACCAGAAAGCCAAAGCTTTAATGTTTCAAAAAAACTTATCAAATGCAATGAATAGAAGAGGAAGATAGATTCAAGTATGCCTACTTGCTTTCCATTTAATCTTTCATTAAACTATTAAAAAATCTGGGAACATTCGGCTTCAACAAGAAAAATCCTAAAATAACCCTCAACAGATAAAACTTCAAGCTTCAATTAACTTTAAACCTGCAACTCTAATGGCTGCATACAATGGTGACTGGAGCAATCACTACTTCAACATGACGAATCCAAACAACAACTTACAGAGAGAACAGGAGAAACACGTGGAACTACAGGCACACACTTCTTTTCTTCTCCCTTTTTCTCCTCTACAACTTTTGATCTACTTGATCTCATTGAATGAATGAATAAACATTCCTTTTTTCACATTCCATTTTCCCCCTCTTTTTTGATTTTTAAATCTCACCTACTGTATTTATGTTTTCTATCTATTCTGTTGGTCGTCAGGTGGTAGGTGGGCATTTAGCTCCAAGGACAAATGACAACTACCATATTAAATATTCCAACACTCCCCCTTTGTCCCAAGCCAAAAAAAACAAGGATCACAACTGATCCACATCAACTACACCAAGACACTTTCTTAGGTGTACAAATGTTCCAATGCCTAAAGGCTTAGTAAATATGTTTGGTACCTACTTCTCAAAATTACAAAATTCTATTTCAATATCCCCATTTTCCACCAGCTCTCTGATGAAGTGATATCTGATTTCTATGTGTTTGCTTCTCTCATGGAAGACGGGATTCTTGGACAATGCAATTGATGAGATGTTGTCACAATAAATTGTGGTTCCGTCCTCTTGCCTTTCATTCAAATCTGTCAAGATCCTCTTTAGCCAAATTTCTTGACATGCTACTGCATTTGCTGCTATGTATTCAGCCTCTACTGTATAGTGAGTAACAATAGGTTGCTTCTTGGATGTCGATGAAATTGCACCCGATCCCATATGAAACATGTATCCAGAAGTACTCTTCCTATCATCTATACTTCCATCCCAATCACTATCAGTATAACCAACCAAATTGAAATCATCATTTGTAGTATACAAAATCCCAAATCCCTTTTGTACCTTTCACATACCTTAGGATCCTCTTTCCCACTTGCCAATGGGAATCCTTTAGTGTTTTCATAAATCTAAAAATTAGACTTACTGCATACATTAGCTCTGGCTGAGTTGTAGTCAAATACATTAGACTTCCAATCATACAAGACAACAATTAACACATTTTCATTTGCTACCTTGATGTAGAGAGTAGGCTCACCATTGCTTTTGCTAAAGCCATTGTTCATCAAATATGAGTCAATTCAATTGTACCATGTTCTTGGAGCTTTCTTGAGCCCATAAAGAGCTCTCTTCAATCTATATACTTTGTTCTCTTCACCTGCAACTTCATAATTAGGTGGCTGCTATACATATACTTATTCTTTCAATACACCATTTAGGAAGGCGGACTTCACATCCATTTGGTATACCTTCCATTTGTGCTGAGCTACAATTGCAATGACAACACACATAGTTTCCATTCTTGCAACCGGGGCATATGTCTCATCATAATCTCTTCCATACTGCCATTTGTAGCCCTTGACTACCAGCCTTGCCTTATGCTTATCAATCTTGCCTTCAACATTGCACTTGGTCTTATAGACCCATTTCATTCCAATCACATGCTTCTTGGGAGGCAATTCAGTTAGCTCCCATGTCACATTTCTTTTTATGACATCTATTTCCTCATCCATGGCCTTACACCATTTCTTCTCCTTGATTGCTTTTTCAAAATATATTGGATCACTATGAGAAAATAATGCAAAATTAATGCTCTCATCATAATCTTCGTACCTTTCATCTTGCTATAACTCCCTAAGACTCTTGGTCTTTCTTGGTAACAAAGAGGAGAGTGTGGGATCAGAATCTTCACTGCTGCTACATTGCTGACTAGCTCGGTCTTCACTGGTACTAGGTACTGATACTCAGTCATGCCTAGAGGAGCTTGACAATGTCTGAATCTGCTTGCCTTTTCTTCTACTTAATCCTTCTTCTTACTATTCATTAGCATCTTCTTCATTCATAGTTGGCACTTTACTTGAAGTGCTCGCTGACTCATTAGTTGGACCATACCAAGACTGATTTTAAAAAAATTACACATCTCTTGAAAGATTCATCTTGTTGTTCAATGGGTCATACAATCTATATGCTTTTGATTCTGAGTTGTACCTTGTGAAGATGCACTTCACACCTTTGTCATCCAATTTCTACCTTTTCTCTTTAGGAAAATGTGCATATGCAATACATCCAAATACCCTTAGGTGTTCAACTCTCCATCTTCCTCATGACCATGCTTCCATTGGAATCCTGTCACAGTCTGCCTTTGTAGGACACCTATTAATTAGGTAAATTTCTATTGCCATAGCCTCTCCCAAAAATTCAGTTTGGACACCTTTCTCTTTTATCATGCTCCTTTCCATTTCAACAATGGTCATGTTCTTTGTTTTAGCCACTCCATTCTGCTATGGTGTATAGTTGGCTGTGAGCTCTTTCTTTATGCCATGTTTCCTGCAAAATTTTACAAAAGAATTGGAGCTATACTCCCCTCCTCTATCTGACCTTAGGACCTTGATATAGTGTTCACATTCTCTTTCAGCCTGGGCTTTAAATTCTACAAATTTATCAAATACTTCAGATTTATTCTTTAAGAAATACACCCATGTCCTACAACTGAAATCATCAATGAATGTCATGAAATAAGTACTCCCCCCAATGGAAGTAACTTGCATAGGACAAACTAGGTCGGTATGCACTAACTCTAATGGATATCTAGCCCTCTTAGAATTTCCAGAATTAAAGGGAAGCCTATGTTGCTTACCAAAAATACAAGCCTCACACTTGTCACAAGACTTTCCTACACATGGAAAACCATCTACTATTCTTTTATTTGAAAATAAATTTAAACAAACATAGTCAAGATGACCATACCTGAGATGCCACAACTGTGAAGGGTCTTCAATCACACTCCTTAGAGCTGATTGTGTGTGAGGTGCAGCACAAACTTGAGATGAGAAACATGTCTTTATCCTCAAGGGAAACATTCTGTTCTTTGTCATTTGAACTGCTACAAGTAAGTTCTTGCGCCCATCTTTTTCATGAATGACACACGTGTCATTTTCCATTAGCACTTTTTATCCATTTTGAATGAGCTAACCAATACTCATCAAATTGTGCTTCATACCAGGGGTGAAATAAAAATTTTGTATTTATTTCTTCTCACCTTTCTTGGTGCAAACCATAATAGATCCTTTGCCAACAACTGGTAGGGTTCAATTGTTACCTATCTTAATTTCTGATTTGAGACTCTTGTCAATGAATGAAAAAAAGGTCTCATTGCCACTCATGTAGTTGCTACATCCACTATTGAGGTATCAAACCTCAGGGCTTCCTTCTTCACCAACATTACACATGATGAAGGTAGTGTTTTCACTTCCCATATTCACGTCAGCCACATTTTCTTTTCCTAATTGATATTTCTACTTCTTCCAACATTCATTTGCATAATGCCCATATTTATGACAGTAGTAGCATTCTACATTACTCTTATTTGAGTTGTAGTTTTTCTTACCTCCTCTTGAGGTATTTTGTCAGCTACTTGCTCCATCTGCTCTTCCTGAGCTTTATGTTGTAGCATCTCTTTGTCCTCAATTTTCTCAGCCTCTACCTCTAGAGTTTCTGCTTGAGCCATTTCTTTCTCTCCCCCTTCCTCTTCGATTTGACTGAGCCTTGAATGCTTGCTCTTAGGAAGAAGAAGATGTGGATCTATTGATCCTATGGTCATGGGTTTGAAGTGTACCCATTAACTCATCCATTGTCAAAATAGTGAGGGCTTTTGCCTCTTCTATGGTCATAACCAAATTGTCATATTTATGATGTAAACTCCTCAATATCTTTTCCACTATCCTCTGCTCTTGATAGTATTCTCCATTTGACTTCAATTGGTTAATTACATTGGAGGTCCTTTAACTGAAGTCTAGAATAGATTCATCCTCCTTCATTTGAAGGTTCTCAAACTCCCTCTTGATGTTCTGTAGCTTTACAATACAAACTGTATCAGTCCCCTTGAAGTTCATCTCATGGATATCCCATGCTTCTTTTGCATAATTTTCTGCTGTAATCTTTGAGAATATTGTCTCTATCATTGCTACTTCAATAAGACTTAATGCCTTTGCATCTTTCCTCTTTGACTCTTATAAATGAGTCTTTTATGCATTTGTGAGAGCAGCATATGGAGTTGGGTCTGTTACATCATTGAACCCATTAATTACAAACTCCTACAAATCATTTGCAATCATAATGGTTTTCATTTTCTTTGCCCATGTATCATAATTTTGCCCATTAAAGGATGGTGGCTGCTGCCATATCTTTCCTGCATCTTCTGCCATGTCAAATATCTCAAGAAAAAAAATTTCCTAACTTAATATGGATGTGGGGCCTCAAAGCTCTGATACCATGTGAGAAATATAAAATTCAATTTAAACTCACAACCCTAAACCTAAAAATTTTGCTCAACACAAGCTATTTGACGAGTGCTAGTTATGCTTGGCACATGAAGGTGCGGAGTGGCAATTCGCTCCGCACTTGTTCAACACTTGAAAGTGTCGAGTCACAGATTGCTCGGCACATGATGGTGTCGAGTGACAGGTTGCTCGGCACTTGATGATGTCGAGTGATAGGCAACAGGTGCCGACTGAGCTCGGCATACAATAGAAAATGCACGACAACAAATGCTCAGAACCAATGGATGTCGAGTGAGCTCAGCTCACAAAGGAAATGCTCAGCATCCACAATAAAGTGAAGAGGATGCCGAGTGTTATGTTCCAAACTGAAAAATTTATAACTTAGAGAAATTCAAGTGAATGCTTTCACCATTAAAACTACAAAGCCAAAGCTTTAACCTTTCAAGAAAACTTGTCAAATGCAATGAATAGAAGAGGAAAATAGATTCAAGTATGCCTACTTGCTTTCCATTCAATCTTTCATTAAACTATTACAAAATCTAGGAGCATTCAGCTTCAACCAGAAAAACCCTAAAATAACCCTAAATTGATAAAACTTCAAGCTTCAATAAACTTTAAACCTGCAACTCTAATGGCTACATACAATGGTGCCTGGAGAAATCACTGCTTCAATAAGACGAATCCAAACAAAAATTTATAGAGAGAATAGGGGAAACATGTGCAACTGTAGGCACACACTTCCTTTCTTCTCCCTTCTTCTCCTCTGCAACTTTTGATCTGCTTGATCTCACTGAATGAATGAATAAACATTCCTTTTGTCACATTCCATTTTTTCCCTCTTTTTTTATTTCAAAATCTCACCCACCATATTTATGTTTTCTATCTATTCTACTGGTCGTCAAGTGGTAGGTGGGCATTTGGCTCTAGGGGCAAATGTCAACTTCGATATTAAATATTCCAACACTACAATTTCATTGATAAGCACGGGTCTACTCTTCTCAATTTCACCATAAAGGAGTTAGGGCTTCTAAGAGACGAGGGTTGCCACGACTTTCTTTTTATCTTGGGGTTCAGTGTATTCAGGGGAATGCCTATCATTTTCCCTAGTATTTTCAAGTATGTTGCCAAGGCGGGTGAGGATTTGCATAGAGAGATTGTAAAAGATGTTTGTGGGACACTGTAAGGGAATGGAGGATTAAAAAATTGTCACTTTGGGTGCATTTGTTCAGCTATTTAGCCAAGGGCAAATATGAAGGCATTGGAGTCCATGCTGCTTGTAAGCTCTATTGTGTATGAATTATTGATGATGGATCTACTTGTGCATTGTAGTATAGGTGAGCAAAGATGGATTTTATTGTCGAGTCATATGATGCAACATATGAAGTGAAGAAAGGTGAGTTGCTCATTGGATATTAGCCACTGGCAATGAAGGATCCTTGTGTTTTTGCAGATTGATGCGGAGATCTACTCCAAATCGATGGCTTCACAAAAATTTAACTCTTCCATTAATTCTCCAATTTAGTTTAGTTTAAATTAAGCATGATTGAATACATGAAATAATTTTATTTTATAAATTCAAGGCAATAAACATTGCAGTTAGGCTCAGTCAATGTACTAGTTTTGAAAGTCCGCCATAGTCTTGTACAATTGCCTAATTAAGAGCAATCAGTCCACGATAGATTTGAGTGAATAAAGGTAGTGATTAACTATTTGAACTACTATTATAAATAGTCAAGTGTAGTTCATTTTTAGTGTAGGTTTTCAAGTATATTTTGTTAGGTGATTATATATGTAATTAGTCTTTGTTATAACTAATGCAACAATGAATATTATTTTAGCTCTGCTGTTAAAAATAGAGTATTCTTTGTTCAATTTTCTTTTTAAATTGTTGTTGTTCACATCCTACATTTGGTATTAGAGCTCAAGGTGTTTGTAATACAATAGCATGGAAAATAATTTATAAATCCCAGAGTTTAATGGAGTTGATTATCAATACCGGTCAATCAAGATGAAGACATTTTTAAGATTATTGGGAGATTGTGGAATATGGATATGAAGGGCCTATAGATTGGAATACTCTCCACCCTAATGATAGGAGATTGAAGAAAGAAATTAAGAAGAAGAATGCAATGACATTGTTTCACATTGAGATGGCTTTTGAGAAGAGCTTGTTTCCCAGAATTGTTGATGCGTAGACAACAAAAGAGGTGTGGAAGACTCTAAAAGATGCTTACCATGGCAATGATCATATCAAGGTTGTCAGGCTACAAACCTTGAAAAGAGAATACAAGAACTTAAGGATGAAGGAAATAGAGAATGTGAGAGATTTCTGTGTGAGTCAAAGACATGCCTCATAAAATGGACACTTTGGGTATACCTATGAGTCAAGAGCATGTAATACAGAAGTTAATAGGATCTCTAACCCCAAGATAGAATACTGTAGCAATTGTTATCAAAGAAAGAGAAAAATTAGCTACCATGGAGTATGATGAGTTTGTTGCATCTCTCATATCACATGAGGATAGAAGAAGGGACATGTCTACTAGTGTTAATGAGAAGGCTTTTGCTTCCCAATTGCAAGTTTTAAAGAATGATGGTGCTAGTAGTAGTAATAACAACAACAAAGGCTTAGGAAGGGGTCAAAATCATAATTATTCAAGAGGATCCAAAGGAAGAGGAGGTGCTCATGGAGGAAGAGGTAGAGACAGATTTGATAAAAGGAACATCCAACGCTATCATTGCAATAATTATGGACACATTGAGAGAGAGTGTAGACTAAAATCAAATAACAATAATCCAAATTATGTTCAACAAGATAAGAATCCTTCCTCAGGTAATTTATTTTTGTGTTATGGTAAAGGTGAGAGTAATGTGAATGATATTTGGTATTTGGATTCTAGATGCTCTAACCATATGTCTGGTAACAAGAATTTTTTTCTAGAGCTTGATGATGGTTATAGATCTAATATTACACTTGGTAATAACAATATAGTGGATGTTGTAGCCAAAGGAATCATGGATATTCCGACAAAGGAAGGTATGAAAAGTGTTCAAGATATTTATTATTCTCCCAAATTTAAGCATAATTAATTGAACATTGGGGAGCTATGTGAGAAGAATTATAGAGTGGTATTTGAGAATGTGAAATGTACTATCTATGATAAGAATCAGAAAAATAAAGTGATTATAGTTGTTCCTATGACAAAGAATAGGATGTTTCCTTTGAAGTTTTGTAAAAATGACAATCAACTTGTCAATATGGCTTATGAGGATAAAACTTGGTTGTGGTACCTTAGGTATGGCCATTTGCATTTAAATAGTTTGAAAATACTAACGCCAAATGCATTTGTTCCTTGAATGTCTAAGGTTGAAGAGTATAAATAGATATATGAAGGGTGTGCAAAAGGGAAGCATGCAAGGGAATCATTTCCTAAATGAAATGCATGGAGGACCCAATACCCACTTCAGCTTATTCATTCAGATATTTGTGGTCCTATACAAACACACAGCTTGGGTAAGTCATCATATTCCATTACTTTTATTGATGATTATGCACACATGTGTTGGGTGTATTTTTTGAAGACTAGGGATGAAGCCTTTGATACATTCAAAAGGCTTAAAGCTTGTATAGAGAATGAGAAAGGGGACACAATTAGATGTTTGAGAATAGATCGTAGGGGAGAGTTTTTCTCAAAAGATTTTCAAAATTTTTGTGAGATGAATGGGATCAAAAGACAACTCACAACTGCATACACACTCTAATAGGATGAAGTGACTAAAATGAAGAACCGTACTATGGTAGAAATGGAAAGGAGCATGTTACAAACCAAGGGTTTGAAAAATTCCTATTGGGCTAATTCAATTGCTACAACTATATATATTCTTGATAGGAGTCCTATAGGTGCCTTGGACAAGATGACTCCACATAAAACATGGTATGAGAAAAGGTCTAATGTAAATCATTTTAATGGTTTTGGTTGTTTGGCTTATGTTCTCATTCCTTATCAGAATATGAAAAAGCTAGATACTAAAAGTGAATCATGCATTTTTGTGAGTTATAGTGAGGAAAGCAAGGCTTACAATTTTTTTAATCCTATTACTAATAAGATTGTTGTTTCAAGAGATGTGATTTTTGATGAAGGGGGAGTTGATGGTCATAAAAAAGGCCATGTTGAAAAGCCAAAATCAGTTTTGGATGATGATATTATTTCTAATAATGATAATGATTAGCTAGCTAATGGATCTATTACAAGATCACCAATCCCACCAAGTAACCCCTCACCAATTTCAAGAGAAAGTCCATCCTCAAGTCCTCCAAGAAAGGTAAGAAGATTAAGTGATATCTATGAGAGGTGTCAAAATCAAGTGCATGAAGAAGATCCAATAGGAAAGACAATAAATTTTGCATTACTTTCTAAAGCTAATTTTGACCCATCGTGTTTTGAAGATGCATGTGCTAATGAGGCTTTTATGCAAGAAATGCATGAAGAATTAAATTCCATTAATAGGAGTGAGGAATGGGAGCTTGTAGATCTTCCACATAAGAAGAAGATGATTAGCACAAAATGGGTCTACAAGACCAAGTATAATAGTGGTGGTAGTGTTGAAAGATACAAAGCAAGATTAGTTGCTAAGGTTTCACTCAAAGGTATGCCATTGATTATGAAGAAAATTTTCCACCAGTAGAAAGAAAAGAAACTATTAAGATGCTAATTTCTCTTACAACTCAAAAGAAATGGAGTATTCATCACATGGATGTGAAAAGTGCCTTCTTGAGTGGGTACTTAGAAGAACACGTATATGTTGGATAGCCATAAGGTTTTGAGATTCAAGACAAAGAAGATCATGTCTACAATTTGAAAAAGGCTTTGTATGGCCTCAAGAACCACATGCATGGTAGGCAAGAATTGATGGATATTTTTTACAAAATTGCTTCCAAAGAAGTAAGAGTGAACCTACCCTATACTATAAACAAGAAAGTAATGATATTCTCATTGTGAGTTTATATCTTGATGATTTTCTATATACGGGTAGTAGTTCATTGATGAAAGATAATTTCAAAGTTTCTATGATGAATGAGTTTGAGATGAAAGATTTAGGTCTCAAAGTATTTTCTTGGTATGGAATTTTATCAAGGTAAAGATTGAAGTTTTATTTCTCAAGAAGAATATGCAAAAGATATGTTGAAGAAATTTGATATGGCTGATTGTAAACCTCTTTCTGCTCAAATTTCTCATGGAGTTGCATTATGTAGAGATGAAGCTGCTAGAATTGTTGATGAGACATCATATAGAAGCATAGTTAGGAGTTTGATGTTTTCAACACACACAAGGCCTAATATTGCTCATTCAATTTTATTGATTTCAATTTATATGAAAAATCCTTCAGAGGAACATATAAAGGTAGGAAAAATAATTTTGAGGTATGTGAAAAACACTATAGAGTTTGGCATTCACTATTCTTCTAATAAGTTTGAGCTTGTTGGCTTCAGCGATTCAGATTGGGGAGGTAGTTTAGACCAAAAATCTACATCTGGTAACTATTTTTCTTTGGGTTACTGATTTAATCACATGGATTTCAAAGAAGAAAAGTATGGTTTCCCTCTCTTCTATAGAAGCATAATATGTTGTAGTTAGTTCAATAGGCACACAAGCTTTATGGCTCAAAAAACTTCTTGAAGAAATTGGAGAGATTTAGGTTTAGCATACTATGAAATTTTGTGACAACATCAATGCCATTAAATTGGCCAAAAATCTAGTTCATCATAGTAGGAAAATCATTTTGATTTGAAACAACATTTCATCAGATATTTGGTTCAAAATAAAGTGGTTGAATTGAAGTATATAAGCACAAAAGAGAAAATAGTGGACATCTTCACAAAAGCAATTGCAAATGATTAGTTTTTTGCACTCAAAGATTAGATTATGAGTCCTCTCAGCATCATGGAGGAGTATAAAGATTGATGCCAAGATCTATTCCAGATCCACCACTTCACCAAACTTTAACTCTTCCATTAATTCTCTAGTTTAGTTTAGTTTAAAAAAAGCATGATTGAATAGATGGAATAGTTTGGTTTTAGTTGCATAAATTAAAGGCAATGAACAATGTAGTTAGGCTGAGTCAATGTACTAGTTTTGAGAGTTCATCGCAGTCTTATACAATTGCCTGATTAAGAGAAATCGGTCCACTATATATTTGAATGAGTAAAGGTAGTGATTAACTATTTGAACTCCTATTACAAACAATTAAGTGTTGTTCATTTTCAGCGTAAGTTTTCAAACATAGTTTGTTTGGTGATTATATATATCTAATTAGTTTATTTTATAATTAATATAG
Organism: Cupressus sempervirens; assembly: GCA_028749045.1. NCBI lineage: Eukaryota > Viridiplantae > Streptophyta > Pinopsida > Cupressales > Cupressaceae > Cupressus > Cupressus sempervirens. Next base: position 206,224,889 of record CM053783.1, read on the forward strand.
AAAAATAAATAAATTTATATCTATTATTGAAAATAGAGTATTCTTTGTTCAATTTTCTTTTCAATTTTCTTTTCAAATTTCTATTGTTCATATCCTATAGTTTTTGCCAATACGAAAGAGTTTTTCATGGTGAGGTTTATGGGAGAGGAAGGGGAGATGTTGTTATAGTATGTGGTGTGGTATAATGGGCCCAAAACGTAGGCGCCGATGACTAATAATAAGCAGTGTGTGGGGAATTATTTTATTGTTATGGTCATCAAGATTCTTGTGGTGCATCTATTCCTTCAGTATGATTCTTTCACTCTTGATGAGTCATCATTGTCTACCATTTTTACAGAGCCCACCAAGTCTTCTCAGAAATAGGAGTGTTCTTCGTTTGCATAATCAAACCTTTCTACATATATGTGGGATGATTGTAGAGTTTTTTATTCTATTGTTGTTGCATGTCATGATTTAGAAGAATAATCAATATGGGGATAGGGCAACTTTCTTGACCAGATAATGAGTAGAGGTAACTATAAAAAAATTCTTTTACTGTTAGGGTCTTAAGTAGTTTATATACTTGGAAAGATTTTTATTTTGATTCAAGTATATTTGTTGATTACTTTTATATATGTTTTGTGTATTTTAGGTAAAAAGGTTATATTTCTTGAGGCTAGTGGCTATGCAGCAACTTATATGCACCCATATTAATTGTTAAATAACCTAAATATATTGTATTTTCATTAGAAAATGGTGTATATAAGTTGTATGATAGCTGGGGCCATAGCTAAGTCAAGTATAAATACTCTACACATTAACAATAATTTTAAGCTTCTGAAGTTCTTAAGTTGCCACACTTTTTATTTATTTACAATTTGAATAGCCTTAGTGTTGGAAAGTCTATGTTTTTGAATGAAAAAGGATAACTTCAAATTTTAGTTGTAGTAATTTTAGTTTTTTATACAATTTATACTGACTTAGTGTTGGAGAATTTGTTTTTCTAAAAGAAAAAAGGTAGATTGAAATTTTATAAGAGGTAATTTATGTATTCATCATTTGTATTACATTTAGCTACCTTTCTCACAAGGGATATAAGGTCCTTAGCTTCCTAACATTTGATGCTTACATTTGAAATCTTATATGAGTTATGTCAATGTGAGTTAATTTTTTAACATACAAGTAACACATTAATAAAAAATGAGACATTAATTGAATAAATAGTGATAAATTGTTATAGAATAGTGAATCTTTCCCTTATTCAAGAAATTACATTTTTTTTTTTATCACATGATGAAGGATTGGCCAATTAAAATAACGCAAATAATGAATTCATTAAAAATAGGGTGAATGCACAAAGTTGGGTGACAACTTCGTGGAAGTCAAATCTGTAGAATGAGACCTCTTAGAAACGAGTACCCAATTTTAAAAATGGGCACCCATTTTAGGCTCTGGTACCTAACCCTAAATTTAAAAAATGGGCACCCATTTTAAAAAAATTAGATACCCAATGGGTACCCATTTTTGAAAAAAAAAAAAGATATTTTTTTTCGAAACGAGTACCCATTTTTTTAAAGTAAAAAATGGGTACCCATTTCTAAAAAATTAAAAAAAATTATTTATGGGTGGATTTTAAATGTTTCTTTTAATTTTTCAAAACATGTACTCATTTTTTGAATTTCAAATAATAGGTGCCTATTTCTTACAACATGAGGTAGGATTTTTTTTTTCCTACCTCAGGTTTTGGTTCAAGATAGGCTTGGTGAGGCCAAGCCTATGCCTTGGCCTCTCAAGATTTGGCTAAGGCATTGAACAGACAAATTTATTCCTTGCCATAATTTTTAGAGGGTCTTCCCGATCAATTTTTTTTACAAAACAAAAAACTCATTAGAGCTCTCACTATCCTGATTTTAGAAATATAAATTTTTAGTGGTATGATTTTATTTACTATTTTTGTATTATTTTTAATCAAATATGGTATCTAAATGTAAAATAGTGACATTCACTAAAACTTTAATAACATTTTTATTTTATGATTTTTTTAAATTAATTTATATGTCATCAATCTATATTGAGTTCTTTTGAAGTTTAAAAGGATAAAAATTTGAAAAAAGTGAAATTTTGATCAAATTATGGTGTCCATATATGAGAGGTTTTAAAATTTACCTCTATAGCCAATTAATAATTAATAATTAATAGTTAATGAAAAATACTATCATCAATCTTTGGTGTGTTAGGTAACTTTTTTAAAAAGGATTTACAAAAAATTATTTATTTGTTTCAAATTATGGTGTTTGTACATGAGTCTGGTATGGTCTTGAAATAGGCATTTTGGAAAAGTGGTTTTTAAAGATATATACCAAAAAAAAAAACTATATCATATGGGTACACAAATAGATTACATATTCAAAAAGTAGATTCTGAATGCTACAATTTTTATTTTTGAATTTTTTGTATATTCGATCTCAAAATACATCAAATTTTGACATCAATTGACAAGAAATTTCAAAAATAGGAAAAAAACTTCCACTTTTTGCCCAAAAGTGAGACCCAAAACTTCTTTATATTTCAGTATGGATGAATCAAATGATAGTGGAACTTGAAGATATCTCAATCATATTAATGTAGAATTCCAAATCAAACAATTTAGTTTCCAACCTTTGTCCACTTTGTGTAAGGAGAAAAATACTATTCACAATGCTTAACTAGATTTCAAGTTTAATTGAGAGGCAGTATGTCAAGAATATAAACTAAAGATAATTTAATCATATATAATACAAACAATTCATTGAATTTTGAGAAGCATAGAGAACTTATTATTGAGTATTCCCTTAATACTATTAGGTGCAGGATTGCCATTAAAAATTTGAGGATTGATTTTTGGGTAATAATTACATGAGATAAAGTATAATATACCTCAAATCAATATAATAATTTCACTATAATTATTTCTTCATTTTCTTAGTATGGGAAAAGAAGTGTTGAAGGCTACCCAAAATCTTATTACAAATCAATTTGAAGAGGAGTTTAATTTACCTAACATCAAATAATTACATCTTACATAAAATGTTTTAGAGTAGTAGACAACCAACAACACATAATAGAAATCTAGAATAGTATCATGATACTAATGAAAAGCTAAAGGAAGAATAAGATGAAGCATCAAACATCAACGTTTTTAAAGGCTCCCCTAATGTTAGTAATAATAGGCCCTAGGTTTTTTTAACAAGGCTCTTGTAACCTTCACTTTTACAACCAACCAAAGAAAATAATAAATTCTCATTGGAAGAAATAAAAGTAAAGTGTTTTTATTAGGCTCCCTTAACATGATAATGTGTTCCCTTGACATGATTTTTTTCAATAGAAGAAGAGGACCAAATGGTTTTGAAAGGCTCCCCAAACCTTTAAATTGGGGTTTGAAATGGATCCCCAAAGTAAAATATAATTTTGAATCATAGCATCCTGCTATCCAATCTACACCATACTTGCAACAATCCTCTCCGCCACAGTAGGAGAGGATTTCAAATCCATAGGAGGAGTCATAAAGGTGACAAAATAAAGAGAAATTGTAGCCAAATTTAAACCTATACTCTAGTAACCATATTGTTGTCACTTAGGTTTGCACCCTTGTCCAAGGCCTATGCGCGAGGACAACCTAGTGAAACAATGGAAACAACCTCCAAGCTGTGGGACTTGAACTGTGAGGTTGAGTTTCTGGAGAAGGATGGCTTCCTCTTACTATCAGGGTGCACCTATCTACTCTTGGAAGGAAAAGGGGAAGAAGGAGATGCAGAAAACAACCCTACCCTACCTAAACTACGGAGGTGATGCACCAAAATAGAGTGTTCAGACCCATTTCTGCCCATATATGCACTACAAAACTGAGATAACATTCAAGAGACATACACATCCAGATTTATGTCAATCAATAACTACATACAGATCAGGAAACCAAATAGAATAACACAAGGAAAAAAGGATCTCACTTATATATTATCCAATAGGCAAAATAGATATAGTATGCAGGCTAAAGATCTCAACAATACACCAATGAGAGGCAAGATGGATGCACATGCACATTGATGGCTGAAGGAGATGATACAGAATGTCACATAGTTGAGAGGCACAGGGAATTTTGCACTGAGAATTGCAGAGCAATAGCAGAGAACAACAGAGAAGGGTCCCCCCTGACAAAATGTACAAAAATTTCCTTTATAGTTCAGGCATAATTGATATTTTACTTTGCAATTACTATCCAACCACTGCCATAAGTTCTGCACTGAAATCTAATATGGAAATTTGATTGCGGCATGGCTCTGAGGTACAAAAATAAAAAATTCAACTAAAAGAAATGCCTCGAGTAGACAGAAGCGACGCCAATGAATGATCTGTAGATGGATTGACAACAATGATGGAAGGTCCTTCTGCACACTGCATTCATTCTGAGTTGGTGGCAATTGATCACACGATTAGATTCGTGACAAAACTTTAATCCCTTATCGTTCCCAGCTCATGAATCTGCGAGGTCAAATCAAAGTCAACGGTTCCACATGTTGACTGGGCCACACGGGCCAATCACATTTCTTCCTTTTTCCATCTTGGGCACCTTTTCCACGTTTGACCACCTAACAGCGCCACCTTTCAAATATTAACACTAATTGTGACGGTTACACTAACTGCCAGCTGTCGATCGTCGACCTTGACTAGGCCAGCGAGACACATGTCCACCAGGCGCTATGTCGCCATCGTAAATCTCATGGAACTTCCCCATAGCGCGATGGTGCCATCTGTCGATCCACCTCGATCTGACGGCAGAGAACTTACGGGTTGCAAAAATATATTATAAGGTTTAAAGCTTTAGTAATTTTAATATCTCTACGGGTATTTGAATATGGGCATTTAAAAGGTCGGGAGGGCAATATGAAATACAAATTTTGGCGGGAAGTTAAAATACAACATTTTTGGTGACTCACAGGGGGCATGAGCCTGCTCAATGCATGACCAGTGCCTGTAAAAAATCCATTGGGCTATGGAGTCAAAAATGGATCTCAAAGGTACAAAACTGAGGATTGTGAAAACCCTAACCCTTCTATGAGGAGATCAAAACATGAAAACCTATAACTGGTACCAGAAACAAAAAACTGTTCTGCAACCTCGAAACTGTCAAAATTTTGGAAGCTGGCAACTCAAAGAGAGAACCATGTGCCCATGCACTTATTGAAAACAAGAAACAACAGAAAGGAACCTAAACTGAGATGTACATGGTTTTTACAATTTCATCAGAAGCAAGACTTCAGATAGATCCCATTGACTGGAATGGGCAAAATCTCTCCATTGGGCCTGCTTAATTGAAATGCATTGGCCTATTTGCAATTGGCAATTAGATAGGGGCCACTCCATAGTGCATCGAATTTAGAATGTCTTCCTGGTTTTGGTCTATCTGAATCCAATTTGAGGACTAAATCTTCTTCTCTAAAGGTTCTGACCCTGGATTTCTTATCAAAAGTCCTCTTCATCTACTGCTGATGTATCTCTAGGGTTTGCATAGCTTTATTTCTCTTCTCTTCTAGTTCAATTAGCTCTACCATCCTTACTGACATGGCACTATCTTCAATTAATTCCAGCTGATGAGCCAACTCCAAGGATGGGAATTCCAATGAGATTGGGAGTCTGGCCTCCCTACCATATACCAACACAAAAGGTGAATTCCCAATAGACCTCTTGGGTGTTATCTTATCAGCCCACAGAGCAGTTCTTAATTTCTTATGCCAGGCCCTCTGATTGTCTTCTATTGTCCTCTTCATGATTCTGGTCAGATTCTTGTTAGAAGACTCAGCCAAACCATTACCCTGGGGATAGTAATTTGATGATGTGCTCAGGTAGATGTTGTGATCCATTTCCCATGCACAAATTTGGGTCCCAAAAAAAGACTTAGCATTGTCCAAGATGATGGTAGAAGCAACACCAAACCGAGACACAATCCCATCAAGGAATTCAACAACTGATGGCTCTATGGCATCCTTCAAGGCAACTACCTCTGTCCATCTAGTGAAATAATCAGTAGCGGCCAAAATCCATTTATGGCCTGCACTAGATGGAGGATTAATGGGGCCTACAAAATCCAACCCCCACTGGGTAAAGGGCTAATCAACCTGAATAGGACGAAGGGGGAGGGCTGCAAGCCTCTGTTTTCCTGAGAAGAAAGCACACTTCTCACATTTTCTCACATATCCATAACAATCATGAAACAAGGATGGCCAGTAATAACCAGCCCTCATGATCTTCATAGCAGTTGTTTTTGCAGAGAAATGGCCACCATCAGGGCCATCATGAAGTTCCTTAATCATCCTCTCAGCCTGATCCTTTTCGATGCATCTCAACAGGGTCCCATTAAAATCTCTCCTAAATAAGATACCATCAATCACAACGTAGGGAATGGACTACAGTCTATATTGTCTCCTTTTAGATCTGTCCAATCCCTGAGGGTATCCATTCCCTAATAGGAAGTTCTCCATATCATTTATCCAGCTCCTTGGACCGTTAACATTCCTTACCTCTTGCTTCTCTGTTATTACCATAGCAGCCTCTTCATCTGAATCCTGGTCTGATAACATTTGTTTGCATAATCCTCTCCCTCTTAGTAGCTTGGTAATCTAAATATCAACATCATACTCCATTACCTTAGTGATCCATCCAACCCTCTTTTCATTGATATCCTTGCTTAATAGGAAGTCTTTTACACTGGCATGGGGCACCAACAAATGGATTTTATTGTGGGATAAGAGGTGTCTAAATTTCTTCAAGGCTCTAATGACCACAAGGGCTTGCTTTTCAATAAAGCTATACTTATCTTCATATTCCTTGAGCCCTTCACTAAAGAAGGCTATTGGTTGCTCTTCATCCTTGTCATTTGTTTGAGTCAAGATAGCAGAAATACTTGACTCACCACCTAAAGTGTAGAGGATGAAATCTTTCTCAAAATTTGGGTTCGTGAGAGTAGGGGCCGAGGCTATGCCTACCTTGATTTCTTCAAAACTCTCCTTCCCTTCCTTGATCCATGAGAAGACCATACCTTTCTTAAGCATAGTTGTAAGAAGTTTCACCATGGTAACAAGATTAGGAATAAACCTTCTTACAAAATTTATTCTACCAAGGAAACTTTGCAGCCCCTTCTTGTGTTTAGGGAGAGGAAGGGCAAGTATTGCCTTTGTTCTTTCTGGATCAATGGTCAACCCATCCTTAGATACAATGTGTCCCAATAATTTTCCTTGGCTTGTAGCAAAGACACACTTGGCTAGGTTGAGGGAAACCCCAAACTCTCTACATCTTAGAAATACCTGTCTCAGATGATCAAAATGATCTTCTACATTCTTTGAATATATAGTTATATCATCAAGGTATACTTAAGACAAACTTGTCAATTAACCTTTTTAAGGCCATCTCCATTTCCTTCTAAAATGTGGCACCTGCATTCGTTAGCCCAAATGGCATCTTGCAATAAGCATAGGTGCCCCATTTAGTAGTGAATGTTGTCTTATGTCTATCAGATTCTTTAACCAACACTTGGTTATAACTAGAAAACCCATCAAGAAAAGAGAATCTCCTTGACCCACTGACCTTGGACAAAATTTGCTCCATGGAAGGGAGAGGATGGTGATCTTTAAGAGAAGCCTGATTAAGATCCCTAAAGTCCACACATAGTCTGATTTCTCCATTCTTCTTCCTTACAGGGACAAGGTTAGCTACCCATGATGAGTGCTTGGTAGAAAAAATTATGTTAGCCTCAATCAACTTGGATAGTTCCTTCCTCATTAAAGGTTCAATATTGGGATTCACTGGCCTTTGTTTTTGCCTTACTGGTTTGACCCTATCAACTAAATCTATGGTATGCTGAAACAAACTAGGGTTAAACCCTTTTAAGTCATCATATGTCCAAGCAAACACATCATTAAACTCTTGACATAGATGAATGAAATTTTCTTGTTCAGTTTCAAATATACCTTCCCCAAATTCAGAGATTTTCCATTAGCAATTGTAACTGGGGCATGATCATCCCTTTCTGCAGCTAGATTCATTCCTTTCTTGTCTCTTGTCTGATCATCAGGATTAAAGACACTCTCCAAGGTAATGAGACCCTTGGGCAACTTCTTGGAACTGAGGTGAATAATCTAGTCACCATATTGGTCTTGCAACCTTGACTGATTTCTCCCTGAAAACTTTGCCTCATTCTGCAAGAAGCTCACAATTTGTTCATCAGAATCAAACACCTGCCAATGAGTATTATTATCAGGGACAACAGGTCTCACTACCACCCTTATTTGTTTCTCCCTCTCCTCCTCAAGATTCCCTGGTACATCATAAGATGCACCCACTGCTTCAAGTCTATCGACATGTTTATTTTCTTTCCTAGGAATGCTCTGAATATTAAATGTGTTGAAGCCCTCAAGAAAATCCTAGACTTTGTGTTTGTAAGACTTGAGCAGGCCATTTTCGGTGATGTTCTGGTTTCTCACTTGGTTCACTACCAACTCACTATCTCCATATACTCTCAAGGCTCAAATTCCCCTCTTTTGGGCAAGTAAAAGGCCTTGAATCAAGGATTCATACTCGGCCACATTATTGGTGCAATTGAATTGGAGCCTAAAGGAGAAGTAATATCTTATTTGTGCAGGAGAGATCAACATAACACCAGCCCCTGATCCATTTCTATTCCTTGAGCCATCAAAGTACATACTCCATATTCCACTTATATAATCATTAGTTCCAATTAGATTAGGGACTTGAACGTCTTTCTCTATTATGCAATATGTACTAAGGCCTGTCTCAAGAGTTTCTGACATAGGCTCAAACTGATATGTACTAGCCCATTCATCCAAGAAGAAATCAAGAATCTCTACTATGGAAGTGGTAGGCTCATTTCCTATGTCATTTTCATCCATCTCTAGAATAGGGCAATTCATGTTGATGGGATTGGGGGTGTAAGATTCAGTGTGATGAAGAGCTTGAGGTTCTGCTCTAATTGAGGCATTGGCTCCATATTTGGTCTTAAAAGACATATATGACCAATCAGCAGATATGAATCCACCTATTTGGGTAGTCAAGTCTCTTGACAGACAAATAGCAATGCATGGCTTGACCTCGGCAATGGATATGTCTTGAATTATAGTGCAACCTAGGCATGCATGTAGGGCCATTTCCACATTCCTAAGGATAGCTACAGTTTTGACGATACTACCATCTAATTGTAACACATCCCTAACAATGGGCTCATATTTCATCCCTAAAGCATCAACAACACACCTAGGCATTACTGAGCTACTAGCCCCTGAATCTATCATGCAATTATGGACTAATTTGCCTCCTATAATTAGAGAAACATAGAATGGAGGAGGTCTAACCTTTTTACTTGTCTCCACATCTCTTGCTGGTTGTACTAGACTTGTGGCACTCTCCATGATAGATGACTGGTCCTTGGGTCCAATCTTTTCCAATTCTTGTTGTAGCATCCTCTTCTGCATTGGTATGGTAGCAACAACATCCCACATGGAAATGCTCATAATGGTCTTCTTCATTTTCTCTACCACACTGAATGGTGTATTAGGAACTTTGGTAGGAACATTGGGAGCTGCACTCATAAGAGGTCGAGATGGGGCAACATAAGGATTACTTGCATCTTTCTCCCTAGGGTCTTGCCTTTGCTGTTGTGAAGTACTTGTTTGTTCATTTGCTGCTTGTGTATGGGGTGTGGTACTCAAAGTTGAGGCTTGCTTAGGAGTAGGAGGGGCAGCATGTTCCATGGCTCTCTTCTTACTTCTTGTGTTATGAGCAATGGAATCCTGGTTTACATTACAATGCTCCTCCATCTGATGATTCATGAAAGAGGAATCATCCAGCCTTTGAATATATGAGGCCTCCTTGGGATGGTCCTCTTTGTAAGATTGCTTTGCTGCAGGTTCTTGGTTGGTTAGGGCCAAATAAGATTGTGCCTTCTGGCACAGGCAATAGGCATAAGAATAGTTGCAGGAGGGAAAGAATCTTGATCTTGGGCTAAGTTATTTTGAGGGACTATAGCTCTGTTCTGATTTGAGCTTGAAGTAGAAGCATGACTATTTTTCCTACCTTAATCAAAAGAGCTATTCCACTGATTAGGAGGCCTACCACCATTTGGAGTTTGGTATTGCAATTGGGGAGGCTTGCCACCTTGAGCTTGTTGCCTTTCTAAGGCCACCACCTTGTTACTCATTTTTTGTATCATAGAAAAACTATCCTCTAATCTCTTCCCCTGGTCCTTCAACTCCCTCCCCTGCTCTTGCATTTTTTTATCCTAGGTGCTCTCTTTCTTATCTGTATTCAACACTAGACCTTGGAGCATTTTTTTGAGTTCATCTATCCCATTTGAGGACGTGGATGCTTGGGGAACTGGAGTAAGGGCTTGTGACATAGAAGTTGTAGGAAGAGGGGGCATTGCCGGTTGATGATTTGAGATATCAGGAAAGAAGGGTATAGGAGGCCTCAGAGCTAGTTTGCCTCCTTGTATCAGGATGTTCTCAGCTTTTATGGCTATCTCATAAGCATTGGGTAAGGTATCTCCTCCCATAGTTTGGATTGTAGTGGTGATATCACTGTTAAAAGCTCTAAGGTAATGCAAGAAGGCATTACCAGGGTTAGGTTTCACCGAAGTAGGTATTCTATCCCATGTTTATTGAAATCTATAATTAAAGTCAGTCATACATTCATGGGGGGCTCTTTTTATTGTAGTCAGCTGCTCTAAAAGTGACAAATGGTCACTCTTATCTTCAAAATGTTTGCATAATCCTACTCCTAGTCCATCCCAATCAGTTATAGAACCATGAGCTAAGCCTCTATACCACTGCAATGCTTTTCCTTTTAAAGATGAGGCTAGAAGTCTGACAGCAACATCATCCTCTGTAATACCATGAATGTTACAGACATTTGCTACCTCTTGGATATGCTCTAAAGGGGAGATGGAAGTTTCACCAGTAAAATCAGGTATACTTTTTAGTGCAGATACTGGTATATCATGTCTTTGGGCTAACAATAGAGGACTTCCACCATTAAAGGTGGCAAAAGCATGAACTCTTGGCTGTGCCATGTAAACAAGTGCTCTATTGATTAGTGTTGATGGAAATCTAGGCTAAGTTTGGACAATAGGAGGAGTATAAATAGATCTTACAGGTATATTAACTATTATTCCACCCCTAACTGGTGATAATGAAATTCTAGTCCTCCTTCTCCTAGGATTTGAAAGAGAAAGCTCTTGATATTGAAATTTACCTCTAGAAGATGCCCTTGTTTCAACTCTGGGCATGAATCACTGCAACTTTGGCCTAGAACTAGATTTTTTGATGTTTAGAGTTGCCAAGTACTTTGAAGAATTAGCCTCCTAAAGTCTTGAACACCGAAGCCAACACTACCTCTTCAACATTAATCTCTGAAACTCTTTCTCCTTTGGATACCAGTAGACTTTAAATCTTCAATAGGATTGTCCCACTAGGCGTGCCAAAAACATTTGTCACTTAGGTTTGCACCCTTGTCCAAGGCCTATGTGTGAGGACAACCTAGTGAAACAATGGAAACAACCTCCAAGCTGTGGGACTTGAACTGTGAGGTTGAGTCTTCGGAGAAGGCCGAGTTCCTCTTACTATCAGGGAACACCTATCTACTCTCAGAAGGAAAAGGGGAAGAAGGAGATGCAGAAAACAACCCTACCCTACATAAACTATGGAGGTGATGCACCAAAATAGAGTGTTTAGACCCATTTCTGCCCATATATGCACTACAAAACTGAGATAACATTCAAGAGACATACACATCTAGATTTATGTCAATCAATAACCACATACAGATCAGGAAACCAAATTGAATAACACAAGGAAAAAAGGATCTCACTTATATATTATCCAATAGGAAAAATAGATACAGTATGCAGGGTAAAGATCTCAACAATACACCAATGAGAGGCAAGATGGATGCACATGCACATTGATGGCTGAAGGAGATGATACAGAATGTCATGTAGTTCAGAGGCACAGGGAATTTTACACTGAGAATTGCGGAGCAATAACAGAGAACAACAGAGAAGGGTCCCCCTTGAAAAAATGTAGAAAAATTGCCTTTATAGTTCAGGCATAACTGATATTTTACTTTGCAATTACTATCCAACCACTGCCATAAGTTTTGCACTGAAATCTAATCTGGAAATTTGATCGCAGCATGGCGTTGAGGTACAAAAATAAAAAATTCAACTGAAAGAAATGCCTCGAGTAGACAGAAGTGGCACCAATGAATGATCTTGACATAGTAGATGGATCAACAACAGTGATGGAAGGTCCTTCTGCACCATGCATTCATTCTGAGTTGCTGGCAATTGATCACACGATCAGATTCGCGGCAAAACTTTGATCCCTTATAAATCTCGGCTCATGAATCCGTGAGGTCAAAGCGAAGTCAATGGTTCCACATGCTGATTGGGCCACATGGGCTAATCACATTTCTTCCTTTTACCGTCCTGGGAACCTTTTCCATGTTTGACCACCTAATAGTGCCGCCTTTCAAATATTAACACTTACTATGACGGTTGCACTAACTGCCAGCCATCGATCATTGATCTTGACTAGGCTAGCGAGACACATGTCCACTAGGTGCTATGTCACCATCATAAATCTCGTACAGCTTCCCCATAGCGTGATGGCACCATCCGTCGATCCGCCTCGATCTGACGACAGAGTACTTATGGGTCGCAGAAATATATTATAAGGTTTAAAGCTTTAGTAATTTTAATATCTCCATGGGTATTTGAATATAGGCATTTCAAAGGTGGGGAGGGAAATATGAAATACAATTTTTTGCGGGAAGTTAGAATACAACATATACCTAGAAGAAGACCTCATACATCTGTAAATAAAACCGTGCATGGGAAATACACTAGCTTAGTCACCTATACTACTATCTCTATGAGACAAAAAGAAAAAAATGAAAAAAAAATACAAGAGAAAAATAAATCCTCCCTAAAATATAGCTATAAGAACATGCCATACATCAATAAGAGAAAGATCTACCTCAAAATGAGCATCACAAGGAGAAATATAACAATAAAAATACATTTCCCACTAAGAAGAAAAACCATAAACAACATTGGGCACTATTAGTAACACATTTATTTTGTCAAAATAGAACCCTAACCAAAAAAGAACAAAGAAAAGTGGGTTCCTTAAAAAATTGTACCTCTCTCTCAAAGGCAATAGAGGAAGGAACAAAGAGATAGATGGAAATGGAAGCCGTGTACAAATAAAACCAAAGCTAAAGTCAAAATGACCCACAAAACCCTCCCTAGAAAAAACATACAAAAAAGGGCACAATACCATAGAAAAGGAGGAGCCAAGGGAAATTAGAGCCCTTATAAGAGACACACATGAGAAAAATAGAGGAAGATCATTGTCAACAAGAAGCTTGGAGAGAATTTGAAAATCCAAAAGATCTAAGAAAACAACTCTTTACAAACCTCGTGATGGATCCTTGAACCCTAGAGCTACTAATAGAGATAAAAATATCCCTAAAGAAGATATAAAGAAAAAAGAAATGATAAATGCTCGCCAAAATGAAAGCTAACTTCATAACATCAATAACCACAAAAGATACTTGTTAGTGGATAGGGAGAGACAAATTAGAATCCCCAAGAGATAATGCAACTACAAAAAAATATTCAACAAGGACATCCTTGTTTCTATCAACAATCAAAACCCTCAACAAAATACATAGAAAACCATCTCTCTCCTAAGGATTACAATATTTAAAGAACATCATCTTCCCCATCATCCACTTATGATTCCTATAAATCTCCAAATATGTCCCAAACCCTTGAGAAACCCTCACTTTTCCTATAGCACTACTTATTGTGTTGAGATTATAGTTCCTTTATCATGTTTATTTATTTATTTAAAGAATATTTTTTGAAGGTACAAAAATTCCTTTTGCAAAATAATAAACCACCTAAAAGGAATAACAATAAGAGCTCTATATGACCCAGAGTCCTTTCCTTTGTGAACAATAAAAGGTAAGTTTTGAAATAAAAAAACTAGTAGCATCATTATGATTTAGTCATTGCTAGATTCTCTTAACATAATCCGAATTCATATATAGTTATTAAATGGAGATTAGCAAGTCTATCCAAACCCTTTTCTAGGTCTTTATTCAAAGTTACATGACAACCTTGTGGAGATTAGATAGAATCTCATACATAACCCTACCCAGTTAGTTAGATTTTCTAATGATCTGATCTTTATGGCCCCTCACTCGCCAAGTGCCCCTCTGATGTTGTGGGCTCCAAGGCAGGTAAAATCCCAAAGTCATATTGGATTGGGAATGCCATGGGTTCCAAGATACCTACAGATCCTTGGGAATAACCCAAAGTGGTTTCAAGATTGGTAGGGCCTAAGATTTTTCTATCAGACTTTTCTAGAATTTTGAGATGAGAGGGTTTTCAGGTGGATTCAAGATTCTTTTTGGAAATTCACTAAATTTGACACAACTAATAGTACAAAAGTCAGACTGGGTTTTTCTAGATTATGTGTGAATGTAGTGATAAATAAACCTTTGCTAGGCTCTATGGCCCTGAAGTCAAAATGGGGTGCTTGGGCTCAACCTATCCTTTATGAAAATGTCACCCGCTTTTACTAGAATTACAATACATTCAAACATTTGGTAGTAATGAGAAGCTAAAGGAAAAAGTTAGAAATGATCGCAACAAGAGGTTAAGATAGCGTAGAGAAACCTAAGGCTTCAAATATGGAGGTAAAGGTCACCCAACCTTTGGGAGGGGGAGTGAGGGACCCCAGAAAGAGGATGAAGGGTTATCAATGGGTTCAGAGGTCCAAATGGGCTCTAAGGCATGGGTCTATAGTAACCCTAAAAATAAGAGGAATGTTGTTAGGGTCTTAGCGACTTGTGAAAAAGGTGATCCAAAACTTGAGGAAGGGGATATTTACTCATTACAGACCAAGTAGGCCACATCCCAGATGGAGGGGGTAATGAATAGTTTCTTGGGTCTTTTGGATGACATCGGGAATACCTAGATTTTGGATCCCGTTAAGAACCCCTATGGAAATGGTAATTACACAGCCAATTTGAATGCTACCTTGCTAGTTTCCATCTAGAGCATTATTGTAATGCATTCCCCTATTTTGGACTATGCAAGTGAATGTACCATGGAGTGTAATTTTGGCTAAGATGTACCCAAAAGGAAGTTGAGGTGGGTGACCAAGGCTAATGTTGGAATGACATTGAAAACTAGAAGACCCCTGACCATGACCCTTCAACAGAGGTAAACATTAAGAGATATAGGACAAGGAAAGAAAAAGATCTTGGAGGACATACAGATAAAGAAAATATGAAGATTATTTCTTAGAATGTGAGAGGGTTTAACAATCCCAAGAAATAGTATGAAGTCAAAAAAAAAGATAATTGAACTGAAAGTGTATATGATTCTTTTTTACGAGTTTAAAATGACAATGCAAATATTTTCTAAAGTAGTTGAGTACGTGTGGCCAGGTGTAAAATTATCTTATAGCATAGTGATGTGGGATTCAAGGGACATATCAAGAGGTATAGATGTCCTTCTAAACCCTCATTTTATTGTTTTTGGTTTTGTCTCTAAAACCCATAAATGGAATTTATTTTATTTCTATGCTCCTAACAATTGGAATGAAAAACTTGTGGTATGTGAGGTGGTGATGAATATTACTAACTCACTAGGGAATGAAAGCATGTTGTGCATGTGAGATTTTGACACCCCCATACCCCTCAAAAAATATAGGAGGCCTAGAGGACTTCTTAGAGAGTATGTATGATTTGGCAAACTTCCTGGGTAGGAATTACTAGCTTGATAAATTGATCTTTAGGAAACCCCCTTTACCTAGTTGAACAATAGATTGGGAAACATCCTAATCTAGGTTAGACTTGACTATAGTTTGACATGTGCTGATTTGGACATTCTCCCATATACATCCCTAACGACATATCTAAGGACCATCTATGATAATTGTACGCCTTTGTTTTCATGGAAGAAGAATAAAATTTACAAAAGAAGACCCTTTAGGTACAAAATAATGTGGCACTCACATTCCAAATTCATAGATTGTATCTCCTTGTAGTGGAACATCCCCATTCAAGGCTTGGCTATGTTTTGCATTACTAGTAAGTTATAAAGGATTTGAAAGGAGGCCAGAGGATGGAAGAAATCTTCTTTTCGTACTATTTTTGAGAAAAAGAAGGAGATTGAGAAGATGCTTGAAACCTTCTAAACTAATATGTCTAGTGGCAATTCATCTCAAGAAGCTCAACAAGAGAAAATGGACAACCGTGCCTAGTGGAAAATGGTATTAGAAAGGGAGGAATCTTTATGGAAACAACGGTTAAGGGTTGAGTGGTTGTCAAAGGGTGATAGGAATAAGACTTTCTTTCATAGATCAGCTTTGAAAAGAAAAAAAGAGGAACAACATAAGAAAATTGGTGGACAATGTTAGACATGAGATTTTTAATGAGGTTGAAGGGCCAACCCCACACATGGGTGGTGATTATAAACAAATAATATAAGTGGAGGTTAACTCATGGTAGGGTGCAATGTCATATCCCACCATCCATGAGGAATGTATGGGTGGCTGCGAAGTGCTGGGTAATGAGCTTATAGATATTTTTAGAATATGTATAATCCTCTCCTAGCTCACATCAATACCAACGCCCATGATATGATTTTCTAGATTGTGCACTTGATTAATTATAAACAAATGAATAAAGATATGGTTCAAAAGGTCATGAAAAAGGAAGTGAGAAAAATTAGTTTTAAATGAGTCCATATAAAGCCTCTGGACTTGAATAGTTTCCCCCTAAATTTTTCTAGCATTTCTGGGACATTGTTAAGTATGATGTTTCCCATGTTGCTTGGGACTTTGTTAGAACCTACAAGTTGTTGAAGGAAATTAACCAAACCTTTTTTTTTCTGATACCTAAAATTGATGAACCTATTTCTAGAGGATGTTAGGCCCATAAGCCTCTACAACATGGTTTACAAGATCTTGCCTAAGTGGATAGTTCACCACATCCAACCCATATTAGAAAAATTCATTAGCCCTTATCAAAATGGGTTTTTCCTAGGAAGAAAGATTATGGATAAAATTATTACCACCTATGAGGTGATCCACTCCATAGAGAAATGTAGGAACCCAAGTATGGCTCTAAAACTAGATATTTCTAAGGCCTATGATAAGGTAAGGACGAGGTTTTTGACTACTATTCTCAACAAGCTAGGATTTAAAGAATTATTTTTAAAGATAATCCAAGGTGTTATTTATATGGTCCAATTTTCAGTTCTCTTGAATAGGACCTGAGGGAGATTGTTTGCCTCCTACCAAGGTCTTTGATAATAGGACCCCCTATCTCGTTCCTTATTGATCATTGTGGCAAAGGTGTTGGGAAGAAACTTAAAGGCTTTAGTTTGTCAAGGAAAAATAATAGGCATAAGACCTATCTCCTCTATTCCTCAATAGATGCTCCAACAATTTGTTGATGATACCTTCCCTTTTTGCATCTCCTCAATCCATGAAGTGAGGTCATGGAAATGCCTACTTAACCAGCATGAGGAAGTCTCAGGGAAACAAATAAACTATAAAAAAAGAAAAGTGTATTTTCTTAACACAAAAATGGTCTTGAGCTAGAAAGTGATTAGAATGTTAGAATGTCAAGAAGCAAATTTACCTAACACCTATCTTGGTCTCTCACTCATGTAAGGAGGTTAGTTACTATTACTAGATTGGGCTAGTCGAATATATATAGAGAAAGCTTACAGACTCGAAAGACAAGATCCCAAATAGTTCTAGGAAGCTTTAAAACCTCTCAACCTCATTATAGGGTATACCAATGCACTTTTGCTTCCTTGTTAAACACCCAAGTAGATATAATGAAGTTATTGAGAAAATACAAAGAAATTTTCTCTAGTTAGAGACTGAGGAAAAGACTGGGATAGGCTTGGTTAGCTGAAACTAAGTCTGCATGCCCAAGTATCTGGGTGTGTTAAACATTAAAAGGATGAATCATATGAATAAGATCATCCTATCTAAGGTGGGGTGGAGACTGGAAAATCCTCAAGTAATTTGTGTGATATTATTCATGCTAATTAGTTCTGCAAAGACTCATTTCATCATCATCTCTATTGTACTAGCCTTCCCCCAGGGTCTAGAATGTGGAACAATATATTACACTATAGATTTTTTTTAAGGAGGGCATAAATTGGGTGTTAGGGGATAGGAAAACCACTAACTTCTAGGAGGATCATTTTCTTAACGAAGGTCCCCTCACCTATTCCAAGTTCTAACATGTTAGAAAGTATTGCTTTAGACAGTTTGGTGGTCTAGTACAAAACTATATCACATTGGATAGCTGATGGAAAAGACTTCAAGATCAAGACAATCCTAGGGCAAGAAGACAACTCATTGTGCATTAGGAAATGATCAATAAATTTCATATACCCACTATCCCCATGGAAAATTCCTTTGTTTTGATTCTATCACCCTCATGAGATTTCACTATTATATCTTCTTACACTTATTGTACTGAGGATGGTGGTGCTTCAAGGGATTGGAACTATGTTTGGAATTCGTAGATCCTACCAAAGATCAATTTCTTTTGGTGGATCTCCTTACATGGGAGGATCATCAACATTGATAACCTCCAAAAGAAAGGCTTCTGACTAGCTAATTGTTGTACGCTATGTGTTGTGGTTCCATAATGCATGCCCTATTTCTAATCAGAAATGGGGAACCCTTACTTTATTTTTGGGCTTTTGGAAGCCCTATTTTGAGGTTTGAGTCCTTTTGAGGTTTTATCTAGTACCCTACTTCACATCTAGGTCTTGATTGAGAAAATCCCTGTCGTAAAAAATTAGAGATTTTGGTGATAAAGGCCTTTTTTGCATAAGAAAGGTGCACTAGCGCACCTCCCCAAGTGCACTAGTGGAACTTTATCCCTTCAGAAAGAGTATTTGTGTTGTGTAGATGCACAAAAGTGTAGCTACATACCTGTACAACACCAAAGGATGGTGGGGTCTATATAACCCCCCACTTTTCCTCACCAGCTTTTCTTTCATTCACCTCCACCAAGTCTTCTTAGCTGCAGCTTTGCAGCACTCGAGGTGCAACTCCTCCACCTAAAAACCCTATAGAAATAGATAAAATAAAAATCAATCTTGATGGTGCACAATAGTGCACCTTTGCCACCAATAACACATAAAAAAAATCATAATTCATTAAGCCCTTAGCATAAACCTTTAATGGGTTGTGCATCAGTGCACCCCATGAGGTGTGTTGATGTGCAACACTTAATAAAACTTCCAAAACAAAAGGGGCACAAAAGGTGCACCCATTACTTGCACTTGTTGCACCAATTCTCATTTCCTTTACATTATGGGGTTTAAATCAAGTTTTTCCATGTTTTTGGGAAAATTAACTTTTAGGGTTTTTGGTCGTGTCACATCTAGGGTTTAATTTATTCATTTCTTCCTCAATTTTTAGCTAATAGACATTATTTTGTGCAAAAACAATGACATCTTCTTCATCCTCCTTTGGCAAGAAAATAACACCAAAACTAGTAGTGTTCAAATTCTAGGGCATTCCTACAAAATCAAGGTTTCAGGGTGAAAACTCTAAGATTCGAGATACAAATTTGGGTCACACAAATTTGAGATAATTCTTAAAGATATTCAATAAACTAATAGAAAGGTCTAATATGGTTTCCACTCTGATTCTCTCTAGATTAGTGAATGCAACATCACACCCAGTATTAATGCAATTTTTAGAACTGGTAATGACACTTGTAGAACATTTTCTTCCTAAGGAGAGGGTAGTAAAGAGTATTATGGGAGAGATCATCCTTGATTTATGACCCAAGAACATTGAGAAAGTATTCCATCTCCCCAAGGTGGATCAGTTCATTCAACTAACCTATGAGAAAGAAAAGAGATGGTATTGGGAACACATTAATGAAGCTTCTAAAATTATCTAATCATCATACCTTATAGAGAAGATTCCTCTAAGAAAGAAAATAGGCAAAGTAGAAATGACAAGAGGATGCATGAAGGAGGAAATCAGATACTTGATCATATTCTTGTTTAGTGTTATGGGTGTGGTGGTAGCTAGACACCTGAACATTTTCATTGTGCATTTTATCAAGACCATCAAGATGGAAAAAAATGCCACTTGATTAGGCCTCTACTCTGAGCAAGAATTTGGGAGAGTAGGTGCTAGTAGTGAAGAATAAAATGAAATTTTATATGACATCGTACTTGGTGTACCTGCTAGTTGCTAGAGCAATAGATCATTTGAGGCTCTATAAGAGGGGCAATATGTTGGATGCAAATGTATGGCGATATATTGTATATCCTCAGTTGGTCATAAAGAAGCTTTCAAAGAAAAGAAAAGAATATAGAATTGTAAATGATGCTTTCATCTTTGCAATAATCTCATTCATAGAAGGGGATTATGAAAAGAGAATTTCAGAGGAGGCAGCTACATAGATTTCACTAGTCAGAGCTTATTACATCCAGTTTTGTACATTTACATATTTAAGGGTAGCAGGTACAACTCTCAACCTAAAGAAGCTCCCTAGATACCCTATTGATAGATTTATTCTCTTAGAGATCTCTTGACAACTCTTCTCTGCATATGATAGAGTTAAAAAAACAACACAAGATATGTTGGACATGGCCTTTGAGTATAGGATTTTTTAGGGTGGATTGAAGGCAAGATATCCCTTCATTTGAATGCGAATGAGATCAATATCCTTTGGAAGAGTATAATTATCCATGGCCTTATTTTGATAATATTGAGAGAGTACAATACTTGGTAGGAAAAGCATTCAACCATGAAGAAACCATTGAAGACCATGGGATGAATGCAACAACTGACTATGATGTCCATATAAGGGATTATTGTAGGATGAATTTGTATCTGGCAAAGAAGGCTTTGAAAATAAATATTCCATTAAATATTGTGTAACAAGACTCAAAGGAGTTACTTGATCCATTATTCAATAGAGATAAGATTGGTGACCAACCTATTATGAATGTTGAGATAAATAGAGAAGAAAACTCAGACATCAATCATAGGGAGAGGTGCATTATTAAATTGATGTAGGATTGGATCAAGAAACCATTCAAACTTGATCCAATTCCTGAGATAGTAATCTTCCATGCACAAGCCCGTCCAGCTAAAGGTATAGCGAAAAAAGCCACCATCCCTACATTTACAGCTTAGTCACCACTAAGGCTAGAAATAGTGCACCAACCTAATAGGCTAGTTGGTTATTATTGAGCTCAAAAGGGTAAAGGTAAGGGTAAGAGGAAGAGGAATACTTCTCAACAAGTTAAGCTAGAAGAAGGAAAAATTCAAGTACCCACACAAACTAGGGAAGAAAATGTGCAAGGTCATAAAATGTGGAAGTTGTAGAGGCACAAGATAATCCACAAGTGCCTCTCACAGAAGAAGGACATCAAGGAGATGAAATTGAAGTCTAGTAAATACCTTAGTAGTAGGTACAAGCATCTCCCTCCATGCCTAAGAAAAGAAGAAATATTAAGACTTTGGTGAAGAGGAGACAAAAGGGGATCAAGAGAGTAATTCCTATCTAATTAATTCCCAAGCCTATTCTAGAAGAAGCAGAAGAAGAGGAAAATGAGGAGTCAGAGGACAATCTACCTTTGAATAGGAGAACTCTGCTCACTAGAGCCACATAGGAGGAATGGAGGAGAAGTTCCATGATCACACCACCATCTATCCCTGATGAACCCATGTAGACCACTACATCAGAAGTTGACATGCAACAATGGATAGATGAGTAGGATGTGAAGGGCACTAATGTCTTGCAGATGTTAGATTTTGACTTTATGCCCATGGGTACTAAGTTGGTTGGGGGTAAGATTAGAGACACTCCAAGCAATCAACCTCAATAGGAGGATTAGAGTTAGATGCCACCCAAATCACAAGGACCCAAGATAGTGCCATCATCCCTAGTGCAAGTCACATTTTGTATAGATAAGGGATCAACTACTCCTCTTCCACTCAACAACGAAGAAGAATAGGTACAAGGAGAAGAGTCACAACAAGTATCCAGAAGAGTCACAACAAGTATCCATCGATGAAGTGTTAGAAGAGGGATAGATAAGTGAAAAACCTTAGAAAAATTCCCAAGACATCGAGGTGAGGATCATTGGCTCCATTGATACAAAGACTCTAGGCGCTAATATCTCATAGAGGGAGAAGACTCTAGAAAGGAGTGATAAGGGGAAGAGTAGAGTTGAGAAGACTCCTTCATCCTCTAAAGGAAAATCCCCAATACATCATATCCCAAGGTGGCTCAGAAAAGAAGTGATAAGAAATAAAAAACAACAATTCAATACCAAGGAGGATAGAATGGAATTGGTAGAAGTTCTAAGGGAACCTGATTCACCTCTAAAGGATGCACGAGCATTAGGCCTTATTATGAGTGATAAGAATGAAGACCTTTTTTCTCATGTAGCTATCCCTCCTCTAGAATCAAATGTTTAAGAATTGACTCCAAGGGATTATTAGATTAGGGAAGTTATGCTTGGGAAGCCAACCTTGGATACTGCAAAGATAATGGTAATAATAGGAATGAAGGAAATGTTCAAAAGCTTGGAGAAGGATGGGGCAGAATTGATAACACTTCGATAGTAGAATGAAATCCTTATGGGATATTTGAGAAAGGTTTTTGGCCCCTTGGATCCCACTAATCTTGAAGAAACTCTAAGTGCAACAATTCAGAGAAGGGATAGAGGTGGAGTGCCATTGGACCCATTTTTGAATACATGTCAACAATGGTGGGAAAGTTTTGAAGAAAAAAGGTATACTAGTTATTCAGTGGAATGCTAAATTATTACATGTTATGTAGGAGAATGTGGATAAGTTAGTAGCAATTTTTAATCAATATTTTGGCTTAATGGATGAAGTGCATACTTGGGGGAAAGACTTACAGGCATTACATGTAATAAAAAGGCCAAAGGTATTGAATGGTTATGGATGTATATACAATAGAGGAATTAGATTTAATAGATGATTGGATTGAGAAGATTGTAGAAGGAAATTAAGTAATGAAGTCATTACACGCAAAGATTCATAGGCTCAAGGACCAAGCCCAAGAGCAAATTTTGGAAGCTGAAAAACATTATAGTGATGCATGTCTGGACATTTTTGAGGACGATGCGTGGGAGAAGTTGATACCAGTAGAGATAGTAGTTGAGAAGTTCTGAAGGACTTTTGATGAAGTTTCTAATGATGAGGATATCTGGAAAGCATTTAGAATGGAGGAAGCTTTGTTATAGCTTGATACAATACTCAGGGATTTTGCAGAAACCCATATTTGAAGTGGATAACTACAGGCATAAAGTAAAGGATAAATATAATGCCTTAGATTTACCAAATGTGGCTTAGGTCACTGAGATAATAGAGAAATACAAGGGAAAATATCCAAAAATAGCTTTGGGATAAAGGGGAACAAAACCCAAATGCCAGAATTTGAAACACATTATGATGACAGTTTAACTCCTACAAATGCCTAGTAAAGATGGAGCTCCTATTTTTGCCACTTCCAAACACTCCTACATCAACTAAAGGATTTCTTATTCTTTCATGTTTATTTTTTTTATGACATGTAAAGGCTCATGCATCCAATTAATGATATAAAAATGGATGGATTCCCACTTAGCACTGGTTGGATAGTTAGTTTGTACATATATAGATTTGTTTTATTACTTTAGAAGCATATGATTGCATAAAGCTATTTCTCACTCTCAACACAAATTGAGGAGAAGATTACTTGTAAATTCAAGAATGTAACATGTATTCCAAGCTACCATTATTTTACAATAATATATGCTTTTCTTGCTCGCATTTGGAGTGTATTGATTCTTGCCTAAGTGTGTTATATTTTGTGGATGTATGTTCATGGAATGTGATTGAGCCAAAAATTTATTTTGTGGTTTCTGGTTGTGCACTCTTTTAATTCTACTGTTTCAAGAAACTTTACCAAATAGACTTGTTGGTCTTTCTAGCAACTTTACCAAATGAAGGAAATGTGTTCTGCACATAAAAGAATATATAGACTAATAAAGAGCCAAATTTGCAAGATGCACTCTTGGTTTTCCTTATGGCTTGCAGGTTTTCAGATAGTTTTTGAATTTGCAACTCAACAAGGTCATAGGTGTGGTCCCTCTTTACTATTTTATGTCCCAAATCTACTACCATGCAAGACACACTGTTCAATCTACTAGATTGAAAGAATTTGTGCTATCACTCTCACAACAAAAGAAAATAGGGGGCGTGAGATAGAATCTATAGACACTTCCCTATTATTCCATACTACACCTGTGTTCTTCTCAATCATCTCTTTTGAATCACTTTACATTCTCCTGGGTTGGTCTATGATAGGATACCCTAACACTTAGTTAACGATCCTTTTAGTGATCTTAATGGGCCTACCTTCTTGCCAAATGAAGTTTTCATGTATTTTAGTGAGCACTATCTTGATCCATTTAGTCTTGAATACATTAGGGAAATCTAGGTCAGGGGTCGACCCTTTCCTTTCTATGATTTTATTATCTTCCCTTAAAACTCCATTACCACAAAGTTGACTATATAATTCTATTATTTCCATGTCACCTATACTTCTAACTTTGCATGCGTAATAACACTTGACATCCTGAATCATTAAGACTTTCAGTTGTATCATTGATAATGCACTAGACAGGTCTTCTTTGTATGTAATTTCAAGTATTTCCCAAAAAGGTGGTTTTCTAATCTCATTACTAATCAATTGCACATTTGACACTTCCTTTCCCTCTTTTCTGACATTTGTAGAAGACCTTTCGGCCATATTTGATATCTACAATTTACAAAAACTTAAATAGAAAAACTTGACACTACTAAAAACCTTCATAGTTTGATGAATATGTTGAGTTGTTGTTGAATTGATTTTTTAAACACAAGAATACCCTATTGCAATTTTCCTTCATGCTCTTTGTGCTCTCTTCAATCTTGAATGAATACAAATGAGTCGAGAAATGACTATATAACCCTTATAATTTTTTAATAAATTCTTAATGCTCACACAACTATAAGCTCAGTCAATATAGGATTTCCAACTCACTCAGCTTAGACATGACTTCCACTTCAGTCGGTTCACATAGCATGCTTGGTCAATACTATCATACCTTTATAGCTCAAAATTAACTAAAATTCCATTCACGCTCGACAATAACTATGAAACCTTTCATGCTTGACAACAACATGAAAACTAACAAAACTAAACATTTCTTCCTAGTTATAAATATTCCATTACATCTTAATTCATGCATATATAATCTTTTCAAAACTTAGATCCTTGGAACTGATGTAAGATATATTATTGTGATATCAGCCACACATACCTTCTGATTTCCTAGTTAGGGGTGATGTGATTACCTAATCCATTGGATGAAGTGACCTGATCTGAACTTGATCTATTGCAATTTTCTTTCTTTTTTTCATGTCTTGTTCATCTGCACTTCAACTTTCTCAACATCAACCTTCTCTTTTTCTTTGTTGAATTTACTACTTGGTGCTTTTGACCTTGTTGGATAGTTTCTACTGATATGACTAGTCTTCAAATAGCTAAAGCATGTAGTTTGACTCAACCATCTAATGTAATCACTACTGAAATATATTCTTATTTAAGTCTTAGTAACATGTCCATACTCTTGAAAATAGTGGAAAATTTACCTTGTATTGTGATGTAACACCCCAACCTTGCTTCCAAACCCCAAGCTTTCTCAGGGCTTCCTTAGTTCATTCACTTGACCCACTAGGGCTTCTACACACCCTATGCTTCCTAGGATCTTGCTCAAGAGATCCTATTCCTTCAGTTGGAGGGACACCAACAAAGTAACATCATTTCTCACTAGCCTTCCCTAGTCCACCATCAACCCTCAAGTCCACCTAGACCTCCAAGGGTGCTAACTAGTCATCTATGGTTTCTTTGGACTCTTTCTAACATCCAAGATCCCAAATTTTTTTGATTTAATGGGTACATTCAACCCACAAGGCTTCAAACACCAAAATGCTCCAAAAAGGCTACTAGGAATTAGCCCTCCTAAATAGCTGGCAACAAGATTTCTTGGAAAAATTCTTAACAACCCTACAAAAAAATTATATTTATGGATACCCTTTTTGAAGTACCTCAAGATTCTGTAATTTTCCAACCCTCAAACTGTCTGTACAATGAAAGTACAAAATTTGGCTAAAATGAGGGTTTCAAAGGCTTTATCGCTGTTGTGATAGAAAACCACCTTAGACACCTTTCCAAGACCTCTCCTTTGGACTGGAGCAAGGTTAGACATTCTCCTTAATCTATGTGTGGCTGGATTGAGGCTTTTGAACTCTCAATCCCCTCCATAGCTTGTTTTTCTGACTGTGATCCCTAGCCAAGTTGCATTTGGCTTGCCTAGGGCATCACTTTAAAAATGCTTGCTGATGCTTCCAAGGGCCTTCCTTCTTGGTACATAATTTACATGTACCTTAGGTCCAAATCCCAAATTACCAGAGGTTTCCACTAGTGGGAAGAGGCCCTAAGATTCCATTTTCTAAGTGCAACCTTGTTCAGATCAGCAACTTGGCAAGAACAAAAAGATTCTCTAAACTAATCCAAAAAGCATTGAAATGATCCAACCAACACTACAAAAAGATGAAAAAATATTGCAGAACTTTTTCAAGACAAAAATCAGGCCATTCAATCCTCCTCTATTAAAAATGCCTTCAAATGCATAAACTGACAACAAAATACTTGCACAATTCGTACAAAATGAAAAACCAACTTGTCCAACCCATTAAAATGGTTTTCCTCACATTTTTAAAGGCTCCTCCATCAGCTCCATAAATTTTCTAAACATTTAGGACGTTTTAAACTCAAAAAATGCAAAAAGTTGCTTTTTGCAAGAAAATGTTGTCATGACAACATGACAACATTTTAGCAACTTTTGTTCTAGATGGAGTTAGACCTCCAAATTTGGAATAAAGACCAAGTAGAAATATAATATGAATAAAATGACTTCAAATAAACTATTTAAAGCCATTGGAACCTTTCTAGACCATTTTAGCCTTTATCGGACCTAAGTCACCTAGTTGACAATAGTCGGCAACTTCTAGCAACTTGGTCACTTTGGGTCTTGCCAAGTCTCCTAAACACACCTAAGGACCACATAGGACCTATTATTATAATAGTGATGTGGCTTGAATCACTACAAGCCAAAAATAAGGAAATACCTAGGTTTCACACTTAGCTTTCCTAGGTGCTCCTGCACCATATTGTAATCCCAATTGTAGGATTTTCCATTTTGTTGTACCTTTTTCTACTTGTTTGATGTCCAATTGGCATTAGATCTACATTCATATGCTTTATGTCCATACTTCTAACAATTGTGGCAATATCCTTCAAATCTTTGTGTGCTTAAGGTCTTAGTCCTACATTCATGTGTTTGATGTCCTTGCTTGTTTCACTTGTCACAGTAACCTATGAATTTCTACTTAGGGTTCTAATTTGCATTATTACTCCTAGAAACATTGGTTGTATGACCCAACTTTCCACAATTAAGGGAAGTGGTTTTGTAGTTCTTACCTTTGTTTCTTCTTTGTTCACCACTTTTTGATGATTCTCCTTCCTTAGTACTATTGTAGCCCAACCAAGTATTATCATTGTTAGATCTAGGATATCTCATCAATTTTAAAAAATATTTGATGGCTTCACTAGCTTTGTTGAAATTTTCTGCCAATTCTAAATTTCTCTTCTTAGTTCATTCCTAACTTGTTCATTCTATAACTTCAAGGTTGTGAATGTGCTTTCCATTCAGTTCATGATTTACAATCATCACTTGATTCATTATTTCCAATTGCATGTTAGCAATCCTTTGTACCTTTGATGTCTTCTCGTCTAGTCTATTGGTCAGTGTCCTTTTTTCATCTTCAATCATGAGTTTTTCTTCCTCGGCTTTCTTTTTTTTCTCGGTTACCTCACATAGAAATATAGATTGGACTTATTGTTCTATCTTAAGATTTTTGACCTCTTGAGTTAGGTCACCATTCTTTTCCATTAGATCTGCAATTGTTGCATCAAACTCACTTGAGTTTCCATCTGGAAACAATTCAGTAGTGTCTTCCTCTTAGTAATGTGTCTCATTTTTCTCAATTGCTATCTCTTTCCTTCTCTTTAATGAGCACTTCAACTCTTCTCTTGCTTCATTGAGTTGTTATAGGGCAAGCTAGATTTCAATCTTTTTCTTTTGAATAACTTTTCTCGACTTGTAGAATTCCATCTTCAAGATCTTTCCTCAAAGATGCAAAGCTTTCATTTTCATAGAATAAGGCTTGGATACTGATTTTTGTAATTAACAATGGGAAAGTAAACTCTGGGGGGTGGTGAATCATCACTTCAAAACTTTAACCATAATAACATTCACCACACATCCATCTCACAATTAAGCATGTAAATTAAAATAGCTAGCTACACATGTTCATCCATAGCATGAAATAAATAACACATGACACAATAATTTTGTTACCCAGAAACCCTCAAATGAGAAGGTAAAACTAGAGTGGGGATGACACCCATGAATCTTTATTGTTGCAACTATAAAGTCTAGCCATTGAAGGTTACAATAAGTTTAACCATAAACTATGATCTACCATGCTAAAGGATTTAAACACCCTGCTAGAAGTCTGCCTTGTTAGAGGACTTTAAGCTTTCAATAAAACAAGCACTCAGTTAAGAGATTTGCACAAAAGTCTGTAAAACTTGAAACCTGTCAAGGCTACTCTATTAAGAGATTTTCAATGATTCAACTATTAAAATGTTTCATCATTCATCATTTGGTTAGCACCTCTCTACTAGATGTCATATCTTCTCTTTCTTGATCTGTACTTGAGCCTCCTAATCAGATGTATCTCTTCTATCCTTTAAATGCTTTGTTATATTTTCTCTAACTGATTCTGCAATTATAGCATGATCATAACCTCCATAGACACCATGAATTTTTGCTCTGCTCTTAGAATTCTCTTTTCTCTTCTCATCCGCACACACAAACTCTTTAGGGTTTTCCCTCCTTACAAAGACTTAGGTGAGCTAGGGTTAGGTAGGAATCAATGATTTTGATTCACCCATTTTGTCACTTAGAACATCTCTTAATTTTATTGGTTACATGCACTGCATAGGGATTCTCAATATACTTTCACATATATCCTCTAGAATCGTAAAAAATTCCATAAGTCAGCACAAAAAAGTTTACATAGGAGTTTGTATCATTACAAATAAGTATGTCCAAAACTATTTACTTGACATTTGAAAGCTCTGATGCTCGACATCTAGTACTTCTTCAATGTTGTAACTCATCTCTTGGATGATAGGACATCCACTATTTTACTCCACATATGAATCACTTGACACATATGTCTTGTTCGACACTTGAGTGACTCGACACATACCATTTGGTCAATACATACTAGTGCTCAGCACTTACTACATATATTGCTTGGCATACACTACTTACTTGGTATATACTAATTTATGTTAAGTAAATTACCTAAGTTTTTTCTCATTGCCTTGTCAAAACTAAAATGAGATCAACAAACCCACTTAAGATAAACTTAGGGAATAGCTAAAAAGCTAGAAACTACTATTGAAAGTAAGTTTGGGTCCCCACAACAAAGTGTCATGAGATACCCAAGGACAACCAAATATCTGAAAAGAGGACAAATAAATAAAACCACATGGGAGAAACTGTTCTCCAAAAAGAGATGAAAATAATGTTCAAAAGAACTAGTGAAGGACTGAAGAAGCCTCCAAATTAGGAAATATTCCAGAAGATAGGAACAAAAGATGATCATGAAGAACACCACTAGAGCATGCAAAACCCACAAAGATCTATCAAAATTAACCACATATCTAAAGAAGCTCCACTAAAATAGGATTTGACCAAGTAGAGAAGACTATAATGTTGGAAATAACAATGGGAATGTAATTTCTGAGAGTGGGAGGGGGTGGTGGTGGTGGTGGTGAATCAACACTTAAAACTTTTTCCTCTTAAAACATATTACCAACATCTATCTCATAACTTAACATATAAAATGAAATAACTTAACATGCATCACATCCATAACATAAAGTAAATAACATATATGTAATGACCCTTTTTGGGACATTAGGATTATTATTGTAAATATGTTTTCTCTTGGGTCCTTCCATTTGTACTGACTTTTTAGGGATCATTTGTTTGTGACTTTTTTCTTTAATTTGTATCCCCTTTTCCATATCTTTTCTATGATGTATTTTCCAATGCATTGATATATTATATATATGAGTATATACATAGTCATGTCCTTTCAAATTAATATTAATTATATTAATAAGGTATTTTATTATTTTATTAATTGTATATTATTTTTAATGATTATTAACTATATTATATAAATTATGTAAAGACTATTACAATATTGTGTAATCTTAGATATTATGATAAATTATAACCATACCCTACGATCATTATATTAAATAATGATATATTATTATACATATTTAGATATATACTATATATCTCAGGTATATTTAATATTATTTATCTTATTTATTATAATTTAAATGTGATAATAATTAGATATATTATTGTCTTATTGATTCACATTGTAATTATAACGTTTATTCCTTATATCTATTGATATTATTATTATGAATAATAATTTCATTATAAATAATATAAATAATTAAGTAAAATAGATCATAAATATTTATAGTTTATCAATATTATTTCTTTAGGAATAGTATATGAATTATTATTATATTTTATCCCATAATTATAGGATTCTCTTTAAGAGGGGTCATGAATATAAAACCCTCCAATGAGAATTTAAAACTCAAGTGTGGATGACATCCACAAATATTCACTACTACAGTTGTAAAGTGGCCTATTATAGCTATAATGTGTTTGATCATAATCTATGATCTATCTTGTGAAATGTCTACCTTGTTAAAGGCTTAGAAAGATGGTTAGGTCTCAACTTGTTAGAGGATTTAAACGTACAATAAATAAAGCACTTAGCTAAGGGATTTACAACAACCTATTAGGACTACTCGGTTAAGATATTTTCTCTGTATCACCTGTTAGAATGATTCAACACTGTGATCCTTTAGTTAGCACCTTTCTACTTGATGTTAGATCTCTTCCTTATTGTTTAAACCTTGATCCACCTAATTAGATATGTCTCCTCTGTCCTTTCTCTTCTTTACTCTATTCTTCTCAAATTGATTCTGCAATGCATAACTTTTTGATAGCCATCTAAACTACCATGAATGCTATCTAAACTCTTAGCATTCATTTCCTCACATACTCATAAACCTTTTAGGGTTTTCCTTCTTTAATAAGCATTGCTGTGGATGGATTAGGTAAGAATCAACAAATGTGGTTGATCCTTATTATCACCTAATTCTTTCCTCAATTTGATTGGTTGCGTATATTACATTTGGATTCATACTATAACTCCATACTTATCTTTTATAGTCATAAAATATGATTATGTCATCCCAATAATGATTTACATAGAAGTGTTTTCCATTACAAATATCTATGTCATAAATTATTCACTCAGCATCCAAAGGCTCTAATGCTCAACCTTCATTGTGCTCTTAACATTGTAACTTGGCTTCTGAATAGCTTGGCACATTCTGTTTTCCTAGCAACAAAATCACTCAGCACATAATATTTACTTGACTTCCTCTATTGGATTGGCACCTAAATGACTCAGCACACATTGACTGCTTGGTACCTACTAGTGTTCGACACTAACTATCATAATGCTCAACATGTACTATCTAAACAATTATGCTTGGCATGCACTTTACTTTGTTGAATAACGACAAAGTATTTTGTCATTTCCTTGTCAAAACCAATATGAGATTAACAATCTCCCCATTTGACATCAGTAGCAAAATTTTTTTGTCACAACACATACATTCTTGTCTAATGTATAAGTCAGATAATATATCTTCATAACTTGGCTCTTATTCTAAATTCTCAAAACCTTCAAATTTTCAAAATTAATGTATATCCTCCATACCTTATTACTTCATTACTCTTCCTAAGTAAATGATTCATTTATGTTTTCTCATTCATTTCTCTTGCTCAGTAGATATTCAAAACTTCATATCCCAAAAACTTCATAACCCCCTTTTTTGACACTTAGGTCATTTGGGTTGTACAATGATGGTGTGTTTATCCAGTAATAGTTTGTATAGCTCCATGATAATCTTCAATGCTACATCCTAGTTATCACATGCTACATCTAATGAATGAATCTATATTTCAAGATTAGTAGTTAGGTCAACTAAGCCTTCACATGTAGAAAGTTGTGACTCTTTCTTCATCAAAGTATCTATAAAGGCTAGTTCCTTCTATAACACTTCCATGTGAGGTCTTAACATTGACTAGATACTGATCATAGTAGATCTGATATTCGAATATTTTTCTTGCAAATCAATAATCCTACTATGAGTCATTAGGAACCTCTGAAAGTGTATTTGACTATTACCAGGAGATAGTTTTAAAGTACTACCTATGAGTTGCAAATGTCCTTGCATCTGGTCAATAGCCTATTGATTTTCCTTAGTGAATAGACCAATGTTGCATAGATTTGTGTGGAGAGTGAAAATATTCACTAAGACTCTCTTCACACTTTTCATTTTGGTTGCAAGATCAACCCATCTTAGTGCAATAGAACTAGATATCTTTTCTAAAACCTTTGTATGCAATTTTCTTTCTGAATCCAGTTCTTCATCCTTTATCTTGTCCAAAATAGCAACAAGTTTCTCTATAGGCTTGTCTTCATTTATTTCTAAGAGACTAAAAGCATCAAAAAAAATATCTTCGACCTCATGCAAAACTCTCTTTAGTTTATGGTCCCTCCTTAATTTTTCTTGTCTCTTTTTCTTTTATAGAACATCTTGAAGAATTCTCATTTATTCAGTAGTGATTTTATTCAAATCAAACTTTGGTAGTCAATCACTTCATCTAAAATTTACATCCTCAAATGATGTAACTTTAGCACTCTTGGGTGTGCTAGAATTCAGCCTTGAGATTTTTAATAGTGTAGCATGTGTACTCACCCTCTGAAGAGTGTGACTTCTATGAGGAGAATTAGAAACTGGCAATGTAATCAGAGTCTATATTGTAATTTTCTCCTTAGGCTCATAGTTAGCTTCAACTCTTCAGTCTTATCTCCTTCCTTTTGTACTTCACCTTAGGATGGTGGAATAGATACAAGACTTGCTTCTTGATGTTACATCCCAAAATTTTAACCTAATTAAAATTATTATAGTCATTGAGTTGATTAGATTTTTCTTTCCTATTCATGTGAAAAGGGTAGTTATATGTAACCATTGTTTCATATGAAATTAATTGTTATCAATTATTATGTATAACCATTTAATGATGATGCTCATTAACCATTACTTGTCATATGTTGATGATGGTAGTTAGCAGTTGCTTGGTTTCAAAATTATGGTTATTAACTAATTTCCTTACTATTATCTATCTTATATGTTGATATGGATTTATCATGGGAACTTATAATTAACATGGAAAATTTTGCATGGGTGGTTGTAGGAGTAGACAAAGGGGAGAATCATTTCTTAATAGGATCTATGGAATGGGGTACTACCTTAGTCCAATTATCTAATCAACATCTATGGCCTCTAACAATCTTGGTAAGGACCCAAAAAATTGCATAACAAGGTATAATCTCTTGACACACATGAGCTGTTGGACAATTATTAAAACATTAAACATTTTAACTTAATCAAAGAACATACCTTTAATGGTTTATACTAACATTATCATCACTTCAAATATTACATATATATGTATGTGCACATAAGCATAAAAGTATGGTGTCACTAGAGTATTAATTTATACAAGCTCATATCTATTAAAATATGTATACCTAAATATACATATACCTTGGAAAAATATGAAGATAAAATAATCTTTCAAGTAATACACATATCTAGATATGCATACCTTAGTAGGTATAACCTTGGAAAAAATGATAATAATATAATGTCACCATTCAAAATTGTGTGTGTGTGTGTGTGTGTGCATGTGTGTGTGTGTGTGTGTGTGTGTGTGTGTGTGTGTGTGTGTGTGTGTGTGTGTGTGTGTGTGTGTGTGTGTGTATAATTTTATAAATTATCCTTTTTGATAGTAACCTTCATATTATTCCTCATATTTATTTGTCTTTAAAAGAGATGAGAATGTACACTTGGCATCTCTTTTTATTGGTGGATCAAGAAGTGAGTTTTCTTTTTATAACTATTGCAAGAGTGATGGCTTCTTCCAAGCCTTTTTTTTTTTTTTTGCATATGTCTTCTTGCGGATACAAGTTTGAAGAACCAAAACCCAAGTTTTGTATTTTACCTATGCTCCCTCATTTTCTTCTAATCCTTATTGATATGATTGGATGGAGGACAAATCCGAGTCATTATTTTATCTAATTTGAGCTTTGCATTTTGGGATACACACTTTAAGAGCCGACTATACGAAGTCAAGCCCAAACTCCATATCTTTCTTGATCCAGTTATGTGGCCAACTTTCTCAATACATATTTTTTATATGTATGTATTCAAAAATAAAGATGCAAGAATTGTGTCAATGATTTCTTTGTATCATTGTTTGACTAAATATCAAATAGTACATTTGATGAATCCATCTCTCCATGTTAAGTCCAAATCAATTGTATATGTTATGTGAAATGCCTCTTATTTTATTCAAATTTCAGATTCAAGTGATTTCTTTGTAAATCCTTAAGAGAAGTTCTTGGGTCCTAAGAACTATATTATGATAGTACTAAATTTATATTACTCTTTACACCAATTGAGGTTCAGCACAAGAGTTGAATTACTCTAAGATTTGACACCTATGACTCACCTGGCTAGATTGCCAAGAAAGAGGGTGAAGATGTGAGAGAAAGATCTACAAGAACATGAAAATATAATCATATGTAATACAATAAATTTACTACTTTTAAAGAATCATTAAATAGCTCATGCATGTCCACTTAATTTATCATGTTGTCAAGTTGAATGGTGGTGATTGAGTATTAGAAACCCATCCAAAAACCTTGGCCAAGGTTGTTAAAGGCATGCTTTCCTTCTAAAGATCAGATGATGTTGATAGCGCTAGTTATCCAGACATATCCATCCATAACTAAGTGGACATTCTAAAGACTAGTATTGATCGGATGGCTGGACTAGTAGTGCCCCAAGCTCAGCCTTGGGTTAGGGAGGGCCTTTCTTTTCAAAAGATTGTGTGGGAATGGATATGGTCTGTGGTTGAGAGGTTAATCCTAAGCTAATGCTTCTCCTCTTATCTGAAAGGCGAGGCATGCACAACCAATTTGAGACTCTCCAATTAGCTTTGTATGTTCTTCGTCTATCCTTAGCTATGCATTTATTTTGTTTTGTGAATATCAAATATCATAGTATGAATGATAATGTTTTAATTTGCTTCAATAAAGATGATAGAAAAAATTTATTTCAGTTCGTAGTTAATTCCATTATTATCCCATAAAATGGAATTATGGATGTTATATTTCAGTTTTTTAGTTGAAGTATTACTTTCATATTTATTTGAAATAAAAAAATTTCTCTAATCTTTTAGCTAAGAAAAATCATTTGGTACATATGGTATCAGAGCATTGGGTTAGATACTAAACCTTGGGCACACTACCTAAGTAGGATTGGTAAACCTGAGATTTTCTTAGATTAAATGTAACAAGATGCAGGTACATAAGACACCTCGCAAGAAAGCATGAGATCCCATCTTTCCACACTTGATTAGGAACATGTCAAACTATGATTACACTTGTTGTTCCATGACTCAGGACAATAAAACCTTAAAATAAGCTCTACAACAAATAAGGAAGAAAAGAGTCAGGTGGACTCCTATGAGGAAAGTAGCCTATAGAAACAAACAATTTCAAACATGGAATGCCCACTAAGCCAAACCTCTTATGCACTTCCATAGATCTTGGATGGTGCAAGATATGTACAAAATCAATACTAAACAAGATGCTGAAAATAAATTTTTTGAATAACTAAATCTATAATGTAAACATCCTCTAAAGAAGGATTTTTTGTAAATAAAAGGTGTTATAAATGTAGCATACAAGTATTAAAGTTGATTAAATAAATTAGTCTATTCATGTGTTTCATCTACTCACAATCATTTTTTTTTTGGTAAACATGCCAAAAAAACTGAAGAAAAGAAAAATTGACATAAGAATCTTGCAAATTTTTAGGTCAAACAATTAAGAAATATGAGCAATGATGAGAACGTTGTAGGCCATGAAATGGTTGTCCTGAGAATAACCCACGACCTCCTACTAATATTATACTTCAAAATTTTCAAGAAATGCAAATGAAGTTAGAAAATATGGAGAAATGATAGCCCAAATGGGGCAAAACCAAGAGGAAATGCAACTCTCACCCTATCCCAAAATAGAAACAAAAATCTATGAACATAGGGAGAAAACCCCTCAAGCCAAACTTACCCAAACCAAAAACCAAAAGAAACTTGAAATAGTAAGTGACCTGTTTGTAGACATTAAGAAGATCAAACCACCCCAATTTTCTAGTTTTGAATTCGGAGAGGATGCAGAGGCCTAGTTAATAGAAATGGAACAATATTTTGAAATTAAGAATTTTTCAAAGACCTCAAAGGTAGTTTGAGGAATATACCATTTTATAGTAGAAGATGCTACATGGTGGGGAAATACCAAGGGGTAAAAGCACAAACCTGTGTCACCTTTTATAAAGAAAGGTGATATTAGAATGTGACAGTTCAACATTAATGACAAAAAAATGGTATTTGTGTTTAAAATATGAAGATGATGTAAACTGATGAAATGTGTAGAATTGTATGAATTTTATGCCTATAATTTTTATAATTTTTTTGACTAATAATTTATTCATTTTATTTTATTTTGAAGTCCCTTTTTTAACTGAAAAAAATATAGGATGTAGTTCCCGTCAAACAAGTATGTGCAAATCATCTTTTTTTGTTCTGATTTGAAAATATTTTATAGATGACATGTATAGCTAGTGAACAAAAAAAGAAATAATTATTTTTGATGTATATTTTCTTTATTATAAGTACTCAAGTTCAACCTTTTCAGAATCCAACAGTTTTTTCCTCCCGTCAAAACTTCCCTATCAAATCTATACCTTCTTGAAAAAAAATTACATATTCATGAAGAGGATTCTCTCCTCTAGTGATAAATATAATTTTTTTATTTTTTTGATATGATTTACTATTTTTTTTCATTTTTTGAGAGAGCATC
Organism: Cupressus sempervirens; assembly: GCA_028749045.1. Lineage (NCBI taxonomy): Eukaryota > Viridiplantae > Streptophyta > Pinopsida > Cupressales > Cupressaceae > Cupressus > Cupressus sempervirens. Next base: position 206,262,358 of record CM053783.1, read on the forward strand.
TTCTGAAATGTTGAAATATCTACTTATAATATTTTGATATTGTAACATATTATAACTAATCAAAACACTCAAAAATTTATATAATGATGATATTGAATCTGAGATCTATAAAAGGGTATTTTTAGTTTTTGTTTTAAATTGAGTTTTGATAGAGAAATGAGATTTGACCAAAATAGGTTTTTGTATCACAAACGATGACACATATCTGTGCTTTTAACCCAAGGTTGAGAAGAACATTAAAAAAACCAAAATTATCTAGGAGAAGTTTGTAACCATCTTTAGAAACCATTGGTTACCCCAAACCTTCTATGACCAAAATGTGTTGGATTTTCAAAATCTTAAAATAGGAGATATGAATGTACATAAGTATTGGAAGAAATTCACCCAATTGCTGAAATATGTACCACCATACCAACAAGATAGGAATTTAAAGGTGAGGAAATTTATCATGGGCTTGAATAATAGGATCGAAAGGGAAATTTTTGTTCTCACTCCTTGAACCATGGAAAAAGCTCTCAAAAAGGTTGTCCCTCAAGAATATCAAATAAAGAGAGATGATTCTATCTAAGATAAAAAAATGGAAAATGAATTGGAATACAAAAGGTGTAGATATTGGGTCCCAAAAGAAATAGTTTAAGGATTACAAATTTAACAAGCTAGAACTAAGAGGGAATGGTATTAAGGATTTTTAAAGTAACCCCAATACAATTAAGGACAGGGAAAAGAAGGGGCTACCTTTAGGATGCTACACCTGTGGAGCAGGTCACTATACTAATGAATGCCATGTTAAGACCAACACCAATCATCCACCTCGACCACCCCTCCCACCATATAAGCATGTTTACCAGCAAAGGATTCACGTGACACTTGACAATAGGCAAGTAGAATAATAAATAGGCTCGATTGAAACTCTAGGTAAGATCTACACAAATCCTATTTCAATATTAATTGATACTACTAGAGCTTCTAAATGCTTTATATTACCTAAATTATTAAGCATATTTCCAAAGAGATCTATTTTAATGGAAAATCCATGGAAAGTCAAGTATGCAAACCAATCAAGGACTAAGGTAGAGCAATGTCTATTTGAGGCTCGAGTTGATTTTTCAAGCATCTCCACTGAATTAAACTTGTATGTAGCACCTCTTGGGTCTTACGAAATTATTATAGGCATTAATTGGGTAAGTGACCATAAGGCCAAGGTTGTCTGTCTTACTAAAAATGTAGATTGTTTGGATGACCAAGGAAAACATGTAAGCATTAAGGGAGTTATACATGAAATTAAATCAAGATAGATATCTGCCATGCGACTCAAGAAATGTGGAAGGAAAAGTTGTGAGATCTTTGCAGTAAGGGTTGAGGATTTGAGAAAACCAAAAGATACCATGCCTGGAGACAAAGAAGTTAGAGGAAAATTGAAGGAATCTTTTGAAGAGAAGTATCATTACCTAAAGAAATTCCAGGATGTGTTTCCTCAAGAATTCCCGATATTAACTCTATCCTGAGGTTTTGATTTTACTATAGATTTAGTACCCAGAGTAGAATTAATTTCTTGAGTTCCTTACTAGATGACCACCACAGAATTAATGAAGCTACAATTGTAGTTGCAGGATATGTTAAACAATAAACTTATTCAACCCAACATTTCACCATAGGGAGCCCCAATATTTTTTTTCAAGAAGGATAGATCTATGAGCTTGTGCACAGATTATAGGATGCTCAAAAAGGTCACCATCAAGAACTGATACCCACTTCCTAGAATAGACAACCTTTTTGATCAAATGAAACATGCTACAATATTTTCAAAGATTGATTTAAGGTTGGGATATCACTAGCTCCACATCAAGGATGAAAGCACTCACAAAAATACATTTAACACTAGATATGGACATTATGAGTTCATGGTATTACCCTTCAGGTTAATCAACACTCTAGTAGCTTTCATGAATTTGACGAAAAAAATATTTCAAGATTGTTTGGATAAGTTTATACTAGTCTTCATAGATGATATCCTAATCTATTGGAAAAACAAAAAAGAACATCAAGAGCATCTAGAAAAAGTTCTACAAAGACTAAAACAACATAAACTATACAAGAAGTTCTCTAAATGCACTTTTTATCAGAAAGAAATCTAGTATTTAGGACATATTATATCAGCCCAAGGAATAGAAGTATATCCTTCAAAAATCAAAAGAATTAGGGAATGGCCTATACCTAAGAATGTGACAGAAGTCAAGAATTTCGTGGGATTGGCAAGATTCTATAGGAAGTTTGTCAAAAATTTCTCCAAAATAGCTTACCTGATCACCTCACTTCAGAGGAAGGGAAATAATTTTTTATCGACTAAAAAACCTCAATCAACTTTAGAGTATTTGAAAGGAAAGTTAACTACTACACCTATACTAAGAGCACCTAACCCACAAAATAAATTTTTAGTCATAACTAATGCATCAGTGGAAGGAGTAGGAGGTTTGGTAATGTAGGATGAGAAATTGATTGAATATGATTCAAGAAAGTTAAAGAATTACAAGAAAAATTATGGTCCTCATGATCTAGAACTAGCATCTATAATGCATGCCCTCCAAATGTGGAGACACTATTTGATTGGGAAACCTTTTGATCTTCGATCTGATCACCATGGCCTAAAATAGATCTTTACTCAACCCAACCTTAATGCTAGATAGAGGAGATAGTTGGAATATCTAGTGGATTAAGAATTTGATATTAACTATATTAAGGGTAAGGAAAATAAGGTAGCAGATGCCTTAAGAAGAAGGACGCATATTTCCATGATGGTCATCATAAATTTTAGATTAATGGACTAGGTAATACAACATCTAGAGCATGATGAATTTTATGTAGAGATCACCCAAGTTCTCATCAGAGACCCACAGAATCCTAGGTACTCAGAATTTAAAATAGAAGAAGATGGATTGTTAAGATATCATGTCAAGATTTACATACCCAACAAATCTAAACTTAGAAGAGTGATTCTAGAGGAATCCCACTCAACTCCTTATTTGGGACATCCTGGATTGACTAAAAAGTTATCAAATATAAAAACACTATATTTTTTGAAAGGAATGAAAAGAGAGATAACATATTTTATGGCAGCATGCCTGGAATGCCAAAGAGTAATAGAAGAAAATTGCTACCCAACTGGCCTCTTACACCCAAATGAAGTACCAGAGTGGAAATGACATATAATCTCCATGGATTTTTTACAAGGGTTACCTATGACACAAAACACACACAACACCATCCTAGTAGTAGTGGATATATTGACTAAGGTTGCCCATTTCATACTAGGAAACCTAACTGATGGAGCACTAGAAATTGCTTACAAGTTCATGAAAGAGATTTTAAGACTTCATGGAATTCTACAGAAAATTATCTTAGACAAGGATACTAGGATAACCTCTACATTTTGAAAAACATTATTTATAGCATTGAGAACTAAGTTTAATATTAGCTTAGCTTATCATCTCAAGACTGATGGTTAGACAGAAAGAGTAAACTAGGTTTTGGAGGATCTTATAAGAGTTTACTATATGGATTGACAGTAGTAGTGGGAAATGTATCTGCTCTTGGTGGAATTTTCTTATAATAATTCCTATCAATCCAACATTAAAATGAACCCCTTTGAGGCCTTATATGGTCACAAATGTAGAACTCCTATAAGATGGAATCTTGTAGAGAAAAAAATAATTTGTGGACACAAAATGCTCAAAGAGATGGAAGAACACGTCAAAAAAAAATTTCAAAGATTGGAAGAGGCCAACAATAGACAAAAAATTTATGCAAATGCTAAGAGAACACCTACAAAATTTTGAGTAGGATAAAAGGTGCTCCTAAAAGTAAAACCCCAAAAGAGTACCATAAATTTTCGTAAGAATGCCAAGTTAGCCCCAAGGTATGTGGGACCCTTTAAAATATTAAAAATCATGAACTTGGTAGCCTACATAATTTCCCTACCTCTATCTCTTGCTAGGATGCAGGATGTATTTCATGTTTCCTATCTTAGGAAATACATCACTCATCATGATTATATAATTGATTAGGACCTATTGCAAGTATGAGATCTAGGACCTATACTACAATGAGATTTTCCAAAAATACTGCCATCTTTTCTCTAGGGCTAGAACTAGATCAAATCATTTCAATTATTTTATAGCTTTAATGTTTTGGATAGATATTACTTTTAATTTTTGTTGTGGTATTCGTCGAGGACAATGAAAACATAAGGGGAAGGGTATGTTACATCCCAAAATTTTGACACAATTAAAATTATTATAGTCATTGAGTTGATTTAGTTTTTCTTTCTTGTTCATGTGAAAAGGGTAGTTATACGTAACCATTGTTTCATATGAAATTGGTAGTTATCAATTATTATGTATAACCATTTAAATATGATGGTTGTTAACCATTACTTGTAATATGTTGATGATGGTAGTTAGTAGTTGCTTGGTTTCAAAATTATGGTTATTAACCAATCTTCTTACTATTATCTATATTATATGTTGATATGGATTTATTATAGGAACTTGTTATTATTGTGGAAAATGTTGCATGGGTGGTTGTAGGAGTAGATGAAGGGGAGAATCCTTCCTTAATGGGATCTATAGAATGGGGTACTACCTTAGTCCATGTGTCTGATAGACAAGTATGACCTCTAACTATGTTGGTAAGGACCTAACAACTTGTATAATAGGGTATAATCTTTGGACATGCATGAGCTATTGGACAATCATTAAAACATTAAACATTTTAACTTAATCAAAGTACATACCTTTAATAGTTTATATTGACATTCTCATCACTTCAAATAATACATATATATGTATGTGTACATAAGTATAAAAGTATGGTGCCACTATAGTATTAATTTATACAAGCTCATATCTATTAAAATATGTATACCTAAATATGCATATACCTTGAAAAGATATGAAGATAAAATAATCTTCCATGTAATACACATATTTAGATATGCATATCTTAGTAGGTATAACCTTGGACAAAATGATAATAATATAATATTACCATTCAAAATTCTATATATATATATATATATATATATATATATATATATATATGTTTGTGCATTTGTGTGTTATTTTATAAATTATCCTTTTTGATTAGTAACCTTCAAATTATTCCTCATATTTATTTATCTTTATAAGAGATAAGAATTTTCACTTGGCATCTCTTTTTATCGATGGATCAAGAAGGCAGTTTTCTTTTTTATAACTATTACAAGAGCCACAACTTCTTTCTAGCCTTATATTTTTTCCTGTATGTCTTCTTGTGGATACAAGTCTGAAGAACCAAAACCTGAGTTTTGTATTTTACCTCTACTCCCTAATTCTCTTTTCTTCCTTATTGCTAGGATTGGATGGCAGAAAAATCTGAGTCATTATTTATCTAATTTGAGCTCTACATTTTGGAATATGCACTTCAATAGACAACTATACAAAGTCAAGCCCAAGTTCCATATCTCTCTTGATTAGGTTATGTGGTCATCTTTCTCAACTCATATTTACATTATATATATTCATTCAAAAATACAGATGCGAGAATTTTGTTAATAATTTCTCTGTATCACTATTTGATTGAAATATCAAATAGTACATTTGATGAATCCATCTCTCCATGTTAAGTCTAAATCAATTGCATATGTTATGCTAGGACACCTCTTACTTTAGTCGTATTTTAGATTCAAGCTATTTCTTTTTAAATCCTTAAGAGAAGTTCTCGGTTCTTAAGAAATGTATTATGATAGTACTAAATTTATATTATTCTTTACACCAGCTTAGGTTCAACAAAAGAGTTGAATTACTCTGAGATTTGACACCTAGGACTCACCTAACTTAATGGCCAAGAAAGAGGGTGAAGAGGTGTAGAAAGATCTGGAAGGACATGAAAATAGAATTAGATGTGATATAATAAATTTATTACTTTTAAAGAATCATTGAATAGCTCATGCATGTGCACTTAATTTATCCAATTGTCAAGTTGATCGATCGTAATCGGGTATTAGAAACCCATCCAAAAACCTTGGCCAAGGTTGTTAAAGGCATGCTTTCCTTCTAAAGATCACATGATGTCAGTAGCGCCAGTTATTCAAACATGTCCATCCATAACTGAGTGGACATTATAAACTCGAGTATTGCTCAATTGGCTGGAATAGTAGTACCCCAAGCCTAGCCCTGGGGTAGGGAGGGCATTTCTTCTAAAATTACTATGTGTTGATGGATATGGTCTAAATTTGGGAGGTTAAGTCTATGCTAATGATTCTCCTCTTATTTGAAAGTCGAGGCTTGCACAACCAATTCAAGACTCTCCAGTTAGCTTTGTGTGTTCGTCCTCTATCCTTAGCTATGCATTTGTACTTTGTTTTTTGAATATTGAATGTCATAGTATGAATGGTAATGTTTTAATTTTCTTTAGTAAAGATGATAGAAAATAGTTATTTCATTTGGTAGTTAATTTAGTTGAGTGTTAATTCAATTATTATCCCATGAAATAGAATTAAATATGTTATATTTATGTTGTTTAGTTGAGGTATTACTTTCATATTTATTTGAAATCATATTTTAGCCCTAATCTTTTATTTAAGAAAATTCATTTGTTACACCTGACCCTTATGAACTTCAGTTCCACACTTTTCAACAGTTACTACAACGTGTAAACCTAAACTATTTAGGCTTGGCACTGATGTATCTATTGTTTGTGCTTCTACCTCTTTCATCTAAATGAAATTTTTTTTATTGTAGATGGTGTCTTAATTGTATCATCCTTATGTTTGAAGTTTACACTTTAATCTCTTTGTAGATCATGTGATTCTTTTTCTTGTATCTCTATAGTTGGTGGAGTTACATTTGATGTCTCTTGTAGCTTCTCCTCTACAGATGCAACTTCTTCCTATTAAATATCATCCACTCTAACCAATATAGGAGATATCCTTTATACTCACTGAGTCTTGTTGACTCTCTTGGTCATCATGTGGGGGACTGGCACTTGGTATTTGTGTATCCTACACATCTTGCTACTCTTCTTCAACTATTTCCTCATATGTTGTTCATTTAGTACCCTCCACATTACCTTCCTTGACTAGGTTGACCTCTTTATCTATCTCTTCCTCATTCTTCTTAGGTTCTTGCTCTACTTTCTTAGCTTTCTTTGTAATTTCTTTAGTGGATAACCCATAAATAGATTTCCAAATTGATGTACTTCTAGTTACCACATATTCTATGTTCTTCTTGAAAACATGTAAAGATCTATATTTGGTGGCAAATTTCCCTTTATTCGTCACCATAGATTTAGCAATCATCTTTTTATCCAATTTAGGCATCACTTGTGCTAGTGTAGTTTTTCTCTTTTTTTTTCTCAGTAGTCAAACTAAATTTCCACTTTTTCTCAACTCTATCATAAAGATTTTTAGGGAGAGAGTTGGCAGTCTCTAGAGGAGTAGTTCTGAAAGTAGCCATTATATCATATATGGCCTCTTCAACCTTACTTTTATCAATAGTCCCTAGCTTATCAAAATCAACATGTGTAAAACTTGACAAATTTGCAATGGTTGTAGTATTTTCACACAAGTTGTCAATGTCAGAAGAGGGATTGTGGCTTATCACTTTGTATTGACTCAAGTCTTCTAACTCTATCTTTTCATCATCTGAATCTTTTTGTGGTGTGTACTTCTTCCTTAATCTCTTGAATGTCTTTGGAGTAGTGTGGCTCGACTCCATTGTAGTGTTGTCTCTCTTTCCTCTTTCCTTTATCACTTCTTTATCATATACAGTGGCTTCCCTTGTGCTTGACCTAGTTATAGGTACAAATGGCTTTTGATGTGGCTTCTTCACAATCTTCTCTAGTTTCTCCACTATTTTAGTCTTTGCTTTCCTTTTCTTCTCCTTTTCCTTAGGTTCTTCCTCGACACCTTCAACATCTTCACCTAGACCTTGGGTAAGTTTCAATGGCACTTGGTCATGTTCTTCTTCTTCTTCTTCTTCACCTTCATCTTCACCAAATCTCTCCTTAAGTTTTTTGACAAGTTTTTTCTTCTTTCACAAAATTGTAGTTGTTTTCAAATCATTAGTTATTTTGGATTTGGCTTTAGCATAGTTTCCAAAAGATGTAGCATCTTTATCAATTTCCTCTATGAGTAAGGCCATAGTTGTTGTAGAGGCTTCATCTAGATTGATCTCATATGGAAAGGGTTTTAACCATCTAACCTAGGTATTTCTTCTTGCACATATGTATGATTTGCATCAACTAGGAAACACATATCATTGTAATATTGTTCCACTAATCACAGAGGAATCCTCCATCATTTTCTCATGGATTTCTTAAAATCCTAAAAATAACTAGTCATAACTAACTCAAAATTATCTCCAATTTGCTCAATGAATTCTATAATCTATTGTGTAATTGAACTATTGGTCTTCCAATAAACTTTACCAAAGGTGGGGAATGTGTTTTACACATAGAAAAATATGCAAACAATCAAAGAACCAAACTTGCATGATGCACTTTTGGTTTTCCTAATGGCTACCAAGTTTTCTGATAACTGTTGTAGTTATAACTTACCAAGGTCATAGCAATGGTCTCTCTTTGCAATTTTATAACCTAAGTCCACTACCATACATGAAACACTATTTAGTCAACTTGATTAGAAGAACTTATGGGCAATGACTTTGACTGCAAAGCCAATAATGGTATCTGAAATAGTATTAATTGACATGTGTCTCTTATTCCATATAATACTTGTATCCTTCTCAATAACCTCTTTTGCATCACTCGACATGCTCTTTGGTCAGGCAAGGGTAGGACACCTTTATACTCTATGCACAATTCTCTTAGAAATCCTAATTGGTCCACCCTCTAACCAAAGCTAGTTGTCATGTATATGACTTAGAACAATCTGAATCCATTCAATTTTAAAACATTTGAGGAAAATCTAGGGAACCAGTTAACCCTTTTTTCTCAATGATCTTATTCTCTTCCCTCAAAACACCATTATCACATAGCTTATTGTAGGCATTTGTAATCTCCATGTATCCTACCTATCCAATCTTTCCAGTATAGCAACAACTTACATCTTGGATCATGAGAACCTTTGGTTGTATCATAGATAGCACATCGGATGGATCTCCCTTGTATGCAATATCAGGAATTTCTTGGAATGGGGGTTGCCTAACATCATCTCTTATCAACTGAATGTTTGAAATATTGAAAAGAGATTATTTGAAGTATAAATCCTATCATGGAAAAATCATTATGTTGTCAATGATGTCAAATGTACTACTTGCTAGTGAGAAAACTACTTTTTTCATCAAAATTCTATCATTTGTTTGATTAATGAATAGGATTTGAAAACACAAGATAACAAGAGTACCTAGAGAAAGGTTGAGTTATTTGGTGTATAAAAGGAGTAATAAGACCTAGTAAGACATTGATGATATTATGTATTATTGATCTACTTAAGGATAAAGTAAATGGCTACTTTAGCTAAGCCTAGAAGAGTTTTCATAAAATGTGTTTTCCAAGCCTAGCCGAGCAAACAATGTAAGCTGAGTAAACTTAGTTCAGGTCGAGCAAAATTCAGTATTTGTCGAGTGTTAGAATAAATAATAGTAGTGACCAAGCAAGGAAGACTTAGTTGATGCCGAGCAACCTAGTTTTGGCTGAGCATCAAAAGACTATTATGGCCAAGCGAATAGTATGGATGTCGTGTGATAGTAAAATGAGCTTGATCAAAGATTTGATGAATTTGAGATGACAAAGTTTATTTCTTGAATTGTGTGAAGCACGTGGAAGACTTTTATGATGAATTGGTGGCATAAAATTCAAGATAATCCATTTTAAGGAAAATTCAAAGAGGATTATAGGATAACTTTCTAGAAGGGACTAAAATGAAAAAATGGGTAGATTCATTCAATATTATCTAACCCTAGAATGGAAAATTGTGGTTAAGAAAAAAGAGAGCTAAATTCTCTATTTATAGAGATAGCGGGCCAGAAGCAACAATTGTCATATGTGAGAACCTAAGGAAGACAAGATGTATAGGGTGTTGCTTTATATGGCAGTTGAATACAAGAGTCTAAAATTGGCATACAAAAAAAGAAGGCTTAAGAGGATGAACTCTTGAAGGCTGAACAAGCTATCAAAGATGAAAAGTATGAAAAAAAAGCAATATAGAGGACTGAACCATAGATCTATAGTTTGCAAGTGAGTTGTGTTTTATTATTAGATAAAATCATGTCGTTGCATTCTAACAACTATATCAGTCTGGATAAATCCTTTGGATTAAACTTGACCTAATAGTCATTTGTAAATCCTTTAACCAAGTGACATTGTAATGGAATGTTCTAAAGTCCTCCAACAAGGCTCACTCCTATTAGGCTGATTGAAATCCTTTAACTAGGTCACATTTAACAGTGTGTATTGCAACCTTTAACAGGGTATCTCTTCAAAAGAGTGAAAATTGGTAGCATGTTACTAGTAGTTTTTTCCAAATTGGGTTTCTATGTAAAATCCTTGTGCTAAATTGTATACATGAGTTTTGCGGCATTTCATGGTTACATTTCTACAAAGTTATTTTGACACAGGATAGTGACCTACTAAGTTAAGGCATTGAATGTTCTAATGCATGCATTCATGATATGGCTTTATAGATATGAATTTGTTAAGTACTAAATAGTTTTATTTGTATATTTGGACCTTGAATAACTGATTCACCCACCTCTTAGTTATTCAAAATATTCCAACCATTGGTATCAGAGTCATTGGTGCTTGTAAGGAAATAGTTTGAAGGTACTAAAAGCTAAAGATCAAGATGTATAGAAGGGAGGTGCCAAAATTGAACGAGGAAAAATTTCCTTCATGGAAAAGTTTGATGAAGCTACATCTAGGAGGACTTGAAAATTATGTAAAATCTACCATTAACACTAAGCATGTTGATCCTATTGGAACCCCTACTCCTGATAATCTGAGAAAGAAGAAAGAACACAATCAGGCAATGTTAGAGCTTGTATCTTCCCTAAGCTACTTAGAGTTTGATGACATAAAAGGATGTAATTTTGCTAAGAAGATGTGGATTCTATAGATATGATCCATGGAGGCGAGAAGAATGTTCTAAGAGCCAAAGATAAAAGTCTAAGAGGAAAGTTCGATGACATGAAAACGCAAGAAGGTGAGACTATAGTCTAGTATTATACAAGAACCAAAGATGTTGTGAATGCTATCAGAGGAGAAAATGGTGTTATTGAAGATGAGATTGTGATCAACAAAGTATTGAGAACCTTGTTTCCTATCTATGCTAGTAGAGTCTCACCCATACAAGAATTAAGGTGTGTTCTTGGTAGTAATCTAACCCTTGAAGGACTAATAGGTAGACTCATTTCTTTTGAACTCTCTAATTTTGATAATTTCAAAACTAAAAATGTTGGATTTTCTTTGAAAGTTAAATTGACACTAAAAGAAACTAAAGATAAGAAGAATGAAAAGATCAAACATGTTTCTAGTGAAAGTGACATAGATGAAAATGACATAGAAGAGCTTGAAGCATTGATGGCTAGGAGATTTCACAAAGGCAAAGGGAAATACAAAGGTAGGTGACCTATGATGTGTTTCAATTGTAATGAGATTGGTCATATTGCTGCTAGGTGTCCAAAGAAGAAGAACAATAGAAGTGGAGATAAATATAGACGTAAAAGAGATGACACCCACAAAAACTATAAAGCCATAGGAAAGAAGGCTTGCTACATTGCTAAAGAGGTATCAAAAGATGGATCCGATGACCTTGATGATGAAGTTGTGTATGTTTCTATGAAAGATTATTCTAATGAAGATGAGGCAACAACATTAATATCATCTATGAACAAAAGTGATAGATGGATAATTGATGGTGGATGTTCACATAACATGATTCAAGATAAAATTAAGTTCATTGACCTTGAGTATTACAATGAAAACAATGTTAGATTTGGTAATGGTGCACCTAGTCTAATAAAAGGTAAAGGATCAATAAAAATGACATCAAAGATCATGTGTGAAAATGCTTACTATGTAGAAGGACTTAACTATAACTTGTTGAGTGTGTTACAATTTAATAGTTCAAGTTGAAAAGTAGAATTTGATAAAAAGAAAGAAAAGATCTATGACATTGATGGAAAATTAATTGGAAATGGAGATCAGGCTAGAGGTAATTTGTTTTATCTTGACATGAATGAAACTACTTTTCTTGTTGTAAAATTTGATGATGTGTGGCTATGACACAAGAGGTTATGTCATGTTAAATTTGATAATTTAGTCAATATCAGTAACATGAAAAGAGTTAGAGGTTTTCCATAACTAAAGAAACTTGATAATGTGATTTGCAAATAATATCAGTTAGGTAAGATGAAAAAATCTAGTTTTCAAAGTAAGACTCACTCCTCAAAAGAAATTATAGAGTTACTTCATACTGATTTATGTGGACCAATTGATGTGAAAATATACAAAGGTGACAAGTACATTATCCTATTTGTTGATGATTATTCTAGGATGATGACAGTTATGTTTCTGAAACAAAAATATGATGATTTTCAAATGTGTAAGTGACACTTGGAAAGAGTTCAAAAGGAGATCGGTAAAAGCTTGAAATGTCTGAGATCTGATAGAGGTGGAGAATTTACATCAAATGAGTTTGAAATATTCTATAATGATAGAGGAATTAAAAGACAAATTTTTTCACCTAGGACCCTCCACAAAATAGGATTGTTGAAAGGAGGAACAAATTTGTAATGGATTGTGCTAGAACATTGATGATGGAGAAGAATGTCACTTTGAAATAATAGAGATAAGTTGTAAGCATAGTTGTATATGCCTTAAATTGAGTACAAGTCAAGAAAGGTACAAATTTCACAATTTTTGAACTCTAGTATGGATACTCATCCAATGTAAAATATTTTAAGGCATTTGGAAGCAAGTGTTACATTCTTAAGGACAACAGAAATGGAAAATTTGATGCTAAAAGTGAAGAAGGTATATTCCTAGGCTATTCCACAAGAAGTAAATGTTATAAGTATTTCAATACTAAACTAACAAAGTTGTGAAAAGTGCAAATGTAAAATTTGATGAATATAGAGAAGTACATGAAGATAAACCAAAGAAGGAACTTGAAAACTATAGAACCTTCATGTACTACTATGAAGACATGAATGTTGATGAAACTAGGAACCAAATTGTAAATCAATAGAAACAAGTGTTAGTGACTATTGAGTCACATACAATGAATATCAAGTTGCATTCAGGAATTGAGTTACATTTTGGAACTGAGTTGTATTCAGGAGCTGGGTTGCAGATAGAAGATGAGGTACACTTTGATACTAAAATCAATGTATATGAAAGGAATGTTGAGCTACCAGATAGAGAAGTGCATAGTGACTCTAAAGTTGATAGACCTATTATAGAAAGAAGAGCATAACCAAGATTGAAAAAGTATGTGAGAAGACATCACCTTGTTGGATAAATTATTGGAGATAAAGAAGAAAGACCAATGATAAGGAATAGGCTGAGAAGTTATACATTTTTGTTAAGCATGCACAAGCCTAAGTCAGTAAAGGATGCATTAGAGAATGAAGACTTGAGTAAAGTCATGAAAGAAGAGATTGATTAGATTGAGAAAAATAAAACATGGACTCTAGTACCTAGACCGGAGAACAAGAATGTGATTGTAACCAAGTGTGTGTACAGAAAAAAACTGGCTCATAATGGTGAACTCACAAGGAATAAGGAAAGATTCAATTGTAAGGGATATGCACAAGAAGAGGGAATTAACTATGGAGAGAGATTTTCCCCAGTTACAAAATTGGAAGAAGTAAGAACTCCACTTGCTTACTCTGCATACAAAGGTTTCAAAGTTTATCAAATTGATGTGAACTCAACATTTATGAATGGTATACTAGAATCTAAGAAGTTTACATAGAGCAACTAGAAGGATTTGTTGATCCAAACAACAAGAACATGGCATGTAGATTGCAAAAAGCTTTATATGGTTTAAAGAAAGCTCCAAGAGCATGATATGAGAGGCTTTACAACTATCTTGTTAAGATTGGTTTTAGAAGACTGATGATAAAAGCAATCTATACTTAAAGATAGAAGGAGGTAAAGGGATTTTACTAGCTGAAATATTTATTGATGATATCATCTTTGGAGGACCAAATACATTATGTATGACATTTACAAATGAAATGAAGAAAGAATTTGAGATGGCTATGTTTGGAGAGATAAAGTTCTTTTTTGGTTTGCAAGTATATAAGATAAAATATGGTATTTACATCACTCAGTCCAAGTATGTGAAGGAAATGTTGAAAACTTTTGGTATGGAGGATTGAAAACTTATTAGTACTCCAATGGTGATAGAACGCAAACTATCCAAAACTGATGATTCTTCTAAAGTAAATCAAACATTGTACAGGTCTATGGTTGACAAATTATATTGTGTAGTTTATAACAGGCCTAGCATTGCACTAGCTATTAGGATTATTGCAAGGTTTTCTACAAATCCTAAGGAGAATCATTTGATGGCTATTAAAAGGATCATGACATACTTGAAAGGAACATAAGACTATGGTCTATACTAGAAGAAGAATGATAAATTTGAATTGCAAGCCTATACTGATGTTGATTAGGCTCGAAATATTGATGGCTGAAAAAGTACAAATGATGGAGAATTTTTCTTAGGAAAAAGATTAGTCTAATGGACCATTAAGAAACAAAACTATATATCAAAATCTACTGTTGAAGCTAAATATGTTGTTGCTTGAGTGAATTGTACAAATGTGGTATGGATCAAACAACTACTCAAATTAATGAAGGAATAAATTACTGAACCTATGGTGCTTTATTGTGACAATACAAATTCTATAAACATATCAAAAAAAAACCTACGATGTACACAAAGAGAAAGAACATTGCAATCAAGTATAATTACTTGAAAGAGTTGATTCAAGACAAAGAAGTGAGAATAGAATATGTGAATACAAAAGAACATATACCTATTATATTCATAGAGGTTTTCCCTAAGGATGCACATGAATATCTTAGAGGTAAACTAGTGGTGATACCCCTATCAAAAGTTACTCAAGAAGCAAGAGTAGTGCCTTGTATCAACTAAGTTGAACACCATGTTTTAAAAATTTGATGCAGTAGATCTTACATTAGGAGCTTTCTAGAGTAATGAAGGAGTTGAATTAGAAGATTTATAGTCACATGCAAGGTGATAAGGGGAGAACCTAAATTGATTATATCTGCATGTATAGATGACAAGTCTTCGGCATTGTTGTCAAATAGGGAGATAATAGAGAGAGATCAAAGAGGGAGATATAAGGTAAAGGGAGACATCAAAGAGATTAGATTAGAGAAGGAAAAAGAAAGAGGCACATATATTGATAAAGGGAGAGATTTTAAATTTTCTTTTTGGTGTTGTTGTTGGCATTGGTTTTCCATCAATACCAAAGAGGGAGATTGTTGAAAAGAGATTGTTTGATGTATGAAACCTATCATGGAATAATCATTATTTTGTCAATTATGTCAAACCTACTACTTGCTAGTTAGACAACTTCTTTTTGGTTTGAATGCTATCATTTGTTTGATTGATGAAGAGGATTTGAAAAGAAAAGATAACAAGAGTACCATAGTAAAAGTTTACTACAGAATACGATATAAATATCTATGCCATAAGCACATCACAATAAATCCAACAATATTCATCAATAATCCTGAACCATAATCTCATCAATTAGGTTCTTATTCAATTTCCTCAAGGATAAGTTCTTTGCAAACTCCAATCATCCCCTCTATAGTGTAGGCTAAGGTGTGGAACCATCATCTCATTCGAAAAATTAACATTTTCTAAAGGTTCATGCTTTAGAAAAAAATCCTCAAAATCAATAATTTGATGAAAAGAGGTATGATTTTTACTAATAGGTGTTTCCTCTATGAAGGGTCTCTTGAAATGGGAGATCAAATCTTTTTGTAGTGTCCTTATGCTTGGGATACTTGGATGTGTCATTCCAATGTTGGAACTTGGAGTGGATCTTACTAGGTATGATGTCTGAGATTTGGAATAATTTGAGAAGTTGTATTCCACCTATGAAAAAAATGAATTGGGTTCTTCCTTTCTCCCCATGTTTTGTGGAACCTCTAGAAAGAACATGACACTAGGATGTTTAGGGAATTATGTCAAACTCTAGTAGTGCTAGATGACATAACCAAAATTAATGAGGTTAAGAATTACCATATAAGCCTTAAAATTAAGCTCTATTTTGAGAAGTGGATTATTGTATATAGCTTTGAGATCCCCAAAAGATAGTGGTAAAGAGAAAATAGAGAATGCGAGATGGGACTATCTTCCCAAGGGCTAGAGGAAAATGAACTTCCATGGGGCAAAAAAGGAAAATCCTAGTGTTGTTGGCTGTAAGAAAATTATTTGAAATGAGAATGGAAATATGATTAAGGACATTAAAGTTCCTCAAGCATGTAAAACTAATCATTTAGAAAAAGCAATGGGTCTCCTCCATGAGTTTAGGCTAGCAATGAACTGCAAATGCAAATAGTTGTGGATCAAGGGGGATTTCATGAATATTCTTAATTATTCAAGTAGGAAAAGTTTAAGGAATCGTGGACTATAGCTAACATCATGACAGAGTGTAAATCTATTATTAATAATATGGACATGGTGTTTATTATCGATGTGTATAGAGAAGCTAATAATGTGGCACACACTCTTGCCATCATGGAAGGCGTCATCTCAAAGCCCATTTATTTGAATGATAATTTAATAGTGTATGAAAATTTAAGAAGGGAAGATCGATCATGAAAAAATATTATGTAAGGTGGGGGATTTTAAAAATCTTGTTATTAATATAAGACACTCCTAGGGAAAGAAAGAGTAACTATGGAGTTACTTATGACAAGGATTTGTATCAATTTTGAAGAACTTCACATGTTTTATGTACATTTTTATTTTTATTCACTTATCTTGGCCTTTCTATAGGTCAAGATAGTTACTTTTGAAAATTTATTAGAGTTGAGGAAAGTTTACTTTGAGTGGAGCTTTGGAAAAAGTAGGAGCCAAAGAACTATGATTTTTGGAAGAAAGAACCCAAAGTTTGGGAAATGTAGGATAAGGTAGGTTTGGTGCCTTACATGGTCAATATGAAGGTTTCCAAATTAGAGATTACTAAGGTGTTCATTAATGGATAGGAAGGAGGTACAATAATCTTGGGAAGGAGGTATAGTCACCTTGGAAAGGAGGGGAGGGTGAATTAGTTATGTTTAGTTATCGTACTGGCCTTTCAAACACTTAAGTACCAATAAAAATTCATAAAATTCAAAAGAAACAACTCAATGATCCTATTCAACTTTACAATTCAATATTATAAGAAATTTACTTCAAGTTTTTATCTCATTATTTTTTTTATTACTAAGTATTAAAAATATAACTTAGCTTATACCATACTATTATCTAGTTTTTATCGAATTACAATATTAAGTAACTACCATGAAAATTGACTTGCAACATAAAAACATTCACACATTTGACACAATGATTTAATGTAGAAACCATATAAAGTAAAAAACCACCATGACCAACAACCCAAATAATTTCACTATTATGAAGTGAGCTCTTCTATTAGCCAATCTTATTAAAGGTTACATGCACATTTTTAGTGTGACGATGTTAGATGGTTTTAACATAAAGATCATCTAGAGCTTATCACTCCTTTATCTTGCTTAAAGAGTGGCCTCATCTTTAAAGGACTTACAAACATCACTAATCGATGTTACCATATAGAATTTCACCATTTTTTTAGGCCTACTTGGTTAAGATATGTTTCTTCTGTAATGGTAAGAAAGTAATAGTAAAATGATTTTTAAGATTAGCACTACCTTGTTTGTTTAGATCTCTATTCTTATTTGTCTTCTTGCTTCCTTGATCTCTACTTGGTTGATTCACTTCTTCACACTTTCACTTTGGTGTAGCTCTTCTTGATGATCCTTCTTCTCTGCTCGATTCTCCTTGCTTCTTTCCTTCTCCTTCTTTACATAAATCACCATATCAAAAATACCAATTAACAACCAAAAACTTTCTCCAAGATCTTCTTAAATTGTAAACTCTCTACTTTTAGATTCTTATAGGTTTCGATGCTTAACTACATCCATAGATCTCAGATTCAATGTGCTTAGACACTTAGAAAATGGAACTTTCATTGAACTTTGTGCTCATCCTTATCTTGTTTAAATCTCCATCATCGGATATTTATCAAGTATTTCTTTAGCCATAGATCTTATAACTAACTTTGACTTCCATCTTTGATCTTCTTGAACATTCTTTATTTTCACCGTAAGTCACCCTCAAATTCAAACCTTCTTAAATATTTCCACCAGATCATACTTAGTGAACATTAAATTCACTCATGTAATAAATCACTTGGTTAACACTATAGAACTTGGGAAATACCATACTTCTCACACCTTGTCACTCGATGTAGCTTGTGTAGCTCAGTGAATACACAAACTTTGTCATTTCATTACATGGTTAGATTACTGTAAAATAACTAAACCAATATTACATTATCACTATCCAACTTATTCAAGTTCCCACTAAATAACATAATAATCAAATCTAACATCATCATACTTTCTTCAAATCCTCTTATTTGTACAAAATTGCATGGCTAATAAGCTCACTGGGTTGGGATTGGGAATGATGAGTCTTAGGTGTTGGTGATAGCTAGCATTAATCCCTGATAACATCATCACTCTCATTGAGAGTGAAGAATATGACGTGACTAATGGACCATGATTTGAATAAATTTATATACTTGGTGGTATGACATGATTTTGAATCACCTCGAGGGTAGTGAGTTCAAGTGGTTCATAAATACAAGGGGAAACTATCACATCACTTCCTTTATGAAAACTTCCAAAAACTAATTATAAAAAGATTTGAGACAAAACCACTAAGTATAAAAGGGGTTGGCCATTTAATGATTAACACACAAGCTTACTACGACATCATTATTTAATATGCTTGTTGTTCTTTATTTTTCAAGCACCTATGTACTATCATCCTCCCTTGTATAGTGGCCAAAATTATAATTATGATAACTGACCTTTCTGAAAGATCCACTCCTATAAAAATTTGACAATTCTTTACTTCCTAAGACTAGTTTATACTACAAAACCAAAACCACCATTAACAGAGGTATTTCTAATAATTCCAAGCTAGAAGATCTCAAGAAACTGGAAGTACTGGTCATCATGAGTGGTGATTTGGAAAAAGTTGAGCCTAGACATATCAAATAGGAGTGGTGTGATATGGTGTGCACATGGATGAAAATTACTAATAGTGACCTTCTTTCATTTATGGAGGCCATGGAAAGACAAGATGAGTTGGTTCCATGCAACTGGTAAACACTTGGCAGGATTGGTGTGTCACATTGGTGACATTATGTTTAAGACTAATGATGAATTCATAGCTTAGGCTACAAGGTTATCCATGAGGGAAAGAAGTGGAGAAGGCTTACTAAGAAAGTGGTTGAGACCAATATGAAATAGTTTTTAAAGATAGTGAGGCTCCATTAATTTTTGTGGGGGTTTTGATAGAGAGAGCTTGTTGAACCTATGGGGTGGTGTCTATTTCCTAATAATAAAATACATCACCCAGGAAAGGAGACACAAATTAATTTATTATTACCACTTCCCTCTTCTAAATCTTTTTCTTATCATGCCAACATTTATTTCCCTTTCTTCCTTCTAATGGATTTAGATTGTTCAATTATGGACATTAGGAAATGTATGGTTCAGGAAAAAATTACAACATCCTTCACAAGGGTTTGATTTTTAGATTGTATAACTTCCACAAATAAATGTTCCCACCTAGGACCATTATGATAATTTAGACCCTCTAGCTAACACTTTTCCTTTGGCTATTGCTACTTAATACCTAGCTAGCCTATTGTGTCTCAAGCTTTGCCTCTATCTAGAAATAGGAAATCTAAGGGCGCTCACATGGTGTCATTCTTTAAATCTAATCCTAAGCTTGAGTTGGACCTTTTAAATATTAGAGCTATGATGATGGGAGGTATGAGGAGATCCCATTTCTTGCAAAATAATCTAGGCAAAAAGAAATAGGCAAAAAAAACAACAAAGCACAGAGGAGTTTGGCTTGGACTCTAAGTCTAATAATACTAAGTAAAGAAAAAAACAACCTCACCATAAACAAAATGTTAGAGAGGATTAACTACATTAAGGAGGATGATAATGATTTAGCTAAGTCTCTTGGTAACACTGAATAAGCATCTCATGAACCTTCCCATATCTCTTCTACCTTTAGCATGGGTACTATGGACCTGATATCTAGGAGATAAACTATGAACTCCCCTTTAACTACTATCTCCCCTTTGAGGAGACAAAAGTTGGAACCCCTCACTAGCCCCAACCTCTTGCCTACCTCCCCAGTTCATTCCCCACTCTACCTCTCCCCTTGTTCCACCCACGTGCATCCCCCAACCCCACCCCCTTATCTAAAATCCCCACCCCCTCCCCCCAATCTCGATAGGATTTCTTTGTTGCATGAGGAAGTGGAGTTGAAGAAGCTATGGATCAAACTAGAGAACCAAAAGGATAGAGTCATCAATTTGGAGTACCATTTCATAACCTAGGTTGATCTAGAGTCAAGGTCATGCATGCTACTGCAACTACCCTCCAGCTCCTATAGGAAGAGAAGGAGAAGGGGGGCCATAAAGAGGATGTGATGCAAGGAAGCTATATTGGTTCTTGGCCAATGACTAGAGGGATGTGATGTTGTCTAAGCCCAAATTGGAGGAAAAACAAGATTGACGACTTTTCCTCTTTCTATGTCTTTAATTTGATTTATATTAAGTCATTTTACTATGCTTTAAACTATCAAGCCTTGTGTGGATGGATTCAAAACAATCTCATTATGGTTTTAATAGTTGTTATTATGGACCTCCCAGATACTATGTTTAGTTTAGTTGCTAGTTAAGAGTGGATGGTTTTCCTTTTTGCTATCTACAGTACCTATTTTGATGGTAAGTTTTTGATTCACTGCTATTTTTTCTATATTATTTATGGGTGTGTAGTCGGATGACTATGGGTTTGTGAGTTGTGTGTCTACTGATAGGGACTTTGTCACCAAGTATATTCTTTGGGCTAGTCACCCAATTTTGACTACTTTTAATATTTAAAACAAATCATTGTTTGGTACTATTTCTCGAAGTAATTACCTTATTAAATTAGAAAACAAAAAATCTAGAGTGAATAAAATTGAAATTGATTATAGAAACATTAAGAGACATGTTTATAAATTTAATAATTATAATAAATTCTAAATACAATTATACTTTTATTTTTAGTCTAATTGTATAATTTATTAAAACTTGAAATAGATTTGGATTGTGTTTTTAAGGATGCCCATTTGAGAGGAAATGTCCAAATGGTTGCTTATAATTATTACTATTGCCATCATGTAATGATAATGAAAAAAGTATGATTTGGTTAGAAGATCTCTTTAATATTGCTTTCCAAAGTCATCTATACTATGACAAGTCATCCTCCAATAAGGATCATGTAGGCTAAATATTTGGAATGGTGGCCTCAGAAAATGTTCGAAAGAAGAAGCATTATGAGGAGCAAACAATGTAGATCAATTGGACAAAATATGAATAATCAATCCATAAATATAGACCATTTTAACTAGTCCATTTTGACAGCTATATTGCAATATTTCTTCAACTCAAGAAAAATTTGGCCAATTCATATGGTCAAGTTCATGGTAAACAACTATTTGTATATAACCATAGTATTTTTCTCTTGCAATAAATTGAATGTTAAGTCAAATGATTAGGAAGTTCCAACACGAGTGAGGAAGGAATGATAGTGTGGAAAAAAACATGATTTGTTGGTTGAGTAGCTACATTAAGACTCTTCTCAAGGTCATCCCAGATTACATGGTTGTCTTCCTCAAATCAAATGTCATGTAAGTTAAGAACTTGATTATTTAGAAGAGTAGTCCTGGCATCAAATGTATGTAAACTAGTAATTGGTGCATGGTTTTAGCTGATTTAGATTATGAGTTATTTTGTTTCAAGCAGAAAGTTACCTTGGATATGATGGTTAACATGATGCAAACTTATTGGAGTTAAATAGAGAGATATTCTATTTTTTTATATGCCCATCATTAAAATGAATTTTTCGATCTCATGACAATAGTAGTAGAGTTCTACATCAAACTTATAAATTTCCTAGAGACATGTTTTCTAGTCTTGTTTCCTCATTTTAATGTAGGAACTTATATGGATAGATTTACATTTTTGTCAATCTGTCAGGGGGTATATTTGTACCTCTGCTACATAGATGCAATGGTTACAATGATAGAAGGTATACCTTGTTCTTTGAAATCTACTTTGTATTTTTCTTTTAATTTTTCTTCTGCTTTGACTTTATTTTAATATTTCCTTTTTGTTTCTCCTCCATATTGTCTTCTCACTCTTCTCCTCCTTTATCTCCTCCTCCTCATTTCCTTTTCATCTGCTTCTGTTGTCATTTCTTCTCCTCATCCTCCTTCTTCTTCAATTCCTCATCCATTTCTTCTCCTCCTCCTCCTCCTCCTCCTCCTCTTTCTCCTTTTCCTTATGTTTCTATTTATTGTCCTTATTCTTGTTTATATTTGTCTCCTCCTCCACTACTACCACAACCATCTTCTTCATCTTCTTCTTATTATTGTTATTTATCTTTTGTTGCTCCTTTCTCTTTCTAGTCCTCTTCCTTCTCCTCCTCCTCTTTGTTCTCCTTCTCCTTGTTCTTCCTTTTGCTTTTTTTTTTGCTTCCTCCTCCTACTTCTCTTTCTCCTTCCTCTTCTCTTTCTCCTACTCCTCCTCCTCCCGCCCAATTATTTCTTCATCTTTCTACCTCTTTTCCTTCATTTGCTTCTCCTTATCCACCTCCTCCTCCAATCTAATTCTTATCTTCTCCTCTTTATCCTTCTCCACATTTTCCTTCTTCTACTTCTTCTCTTGCTCCTCTGTATCAACCTCTTGATTCTCCTCTTCCATGTTCTTCTTGGTCTTGTCCTTCTTCTCTTATCCTTCTTCTCTTGCTCCTTTGTATCCACCTCTTGATTCTCCTCCTCCATATTCTTCTTTTCCTTTTCCTTCTTCTCTTATCTCTTAACTCTCTTCTAGATTATTCTCCTTCTACTATTGCTTCTTTCTTTCTTCTTTCTTCTTTCTCCTCCTCCTCCTCCTCCTCCTCCTCCTCCTCTTCTTCTTCTTCTTTTTCTTCTTCTGTTTCTTCATAAATTTCTCCTTCTCCACCTCCTCCTCTCTTTCATTCTACTTCTCCTTCTACTCTTCACTCTCTTTCTATTACTTCTCCTTTTGCTTCTTCTCCTTCTATTTCTCATTCTCATTCTTCTTCTCCCTCTCCTTCTCCTTCTACTTCATATCTTTGCAGTTTACATATTTCACGAAATTATATAATTTTTAAATGAACTCACATGATAACTCATATTTAAAAAAACTAAAAGTAAAAGATAGGTAATAGTCACTACCTCATGAAATAAGACTCACCTAATTTTCATATTGACCTTAAAAAACATTACTATTATTCATAATCAATTGCACTTTAAATTTTAGTATGATATATTGTAAAAAAATTAAATACCTCATTACTAAATCTAACTTATCCCAATAATTAATTATATTATATATCACTTGATCAAATCCTATTCATCTTAGATTGACTCCCTATTATTTAACCATTAACTATAGCCGAATTTAATAATTCTTTATATCTATTTACAACAATAGACAAAATAGGATAAACAAGATCTTTTGATAATATAGTTCTTAGTAAGCCAAAGAAATAATTTTTGAAAAAACACAATTAATTTAAGGAGATCTTAATATCTAAAATAAAAGACATTTAAAAAACACAAAATGAAAATAAAAATAAAAGTAGGAGAAGCAAAATTCATAAGCACCAAAGCTACAACACCCTAGGTAATATAATTGAGTTAGCAATACAAATACCTTAATTCTTTTCTTGTTTAGGATTATTTTCCTTTTTTTTTCCTCTCATCACAACAATTTTTGGTTGAATAATTTTTTTGTTTGTTGTCATGTCAAAGTTGGCAATTTTAAGTCCACCAATTTCTCCTGAAGTCACCACTAACAGTGTGGATTCTCGAGCTCCTTTGTCAAAATAAATTAAGAAGTCTAACAAAATTTACCACCCATTGGAAAATTTATCATTGCCAAGTAAACGATTTCACCCAACTCAAAGAGGGTAAGTGTAGGTCATTTCGGCATCGTTCGAGCAGGTTAAAGAACCCATATTTGATCTCACTCAAGAAATGTCAACTAAATTCAATAGATTTAAAACATCCCTCTATCATTATATTATAAAATTAATTAAATTAATAATTAAATTGATAAATCATATAAAAATAATCATTTCTATTTCCTAATACCTAATTAAAAGTATATTGTATAAAAAGCACATAATATCAAATTTAAAGATGAAATTTAGAAATTTAAAGTTACCATACAACTAAAACAAAAAATAAATTATATTTTTAATAATAATACAAAAACTAAAAATAAACCAATATATTAAATCTATATTTAAACAATTTATTTCCTAATTATAATACTATAATTAAAAAAAATTAAAACTTAGGCACGACCAAAAGTAAAAATAAACCAAACCATCTATCTTAAAATAGGAGAAAGAAAGAACTAGGAGGAAATTAGTATATAGGAAAGGCAAGGAAAGGTAAGGTGGTTTCATAGTCCATGATACTATGCCATAGTTTTTGGGTTTACATATGGTGACAGTGATATGGGACTACCTTGTAATCTTTTTCGAGAGGCGCTTGGCGCTACAAATGAGGCATACATACCCTACCCCCTAGTGGGATTTGAACTTGTGACCTCTCTTTCAAGAGTACAAGTTCTCCACCACTAGGCCAACTCAGGCTATACAAGTTCTCTTTCACATTCATTCCCAAATATTTAAAATTCAACATTTGTGGAATAAACGACATGGTTGAGTGCAGCAAAGTGGCAGTTCCCATAGTTATCTAGAAAAAATTAAAATTGCATATATTTACTGTCTACCATTTTTCTTTTTCCTAACTTCAATGCTTGGAAGGCTGAACATACCATGGGATGATGTGACAATTCTAGTCACGCTTCGCCCCCTTAATAGCCTATTAGCTAGAATATCAAGATTGTAGAAATAATACTTGAAATGTTGAAGCACTAGTCGATAAAGCCCAACAAAGTTTGAAACTTGATGTCATCATCACCATATTGAACTTCATCTTTGTTATCTAAGTGCTATGACAAAACATGATTATGTCAAATGTACCTTTTTAAAAAAATATGTGAGTTCATAAAATGTATTTTATTAGTTCTTTTAGAGTAATATTTATGTAATTAGTTTTATATATATATATATATATATAAGATTGTGGAAGTTATGAATTCAATCTTTCTAATAAATAAATAAATAATAATATAAATTATATCATTTAGTGTCAATCAAGTGTTGCTTGTCAATAAAGTTGTCTCATAAATTAAACTTAAACGTGTGTCTTCTAAAATTGTATATGTTATTCTATTAATTTCACAACTTTATGCTTGAATATTTTTTCGTGTTTATGTTGTCATCATTCTTAGATATTAGACCTATAATGGCAATGATTTTTTATTTTTTTATGTTTGTAAATGGAAACTTCGTCTCCCCACTTTCATTTTTTCAATTGAATGTGCCCAATTAATTGAAGTTTTTCTTGGTGAATTTGTAAATATGTCCGATTTAAATATTTTATTCTTCATTTCAATGTTTAAATTGATGTGCGAAAATGTTATGTATAATCTATATTAGAGAGAAATATGTGAATATTTATTAGATTCTAAAATATTTAAATTATTTAAATTATATATTTTAAAGTTTAATATAATAATAAATATTAGTTATTATTTTCTATTGATATTCTAGTACAAATATTTTTTTAGTTTTGATTTTTGCTTAGTAGATGGTCTTGGTCTTGATTTTATTAAACTCAAAATAATGTTTTGCACCTTGTTAAAATGAGGGAATTGGGGAAAAAATGGAGTAAGAAAACCCCCTTTGTAGCTCGAGTCTTATTCAACCCAATGTTTAGATATACAATAAGCTTCGCCCTAGACTATTAGTTAAAAATTACATGTTCGGTTTGTAAATTTCTTATTTGAACATATTTAATCCTTTTTTATATGTATACATCTATTTCCTTTGAAATAGAATTCTTGTTATTCAACCGTATGTTTAGATATACAATAAGCTTCACCCTAGACTATTAGTTAAAAAATTACATGTTCAGTTTGTAAATTTCTTATTTGAATATATTTAATACTTTTGGATATGTATACATCTCTTTCCTTTGAAAAATAATTCTTGTATTTTGTTGATCAACCTACATGAAAAACAACTACCAATTCCAGCTATGGTCAAGTTGTTAGTATTAATAACCATTGGTTTAATTTTCAATAGATTTAATCTACTTATATTTAAACACAAAAAATAATAGAAAAATTTAACTAATAATTTTCCCAAACAATTATTCTTTACATCCTTATAACCATTGAACTTGACACAATTATCCTATGTTTGATTATCTATTGTAAGTGACTATGAAGGCTATTACTAATCCAAACTAATTAGAAGAATGCATATTTTTACCTTTGTATTTGATTATACCTATAAAAATTATGGTACAAGAGACAAAGGTTAACTAAAACTTCAAAATGAGATCCCATAGTAAAGAGTAATAGATTTAAAATGAATCCTTCCATGTGAATTATTGTATCCTTATAATCATTTTTTGAATGTATGGAGAAATATTATATAGGATTCAATTGTACAAAGAGAAGAATAGAAGCAAAATTCCATGAATCATGAAAGGAGAAGAGCTCAACTATAGGAGGAGAAGAGAGAAAGAGAAGAAAAATACCTATAACTATTAAACACAACATCGAGGGAAAAGAGAAGAGAAGCAAAGGAAAAGAAAGATAAACATACACAATAATGAAAACATAACAAATAAGGAACACTCAAAACATTAAAGGGAAGGATAAAAGAGAAAAGAAGGGACAAGAAAATATAATAAAAAATAAAGAGGTAAGAGGTCCAAATAAAATAGAAATAATAGAAAAGGACATCCAAGAGAAGGAAAAAAAACCTAAAAATAAGGCAAAATAGGAGGGAATAAAGGAAACTAAGAGAAGGGGGAAAACTAAGTTAAAGAAAAGAAAAAAGAGGGAGACGAGAGATTAAGGAGGAAGGCAAGAAAAACAAGAAGGTCAATCAAAGACAAGGAATAAAGAGGGAAAGACAATTAAAGAGGAATTGGATTTATCCCAAGGTAATATTGTAGCTTTGAAATTTGATCCATGTGATGGATAAGATTATCATGGATCCAATATCCACTAAGCATAATCAAAAGGAAAGAAAAATGGAAAGAAGTAGCAAGACTAAGCCAAAATGCATGGAGAAAATTTATATAATGTTTCTATTTATTTATTTATTTATTTAGAATGAACAAAAGGTGTTTCATGAATTTAACTAGATTAACATCAAGTTAAAGGGGATCCATTTCCAATTAGAGAATAAATAGTAGATACAGATTCCTTAGGAGGAGAAAAAATAAAACAATCTTATTGCATCTCTAAATAAAGAAGTGAAGGGTGGGAAAATAATGAGAACAAATTATGATGGTAGAATTGTGGCCCCAGAGAAAAAACTTATAAGTATCAAAGATAGATTGTTTACTCATCTTCAATTAGAGGGTTATAATGGATACTTTAGAAGACATTTGGGTATTTTTTCAAAAAAAATGATAATATTCACCCAAATTAGTTGATGGTTATTCATATTAACATTAGAGAGAACAAAAATCAAAGGAATGATGACAATAATACAGTACCAAATATTAGAACAAGTGGAAACCTTTAAATATATGCTATAAACTTTTCTCAAGACCTCAAGAGGATTTCTTTGGAAAAATATTATTCGGAGGTAGAATCCAATGAGATCATGAAAAATATAGTTAAAGGGGATCCATTTCCAATTAGAGAATAAATACAATCATAAACATATTTTATCATTGTTTTGGTTTATTCTTTTTTTTTTCTTTGAAGAAACCAACAAGATCTAAGAAATAAAATGATGCACAAAACTATAATAAAGAAAACTTGACCATAGATTCACTAGAGAAGTTGAGTGCACATAGGTACAATATTGAACCAAGTCCAACTATGAAAGGCAGGATGAATTGGAGCTGTAAAACAATTTCTAAAGAAACAAGGAATCTAATGTGTTGAAGTAAAATGTACACATCTCTAGTAGACTATTCAAGGATGATGACTTCCTTTGACAAAGATTGAATATATATGGATGATTGATTAAGATTAAATTATAAATTATAAATTGAATAAATACTCTAACACCTCCCCTAACCATAACATATGAGAACATGATAAAAAATCAATCTCTACTACTCGCTTGGTGAGGTACCCTTGTACAATGCAATCTCTCATAAAAGGAGAAAGACAGGAGAACTATAGGGAACAAAACTATACTCCAAAAAAGAGATAAAAAGAAAAGAAGCCTACAAGGCCTCCTCAAATGATCATGATGTAGTTGATGAATTTGTGCATAAATGATTATCATCTACTAAATCATATAAACTATCTAAATTATGGGAACTATTTTTTTTAGGATTTGAAGGAGAGCACATATGATGTGTAGCACCAAAATTTTTAATCACTCAAGAAAGTAAGACCTTGCCTTTCAACTTATCTTTGTCTTCGGTAATTCCTGATTTGAAAAAAATACTTAGACAAAATTGTTTACATCAATATTATTGTTTCTTTTATAGAAAGTTGAGGTGCCTAATTTGTTTTTTCATTCATTGAAGCTCTTTATGACTAGCTTTGTTACAAAAGAAACATTTAACTCACTCAAAAATTGATTTACTTTATTGAGACAAGTTATATATTTTGAATTTATCAACTTTTTCTTTGTTCTTCCCTTCTTCATCATTTTTAGCATTCTTTTGCTCTCCTTCAGCATTTTGATGCTTTTCATTTTCAGCAATTAGACCTTGATGCTTTTTGTTTGATACCATGAAAAAACTAAGTATCAATTAGAGATAAAATTAAGAATAAAGATAGAGCCATAAATGAAGTCACTATAGTGTATTGAAATGCTCTAGAATGCTCAAATAATAATAGAACAAATCCTTGCATAGGTAGGGAAAGAGAAGGATTTGAGATGGTTGGAAAATATCACTGACTAACCCTCCAAACATGTAACACTAGTAGTTTAGTCAAAAAATAGAAAGTGTACATGCAAAAGGTGTCTCCACAATGTAGGACACATGTCTACACCACATGAGGTAAGACAAATAACTCAACTAGCCTAAGTAAAATTAAACTATCTATGAAAAGGTCAAACCTAGTCTTAACAAGTTTGGTAATAACCTTGTTTAGATGAACATTATTAGATGTTTGTTAACAAATACTTTTTTCAAGGAAATGTTTTATTTATATGACTTTAGGTCCCTTAAATTGTGTTTAAACCTTAGTAGAAACTAGTCATGTAGAAGTTTGTAAATCTACATACATATACTTTTTCAAGCCTTAAATTTTCTAATAGTTCATAGTTATTTAATTTCATCGTTCCATTTTCATTTTATATAGATTTTGAGATAGAATGTTAAGAGCTTGACCACCTTAACAATTTTCCACATAGTCCAAAGCATGTACTTTATTGCTTTACAATCACATGGAGATTCACATCTTACCATCTTTCCCTTTTAACCTTTATCTTTTCATTACATTTTTTTCATAAATATATTAAATAGAAATTTTAAGTATATATAGCAATACTAATTTAGAATAATATTACATATTATTGTGGATTAATATTTTACATTTGTTTCATAGGTATGTTCAATAATTAATACACCTCACTACTAATCTAAAGAATGAATAAGAATAATATCATTGCTTATCCTCTAATACCAAAGAGTTCAGACTTGCTTATCTTCTAATACTGAACAAGTAGAAACCATTGATTATTTAAAAAGCACCTATATGATCTTAATATTTTATTGGAAAACTACTTATATATCTGGTATTTTTAATCAAAATGCTCTCTACTGCATAATTAATTTTTGCTATCATAGTAACACATTCTAGCTATTATTAAACATCATACTGAAGAAAAATTAAGTTTAGAAATAATAAGTTAACTTTGACTATTTAACACTTTTACCTAAAAATTTAAACTTTAATTCATGATGTTTAGATGATCACATATATAGCAATTCACATGATGAATTGTGATAGAAATCAGAGGTCGGATTGGACGCAATATCATTTGCAATTATCTGCCAATTTCGAGTAGGCTGTAACTATACTCCGCGGAATATAGAGGCTCATTTATCTTTTCTATTGAAGATTCGGGCCTAATTATATCCATGGCTTCTTTTATCTGTTTTTCCACTTGAGATATAGTCGGTCTCTTCGATCCTTCATTCTGAATGCATTTAAGTGACAGATTAAATATTGGGTAAAGAGATGTCATATCGATATCAGACATGCACAACTTTTGATCTATGATATTTGGCAATACACCACCATAATCATCATTCCCTTCGAGATGTAGCATTACCTGACAAGAGAACAGAAAATGCATATACACTTAGTTTTATAAAATCCACCTATATTTAGATACTAAACAAGTTAGTTGAAATAAAACATTGGAGTGTGATTTAAATAAAGGCTCACCCATTTCAAAAGGCTTAGTTCTTCTTCAGATAGATCTGGATCAATTGATTTCCTCCCGCATATCATCTCCAACAAAACCACTCCGAAGCTATATACATCACTTTTCTCTGTCAACTTAGTCGTATGGAAGTACCTTTCAGTAACAAAAGCATTTGCACGGTTCAGAGATAATGCCATCAAATTAGTTTATCCAATATATGGACCCAAAGTTTGGACAAAAAATAAATCATGGAAAGTAGGAATAGAAACAATCTTACTCTGGATCTAAGTATCCCACTGTTCCTTTTACTGTTGTAGATATATGACTTGTGATTCTGTCATTGCCAATGATTTTTGAAAGACCAAAATCTGCCATTTTTGCCCGCAGGTTGCTATCGAGAAGTATGTTTGAGCTCTTCACATCCCTATGAACGATTTTGGTCGTACAACTTACATGCAAATATTCCAGCCCTTCAAAAGCATTGGACATTAAGAAAGACATCATTGATTTTATTTGATCAATTAAAGTGTTTTTATTTTTAAAAGAATTTACAACTTCTAAAATTTGAAATGATAAATTTAAATTAAATTTTATTCTAATCTATACACAAATGGTTGTGTGAAGAATTGGAAATATAGTCAATTACTTTTTAAGAAAATGTACAAATTAGAATTGTGATATTACTATCAAGATTTAACTATGTGATTATTGAATCAAATTCATTGACCCATAAATCCTGATAGCATATCACAATTTGACTGTTCTAAAAATTATTTCCTATTTATCAGTACAAATTAGAACTCAACAAATCCTATTCATAAACAATAATAAAGATGAACCATTAGTTTAGTTGTAACTAATGGTTATGTGGCAGCTAGTTATCCCAACAGGTTTTACCTTGTGCCGCATCTAGAGCTATTCCAAGTCTAGTTTTCCAATCAAGTGTGGAAGTGTTTGATAGAGAACCTGGAGGAGGACATCAACAATAATTAGTGTATCTTAAACTAATATTACTTGCTTTTCATATGAAGAGTTGTCTAACCATAGAGGTGGTCCTTGAGTGATCCTCCACACATATGTTCATACACAAGCATAAGCTCTTTGGAGTCGTTGCAGTAGCCAATCAAGGATACCAAATTCTTGTGATGTATTCGAGAAAGGAGGTTGATCTGATCATTAGAAAAGTAGTATCATGTTAAACAAATGGTGGAGTTTTTTTTTAAAAATAGAAAATTATTATATAATTAAATTTATCTATTAGTTTATAAGACTATATCTTGGTTTAAAATTAAAAGTGTTAAATAGTTAATGTTGACAATTTTTTTCTAAGCTTTATTTTTTGCTTAATACGTCATGTTTAAAGACTATCAAAATTACAATAATTTTTTTATCACATTATCGAATCAGATAAATGTTTATTTAAATCTCAAAATTGTTATTGAAAAATCAATAAAGATTTTGTGTCTTATATCATTCTTTGTCATTTATGAGTGTGATGTTCAGATTCTAGAATTGGTATCTCAGTATGAAAAAATATTATGAACATCCTAATATTAGAGTTTGCAGCAATCAAAGAAGAGAATTATCAATTGTATAGTGAAAACAAAATAGTTGACACATATTGTCATGGAAAATAGACATTTACACAAAAAAAAGAAAAAGAATCATTTTAATAATTTATCATTCATTACATTGTTGTAGGTTGGACAATTTAAACTTCATACACTAAGGTTTCATTTCTATGCTAAAAGTATGAAATAGTCAAAGATGATTTATTTTTACAAACTTAATTTTTTTCCCCATTATGTGATATTTAAGGGTAGCTATTGTAATCCTGCTTTTTTTATTGAAAGGGAATATTCTATTCTTATTATACTTTAGATAAATCAAACGAGACTCTGAAAAAATAGGAATAATACATAAAATCAGAAACAAAATTGATACGAATATCAACAGAAAAAATTGAACTTTAAACTTAAAAGAATAGTTTAAAATAAAGGGTACTTAAAAAAAGTACAAAATAGCTAATTTAAATGGTAAATGAATTACAATTGATGCTTAGATATATCCACTACTTGTAAAAATGAACTCTTATAATTAAAATTAAAAGAAAAGTAAGGCAAGACACTTCTAACTAGAACATACGAGATATTTGCCTGCAATTAAACATCTATATTAGATCTTCAATCCTAAGCTTTATTCCATTACCTCATTTAAAAACTCCGTCATTCCTTGCTTTGAAGAGGAGGAGAGCAGCTTTACAGCCACATCTTTTCCATCAGCTAACCTGCCAAGATAAACACTTCCGAAACCGCCTTCTCCAATCTTTCGGCTGAAATCCGACGTGGCTGTCTTCATCTCCAGCAGACTGAATGAACGGCTGCTTAAAGGGTTTGCCGCCGCTGCTGGTATTAAACGTCCATCTGTAATATCGTTAACAAAAACATAATAAAGAGGTATTCAAGTGTTAAATAGTCAAAGTTAATTTATTTTTTCGAACTTAATTTTAATTTTCTCATTAATATGTGATGTTTAAAAATAGTAGAGATATGTATCACAAGAAAAAAATGCAAAGCACATAATTGTGCTTGAATCTCTTAATACCTAACAATGGGTGGGGATTCATCCGGTATCTTCCTCTTCGGTACGTAACAATGAATATCAACCCCAGAGAAGCAGCAATGGCAGCACCAATCGTTGATCCTAACACAATCTTCATTTTGTTATCTTTTGACTTGCATTGGTTACTATCCTTGCATAGATCCGGATTCCCAGAATACCTGGGGAAGGATTTTTTTTAAATTCTCAAATATTAACAATACCCAAGAATATTAGATTTGAAAGGACGAGAGATTACCTAATGTCCAATAATCTATTACGCAAAAGCCCTTCGGGAACAATTCCGCTAAAGTTATTGTTCTCCAAGCTTCTGGTCGATGCAGATAAAAAGTATATTTGATATTAGACTTTGAATTCAACGTGCGATATATTATTTATAACATTTCTGATCAAAATCCAGGATCTATCACTAGATTGACTTCCAAAATAATAACATAACTCAATTTCGTTTCAAGGTTATTAAACTACAAAGTTATTGAAAAGGGAGGACATACAGTTCCTTCAAGTTTCTCAATTCTGAGAGACAGTCTGGGATGGCACCGCTGAGATTATTGTTTCTAAACCGCCTGGACATCCGATCAAAATAATTGTAATCTGCTTGGAAGAGTCAATAAAAAGTATATGGAACGGATGATCGGTTTTGACTCCACTTACAGTATCTCCAATCTTGTTAAGTTGCATAAATCAGGTAAAATTCCCGATAAATGGTTGTCCTGGAAACAACTGTTCAAACCAAAAGGCAGAAAAAAAATACTTAGTGAGTAAAATTTAAATTAGTATATTCTTTAATCTCGTTGTAGTTTATAAATTCGATTGCATGTATGTTTTGTATGGACATAATATTCTACCATTAAAAAATTAGAGAGCTGAGTTCTACTTTTTCAGCTTTCAGGATAGTGATCTTGGAATATCCTATTTAATTCAAAAATTACAACAACAATGATCTTGGAATGTGAAAAACAGATAGATTTCACTATATTCAATTCGTAACAATAGATTAAGAAAATGAAAAGAAAAATTAAGATACGAAGAGTTCTCACATGCTTCTCAATTCAGTTAAGTCGTTAATGTGATTTGGTACAGGTCCAGACAAATTCCTTCTTGATAGATCGCTAATGAATACAATGAGATAAACACACTCTTATCAGCCTTTCCTACACGACCCAATTGCCATAACATACAAAATAACATGTAAGTGATATGATTCAACTTACATTTCTACAACTCTAACTGTGTAGATTTTGTTGCACTTGATTCCATCCCACGGAATAGAAAAGCAAGGATCTGATATCCATTTCGTCATGCCAAAAGCCGTTTTCATTGATAAAAGAGCACCAACTGCAGCTTAAACGCATCGATATAAAATCATCATTTTTATAGCAAAGCAATCTCAAACATATAATATTTTTCATGTAAATCAAATTGTATATTGTTATTAGGATTTAACAGTTTTTAATCATACTTATTGATCTATTTTCATGAATAATAATTTGTGCACAAATCTATCTCTCACAAATCCATCTCTCATAAGAATAAAGCACTCAAACTTACCATCGCCTACATGAGTTGGGGTCTCACTGTGGAATATTTTATAATATTCAAAAGCACTAATGACTGGTCCGCGGTTGGATTTACCTTTCTCATCTTGTACAGCCTCCAGAGAAAATTCTACCCGCTCTTGTGAGTCGTATATGAGGGGCACTTGTACAAAATTATTTTTCACATCCAAGCTTACATTGCAAACATTTTCTGTCTTTACGACAATTTTGAATTTCCTATATTCAGAAGAATTAAGCACCTCAATTTCCGCAAAGTAGAGTACAAGTAAAGTTTTAATATGTTTCTTATCTAGATGCCAAGCCAACGGTTCCGTAGACTGTTGTACAGTTAGGGCTGACTGCAATACAAATTTGGGAGGAACATTGCTGCTCTTATTTTGATCGTTGAAATCCACGGAACTTCTGGATAATATCGGTAGAGTCCTGTTATCTAAAACTACACCTTTATCTGTCGACCAAAACCGATCGAATTCGTCTTCAGGATACCTAATTGATTGTAAGGAAAAAGAATTACTCTATTGCTTCAAGATATTGAATGCAAATATAAAACTGAAAAATTTATTCTACTAATTCCAGACCTTATTATGAAGAATAAAATCTAATCTACAATTAAATACATGGAAAGATTTCTTGATATGTTGAAGAAATTGATAAATATTTTGTTAGCTTTTCGTGGTTGTTTAGTTGTAAAGATAGAGTGTAGTGTTCTAAAGTAATTTTAGTTGAATATTTAGCACTAGTTTTGTTTTTATTGTTTAAAAGAATATTTGAAAGTTTGAAAATTTGAAAAAGATAAGAAATAATTTTATAAATGATTTAATTAAGTCAAAGCAATTAAGAAAAGATTCTTCTCCAACTGTAAGGTTGTTGGAGCAAAAGAGAAATTTTGAAATTTTGCTGTTAGCCTGAATAGAAAATCTAAAATTTGTAGATTTTTATCCAAACTCAAACTTTTCTCCAAACTAAAATTTCTTAAATGTATCTACGTTATTGTCTATCTGTATTTTATTATTAATTGTTATAAACTTTCTTTTTCAATTTAGTGTACGATTAATATGTACATGAATTATGAGAAATTAACATACCTGACACGGTCAGTTGAATTAATACCAAGATCACGTCGGTCCACAGAGCTCAACATCGTCCCTGGCTTCATTTGCAAACTGTACATCCCACTCAAAAGACTTCTCAACTGGATTGCAGAGACGAAAGGATCGCTGTCATCGGAAGTTCGAATGAAGCAAATGTAAAGAACCCCGTTTGGACTTGTCAAGATCTTTTCACTTGTCGATTCCAAATCTTGCACAGAGTTGATTGTCTGAACCTTCTGAATAAGCAGTCCTTCCGTCTCGAAGGAGATATTAAAGGTAGGAAGATTTTGGGGTTGATCATAATAATCAAAAAGAAACCAAAGCCTTAGGAGATAGTTGACGTTCGGATTCATAGGCAATCGATAACAGGATTTATTTAGAGTCTTTGGGAAAAGGCGCATGGATTGCATGTGAAATGGCGTATTCGGCACAGAAAAATTTACTGTTTCACCGACGTCTACTTCGTCTCTGGGTCTGTGGAATTCATTTTCCCGCCACAATCGATGTTGAGGAATCCTGTTTCGCCAACATTAAGCCAGAAACGATCGAAATAATGCTTGAATGAGCATTAAAATAACAGGATTTTTTTCAAAAAATTATACTTACCTGGCTGAGCGGCAACTGAGAAAAATAGGGCAAGGATGTTTGCGGTGAAACAGAGAATAGGTAAAACTCTGGCTTTGCAACCTGTCTTGTGCATCTTCATAAAAAGAGAATGATACTGGACAATATTTCCACAGAGATCCTCAATATTTCTTCAATACAAATGAGATCAAATCGATCAATAAATCTATTAATAGGGAAAGTCAGATCTAATATTTTAGATTAGGAAAAATATTATTATGAGAATTCAATTTAATTGTATTATTTTGAAGTCAAATTTATTGATCTATATTTTATGAATAATAGTTTATATTTGATTTAAAAGTCTATTCAAAAACACATTATGGAAAATTATAAATAGTCAAAATTGACTTATTGTATTCTGAATATCTTACAATTCAATTCATCCATTTATAAAATATAAATTTAGTTTCAAAACTATATAGTTGAATATATATAGATAAAACATTATAACTAATTCCAGTGATATGTCCGAAAGCATAACAGAATTTGAATGCAAGCACAGAACTATATGGTCAAAGCTAAAGCAATTCCATTACGTGTATGACCCGTCCAGAATACAGATTTTCTTAAGCCGTCT
This sequence comes from Cupressus sempervirens, assembly GCA_028749045.1. Classification (NCBI taxonomy): domain Eukaryota; kingdom Viridiplantae; phylum Streptophyta; class Pinopsida; order Cupressales; family Cupressaceae; genus Cupressus; species Cupressus sempervirens. The sequence continues at coordinate 206,299,728 of CM053783.1, forward strand.
GTATATGGAAGACCCGCAATTAATGGAGGAGATTTCCACACCGTGAGCGGCCCGTCCATGTCGTGAATGACCCATTTGAAACTACGACTTTTTTTGCTTACGCACGACATGACTTTAGGTGGATTTATATGATAAACATGAGTTCATTTACATTCATTGATTGAAGAAGAGAGATGAAGAGCTTTGTGAAGGTCCTCGCTCTCATTTTGGCAACAATGCTGATGAGTGAAATAGCTTATTCACAAGTACCACGTAAAATGATAGAAATGGCCCAAACAGAAGGAGGTCGCCATAAGAGGGGAGGGCGTCCTGTGATAGTTGACGTACCAAGTGATTCTCCTGGCGCAGCTCCGCATTACTCTCCTGATGCATATCCTTTCGTTACCCTTGTGGATGGGCGTACCTGACAATATTGGGCTCTACTTAGTATAATATTAGACCTTATGACACTCCACGCTTTATTCAATAAATCTCTTGTTATGTCCTAATAGTTCTTCGTGCATGCCCGTCTTTATACACCTGCTAATGTGTCTCGCTTTTACCATGTCATAATGTTCCCATCTATGCCATTAGTTTCTACTAAATAAAGAAATAATCAATTTTTGAGCACACAATGTTTGAATCGTCAATAAGCTATGTAGTTAAATCTCGTTTTCCTCCTATCTTGCCTAATGTTGTTTCTGAAATAATAGCAATATTTGAATGGTCTCTAATTTTATCTTTCTTGCTGTGCAATGATTGATTGAAAATGTCAAATGGTTACAAAAATATAATCATATTTTAAACTTGTATGAAAAGTATATTTGTAAGAAAATGCTACCATATATTTCTAACATTTCTGATTTAAGAGTGGCATACAATACAGATATTCTTTCGTAGAAAACAAAAGAAGAAATGAATTGGCTGTAAATCTTGACAGTTTTTACATGCAAAATAAAAAAGTATATAATATATAATGAGAAATTCTGTAAGAACTGAATTCTCTAACATTGCCACATGTGCAAAACAACCATAAAATTTGGAAAACTAAAGTTTAAAGTCAAATGTCAACTACTTTTGCACAAGCACTTATTCCTATTTCATCAAAGTTGGATATAATTACAGCAACATTCAAATGAGTCACTAAGATGGAAGCATGTCATCATAAATATCATAATTTTGCACACAATTAATGTTGTTTGTTTCTATTACAAGCCAACCACATGTCAGAACTACAAAAACATATAACACATCGATCTTATGTCACAAACTATGTCGACTTGCATGTCGAACATAAGCATAGCATCAGTATATCATATGGTATAAATTGTATGATAACATAAAAGATATGAAAATAACATGCCATCAAACCTTAGTGTCCATTTGCATGTAGTCCTGTCTCCAAGCTATTGGAACACTATCCATCTACTATCAAGAGATGGAAGAGTGGTACAGGCACTTTTACTACCCAACCATGGAGTTGTTAGCTCTCCAAGATTCTCTGGTTAAAAAGAACTACCCAACCTTGGCAAGAGAAGGCTAGCAACTCGGCACAATTGGATCGGAAGGATCTGGTATAGCCAAGTGCCTAATCTACTTACACATATGTCTAGTAGAAACATACACAAAGATTTGGAAGAGGGAAAACAATGTGAATAACAAATGCATTTCAATCATATGCATAAATGTTTTTACTGAGCTTAGCCAAGCATCATGAACTAGTTTAGTGTAAAAGACTGGTAGGTAATTTATGAGGAAAATCAATGCAAATTTTCTCCTAATTACCCTCCTGTTTAAACCTACATTTAGCACCCCTCCAAGCATAGTACAATTATATCTCTCAAGAACAAATTCATTCAATAACATAAACATTAACCTATAACATTTTTTGGTTCACATAAATCAATTCCAACTACAAGAATACCAAGAATGCAGATTTCATTCACTTAAAGAGTTTTCTTTATTCTATTTTTTTTAAATCCATTACTTAAGTTAGAGATGGATTTTTCGATAGAGTTTTTCCCAAGTTTCACCAACTCAACAAATTTGTAAGTTATTATTTCCACTTCTAGTTAGAAATTGCTACAACCAGCTAATTATAAGGTAAAAAAAGTAATTTTTTAAGAAAAATAGAATTATATGTAGGACTCCTCATTCACATTAGATAAGGTGACATTTTAATTGGGCTGCTACCTAATGCTACTCTACCTAAGTACCGACTTCAGCATTTTGAATAGAACCATGAAGTATTTTTCTGGAAACATATTTTTTATTATTTTCCATGGTACCAAAATTTGGAAGATATTAAAGTTTAAATTTGATTTCAAGAAACTATTTCAAAAATTCAAAATGTTTACACATTTTAAGATGAACTTTTTCTAGTCTAGAAAATTAAAGCTTTGGTAAAACTATTTAATAAAGAAAAATACTTTTAATCTCAATCCACATCTCTTAAGCTGAAAACAAAAATCATGGAGAAACCAAAACAAATAGAAAAAGTAATTTCCTAAGTTATCATAATGAATAAACAACCAAACGACTCCCATCCAGTTCTCAAACAACAAATAAATTTTTTAAACTATTTCCTTATAGTTGAAGTATTTACTGCCCATAGAACAAATCAATAGAGCTATAGTAGCAAATTATTAATGATCAAAATAAATCCCAGCAATATTATTGGCTTAAACTAGTACACAATTTTTATATGCACACATAGCCTATCTCTCTCACTTGATTAAAAAATTTATGTTTGTTTATCTAGACTCCAAAATATGGTGCGGCTTGCTAAGCTTATCAATTTTTAACAAAAATCGAACAATCTAAAACTTAACCAAATATCATACTTTCTAACAGTTACATCCAAAACTTTAAGTGGTAGTCTAAGAAAAAAACAAAATTAGGAAATTGATATTAGTTGTGGCTCCAATGTTTTACTATTTTTATTTTTATTTTTTTCTATAAAGCATATCCAATCAAAATAACCACCCAAATAGACATAGAAAAAGCATGGGATTGGCAACATCTAAGGTAGATTATAACTATGTTGAACTACTCGACTTTTGAACATATCAGTATCACAGAAAAATCGAGAGAAAAGAAAAAATAACCATAACATTTAAGATACAATTAACCTTTTAAGGGAAATAAGTGAGGAACCTGAATTGGTTGTGTTCAACCTAATATCCTTGAGCTTCTGATCTCTCCAATAATGGTCTGCCCTAACTAAAATGTTTCCCCTTGCTAGCTCCTTCCTAGTACTCTCTTTCCAAACACACATCCCGTCTTGTCTCCCCCAACTTCGTCCTCCCTCTTATTAAGATATCTACCTTTTTTTTGCATATCCATCCCCAACTGACTTCCATGTTCCCTAAATCAACTACCTTCCCTTTCAAAAAACAACACTTCTCTCTTTCTCTTCCAACACTAATCCTTCAGCTTTTTCCCAAAAATCACTCAAAATTCTGTGTACCCTTCATGACAAGGAAGACATCCTTTTACATTCCTCTTTCGACTAGATCAATCCCCCTTTTATGCCATAAACAAAGTAAGTTCATCAATTCAACTCCCACTACCCCTTGAGATTTAGACTTACACTAGCCAATAGAGATTTAAAACTTGCAGTTCAATTAATTCAACATTATCTAATTCATGACCATTTCAAGCTTTTTAAAAAAATTTGAAAACAAACTATTTATTGCCATTTCAAATTAGAGCTTGTAATAACTACTATAAAATAAATTAAGAGTATATTATTTATTTTATAAATCTAAATTTTAATATTTCAAAAACAATAGACAATGTATACAATTTATTCAATATTTTAAAAGAAGTAAATACTAAATCTTTTCATTTAATCAATTACATTACTCATTAATAAACCAAAAATTTTAATCCATCTAGATAAATTAAAATTCAAAGCAAATGATTTGAAATCGAATAAAACTAAGTGTGTGTGTGTGTGTGTGTGTGTATGCGACTACACCATACAAATTTTGGGCCAACCCTATCGAGGAGGTAAACTCCTCTACCTCAACCATTGTTCCACCTTCAATACCTACACACTCTCAAACTCGACATCATCCATTGAGTCAGTAATGATATCACCATGATAAATGAATAACATCTAAAATACAATTTTTTTATCATTCATCATACATCATCAAATTTAAATATTAAAAAAAATGATAATTTTAACCATCATATCAAAATCTCATATGATCAATCATATAACAAAATCACTACATCAATTGAAAGTAAAATTTATCCATCTAATATCATCGACTAATAAAGTCTAAAGAAAAATATAAAGGCATTCGACTCATGTTGAGTCATACATAGTCTTAGTCAAAAAGTCAATCAACATAATAAATCCAAATAAAAAGCATGTTGAAATTTGAGTCATGACAAATTCTTATTTAAATCAAGCAAGAAGCTAGATAGAAACCTTAAATATAATGAAATGATGAGACATGTTTTAATCCAATCCTATCACATGAAAAGAAATCTAATTAAAATTATGTGTGATAGTATGAATAAGACCTAATAAGAAATTAGTTAAGTAATCTACCATGTTTTTAATTAAGATGGTAGGGAGAGGGAACTAAATTCAACTAACATTCACATTACATCAAAAATTATAGAACTAGACTTAGGGCCACTACAAGTAGAATCCGTTAAAAACCATTAGAAAAAAAAATTAAACAAAATAAAATGCTCTGCTCTACCAACTCTTATATAGCATAACTTCTTCTGCCTAATAGTAGAAATCGTAGTAGAATAACAACAAAAACAACAAAAAATATTAAGATTAAATAGGACATCTAGTAACATAACTTTCCTTGATGTGCAACTTGTTGTGCAGATATTTATAATTGTTCCGAATTTTGAAAATCCTCATCATTTCAAACTCTAGTTTTTCCTTGGATTAACCTCTTTTTGATAATTGAAATGGTCAATTCTTCTCTAGTTTCTAATCAATTTTTTCCTTTTAATATCTTCATCTTGTTCCTAGCTTTGTTCCGTCTTTTGAATTTCCAAATTTTGGTTCCTGAGTCTCAAGTTTTTTCAATTTACGGAAGGCACCACAATACATATTTTTCACTCCATTATTAACCATTAATATTTAAAGAGGTTAAGGTTTGAGGTCCAAAACATGTGCTTCAATTTGAAATCTTAACCTCTCCATCTAAAAAGGTCAAGATAAACTTTCAAAACAAGTATTTTCCACCCAATCATTAACCTTAACCTCTCACCCAAAAGGTAAAGATTGGAATTTTAAAAAAAATATTCGTAGTTCAGTTATTAACCTCTTTGTCCAACTAATAAAGGTTATAAATTAGAAGGAGGATCATCTCAAAAGCGTATGTAAGATGGAAAATGTGTATCAAACCTAAAGGGATGGAATTGCTAGTTTGAAGATGAGGAGTCCCAACACATACCATGATCAAGGAAGGTCAACAACCCAGTTCTACCATGACTTTGATTCTTTAGCCTATGACACATTACATTATTGAAGGAGATTATTAACACATTTTACCACAAGTTTGATTTTCCTTATGAGTCTGGTTGATAGTAGATCATTAACATAACACTTTGATAATACTCAAGTGCACAAATAAACATGGTTATAATGGACAAATCCTAGTCCCCACCATGTCATTCATTCAATTGGCTTGATTTTGTGCATAAGAAAGGAGTGTTTAATATGATTGAGAATTATGTAGGGTCCAGTCTACGCAATGATCACACATAGGATGAAATATTTCAAAGCAAAATTGGGGAGTGGAGAGCCTTAGAAAATATGCGCTATAATCTACACATTCTAACTATTTGGAATAGTGATCCCAATACCCAATGCACCTATGGAGTCAAAATTGAATTACCTTATCTTGCGGTCACACTCTCCAAGGTTCATCTTATCTAGTATTCAATGTGCTACAAAATAATTTATTATATTACTAGTTATCCATATTCAACCATGTGAAATTGCAGAACTAGACTTAAATGTTTGGATAAGTTTTTTGACTATAAATAGAGGTCCTTGAGTAATGTAGAAGGCATGGAAAAAGAATACATCATATCTGTTTCTTAGGAGCAACAACTCAATCAAATAAGAAGTCCAGGTTTATTTATTTTATAATAGCAACAGTTTAGTTTCTTTTTCTGTCTACTGTATGAGCAACAACTCTAATTTGTAGAAGTGTAGTTTGGTTTGTAGGAGTAGGAGTTTTGTATTTTTAATAAGTATTGAAGCTTACAGTTGAGTAATTTTCTTTTGTGATAGAATGAATTAAGCTATTATTCATAGACTTTCTTGTTTGAATTGATCGATCTATGTCTCTCATAGAATTAAAAAAGCTCAATCTCCATTTTAATCATCTTAGTCTGGATCTATGCGGTTGATTTTTTTAATATTTTCTATATCCATTTCACTCCTATTTCCTTCATCTATTATCAAAGCCATGTTAATGATGTCTTCTTCTAGTACAAGTTTGTCAAATCCCCAGATTCCCCAGTTCAATAGAAATAATTATGAATATTGGTCAATTACAATGAGAGTTTTGTTTAGCTCTCAAGATATATGGAGTGTTTTAGAGAATGGATATGTTGAACATGCAGATGCAACTACATATGGAAAATTGTCCAAGGAAGATACAGATTCACTGAAGGATAATAGAAAGAAGAATTCTAAAGCTCTTTTCTACATTTTCCAAGCAACACATGAGAGCATTTTTCCAAGAGTTGCAATAGAAACAAAATCAAAGCAAGCATGGGATATTCTTCAAACTACATACAAAGGTATGGATAAAGTGAAAATTGCAAAACTATAAATGTTAAGAAGAGATTTTGAAACAATGCATATGAAAGAATCAGAATATGTAGACTCATTTGTTACTCAAGTTATTGTGCTAGTCAATCAAATTAGATCTCATGGTGATACTCTTGAAGATAGAAGAATAGTTGAAAAGATTTTAAGAATTCTACCTACAAAATTTGAATCTATTGTTCTGTTAATAGAAGAAACAAAAAATGTTTCTCAATACTCTGTTGATGAGATTCATGCCTCTCTAATTTCTCATGAGCATAGACTTGGTCATTCTTCTAACTCTTTCTTGGAGCATGCTTTAAGTCATGAGTCACAATTTCTCATGGTAGAAGCATAGAAAGATCTAACTTCAAAGGGAGAGGAAGAAATTCATATAGAAGTGGAAGAACCAACCCAACCAATCCAAGTGGAAGAGGAAACAATCAAATTTTGAGTCAAAATCAATCTTCGAGTCAAAATCAATCTTTGAGTCAAAGGTATGAAAAATCTCAAGCTCAATGTCACTATTGTAAAAGATATGGTCATTATGCAAGTGAATGTAGAAAAAGACAATTTAATTCCAACAAACAAAGTGCAAAATTTTCTAGAGAAAATCAAAATCAAGGTAGTATGTTTCTAGCATGTAATGTTCCATAGGAGAGTCCAAAAGATGTTTGGTTTCTAGATTTAGGTTGTAGTAATCATATGACGAGAAATTTATAAATGTTTTCAAGTTTGGACAAGTTTGTCAAATCATATGTAACTTTGCAAAACGATAATGAAGTGTTAGTAATGGGAAAAGGAAATGTCAACATTCTAACAAAACAAGGGGAGAAAAAGATTATTTCTAATGTTTACTTTGTTCATGGATTAAAATATAATTTGATGAGCATTGGACAACTTGTTCAAAAAGGATATAGAGTTTCTTTCAAAAATAATGAATGTATAATCTTGGATCGGCTCCCAAAAAATTGGTTAATAGAAAAAGTTCAAATGACAAACAATAGCATGTTTCCCTTAAGGATAACACAAGATTTAAGGGTTAAATTTGCATAAGAAATCACTTAAGATTTATCAAAAGTAGCTTTTCAATCAGAAATAAAATATTAGAATTGGCTTTGGCATTTAAGATTTGGACACTTAAATTTTAGTGGCCTAAATTTGTTACATAAAAAGAATATGGTGAAAGGTTTTCCATTGATAGAAAAACCAGATAAAGTATGTGACAATTGTATTTTGGGAAAGCAACATAGAGAGACATTTCCCATTGGCAAGTCAATTAGAGCAAAGACACCCTTAGAGATAGATCACTCTGATTTGTGTTGACCAATGCAGACACCCTCAATTGGTGGAAGTGTTTATTTCTTGACATTAATTGATGACCATTCTAGAAAGACATGGGTTTATTTCTTAAAGCATAAGTTTGATGTTTTTGATATCTTTTGTTAATTCAAGTCTCTAGTTGAGAAGCAGAGTGGATATTATATCAAATTTTTAAGAACTAACAGAGGTGGTGAATACATCTCAAATTTGTTTCTCAAATTTTGCAAGGATCATGTAATACAAAAGCAATTTACTGCCAGGTACACTCTACAATAGAATGGTGTTGCAAAGAGAAAGAATAAAACTATTATGGACATGGCCAAGAGTATGTTGAAGGCTAAGAATATGTCAAATGAGTATTGGGTAGAAGCTATAGAATGTGCAATCTACATAATGAATAGATGCCCAACTAAAAGTCTTATGAATAAGGTTCCAGATGAAGCATGGAGTGGAAACAAGTATAATGTTTCTCATTTGAAAGTATTTGGATGTGTAGCATATGCTCATGTCCCAAATGAGTTAAGAAAGAAATTGGATAAAAAGGGAGAAAAATGTATATTTTTTGGTTATAGTGATGATACAATAGCTTATAAGTTGTATAATCCTATAACTAGAAAAGTGATAATAAGTAGAGATGTACAATTCATAGAAGAAACTGATTGGGATAGAAGCATGGAGAAAATAGTTAATATTTTAGTATGTTTTCCGCAAGAAGATAACAAAGTTACAATTCCAACTAGTGCTCCCCTAGCAAATCCTCCTGTACCACTCAAGCTCAACAAAGTGGTGCACAAGAAATATCATCTCCAATAAGAACTCTTGGTGGAGGACTATCAAGCCTGCATCATTGAGGATCTACTCCTAATGAAACATTAATAGTCTCAAGGAGACCAAGAACAAGAAGCTTAAGGGACATCTATGATCAAAATAAGGGTGAGAATAATGCTGATCCACTTTGTCTTTTTGCATTATTTTCTCAAGTAGATGATCCAATTTATTGTGACGATGCAATCAATGATGAAAAATGGACACATGCTATGGATGAGGAAATTGACACTATTGAAAAGAATCATACATGGGACCTAGTAAACATTCTAGAAGGAAAGGATGTGATAGGAGTAAAGTGGGTTTTTAAGACTAAGATAAATGAAAATGGAGATATACAAAAGCATAAGGCAAGACTTGTGGTAAAAGGATACTCACAACAACTTGGAGTTGACAACAATGAAACATTTGTTGTAGTGGCTCGTCTGGACATAGTGCGGACAATATTGGCAATTGTAGCTCAAAGCAAGTGGTTAGTATATCAAATGGATGTCAAATATGCATTTTTAAATGGCTTTCTAAAAGAAGAGGTATATGTGAAGAAACCACAAGGATATGAAGTTCTAGGACATGAAAGTAAGGTCTATAGACTAAGGAAAACACTCTATGGGTTCAAACAAGCTTCTAGAGCATGGTATAGCAAAATTGATTCTTATATCATAGAAGATGGATTTACTAGGTGCAATAGTAAGCCTATGCTATACAAAAACATGAATGAACAAGGTAAAATTCTAATTGTATGTTTGCATGTTGATGATTTGATATTTACAGGTGATCTATCAGTTAACATGTTCAAAGAAGCTATGAAGAAGAAATTTGAAATGAGTGATTTAGGTCTTATGAAGTGCTTTCTTGGCATTAAGGTGAAGCAAGATGAGAATGGTATATTCATCTCACAAGACAAATAGGCTAATGATATATTGAAAAGGTTCAATATGATTAGTAGAAAATTAGTGACAACACCGGTAACGACAGGTTTGAAGCTAAGCAAGGATGATAAGGTATCCAATGTAGATCCAACATTGTACAAAATACTTTTTGGTAGTCTAATTTATTTAACTCCCACAAGGCCAGATATAATGTATGGTCAGAGTCTCATTTCAAGGTTCATGGAGTATCCAAAAGACTCTCATTGGAAAGCAAGGAATTTTTTTTTTGAGATATGTGAATGGAACAAGAAATTATGGAATTCACTAGTCATGTTTGGATGAGTTCAAACTCATAGGGTACACTAATAGTGATTGTGCATGTAGCATTGATGATACAAAAAGTACATCTCATTATTTATTTCATTTTGGAATAGGTGCATTATCTTGGGCATCCAAGAAACAACCTATTATGAGTCTTTCATCAATAGAGGCATAGTATGTAGCAGCAATAGGAGCTACCTGTCAAGCAATTTGGATGAGAAGAGTGTTAGTACATTTGAGGCATAAATAGGAGGAAGCAACAAAGATTTTTTGTGACAATAACTCAGTGATTGCATTATCCAAGAAACCTGTATTTCACAAGAGGAGCAAACATATAGATACCCGATACCATTTCATCAAGGAACTAATTAACAATGGAGAGCTATATTTGGATTACTACAAATCTGAAGATTAGTATGCATATATTTTCACCAAACCACTAGGACAAGTAAGCTTTGAACACCTAAGAGATTGTTTGGGAATCCTAATCAGTGGTAGTTGTGATTAAGGTGGAGTATTAGGAATAGTAATCCCAACATCCAATGTGTCTACAGAGTCAAAATTGGATTTCCTTATCTTGTGGTCACTCTCTCCAAGGTTCATCTTATCTACTATTCAATGTGCTACAAAATAATTTATTATATTACCAGTTATCCATATGCAGCCATGTGAAATTACAGAGCTAGACTTAAATGTTTGGATAAGTGTTTTGACTATAAATAGAGGTCCTTGAGCAATGTAGAAGGCATGGAAAAAGAATACAGTATATCTATTTCTTATGAGCAGCAGCTCAATCAAATTAGAATTCTAGGTTTATTTATTTTATAATAGCAATAATTTAGTTTCTTTTTCTATCTATTGTATGAGCAACAACTCTAATTTGTAGAATTGTAGTTTGGTTTGTATGAGCAGGAGTTCTACATTTTTAATAAATATTGAAGCTTATGGTTGAGTAATTTTCTTATTTGATAGAACAAGTTAAGCTATTATTTATATATTTTCTTGTTTGAATTGTTCGATCTATGTCTCTCATAGAATAAAAAAAAGCTCAATCTCTATATTAATCAGCTTAGTTTGGATCTGTGTGATTGATTTTTATTATATTTCTATATCTATTTCACTCCTATTTCCTTCACTAACATAGCAGTGTCATATGTCATTGGTATCATCTCGATAACATATTTTACACCCAATTTGAATATTCCACGTGTGTTTGGAAACAACGAGTCATCTGTAGATTGGTTTGAAAATAGTCCAAGACAATGGAAATCACTGAAAGATGACCACTATCTAACTTGCAAGGAAATTAAATGGTGATAGGTAATTGGAAATTTGTGCTTATGATGGTTTTGGAACTCCAAACATTTCCATCAAGTTTTGAACATTATCATACCAAGAAATAATGCAAACTGTTTGATCTAACACAAAGTGATGAAATGGATATTCATACAAATATATAGTTTGAAATGCATTTATATGTCATCTTATGATATTACTAGCTTAATGGATGAAGTCTCAAGCCACCATCTTGGACTTCTCTGTTATCCTCACCAAGAATCCACAGGTGCAAATGGATAAGATGAGTATGCAACGAGATACAAAGAAGCAAAAATTGTTTGGCTAAACACGTCAAAGAGATCTCATCTTGAAGAAACATTTCTAATCATTGTAGAGCCAAACAGTGACACTTGTTTGATAAAATACATCATCATGAACAAGGTTTGCGATGATGGGTAGAAGGAACACACAAAATTCTTCGTGTTTCATGTAGCATTAAAATAGATGAATAAAAGTTTGGGAAATCATCATGGCATGCGTTAGGTAGTATAGAGAAGCTACATCATTTAGAATGGTAGTGGTATAATGATAATAAAGCATGGGAACTATTTGATATAATGCTCATTGATTAGTTCAACTATAACCAAAGTGTCACCTCCAGTTCAGGATTGTGCATGGTATAAAGGAGAACATTGTCAATGCTGGAAGCATTGCTGGTCATGCAGTTATAAAGAAATGAAGTAATGATAGGTGTTCTTCAAAAGGAGAACATTGTCAATCTTCGAAGCATTGAGAGTCACACAGTTATAAAGAAGCAAAGTGAAGTAAATGTGTGTGTGTGTGTGTGTGTGTGTGTGTGTACACACACACACACACATACACACACACTTATGTATGGAAGCACCTAAACACATCCAAAATTCCCAAAAAAAAAGTTTGGCTCATCCACGCATCAACACCCTGCACATGCATCAGCATCAGAACCAGAATTGATAACTTAGGTTTGAAGTAAGTCATCATTGGCAATTGCCAATCTGTTAACCACCCTAGTGGTACTATCCTATAATTGAAAAAAGATGGGTTTGGAGAATACCTTCAATTTATCTTGTTGTTGATGGAGCAATTTAGTGGCCAAGCATACATTTTTCCAACATTTACACTCTTATGTTCCCAACCCACAACTTTTGTAGATTATAAATCAAACTAAATAAATAGGTATGGAAGACTGATTGGGGAGAAATGCATTGGTTGTTAAATAATGGTGGAATTCAATTTATTCAGGACAAAGAATAATGGAATCAACTCTCTACACTAGTTAATCACCATTTAATCAACTCATTGTTGGGTGTCTTGTTTAAATTTACTTTTAGATATTAAAAGGTCTACTACTACACCCATGTTCATTGCTGCTAAATGCAATCAACGTGACTAAATTTTTGGACTGGAGTTTATATTTTGTGAGAAAATTTTGATGTATTATTTTCTAGTTCCAATCCAAAGAAGCTTCTATGAACATCAATTAACTAACTTTATATCATACATACTTTTATCCTTGTATAGGCTTTGTATATCATGGAAAAGTAGCTCACATATTGGCTTTGGGTATTACGATTTATCGTATGGTGTTAGGATAGTTCCCATTCATTGGAGAAACTTTACAAGAGACATTTCATAAGGTAGACAATGCTCTGAGTTTTATGTCATGTTTATTTTCATCTTAACTTTCTTGCCACACATCATATTTCATTTATTTAACCAATGCAAAATTGATAGCACTTATTAATTTAGAACTCAATTTTGGTCTGATTCTTGGAATAAATTTGTTAGTGGAATCTCTCTTGTGAGTTTTATAAATATTCACCCAGATTGTAGAATATCTAGCATATCAAATCATAGCCTACTAGATTAAGGAAGTATAAGTTATTTATATTTCTAGAATTACCTATGGATGTGAATCAATTTGCATGTACATTCATGGTATGCTAGAAATAATAATAAAAAATGTATGCAAATGAATAAATATAATAGATAAATGTGATTGTTGTGTATGTACATGTAGGAAAAAAATAATACAACACCTATCTTATACCAATGCAAAATTGGCATCATTTATTAATTTGGAACCTGATTTTGGTCTGTTTCTTGGAATAAATTTGTTGGTAGGATGTCTCTTGTCAGTTTTATAAATATTCACCCAGATTGTAGAATATATGGCATATCAAATCATGGCCTAGTATATTAAGGAAGTATAAGTTATTTATATTTCTAGAATTACCTATGGATGTGAATCAATTTGCATCTACATTCATGGTATGCTAATAAAAGAAAAAGAAAATGTATGCACGCAAATAAATATAATAGATAAATGTGATTGTTATGTATGTACATGTAGGCATAGAATAATAGAATACCTTTCTTACACCAATGCACAATTGGCAGCATTTATTAATTTATAACATGATTTTTGTCTGTTTCTTCGAATAAATTTGTTAGTGGAACATCTCTTGTGAGTTTTATAAATATTTACCCAGATTGTAAAATATATGGCATATCAAATCATGCCCTGTTATATTAAGGAAGTAAAAGTTATTTATATTTCAAGAATTTCCTATGGATGTGAATCAATTTGAATGTACATTCAAGGTATGCTGGAAAGAATAAAAAAATCTTTATGCACACAAATAAATATAATTGATAAATGTGATTGTTATGTATGTACATGTAGGCACAAAATAATATAACATTTGTCTTATACTTTCAAGTGCCTCTGGAAAGAGTTATTTATATAAAAACTAGAAAACAAAAAGTAGGCCAATGGTGGTATTATGTTGCATGTGAGAAACATAAATACCATTACATATTATATCTTTTATATCCCTTTTTAGAAGGTCCACATCAGAATTTTGAGACAAGAGATGTTGACATCTACTAATGGAGGATGGTTAGTGTACTTGCAAAGCACATATGTGTACACAAAATGATAAGGCATCTCTATTTAGTTGTAGGTGCCCTTGAAAGTAGTTATCTAAGATTAATACTCTAGCCACCCCACAAATGAATATACCAATAAAAGAGGGAATGCTCTGGGTTTAATGCAATCCTTGGATGAGTATTCTTCTAGAACTAAGAATTTTTTTTACTTTGATCTCGAAGTCCAAGGGTTTTTGTCCCTGAATTTGTAGATGAGACCTTGTTGATGTATTTTTCCATGGTATGTCTAAAATAATGTGAAATGAACATTTTATGAATGCCTCAAGGTTGGATAGTGTGAATTATATTGGAATAATACAATCTATGGTTGTGGGAACCAACAACTTATACTTGTGATGCAACGATTGCCAATCATATTTCATGTTAAGTTTAGCCACCAAATAGGGATTCATGAATTGAGACATGCTACATTTTCTTTTCCAAGTTAGCTCTACTAAATGTTGGTGTCATTATTTGGTTTTCACTACATTTTCCAAAATGCATCCTTATAATGTGTTTGTTGAAGTTGAGTTTGGATAATTCTGAATGGTTGATGGATATAGATTGATATTAAATCTTCCTAACGACTCAAACCTAGAACTCCAAGAAAGTTTGATTCTAGTTTTACAAATGATTACAAATGCTGAAAAAGCTTTACTGCTGAGCTAAGTGCACTTTTGAAATTTTTTATTTGGAATGAAGTGGAGGTGACAAGAGAAAGTTAGTCTGTCTTATGTTTATATTATGGATTAAAACTAATTCTAGAGTGGATCTTCATCAAAGGGGGTTTACAAAAGTCATTTGAGTCTTCTCGTTGTCAAGGACAAGTATTCTTTTATTTTGCAATAAGAAATTTGAGAAAATTACCTCCAAACTTACAATGCTTTCTTCATCTATGTTATCAGAATTTGTTTTTTATTTTATAAAAATATGTCAGGAGACATATGTTGGGGATTTTATCCTTTACACAAGGAAACATACATCTAAAGCTCAAGTCTCCTTTAGCTAAGTGGCCACATGCAAGGGATCCATTCTATCAAATTCACCCACGGGTTGAACATAGACTATATGTGCCTTTGGGGGGTTGGGTGGGGGAGGGAGGGGGAGGGGGGTCCTCAATAGTTGTGCTAAGCCAATATTGACGTACAAAACTTTGGTAGAATAGATACAAAGAAATCAGTTAAAGAAAATTCCTACTTTTCTAAAGCCGAAAATTGGATTGATTGACGCAATGAAAACATTCTATGCATGTATACATTCTTGGTCACAAATTATATTCATTTGGGAATAATGTATTTTTTCAAGCAATTTGTGGGAATGAACAAAAATGTTATTTAAATTATTTTTTTCCTTTCCATTAGTTTTAACGGTGCACATCTTCACATTGATTTTTAAATGAATTAACAAAGATGAACCAATATTAGATAAGATCATTTTATTATATCAAGCTTTGATAAATGAAATTGTCACACATACTTTGAGACAATTTTTATATTCATTAGTTAGAATGAAGCTAAAGCTAAACATTTTTCTCTAGTATTTTAGATTTTGAAAATTTGAAATATTAGCATGATTGTCATTCTTATCTCATATTAATGAGATTTTATTTTTTCATATTTACTGATTTATATTTGTATATAATTCTACTTAATAACAATTTTTTATTTACTTAGTTTTTCAAGCAAGCTTAAATTCAAACTTTTGTGTTTTTCTAACTTTGTATATATGACATTTTTGGATTATGGTAAAAGAAAGTTTTAAGAGGACTTGAAACCTTGTACAATAATCATGAGATAGAGCATCAAGATTCCTAATTAGAAACAATAAAAAAACCAACACAACAAATATAAGAATAGTTGTTCCCAAAGATGACAGAATGAAGACCCAATAACTTAAAAACACAAAAACCCAATTAGGGTTACATGTTTATCCCCTTCTTATGGCACCTAAAGGTAATATAAAATAATTTTTTCACACACTTAGAGTGCTTATCATTCACAAAAAATAATCCATCTTCAACCTTGGTGGCATCCCACTAGCATAAATACTCAAGGCTATCAGAGCTAACATCCCCCAAAGAAGATGCAAGAAACAAATTGTTGTCCAAATCAGGGCCAACATGATCAAGACCATATATAATCAACAAAGGACCATGCCTATTAGAACCATCATAAATAGGACCTCCAACATCAAATTTTAGCTTAGAATAGATTGAAAAAACATCTAGTAAAGAAATATTACCAACAAACACAATCAAATCTTTACTAGTATTCCTACCTCTGAATAGCACAATACCTATGTATCTAGCATAAATAGTACCAATAAAAGAATTAGAAGGAGCAACAATATTAGGAGAAACACTACCAATAGATACAATAGTGGAACTATGAGTAGTCTCGCGTCTAGCAACCACAAAGCACAACAACAACATGGTTCTTAGAATCATGAGAATGTTGAAAGACAATATGAGAAAATCTTTTCTTAGAGATAATAAAATATTTAGTAGAAGGACCCTTGCACCAAGCAGTAGAATTTTTCTTCTTATCCTTCTCTAACCCAAATTGGGATGCATCATGCCTAGATTTTAAAAATATCCTACATCTAAAAGGAATGGCATCATAGTCTAATGATTGAACCCAAAAACTACTATAAAACTCAAGCTTAATCATATCTAGAAGCCCCTTAGAAATTTCCATCAGTACAAGAATTCGAGGATAGGTGAAATATATAATATCAATAGACACATTATCAACCATAAAGAAAGTCACTAAGGGCCTTTCCCACTACTTCAATTAGCGAATCAACCTAAACATGAAAAAGAAGATTGGAAAGCCTCCATCAACCTAAAACCTTGCGAAAGGCTTTAGTAATGTGGGATAACTTAGGGTGTCATGACTTAACCATGAGCACAAAATAATCCTCCCAAGAAAAGGATGGATCACTTAGACTCAGATTTCTATCATCAACCAAATTAAAGTTGGCAACAAAAAAACCTTGGCCAAGGGGAAGATATTAATAATACCAAATAAAAGAGGCTCCTAGTGGGTAGAAATCCATGTGTGTAAGTCAATGAGGCTCAACCAAAAACCCCTAAAGTGATAGATCATACCTTTGATAGAAAGATTAGCTGACAAATGCTTAATATCAAGCAATAGCTCCACATCCAACAAAAATCAAAGATGGTTAAAAGTATAGATCAATCCATTTACCCTCAAACACAAAGCACCATGCAACCTATCTGAAGCGGGGTCATAATAAAAATAATTCAACCTAACCCTAGAGGTATCTCTACAAGGAAAAGAGAGAGACCATCCACTTTAACTTATAAATTGTTAAGAATGATAAAATTGGTGCATCCAACCAAAAGTTTCCTCAACACATTGCAAAATCTATCACAATAAATTTAACATACAATATCACAAGAGACAACATGATCGTTAGAAGACAAGAGACACCATTTCTACTTTAAAGTAGCTAAGATGTACAATTAATTCCATTATGAAAATATCAAAACGACACCAAATACTTATGTTAAAATAATGGTAGAAATAAATTTAAGTATGCACCATTGAGACTTCCCTTGAAAAATGGAAGAAATTATTCAAATGTGAAACATTGATATGAATCTAAAAATAGTAGGCCAATTTTCTTTCTAAATTTGAAAACATAGATTGAATGAAACCCTAAAAATGACTTGAATCCACAAAAAAATTTCTAGAACAAAAACTTCTTCTTATTCAAAAATGTAATTAATTTCTAGTTATTTGGAATGCTCAAAAAACAACATGCATAAATCATTGAATATAGATGATAGATTCCAAAAATTTATTTTTCTCATGACTACAAAAAAAAAAAAAATATATATATATATATAAAAAGAGTGCTTCCCTTTGTTTTCTCTTCATTCACTAAAGATCCATGTGTTTCTATTTCTCTTGTATTTTAATGAAAAATAATATATTTTTAAAAAATGAAATCTTCTTTTAGAAAAAATTGTATCATGGTATTTATTTTTGCAAAACAAACAACTCACGATGAACACTTTTTTGTGTCATCACCATTTAGCCACATTCACTCACACGATAGTATCATTGCATAAGTTGATACCATATTAAAAAAGAGAATATAATGTGATTTTTATTTTATTTCAATTTCAATCCAATTAGTTGGTCTTTTAATTAAATTCATGAAACTTATAAAGTTTTTTATTGTTATTATAAACTATCTACTAGAATGTAGCTTTATGAAAACTAGAAATCAACTATTTTTTAATTTATTAATCTAAAGTTATATTCTAACACTTTCCACATACTTAAATAATGTGACATCCTCAAGAGAAAATACCTCAAGGAGAAAGTTCACAAAACCCCAAACTATAAATAGACACTAGAACTACAAATAGCCTAAACAACAAGGACATCATTACCATCATCATGTACTCCATCACCTTCACTGGGAACCTCCCCTGAAGCTCCCATGTTATAACCACAATCTATACCTTTCAAAGTTCCACATTCTCTTAGTTGAGGATATTTCCTAGGAATGACAACTAAAATAAACTAATGGTAATTTTATAAATTAGTTAGTGTCTCATATTTTTGTATGTATATTTTATATTTTAAAGATTTGATTGTAAATATGCTTTCTAGTAAGTTAAACCTATTTAATAATATGGTGATGAAAAAGATCTATAAAGTGTTCTTATTACATTAATTAAAGTGGGAAGGTAAACTATTGTATTAAAATTTATAGTATAGAAATGGAAAACTCATTTCAACACCACAAATTGTTAGAAATAAGAAACATGGAAACAAAATATATGATTCACTATCTAGGAATCTATTGGGATATGCCCATGTGTCAGCATAATATCTCTTACAAAAGAATATCTTTATCTAATATTGTTTCCTAACAATGTTATGTTCTCACTAGATTATAAAGTCACTTGGCTAACAAAAGAAGATATCACAAATATAATAGAAAATGCATAAAATAACATGTAATATCTTTATCAACTAAAATATAAATGAAAATATAAAGAAATGAATGGTAAGAGGTAAAGAATTGTATAATTTTATTATTTAGAAACCTACAAATTCTAAGGAGAGAGAATATGAAGGATATTGACTTTTTTAGTGAATTTTCAATTATTTCTTAGATCATTTGTTAGTCATGGGTATATAAATGAACAAAACGATTAAAACTTATGTTTACTTTTATCATAAGTCATTTTAGGAGCCACCCCTTGAATGGGGATAGGAATTAAGTTGTTTTTTCTATAAGCCTCTCAAGGGACTACTATGGACTACATCATTCCCTATGTGGGTCAAATTTGACTTTGATGGGGGCCTGATAAGGAAGCTAGAGGATGAGTGGAGCATGATGTCTGGATAAAAATAATAATAGAAATCAATAAATTTTGGGATCATGACAAATAATGAGGAAGAATACGGTGTTTCTTTGGTTAGCCTTGAATGTAGGAGAAAATTTTAATGCTCACAAATTCACTTGGAAGGGACTCCTTAATAACATTCAATTCTATTAAAAAATATTTAATTCCAAATTAGATATTGAAAAAGCTCTTCAAACTAATCTCAAATTTGGTTGATCAACTATTTTTTTTTTGTCCTAGCTATAAAGAGGAGGAAATGGTGTGGCTGAGAAACTAGACAAATAAGCCTCTAAAAATGTAGAAGTTAGTCAATTAAGTGTGCTAAGTTTATAGTTATTTTGTGTGGGTCATCGGATGAGGTAGATTGATATGGAGTTGTAATGAGCTCCACTTGTAACATATTTATTCTCTCAAGCCCTTGAAAAGGGGAAATAATGTATTTTAGAATCTACAAATACTTGTATTAGATGCATAAGATTTAGATGGGACATGTGTTAGCTAGATGTTAGGGTTTTTTTGAGGTTTGCATGGATATGATGTTTCCTAGTGAGCTATTTTAATAGAGACT
Organism: Cupressus sempervirens; assembly: GCA_028749045.1. Classification (NCBI taxonomy): domain Eukaryota; kingdom Viridiplantae; phylum Streptophyta; class Pinopsida; order Cupressales; family Cupressaceae; genus Cupressus; species Cupressus sempervirens. The sequence continues at coordinate 206,320,058 of CM053783.1, forward strand.
AAGATATTATGTTAAGATGGTGGTATTTTTGACTTTTGTTAGAAAAAGACTAAATTAACCAATAAACATTTTTTTAGATCATTTATCACTAATAGTAATAAAATACATCTACAACAAATCAACTTTATAGTAGTTTGGATCAAACTTGTGATAACCATGATTGTCTTGAGTATTTAATGTGTTGCACTAGATTGTGAGATAAAGAATAGATTAAAGTTTGTTGGCTTTTTATAGGAAATGAATAAAACATGCACAAGAACCAAAAGGACCACCTCTAACCTTATACTAGCCACCAAACCCAAGCCCAATCCTACATATACCTATCATTAGATTTCAAATTCATTTTTATTACAATGTACCTTGTATACTTTGTTGTTGTTTTATTTGGATCAATATTATGTCATGTGATGTGAATGTCTTTATAGCTTACTTTCCTTGGCAATATTAAGTCCACATGACTAGTGAGTTTGAGGAGATAAAACAAGAGGAAAGAAAAATGTCATGAATGACCAAAAGAATCATACTTTCCTTGGTATTCAATAATCGAACTGATGAAACATGGTGATAGGTTGAAGATAAAAAGATAGGCCTAATATCCCGAGTAACCAATGGTAAGAATTGAACTGCAATAAGACAAATTGGAAACATTCACATATCTCGAGTTAGTGGAACCCAAAACTAGTGTTATCACGACTCATCAAAGTAATAATTAAAACAAAATTTACCTTTATAGTTGTATTTTCTTTAATAAATGGAGAATGCATTTAAGCTTTTGGTTAGCACTAGTGTTAAGAAAGATGTATGCATGTGATGCAGTATTAATAACATAAATCGTTACTAACATTCGTTAAGGAATAAAAGATGAGAGTTATATTTAGGTTTATTGTAAGGATATATTTATGTTTATGACATTAAAGAAGGATTTCTTAATTCTACTTATAATTATTACATTCATAGTATAGTAATGAACATCTTATTAGTAGTTAAAATAATCCCAAATTAGAGCATACAAGTTAGGTTTATGTACATTTTTTAATAGGGGACTTAAAATAGAATACTTTTTGTTGGGTTGAGGAAGCTACTATACATTACAAGGTAATATATTGAGTTTGTATCATCTCTTGAATTATTTGTTTTCAATAAAATAATATATAATGTTGGTGTAGTAGTTGACTTCAAATTGATATTTTTTTTAGGGGAATGGTATCATATGTAGTCATTATCCTTTGATAAAGTATATGTGTAGGATAGATGTTATAGCTGAAAGACTTATGAGACTTATAGTTAATAGATGTGTTAGAGTAGTACTGGGATGGGTGATCTCCTAGGAAGTATTGATGCTTCACCCCTATTAGCATCACCTAGATCCACTGAGTGGTAAGTGTTCCATTTATCCTCATGAAAAATGGATTTTTTTTGAATCATTACTTGTGAAATATTGGTCAATGAGTCCAACTAAAAAACTACACAATTAAATCCTGATTGCAATATCACAATTTGACTAGCTATGGAAATTATTTCCTACTTATCAATTGATGATCTTAATGGGATTTCTAATGAATGGTTCATAAGGCACCACACTTGGTGAAGGTTTTTCAAATGGGGTTTTAAGCAAAGTGGGTTTAACCATGGAGAAATTTCGTAGTTAAGCACACTCGAGCTAGAGTAGTATTGGGATGGGTGACCTCTTGGGAAGTTGCGGTACTTCAACTCTATGAGAATCACATAGATCTAATGAATGCTAAGTTCTCCATTTATTTTCATGAGAAATTGATTCATTTTGTATCACTACTGGTGAAATGTGGGTCAACAAGTTTCACTCAGAAACTACAAAGTAACATCTTGATAGCAATATCACAATTTGACTTTCTATAGAAATAATCATCTACTTATTAGTGGATGAGCTTAAGGGGATTTTTTATGAGTAGTTCATAATGCACAATGCTTGGTGAAGGTTTTTTAAATTTGGTTTCAAGAACAGTGGGTTTAACCATGGGGAAACTACATAGTTAGTAAGCACACTCAAGTTGGAGTAGTGCTAGGATAGGTGACCTCTTTGAAAGTCCTGATGCTTCACCTCTAAAAGAATCACCTATATCTAATGAGTTCTAAGTGTTCCATTTATTCTCATTAGATATGGATTCATGTTGAGTCACTACTTGTGAAATGTGGGTCAATGACTTTGACTCAAAAAACTACATAGTTAAATCCTAATAGAAATATCACAATTTGACTTGTGGAAATTATCCCCTACTTATCAATTGATGAGCTTAAGAGGATTTATAATGAATGGTTCATAAGGCACAATAATTGGTAAAGGTTTTGTGAATGGGGTTTCAAGAAGAGTGGGTTTAACCATGGGGAAACTCCATAGTTAAGTGCACTCAAGTTGGAGTAGTATTGGGATGGGTGACCTCCTAGAAGTCTCAATGCTTCACCTCTATGAGCATCATAGGTAGATTAACAATGAGTGATAAGTTTTTCATTTATTCTCATAAGATATGGTTTCATGTTGAATCACTACTCATAATGTGTGGGTCAATGAGTTTGACTCAAAAACTATACAGTCAAATTTTGATACCAGTATTACAACTCGACCTACTATTGAAATTATCTACTAATTATCAATTAATGAGCTTAAGGGGATTTCTAATTAATGGTTAATAAGGCACAAAATTTTTTTAATATTTTGAAAATAAGGTTGTAAGATGAGTGGATTTAACCATGGGAAAACTCTTTAGTTAAGTGCACTCAGCTAGAGCAGTATTAGGATGGGAGACCTCTTAGGAAGTCCTAGTTCTTCACCTCTGTGAGTATCACCTAGATTCAATGAGTGCTAAGTGTTCCATTTATTTTGATGATAGATGGATTTGTGTTGAATTAATACTTGTGAAATGAAGGTCAATGAGTTTGACTCAAAAAGCACAAAGTTAAATCTTGATAGCAATATCACACATTTTTATTTATTTTTTCAAACAATAAATTGGTTGAAGTCATTAGATAAATAATACTATTAATAAGAATAATTAATACAAATTAAGAAACTAAAAAACTTATAGATATATATTTTGAGAAAATTAATCAATCATCTTAGAGAACATAATAATAAGGATTAGTCAAAAGGTATCAATCTCAAGTACTCAAGCAATATCATATAACTAACAATATAAATGTTTAACTATTATATGTATAGAAGAGAAAACTCTCATTACCTTAAAAAAATATCACTAGAATAGATATTATGATAGAGGAATCTTTATAGATCATCGCTACCCTAAACTTTAGTACTCCCTTTAGAAGATTCAACAATGTTGTAGTCCAAACACCAAGTGTTCGAGTCATCTCCCCAAGGGTGTGAAGGATTAGAGTAGTTGATAAAGGATTTTTGTTGTTGGTTTTTGCCTGACAAAAATATTATAGAACTCTTAAAATTTCTCCATAGATTTGAACATGGCTAAGAAATCCTCCAGCTCCATTAACTCTCAAATCCTACTACAACATTTCCATGATGATCATATGCAATGCATATCCGATTGCACATATATACTTAAAAAGATAGCCATTATGAACAATATCATTTTAAGATTGCAACATCATCCAAAAGGACATTTAGCATATATAAACAATTTAAAATGAAAATGTATTTTCTAGAACAAAGTAAGGGGCATGTTTTTTCCGCAAGTATTCCTTTCCCAAATTTTTAATCATTGTTAATTCCCATAATTAAAAATAGTTGTGCATGTCCATTTTACATAAATTTATCGAGAATTAAAAAAAAATCATCTAATTTAAGACAAAGCATTTGGAAAGCAATGGTTTGGAATTTTTTCTTTTAATGAAGATTAACTTTTTCCCAACAAATCTAGGATAATTATTTTTGTATTTCATAATATATAAAGCTTTGTACAAAAATATCAAAATTCTAAAAATAAATACAGTAGAATGCAGTATCAATGAAAATGTAGTGAATGAATAAAGCAACAAAAATTTCAAAATAGTAAGTAATATCAATGTTTAGTAAAATAAATATATTTTTTCCCATTTAAGTAAATTATATTAAAACTAAATCATAAAGAAACAAATTGTTTTCATATTATATCACTGAAAAAATCTATAGTATACATCTTAGGGAGATAGTAACATCATCCAATTTACCTAGAGACCTTAGAGGTCATCATGAAATTAGAATAAAAAATTATCATAGTTTTGTTTGATATATCATTCTACCTTGATGTTTGATTTTATAATAGTAATATTATACAAAATAGTTTCAGAACTATATTTACAAAAGTAAATAGGTGTATGGAAATTAAGAAGGTCTTTAACCATTAGATATATAGTCTATAGGGAGTATAAACAATAAAAATAGTGTGAACACATATGATAGATGATGGATGAAAATGAAACAAAATATTTGAAAATCATTTCTATGTTTGTTAGGGGAGAAATGTATTAAATAAAATTGTGTTCCAAAGAAAAAATAATGTACAAAACATATAAGGGAAATTCAACAAATTGGAGTTTCTATTCTCTTGCCAAAAATCATTATCCAAGTGGTAGCAATTGATATTGAACGAGAATGACATGATATTATATATATTTTAATGAGAATAAAAATACAATCTTAGTCTAGTTTAGTATATTATTCTACCCCCAAGATATTTTATTTATCATAAAAATAATATTTAAGATAGTTTATAAACCATGTCATGAAAGACAATATTAGAAAACAAAAATTAAGGACCACTTTGAGCATTATATATGGTTTATTAAGACCATAAACAAAATTGACCATATGAACACACTAGAAACATGATGGGTGGAAATGGAAATGAATATTTTCAGTTCATTTTTATATTTATTAGAAGAAAATATATATTTAAAAAAATCATAAATAAATAAAGGATGTAAAAATCATACAAGAGGAATCCAAAAAATGCAATAGTTTATTATCTCAGGATAAGTATAGATAAATTTAATAACTATGAGTCATCATCCTTGAGATAGTAATTAGAATGGAAAAGAATGAATTGATATTATTTATGTTTTAATGATAATATAACATAAGTTAGATTCTATATCAATATATGTAAAAATATTGGAGGACACCTTTAACCATTACCTATGGTCTGTTACGAGTGTAAATAAAATTAACCATTGAAAGCCCTATGAGATTTGATGGATGAGATGAAAAGGTATATTCAGAATATACTTTTATGATTATTAGGTTAGGAAAATACATTGAAAAAAATGATGTCCAAAGAAATAAATAATATACAATAAATACAAGAGGATTCTAACAAATATGATGGTTTATTCTACTACGATAAGTATTAATTAATTTAATAACTACAAGTCTCCATCCATCTAGTAATGATTGACAAGAAGGAATAACTTCATATGTAGTGAAGTTTCATTATGGATTAGTGCTTGTTGGTGTGCTTTCAATTTAGTCTTTTGTTCTAAGTTTAGTAGCTTTTTTAGTAGCTTGAGTGCTCTCTCTATTAGTTTTTACCGGACTGGTCTAATGGCCACTATGAATATTTTGGCCAATTTTATCTATAATGTTGACATTTTGATGGTTATTTCTAGTAGTAGTATTAAAAAATCTTTATCATGGAGGTTTTTGATGGTTAAGAAGGGGGTTGGAAAATTGCATGGTAATGACTTACGATTGATTATCAGTTTGTGTTTTGTGTTGTATGGGTCAACCCCCATTTTGGTTGCTTCTTGATATAGAAAAAACAAAAGGAGAAGTTGCATAAGGATATAAATGTATTTTAAATTTCATGTTTTTAATAAGTGAGGAGAATTTATTTAATTAAACGTTCTTGTTTTTTAAGGCCCATTTATACTATACCTCACAATTTCAAAGACCTATAAGATTGGTGACATTGTGATTTTGATAAAAATATTACTTATAAACTAAAGAAGGATTATAGATGAGGCTAGAGGAAACATAGGCATGAGGAATTTTATCAAATCAATATGGTTTCTCACTCAATTATGATTTTTTAATGACAAGAAAGTATTTGTATCCCTATAACTATGCGACTTGACAGATTCATCCCTAAATAGAAGAGGGATCTTGACAACAATATTGTCCTTCCAAGGAGCAAGGGGGTAGAGTGTGGGGGCCGGATTTAAGTATAATTTTTTGAGAACCTAATGAGGCATTAGACACACTCAAAAGATATGTGGGATTTCAAGGTAACGACATCTCATGTGAAAACATATCAGTGATGATTGTGTCTACAACACTTGAGGAGGCACTAGACACACTCAAAGGAGAAGTGGACTTTTGGAGTAGAGGTGTCTCATGTACATTAGACATACTCAAAGGTGATACAAAATTTCAAAGGAAATATGTCTCATTCTGTAGGGTAGGCAAAAACATTCATGTTATGAAGATAATTTCAAGTTTTATGGTCAGAAAACCACTAATGTGATAAATTTTGTGTTTCTTGATTGAGCGAGGAGGATTGGTAAAGGAACTTCATCAAAGTCTCTAGAGGGTTGAAATAATAACCTTGTAACATCCACTCTTGTTTGATTAATGTAATATTGGGGGGATATTAGAATATTACATTAAAAAGTTTAAATTTAGCTTAGATTAATAAATAAATAATTAGTTGATTGTTACTCTCCATAAATTTACATTCTAGTAGATAATTTATAATAAGAATGAAGGCTTTATAATTCTCATGAATGTAATTTAAAGACCAACTAATTGAATCAAATTCTTTAAAAATATATCAATTACATTATGTTCTCTTTTATAGAGAGAGTTGGCATGATTTCATGGATTTGGAGCAAATTGCCCCTACAGCTTTGGGGTTGTGATTTTTTTTTTTTCTATGATAGAAATGGATTGGTGGTTGTTTGTGATTTGTTTGTGCATTCCTTATAGAAAACTCTATTCCTTGGCAGTACGTTGTGCCTTATGATGGTTTTTTGGTCATCTATGGTCTATTGGTTCAATGTTGTTAGCTCATAACATTATAAAATACATGAGCTTGAAAAGAAGAAGGGTGATATTTTTTGGAGTAAGGGAAGAAATGTGACAAAACCACTTGGTCATTAAGAAGAGGAAATAAGATGTCCAAAGAAAAAGTAGAAATGTCAAAGTATTTAGTGACCGAATAGAATTGGGTGCTAAGACCTCTGTAAAAGGTCTTTTGAGGTTATATATTTTTAAAACTTTGGATTTATTTCCTTTTTGGCCCTTATTTTCATCTTGCATGTATATTTGGAGTGGAGATTTATCTTTATACTACTATTCTTTCAAGTTTCACTACTGAAATGGGGAATGGGTTGTGCTTAAATGGAGTTGTTATTTCTTAGCAAAGGAATAATTTTGGTTGTTACCCCTATTCTCATGCAACCCCATTTATATTTTCAAAGGTCTTTCCCTTCTTTTATAAAGATAATTTCTTTCACGTTGGATGGTAGATTCATGTGGGAAAGAGAATGTCTATTTTTTATGTCTTCTTTTCCTCAAGTAGTTCATTTTAGAGTTCATTTCTCATAGCAATGACATCCTTATAATGTTTTTGGGTGGATATGCCTACTTTGGATGTTTGGATATGGTGTATATGAAATCAATGCTATTATTTTATCTAATACTCATTTGATTTTTCTCTCTTAGGAGGTTTAGTTATTTTTTGAGTAGGGGTCTTATGGATTCCTCTTTGTTTGTACCTCTTTGGCAACATCTATGTTTCCTTGGCCTTTCCTTGATGGTTCTATTTAAATTTTTTTAAGTTTACTATAACTTGTGACTCTCTTATTGGGGAAACTAATTACATTAGTATTTATTATGTGAAACCTAGGTTCACTAATCGGAAGCATGTTTAATATGAACTCTTTTTTTTTTAGGTCTTGCACTTTGGACACATGATTTTTTCAAGAAATAGCTTATTGCCTGCTATTATATTTGGGATACTAGAGAATTTTGTTTATTTCATGGTAGCATTGGAATCCCCTCGAAAACCTAATAGCAAGGAGAGATAAGGTATCAATTATGAGAGAAAAAAAGGAATTATTAATGGAGAGATACAATTGGAGAGTTAAGGGGTTATGATGGAGTGATAAGGTAGATCCTGTCAATGTTGGAGGGGCAGTATAAGGAGATGTAAGGAGGGGGTGTTGGAGCAATAAGGGTTGTATGGAGTGATATGGAGATATAAGAAAAGGAGATGAATTTATAAGGTGATTTTATAGACATGTAGACAAGAGTGATAAATAGTTATTGGATTGATAAGGCATCCACTTGAACACAATTGCATGTGATAGTGCTCATACCTCAAGTTTAGATATCACCATGGAGTTGGGATTCCACATAGAGATCCTAATTGTTAAAAAGAGTGATGAGGGTAGAAGGATAAGGGGAGTTTCTTTGAGATATGAGGAGATAAGGAGAGATTTAAGGGAAGTTGTTTGGAGAGATAAGGAGATGTCATTGAACAATAAGGATGAGAGATATAAAGGGAATATGAAGTCATGAGGCCTCAATTTGATAAGGAGGGGATTTATATCAAAAGGAAGACTGAAGAAGAAGTTTAGAATGACACAAGGAGATATAATAGTGTAATGTAAAAAAAATATAAGGATGATGGCCTTTAAACTATGGTCTCAGTGACTCAAAACATTAATCAAAAGTTACTTTAGTTTCACCTCTCACTAATTCACAGCTCTATTGAAAAGAAATTCAATTTAGACTTTTTACTGATTAAATGATTTTTTGAATGTTATATAGACTTCAAAAATAACTTATTTTGTGGGAAATTAGATTGCATTGTGAATAATTTTTGAAGAAATACTATGAACTTCAAACTTGATATGCATAAGATTAATGAAGCATAAATTGGCTAGTTAACCCACATGTATAACCCCTACTACATGAGATTGCAGCTATGATATGATCGGTCTACCATGAAATATATTTTGATTTCCATAGGTAAAATCCCATAAGAACCGAATATCCCATAACACTACTATAGAGAGGGGGGTTTTAAGACAATATTGTTGGAATGTCTTAATAGAAAGAACGCTTCTGAGAGGGGGGGGTGAATCAGAAGTACTAGCTTTTGACCTATTTTTAAACCCTTAATAAAATATTATTGAAATGAACATGCATGCATATCAACATTTAGCAATCATGAGAAACACATCTGCATCACCACATAATACTTGAGATTTTGGTAACCCAAAAACCCTCCAGGAATAAGAAGGTAAAACTAGGGTGGGGATGATACCCACAAAATTACTGTAGCAATAATGTTTGACCACTTCTGATGGTCTGCCCTGTTAAAGGTTTTACACTATATCAATAGTGACCTGGTTAAAGGATTTACAAACACTTTACATGAAGTGTCACCCTGTTAAAAGATTTAATCACCTATTTAAAGGATCTAAAAAATAGCTTTTAAGCTAACCTATCACCATAGGGTTTCCTTTCTAATACAATTGCTAGAGAGAATTAGGTATAATAAACCTGATAGCTTACAATCCTTTGATTTTTTTAATACAGGCACTTGATCTGCTTTCTCTGATCTTGATTCTATGAAATCTGATGTCTGTTCATATTCCTTGCTTAGTTATGATCAACTAAATATTTTACTGTTGCTCACTTCCTCTAAGTTTGTTTACTCTTCACTCTGAGCTCCACTAGAGTTTTTCATTCACTCCTTCATCCATCTACTTTATTTAATGAGATTTTATCTTCCTTATAAAGACATTCAAAGACTTAGGGTTAGATATGGATCTAGGATCCATATTCAATCTCTGTTTCTCGCTCATTTCTTGCACTTTTATTATTGGTTGGATGCCTTCTCCATTTTTCCTATTGGCTACATGTAGATTACATAGGAAATATAAAAGATTCAATCTTATCTATTAAATCCTTTGAGATTCGTCATATGTCAGCCATGAAAATGGTTTACATATGAATTAGTGAAGTTACAAACTCATATGTGCATTCTGTGTTACTCAACACTTACTGATTAGTGATGCTCGACACATATAACAAACTAGCTTACTTGGCTCCTATTGCATTCCTATTTTGCTCGGCATCATCTATGACTCGGCACTTGAATATTACTCGATACTTGTATCATGCTCAGCACTTGAAGTCACTCAACACTTGATCTTCACTCAGCACCTAAAGGTTGCTCGACATCTGACTATCACTCAGCACGTGTTGGATTTTCTGACTCGACACATGTTGTGGCTCGGCATACATAGTGTGCTCAGCTTCAATGTAGAGAGTGGTTAAGTTTGTTGGCACTCAAATTTCAAAACCACTAACAATCTCCCCCTTTGACATGAGTGTCAAAAACACTTAACTAAGCATTATTTATCTGACCTTATGAGTACATTCACTAATCTTCTTGGTATATATAGAGATTAAAGAAAACTTGATCAAAATTTTGTAATATATATACCTCAAAATTATTGTAACTCCCCCTGATTGATTGTGCCATTAGCTGCACCATCTTGGTAACCAAAATTTTGTGTTGTATATCATGCTCCCCTTTTTATCTTGTCTCCACCTTTTATCTTGTCTCCACCATTCATCTTATAATATCTCCCCCTTTTGGACACTTATGTCAAAGGGTTTTAAGGGTTAAGACCATATTTCGCCAAAAATGTGTTATTTACCTCCATAATCATCCTAAGAGCTACATCCCAATTATGCAAAGCAATTTCCAATGACTTGTGTTGGATGGTAGTCCCTACAGCAAGGTGAACAAGTCCATCTAAAGTAGAAAGATTAGGATCTTTCTTGAGAATAGTTTCAGCATAGACCTATTCTTTATGGAGTACTTCCAAATGTGGGGTAATGGAGGATTGGAGCTGTATCAATTTGGCCTTGATGGTGGCCTCCTCTATTGTTAACACAACTACTTCTCTTTTGGGTGTGAAGCGTTTGATTGAAGTGCTTCTCACTTTGAGCTAGATCTTTGGGTAGTTGCATGCTTGAAAGCTTCAGATTTCTCTCCAGGCTCATTATTCTTTGGCTTGTCTCCTGTGTGAAGTATGAAAAGTCACATAGCTTGTTGTATAATGAGAATATATTCTCAAGTACCTTTTTCACTTTGTCAAGTGTTTTTGCTAATTCAACCTGGAAAAGTGCAATTTCACTAGATATTTTCTCATTTACTTTCCCTTGGAATTTCCTTTCAGACCATTCCATAAGTTTTGCATTTGTTTCTTGATCTTCATTTGTCACCTAGTCAATAATATCTAATAATTGTTCCATTATATGCTTTGACTCATCTGGTGACTGCAAACTGAAGGCATCCATAAAGATGTCCTTAATCTCATGTAATGTTTACTTTTATTTATACTCCTTCCTAAGTATCTCCTGCCTCTTTCTTCTATTCAATGCTTCCTACACCTCATTGATTTGATCAATGCTTATTTTTTTTGAGTCATAACTTGGAATGACTATCTCCTCATCTAATTTATGGTCTCCATAGTGAAGTACCCTTGTAACTTTTGTAGTACTTGATCCTGGTGCTGATATTTGCAATGGCATTGCATCATTACTTGGCTGTTTTGAAGGAGTTCCTACAGTAGGAAAATTTATTAATGTTTTTATCTCCTCCTGCTCCTTAGGGGTTTCCTCTACTTTCTCCTCCTATTTTCTACTACCTTGATCAATTATAGGAATTTGAGGAAGTGCACCTTGTGTTGTAGGATCAGATGTAATAGTCTATCCTGTTTGTTCTACTTCTTTATCTCCTACTGCACTCAGCTTCTGTACTATGGTATCAACTATTCCTGATGAAACAACTGTTTGCATTTGAAGTTGACCACTTGTAGCTGTAGAGATGATGGAAGGTGGTTCTTGTGGATTCACCTTATCTCTAACTGTGTCTTCTCCTAATTTTTGTAATTCAGCCACACTGACTAATACTGGATCTATACATAATTTTTCTTGTTGTGTGGATTGATCAAGGATTCTTTTGAGATCCTCTATAATTAAAGGATTGATGTTTTGAGCATAAGTATTAGAAACATCCTATACAGTTATGGTTTCTACAGGTGTGAAGGGTACATGAGGAGGGCTAGAAGGTTGCAATTGTGTGTCTTGCACACTCTAGTCTTGTTCCTGCTCCTGCTCATCTATTTTTCTTTCATCCTATTTTTATGTATCCTCCTCACCTATTTCTTTCTCCTCTCCATCTTTCTTTTCTTCCCCCTTCTTCTCTTCTTCTTCTTTCTTTTCTTCTTCCTTCTTCTCTTCTTCTCCTTTCTTTTCTTCTTCCTTCTTCTCTTCTTCTCCTTTCTCTGTATTCTTTGCTTCTTCCTCCTCCTTCTCACTAGGCTCTTCATGTTCTGTGTTTTGTCCCTCAAGGGGATCCTCTTCTCCATCATTGAGAGTAGTCAAGCCATATATCAACTTCCATATTTTTGTTAACTTACTGACTACATTTTCAATCTTGTTTTGAAAGATATCAAAGGCTCTATGCTTTGGTGTGAAATTGCCACTATATTTCTTATTAGCCTTGGTTATTTGACCTCTTGTTAGATCAGGCATCACCTGTGCTAAGGTAGATTCTCTTATCTCCTTTTCAATTTTCAGACAATGATGCCATTTTTTTTCAATTATCTCATATAATTCTCTAGGCATGGTATTATCTAACTCTAGAGGTGTAGTCTTGAATTCAGCCATCATGGCATATACTGATTCCTCTATTTTTTTTTGCTCTTCTTTACTGAGCTCGTTGAAGTCAATGCTTTTCAAATCAGTAAAATCTACATTCTTAATATTTTCATAGATTTTATCTAAGGCTAGTTTTGGAGGATGACTTACCACTCTGAATTGGTTGATATCTTCCGACTCTATTCTTTCTTCCTCGTCAGAATCTGGTTGTGCTACATATTTTCTTCTTTTTCTTGGCACTTCACCAGTCTGTTCAATAGCCTTCTTCTTCTCTTTGATTTTTTCCTTGGCCTTTTGTGAAGATGCCCTTGTGGTAGCCCTTGTGACTAGTATTTTTGGCTTGGCTTGAGTTGGCTTAGCACCCTTCTTTGTTTTGGGCTAGGCTGGAGGTTGTATTGTTGCCTTTCTTTTCTTTGGCTCAGCTTGGGTTGGTGCTTCCTCAGCACCTTCCTCCTTGTCTTCACCTAGGCCTTGAGTCAATTCCATTTGGCCTTGCTCTTGTTCATCCTCATCATCATCATCGTCATCATCATCTTCTTCTTCTGCTTCAGCCTCAATTCCTTCACCAAATTTCTTCTTAATTTTCTTCACCAATTTTTCTTTCTCCTTCATTACGGAGGCAGTCTTTAACTCCATATTCAACTTTGATCTTACCACATCATAAGTACCAAAATGTGGGGTACTCTTTTCTGTCTCTTTTACCAATAATGCAGTTATTGCTACAAATGCTTCATCTATGTTGATCTCATAACCAAATGGCCTTAGTCATCTCACCCTTGGAACTGCTTCTTGGAAATAGGTGAAATCAATATCAACTAAGAAGCATATATCATTAGAATGTTTTTCCACTAAGGAAATTGGTATTCTCACCCTTTGCTTCATGGATTTCTTGAAATCCTCAAAATAGCTTGTCATCAGTGTGTCATGATTTGTGCTATGATAGTTCTATCATTTCTCCATGTAATTTTGCCAAAAGAGGGAATTTCATTCAGAACATAGAAGAATATACAAACCAAATTTGCACCAAATTTGCACTGGGCACCCTTTGTCCTTCTTATAGCTACTAGGTTTTCATTAATCTGTTGTAGTTGCAGTTCTGCAAGATCATAAGTATGATCCTTTTTCACCAATTTGTAGTCTACATCTACTGCAATACATGGCACACTGTTGAGTCTACTAGATTGATAGAATTTATGTGCAATGACTCTAGCAACAAATTCAATGAGAGGATCTTGAATGGTGTGAATTGTCATTCCTCTTTTGTTCCACTGAGCACCTTTGTTCTTCTCAATAACCTCCTTGGATTCACTTCTCAAGGTCTTGAACTGATCTAGAGTAGGATATCCAGTTACCCTAGGAATGATTCTCTTCATGATCTTGTTAGGAACATCTTCTAGCCACAGACTACCATCATGAATTCTACTTAACACAAGTCTGAGCCATTCTATCTTAAATGTGATGGGAAAGATGAAAACTCGTGTCAAACCCTTCCTTTCAACAATTTTGTATTCATCTTTCAAAACTCCATCCACACACAACTTCTCATAGGCTTCCCTTATTTCCATATCTCCTATGGCTCCTATCTTGCAATTATAGCATCTTCTTACATCCTGAACCATTATAACTTTCGAGGGTATGCGAGAAAGGGCTCCGGTGGGATCGTTCTTGTATGCAACTTCAGGGATGGGACAAAAATCAGGCTGCTTAACCTCATTAGACACTAGTTGGACTTCAAACAACTCTTTGTCATGGGTTTTCTTAGAACTCAAAGCCATTTGTGCAAACTAGGGTTTCCTCAAGATAGAAATATGAAACTGCGTAGCTCAACACAAATGAAAATACCTCAAGATCGATGAAAATGGGTTGTAAGTGGTTGGAATCTACTTGGAATACTAGATTCTCTGCTATGAATTCACTCTATTATCTTTCTCCTCTTTTCTTCTTGATTGTGATGAGGAAGAATGATTGAAATCATGATAATATACCCTATTTTCATCGCATTAAATGTTCAACTGCCCACTCGGCTTTTGAAGGATTACTCAGCTTGCACTACATTTCCACTTTACTCAGCTTCTATTGGAGTTATTCAACTTGGCATCAATTATCAACTCGGTCACTGTTAGAAACTCGACATCCACTAAAATTTTAGTTGGCATCCAAAGATAGCTCAGCATCATCATTTAAAATTTTGTCTTGGCATCTTGGCTCATGCTAATTTCTACTTTGCATTGCTTCTTCATGGTTTAGGGCTGATGTATGATACTTGATTATATGAATCAACCCTATAGGCTCATCTTATGATTAATTGGATGAGAAATGATCACTTGACGTTGTGGGTGAAGTGACCCTTCCATTGGATATACTTGATTCATTCTTTTTCTGCCATTTCTTCTTCATGTTTGTTTTAATGTGTTCCACATCAATCTTTTCTTTGCCCTTGTTTACTTCAGCCTTGGGTGCCTTTGACCTTGTAGGACAGTTTCTACTGATATGACCAGTTTTCAGGCAATTGAAACATGTGTTTTGGTTCAACCGTCTTTTATATTTCCCTTTGAAATGTGTTCTTATGCAGTTCTGGGGTATATGCCCATGTTCCTAACAATAATGATAGTTATACCTGGTGTTATAATCCCAATGGTAGTGACTTTCATTCCCTTTTGTTTTTGCTGGTTGATTTGATGTTCACATAGGCTTTGATCTACATTCAAATGCTCTATGTCCATACTTCTTACAATTATGACGATGTCCATCAAATCTTTGTGCCCTTGTGACTTTCGACCTGTAACCTTTAATCATATGTCCTTGCATGTTGCACTTGTGACAGTAACCCTTTCTTTTGGGTGTGTTTGGCTTATTGATTCTTCTACTCCTGCAAACATTAGCAGTATGCCCCTTTTTATTACAGTAATGACAAGTGGGTTTAGAATCCTTACCTTTATCACTTCTTTTCTCACCACTCTTTGATGATTCCCCAACTTTAGTGCTATTGTATCCAAGTCCTAATGTATCATGGGCTGATCTTGGGAATTTCATCAATTGTACTTGATGGCTTTACTTGACTTGTTGAGATTCTCTACTATTTATTTTTCTCTTTTCAATTCATTCTAAAGTTGTTTATTTTTCATTTTCAAAGTAGAGATCTCAATATCTTTCATATTGAGTTCATGATGAAGGTTCATCATTTGGGAAAGTGTATCCATCTCCATGTTTGAGATCCTTGTTAATTTAGTACATTTTTCTTCAAGCCAGTTTGCAAGATTCCTTTTGTCATCTTCCATCATGACTCTATCCTCAACTACTCTTTTCTTTTGTTCAGTGATTTCACATAACATTATGGCCTGTGATTCATGTTCCATCTTGAGAGATGTTATCTCTTCTACTTGAACTTTTTTTCTCTCTATCAGTTCTGCTATTGTTGCATCAAACTCTTTAGTGTCTCCATTGGCAAACAATTGTGTGGTATCAATCTCCCTGTAGTTTATATCATTTTCAGCTATGGCTATCTCTTTCATTCTTTTCAAGGATTTTCTTAATTCCACTCTAGCTTCTTCTACCTTGTGTAGAGCAAGATGCACATCTATCACCTGGTTCTCAATGATCTTTCCAATTTTGAAAACTTTCATCTTTAGATCTTTTCCTCTAAGCTGTTAGGCTTCTATTTGAGAGAACTTAGCTCTGATACCAATTGTTGGAATGTCTTAATAGAAAGAATGCTTCTAAGAGGAGGGGTGAATCAGAAGTACTAGATTTTGACCTATTTTTAAACCCTTAATAACATATTATTGAAATGAACATGCATGCATATCAACATTAACCAATCATGAGAAACACATATGCATCACCAAATAACACTTGAGATTTTGGTAACCCAGAAACTCTCTAGTAATAAGAAGGTAAAATTGGGGTGGGGATGATACCCACAAAATTACTACAACAATAATGTTTGACCACTTCTGATGGTCCGCCCTATTAAAGGCCTGCCCTGTTAAAGGCTTTACACTCACTGCAACGTGAAGTTGGGTTTTAAGACAATATTTGCAACAATTCCTAAGTGAATTGTCTTCATTCAAGACAAAAATAAAGTTGTATATTGTCGTAAGTATTGTCTTTAAGTGAGTGTCTTAAACCACTGTCTTAAATTATTGTCTCATAAAGACAATAAGCAACAATAGGATTATCGTCTCTTAGAGACAATTATTAGTTTGTCTTTAAATAAATAAAAATTTCTTTAATCTCACTAATATGTCTGCAATCTCACTTTTTTGTATTTCTTAAGATGATTAAAGAGATGATTGTATAAAATAATATTTGTTAAATATAAACTACAATGGTATTAATCAATTCATGTTAAGGCACGATGGATTCGAACCACCACCTCCTGCTTGTAATGCAGGTGCTCTGCCATTGAGCTAGCACCTTTTTAAATAAGGAAAACTAAAATTCTAAAGTTTTGCAAATATGAACTACAAGAATGGGGCAAGAAATACTAATCAAAAAGTAGGAATAATGGTGTTGGGCTGAGGCATATGGATAAATACTACTAGGTTTTGACACGTTCAACACTCAAGTTTGGTAGTTCATACAAATGTTTGAAAAAATTAAATGGAACTTAAGGTTGTTTTAATTAAAAATTAACAAACATGATTTTAAACATTGATAATACTCTAACGTTAAAAAAAACAACAAATCTAAATTCAACCTAATTCATTTATTAAAAAAGACGAAAAACACTCAAATAAACTATAAAATTATATATATTATCAAGAGATGCATGACGTCATATTTATTGCCACTGGTGATTGGTGTAGTATTCTTTGAATGAAGATGAAGTGGGAAAATATGAATTAGCCTAAAGAGTATGCCATTAAACCTATAATTTTCCTTGAATTTCAAAGAAATTATATTTGAAGAGAATAAATGTTTTATTTGGTTGTGTGATTTTTTTAAACAACGAAGACTGAGAAAAGATCATGGAATATAATCTAAAATGTTAATCATATAACATATTTATTTACCATGAGATTAAGAAACATACAAGAAATTCAAAAAATTTGATGAGGTGCATTGTGAAAGGAAAGTTAGAGAACCAGCCCTCAAAATCATGAGTGAACGGACTAGCACAAACAACTCTGGAAAAGCTGGGCTTTTTCTTATTTGCCACATCCATAACTGATAGAATATGAGAGGGGACAATACAGAAAATACATGTGATAAGTGGCATGCTTCTTCTTGTTGTTTGAGCACTTTATTCAACAACTTCCATGTTGTCCAAACAGCAACCAAATGGAAAACTAATGAAAGGAAGCCAATAATGCATGTATATGAGAGTGTCTATCAATATCAAGTAAACTATAATTCTTCATAGGACATAAGAAAAAGAATGACCATTTGCAGCAACAAAAGAATTGGAAATCTCACCCAGAATCCATGAAAGTAATGTATGGTGAGAGTGTCTAACTATTTTGTTTAAGTTGAGATGTTGTCCTAACTTGAGTTTCCTTTGGAGGCTCGTAAGAAAAGAAAGAAGAAACTAGTTTAACTCCAAATAATATGTACTATATAACATTTTTTGGAATGTAAATATATAAGAAGTCAAAAGAAATGTGTGCCTATTCAAGTGTTGTACTTTGTTGCATTTGATGCGCAATAGAAGAGATGTGAAAGACAAATTTGGAAAAGATGGGCTTATTCTAGAGTGCCAGATCCAGATTAGATAAAAAATGAGAGGGAACATGACTGACAATACATGTAATAAGTGACGTATAGAGGGAATAGGACTGACAATACATGTAATAAGTGACATACCTGTTGCTATTTGAGCACTTGATTCGACTCACAACTTCCATGTTGTTTGAACTATTGCCAGCTTCAAAAATGATTAAAGAAAGCCAATAATGCATTATATTAGAGTATATGTCAATATAGTAGAAAAATGACAATTTGCAGCAACAAAAGAGCTGAAAATTTCACTTGGGATCCATGAGAAGCAATTTATGGTGAAAGTGTTTGACTATTTTGTTTAAGTTGCCATTTTTTCCTAACTTGAGTTTCCTTTGAAGACCTGTAAGGAAAGGAAGAAGAAATTAGTTTGATCGCCAATTGCAATGGGTTGTATAGTATTTTATGAATGTGAATATATACGCTCCAAAGAAATATTTACCTATGGAGAGTGTTGTACTTGTTGCATGTATCATGCACTAGAAGAGCCCAAGTTAAATGGAAGTGAAAATGAGTAGTATACACAAGGGACCTTGCCAAGTAGAAGCTGCTATGACTTTTGCAGATTTATGAAAGATGTTTACTATGAATGATGTTATTATCTCCTATAGCAGAAAACAAATAATATTTCTATACGATTTCTAAAAACTAATTTATTTTTAGTTTATGCAATTCATGAAATAATTCTAGAGTGTTATGTTTTGGAGCAGGAAAGACCTTAATGGAAGGAAATATGTCATTCAAAGAATACCTTGTTTTCCAATGTGTACTAATTTCTTTCGCATGCTCCTTGAATATGGATTTAGTTGATGTGGACTGCAAAGCAAACACAAAAATAAGAACATTGTAATCACTCATTCATTTCTTTCATTTTTCGTGAAGCTCAAATGCACTTGGTGAAAGCAAAAGGTTTATAACATTTCTTCCTTTAGACTAAAAGTAAAATGCATGCTATATGGTGTCAAATTCTTCTACTTTTTCATCGATGTTATTATCTCTTATAGCAGAAAACAAATAATATTACTCTACTATTTCTAAAAACTAAGCTATTGTTATTTTATGCAATTAGAGAACATGAAACAAATCTAGTGCTATATTTTAGAGTAGGCATGAAGAATCTAATAGAAGGAATTATGTCATTAGAAGCATACCTTTTTGGTAATCTTTACTAATAATTACTTTTGTGTGCTCCTTGTATATAAACTATAAAGTGAGTGTATAATATTTGAATAAGTTGTTTGTTGTATAAATTGTGACAACAACATACATTTTATTCTCACTCAAAACCTTCATCTCATTTATAGTTGCCCAAGATGCAGGAAAAACCACATCTCCTGATTTAATGACATTCATGTTGTCCCCTCACTTCTACAAGACTATATTGAACTCGCAACGCCTCCAATTCCTCTAAAAAAAATCTGATGGCTAACCTCTCATCCCATTCAAAGGATTCCAACTTGAATGATTAGCGACTTTCCATGTTCTCCTATTCATGACAATCCAACTTATAGCTTAATATTCTCCATAAATTGTCCCCAAAATTCATTAACTAGTTGTTGACAAACACAATTATTCTTAGTCTATCTATAAATATTGGTATTTATCAAAGTTAAGGATATCATTCCTAATAGGGCAGATAGAGAACCACCCCTCAAAATCTCCAACTAAAGGTATTCCCCAAACTACTTTTGAGAAGATAACTCTATCTTTGTATTGCACATCTACATTTGACACAGAATCACAAGGAGAAGTAGTGCTATATCTTAGGTTTCGAGAATAACTACCCTTGGATTCATAAGCCATAGATGGGAACACGCGTGCATAATTTCTAAATCCACTGAACAAGGAACATATCAAATCTTTAACATTTGGGTTCTCTAGAGAAGGCCACTTAGAACAACATGTTTGTTCCTGTATCTTTTCTTCTCTTATAAGAGCCAAAACCCTGAAGAAAGACATCCAAAATTTGCAACTATTATGCTTCCACACAGCCTAAGATCCATAGGATAGTCACTATTCAATATCATCTCTATCTTAGTATTTTTTTATCTTACTCTACTCTAGATATCTACTAATATACTCTCTAAAATTTGTGATCATTAGCTCAAGAGCTTTTCAACCACTATTGTGTTGATACACCCTTGTTTAAGCATTTTTCATATTTTAATACTAATTTACAATATAAGAGATGCAAGAGAATGAATTCATACTTTATGGCCTCTGAGTAGCTCAACCACATGAACAAAGAAGCCATAGAGTACTAATCTATCCCATTCTTAAGGTTCTCACACTTCTCCTTTGAGAAAAATTGGACATGAATCTAGATATCATTGTCTCTAAGTCAAAAGTATGACTAGAAAGTTAATTGGTGTTGCCATTGAATGAAATGTTGAGTACTTAACAAGGTTAACGAGTTGAAAGTGTCTAAAATAGTAGAGTCCTACTAGAAAAAGATAGATGAAGAGGAGATGATGTAGATGGGTCTAGGAATAAGCTCAAATTCAATCTATTTCTAGATAGACAAAGCATGAACAATACTCTTTCAATTTTGGGATTTTTTCTAAAACTTGAACCAATGATCGTCGGAACTTGACTTTCTTGTTGGCAGACTAGTATGCAATTATAATTCAGACATGAAGGATGATTGCACTATACTATTGCTTCTCTCTATGCACAAATTCTTCTATAACATCATTCAAAATGGGACCCCCCTTATTTTATTGTATCTGTATTTCTCTACAATAACATAGATTACAGAATCAACTAAATAGCAGAGATAAAATGACATGAAGCCCATTAGTGCAATCTACCATTCTCATGGATCTATTTAAAGTGCTTCTATAGTCTGCTTGTATATACTAGAGGCTTCTTTGAAGAGATTCTGAAACCGTATGTGACCCTTTTATGTATACCTGAAGTGATTTCTTTGGAATACATTGGTTTAGGTGTAAGGATGGTATTTTAAAAGTCGAAAGTTGTAACTTTAGGACGATAAGAAGTTGAGATCTACAATTTGAATTTTTTTTTTTTTAAAATAACTAGTAACTTAAATTGAAGCTGGAAGAAAGGCATAAACCATTGAAGAGTAGAGATAAAATGACTTCAAGACCCACAATACAGTCTAACATTCTTAAAAGTCTTTTTGGATCAACTGGAGATTTGTTTCAAGCACTTGTGCAACTCTATTTAGTATTGGTAGGAGCCCTTTAATATAACCTTAAAGTGCTCGATTTGGAAAACATTAATTTGTGTTTGACAATAGCATTTGAAAACATGAAATGATAAGCACTACAACAAAAACAAATTGATCTAGTGACATAAATTTAGTCTCTAGGCACATTTTCTCGCATTAGGCTATTGAGATTGAGGTAGTGTTTGCAACTTCCCATATAATCCTGGCTCGCATGGCTTTGGTAGCTTTATGATTTTCAAATTATGACAAAATGCTTCCTATGAATATGACTCCCATTAGCATGAATGGACAGATAGATAAAGAAAGAGATATGATGATTTCATGGTAATTTTACTAAAAAGAGTGTATATTACAAAAAAAGTTTGTATCCCATTCTTTCCATGCTATACAAGTTGCAAAATATTCAAGAGAGAAAAAAAATTAGATTGAAGTTAGGCTTAAGACATGGTCTAACATTGGCATCTATTAAATAGTATTTTTCTATGTTTGAGCTCTCGAAGAGTGAAAATATCAGAGCTTTGGGAAACAAAAACACTCCATAAGATGTTTGGGATAATTGATAATGCTAAATGAAATAGAGGCAAGTGAACAACATAAAATCTCAGAAAAATAGGAGGATGGCAAGGAAAAAAGAGATGCGCATTGGGGTATAATTTGAACAGAAATTCAGAAAAATAAGGAAAAGCAAAATCTCTTCCTGAGATGTGAAAGAAGCTCCACCTCTGGGCAGAAATGTGGGAATTTCTATAGATTTCTGATCCGCTTAATTTCCACCAGCAACTTTGGTAAGTATGTAGAAAACCTCAGCCGAAAAAGAGCTTTTGACCTTCATGCTGCTACCAACTATAGATTCGCAAAAGCCCTCAACTAGAAAAGGTCTTTTGACCTTTGCACTACTACCAACTGTAGATTCACGAAAAAACCTCAATCGGAAAATCTTTCGCTCCTACCAACTGTAGATTTGCAAATACCCTTAGCCGGAAAAGGGATTTTGACCTCCACTATTATTGACTATAGATTCACAAAAAGCCCAGTTAGAAAAGGGCTTTTGACCTCCTCACTGCTACCGACTCAATGGGGGAGTTATTGAAGGATGAATATACAAGAAGCCCAAGGGAATTCCACTCATACAAAACTTTGAAGGAATATGTGGCTTATTGATTTTATTGCTCTAAATGACTTTTTTTTCCTTGGAAGGCTTTCATCACTCAGGAAATCAGATGGCATCGATAGCTCTCCATCATCCAAGTTTTTTGTAATCACGTAGGAGTTACGAAAGGTTCTAGCTAAGAAATATATTGTGAAGAAATACCTTGACATTCTTGTCAACTTCATTTTCAATACACCTTATGCAAACTCAATAAAGCCTCTCTACTGACAACATAATTCAGAACTCAACACCAATGTAGTTTGTAATGATTGATGTATTTTAGTATGGAATATACATATATATATATATATATCAATCCTTCATAGGATACAGACAAGAAAGCATTACAAAAGCACCATAAAATGTACAAAAAATGTAAATCAATCACATTTCTATGTAAAATAGTATTATTATTAAGCTGGTTCACATGCATTACTGATTATTTTTTTCAATTTTTTCTTGACAACAGGAACCTATTTTTTATCCAAGACTAGTACCATGAAAATGTTATCAAACACAATGAAACTTTCTAAATTTGTTTTATAACTAAGCTTATGCAGAAAGGCTATGCTGCTGGAGTAGTCTTGGGCAAATTGTAAGTTTGACGTAAATTCTGAGAGCAAAGGATGGAACAGGAGGAAATTCTAGCTAGATTTACCCATTATATGTGCTTACAGTGTTGCATGATGTAAACACAGAATTAAAAACTCTTAAAAGTAATGGAAGAAATAAGTTCTGAATACAAAGAATGATATATTCTCGTGAGTCTCAAATCCATGGATAAACTTGTACGAACATCCAATTGTGATGTTTGACATTGAAGGAAGCAATAGCATTGATACAAACTACAAAGCAGCTAACTTAACTGCCCAAGATAGAGTAGGAAGTCTTACCTACACTAATATTAATCATGCAGGTCCAAATTTGGGACTTCAAAATTTAGGTCTGGGGCAGTAGATGTTGCCATCTTTTGCTCTTGTGGAATTCAGGGGAGAGGGAGGCATCAAAATTATTCTTCCTGTAATTGATTGCAAGGTATATATGCTCAGCTAAAATTATGTTGTCTGTACAAATAAACAGTACTATCAAATTCCTAAACATATCGGAGAACAGTAAATAGTTGAAATAGAGAAGAATAAGGCCTCTAAAATCGCTAAAATATTAAAATTTCAATTCTTACAAATGATGTTCTTATGCTTGTATTTTTTATGACATTAAGAGTTTATGCTTGTGCTTTCCACAATAATTTCCTTTTGATTTATTTATGGTTGTTTATGGATACATTTGATTAGATCCTTAGGCCAAATTCAGTTTGGGAACATTTTTGACTAGGCTTCTAGTCTGAGTTACTTCTGTTTAGCTTTAAAATATATATTGATCAATGTAAAAATTGAAGTACATTAGATATTAGGAGAGAATAGTCATATGGAATGATATGATATGACTAAGGTAAAACCCAACAGAGGGTCATTGTGCTTTATTTAAACCAATATTGCAAGTGGTAGTTTTTTGCCATACATGCATATTCAGAAATTTAGGCAAATACAGGCCTCTTGTCAAATAACCTTAAACCTGAATATAGGTTCACTGTTGGATGAAATTTGAAATTACCACAAAAAACCCATGAATTTTGCTACCACCTACCTTAAATATAAGATGGTAGCCTTGTTAACTTAGTTACAGTATCAAATCTAAAATCTCCTAGTGGCACTAGTTTTAATCTTAATAGAAAGCTTACCAGTCATCACATACTCTGGAGCAGCATAGCCATATGTTCCCATAACTCGAGTTGAAACATGAGTGTTGTCTCCCTTGGATCCATCTTTCGCTAGTCTAAAGTTTGAAAGTTTGGCATTATATTCCTGCGATGGAGAACCAATATTATTATCATTAGTCTAAGAAGAACTTTATATTGATGATTGGCTTTCTTATTGACCACCTCCTTCCTACTCCTAGCCACAGGCTCACTTAATCATTGTAGTAACCATAATATAAAATCAATATGCCTTTTATTTTAACCACAGTAGTGTAAATATTTATGCTGGTAAATCCTAAAGTAACCCTACCATTCACCCTAAAATTACACCCGAATCCTAACATCATGGTATATATTGAAAATTTGTCTAACTACCTAAATAAAATCCTTAGCATTCATTTGAAATAAAAATTATATAAAGCCAATAATCATTACAATCCCAGTATGTCCTAAATCTGAATATGTTTTAAATATATAAGTATAATAGTAGTGGGATTGCTACAAATTTGCAACCAAAATCTAAGAGTAATAAACATTTCTTCATCTAATACTGCTATATTGATTGAAGAATAGGGAAAATGTTCTTAACAATATAAAGAGTAATAAACTAAACATTATAATTAGGAAATATAGGGATGTTTGTTATTTTACAAAGTTTACAAATTCACCAGTTACATAGATTTATAAAATTGATTGAGTAGAGTGTAGTTTCCCAAAATTTCCCATTGTGCAAATATGTATGTTGATCATCTTCAAGCTGATAGAATTTGTTGGCATAAAGTGAAATCTAAAAACCTTTGACTAAAATCTACAGATTTGTTTGAAAAATGGAAAGCATAGGAAAATGGTCTCAGATTGCCATGATTGTAGGCATAACCCAAAAAGTTTGGTTGGAAAGGCTTAGAAATTCTCTAACAAATGCAATGGAAATATATAAAGCCACATCTCATACATTTGTTAGTGTCCATGCTACCTGTGTGACAATGGAAGCTTGGAAATACTGAATAACCATCTCTCAAGCCACTTCCTCTATTGAATGGGTATCTGTCAAAGCACTTTTGAACCAACTATTTTCTTATTGCCTATTCATAAAGGGCATTGCTAGTGGTTCACCTAATAGTGTAATCCATTCACGAACATTTGTATTAGCAGTTACAATATGCCTTTAGATGGATGATTAGCTTAAGCAATGATGAAAATGAGGAAAAAAGGCATGGGAAGTAATTTCCTTTGCACCTACAAAAAGCAGAAATAAATCACAATCATAGTATGAATGCAGACCAAAAATAAATCATATATGAATTAGTTTTGTACATCTATTGAAATATATATTTATTCAAGGAATGGTTAAAGAGAGATTGACACAAATCACCATACTCAAAATCGAGATTCACACACTAAAATTCCTAATGAGCTTAATGGAAATACACTAATTCAATGATACAATTCAGACAAGATTGTTTCAGAAAATAAGGGAGCACTGGATCGATAGTTATCTATTTCTTTACTAATGACAACTAAGAAAGGAAGAGGTAGATCCTCAAAACGAAAATTAATAAGATTGCTTGCTCACTCATCACGGGGAGAATTATTTGGTCACTTGAATTTTGGGAAGAGGAAACTTGTAAGCACTAAGGAAATGATTTCTAAGGAAGGGTTTAAAGACTTTGAGTTAGGGGAGCCCACAAAGAAAAGCCCAAAAGATTTTATTTTAGAAGAAAATGATAAGAATAATTTACAAGACTCTTCAAAATGGGATGAGAAGACACTATCTTTCATTTTTCATATAGAGGAGGGGTTTATTAGAATTGGAAACATGAATCTTCTTCTTTTTCATCTGGTTCTTTAACCTTGACAACTACATCAGCCAAACCCTACTCATTTTGAGCTATAAATTTCTACCCCTGCACCAGTGAAGTTAGAAATGCATTTGGGTGAGAAATAGTGAATGTAAAACCATTAAAGGTCAATCCATATGCATTTTTTTTATGCTCCTCAATAAGGGCTCTCTACATTTAGTGGGCTTTCAAGTATGGCCACTAGATCTTGCCATCCTATAGCTCATGTAGTAAGCCAATTAGAGATAAATTTAAATAGAAAATAATGTCAAAGTAATTGTAATGGCTAGAAAATTCATTTTGATATCTGTGTATTTGGAAAATACAAGATAATATTATAATTAGATGTTAAATTTAATAGTTGTGTTATTTTGTACAAGTATCGTTGCCATAACAAAATTGACTAGAGGAATTTGCTAGTTGTGTTGTTCTATACAAGCATTGTTGCCATAACAAAATCTAAAAAACATATATAAGAATTGTGCCAAATAATCAAGAGCATATAATATACTTGAATCTCTCTTAAAATATAGTCATGGGTGTCTTGGATGAATTTCAAGAATTGCTTTCGGCCAATGCATCAAAATCTTGTTTCCTGTTAAATATTCTATGCCTACAAGTTCTATTACAGGCTTTGAGACGATAACCAAGGAAGAAAATCAATGTAATGCCAATAGCCTATTATAAAACAAAACCAGAGATAATATAGGGCTCATCAATAAGTGTGCACAAAGAAGAGGGAACTGTGGTGTATTTTAAAACCTACTAAAAATGCAGAAATAGACAAGAAACTGAACATTTACTTGTACTAAAAAAAGTAATAATGTTTTGTAATTCATGATTAGATATGTAGGTTTGGTCAATAGAGAAGGCTGCCTTCTTAAACAATATATTTGACTTTTTTTCTAAGAGAACCTTTGGAAAGAACAAGAATCCTTGTTCCTACAGGAAATTGAAATACCCAATATTTGACCCTTCACAACCTACATATCACATGGGTTTCTTTCAATAGAAGCCTTCATGGGCTGGAAATTATTATACACAAGAAAGTCGTTGAATCAATATTCTTAGAATGCAAATTCTTTCAATTGTTACTACAACTATGGATTTACCTGAATTTGTCCAAAAAGTCCTCCAAATCTTGGTAAGAAAAACATTCTCTCCCACCTTCATCTACCTTGCATCATGCAGCAAAATAGAAGATTGACCAAAGTATTAGAAAATATGTCTAAACTAGAGCTATTGTAAGAGATGAAAATAACTGTCCACCAAGTTTCTTGAGCATCCAACCAAACCTTAGTCCACAGGAAATAGCATCAACAACTTTAATTATAGCAGCTTCAAATGCCACATACTTTACCAGATTCCAACCTTTATTCAAAGCCCGATGACCACTATATTCTCTTTTCATGATGGCTACCCAACACTCCACGATCTAAGCACTATAAAAAATCAGCCAATTAAACAAATACCAAAAAATTACAAAAGCCCCTATCTGTAAAAACATACCCATGCCACTCAACAAATCATCTTTCCATGGAGCCAAGAAAGAAAATGGCATGATAAACAACCTATATACCAATTTTTCAATTTGATTCTTCTCGAAGGCCTCTCCCAAAAAGACATCTTAGTTATGAATCAGGTCTAAAGTTCTTGAAGAAACCCAATAAATACTACAAACCAAATTAACTTCCAAAAGCCAGACCTCAGGCTTGATCAAAGTGATTACTCGATTGAGGCTTTCTTCCCAACGTGAGTACTAATGATACTAAAGATTACAACTCTATAAATAAATACAACCTAAAAGGTAACAACTAATAATAAAGGAAATGAGTAGAATAATTGCCAACATGAGAGCCAAAGTCTTCTCTGCTCCAGCAGAATCAATCTTGAGTAAATATGCTATCTACTTCAATAGTTTCTTAGAAATTTGTTTCTTGTTTTCATTCCCAAACCTGTGAACTATTTTTGTTGACCCTACTAATTAAGATCCAATTATCTCATCACCATCTTGCAAAGAATTTCCATCTCAATCACCTGCACTACCTTGATCATTCTCCAATTTGACATTATTTTCATCATGTGTAACCCCTGGTTTATTGGAAATTATTTTGAGGGAAGTCTCAAAACTAGCTTCTATATGATTAAGATTTTCATTGGTTCTCATATTAGATTTGTCAAATTTTTTGCTATCTTCTAATGGGTTTGCAAATTTTATGATATTCTCGAAGGGGGCATATTATGATTCTTCTGGAAGTTTATCAATTGTTTCTGGTTTGTTGGGTTTTACATAAGAATTTCATCTGATTCAAGATTTTCATTTTGGATGTTCTCTAATTCACTGGATTGCTTACTTGTTTCTCCTATATTGTCAACTACTTGATCTCCTCTCTCACTATATTACAATCCATCTTTTTCTACTTGATTGTATTGTTTCTGAGTTGATTCCACAATAGTCCCATTGATTGTGGGTGTGGGTGCAAAATATATAGATAGTAAACTACCCAAGAAAGAATCTACACAGCTTGCTTAATTCTCCATTAAATTCATCCTCTGAGTGGATTGGAAAAATGGATTTTGAATGGAAATCCAAGTGGACCAAAAATCTGATCATTAAAACTTAAAGAAAAACTAGACAGATTGATAGCATGCTCAATACTAGTTTCATACGCATAAGAAAAAAGAGGTATGCTTAAGAAATCCCAAATACTTGCCTTAAATGAGAATGCCACTTGTTTGAACAACCAAGAGGTACTGCATCATAAGAACTTTCTCAAAGGAAACAAAAGAAACTCAAAACACTTCTTGCCAGGCAGAAAACATTCATCTGAAGCAAATCAGAAGTTTGGTGGTCGAAGAAATTCCTTTCAACTTACTCTACATTGAATTTTCCATGGAAGAATGTGGTAGGAGCTCCATGACATGCTCCTTGTCCATCACCGCCCACCAAAAGCTGCACATTGTCCATTTCCAGAACAACTAGATATGGAAGCTCCTTGGTGCCTACATAATCCCTTCCCCTAGCAGTAGTGCACCATGACAGCAAAAGGCCACAATAGGTCATTATTCAATATTTGTGCCTGCCACTGCATCAGATAATCAATCCCAACAGTTGGAAAAAGAGAGTTCGAGAAAGAGACTCCAGATAGTAATCAGCCAAAAGTAGTTGAATAAATGCAATACTACAATTTTGCAAATCATCTTGCACTGATATGGAGCATCTTCCACAGTCAATGTAGAAAATAAATTGGTATTGTTGAGAAAGGGTATGTCTTTTGCGTAAATATGATATGAATTCTTTCTAAAAGGATTCACAGGTTATTACGGATCAGTATCTCATCTTATTTCCATCTTCTCATGTTACATAATTTATTAAGTTTATATAATTGTTTGCAAAGGGACACGTCCAAACCTATCTCTTCTTTCCATATCTAGATCTGCAACTTTATCAATCAGAGTAAATCACAAATGTCCAAGTTAGTGATAACTGCAGAAACCACTACTTCCAAGGAATACAGTGACAGAGAAGGGAAGAGAACATGATACCTAGTTGCGTTGAATAGACAGTCTCCAATCAAGAATGAATAAAACAGAGAGGATAAATTTACAACATCAAAGTCCAAAATCCAACTCATGTGAATAAGAATAGAGGAAATTACTATCATAACAAGATAGCAACATAATGACCTATGTCAAAGATCAATTCAAATACCTAGAAGCGATAAGAGGACTTTCATGAATCCCTCTAGAGTATATTTTGTATATACTCAGTCAAAATGTGGACCTTGAAAGCTAATATTAGAGACTAATACATAATTTGCAAACTGTACTAACCCCTCTGAGTTTACCATGATAGGTTGAGATATTGAAGTTATTATATTGAAGAATATAATCTATCACAATCAGCGACATATACTGAAAACTAGACCACATGAAGGTAGAGGCATAGAAGGAAATTGAAATAAAATGAGAGGAATACCATTTGAGTCTATGGTTTAGTAAGCCTCAGCATTATCATCTTGGTTGAGAAATGTATAATATAACTTGGGCTATAATTTAACCCCAATGAATTCTATAGAATCATTCAAGTGTGCCTTGACTAAAATAAGTCACATGATAGAGAAAATAGAGGTCTAGATACCATCTGCAACAATAGGACATACAAATCCATTTCGAGGTCTATGGTAGAAACATTTGATCAACATAATATAGTCAACAAATATATCATAATAAATAAGAGGAGTTACATCTGTCATCAGAGCTCCCAATCACTATCAAGGAAGAGACTCCCTCTTATAAGATTGAGGTTAATCATATCAAAGTTAAAAGACATTACATAATATTGGACCAATCTTATGATTTCTGTACATAATATAAATTACCGGCAAACCTATCTCATTATATTGACACATACACATATTTGATTTATGAGTCAAGTGAATTCAAACAGAATGGGCTAATTAATTGAGTAGAGTATCAAGACAAATTATTGGGAGTAAAGGTTTCAATAGGAAGAATTCATTCATGAATTGGAGTAATACATGCACTATTTTGATATTAGAAGACAACAATACCAGGGGACATTTCAAGCTAGATTGAAAGTGGTTTGGAATACACTCCACATTTTTATTATTGATTGATGTGAATTGATTTTGTTAATGTTAATGTAGCTTCAGTTGGATAACTAAGTAATGTCTGTGGGCTAATGAATACAACAAAACTAATGTTGGATGTAGTAAAATAAAATCCAGTTGGATATTTGAGTTAGATATTGCAGTTATCTAATATCAGGAGGCATGCTTATAATGCCAAGATAAAACCCTAAAATCTTATTGTGTTTTTATGTACTTAGATGTGAATGCTCTATTCTATATCTCCCCTGTTTATAGATCCTACAACCAAAAATTTTGATCTCAAGTTATCAACATTCCAAAATTTTAGTTACAAGTTGAAGAAATTTAGAAAGGCCAATTATAGCAATGGCCAAGCAATTAGAAGGCTCGCTATCTCATAGAGAACAAATTGTGTTTAGATTCTCCAGAAGCTGGGTTGTTTATTTTCTCGTAGATTATTATGGGAGGGAGCAGCTCCAAGGGTTAGGTCACAGTTTATCTGAGAATGAGTCTGGAGTCGTCCTTGAAAATAAAGTTGGTTTATCTGAGAATGCAAATGTGATTGAGAATAAACGAGAAAACAAAAAGAAAGACTACTCCCATAAGGAATCCATTCAAACGCTTTCAATAGTCACAACTGATAACCACAATTCTAGGAGGAGTGAGAAGTGATAAAGGTATTATATATAGTTGAGATTAGGCCTTTCACAGAAGAAAGAATAAATTCAACATGGCCAAAAGTAAATTCTAGCATTCCTATGACATATAAAAGTCATGCAATCCACAGGCAACGCTCGATGCATCCAAACCCTAGGAGGATCCATGGTGCAAAGAGTTAAATGGTAAAGAACCATGTAAAAAATAGGGAAAAACAATGAAAACATACGATCTAAAAGAAATCATTGAAATGTCAGAACAGCCCATGATAAGGATATGAAAAAAAACCTCATTAAATATTTTATGCAGCCACCACAAGTGTCTTACCCAACAAACTATGTTTGAGATGGTCCAAGGTTGTGAGCAATCGACGATTTCCAGACCAAGTGATCTTTTTCCATTAGACTGAAAACCCAAAACCAAAAGAGAAGATCAATTGTAAACCATAAAACTCTAATGCAGATGTGGAGGAAACTGAGCAGAAAAGATTAAACATACAAGAGATCTACATAGGGTTTTTACCTGTTTATTGTATACGGATCTGAATCGTTCTCATTGAAGACGACGACGGCTAGGGCGTGATAGATGACAAAAATATATACATAAATCATGAACTCTAGTAATGTCCATGATTAATCTTCTTGCCTCTCTTGAGAATTGTTCATGATGCCCTCAGAACTGCTGATGATGCCTCGTAAACTAAGTTAACCACCATAAGTTATATCACAATTAGTCATTTTAAGAAAAGTCATGATTTTCCTGTTGTCTTTATTTAAAATAATTAAGAAATTAATAAATAATTTAAATATTAAAAATATGGTAAAGACAAAATTGATATTTTGTCTTTAAGCAACGTCTTTAATATGGCTAGTGTGTAGTAGTGACTATATCAATAGTGACCTAGTTAAAGGATTTACAAACACTTTACATGAAGTGTCACCCTATTAAAGGATTTAATCACCTATTTAAAGGATCTAAAAAATCGCTATTAAGCTAACCTATCACCATAGGGATTCCTTTCTAATACAATTGCTAGAGAGTATTAGGTACAATAAACCTGGCAGCTTACAATCCTTTGATTGCTGAATATAGACACTTGATCTACTTTCTCTAATCTTGATTCTATGAAATCTGATGTCTATTCATATTCCTTTCTTAGTTCTGATCAACTAAATATTTTACTGATGCTCACTTCCTCTAAGTCTTTTTACTCTTCACTCTGAGCTCCACTAGAGTTTTTCATTCACTCCTTCATCCATATACTTGATTTAATGAGATTTTGTCTTCATTATAAAGGCATTCAAATACTTATGGTTAGATATGGATCTATGATCCATATTGAATCTCTGTTTCCTGCTCATTCCTTGCACTTTTATTATTGCTTGCATGCCTTCTCCATTTGTCTTATTGGTTGCATGTAGATTGCATAGGAAATATAAAATATTCGATCTTATCATTAAATCCTTCAAGATTCATCATATGTCGACCATAAAAATGGTTTACATCTAAATTAGTGATGTTACAAACTCATATGTGCATTATGTGTTACTTGGCACTTACTGATTCCTGATGCTCGACACATATAACAAACTAGCGTACTCGGCTCCTGTTGCATTCCTATTTTTCTCGGCATTGTCTATAACTCGGCACGTGAATATTACTTGGCACTTGTATCATTCTCGGCACTTGAAGTCACTCAGCACTTGATCTTCACTCAACACCTAAAGGTTGCTCGGCATCTTAAGATCACTCGGCAGCTGTTGGATTTTCTGACTCGACACATGGTGTGGCTCAGAATACATAGTGTGCTCGGCTTCAATGTAGAGAGTGGTTAAGTGTGTTGGCACTCAAATGTCAAAACCACTAACAAATATTTGAGACAATTTTAATGTAATTTTCCTTTATTTGAAATTATATAAAAATTGTATATTGTCTAAAATGTTTTCTTTAAGTGGGCGTCTTAAATGTTGTCTTAAATAATTGTCTTTGTAAGACAATATAAAATACTAGTATAATTGTCTCTTGAGAGACAATTTACTTTTGTCTCTATAGGAACTAAATTTATAATGAAAAAATATATTGTCTTTATACAAAGGATACACATCTTTAATCTCACTTTTTTAATTAATAGTTAATATATGTTAGGGTGTGATGGAATCAAACCACCATCCTTCTACTTATAAAGTAAGTACTCTTCCATTGAGCTAACACCCTTTTAAGACTTCAAAATAATTATTCTTTTGTTTTCTTTTCTAAGGACAAGGATAAAGGATTTAGCAATATCTCTTTTCATAAGATAAGAATGATCAAGAATCCTTAAGGCATAATTAATTAGATATTAGACTTATTATCATTAAAATTTCATATTATAGACAAGAGAATATCTATAAGGATATCAAGGAACTTTTAGTATGGTATAGTTTTTTAACTTACTTGAGGTATCCTCTCAAATAAAATGATAGATTTTAATATGCCACACTAAGAAGCTTTGTCAGCAACCACATTTTCTTTCAATGTTTTGTACAAGAGCAATAGTAAAGTAATGTATTTAATAACCAATCGACTAATACATCCATTTTGTGAAATTCAAAAATATTTATCAATTTCAAGAGGATACCTTATCATATTTCTATTGAAAGCTTAAATAAAATTTGAGTAGCGTGTAAATGCCTTAACAAATTGTCTTAATATAATCATCATAGTGGTACATTCATCTAAGTCTACTAATTAAAAAGTACCCAAAGGCTGAATTAATGTAAATCTCAAAAAAATTAACATTAGGAATTGTGTAAGAACATTCAAATTTGTTAGAGTAAATAATTAATTATTAATTATTTATTCTATTACTTAAGCTTACTTAGGTTAATGCATATTTAGTATTTAATGCATGTAGTGGTTGTTGTTGACAACTCGGGAGTTTTCTCCTTTTTTAGCATATTCCACTTTTTGAGGATATGTGCTGAGTTGTCATTTTTGTCCACTCTCCTTCCAGCTTGTTCTACAAGCTTCCATGAGGCCTTTTAAATGGTCTCTCTCTCATTGTAAATCATTCCATTCACATAGCAATCTCATTTTCCTATTGTGAAATATTTCCTCTTGAATTGTTTGCTTCATGCTCTTGCTCTTTCGGTTTCTCTTCAGCAAGCTATTTGCATATAGGTGATCTTGGCGACTGCGGAGTTGGATTTCATCAACTCCTACATGGTATCAGAGCCTCCCTGCTGCTTCTTGTTTGAAGGATTTGTGAAGCCGTGATTTGAAGTCACAAACCCTAGTTTGTTTGTGCATTTTTTCTTCAAATCAGGGCTAGAGCAAATTTTTGGAGCACTTTCAGCCCAAACGGGCATCACCATTGGATCCGGAAGGCCATTTACAGTCAAAATTCATATAAAACTTTCCGTTTTTGGAGACAGAGCTCCGGAAGGCAAATTTTTTTTGTTTTAGGGTCTGGCCGTACCATCGTACGGATGCGCGACAGTGCAAAAATTTAAAAAAAAAAAAACCCAAGCACCGCCGCAGCAGCGCCAACGCGCCACCGCGGGGCCACCCGATCTCCGCCCGCGCGCCTCCAACTCTCCGCTCCGCCAGCGGCTCCCACCGCGGCGCCACCCTGAACATCCGCCGCCCGGGCACAGCGCCTCCGCCACCGCAGACAGCGGCGCCGCCGGGTTTTCCTCCCGGGCGCCACCGCCGGCGGCGGATATTCCTCCGACGCCGTCTGCAACTTTTCCGACCGTGACGTCACTTTTCTGACGCTGACGTCTTTTCCAGGCAGTGACGTCACTTTCCCGACAGTGACGTCTTTTTTCGGTAATCGGATTTTTTTGCCGGCGACTGGTCTGTGACGGGCATATGGCCGTCAAATTTATGCCAGTGTCTGTAATTTTCCAGCAAGTGTATTTTTTTGAGCAGCAGTCGGTTTTTTGGCTATAACTTGAGCATACGGAGGTCTTTTTCTGATCCGAAAGAAGCGTCGGAAAGCTGACTCAGAGACAGACACATTGGTGCTAGTTTCGCACAATTTTGAGTTCATTTGAGCTTCCATTTCTGGTGTCAAAGTAGAGGATTTTTCTGCACAACAAATCCACATTCCTTTTCAGTTTTTTTGCTCTCCTTAGTTGTTTTTGTGGTATTTGGGAGATATTTTTTGTACGTTTGTGGGGGGGTGTCTTTCTTTTCTATAATTTACTTCAGTTAAGACCCTTCTACTTCCGTCTTCTTCTTTCTCTCAATGGCGGATCCATCTATATCCCGTCTCACACCACACAACTACCACACATGGAAGGCACAAATGACTAGACTTCTAATGTCAAGAGGTCTATGGTCTTGTCTGGATGAGCATCAGCCTAATCTCCAATGACCTTATGAGATTCTACAGCACAGGAACAAGATGGATGAAGCCATGGGGCTTATTGCACTCAACATTTCAGACAGCTTGTTGTTTCACCTGGATGGTTTGACTAGTCCACGGGCTTATTGGCTGAGATTTTAGGCTTTGTTTGGACAAGTGAATGAGTTCCGAGCACTTCAGTTGGATGCAGAATTAACTTCTTTGTCACCTAGTAACTTTCCCACCATTGAGGACTTTCTAGTAAAGTTCAAATCCCTGCGTGCAGTTTTACAAGGATGTGGGAAGAACAAAACAGATAATGAGTGCATATTTTTGATACTCTCAAAGCTGAAGGGCCAGTATCAGGTCTTTTCTTCTACTTTCTACTCCACCATGGATGCCCTTGGAGATCGTCATCGGATGCCTTCATTTGAGACATTTTGTGACAGGTTGACTAGGGAACAAGCAAAGATCCAGCAAGTGGATGGCTCTGGCTCTTCCAGCCAAGCATTGGTTGCTCAAAATTCTAAGGGAAAATCAAAAAAGAAAGGCAAATCGAAGAAAGGCACATCTGATCCTCTAGCTAATCCTCCAGCAAACCCTCCCAAGGGTAAAGATTCTTCAAAATCGGGTGAGTCTACCTCCAAGATCAAGAAGAAATCTAGTGAGAACTGCAGCTTTTGTGGCAAAGATGGACATTCGGTTTCTCGATGTTGGAAATGATTAGAGGCTTTAGAGGCAGCCATGAAGGAGCATAACATTTCAGCTCCTCACTCTTCATCTCCATCTGCAGGGAAAGGTCATGCTCTTACTGCACGAGCTAAGCCTTCAGTGCCTTTATGGATTCTTGATTCCGGGGCTTCTCACCACTTAACAAACACTCCTAAGTTGCTTACTTCACTAGCTCCTTCGGCCACCACACATATTGCAGTTGGGAACTCTTCACAACTTTTAGTTTTGGGTTCTGGCACTATTGCTCTGGCCGGAGGTTCTCTACAGGATGTACTTTGTGTCCCTGATATTTCGATGAACCTTCTGTCTGTCTATCAGATTTGCCACTCTGGCTCTGGGAAGACAGTCGAGTTCTCACCACATGATGTGGTTATTCGGGACCTACATGATCCAGAGATGATTGTGGCCACTGGGAGTGTTGACTCTGCATCACGTCTCTACAGATTTGATGGATTTGAGTCTTCTGATGACACACATTCATGTTTCATTACACATGCAGATTCAGTAAGCACACTTTGGCATGAACGTTTTGGGCATGTCAATTACAGATATCTAAAATAGTTGAGCACACAGGCACTTGTTCTTGGGCTTCCCCAGATCTCCTGTCCAGATGGTGTTTGTCAGGGATGTGCACTTGGCAAGCAACATAGGGATTCTTTTCCACATGGACGAGCCACTCGTGCTTTAGCACCTTTGGAGCTGATTCATAGTGATCTCATGTCATTTCCTACTCCTTCTTTTTCAGGTGCTAGATACGTGCTTACATTCATTGATGACTTCTCCAGACGCACATGGGTGTACTTTCTCAAGTACAAGTCTGATGCCTTTGATTCATTTCGTGTGTTCAAGGCATTTGTAGAGAAGCAGTCTGGGCTTTCTATTCGGCGCATACGCACAGATAATGGGGGGGAGTATGTGAACCAGGCTTTTAGAGATTTATGCTCTGAGCATGGTCTTCAGCATCAGCTTTCAGTACCCTACACTCCTCAGCAGAATGGTGTGGCCGAGAGAAAGAACCGAACCCTTCGGGAGATGGCCAATTGTATGATCCAGTCTAGGTCCATGGATTCATGTTTTTGGGCAGAGGCAGTCAATTGTGCCAACTACATTCAAAATCGGATGCCTCACAAGGCACTTCGCCATATGACTCCTGAGGAGGCCTGGTCCCGTGTCAAGCCTGATCTGTCATCATTCAGAGTTTTTGGGAGTACAGCATATGCCTTTGTACCTGCTACTCAGAGGAAAGCAATGGAACCAAAAAGCCGACCATTGATTTTTGTTGGCTACTGTGAGGATGTTAAGGCTTACAGGTTATTTGATCCTGATTCCAGAGAGGTCCTTTTTCACCGGGATGTCCAGTTTGATGAGAGCCCACCTGCAGTTCATCCCTCACTTCCAGCGCCTCCTCCAGCTCCCACTACTCCCCCTTCCTCTCCACCTTGTTTCATAGATGATGAGGATGATGATCATGGTGATCCTGATATCCCTCCACCACAAGATCCTTCCCAGATGCCTAAATGGGCTCGAGCTACTGTTGATGCTGCAGGATCTCTAGCTGGTGACCCATCCACATCCCATCGCACTCGTTCTCACACTGCAGGCTCTAGTCTTCTGAGTCATGCTGTTAGTACTGATCCTCAGACTTTTGCGGAAGCAACAGGACATTCAGAATGGGACAGTGCAATGGAGGAGGAATATTCTTCTTTAATGAAGAACCACACATGGGATCTTTGTTCTCTTCCCAAGGGGAGAAAGCTAGTGCGTTGTAAGTGGATTTATCGCACTAAGTACGCTGCTAATGGTTCCATTGATAAGCATAAGGCTCGTCTTGTTGAGAAGGGTTTTTCGCAAGTCGAGGGTGTTGATTATTCTGAGACATTTGCTCCTGTCGCCAAGATGAATTCTATTCGCCTTGTCTTATCCCTCGCAGCTTCACAGGGATGGTCACTTTATCAGATGGATGTGAAGAGTGCCTTCCTGCACGGTGATATCACAGAGGAGATTTACATGGAGCAACCTCCAGGTTTTGTGCAGGATTCCACCTTGGTTTGCAGGCTTCGACGTTCTTTGTATGGTCTCAAACAAGCCCCTAGGGCTTGGTATGAGAAGATAGACTCATATTTACTATCTACAGGCTTCACCCGTTGCCATTCCGATCCCACGGTGTACATTCAGCGTCTTGGTGATAAGATACTAATTCTTGTTTTGTATGTTGATGATCTTATCCTTACAGGTAGTTCGTCATCCATGCTCCAGAATGTTAAGTGTGCACTAATGGACCAGTTTGAGATGACTGATCTTGGTTTGCTGCACTATTTTCTTGGTCTTCAGATTCATCAGTCTCCTACTGGCATTTTTGTGTATCAGCAGAAGTATGCTCTTGACATACTTCGTCGCTTTCACATGCTAGATTGTAAGGCTGCTCCTACACCATTTCAGTCGGGTGTCACTTTGTCTACCTCCTGCTCTTCACCTACAGTGGATGCTACTTTATATCGGCAGTTGGTTGGCAGCCTTTTGTACCTGACACACACCCGCCCTGATCTATCTTTTGCGGTTGGCCTAGTCTCTCGGTTTTCTCAGGACCCTCATGAGAGTCATTGGCAAGCTGCCAAGCGTATTCTACACTACATTTAGGGCA
Source organism: Cupressus sempervirens (assembly GCA_028749045.1). NCBI lineage: Eukaryota > Viridiplantae > Streptophyta > Pinopsida > Cupressales > Cupressaceae > Cupressus > Cupressus sempervirens. Next base: position 206,359,359 of record CM053783.1, read on the forward strand.
CCCTTATGTATGGCATTCACTATAGTACGGGGACACCACACATTGTTGGCTACACTGACTCAGATTGGGCCGGTGATGTTGATGATCGAAAGTCCACTTCTAGTTTTGTGTTTTCTCTTGGCACCAGTCCCATCACATGGTCGTGCAAGAAGCAACATGCTCATGCACTTTCATCTACAGAGGCTGAGTACAGGGCCGCAGTTCTTGCTAGTCAGGAGGCTTTATGGCTTCGTCAGTTGATGACTGAATTTGGATTCCCTCCTGATCACCCTACTATTTTGTGGTGCGATAATTAGAGTGCCATTCACATTTCTCGCAACCCGGTGGAACATCAGCGCACCAAGCACATTGAGTTGCATATGCATTTCATCCGTCAGTTAATTCAGAATGGTGTTATTGCATTGGAGTACATTCCTACTACCGGTCAGGTTGTAGACCTCTTCACTAAGCCTTTTGCATCGCCCCGCTTTCTTCAGCTACGGTCAATGCTTGGGGTTACGGAAGTTGTCCTTGGGGGGATTGGTTGAGGCCTTCCTTCCTTCACTTCATGTTTTTTTTAGCATGTTGTTTTTACCTCTTTTTTGGGGGAGGGTTTTTCCCATGTGGTTTTCTCTCTTTCCTCGCTTACAGAGGTTGCATTCTTCTTGCATTGTACATGGGTACCTAACATGGCCTCGTTGCCGGGACCCATTTTGCATTTCATCTTAGTTTTGTGAGCTTAAGGCATTTCCCTAAGTTGCACTTAAGGGGGGGTGTTAGAGTAAATAATTAATTATTAATTATTTATTCTATTACTTAAGCTTACTTAGCTTAATGCATATTTAGTATTTAATGCATGTAGTGGTTGTTGTTGACAACTCGGGAGTTTTCTCCTTTTTTAGCATATTCCACTTTTTGAGGATATGTGCTGAGTTGTCATTTTTGTCCACTACCTCCTTCCAGCTTGTTCTACAAGCTTCCATGAGGCCTTTTAAACGGTCTCTCTCTCATTGTAAATCATTCCATTCACATAGCAATCTCATTTTCCTATTGTGAAATATTTCCTCTTGAATTGTTTGCTTCATGCTCTTGCTCTTTCGGTTTCTCTTCAGCAAGCTATTTGCATATAGGTGATCTTGGCGACTGCGGAGTTGGATTTCATCAACTCCTACAAAATTAATAAAATCTATTATTTTAATAATAAAAATATATGTTATAAAAATTGTAAACATACACAACTCACTCCAAAATTTAAAACATACACAAATAAAATGCACACATAAATTATTAAATTATCATACAAATCAATAGGATTATTCAAAATTCTAACCTAGAGAAATAAAGACTTGATAAAGGGCCTCATCTTCTTCTTCTTGTTTTCTTTCTTGCCAAAACAATAGCAATTAAAACAGATTAACAGATTTGATAGAACTTACAAATTTCAAATCTAAACTGAATGTCAACACATAATCATTTAAACATCATACATAAAAGACATGCACCTTTTCTTCACTATGTATGTTGGTTAATGCGTAACATAGAAGTTGGGGTTTTTTTTTTATGCTTAAAAAATTGACCACATTCTTACTTCCCAATTCATTAAATTTCATAGAATTATCACACCTACAATTTACAAAGCCATGTAGAATAGATAATGTGTTATGAAAAATAATATACTTTAGATTGTTTTGAAGGAGAGTTAGAAGTCTAACTTTTTAGTTAAGAGATTTCTTGAAATCATAATATTTCAGGTTGAAGAATCATCCACAAATGAGGAGTTTATAGATTTTATCTTCTCAAGTTCAAACTTAAAACATATACTTATATATGGTGATAAATATTGGTTTGAATATAACGAAATTTGAGTAATTGTGTCACATTTTTAAATTATAGTCTAAAATAATAATAAATAATTTATCATTTGAAACATTAAATTATGGATTATTACTATATAACTTTAGTATATATTTAAATATAGATAAGTTACAACTCAAAATTAAATTATCCATTTCAAATAACAAACCTCTCATAAAAGTTCAGTGACAGAAGATTTGAACATAATATGTATTTTTTTACACAAATTGTCCCTTAAAATTTCTTTGATTCAATATCATTGAGTGCCACATCTCTAACAACAAGAACAAGCTTTCTTTCCATGAACTACTCATACTTTTCACCATTGTAATGTTGTTGCAAAGACCAACCAATTATTTGGATACTACCTGTACATATTTTCCATAAACATCACACACAAAAGAAAAAAATTAAGATTTAAAAAAAAATGTAGACTTTGACTATTTAACACTTTTATCATTGAAGTCAGATGCGAGTGTGTGATGTTTACAGCTGAAGACATTAAACAAAAACCCTTAAATATCATATACTAAGAAAAAAAATTAAGCATTTAACATTTTTCATGAAACAATAGCCCATTTTATAGATTGAGCTTATTAATCAAACTAGTCTTTAACATGATACACCTAATTTTAAAGTTTAGTTTGAGAAGATTACACATTTACATGCCTGATAAGAGTATCAATGTGTCACACAACTTGTTGAACTCACATGATTTTTTTTTTGAAAAAAAAATTAGATTTCATCCCATTTGAATTGCATGGATACATAGTAAGAACAAGGAAAATACTCACGTTAGATAGAGTGAATACAATAAAACAAAATTCCATTGCACACATAGAATTACTTGAGGCTAAAAATGAGAAATCCCATGACACCAACTATGAGAATGGTTATTGTAGAAAAATAAGGTTGCCTCTGTCTCCATGTTATGCATATTATTTCAAAGGACAAAAACATTTTTTTGCTGTTCAATGTATTCTTTAGTATTTATGTTAATTTATGTTCAGGGGATTCAATTAGGTGATATTGATTTATTATTAGTGCTAAGGATGTGTGTTTTACCCAATTTTGATAGTGCATTAGTGCCATTGAAACACATCTCCTAAAAATAAAATCTTAGTCAATGATTTTACTATTAGTTTCAATTTCATTTGGGAAGCTAATCATTGTGTTACGTGTCACAAGTTCTAAGAGAATCATATCACTTAAGAAGAACAAAATTTTATATTTGAAAGGATTCAATTTTTTTGTGAATACCAGCTTGATACATAATAAGTGCTAAGTGTTTCATTCATTTTAATAAGAGATAGATACTTATAAATTTTTATGATAATTTATAGCAGTCCCAAATATATTTCACGATATAATACCAATGATAATCTACAACAATATAATGTAGTCCCAAATATATTCCATGATTTAGATAGATTATAGATGCTATGTGAAGTACCCAGCCAAATTCTCTGGAGATTCTCCTTGATTAAATTTGAACCGTAGACCTCTAGCATCTAGTCTCTAAACACTAAATTTGAATGATTGATCAAAACAAGTCTTAATCAAATCCAAAAAAATTGACAAAACACTAGGGTTTCAAAAACATTGTAACTCTACAACGTTTTGCATACACAATCTAAAGTATCCACCAGAAGTAAAGGATGCCCTATTATTATATTATTACCTACTTGAGTGGCACATTAAAGAAATTAATCCTCATCCATCTCATTATTTGTTTGGTCCCCATGTTGCACTGAATAATCATTCTACTTGAAACCCATCTCCTCTTCAGCCAATTCTAATCTTGGTTGCTATGTTACATTAACACACTCCTATAATTTAAATATCAATTCTATGAATGATAATTGATAGGAGGGTTTCAAAATAAAAGACTTATATTAATAATATTATATCAGGTATCAGTCAAGATACAAAGTTCATATTATCTAAATTATAGGTTAGAATCAATTTTCTAGCTTAGAAGCATCTACAAATCTATTAAGGTGCAGTGATCTAAAACTAGAAAAGTTAGCCTAGATGTAAGTACATGGAGATGAAATTTACATAAAATGGTCCTCACTTGCATTAACATATTCCTTAATTTTTAATATCATTCCTATTGAGGAGAATTAATAGGAGCCTAAACTTAGTTGTTTGAAAATTCTAGAATTATTTCCTCTGATTTGATATGTTTAGACAACTTTCTAATTTTAGAGGATTTTTAGAGAGACATCTTGTGTATTATCATTTATTATACGGTCATAGTTTCTGTATTCAAACCCCTAATTTTGGGGTTTAACCTTACCTCTTATCACTATTTTAGCAAGTCATGACTTTTTTGCCTTGTACTTATATTGGTTAGAGATTTGACTACTATTTGAGGCTTCAACTCTGATCCTTGTGTTGGAATAGTGACTAGGAATATCCTTTGATTGTAATGGGCTAAGCTCTTGTTATTCAAAAATGCACTCATGCATATGTCATATCCTCTAACTGTAAACTTCTCTTAGCTTATATTCCACTACGGTCTAATGTATAAGGAAAATCTCTATTATATTAATGTTCTTCCTCTTGGCATAGTGTTATTTTAATCTTGCCATTTTATCTTAATGACTAATAATGATTATGTCTTCATGTTCTTCTGTTAGGATCTCTGACACATCTTATGGATCTATTGTTCTTTGTTATAAGAGTTTTATTTAATTTCCCATAAATTATCTTTTTCATCTTTCATAGCTATCATTCTTGAACAAATTTAGTATTGTGAATCATTGAAAATTATTGTTCTTTTGTTCATAGTGTTCAACCATGTCTCTAAAAGTTCATGATGCAGATATAAATCTTCATTTTTTACTATCATTTCAACTGATTTCTCTAATATCATTGATCAGTGCATCATTCTCACCACTTCCAGGAATGGTTCTCATAGTTACCTTGGCTTTTATTAATGGTTTTTGGAGATCACTATTCTCTGTTTGTTGTGCTTGCATGCTCATTGGCCTTTGTTTCCTTTCAAGATTTTTAATATCAATCTTTTTTTTGCTCTATTAGGAGTGCTTCTACCTCGTAATAGGGTCATGCTTGTCATTCAATATTTTGACCTTGCCTCAAATACACATATCACTATCTTTCGAGAAACCAAACATTATATTAATGTGCCCTTTTAACTTCTATAATTATCTATGACATTACTTTTTGCTCTATTATCCTCATTTGAATGAATGCCTTTAAAATTTCTCTCAATATAACGATTGCTCATTAGCATTGATCTTCTCCTTAACCTCGTGGCTCTCATTCTAATCATAGGAAACTCTTTCTTAGAGAGCTTTATTTTGTTAGTTCTAAATCCTACTAACTTACATTACCATTTAAATTTTTTATTTCTCTCTCTATCGCAATATATAGATATTAGGATAGAATGATAAAAAGTTGGGTTCATAGCCAAGGATAGAAAATGACTTGAATAACAACTTTGTAAAACAATAAATACTTAAACAAGTCATTATTATCGAGGCCTCGTAGGACCAGTCATATCCAACCAAAAAGTAAGTTCAAATTCATAGGGGCTATGGTTTCAACTGTAAACCCCTCACCATATAGGAAATCACCATATATAGTCATTATATAGAGTTACTTAAGTGAAGGCTATAAATAGTTTAATAGTTAATGGGTGGCCTTTTTAGTTGAATAGTCTAATATGATACATGTGGAAGAGTGGGTTAGTAGTATAGATACAACAACTCTCTTTCAAGAATGGGGGTGCTTTGGGAGAAATTAAAATTGGTGTGGATTAAGTTACATAGCATGGAAAGCACAATATTGAGATTTCAGAGGCTTTGAAGAAATTAAACACTAGCATGCAAGGTGACAATGAAATGGAGCTTGCCAATAATGTGATTCGATCATTAAATGTTTCCTGAATTGTGGCACAAATCTCTGGCATTGGCTTGTGTGTTATACTAGTATTTTCTAGCCTTCCAACTATAAATTTATCTAGGTACCATATAGTTTAGTAACTTTTGTAGTTAATATTTTTTTCATTTTCCCTATATCAAATAGTAAATTAGCTCTATTTTGCACATAAAGTAGTTTCATTCATTTGTATTTTTTGGCACTATGTATCACTCAAGGATCTATAGTAAAGATCTTCATACTCTAGACCTATCTTAGGAAAAATTTACTTCCATTGAAGGGATCTAGGAGCTAACTCATTTGTGTGTAATTAATCATAGCTACAATAAAATAACAAGAATTGGTCATGGTATATAGACTCTCCACCTAATTATTTTGCACGTGACTTCTATATAGCATGTTCAAACTTTGCATATATATACATTGCTCTTTCTTGTGTAGGAATGGCTACTTGTACCTTAGTAAAGGAGCTATACCTATCTGGTAACAAGATAAGTTATATTGAAGGTCTACAATGATTGTTAAAATTGACAATTTTGGATAGAAGTTTCAACAAAATCATAATAGGAAAAACACTGGGTCAACTTAAAGCCAATTATTGTATGTTATTGGCACTTTATCTCTTGGGTAATCTAGTTCATACAAATGTAGGGGATGAGACAATTAGGAAATAATTACTAAACCTCCTTCCTCACGTTGCATATTTGAACAAGAAATCAGTTAAAATAGTTTTTTTCTCATGAAGCTTCTATTGACAACATTGCTAGGGCTTCTCTATGTAATATGGGTATGCATTCTCATAATAAGCTTTCTAGGAGGGGAAATAATTCATCTTCTAGTCATAAAATAACTACTAAGTTTTTATAAGGAAATTGTGGCATTAAATGACCAAGTCACTCCAAAGGCTACCAATGTAAGCCTATACGTGAGAAGGGGAATAGCAGACAAGAACATGTACATTCGGAAAGAGCCTCACTTGCACCACCTTCACCCCATGAACAGAAGCTGAAAAGTAAGGATATGGTAGCACATCAAAGTGCATTTGACAAGGTTATACTAGGATATAATAACATTAATAATGTTAGTCTATTAAATTTAAGAGGATTGACAAATTTGGAGAGGTTAAATTTGTATTAATCTAAAATTGGAGACATAGGATTGGAATACTTTAGATAGCTTACTTCTTCTTTTTTGAAGAACTTGGATTTGTTAGACTCTAAAGTTGGTAGTAATGAATTCCACCATAAGCAAGGTTAACATAAATAACACAACCAAACCAGCACAAAAATATGATTGACTCTTATCTTTTTGCATAACCAATGGCATTATTAGATCTTGCATGCTTGGTGGAGTTACTATAGAAATTCCCTATAGAAAAAAATGAAAATATTAACAAAATTTGTAAAGGTGAAATAAGTTAGTTAAATGAACATGAAACTAGATCAAATCTTACCACTAGCATAATACGAAGTGTACTAAATGGTGTAATAGGGTTGGAACAACTTTGGAGATAGCCTACATTTCAAAAGTAAAAATGAACAAAATATTATGAAAAATCTAAGGTAAATTTCAAGCTTACCTCTTGCACCATCATAGTAATGTTTCCCCCTTGCCAATCCCTTAGCATAGCATATCAATTAGACCATTTAAGGTCATTCGATCTCCTATAGTAGTAGAATCGGGAGCACCCATAAGAACATCCTTGAATAGGCACATAATGACATAAAATGAAAAAAATATTGAATATAAAATAAATGCAAGTGAATTCTTATTAGTGCTTTTTCATGGATTTTTCTAATATATTGAATTCTACACTCTAGCTTATAACAAAGTTACAAGATTTCATAAGCATGGACACATTTCTCATTTATACATGAATTCTCAGCATTCAAATAAGTGTGTTAGAAAATGTCATACAAGCTACATATAATCATTATATATTGAGAATTGGCTATTAGTTGAGCAAAAAATTCATAGCTATTGCTTACTATTTTAAATAAGTGTGTTAGAAAATGGCATATGATCTATATATAATCATTATATATTGAGCATTAGTTGTTAGTTGAGATTTGGTATGTTTCCCATTGCCTGGGGTATTCCCAACAATATTTGAAGCCTCTTAATCAAGAACTAGGAGCCTGTAAGAATCTTGGTCCACCTTCCCCACCAGCATATCGAAGCAATCCACTATAGCTTCTATGATCCCCTGATAACTCTTTGAGATACCTTTCACTATATTTTCCATTTTATCTACACTTTACATTAGGTTCTTGGTGATTCTATTTTTATTTTTGACCTCCCTATTCTTCACTTTTACACCTCCTTCCTACACTCTACCCTAGACCTATTCTATCTTGGTATACATTTCTCTATACTTAATATTTAGAGTTTTAATGGGACTTTGAAAGTCCATTTTTCCTACAAAATGTGTAGAGATAAATAACTTTTGTGATTTGCAAGAGCCCAAGCAGAGGATCAACCCTAACTACCCTTAAATTATCTTTGAATAGTTTAGTTTTAAACTCATCCATGTCAACCCTTATAACCATTGGGTAATTTCCTGATTGGCTTTCTTAATGTTACCCTCATTTCCATCTCTAGCCTCCTTCTAAATCAAGGCTTGTGGTCAAATTTAAGCATCATGCTCCACAAATTCTGCACAATCCATGAGGAGAGGAGCCTCATTTCTAGGTCCTATTCATTATCATCCTTGATTGCTATTTCTTCCTCCTCACTCTTTTCTTCTTATGAGAAACATTTCTTTTCCTAAGAATGAATGCACATAGGAATTGACCTTGTCTAGGAGGTGTGTAAAGTCTTTCTATAGAGACAAATGAATATCCACTCCCCCTTCCTTAGTCATAACCATTCTCTTCAAACACCACTCTATCAAAGTATCTTTAATTTCTTCTTCAATGCTTCCTCCATCTAAATCCTTTTCGTTCATAGTTTCTTTCTTTCTTTTAGTAAAATGTAGAGTAATATCTTCCAATTTAGGAATAATTTGTTTCCCATAACCTTTACTGCTACTAGGGTTCAAAGGGTTTTCCTGTTTAACTAGACCAGACTATAGTAGAGACTCTTTAATAATATAACATATAATAAAAAATCAATCACATAAGCTCCCTTCATGTAATATTGGTTTGTTGGGTTTATCCCTAAAAGATTAATACTATTAATTAGCTAATGGATAAGATAATATGGCAAATAGATATTTTTTTATGAGAAGTAGGAAAATTAGATTTAAAAAACTTATCCCCAACTTTCTTTGAAGTCAAATAAGAAAAAGTAGAATTTATGACTCTATGCATCTAGTTATTAGTCTAAGATTGATACATAACTTTTAAAATATCATCATTCAAGATGTTCTAGAAAAATGAAAAAATCTAAATAGGGAACCTATTAGTTTAGAGAAATCCCTTTTTGCATCTAAAATTTTTATTTTTCATAATTCCACAAGAGTTATAAGATCCTTGAGAAGATAAATCATTAAAAGGAATAATACAATACATAAAATAAACTTATCCTCCTCTATTACTATAGGATATCATTAAGAAAAGAAGGAAAAATTATAAATAGCTATTCTCAAGTCATATTTTCTAATAAGTAAAAGAAAAGAGGGCCCAAATGTTAGGATAAACCACAGACAGAAATAAAAAACTACATGCAAATATAACCAATAACATAAAATAATAGATCACACAAAAATGAACACAAGGCACCAAGATTTAACGTGGTTCACCTAATCCCTGGGCTACATCCACCAAATAGCAAGTCCGATCTTATTACAATCTAGTGATTACAACCTAATTACAATCTGTAATCCCTTACAACTCAATACTACCACAAGAAGCAATTTCACATCGCAACACATAAAAATACCTAACCCTAAACCCTTTTATACAAGTATTTTATTCATTTTAGGGTCACAACATGTCGGCCATATGTCGGCTACCATGTCGGCCACAGCCCAAAAAAAAAATTTCGAGGCAATGCCCTGAACCCCACTATTTATGAAGTATGTATAGTACTTTCCTGATCAGTCACCATAATCTAAAAATCTCCCACTTGCAGACTGATCAGGCTCCACACTAAAAAACAATCTCCCACTTGGAGATTGATCATGTACCAATACCACTACCACATGGGGCTCCCATTGGAGCAAACCACCCTGGACTCTGCTGTTCTTTTATTCATGTTCAATCTAAAAGACCAACCAAAGCTGAAGAGGAGTTCAGCTTCTCCCTTGGTACAACCTTTGTCAACATATCTCTTGGATTGTCATTAGTATGTATCTTCTCCAGCTTTAACTGTCCATCCTCCAAAACTGACCGAATGAAATGATACCGCAACTATATGTGTTTAGTCTTAGAATGCAGAGCTAAATTCTTAGCAAGATGAATGGCACTCTAACTATCTGTGAACAAATAATTATCCTTCTGAGGATGTCCCAATTCTTCCAAGAAGAATTGAAGCCATATCATCTCCTTGGCTGCCTCTATAGCAGCAACATACTCTGCCTCAGTAGTGGATAGAGCATTAATCTTTTGTAACATAGAAACCCAGCTCACAGCTGCCCCACCAACAGTAAAGACATAACCTATAGTACTCCACCTGGTATCAATATCCCCAACCAAATCTGAGTCAACATAGCCCTGTAAATCAGTAGTAGAGCCCACAAAGTGTAAACACTTATTGAATGTTCCTCTCAAATATCTAAGAATCCACTTAACAGCATTCTAATGCTCAAATCTTGGATGACTCATATACCTACTAACGACTCCCACTGCATGTGCAATATCTGGCCTAGTGCATACCATAGCATACATCAAGCTTCCTACAGCTGAAGCATAGGGTACCTTGGACATCTTATCCTCCTCTTCTTGTGTCTTGGGACACATCTCCTTAGTTAATTTCAAATGACCAGGTAAAGGTGTGCTGACAACTTTAGCATTCTCCATAGAGAAACATTACAACACCTTCTCAACATAATCAGCCTGAGATATTATCAAAGTTCTGTTCTTCCTATCTCTATAAATCTTCATACCAAGGATTTGTTTTGCTGCCCCCAAATCGTTCATAGCAAATGTATGTGCTAACTAGCATTTTAGTCCCTTAATATGATCCATGTTAGACCCAGCTACAAGCATATCATCAAAATATAAACATAAAGTAATGTAGCTATCATCATCCAACCTCTTAAAATAAACACAGTAATCTAAATGACACCTATTATATCCATGCTCATGCATAAAATTGTCAAATTTCAGATACCATTGCCGAGGTGCTTGCTTCAAGCCATATAAACTTTTATTCAATTTGCACACTAAGTTCTCCTTACCTTTGACCTCAAAACCCTATGGCTAAGCCATATATATTTCTTCATCCAAATCACCATGAAGAAAGGTTGTTTTAACATCCAACTGCTCTAAATGCAAATCTTCAGTAGCCACAAGACTTAAAACAGTATGAATAGAAGTCATTTTAACAACAGGAGAAAATATCTCATCAAAATCAATTCCCTTTTTCTGTGCAAATCCTTTTACAACTAACCTAGCCTTAAATCTTTTCTTACCTCCTTCCTCTTCTTTCAACCTATAAACCCAATTATTCTGTAGAGCCTTTTTACCTATAGGCAACTTGCACAAATCCCATGTCTTATTTTTCGGCAAAGAGTCCATTTCATCTTTCATTGCAGAGTCCCACTGAATCTTAGTATCGACCTGCACAACTTCATTATAACTTTTGGGTTCACCAGCATCAGTAAGTAAAATAGAATACAAAGAGGGAGAAAACCTTTGTGGAGGTCTAATTTGCCTCATTGACCATCTAACATTTACTAGTGTGTGTGGTATTTGTTTTTGTAGCTTTTGCACATCATGAGGAATTGCTGGAATATCAGCTTTTGGAGTATCATCCAACACTACATAATCATCTACTTTCTTCTCATGTTGCTGCAACAGATCTTTGTACAACACTTTCTCATTGGATATGACATCCTGACTTCTAACAATTTTAAGATTTTCAAAATCCCAAAGCCTATAACCAAATTCATTAATGCCATATCCAACAAAGACACATTTCTTTGATTTAGCTTCTAGCTTGGTTCTATTTTCAGAGTCTATATGAGAAAAAGCTTCACAACCGAAGGTCTTGAGAAAAGATTAACTCACCTTCTTACCAATCTATGCTTCCTCTGGAATACCACAGCCCAAAGGAGTAGAGGGACCTCTATTAATCAAATATATTGCCATATTGATAGCCTCTACCCACATGTGTAAGGGAAACCCAGCATGCAACCTCATGCTCCTTGCGTGCTCCATTATAGTCCTATTCATGCGTTTAGCCACTCCATTTTCCTGTGGAGTCCTTGGAACAGTTTTCTATCTATGAATACCATTAGTGGAGCAATAATCTTCAAATTCATGACTGCAATACTCACCACCATTATCAGATCTGAGACATTTTAATTTCTTACTAGTCTCATTTTCAACCAAGCATTTCCATTTCTTAAAAGTTTGAAATACATCAGATTTTTGTCTAAGGAAATAAACCCATACTTTTCTAGTTGCGTCATCAATAAATGTAACATAATAATGAGAGCCACCAAGGCAAGATATCTAAGCTGGTCCCCATACATCTGTATGCACAAGCTCTAATTTTTTTTTTTTTTTTCCTTCCCAATCTTTACAAAACTCACTCTCTTTTGTTTTCCATACACACAACTTTCACAGAAATCCATAGTCACACATTTTAGACCTGGTAAAACTTTCTTTGAATGAAGTACTTTCATACCTTTCTCACTCATGTGCCCAATTCTATTGTGCCATAGCACTGTATCAGAATCTACAACAACTATTTGTTCTCCCTGCTCAACTACATCAATTATTCCTGAACATTCATTTTTCTCTGAAACAATCAAAGTAGAAGGAACAATATGACCTATACAAAGATATAAGGTGCCTACTTTCACACCTTTTTCTACTACAAGGGAACCTTTTGAAACCTTCCAATTTTTATCATTAAAAGTAACTACACAACCCTCATCACTGAGTTGCCTGGCTAAAATTAAATTTCTACTCAGCTTTGGAATATGTCTTACCTCATGTAGTAGCCAATGATTCCCATTCTGCAACTTAATCTTAATTTTTCCCTTTCCAATAATCTGACAGGGTTCATTATCCCCCAAATAAACAAGCCCAAAATCCCCTTGGACATATTCAATGAAATAACCTCTATGAGGTGTAGCATGAAATGAAGCACCAGAATCTAAAACCCATGAATCATCAACACTCTCTAAAGACAGAAGCAAAGCATCCTCTTCGGATTTTTTACTTACCACATTTGCCTCCTTGTCTCCATCTGATTTATCTCCTTCATTTTTCTTTTGATTCCATCAATCTTTCTTTTTGTGCCCTGGTTTCCCACAGTACTAGCAATCATTTGGTCCTCTCGATTGAGACCTCCTCCCCTTTGACTTTCCTCTTGATTTCCCATGATTTCCAGAGTTATTTCCTCTCTCAGTTATTCTCCCCCTGCTTTATGCATTCAAAGCACTTCCTGATGTAAATCACATCATCATATTTTAGGGTACTAGATCTAGGAACAGAATTACTCATTGCCATTACCAAGCCATTCCAGCTTTTAGGCAAAGAACACGAAATCAAGAGAGCCCTAATTTATTCATCAAAATTGATACCCACAGAAGATAACTAACTAATAATAGTATTAAAATCATTTAAATGATCTGCAACTGATCCACCTTCTGCCATTTTCATATTAAATAAACGCTTCATGAGAAATACCTTGTTTGAAGCGGAGGGCTTTTCATACAGTGTCACTAGGGTTTCATCAAATCTTCTGTCATCTTTTCTTTTGTAATATTAAATGCCACTGATGGTGCCAAGCATAATCGAATGCTTTCGAGTGCCTTTTTGTCCAAAAGATCCCATTCAGCCTCTGACATAGTTCCCTGATTCTTGGCTTTGCCTTCCAATGGCTTCCATAAATCCTTCTGATATAGATAGTCTTCCATTTGCATCTTCCATAACTGGAAGTTCTGCCCATTAAACTTGTCAACCCTCAGCTTACCCTCATCTGCCATCGCTCCCACTCAACCATGAGACTCCCACTTAACCGTGAGAATTTCCTACAGAGGATAATTGAAAGACAACTAGGCTCTGATACCACTTGTTAGGATAAACCATGGATAGAAATAAAAAACTACATGCAAATATAACCAATAACATAAAATAATAGATCACACAGAAATGAACACAAGGCACCAAGATTTAACATGGTTCACCCAATCCTTGGGCTACATCCACCAAACAACAAGTCCGATCTTATTACAATCCAGTGATTACAACCTGATTACAATCTGTAATCCCTTATAGCTCAATATCGCTGCAAGAAGCAATTTCGCATCACAACACATAAAAATACCTAATCCTAAACCCTTTTCTACAAGTATTTTATTCATTTTAGGGTTACAACATGTTGGCCATATGTCGGCCATAATATGTCAGCTACCATGTCGGCCACGACCCATAAATTTAAAAAGTATGTACAATACTTTCCTGATTAGTCACAATAATCTAACACCAAATCCCATAGTACTAGAAGCAAATATAAAGAAGCTAAAGTGGAATTCCTACTTAGGGCCTTTAAATTTGAGAGGAATCCAAAACACCCCCACCTATAAAATTAATTATAAATCATAACAACCATCTATAGAGAGATCATGTTACTGAGTTATTAACTTTAACACTAGCATATTTGTTCGTCACAAAATATTTTCAAGAGTTAATAGCTCTAATTCTACTAAAAAAACTAATAGTGTGCAACATTACAAAGTTTCTAAAGTTTAAAGATGAGAAAACATGTTATGATATTAAGATGGGTTATCTTAAGTTTAAACAAGTCATTAAACCAAAATAACTTTCATTATCCCTAGCTATTCTAGCCTAGTATTTAAAGAGGTTGTACACATAGAATTTCTAGTCTTCAATATCCTCCTTATGCTTCTCTTCTTCATTGGTTTGGTCTTCTTATTTATACTACACAAATGTCTTCAACCTAAATCTACCAACTACCACACAAAATAGGACTCTCTTGATAATCCCATAAACTATCTTGCAAAGAAAGTGAATGGCATAATTAAATTAATTTTTTCTCATCTGTGAAGAATATTATAGAATCTTCAAGAGAGTATTTCCATTCAACAAGTAATAAACCTAAGACTAAACGTCTCAAGGAAAAATAATGTCATCTCAAAAAGGGAAAGGAAGAATATTTATAGGATTTCATTTCCAGTATGGGGTGAAGAATTATATATGATATAATAAAGTGTCTTCCAACTAATATAGGTTTATTATGATTTCAATCTAATTTTCCTTCTCCTATTCCTCAAGCTCATGAACCTTAGCATCATAATTTTCATTCTTTATGTCCTTAGTAGATTCTTCTTCCTCTTTAACTTCATACTCCTCATTCATCTAAGGAATAGTTTCTTTCTCAATCTTCTTACCCTTCTAAATTATTTTTACAAATCTAATGAGACATCATCTCCCATGACTTATCCTCATGCTTATATTCTTCCACATATTTAGTTTCATTTTCCTTATCTTCCACTTAAAAAATTTCTATAAAAGGGTTTGTTCTTTTCACCTTTGTATCTCTAGTTTTGGTCTTAGAGGGGTTTGACTTGGTGAGAGAAATCTTACTTTTATGGGGCATTGTATCAATAAATGCTTCTTCAAAGGGCATCACATTCTTGGTAGTTTGGGGATTTTGATTTTTCTAAGGAGGATTTCCCATTTTAACATTAGGGTTAGCAGTTTTAGGGAGAGGATTAGATTCTAAAATCTCAACATTGAGAGATTTCTTCATTGATTTCATAGTGTGGACTTATTTCTATTAAGGGTAGAAAGAAGATAACTTCTAGATAGAGACTTGTTAAATTCATATTGATCAAGAGCAAAAATAAATAAATTGTTAAGTAGAAGAGAGACCACATTGGATATTCTCAAATTTAGGGAGGAATCTCAGAAGAATGACATGTATTAATCCTATGTTCATTTATCAATTGATTTAAATTTAAAAAAATACACCAAAGGAAGGTAGCATATCTACCTTCTAGGGTAAAATGTTTTAAGTGTACAAGATAATATGGATGTGACAAAGATTGAAATGGTCATACCCATGATTATCATTCACCAAAAAAATACCTTTTTTTTCCCTTAATGATAAAATCCTTCATATAGATATTTTAGTCACCTAAAGTCTCCATTTCATCTTTGTCATTTTTACATTTTATTCTAGTGTCTTCAACTATCATCTCAAGGGTCAAAAAAATTAATTCTCCCTATCATGATATTACCTTGGTTCCATGAGTTAAAAAACTTCATCAATAGAGTAGTGTGAAACCATTTTATAAGAAGTAAATAACAATTTCAACTCACCCTACTAAAGGTATCCTATAGATCATTGTTTTAAAGAAGTTTCCAATAATATTTAGGCTCAAAATGCTTCAAAGAATCCCCCCTTAGTGTTAATTTCTAAGAGAAACAAGTCTTGATATATATGGGCATAAGAGGATCACTTCTACCTAGATCTATAACAAAAAAGAAAAGAATTTATTTTCTCTCTCTATAGATCATAATAAAAATGAAGCTTCTTCAAAACTAAGTAACTTTATTTTTGGAAATAGTGGAAAGACTTGAAAGCATATTCCAATACAATGATGCCACTACTTTGATTTTTATGAATAATTTGGACAAGATTATCCAGAATGTTGATGGGATGTTTAACTTCATGAAAATATTTAATTAAATGATATATTAAATTTCTACTTATGCAATTATAAATGTGGTGATTATTGGTTTGATGAAAACAAAATTTCTCTCTGAATTTTCAGATAGGAAGCCACCAAGATTTGACATCAAAGTGGGAGTACCTTGTACAATTGGGGAAGAAATATTATTGAAATTATTCAAAAGAAAAGGGAAACTATATAATTCTTTTTTATCTTGTCAAAAATCATATGACGTCTCATACCTTTGGCCTTAGTATCTCTAGCAATTCTATTAGTCAAGATATTATTACAAGTGTAACGAGAATGTATTTAGATATTATTCAAATATTATTCATTTAACTTTGGATAAAGTAATTATCCCTTAAGATTCGTCATAGGACATAAAATCTCTCTATATAAAGGAGATATATTATTTTCTTTATAGACTTGATTTCTATGTTTGTGTCCCCTTTCTTTTGCAAGGACCTATTTTAGCTTATTAGAATTATGAATAATTTGGACAAGAATTATCCTACAATCTTGCAAGATAATCAACAAGTATCAAAGGATACTAGTTATCCATATTAAAAAATCAAATATGATGTTACTATCTCCTTCAAGGATTGTATAATCGAGGTTCACTTCTCTCAAATGTTTAATGTCTTGCAAAGAAGGATTGACTTGAGCTCTATTGCCCAAGCGAATATAAAAAAAATGTATAAAAGCATTTAATGAAGATACTACTCCCATTTTTGCTAACATCACTAGAAATAGAATGACAAGGGCTTCCCTTTCCACATTCATCCATATTAAATTTGGTACAACCAAAAGATAGAGGGATCCATGTATTAAATTTTCTTCTTATAATATTGTCCTAGTTAATATTTAAGAGGTTCTTTTAAATACCTCATGTTTATTTAAATCATAATTTTGAGAGAAGGGTATTTTTTCCCTTTTCCAAAGAAAATAAGATTGATATTTTCCTTTGTCTACAACTTATCTTTTGAAATTAGGCAGTTTTGGTTCTAGAATGGTCTTTAAAAAATTTATAATTTCATTCATTCTAAACATAAGAAAGAGGAAAGGAGGATATATACCCAAAGAGATGTTAAGATAGGTGATAAAATTGGATAAATCTCTATTTTTCAATAAACATATAATCATAGAATTTTGTATCATTCATTTAACATTTATCAAGAAGAACACACTTTCCCACATCTCCCTAACATAGGAACAATGCAAGAAGGTGGTTTGTGCATTCACAATCTAAGTAGAAGAGCACACACATGTTCACTAAAGATAACCCCCTTCTATTCAAATTATCAGTAGTTAGATTTTTACAATTTATCTTCATGTTATGTATATGGTTCAAGTTTTATATCCTACTTTAAAATGATAGGAAAATATTGCTCCCAATCTCTTGAGATAAAGAAGATTGAACTCGTTGAGTAGAGATAATAGATAAAAAATATATATTTCTACTCCTACTTGCATCGACTATGTTACTAAAAATAGATATATTTAATTTCTTTTCTAGAGATTACTGGCTTATAATTTTTTTTTTTGAAGTATATAGATGGCAGCCAAGACAGATGGGGGACTGACCCTAGAGTACAAAGAGGCTGAAATATTAGCTAGAGGTTGCCTCCCTATAATGTAACCAATACCAATTTTATACTTCGAAAAACTAACATAATCCATAATAGCCCTAACAACATCAATCCTATTGCAATCAAGCATATGAACATGTAAAGTATTCCAGTAGTAAAAAACCATACTACTACTATCAATCTAGCCATTCAACTTATATGTAAATAACAAAAAGCCTTGTAGGGCATCAAGTTTAGATTACACGATAACATTAAAGAAAAAAGAAAAATAGCCAACTAGGCTAATTGACCTCCTTCTTATCTTGTTCCTCCACATCCTTCACCTTAGGTCCATCCCCATCCCCAATCACCCCCTCCTCCTTGACAGGTTTATCTAGGAGGGTCTTCATCCAGTCCTTCGCCATAAAGTTTTATATGGTGTAGGGAATCTCTCTTTCCTTTTTGAGGTCCTTCACATCCTTGTTCATCTGAAGAAACTATAGGCTGGTAGTTGCGAAACGCATCACTATAGTAGAGAACTCAGCCTAGGTTTCAAATCTTTGGTAGATGCCAGTAAGATTATCAGCCAAATACTTCATTGACTGTTCAAGCCTGTCAAGTCAAGCTTTACAATAACTCTGGTCATGGCTATGTTTTCCTTCCCCCACCCCTTTAGGGGTGTCCTTCCTATGGGAAGTAATTTCCTCACCACCACTTCTAGCTAGGAAAGAGTTGGCCTCCAGGGTGTCATAAATATGGGAGGGGCTAGGAGGGTTGGAGGGAGACTTCTTGCCAATTTCTTGGTGGTGTTTCTTCCTCTTATGGGGTATAATGTCACTTTCAATAGACTCTAAGATGAGGACCTATTTGGGAGGGGACTTAAACTTCTCCATTTGGAGGCATTTGTTGGATCTATGAGCACTCTGTTTGCCCTTGCTAGTATCCATGTTAGAGTCTATAAGACTAATTTTGACCTCGGGATTGAGGGTTTTCCTGATTTTTTAGGGCTAGGCCCAAGGCCAGGATCAAGAGAGGTTTGGGGAGTAGTAGTAGCTAGAGAGTTAACTAGGAGTGTCTGATTTTGGGTAAGGTGATGGGTATACAACTTATTCATTAAATCTTGGTGGATGAGGTAAAAGGGTTTCCCCTCCTCCTTCTTTCTCCTAGCCTTGAAAATGGGTAAAAATGCAAACCTCTATCACCCTTTTGTAAAGAAAAAGGCTAACAAAAGTATAATTGTTCACCTTCAATGACATAAAATTGATATTATTATTTTGAATTTGAAAACTAAGTAAACTAATAAAATGTGAAGAAATGGATGAAGTTTAGGATTAGAATTTTTAGTAATTATTTGCAATAAGAATTGATATATTTTTCTTATTTTTATAGATAATCTTTTAGCTACTAAAAATCATTGAAAATTACCTGGGTCTAGTTCCCACCACAAAACTATATGGAAATAAAATTATTTCCCTTTGATCTAAGACTATGTTATAGATAACATATATAGCTAGAACAATCAAAAATAAAAATTGGCTTTAGACCTATATTTCCTCTTTTATAATGATTCAAATTTCAACTCCCCTAAATTCAAATTTCAACTCCCCTAAAAACAATAGTTTTCATCTCCCACCACATTTTTCAAAACAAATCTATTCTAACTAGGGGAAATTATACATTCTAGAAGAGGATTCTCTCCTCTAGAATTTAATCTAATTTTTAATTTCATTTTATATGATTTAATATTTTTCTTCTTTTTCAAAACCAGCATCTCTTTGAGTGTTAAAATACATGCTTGTAGAATTTTTTAATTACAATATACTATATCTAATTAAAACACTATAAACTCTATATGAGAATATTCTTGACTTTGAGCTTTGTAAAATGGTGTTTATATGTTATTTAAAAAATATAAGAAATAGTAAGAGTTATATAAACTCCACTTTTCTAAAATAAATTTATTTCTTTAGTAAGTAAATACAAACTAGTATAAAACATGCATTTTATAGACATTTCAAATTGGAAAAGTGTGATACCATATATCACTATTGGTTAATAGTTTGTCCCTCTTTCTAACTTGGTTTTACCTTGACTCTAGATGTCTAGAATGTGACAAAACAAAAGGATGTTACCAAAAAATGGGTTAGTGTATGTATTATATCATTGCCCTTTGAATTATAAGGTACAACTCCCTTATACGCAATATGCAATGAATTAGTTTTTTTAATAGATCATTGGGATGGGGGGTATGCTCTTAACTTGAGAGCAGAAGAGGATAAACCAAGACACTCATAACTACAAACACCCTAGGTAGAAATAGATTTGGGAAACCTATAACACCCAATGAAATGGATATCACAAGTTACCTTGAAGTTCTTCTACCATCTACTCCTACTTCTAAGTGTATATTAGTCCTACTGAAATGCAATCTAGAGATATAGCAGAGATGCATATGAAAGATGAAATGAAATCCGCCTTGACTAATAACTCTCCACTAAAATGGAATCTAGCAAGATATTGTTAACTTCAAGTAAATCTGTCCTACAATCTCATAGAATGCAAAGTTAGCTCAGCTAAAGTTGATAACAGAAGGAATCTAAGCATGTTAGTCCTAAATAGAATTATAACAATCACGTTACCAAATTGCAAACATCATACAAATCCTTCATTCCATCTAACTCTTTGATTCTCACTCAACATCTAGAAATGTAAGGGAAAAAGTTAGACATTATTGTTGATCCATATATTATCAAAAGAAATTACATTTATAGGCCCCCTTTTAGGGTTCTTGTCTAGTTATAGATTCATTAGTTACATTAACATAGCACTTGAAATGCTCAGAAAATCTAATATTCAATAGTTACAATTATATACATCGGGAAGATACAACAAAAATGATTAGAATTATTCAAAGTAGTTCACATTCTCCTCTAATTTATAGAAATCATGTTGGCGCCAAATCCATATAATTCATATTCCAACGGTCACTATAGTTTTGAATTCTAACCATTATCTTAAACCAACAATCCTAATTAAAACATTATAAACCTTTTTATTTCTTCCCTTGCATTCTCCTCTGTGGGTCCCTTCATGTACACACATTTATCTTTCATTGTGTCACTATGATTATTCTTCTCACAACTCTTTATAGAATTGATCTATTTTGATCTAATAGTGGCGATAAAAGATCTTAATCCTTTGTTTATTTTGCAATGAGGGTCCACTTTCTAACTATGCACATTGTGGCAAACAAGTGGCACAATTCCATTTCTTTGAGAATCTCACATTGGGTTTCTTTTCTTTGTGGTACTTCATGGAGTATAATGGTCCCGTCAAGACACGTGTCATTCTATCATTATGTCACTATAATTAACAATCAAGAAAATTTCCATAGTGACATAACAAGAGGCCTAGATTGATCTTGAGATCAACAGTGAAAAAATCTCTTCATAACCTTGACTTTATCTCATATAAAACTAATCAAATAAAGATACTTGTCACCTTGTTTGACATCGTACCAGCCATAAAAGGAAATGGACCACAAAAAAAGATGTTGATCTATTGTTATGTTGTTATGGTTATCAATCATGCAACTTTGGAAAGAGATATAATGAAGACCATGGATCTTTCTGAGATTTGGCAACTGAGGAGATGCATCATTGAGTACTTATAATTTCATCTTAACAATGTCATTCCTCAATATAATCTTCATATGATGATCTAAATTTAATCCTTGGGCCATTTGTCCTATCAACTTAGCAATGTAGATAGTCAAATCAAATATGAGTTGTTGATTTAATTTCAAGGAGAGTCATACCACCTTTGACCTAGTTCTTTTCATCATTTCTACATCTTTCAGTGTTCACTCTTCATCAAATTCAACTAATCCTTCTTGTAGCTCATTCTCATGATCTGCATATTGTCTTTAACCTTGATCCACATATTCTTTTCTACAATTTGTTCTGAATATGTCTATAATCTTCTTCTTGGATGCATCTTGTCTTCACCATGAACACTTGATTAAAGTATTAGGGTTTCAAAACAAACTCCCTTCTCATCTAGGAAATGCATAGACTCACCCTCCCTTTTGCTAATCACCTAATATGAAAAAATACATTTGACTACTTTAAAATGCCCACCTAAGTGGACACAAAGGAATAGATGAGAAGAGAAGTCCCTTAAAGACAATCTAGACACAGACATGACATGGCATCAACTTAACCCTAATCCTAGAAGCTTGAAAAATATAGGGGACGAAAATCATAGCAACTTAGCCCTAATCCTAGAATGAATTTATCTACATCATATGTTTAAACAAAATTAATTTTTAGATAGAAGCACTCAAATTTGGTCATTCTAATAAGTTAGCCTAAATGGTGACATAGATTTTTACTTTTACCCAAATACTATCTTCCAAAGAATTTAACAAAAGGAATAGAAAAGAGATTTGATCAAAATTTCTAAAATGGTTGAGGATGGGGAAATGGTAAAAATATAGTACCTAAAAATAGTCCTCCAAAGTGATGTATCACATAATTTAGCATAGTAGATGACGTCCCAAGGCTTAGGGGGATATTTCCTAGAAAACCCACCTCGCATGTGAATAGGTTCTTCATTAAACTTGAAGAATTTTTGTAGGCTAGTCTCATCGTTCACGTGAGCTTCTTTGTGCAATTTCTTGCCACCCATGGGAAACCCACCGACCCTAGCAATAAGATCCTCATTGATTTCAAAACTCATCCCATTGATGGCCACCCTTCTATCATTCCACAAATTGAAGTACTAAATAGATATGTTTTCCTCATGTTTTATCATCCCTTCCATAAAGGGTAGCAAGTTGCCCTCCTAGAGATAAACAATCACTACTTCACTCTTGCAAATGTACTCCTCCACACCCACGGGTTCAATACAATCACTAGTATCCATACCACCACCCAACTCAACCACCAACTCTATAGATTTTTCCACCAACTCCTCTGAATTTTTTGACATCGTCAAGTTGCTGGTAAGAAATCTTTTGGAAATAAAATAAAATATACTCAAGACGTAAATGTAGAGACAGTAGAAATCCATAATAAAGCCATAAGGTTTTTTGAAGCCCAAAAAATCTCTCTCCATGGCATGTTTGAATTGTCTCTTTCTTTCCATAATTGCATGATGCTAGCTCTATAAATGTAGTGGGGTGTGAGCGAGGTGTCATTATTGTCTTTTACAGTCAGATTTTTGAGTATAAGAAAATCCATTACCATCATCCTTTTGTAGAAGTAAATAACATTTATAGCAAGGAGATCATAAAATTGTATCCACATATAATCTTTCCAAACATAAAATTTATGAGCCTTTTTTCTTTCTACCCACACTGAAACTTGAAAATGTGCCACTTGGTGTGATGATTCATACAAAATTGTTAGAAGTACTTCCACATTCCATCAACAATCTAGTTGATGATGGAATTAAGTTGATGTCTTCCCATTTAGTTAGCCTTGTGACATTGTGACTAAATTTAGGCAACTCATCTGCCATGCCATTACCTTCACGGTAAATATGATCCACCTCACTTTCCTGGTATTCCTCCATCATCTTAAAAATTCCCTAAATTATCATCTTGATTTCCCAACAACTCTGATTGTCCCCTTTAACAACTTTAATAATTAGTAATGAATCCCCTTCTACCATTAGCCCATTAATTCCATATTTCCTCATGAGTTTCAATCCCCATAGAAGAGCCCAACCTTTAGCTTCATTATTTGAGCCACCCCCATATTTTCCAAAACAAGCCATAACCATTTTACCTATAGCATTGCATGAAACACCCCCAGTAGTAGAACGTCCCATGGTGGCTAAGCCATAAAAATTAAGCTTAAACCATGTCATAGGGGGAAGGTTCCACACTGTATTCTTCCTAGACAAGGCATTGGAGTTATCAAACTATGCCACCATATGACTCTCTCTCTAGGCAAAATCCAACTTCCTATCAAGTCTACCTAGGCGATTCGTGGGGGGGGGTTGGGGGTTGTTTGATCGCCAAATATCGCTATATTCCTTGAGAAGGTTTGATAACCTACTGCACCACCCCCAAACTAGTTGTAGCTTTATCCCTAAATATTCTATTATTTCATTCTTGCCAGATTTCCCATAAAACATAAGGTGGAATTATTAACCATAAGTTATTTAGGTATGGGTGGGAATATAGGCCATTCTAATGAACAAACTATTACAAACCTTCGTTAGCACACCACTAGATTCCCCATAAGGCAAGATACTCCCTCCATACCTCCAAGGCAAAAGGGCAATGAACAAGAAGGTGTGATATAGATTCTACATCCTGAAGACAAAGGACACAATAGTTTGCAAGATGACATCCTCTCCTTTGGAGATTGTCCACCGCAAGGATAGATCCATGTAGATTCATCCACCAAAAATAATATATCTTTGGAAGGATCCATAGGTGCCAGACCTTTCTCTAAGCCTCCTCGCGCACCCACCACCCCCCACCTTCCAAGGCAACATAGGTAAGTCGACTTCACCATGAAGTCCCCCAAGGAAGCAATCTTCCAAACCATGGAGTTCTCAATTGGGACAAGGGGGATCCTATAATTATTTAGTAGATTTTGAAATCCAAGACTAAGACCCACCCCCATAGGATCCTAGTGTTGGATCCCAATCCATTGGTAGTCCAAGGGGATATAGCTTTAGGTCATGGATTCACAAGCTCTGGTGTATGTCTCACGCAATGGGAGGAATTTAGTGTGCTTTAGTGGGTAATATTGGAGCCATTGATCTTCCCAAAAATCAATGGTGTCACCATTCCCAACAATCTAATGGCACCCCATCTTCAAAATTTTCCAATTGTGCACCAAATTATTCCAAATTTTAGAGCCTTGGGGGAGAGCCTAGGTCCATAGGGCATGATAAAATGATTCTCCTCCAAGGTATTTGGCCACTTGTATATTTGGGTTTATTTTTTGACCTTTATTGGTCAAATTTTTGACCCAGTTTTCAACCAAATTTGGACCAAATTTGACCAATGCATTGGTCGATATTTTTCTGGTTGAAATTTTGACCAACTCACTGGTTGGTCAAAATTTTGACCAAACTATAGGTTGAAAACCTTCCAAAGCCATTTTCTAAGTTCAATCAAGAATTTGTTGAAATTTTGACCAATGAAGCTCAAAATTTCGACCAACAAAGGTAGAAGAAAATTTAGGCGTTGGCGGAAATTTTGACCAACAAAGGTAAAAAAAAATTTAGGCATTGGTGGAAATTTTGACCAATGAAGGTGGAAATTTTGACCAACAAAGGTAGAAAAAAATTTAGGCATTGGTGGAATTTTTGACCAACAAAGGTAGCAAAAAAATTTAGGCATTGGTCAAAATTTTGACCAATGAAGGTGGAAATTTTGACCAACAAAGGTAGAAAAAGATTTAGGCATTGGTGGAAATTTTGACCAACAAAGGTAGGAAAAAATTTAGGCGTTGGTGGAAATTTTAACCAATGAAGGTGGAAATTTCCACCAATAGCTAGGTGTAAATTTTTTGCAAGAATTTTATAAAATAGTTCACATGCTTTGCCTATGATATGAAATTTTGCATGCATCCTACACTCTCTCATCCGATTGATGATGGATTACACAAAGTGATCTAAAACCATGATTCTCAAAAACACACACAATCAAATCCAAAATGAACTTGCACTACAAATGGATTGTGGGAATCTGATATTGTTAATTTTGCATGCATATCTACTAGGACAAGTATATGTTTAATTGTGATATTCCTAGTAGACATGCATGCAATTTTACTAATATCAGATTTCCACAATCTATTTGTAGTGCAAGTTCATTTTGGATTTGATTGTGTTTTTTTTAACATCATGGTTTCAGGTCACTCTGCGCAATCCACCATCAACTAGATGAGAGAGAGTGCAGGATGCATGCAAAATGTCATATCATACGTAAGGCAAATGAACTTTTTTATAGAACACCTAAAAAACACCCACAGTAACTAATATGAAGAATATATAATTAGTTATATGATTGAGACAAATCATGTACATTGTGAAAAGGCAATCCATGGCTGACAGTGCCCACCAAAAGATAAAACGTATGATAAAAAGAATTATTTTCATGTTTTGAACATATGGGGTACACATAACATGACTTATTATTGCACAGTTCAACTAAGTTCAATTAATTTCCATAGGGATTGTCCCCATTTAATGGTGAACATTTTGCCACATTTCAAGCCTTTTGATTATATAAAGAAATGGATAGCATGAAAAGTTTAAGTAATGTCAAGCCATTTATTTACTTGATATATAATGTGAATAGAACTACTATGTTGCTCAACAACAACCACCAATTAAAATTATCATCATGTACCCAAAAAGGGATGGATGGAATGTTAGAACTGACCTCCAACTAAATAGTATCATCATCCCTCTATATTATAAGTTATAGTGGTACTCTAGATTTGCTCTATTCCATCATACACTTACATATCATACACTTTACCATAGTCCATATCAACAAGGTCAGCGAGATCAGTTTCATTTGACCAGTATGTGGAAGACCTTAATGTTGAGAAGTTGTGTGATTCACGTGCAGTGGAAGGTGTTTTGGCCCCTTGGAAGGAAGCTTCATCTCTTTTAATGGCTTCTTTATTTTTACTTGGAGAAGCATATTGCTTTGAATTGTCCCCATGGCTCCTTGCAGATGATGCCAAGAGTGTCCTTGCTATTTTCTTCTACCATAACATAATGTTCAAAAAGTGTTAGAATTTTCTTTAGATGAAAAGAAACTATAGAGGCTTAATTGACATGTGATCTTAGTTAATGTAGAAGATAGATTATGAAATATCATCTGAAATGTTGATACAAAAGTCTTCCTAAAAAAAAATGAAAATCGTATCAATTAGAAAACAAAAATGTAAACCATATCAATCCTAAAAATGATTTGTATCATTAATCAATGTAAAAGAGAGTAGAAAGAAATCATAAATGATACTTGAAATGTGAACATTGTAGGCATTTGATCCTTTGAAATGAACATGTTCTCTTGATGAAGGCTTAAACTAGTTTGGATCCCTGTAGAAACACATGACATGTAATTGAATGGATAAAAATTTATGGTACAAGCACTTGAAACACTTAGACTAGACACTGCAGCTCAAGTGCCAAGGTCTTGAAAAATGTTGAACACATTTACTTATTAGTGAAGTTTATATGAAACATCAAACAAAAGTTTTTTATATGGTGCAACACATTCACTCAAAGCCAATGATCTAGCTAAAATCATATGTTTAGCAAGAAAAACTCTTTACCATTTTTCCCATTATTCTTTGCACCATCAAGTTTTATTTTAACTATTGTATGTGGAAGAAATGTAATCTAGAGAACAATTTATGTTCTACCAACAAGTTTCATATAAATAAATGTCAAGGATTTTAGATTATTCCAATCTAAACCTATTAGAAAGTTTACCTCAAAATTTTGTAGATCTATCTCTAGCAAGGTGGAAGCTATGTAACAGACCAATTAGAGCTAAAGCAAGCTGCCATATTAAGATGTTGAGAAAGATGGTGTACTTCTATCATTGGGAGCTTGTTTGTCTTCCTCATTATATGCTTGGGTTGAATATATGACTGTAGAATCACATGTCTCATCTATTAAAAATATATAGCACATTAGCATGGCAAGAAGGCTTCCATCTTATGACAATGCATTTAATGAATTAAACATCTCAATTGCAACTAGCACAATTTTGAGGGCTACATCCCAAATGATCTGGCTAGAACTTGTGTTCTAGGCCCAGATGCTGCAAATAACAACCTATGATGCCTTCATCTGTACACAATGTCCTTCTAATTTCTTTAGATACTTACATGCCCATTTCATTTCATATGATCATCTAAAAATTGTGTTATTCTAAGCTCTCAACTATTTCCTCTTGATTGATCATCTGATAACTACTAAATGAGAGGTTTGGGATAAGCTATAGGCATCCATCAAAGCATAAAGGATTTTTTCAGACAGTGTGGATGAATTAGTAGCATTTTCCTTGGGAGACATGCTTGCAAAATGGAAGCATAGATAGGTCATGTGAACTATTTGATAGGATGCTTGAATGTAATGTGGTCATCAAAAGTCATGGTTGTTGGATATGCACAAAATAGATATATTGAGAGAATATATTTGTTTAAGTTGCAACTGCCCTGGTAGACATGCATGCAAAATGTGGAATCCTAGATGAATAGTTCAACTAAATCCTCCTCTTGGAGGAAGGCTACAACAAATACATAGTTCAATTGAATGACCTATAGATACCATCAGGATCAACATTTTGAACAATCCATCAAGATCCTATTATGTATTGGCCACTATTCCTCGATGATTTGTAGTCATATGTGTCATGTTTGTGGAATCACATCTCACCACACTTATCATTGTATAAAGTTTTATGTCTCTACCAGTAGGCATATTCAACCTACAATAAGTTCATGACAGCTAATATTGAAAATCTCTTACTGCAGTTTTGAAATAAAAGCTCCACTAAGTTGCCAACAACATTTCATCCATCTTTTATATAATATTGAGCACCACATTTATCATATGTGTTTTCTATCTCAAGGAGCTTAACTAGACTAGTATTGGGTTAATGATGGCCTAATACTACCTTGTTAAGATTCTCAAGACAAGACACATCGACTCTGAGCAGAAACATCCAGATAAATTAAAATTAAGTGTGGAATAATTAACAAAGCTAGCATTCAAGTATTAAAAGGGAATGGAATAAAATATTTAATTTTTTACCAGTTCATGTTTTTTGATTTTGCAATGTTCTTTAAAATCCATTTTTCTATTGTCTCACAATCAACTAGACGATGAGCTTCCTCAAAGCATTGAAGAGGTTTCAGTCAAAATTTTAAACTATTTACATTTCAATACAATATATTAAAATCAAGAACAATCTGTTGGAAAAGAAAAGCACCTGCCAGAAGGACTATTACTAAGCACAATATAACAGAACTTAATTATAGCAAAAGTTGTATGAACATTTGCAAGTGATATCATAGCACCCACTTCCAATTACGAAGTCAACACCATACTCACAGCTAGGAGCTAGACACCATTTGGTCTACAAGTACATCCAAACAACAATTTTAAGAAAATTACTTATTTCATACTCTCTACTAACCCCAAAAAATACTTTGGAGATGGAATAAAGATAAATCTATTAATAAAAAACACAAGACCACAACTCGAAGAAAGTTCTAAATTGATAAACAATAAAACATTTAGCACAAAAGGAACATATACTCTAAATCATGTAAACAACCAAGAATAGAAACTCTGTATATGCTCATATGTGTTCCTCTATAACATCCTATCAAATAAGATTATGTAAAAGAAGCATCAACAATTAAATTATCTTTATTATCCCAATATAGGGAACATGGAGTGCTCTTCCTAAATATTACTAAGATGGGAACATGTATATTTGTAGAGAATTATTCAAAAGATGCTACAAAAAACAAAGAAAACTACTCTGCAAACACACTCAACAAAAGATAACCAAATTTTATCAGTCTAAGTAGAGAAACAGAGGAACCATTGAATGCATAATTTAAATGAGGTAGTCCCTTCTTGTAGAGAAACTAACTCAAGAGAAAAAGAGGTATATATGTTGCAGTCTTATAGATAATAGAACAATAGACATATATTTTGTTTTGACATTTCAACAGAATTGAGAAAAAAATGATACAAGAACATGAATCTCAATAGATCTCAATAAGCTAGCAGTGCCTTGCCTAACTAATACCACATAGCATGATGAAATTAAAAGCTAATATGCACTTTAAATCTAATCCAGATGACATAAACTCCAAAAAAACAATTTATCACATTAAAAAACTTTTGATATATGTAAGTCATGTGAACTATTTGACAAGATACTTGAAGGTTCACAAACAAATTTAATTTTACCTTTACATCTCATCTATACCATCTAAAGTAAACCAACTCTAAACTATCAAAACATAGTTCTAAGTTTCTAATTTCTATGTAGTACATTATATGCATAAATTTAGATGCAATCATTTTTTACTCACGTACCTCCCTAGATAAATCTTGTGGCACCATTTCTTCTAGATCCCTTAAACTTTAATTCAATGCATCCTTGATCTTTGTGAATTTTACAAGGAAAAAATCCCTAGCAACTACCTTAGAAAGCATGCACATATATGTGAACATCACATAACCTGAAAAAATTCAAAACTTCTACACTTATCAGTTCAACTAATCAGTTGCTTAATAATATGAAGTTGAATTGTGTGACATATGTTGGAAGCCAGCCCCAAATGTCAATGATCTTAGCCTAAATGTTAAAAATATGGCTTAACTTCAGCTTTGAGACAGTCTTGTTAATAATTTTAAGCCACTTTGGATACCATTTGTTTACTACAAAGTCTAGATTGAAATGAATAAAAGTACCTTTAGAAATAGAAGCAGAAAGACAAAGCAAGCTATGAAGAGAATAGAAGGGTGTGTATTCAAAACTCGAGACTAGAAATAATATAACAACCTGCAAACAAATGGACTCAAAACAAAATGCTCTCTTAGGTCAATTAAATCTTCATAATGACTGAAATTATGTCACTAAGATCATGTTGTCCTCTCTGTTGGTTAGAAATAATAAGATTTAAGTCATAATTTCAAGATTTATTCTTTTGAGAAGGAAAAATTTCAAAATATTTTCATGTGTTATGTTTTAATTTTAAGGTAATATGGGAAGCTTTCCTGCTTTAAGTTTAGGAGATAATAAACACATATTCCCAAGTACAATTCTATAAACAATATATGGAATGGAAAGAGGATGAGCTATTCTAACTCTGGGGATTATGAAATGACATTTAAGTGGTGGATGTTGCTACTATCATCCCTTGTACTTCTATTACCAAAAAAAGTAATATGCAAAAAGGGGCCATTTGAAGCCCAGTTTGTAGAGAAGCCCAGTAGTTTGCCTTTTGCAAAGTTAGATATTAACAGAATTGTTCCAAATTAAAAAAATCAAGCAACATACTTAGGAAGGTCAACAACACAAACAAAAATAAAAGAAAAAAAATTTATAATTCTAAGTTGTTGTACACATTTGATTGTCTTTGTACGGTAGGTAATGGCTACCAAAGAAAGTTCCTGAACTATTCTGGTGCATCCAATTATTTGTTTGTTAGAGTGGAGAATTTAACTAAAGACTGACTTGGCTCAATAATGCCACAATATCTGAATGATGATGAATCTTATATTGACTGGACTGAGGAACCACTTCTCAACCTAATGATGCCAAGGAAGCTAATGAATGCAAGCATGGAATTCAATGTGTTTTTTTTAACAAACTAGGAGTTATCAAACAAATAACCTGATTTACATTTTCTTGTGGATGCAGATTGAGAATGTAATGAAGTCAAGGGATCTCGATGCAAATACTTGATGTTTCCAATTTTTGGTTACCTAATATTGGAGCTGAAATTTTGTTTACATTCTTTTTTGCAAATCTGTACATCAAGTACTTCCATTATAAATTTGGACTTTCCTATTGAAATCCTGGCTTGTGATTTCATATTGGGAAATGAGGCAAGGGAGTGGGGAAATGGAAGATAGAGATTCTTAACATGACATGAAATCCTATCATAGGGATTTGACACCTTATAAATAGCTTGTAGTAGTAAATGGATAGGTATATCCTACATTAGAATAACAAGCTAGTGAGGTCCCACAAGGTGAACAGTGGCTCACATTAGTACCATGGAGAGTGAGGATACAAATGCATCAACTTTGAGACATACACCCAAAAAAATGCTTCTAAATTAGCAAAATTTTACAGTGTTCCACAAGGATGTGGCCCCCTCAAGAAACCATGTCCCCAATAAGGAATGTTTCCAAGACTATGGAGCTTGGGGAAAATATCCCCCACAATACCAACAGCTCTACCACCTCTGATCAGGATGCTTCTGAGTCACTTGATATAAGGCACAAGCCATTAATTACTAATTTCAACTTGTAGCCTTATTAACACTAGTTTGCCTTCCATGGGCACTGAGAATTGATGCAACCAATGCCTCATAAACCACATCTTACAATTGTTATCCACATAGGATAGTAACAAAAAACACACACTCCAAACAACTATTAGATTCTTAATAATAGTCCAAACATGATCGCAATGTAAATGCTAACAAGAATAATTCTACAAAGTGGATGAAAAAGAAAAATCAACTCTTCTTTCAGGAATTCAACATAAATTTCCCTCCATGAGCTCTATCTATTAATAGATGTAACTTCAGAGCTAACTACATGTAAGCACAATCTTCAGAGACTAGGATTCCCCACTACTATCAAATGAGTAACAAGCAGGTCCAAAAGTTTCTTTGGTCACTATCCCAAGCCAGTGTCTTATAATTATTAACTATTCAATCAATTGTAGAAATAGCTTCAAATTCATTGTGCCAGAATTGTATCAATTAATTGCCTTCAAAATGCATATTCAAATAATCAAATTTAGAAAAAATTTATCATAACTGTAAAGCAAGACTTAATCCCCCATTCTCTTCTTGTTCAAAATACAACAACTATTTTACAAAATAATACTAAAATAAGTCTTCCCATTTCAATTTATAATAGAAAATGATTATAATGAAATATTAATGAATATCTACTAATGAGAAATGAATGTTAATGGCGTTGTAAGCTAAACATACACAAGAATGCTCAATAACACCCTAAAAGTGCCAGTCACTTAATGCCTCAAATAATACACATAGATGTATGGTGGATCAACTAAGAAGAAATTGTAATGAATACAAACCATCTAAACTAAGCACAATTTTAAAATCCATAATAGATAATACCTTTCCACATTTACTAAGAACTTCGAAGTCTTAGACAAGAACTGTGTCCTAAACTGCCAATACAATTGTTATAAATATGATATGATGATTTTGAAATTCTAAAAATTGTAGTTCAACTAGTATAATTGATTCCATCATGAAGCTTAAGTCCATATTTCAACTTCCTCAAATTTGTGGGACATTTTCAATACATTTCTTTTTGTTTAAAAATCTCTGTATGCACATCCACCATCAAGTGCATCTCACTTAAGCTATAGACAATTATAGCTTTAAGATACGACATAGTGCAGACCCAACATGGTTGGTCTCAAGCTATAAAAAAAATAAGATCACTGAATCTTGAGAACATCAAAGAATGTTAAATTAATTGGTAGCAAGCAATTTTTATTAAAAAAATATGGTCAAGTCCTGTAAATATGCATAATAATAATATAGCCAACCTTGAATTTTCTTTTATCAGAGGATATTACTCATACCACTAAACTTGCCTCTACTTCTCTTTTTGTTATTGTAATAGAATAAAAGTGTGCACATTGTTTTTCGACCTGTTGAGGGATCATATCCACACCCAATGTTCATGGCATTCAAAACACAAGAAAATGAAAATTAGAAAGTAAACAAATTTAAAAGTTCAAAGAGATGATTTTTCCTCACCCTTTTATGAGTAGGCTAGCCTAAAATAAGTGGTCTGACTGTAACTGTACCAGTTAATGCCTCTTCCAAAATAGTTTTTGATACTATAGTCTTTATGGGCACACCAAGCTTGCTTTAAACATCCAAAATTTCAACCATTAGTGATCAAAAGGTTGGAGGATCTGAGCAACCCAATGCCTTAAAGATTTCACAAGATATCACTTAAACTAGAGAAATACTGACCTAAAAAGAGCAACAAACATGGTGTTCACTGCCCCGAGACTAGACAAATCCAACTCTAATTCTTGGTTCTTGGATTCAACTGCCTATTTCAGCAAAGACCTAAGTCTTAGTTTATTATATATTCTTAACATCAATACATGACACAATTAAGTCGAGTCTGTATGCTTCCAGCATAAGAAACTAACTTGGAAATCTACATAACCCACTGCTTAAGGATAGTGCAAGGCAACTACTCAACTTCCAAAGAAACAATATTAAATTTAAATAGTATAATAAAGGGAAAAAAAAACTTAAGCTAAAATTTATCATATATAAACTTATAACTAAATGAATATTCAATTATATCTCCATTTTTGTAAATAAGACAAGGGGCTTCTTTGAGGCATTGAGAGGCTTGAGTCAAGGAGACTCTATATCCCCTTTCCTCTTGTGTTAATGACGAAAGCAATCAAGTGAGCTATCCCAAAAATAGCCTAACAAGGTTTGTGAAATGGTGCAACTACTTAGAGGTATGCCCTTAATAACAAACCACCAATTCACAAATGATAGTATCCTCTGTTGGAAAGATTAAGAAAGGATGTGAGGATAATCAAAGCCTTGTTGTATCAATTCATTGTATCCTCTTACAATAAGTCATAAATCAAAGAAAAATAGTTATTCTATCTTAGATGAGTGCAAATATACTAATAAAATTTGTTCAATGATTAAATGGCCATGGACATAGCTTGACAAACTCAAACGTAGGCATTTTAAATTTGTAAAACATGCCCTTTAACTAAATATATCAACTTGAGCTCCTTGTCTTAAACAGAGCAAATAACGAATGTGTTTACAAAAAGAGAAAGAAATTTTCTAGAATTAAAATCTATGACTGTATAATGCATTTCCAAAAGAATGATAGAACTCCATACTGTTAATAATTGACATTTCAAGTAAAAACCATGAACTGGATATAATGTTAGGATAAACAGTAGCCATAACAAATTTATGATCCTATTGTAAAAGTGTAAGCTTCTGAGTTAGAGAAAAATGTACAATTTGAATAAAGAAAATTATGATTTATTGTAATGTTGGCAATTACCCAGGATGCACGGCTCCTCATATGTAGACCAAAGAAATGGGTCTAGTGACAAAGCTTGTATAAAATGCTCAATTGCAATTTTCCTTTGATCAGTATACCTATGGAAAAAACAACCAATACTAAAGAAATTTTAAATCAATTATACAGAAACATCTATAAAAAAAATTATATTTAGTAACCAATTTGGAGGTGTTGATGTTAGAAAGAGCTAAAGTTAGTCATAGTAATCTACCTCAACATCAACACACAATGACCAATGCATAAAAAGAACCCATCTTCAAAGTTGTGAAATATATTCAGGGAAAATAAAAATGAGAAAATATGTAGACATTATATATAATAGTTTGGTATACAGTTAACTTCGATTAAAAGGAGTGGATAAACCTTAATAGGCACTCTTACAAATTCCTAGATGTACCAACACTGGGAGTATTACTTAGAGTAAGGGGAAATTTTTATTTATTTAAATTATTGTATATTAGAGAAAATAACAAGTTTGGCAACATAGGGTCAACTTAGATTAGAAAGAGTGTTGGAAAACTTTAACCAAAACTCTACAGTGATACAAGTTTACCATTACCAGGAGTAGGGTTCTTAGGAAAGAAAATGTTGGAAAATAAGCTATTAATTAAGGAAAATCAACTTAGACTATAGATTGTGTTGGTAATTCTTAAGCCCTGCTCTCTAGAAAGTTATGTTTATTGCTACAATAAATGGCTTCCTTATTCATGAAAAACTGAAGAAATAAAGATTAAAGAGATCGGAGATGTTAAATACCACATGCCAAATATAGATCATAGACATCAAAATGAAAAAAAATAGAATGTTGTGTACATTAAATGAACATTACTATGAAAATTATAATGAACAAATATCAATAACATTATAATGAAAAATAGTAACTATAATATGGCAATATATGCTTCTTTAATGTTTTTCAATTAAAATTTCATCAAATGTTATAACATAAATTAAACAAATGGTGGAGTGAATTGTGCATTATAGGATTCTTGTGAACTCGTATACATATCCACCTCTACATTACTACGTGTATCTGCACGTGCAATTATACCAACACCCTTGTTTCCAAAATCAAAACCAATCATACCCTTAAGTGTGCCAATAACACTTAGCATACAGTGTTTTGGGGAGGTTCTAAATGATTCTATCAAATTCTAAATTTTGTAATTAGATGTAGTGTTAAGTACTGAACTATATATCATTCCAAGGAGGTAATGACCAGCAGCACCATTTGGAATCTATGGAAAGAAAAACAAAGGTTCCACACCCCTTATCTCCTAGATGCATCAAACAAAAAGGAATCAAGAGAAGAAAAATATTTTTGTATCTGTTCTTGATTGCTAAAGAATGAATTTCTTTTGTGGATCTCAACATCATATAATTTCATCCCTTACTAGTCAGTAATAAATGTTTTTTGTTTACGAAATATTTAATATAAAACTTGCCATCATCTTAAATATATGGATGGAATAAAACAATACCGTAACATTTACCAAAATGAATTTAGACAAAATGAAAAAAGTTATTTTAAGATTTGAAAAAATAATGTGAACATGTTCTTTCTTACAACCTCTGTGCTAGGCTCATTGATAGGGCATAAAGCTACTTCTTCTTCACAATGAACTCCCATCTCAAAGCAAGCAATTGCAAATAAATATCAGGATTGTGGCAATTGTGTCCCTTTAGTCACCAAACCCATGAAATTAAGAAGTTAAAAAGTGTCAGATTTCTTCAAAAACTCAAGTGAGAAAGTTATAATAGTGATGGAATTCTAGTCATCCTACAAATAAATGGATGGCTTCCAATCTGAACCTTTTAAGATGTGGTATGCCTGATAAGCTTGATTGCAACACAAGTAATAGCATGCCAATAACTGAAAATTGCTCTGTCAACAATCAATAACATTCAAAATATTAAAAATCTGAAAAAAAAAAAAAAAAAATTTAACTCAAGTTTCCAACTAGTTCAATATCAGACTATTTATTTAACTATTCCTCATCAAAATATATACAAATAATAATGATATTTCAAAACCAAAACTCGCTCACTTGTTGAATCTCGAGATTTTCTAGTCCATAGAGCCATCATATTCATTGTGACATTAATGACTATTTACCACAACAGTTTCTCATTATATTGAGTATAACAATGTTTGAAGTAAAATCATAAAGCCTATACAATCTGTAATTGGAATCCTTCTAGTTATTCCTTCTATGAATATTGAATGTATCAGCTCCAACTTAAGCTATAGACCTTTGGTAATGAGTGAACATGTCATATAGATCTAGGAAAGAAAAATTTAACATTATCTACCTGTGCCATTGAACAAATAGACTTTCCTAATCAATTAAAAAAAAATTCCTCGCACAATCAAAGAAATTTGGCATGACAATAGAAATATAAGGTACTTCAAATCTAATTTATAAAATAAGCTTTGAAAAACTACTTGAACTAATAAATTCAGAAAAATATCAAATTGATTACACAAAATTTAGATGGAAAATCTTATCAAACTCCAAAAATATGTGTACCAAAATGACAAAATCCCATTACCAAGGGACACAGTGGTAATCCAGTACTTGCAAAGAGGATAGAATCACCAATAAAATCAAGGTACACAAGTAAATGAAAAAGTAGATGGCTATATTATATGTGAATGTACTCACCTAAAATTGTGAGTACATGGATAGATACAAGGTCAATGCACTTATAATGGAGGTTCCTGGTAACTATGAAAATTCCTCATCTAGTCAAAAGGAAGCTATAGAATGCTAAGGAAGAATATTAGAAATAACCTACAAACTTGTACTTCCAAGGTATAATAATTGGAAAACTAGGGCTAACACTTTAGTAATCACATTGGCTAAAAAATTATTGCTTTTAATATATAAGCTGAGACAATTTGTAGAAAATTTTGGAAAACAGGGCTTCTGAAGACTTGCATAGTTTGACATAGCATTTTACAAGTTGATATAATCACTTCAGCAAAAAATTTTCTTTCAGAAATCTCTCATGTCTATCAAATGTGATACATTAGTAATAGAATATGCCACACACTAAAAAGGTAGCATTTTCTCAAAATTTTATAGAAGATTTTTTTTGACAATGAGAATCTTTGAAGGAGGTCCAAAATCTTTATTCCAATTCTAATTTTAGGGAAAAAAATGTTCCCTATGAGAATCAAGCTTCACTAGAGACAAGAAATACAACTACATGAGATATCACTGGGGTTGAAATGTGATATCACAAGACGTGGTAATTAGCAACCTAAGAAATGTCAATTCACCTTACTGATAGTTGTCAAATGGATGATAAAAAAGAAAACTATTTATGCTACCTAGAATCTATTTAATCAATCAAACTATCTATTTTTATAGTAGTTCTAATCCACTAGATTACAAGTTATTCTCATGCAACAATATAAGCTCTTCGAGCAATGGATATTACCCCAGCCCAACTGTCATTGAACCTAAAATGCACAATAACTTTACCAACCATCATAAATTGTCATTAAAAAGTTATTCAGGATGATATTCTTGATGCTTATGATGAAAATCTCTAAGAGTGCTGATTTCCCCAAAACAATCAAATTTTGTGAGTGTTTTAAATAACAAATTTTGGCTTTGGCATAGTAAAATCTGACTTCCTTTCCTCATTAGTACCTAAAAAAACAATGCAACATTAAAATGAGTTGACTAAGAGAAGAATATACCTATAAACTTCAATCTGGCCAGTAAATCATTTGATCCATATACACATGAGAGTAATTGAGTGCAGAATATGGAGTATCTAGTTATAAACCTCACTTAAAACCTTGGAAGTGGACTTTACAGTATATATTATATGAGAAATGCAGATCATAATCATGCTTTATTATTGCATTTAATACGGCAACATTGTGACACATAAATTAATCCCAGTGAATACCATTCTAAATGATTGTACTGTTCTCTCTTGTAGCTTCCCTACTAATTTTGTTTCAATCCATAATTTCTAGCAACATATACATCATAATTTATTTTCTCCTTCAGTAGAAGTCTAAACAAAACACCAACTATAATTAGCACATCCAATCCTATTCTTGGATGCGAGTGAAAAAAGGGCAATATAAAATTAATAATTCTAAAACTTTGCCATATATATCAAAAGTACTTTTTCAATTTGTCTTGTCAAAAGAACAAAGTTTTAGACCACTCCAATTTCTACAGCTTGCATCCTTCACCAGTCAAAACAAACAATATATATAAGAAAAAGATTTGCTATAGATATTGGAAATGGAAATTTGTGTTCTCTGGAATTTTCAAACTAATGATCAAGTGACAGGTGCATGTGTCAATCAGATTCAACAAAGCAGCCAAGGGGTTGCAGGATGAATAAATTCTAGTGAGGGAAAAATGGGTGGTCTGAGTTTCCATGTATGAATTCAGAAGAGTGTGGATTGGTCGATATGTACTTACTCAGTGGTGCCATAAGTATGCTAGCAAGAATATAAAGAAATTTCACTTTATCAAATGGAAAAGATTATGTATATGAAATGTTTACTAGTTATAGTTGTAGTAGCCAAGGCTTGCCTACTAAGCATATTTACTAGTAAATTAAATGTTGTCTACTTGAATCTTAATTACTAACAATACAATACAATTTGTCTTCATTTGCAAGCGAAATAAGAATTAGTTCAATATTTTGGTGCTTGGCAAGGGTGATAGTATAATTGAGATCATATAAATTACCAGCTCCAATGGAGAAACTCTTTAAAAGCATTTTCTATAGAGAAGATCTCTTTGGGATTGTTTATATTCTTAGTTTTTGATTAAGTAAAATAGGTTTTACAGGGATCCTAAAACACAAATGTTTTACAAAATAACTACAATAAAAATAGTGCAAGCCCAAATGTTTTAAAGGGATTGTTTATATTCTTAGTTACCAATTCGGATCACTACAATAAAAATAGTGCAAGCCCAAAATAATTGTCATTTATATATGTTCATTTTTATTGCTTCCCATAAAGCAGCAGCTACAATTGCTTCATAATTTTGTCATATTTGATGACTACATTATGGGAAGAAAATCTTGAAAGAAGAATTAAGAATGAAACATAAACCAAGTCCTAAACTGTTAAAAATAATAAAAATACATTAATTTGAAAAAAGAATAAGAAATTGTATGCCTACAACTTTGGTCTAAATCTTTTAAAACGGTACTAAGGAGTTTAGCAATGATGCATGGGTAGTTACTACATTGCCATAGTAATATAGTAATTTTCTCTGAATTGGCACTTTGTATCATTCAAAGGCTTAATTCATAGCCATGATGCAGTAGGTAGTTGCATTTTGATGTTTTGCACGATGAATAAATAAGCCAAAGAAATAGTCGCAACACTTTTGTCCTACAAATGGTCTTAACAAAGCACTTTTGTTTTCCACTACTATAAAAATGCTATGTTTACTTCCATTCAAAGTTCAAGTCTCCATACCATAATCGAGATAGCCAACAAAACATCTCAGGGTAAAAAATAGAAATGCCTCAAACAGTGAACATTACTCTATCCTATGACAATGTTTCCAATTCAAGCCCTAACAATCATTTTAAGATTTCCATACGAGCTCAACTCAATAACATTTTGTTAAATGCCCTACTTGTGGTGTAAAAGAAAAAATTACCTCAGAAGGGTATTCCACATAGAGACACTCAAAAAGAAAAGTGGTGTTGCAATACATGTGCAAACTAAGACTAGAGTTTATGCAATCCAGCATTTTGGCCTTCATCTTATACCAAAGTTAAATTGCCAATAGTGGATTCCACTCTCACCAAGCTACCAAGAAAGAAGAATATGATCAATCTAAGTTGCTGGTGTGCAAATCAGATCAGTACAGCACATAATATAACTCTGCCCCTAATAGGTCTGCCTGTCACTCTCAAAGAACCCTTCACACATTGCCTCACAAATTGCCTCCTTCGATTGATATGTTGTTAACCAACCCTCCTTCTTCGATTGATATGTTGTTAGCTCTTGATTGGAAACCCTACTCATTCGCTCCTGCGCTCTGTGTTAAACATAACAATTAAACAAGAAATTGCCCTTTTTCATTTCAACATTGTAAGCTCGTGTTAGTCAAAATTTCAACCAACACGGGCATGGATTTGAAAAAAGGATATATTTCCTTCCATATTTCGACCAATCTAAAAAAATTTAATAGATGGTCAAAATTTGAGGTCAAATGTACTAGTGGGCCCTCACAATGTTGCACCAATTACCCACCAAATTCATCAACCTCCAACCAAATTTGAATAGGAGGGCTTTATTCATAGGACCAATCCTTCTTAGATTTAAAACATTGAGCTCCTTGGGATGAAAAACTTTTTCCTAGCTTACCAAAGTCATCCTAGTTCCTTCTTTAGTTCCAGACAACAAGAAGTTCCTGTGCATTTTTTCTAGGATATCTTTGAATTTTCCAATGAGTTTGAAAATGGATATGAAGTAAATTGGGATGCCCTATAGGGAGGCAAAGAGAAGGTAGAGTTTCTCGATGCTTCTTAAAATATTACCTTTCCATCTCACCAATTTTCTTTCGAAGCATTCAACATGATCATTCAAAAACTAATTTTAAACTTCTTTAATCATAAGTGGGAGCCCAAGATAAGTATCTGGGAGAAATGCCTCCTAGCATTGTAGAATTTGAGTAAACTTACCTCTCAGACTAGCCACAGTGTTGAAGAAATACACTTTTTTTTCTTGTAATTTATGCATTGACCAGAGACCTTCACACACTGGTTTAGGAAAGCTTTCCACTCCCTAGCTTCATGGACAAAGGAGATACCAAATAAGGTATCATCCACAAATTGTTGAATAGTTTCAGGAGGACATAAATATGTAGGTCTAACACCTCTTAACCTGCTAGCATTATTCATGGAAACCAAATTTCTACCAAGGACCTCAGCCATAATAATGAAGAGATATGGGGATAGGGGGTCACCTTGACATAGCCCTTGAGATGAAGAAAAAAAACTTCTAGGAGTCCCATTAACAAGCACTGAAAATGTGACAGTATTAACCTCATTTTTAAATAATTTTGATAACATTTTGAGAGCCATACCTTGGTTCTTTCTTCTATCCATAGAGTGGATAACCTCATGAGTAGTTATGACTGCATCCAAAATCTACCTCCCAGAGATGAAACCATTTTGTAGGGACCAATGAACTTATCAAGGAAGGGCTTGATTCAGTTTACCATAATCTTGGCAAGGATTTTATAAACTTTTTCACATAGACTAATAGGTAGAAATTCCTCTAGATGACTAGGGTTATCAGTCTTAGGGATAAGAACAATGAAGGTCCAGTTGAGTTCCTTTAGTAAATTACCCATTTTGACCAAGTCTCTAGAAGCATGGATCAAATCATACTTCACAATATCCTAGAATTCTTGAAAAAAAGTTGGGGGAAAACCATCAGGACTAGGTGCTTTGTACTGATTCACGCTAAACAAAAGTTTTCTAAATTCCTCCTCCTTGACCTTAGTAGTCAAGTCCTCATTCATCTAGTTATTCACAACTAGGTGAAAAGATCTCAGCATAACATTTTGCATTTTACCATTGACTTGCACATCAGGGGATTATAGAGTTCCTTGAAATAGAGATATACTTTACCTTCTATCTCCTCGATATCATTAATATCCGAACCATTATTGTCCACCAACATGTTTATGGTGCTAAGTTTTTTCCTTTTTGATGTTGATCTATGTAAAAAGGCTATATTTTGGTCACCCTCCTTCAACCACTATACTCTTGAACAAGTTAGTTTTGGAGGGATTCCAACTTCTTCTCAGTAGATTTATTTTCTTTAGAGATGTTGTCAAATGAAGATTTCCTCCATCCTCGCACATCTTTTTGGACTCTTTCAAGTCTTATGGTGATACAGAACATGGTCACTACCTCAACTGGGTCCTTCGACCACTGCACTATACAATCTCTAAATTTTTATATGTGAGTGCCACATGATCTCATACCTTAAAGGCCTCTGTCTAGTAGGTTGATTCTCCAACCAAGAGAACACCAACATAGAGTGATCTGAAATGGTCCTGGACTCCATCTTTAAGGAAGAATGTTGAAGAATGTCCCAACCAAAAGAAATAAGAGCCGTATCAAGTATAACTTGAATCAAATATTTCCCTAATCTATTATTTGACCAAGTGACTGCAAGATCTTGAAGATCAATATCAATCAAGTCATTCCTTCCAAGAAAGCCCTCCAACTCTTGCATACTATCAAAAAAGTCTTCCAAACCCACCCAGTTTCTCTGACGAATATAAAGGGGTATTAAAATCCCCCATACACACAATTTTTTCTTGTCTCATAGTCTTAACCCCTTTTATATCCTCATGCTAGACAACTAGTCTACCATTCCTAGTGTTGGGGGCATAGAAATTGAACAGATTCCAACTAATAGTATGGGAGTTGAAACTTGTGACCACAAAATTGGGATTAATATAGGTGACCATTCCCACCACCTTCTTTGGGTACCACATCGTGGTAATGCCACCAAAGGTACCATTAGCCTCATTGTAAGAAAATTTAGTCCTCAACCAAATATAAGTAGCAATTCTAGAGAAAACTCGCTCAATCATTTTAACTTCTTGCAAAAGAATCAAGTCAAACTTAAGCTCTATGATATTTTTTTTATTTCATACTTTTCACTGGGGCTATTCAATCCTCTCACATTCCAAGATATGAGCTTCATCTTTTATGATATTGAGTTTCCTTAAGGGTTTTTTGTTTCCCTTATGTTATATCCTTCTTTGTTTCCTTTTATCAGAGGTCTCCCAATCATCATGGATGACCCTACATCTACGTCATATCCTCCTCTAGGCTTTTGCTTTGGAACTATCCAGTCAGTATCATTGTTGAGAAGGTAAAGATTAGGTAGCTTTATTTTGGGGGAAAGCATTTCAACAATACTTGGGAGTGAAACCATGAGTGTCCCATCAATGAGTAGTGATCCATTCCCTAAGAGGAGGGATAAATTGCATGGAGTAGCACCATTGTCAGCTTCCATCACTTTAAACAGTTTTCCTTCCCAAAGTTGGAACAATTATAGAGAGAGCATGTCAAAGATCTCTCCCTCT
Organism: Cupressus sempervirens; assembly: GCA_028749045.1. NCBI lineage: Eukaryota > Viridiplantae > Streptophyta > Pinopsida > Cupressales > Cupressaceae > Cupressus > Cupressus sempervirens. The sequence continues at coordinate 206,403,485 of CM053783.1, forward strand.
TTATGGTCAACAATATCATCAGTAATAGTTTGGGCTTCTCCATCTTGTCCAATAATGTCCACCTTCATAGGGATTTTTACCTTCTCACCATTTTTTCTAGGGGTTTCAACCAAGTCCTAAGATGCCTCCTCACAAGTTTTCTTCAGGCTAGTTGGTTCATTATTCACTGGGCATTTAGCCTTTTTAGCCACCTCAGTAGTTTTTGAGCTTTCACCCACCACCACACCCGATTAGGACACTTTTTCTTTGAGTTTCTCACCCTTCAGGTAATCTACAACCAAATGACCAAACATGTTGCATGTTTGGTAAAAGGGAGCTCATTCCTCATCGATTATCGATTGTGACTAGTTGCCCCATTTAGATTTTAGGTCAACTATTGTCAGCAGGGATTTATTCATTCCAACATTAATATAGAATCTAGAAAAACCCAGTTTACTTCTAGAGGTAGTCATATTGTCCATTTTGATGAACTGACCAAAGGAGTTGACAATCCATCTGAACACCCGCTCATCCCAGAACTCTAAAGGGAGATAGGGAAACCTTATCCATACCAAAGCATACTGTTAGAGGTCCCTCTCTTGGTGGAATCCCAATTTCCATTTTTCCATCAGCAAGGGGTGTTTTCAAAAATTCTAGGAGATCCCCATGATCCAATCACGATCCTTTTCCGTAGTGAGGTTGAATAGGAAAAGGGGGCCAACCATAACAAAGATGGATACTAACCCCAAGAGTTTCCACTTCATAGAGAACTGATGTAGGAGCACCTTGGGTTTCCTTGTAATCTTGCACTTTTGTTCTTTTTGCCTCTTGGTGCTAAGTTCTTAGTGGATGCTAAGCATTAATTTGATGTTGAGTAATTACTTTGATTGCTAAACTCCTATGGTTGCTGAGTGAACTCTTTGGATGCTGAGTCATTCTTAGTTGCTATCAAGTTCCTTTGGTTGCCAAGTGAATTCCTCTGGATTCTGAGTGAATCCTTGGTTCTCAACTTCCTTTGGGTACCAAGGGATTTTCTTTGGTTTCTGAGCATTGGAGGATGCCAAATTCATAGTTGTTGTCAAGTGATTCCTTTGGATGTCGAGCTCATGTGGGTGTCAAGTGCCATTTTTTTGGGAGTCTTCATTTGCTAAGTTGTTTGTGTCTGGTTCTAGTTTGGGCCGACTTGGCTTGCATTTAATTTTGGGTGGTAGTTTATATCTATTTTGAGCTGACTTGTGGCTTTCTATGTTCTAGAATCTTTTGTAAGCTATTTTGGAAAGTATTTAAAGAGGTCTAGGTTTGAGTTTAGGAGTCAAGGAGTTAGAACTTAGAGGATCAAGTAGAAGATGCAAACTTGAATTTGGTTGTCAAACTTTTTACCTATTTGTAATTGGCCATAACCCAGAAGGCCTTATAGCTGGGCATGTATGCTAAATATTTGATGAATCGAAAAAGATATTCTTGTTCTCTCTCTCCTTGGTGTTGTACTTTGTGTTTTCTTCTATTGTGTTAACTCTTGTAGGGTGCTTTGGATAGTTAGGTAAGCCTGTGACCCTAGTTATTCACCTCCTTGCCTGCATCAAGTGGTATCAGAGCTCAAGGTTTATCCTTGTGTAGGTTGGATCATGTAGAACCCTAATTTAGATTTGGTTGTAGGGTGGCAGATCTGCAAATTTAACCTATAACTTGTAAAGGGTTATGATCTTGTAGGAGCTTGGTTTGTAAAGATGGTTCATGGTAGAGGAAATAATGCTAATAATACAATATTAGATACATTGAGACAAATTGCAACCAGATTAGATGCTGTGGAGATAACCCATAGGAGAGGAACACATCTTGATGATGTAAGTGATGATGAAGTAGTAGCACCAAACCCTAATCCAAAACTTGAAGAAGACCAAGATGAAGCTAGATTGTTGAGAGTATTGTCTAGAAAAAATACAAAACCTCCTATAGAGGTTGTTCCTTATGATGGAAAATTGAATACCTATGTTGTGCTGGATTGGATCTTTAATATGGAGAAGTCCTTTGAGATGAAAACACTCCTGATAATAGAAAGGTGAAGATTGCAGTCACTAGGTTGAAAGGTCATGCATCACTATGGTGGGAGTATTTGCAAAGTAATAGAAAAAGGAGAGGAAAGGAAAAGATCAAAACTTGGGTGAAGATGGTGAACAACTAAAGAACAAATTCCTTCTTACTGATTACCAAGTTAGCTTGCTGAGAAAGATGAAAAATTTGAGACAAAGAGACATGAGTGTGAAAGAATATACTAAGGAATTTTATAGATTGGACATTAGATCTAGACATGTGGATGATGATGTTGAGAAAATTTCAAGGTACACAAATGGATTGAGATCTAGGATTCAAGATGAGATAAGTTTTGTGAAGTTGGAAAGTGTGGAAGAAACATACCAATATGCCTTGAAGGCTAAGGAGATCTTGACAAAGAAGCATGAACAAAGATAAAGAGGTAGAGGTGGCAGATTCCAAAGAGGCAGAGGTAGATTCTTTGGACAAGGTGGCAGATCTGATAATTTTGTACGGGATAAAGAAAAATCTAAATGGAAAAATGATGACAAAGGCAAGACTAAATGGAAAAGTGGTAATTCTCATCGAGGAGGTACTAGTTCTTACCAAGGAAGAGGTAATTCTTATTCTAGAGGTGGTTTTCATGGTTATTGTTTTAGATGTGGTAAAGAGGGACATAGATCTCTTGAATGTAGATCCTCTAAAAGTGGACAAGGTAATATAAATATTGTGATTCAAGGAGATGATGAGGGTTCACCAAGTGGACCTGATGTAGGAGAAAACCTAATGGTGAGAAGAACCTTATGTAACAAGGGAAGTGATAAGGAACCTATTTTAAGGAGAAGTCTTTTCAAGACAAGATGTAAGATGGCTGGAAAATGCTAAAAAGTGATCATTGACAGTGGAAGTTCTAAAAATCTAGCATCAAAAGAGCTAGTTACCAAGTTGCACTTGCAGAGGCTGAAACATCCCAAACCTTATCATGTTTCATGGATCAAAGATGAGCATAAGATATTGGTTAGTGACCAATGCCTTGTGAAGTTCAAAATTGGACATTACTTTGATGAGGTTTTGTGTGATATTATGCCTATGGATTGTTGTCATATTTTGTTGGGTAGACCTTGAAAATATGATAGATATGCTATACATGATAGAAGATTGAATCTATATACCCTTTGGGTGAATGGGAAGAAGAAAATATTGTTGCCTTTGATAGAAAGTCCAGATGAGGTGAATTGTACTAATGTGAAAATTTGCATGGTTAATGGGAAACAATTTGAAAAGAAAATGAAAAGGAACCAAGTTTGCTTTGATATAATTCCTAGAGGACCAAATTGTGTGCCAAAAAATAGTGTTACCCAAGTACCAGTCAGTGGTGACCGAGTGACAACAAAAACTAATTAAAGCCGAGTACCAGAAGAAATTAAAAAATTGCTTTAAATGAGTATAAAGAGATTGTTGCTAAAGATATTCCTAATGGTTTATCTCCAATAAGAAGCATAAGTCATTATATGGATCTAATTCCTAGAGCTAGTTTGCCAAACAAAGCATCATATAGATTGACACCTATAGAGAATGAAGAAATTAATAGACAAGTGCATGAGTTGTTGTAGAAAGGTTTGATCAGAGAAAGCTTGAGTTCATGTGTTGTACCTACTGTATTAGCACCTAAAAAGAATGGAGAATCGAGAATGTGTACTAATTCCATAGCCATTAACAAGATAACTGTGAAATATAGGTTTCCTATGCCCAGGATGGATGACATAATGGATTGTTTGAGTGCAGCAAAGTATTTTACCAAGATTGATTTGAAGAGTGGCTATTATCACATTAGAATGAGAAAAAGTGATGAATGGAAGACTACTTTCAAGACAAAGGATGGTTTGTATGAGTGGTTGGTTATGCTTTTTGGTTTGACTAATGCACCTAGTACTTTCATGAGGTTGATGAATGAAGTTCTAAAAAGATTTTTGGGGTAAGTTTGTGATTGTTTATTTGGATGATATTGTAATATTCAGTAAGACTAAGGAAGAACATCTTGAGAATATTAGGCAAGTATTACATAGGTTGAAACAGAAAAAGTTGTTGATTAATCTGAAAAAGTATTCTTTTATGCAAGAGGAGATTGTGTATTTGAGATTTGTGATTTCAGCTGATGGTTTGAAGATGGATCTTAACAAAGTTAAAGCAATTTTGGAATGGCCTACACCTAAGAATGTGGGTGAGGTAAGATCATTTCATGGTTTGGCTAGTTTTTAAAGAAAATGTTTAAGGAATTCCAGTATTGTTTATAATGCTATGATTGAGACAATGAGAGGAGAAAAAAAGGAATTCAAGTGGACACATGGAGCTGATAAGAGTTTTGAGACTTTGAAATAAAAGGTTGTTGAATTACCTGTATTGGCTTTGCCTAATTTAAAAAAAGTATTTCAAGTTGAATGTGATGCAAGTGGTAATGCAATAGGAGCTATATTAAGTGAAGAAGGTGAACTTGTTGCTTTCTTTAGTGAAAAGTTGAATGATGCTAAAAGGAAGTATTATGTGTATGATCAATAATTTTATGCCATTGTTCAAGCATTGAAGAAATGAAGACATTATTTGATTTCTAAAGAGTTTGTGTTGTATACTGATCATAAAGCCTTACAATACTTGGGAAGTCAACATAACTTGAATCAAAGACATATGAAGTGGGTTGAGTACTTGTAGAGTTTTACATTTGTGATCAAGCATAAGAGTGGAGTTACTAACAGAGTTGTTGATGCTTTGAGTAGAAGACATTCCTTGCTAATAGAAATGAAGGTTGAAATTCTTGGTTTTGATTAAATGAAAGAGTTGTATGATGTTGATCTTGATGTTTCTGAGGCATGGAGAGAGTGCAGAGCACCAAATATGATAGATCACATAAGTAAGTATGATGAGTATTTCATTCAAGAAGGTATGTTGTTCAAAGGTATTCAGTTGTGTATTCCTAGAATTCCTATGAGGTTGAATCTGATTAAGGAAAAACATAGTGGTGGATTAGCTGGACATTTTGGAATTGATAAGACATTGAGTTTGTTGAAAGAGAAGTATTATTGGTCACAAATGTATAAGGATGTTTAGAAATTTGTAAAGGGTTGTGGAGTTTGTCAAATTGCAAAAGCAGTGAGTCAAAATACTGGTTTGTATACACCTATTAATATTCCTAAGAAACCTTGGATTGACATCAATATGGATTTTGTTCTTGGATTGCCTAAGATAGTGAAGGGGCATGATTTTATATTTTTTGTAGTGGACAGATTTTCTAAGATGGCTCATTTCATACCATGTAAGAAGGCATCAGGTGCTGAGCATGTTGTTGAACTTTTCTTTAAAGAGATTGTGAGATTGCATGGATTACCAAGCAGTATTATTTTTGATAGAGATAGTAAGTTTGTTGGTTATTTTTTGAAGACTTTGTGGAAGAAGATAGGTACTAAGCTAAAGTTTAGTTCTACATTCCATCCATAGACACATGGACAAATAGAGGTTGTGAATAGAAGTTTGGGTAATTTTCTTAGATGTTTAGTTGAGAACAAGTCAAGTAATTGGGAGATGGTATTGGCACAAGCTAAATTTGCATATAATAATTATGTGAATAGGAGTACAAGGAAGATTCTTTTTGATATTTTTATTGAAATGTATCATAGAGGTATATCAGATTTTAGGGATGTTATTGGTGAAGACAAGAGAAATCCTATAGGAGAAGAATTTTCTGATTTTATGGAGTCTTTGCATAAGGAAATGAAGTTGAGGTTGGAACAAAGTAATCAGAAGTGTAAGGAGAATGTTGATCAGTCTAGAAGACACCATGATTTTCAAGTTGGTGATGAGGTAAAGGTTCACCTAAAGAAAGGAAAATTTCTTGTTGGAACCTACAGTAAGCTAAAGATGAAGAAATTTGGACCTTGTAAGATCTTGAAGAAGTTTGATAGTGGTAATGCATATAAAGTTGAGTTACCTGATGACATGGATGTATCTCCTATACTCAATGTTGTTTATTTATACAAGTATCATGGGTCAGATTATGAATTTGGTTTACCTGATGATTATCCTAAGAAGCAGATTGAAGTTGAACATATATTGGATCAAAGAGTTGGTAAGAGTACAAGAGGAAAAGATTACTATGAGTATTTAGTAAAGTGGAAGAATAGGCCAATTAAAGATGCTACATGGATTTCTCAATCTAAGTTGGATTCAGCTCAAGTTGTGACACTTGTGTGATTTAGGAGAATCATTTTCTCCAACCCTGGCTGTGTAATCCAAGAGCATCTTGGGTTTCCTTGTAATCTTGCACTTCTTCCTTCCTTCCTATTGGTGTTGAGTTCTTAGTGGAAAATGAGCATTCAGTTGATGCCAAGTCATTCCTTTGATTACTAAGTTCTTGTTGTTGCCGAGTGAACTCTTTGGATGCCGAGTCATCCTTAGTTGTTGCTGAGTTCCTTTGGTTGTCAAGTAAATTCCTTTGGATGCCAAGTGAATCCTTGGTTGTTGAGTGCCTTTGCTTACTGAATGATTTTCTTTGGTTGTCGAGCATTGGAGGATAGCAAGTTTGTAGTTGATGCTGAGTGATTCCTTTGGATGTCAAGCTCATGTGGGTGCCGAGTGCTAGTTTTCTAGGAGTCTTCATTTTCCAAGTTTTCTATGTCTGGTTCTAGTTTGGGCTGACTTGGCTTATATTTAATTTTGGATGGGTAGTTTATATCTATTTTGAGCCAACTTGTGGCTTTCTATGTTCTATAATCTTCTGTAAGCCATTTTGGCAAGTATTTAAAGAGGTCTAGGTTTGAGTTTAGGATTCAAGGAGTTAGAACTTAGAGGATCAAGTAGAAGATGCAAACTTGAAGTAGGTTTTCTAGATTTGCATCTATTTGTAATTGGTCATAACCTAGAAGGCATTATAGCTAGGCATGTATGATAAATATTTGATGAATCGATAAAGATATTCTTGTTCTCTCTCTCCTTGGTCTTGTACTTTGTGTTTGCTTCCATTGTGTTAACTCTTGCAACGTGGTTTGGATAGTTCAGTAAGCCTATGGCCCTAGTTATTTAGCTCCTTGCCTATGTGAAGAACCACTTCCTTACCATATCAATTGTGGGCAACAAGGAGATGAACCTTCCAACAAGACAAAGGGTAAAGCCCAAGGCGATCAAGTCGACCACTAAATCTGGAAGAGAAATCATGGGACTAGTGGCCCCTAAGGAGACCATGGGTTTCACATGAGAGTTTGCAAGAACCTTGGATCCAAAATAGCCCCCAACTAGTTTGACTTAGGGGACACCACCAATATAGACATCAACGAGGGACCATAGAGGAGTTTGGGGCCTAAACAAGCATAATCATCAAGGACAATGCAAGGTTCCATCAGAGGAATGTCTTCTTGGAGTAGATCATGAACATTTTGGGCCTTAGAAAATAAACCCAGTTCTAGATCCAAACACACATGCCCCATCGTCTCTAGCAGGGGGGCTAAAAAGTGGGGGGGGACCATCCTCCCGAGATCAAAAAGAGAAAAAGATTGGGAGGAAGCCAAGAGCTAGAAAGGAGTTGAAGAGAAGATTCAAGATATTTAACAATATTCTTATAAATTTTGTTTCCAATAAACTTTCTTTGAATATTCAAATTCACAAGTCTCTTTAGAAAGAAATTACTCCAGAACATAGTTCCTTAGTCATACAAATTTATCTAATTTGAAAACTAATCTTTTCCAATATCCCCTATTTCCTTTAGTCAAAATATACTACAAAATCCAAATCATCACAAACTTCATCTTAAGAAATCAAATTTGGGACTTCAAATAAAAAGGCAATACAAAATAATATCATTGTAAGGCTTTCTTTCTAACCATCATATCATCATGATGTCCCATATAGCTTGATTGAAAAACCACATTAGTTGAAGCATGACTGAGAATTGATTAATTATTTCAATTAATTCAAAATATAATAATAATAATAAATTATTGGTCGATATGTATCTCTCACAATCTACCTTATTAAGTGAGAGAACAAATAATCTTTGAGTGACGAAGATAGATGAAATTGATTATACTAAAATAAAGAGACATTTTTCATTAATTTAATAATCAAAATAAATTGAGTACAATTATACTTTTATTTTAGATTTAATTATAAAATTGATAAAAAAACACACATTTTGATTATGTTTTGAGGGATGACAAGTGTAAAGAAAATATTTAGACGATTTCTTAAAATTGTTACTCTTGTCCTATGTAATAGCAATGATAAGAAAATGATTTTGAATTGAAGAGCTATGTTAATACTACTATCAAAAGTGATCTATAATGGGGAAATTCATTCTTCAATCAAGGATTGTGTAGGTTAAATAGCTCAACTTTTTGGAATGATGGTCTTAGCAGACATCTAAAACAAGGAGTATTGTGAAAAGGCACATGGATTGCATGTGAAATGGCATATTTGGCATAGAAAAATTTATTGTTTCACCAATGTCTATGTAATTGGAGTCTATAAAATAGGTCATATTCATCTCTGGGTATGTGGAATTCACTTTCCTACCACAATCGATGTTCAAGAATCCCGTTTCACGAACATAAGTGATCAAAATAATGCCTAAATTAGTATTAAAAAAATAGTTTCTCTTTTTTTAAATAAATTTGTGCACTTTCATGTACTTACCTAGCTAAGCAGCAACTGAGAAAAATAGGGCAAGGATGATTGCAATGAAATAGAGAACAGTTAAAACTCTGACATTGCAACCTGTCTTGTGCATCTTCATAAAAAGGGAATGATAATGGACCATGTTTCCATAGAGATCCTCAATATTTCTTCAATACAAATGATTCATATAGATCAATTTGATCAATAAATCTAATATTCTAGATGAGGAAAACTATTATTATGATAATTCAATTTAATTGTCTAATTTTGAAGTCAAATTTATTGACCTATATTTTATGAATAATAGTTTATATTTGATTTAAAAGTCAATTTAAAAATACATTGTAAAAATTATAAATAGTCAAATATGACTTATTTTATTATTCCCAATGCATCGCTTTTGTGAAGTCTCAAAACATCATTTTAAAATCAATGATCAGTATTCATTAATTTAGGATGCTAGATGATTGAAGTAATCTCAATTGTTAATTTCAAAACATGAAAATAAGCATGTCAAATATGCAATTCTTGACAAGTGTAATCCTTTGAAATATTTTATTACATTTTTTGTTGAGTGTTTTTAGAATATTAAAGTCCAATATGAAATTCTTTTCTCACCGTTGACAAGTGTAGTCCTTTTCAATTTTTTTGTATGGGATGTGTTTGATCTGCATCTTCAACAACAACACACATTTATCTTAGCCAACAGCCATCATCCTATATGGTCACTCCTATGAATTTTATGGCAGCTTCTTATGGAGAAAATGGGCAGATGCTCTTAGGATTGAACGCCAGCAGTTCCCATTTTGTGACTTGCTTTGGAAGTGATGTGGCGATCGTGTACGGAGCACCTCTTAGAAAGGTGTTTATAGGGCTGACCGACGATGATGGATTTGTGTGCAGAATGGAAGGCTCCAGGTAGTTGTATTGCTAGGGAAACAATGTGTATGTTCAGATGGGAGTGCCACCAGCCGTAGTAGAATATGTTGAAATCAGTACTAATGATCACCATTTGTGTGATTTTAGGAAATGGGCAAAGGGTGAACCTTTTGTGGACTACTAGGGGTATAATATGACTAGATCATATATTTTAAAATGTGGAATCTTTCATAAAATTGTCTTCTTTAGCTAGTCTTAGCTGGTAGATGGGAAATCAACAAAATATAGGAAAGTATAATGCTTCTCATTATCATAATTAATGTTCTATCATCATTATTTGACAAAAAAAAATATTCTGGCCTAGAATTAGAAGGGCCTCCAATGGAACCCAGAAATTTGCTTTTGTAGTTCACTTTTATATTATATATTTTTCCCCTACTCTAGAGCTATCACTAAAGTTGGGTACAACTATTGAAGTAGTTAAAAATCATTTTGAAATCGTTGAATTGTTGAACACTTTCTATATAGTGATAAGAATTTGAAAATTTGGACTATAGCAATATTTGTGATGTATTTTCGATTGCCACTTTCTTTCTGATTCTAATGATTACATATTCTCATTGACCAAAATGTTGACATGTCTTTAATGAGTCCTTTCAGATGGAAAGTTTTATATTTCATATGAAACTAATATCTATCTATATGGTATTAGTTGAGCAAATGAAAGAATTATTGGAATATTAATTGCATATAGTCATTTTCCCCTAGAGCCAAACGCCCACCTACCACCTGACGAATTGCGAAACATTTAGAAAAATTGAATGCAGTAGGTGATTTTTTCAAATCTAAAAATGAGAGGGAAAATGTTTTGCTAGTAAGACAAAAGGAATGATCTGATTCATTTGACCTATGAGTGGAGTTAGAGAGAATTTTCTAAGAAGAGAAGAGAAGGAAGAAGAAGTTGATCAGCAGATCCAATCATCAGAGTGGAGAGACAAAAGGAAGATTTTTTTTTGTGCCTATAGTTGCATGTATTTCTTCTCTAGTCATTCTATGAGTTAGTTGTTTGTTGAATTTGTCTTGTGAAGAAGTGATTGCTCCAGGCAATATTGTATACAGCCATTAGACCTACAAGTTTAAAGTTTGAAGTTTCACTAGTTTAAAGTTTTTAGGGTTTTTTAAGTGTTTTTCTGGTTGAAGCCGTATGCTCCCAGATTTTGTAATGATTTTAATCAAAGTTGAATAGCAAGTAAGCAGGCATACTTGAATCTATTCTTCTTCCTCTATTTATTGCATTTGAGAAGTTTATTGTTGGAAGCTTCATATTTTAGCTCTTTGGTTTTAATGGTGAAAATATCTAGGTTGTAAATTTGTCACTCAGTCTTGTCTTTGTTTGAAGTTTTCTCTCTGTAGTTACTACCGAGCGAGCTCGGCATCCACTTCTACCGAGCTCCACCCTGTAGTGGTGACTGAGCTCACTCAGCATTGTTTACTACTGAGCTTACCTGGAATCTATTTGTGCCAAGTTTCCTTTCACATATTGAGTTCACTCAGCTTCTTCTTATGCCAACCTAGCTAGGCACCTTCTCCTGTCACTCGGCATCTATTGGTGCTGAGCAAAATTCGCACTCGGCAATAGTTCTTGCCAAGAAAATTTTTTAAGTTGTGATTAAGTTATTTTTTCACATGGTATCAAATATTTGAAGCCCCACATCCACAATGAGTTAGGGCATTTATTTTTTCTAGGATATTTGACATGGCAGGAGATGTAGGAAAGATATGGCAACAACCACCATCCTTCAATGGACAAAATTATGATACATGGGCAAAAAAGATGAAAACCATAATGGTTGCAAATGATTTATGAGAGTTTTTAATTAATGGTTTCAATGATTTGATAGACCCAGCTCAGTATGCTGCTCTCACAAATCCACAAAAGACTCAGTTGAATGAGTCAAGGAGAAAGGATGCAAAGGCATTAAGTTTGATTAAGGCAATTATGACAGAGACAGTTTTCCCCAAGATTGTAGTAGCAAATTATGCAAAGGAAGCATGGGAAATCCTTGAGATGAATTTCAAGTGAACTGATAAGGTCAAAGTGGTGAAGTTACATATGATCAAAAGAGAGTTTGATAACCTTAAGTGAGGGACAATGAACCTATTATAGAGTTCATCTCATGAATCTCCACTTTGATAAACTAGCTCAAATCAAATAGAGAAGAATATGATGAGTAGAGAATAGTAGAGAAAATATTAAGGTGTTTACCTCATAAATATGACAATCTTGTCATGACCATAGAGGAAGCAAAAGACCTCACCACATTGACCATGGATGAGTTGATGGGAACTCTTCAAAACCATAAGCACCAGATAAATAGGTTAGCTACTACTTCCCAAGAGTCGTCTTTCAAGGCTCAAGATAAATCAAGAGGTAGGGGCAGAGACAGAAATGGCTCAGGTAGAGGCTCAAGAAGCAAAGGTCATTGAAGGAATGGTCAAAGGAATACTGGTGTAGAAAGCTCAGGAAGAGTGAGTAACTAAGAGGGAGCAAGCACCTCTCAAAACAGCTCTAGAGGAGGTAAGAATAATTACAACTTCAACAAGAGCAATATTGAATGCTACTATTGTCATCAGTATGGACATTATGCAAGTGAATACTAGAAGAAATAGGGTGATCAGTCAAGGAAAAATGCTAATGTGGCTAATGTGAACATGAGAAATGCAAATAATCCCACAACCTTCATCATGTGTAACATTGGTGAAGAAGGAAGCCCTAAGGTATGGTACCTGGATAGTGGTTGTAGAAACCACATGAGTGGTAGTGAAAGTTTATTTTCTTTCATTGATAAGACTTTTAAGTCTGAAATTAAAATGAGAAATAATGGAACTATTCCCATAGTGAGCAAAGGATCTATTATGGTCCGCACCAAGCAAGGTGAGAAGCAGGAGATACAAAATGTATATTTTGCCCCTAGTATGAAGCACAACTTGATGAGTGTTGGAAAACTCATTTAAAATGGATATAAAGTACTGATGGAAAATGAGAAGTATGTCATTCATGAGAAGGATGGGAGTAATAGATTACTAGTAGCAGTCCAAATGACAAAGAACCAAATGTTCCCATTAAGGATAGAGACATGTTTCTCTTCTCTAGTCATTGTTGCAGCTCTCAAGCATGCATGTATAGTAGTACACCAACAATCAGCTCTTAGGAGCATGATTGAAGAGCCCTCCAAGCTTTGGCATCTTAGGTATGGACATTTTGGCTTTGCTGGTTTAAATTTGTTGTCCAAAAAAAGAATGGTAGATGGTTTGCCAAGCATTGTAAATTCATATGACAAGTGTGAGGCTTGCATATATGGTAAGCAACATAGGCTTCCCTTTAATTTTGGAAATTCTGGCACCATTAGAATTGGTGCATTCTGATTTGGTAGGCCCTATGCAAACTACTTCTATTGGGGGGAGTACTTATTTTATGACATTCATAGATGGTTTTAGTAGTAGGACATGGGTGTATTTTTTGAAGAACAAATTTGAAGCATTTGAAAAATTTGTTGAATTTAAAGCCCTGGTTGAAAAGGAATGTGGACACTATATTAATGTCCTTAGATCAGATAGAGGAGGGGAGTATACATCCAATATGTTTGTAAATTTTTGCAGGAAAAATGGCATAAGAAAAGAGCTTATAGCCAGTTATACTCCGGAGAAAAATGGAGTGGTTGAGAGAAAGAACATGACCATTGTTGAAATGGCAAGAAGCATGATGAAAGCAAAAGGGCTCCCAACTGAATATTGGGGAGAAGATATAGCAACAATAGTATATTTGATCAATAGGTGTCCTACAAAATCAATCTATGATAAAATTCCTCTTGAGGCTTGGTCAAGGGGTAGATGGATAGTTGAGCACTTGAGAGTGTTTAGATGTGTAGCATATGCACATGTGCCTAAAGAACAAAGAAAAAAGTTGGATGAAAAAGGTGTGAAGTACATATTCATAGGGTATAGGCCAGAATCAAAGGCTTATAGGTTATATGATCCAATTAACAAGAAGATCATTATTTTCAGAGATGTGGAGTTTTTTGAAAATCAATCATGGGATGGCTCGGTAGATGAATCGTCAAGCACTTCAAGTAAAGTGCCTACTATTGAAGAGGAATAAGATGACATTGGTGATCGGCAAGAAGATGGAGCAAAAAATATAGATTGCAGAAAAAGGAAAAAGGCAAGCAGCCCTTAACATGCCAAGCATCAGCTCTAAGCACATCAAGACAGCCACAAGCTAGTGTACAAAATAGTAGTAGCAGCAATACTGAAAATTTAGATCCTAATCTTGCCTCCCTATTGCCAAGAAAGACTAAAATTCTAAGGGAGATATGCCAAGAAGAAAGGTATGATGAAGATTATGATGAGAGTATAAATTTTGCACTATTTTCTCATAGTGATCCAATTTATTTTGAGGAAGCTATGAATCAGGAGAAATGGTGTAATGCTATTGATGAGGAAATAGATGCTATTGAAAGAAATAAGACATGGGAGTTAACTACATTGCCTCCCAAAAAATAAATAATTGGAGTGAAATGGGTTTATAAGACCAAGTGAAATGCTGAAGAAAAAATAAATAGGCATAAGGCACGATTAGTGGTCAAGAGGTACAATCAATAGTATAGAAGAGATTATGATGAGACATATGCCCCAGTTGCAAGAATGGAAACCGTGTGTGTTGTCATAGCAATTGCAGCCCAGCACAAATGGAAGGTATATCAAATGGATGTGAAGTCTGCCTTCTTGAATGGTGTATTGAAATAAGAAGTGTATGTGGAGCAGCCACCCAGTTATGAAGTTACACGTGTAGAACACAAGGTGTATAGATTAAAGAGAGCTCTTTATGGGCTCAAGCAAGCTCCACAGGTATGATATAGCAGGATTGACTCATATTTGATGAGCAATGGTTTTAGCAAAAGCGATGGTGAGCCCACACTTTACATCAAGGTAGCAAATGGTAATGTGTTGATTGTTGTCTTGTATGTAGATGATTTAATTTTTACTAGAAATCACAATTTCCTAATTGGTGAGTTCAAAGAGGCCATGAAAAATTAATTTTAAATGACAAACCTAGGTCTCTTGAGATATTTTCTAGGCATAGAAGTAAAACAAATGCATGATGGAATCCTCATCTCTCAAGGAGAATATGCAAGGTAGATCTTGGAGAGATTCAAAATGCAGAACAGTAAGGCAGCCCCAACACCAATAGCAGTAGGTCTGAAGTTGAGCAAAGAAGATTGCAGCAAAAGAGTGAATCCAACACTATACATGAGCATAGTTGGAAGTTTAATGTATTTGACTGTAACTCGGCTAGACATAATGCATGTAGTAAGTTTGATTTCTAGATTTATAGAAACACCAAAGGATTCCCATTAGCAAGTGGGAAAGAGGATCCTAAGGTATGTTAATAGTAACAAGGCATTTGGAATTTTGTTTACTGTAGAAAATGATTTCAAGTTGGTTGGTTACACAGATAGTAATTTTGCTAGAAGTTTAGATGATAGGAAGAGCACTTCCAGATACATGTTTCATATGGGATCGGGTGCTATTTCATGGGCATCCAAGAAGTAACCTATTATTGCTCAATCTACAGCAGAGGCTGAACACATAGTAGAAAATTTAGTAGCATGCCAAGCTATTTGGTTAAGAAGGATCTTGAAATATCTGAATGAAAGGCAAAAGGATGGAACCACAATTTATTGTGACAACATCTCATCAATTGCATTGTCCAAGAATCCAATATTCCATGGGAGAAGCAAGCATATAGAGATTAGATATTACTTCATCAAAGAGTTGGCAGAGAATGGGGATATCAAGATCAAATTTTGCAAGTCTGAGCAACAACTAGCAGACATTTTCACAAAGCCATTAGACATTGGAAGTTTTGTACACCTAAGAGAGTGTTTTAGTGTAGTTGATTTGGATCAGAAATGATCCTTGCTTGTTTGGCTCAGGACAGAGGAGGAGTGCTGGAATATTAATTGCATATAATCATTTTCCCTTGGAGCCAAATGCCCACCTACCATCTGATGGATTGCAAAACATTCAAAAAAATTGAATGTGGTAGGTGAGTTTTTCAAATCTAAAAATGAGAGGGAAAATATTTTGTGAGTAAGAAAAAAGGAATGATCTGATTAATTTGACCTATGAGTGGAGTCAATGAGAAGTTGTAGAGAAGAGCAGAGAAGGAAGAAGAAAGAAGTTGATCAATAGATCCAGTCGTCAGAGTGGAGAGACAGAAGGAAGTTCATTTCATGCCTACATGTGTTTCTTCTATGGTCATTTTGTAAGTTAGTTGTTTGTTGAATTTGTCTTGTCAAGCAATGATTTCTCCAGCCACTATTATATGCAACCATTAGAGCTACAAGTTTAAAGTTTAAAGTTTGAAGTTTCACCAATTTGAAGTTTTTAGGGTTTTTTAAGGGTTTTTCTGGTTGAAGCCGTATGCTCCCATATTTTGTAATGATTTTAATCAAAGTTGAATAGCAAGCAAGCAGGCATACTTGAATCTATTATTCTTCCTCTATTTATTGCATTTGAGAAGTTTATTGTTGGAAACTTCATATTTCAGCTCTCCGGTTTTAATGGTGAAAATATCCAAGTTGTAAATCTATCACTCGGTCTTGTCTTTGTTTGAAGTTTTCTCTCTGCAGTTATTGTCGAGCTCACTTGGAATCCACTTCTACCAATCTTCACCCTGCAGTGGTGACCGAGCTCACTCGGCATTGCTTACTGCCGAGCTCACTTGGCATCCATTTGTGCCAAGTTTCCTTTCATGTTCTAAGTTCACTCGGCTTCTCCTTGTGCCGACCTCACTCGGCACCTTCTCTTGTCACTCAACATCTATTGGTGCTGAGCAAAACTGGCACTCGATAATAGTTTTTGCTAAGCAAAATTTTTAAGTTGTGATTAAGTTTTTTTTTCACAATAATAGCTAATGTTATATAATTATTACTAAAATCTTCCTTAAAAATCTATAGGTTCTAAAATCAGGTTGAATATTGTGTTTTGAGTAAGTTAGCATAGTTATTCAAGCTTCATTCAAATTCTATTCTATAAGAAAGAAATTATTTGGAGTTCATTTATTGCTTTGTATTCATTTTTTTTTTTTGCATTTCTATTTTTGTTCTGGCTCATTGAGTTTGAAAAATTGATACAGCTGTATTTTTTATCATGTAAAATATGGCCCTTGAGGTTACACAACTTCTTCTCAATGCACAATCAGTCGATCACATTCTATATGGAGTGAGGGAAGCGCAATGGAGAAGGATGTTTGTGGTTAGTTCTGTTGTGACTGCCAGTCACCATCGCCCCAACTAGGGGCCCCCCCTTTTCTATTTTTAAAAATTTTTTGCCAGCTTTTTTTTCTTTTCCTTCTTCCACGAAGCACAGTTTTGAAGAAGTCACGGAAAAACTGAATTCCTCCAATCCTTAAGAATCTCGCTTCCCATTAAGGCATGGAGCACAGTTTTGAAGAAGTCACGGAAAAAGTGAAATCCCTCATTCCTTGAAAATCTCGACGTGAAAATCATGGAGCACAATCATGAGGAAATGAAGAAATGTTTTGATGAAATAATTTATCCTTCATTCCATAGAAACATCGTTCTTGCATTCAGAAAAAGCCCTTTCCCACAAATTCAGGAGCTCAAGTTTAAAGAAGTCAAGGAAAAAAATGAAATCCCTCATTCCTTGAAAATCCTGATGCGAAAATCATGCCGCGCAAATCCAAGGAAGTCAGGGAAAAAACCGAAATCCTCCACTCCTTCAAAAGCCTGACCTACAAGACATGGAGCATAGTCTTAAGTTCTTGTCTCGATATCAAATCTTTTATATGACCTCGTTGCCTCAGAAATCCTGAGAAAGTTGCAAGGGAAATAGTTTTTAGTGGGAAACGACAACACCCATTCAACCATTCTTGGCACCATGAAATGTATAATAAGCATCAAGATATGGAACCTGTATTATACATTTGGCCTTCCAGAAGTAGTGCAGTTTTTAATATGTAAAAGGATGGGGTGAGCCTCCTTTAGTGGCAAGGAAGTATAAGGAGACAAGTTCCTTCTTATAAAGATGAGTATTATATTATAACTATCTTTGCCAAAAGAAAATTGCAAGGATATGGTGTTTTTACAAGCACAAAGACAGATGAGAAATCCCAAAGTTCTCCAGGGCATGATCAAAATTTTAGATTTATCTAAAATAGTGAAGGAGAGTTGCTCTTCACACAGATTCAGAGAAAAAAGCGGAAAAAACAATTTTTTTTGGAAATTTACATTTTAAAAATTAAATATTAGTTTTACTAATATTTGATTTGACTTCTTTTGAGTAATATTCAAAAAGAAAAAAAATGGAGAAAAAGTTGCAAAAGAATTTGATTTTTTTTTTTTTTCATTTAAAAATGGAAGTCGATTGAATATTGATTTTTTTAAAAAATTGATATTTAATTAATAAAACTAAAAAAAAGAATCAAAATAGAAGAGTACTTAGAGCATAAAAAATGGCAACTTTTTTGAATCAAACAGCAAAAAGTGACAAGTGGCACAAAAAATGGAAACCTTAATGGTTAAGTAAAGCAGCTGCTTAATTTTAGTCTATAGCTTTAAAGGCATTTCTGAAGGATAATTTATATAAGAAACCCTCTCATTCATTCAGGCTCACACAAAAATTTGAAGAGTAAATCAAGAATAGGAGTAAGATTTGAGGAGTTCAAGGGAATAGAATTTTTGAGAAATTTTCTGAAATTGTTGAGGAATTTTCTAGGAATTCATGACAGAAGATTTTGAATCCCATCAGAAAGTAATTTTCTTTGTAGAGAGTGAATCTTGAAAGGAGTATGGAAATTTTGGCGAAAATCCAAAATCTTTGTCTTACGGACAAGTTGTATCTGTTGTTTTAAAATACTTTCCTTGCATAGTCTTATGTATGTACGTTTTCTATTTTGTAGGAAAGGAAAATGGCAGAGCCCAGGGGAATAGGAGAAACGCGAGGACAACTGATAAAGAATGAAAGGAGAGGATTCTATCCTGAATCCAAAATTGTGTCAAAGTGGGCAGAAATCGGAGATATAAGCCTCGGTGGCCTTGATTTGAAAGATTTCAACTGGAGAATGCTTGGATACAATGACCATCAGCTGACACACCTAGCCACAAGAATTGTGAGAAGTGGAATTTTTGCTGCAGCTGCTTTCCCTCCTTCTTTTCAGCATCCAGAATTGATCGTAGAATGTACTAAGCACTACAGTCCTAGAGACAGAACCATCCGGGATTCTGAACGAAATATTCTGGTAGATTTTTCTCCAGCAATCATTTCTGAAGCATTTGGAATTCCTTCAAATCCAAGGATGGTCACAAAAACACAAGAGCAAGCACTGAGAATCTATACATCTGGAATCAATTTTTGTGAAGAAATAATCAACAAAAAATGGCTGAAAAAGAATAGACCGCATCATTCCAAGATTCCTAAATAAATAGTATGGCTTGACTTGCAGAGGGAATATAGTGATATGGTCATGATGTTGAGTCACATATTTGGCATGCCTTATTCTTATAGGTTTGAATCTTGGATGTGGTATTTTGTTGAGCAGGTAATGGAGGAAGGTGACAGAATAGATTGGGCTAGGCTCATAAGTGATAGCCTAAATGAGCAGTTGATGAATCTAGAGCATACAAAGAAATTTTACATGAGCTCCTATGTCATCTACATGCTAGCACGGAGGACAAGTTATGATGGACTATGATGCAAAGGACCAATTGGAAGCGAAAGCCAACACCTCAAAGTCCACAAATGTTACCCGCAGTTGCATTTTTATTCAAAGGATGATTACATGAGGGTTAATGATATATTTGCCATGCGCATAGTAAAAACACTACAAAAGAGGCCACATGTAAGAATGTTAATAGGTGCAATGAAGTTGGTTGAAGAATATGGTGCCTGGTTCATTCAGTTTCCTACCTTTTCATACATCCAAGTTCAAGGATTCTTCACGGAGCCATACAAACTTCCCAGGTATCCAATAGATAAGATGGTCTTGTTAGAGCTTACTCGACAACTTAATGCCTATGACAAGATTCAGAAAGGGAAGAAGAAGTTGGGATTGTAGTTTCCAATTTCCATAGGAGAAGGAAAATTTGAGGTATGCCCATGTCTAAAAGCTGCAGAGAAATCATCAGATGAGCTCCACTTCTTTCGCCTCCCGCTTTATCCAAAGAGGAATGATTTTGATCCTTTCAACAAGATCTCATCAGTAGGAGGGTCAAAGTACCAACACAAGGTTCACCTTGAAGACTTTTGGGAAAATGCAGTAGATGAGAATGAGATTAGAAAAAGATTGCATTCAAGACTACCATTGAACATTATTAGAACATGCAACATATTCAAGGTTCTTGATCAAATGGAGGAGGACCCAAATGTGATGCGAAAAGGATTCAATCCAGAAATGACAGCTCAACCATTTGATTGGAAGAAGAAAGAAATTATAGATCTTGAAGCCCTTTCAAAACCAGTCTTAGATTTTACAAAGTGGTGGATCGAGCGTAAGCTTGAAAAACTAGTTGCACCAGCTAATGGATTCACATATAGGTTTCTTGGCCACAGACCACTTAGGGATGAAAGATCAAGACAAATATTTGAAGGGACTATTGAAGAAAGGGGAACTCCATCTGAAGATGTAGGAACCAAGAAAGGGAAGGAGGTACCTCGAGAAAAGCATCCTAGGATTGAGGAAGTCATCCAAGAATCTCAAAATAAGAAGCAAAAACACAGAGATGCTCCCTCTTCTCCAAGTCGAACTCCAAGAGTCCAAGAGATAGAAACCTTTGAAAGGCAGGATGTGGGGACAAGTATAAGGAGATTTGAGCAAGAAGAGGATTTGGATAGGCCAATTCATGATAGGTTGAGTATAAATGCTTATGAAAAATCCATGCAAGAAAGAGGGAGAGATCAAGATATTGCTACAGAAGAAAGTCTTGCCATGATCTTAGAGCGAGAAATGATTAATGATGGAGATGGTCCACTAGAGGAAGAAACTCCAGGGGTAGCAATACATCTTCCAAGTGCTGAAGCTATAGTTCCTGAGGTTACAATGGATAGTCTAGGAGGTGAAGAAGAGATTGACATTCAAGTAGTGTACCCATTCCAGAATGGTTGAGACAACGAATTCAATTGCATCAACAAAAGGAGGTTGATCCAGCAATTGAATTACAGGAAATTTTGGACCGATCAAACCGATCAGAAGAACAAGGGAAAGCAAAAAGATATACTAAATTCATCAGAGGAGAATCAGGATCCAAAATCTTGCAAATTGTGACTCCCATAGTTGACAAAGGGAAAAATCAGATTACTCCAGATGAATATCATGTTACAGAAGTAAATCTTGGTCGGGCCTCCCGAGAGCAAATCTTAGAAGAATTTGATGACTCCACACAAGCTTTGAAGGATAGGCTAAAGAAAGTAGAAGAAGGGTATGAACAGCAAAAAAGAGAAATTCGGGCCTTATGTCAGTACATAAATAACTTGCCTCATCCAATAAGAGAGGAAGGTCCATCATTTGTCCCTCCAACAGGTGTTTTCAGTGAAGTGGTAAGTGATATTGATAGAATCAAGCGGATTGCTCAGGGTGCAAAGATTTGGATCGAAGGAATTCAGGAGGTAGCCTTCAAACATGCAGAAGAATTAGTGCAAGTGCACAATAGGGCATTGGCTGTAGTCTCTAGGATTCAATGCATGGAGGAATCATGGGTGGATGAGCATATTTACCAAGAAGAGGTGATTACCGACATTCAAAGTCTGATGGATACCCCAAAGCAAGAATTGATTGATGGTCGAGTTATTAGCAAGGGGGATTTCTATGATTTTATTTGATGGTACAGTGCAGTGATCATGGCTAAGGAAATGTTTGAGAACTTTACCAGGGAATCTAGTCGATGGAAAAAGATTGTTGATAACATCAAGCAAGGAATATCAAATGCAGTTGCATCCTTGTTATCACAAAGATTAGGGGAAGAGGAAATGACAACTGATAATCTAAAAGTCAAGCTAGAGGAATTCTTTCAGCTAAATGTATATGGAAGAGATGATTTTGAGAACTTCTCCATCTTCTCAAATACAATGCACACTACTAAGGACTTACTACCAGATTGGGATGAAAGCTTGGGAAAAGCAGAAAGAGCAATTGCAGTTCTAGAATTCAAGTAAGAATCTGCACCAAGCATCAGTATAGACAAGTTGGAAATAGTATTAGATCGATTTCAATCTTTCAGGCAAAGAAATCAAGGATAGATGCATTAAATGCAGAGTGGGTGTGCATAGGGATCATTTATTACACCCCACTCTTTCTTAAATTAGCATGCATGATGGGCATTTATTACCCACTACAGTAGTGGATTCCTTATGGCATTAATGTAGATTCTTTTCCATTGCCCTAACCCTAATTAGGGCTGATGTGGCATGATCTCGGCCATCGGTTATTGTGATCATCCGGGCCACCCGTTGTAATCGAGGACCTATATAAAGGCCTCATTTTCTCATTTGTAAGGGGAGATTTTTAGGAGATTGTGGCTATGAGTTTCTGAGATAATAAAGTTTTCATTGGAGTTTGGTGAATACTTGACATGTCTTAGTGCTTGCTTGTTCTCCTAAATTTCTACAAGTAGATTAAGTTTAGCATAGTCAATGTTTGGTGATTACAATGGAGAATATGATGGTGTATTGATGAATTCCTTTGGTTCATGCTTTTGACATTTTAGTGATTCTAATTCGTTGTGTAAAGTTATCTTGAACCCCTTTCATGCATATGCTCAACTTCTATCATTTGTATACATTGTTCTTTATGATGGTGTATGAGGTGATATGAAAATCTTTGGCATAACCCTTGAAGATTGCACTGGTTCATGCTTAGTTGTAGTATAACTTGGCGAAGCTGAATTCAGTAAATTGAAGAATTTGTCCACTAGAATACTATTTGTTGTTATCACTACCCTTAGGATTAGAATAGAATTCCTGAACCCCATCCTATTTAATTTCTACATATTCTGTGAAAAATCCAAAAAAAACGCTTCATTGCAAAACCTTAAGATAGCTCCCACATCCAGTATGGCTTGAAATGAATATGAATAAACACGTAAGGCCCCTTGTGATCATCAGCAAATCACATCAACCACCGATCTTATCCACAGTCAAGACCTGGCATGAAAGGAACCTTGGAGTCATTGTATGATCTTCTAGAAATCTTAGCATACACAAGACTTTATTCAAGAGAGGATAAGATATTTCGGTATTTTGTTCTACTATTTGGTGAGTCATAAAACAAACATCAACAAGTTCTTGATGGATATTCAAAACCTGGTATTAGCGTCCATAGCACTTTTCTATTTTAGCTATGTAATAGCACTCGATCTATGGGGAAGCTTTAAGAAGACAACGTACTGGATCCCGGGAAAGTATTTGGTTCTGTGCACGCTAAAAATTGAGGCTCTGTCATACTTGGACGTGGCATCTGTGAGCCTTTCGGACAACCCAAACAATTATGTATTATTAGAACAAAAGCCTCATTTTATTGATTGAAAAATGATTTTAGTTTGATCAATCTTGTTCAGAAGACAATTTATAGGTGGACATTTCTTCCACCTCAGTCACCACACAAAATCATCATTCTATTGATCTTTCAAATATATGGAAAGTGATATTGATTGGGTTTAATCAGTTTTGCTCGTTGAAGACTGGCTTGTTTTATATTGAGAAAAAAGATAACAATGATATAGGCACGAATAAGGAGTCTTTAAGAGTGCAAGCACATTCAAATTATATATAATATCACAGCGAACAATGACTGATCCATCAACTGTTTGTCACGGCATTTAGTATAAGAATATGATTGATAAGTTTGGGGCATGTCAATGGTGCTTGGCAATCATCTCCTCATTGACAACGAGGACTCATAATATGCGTGTTCATGGGGTATCTGCTGCCGGGAATGGCCGCGTCTGGGTCTAGAGACTAGTGGGGAGATATTCTTGCCTTGGCCATCAGTTCGTTGGGCAATATCACCTCTGAACTCTACTTTCTATATGCACAACAAATTTGGTGTTAGATGTGATAATATTTTATTCAGTTTTGATATTTATTTTCCTGAGGATCTAAATGCATGGTGGACTATTGCATGAATCTTATTATAGCACTAAGCTCCCCAAAATGGGATTACACTAAGAAGACTTATATCTTTATTGTGTGTTCATTGAGGATTTTTTTTTTAATTTATCATAAAGGACATAATTTTCCCACTTTATCCTGCCAAACTCAAAACTAATTACTAAATTTATAAGTGTTGTGATCTTAGATTAAAACAGTAAAAATATTTCATTGAACATTTCTTAATTAAGAGGGAATGTAACACATTTTATATATACACCGGCTTTACATTCTATTTGGTTTCCAATATATTTTTCAAATGCTAAACTACCAAATAGGATTTAAAAGAACATTTTTATTTGCTACTAATAATCCACACACAATTCCGTACAACATTTGGCCACAGTTATAATTCTTTTTTCATTAAAGCTTAAATCTGCAAAAAATTAAAACATATAATAATGCAAACCGTGTTTCTCACCTTCTCCAACTACGCCCATTCCTATATTTGCATTTGTTAAATTTACACACCTCACTTGATACTTTATTAATTAATACCATTTGATTGTTGATTGGATTGCTTTCAACTTTTGTGTATTTCTCGAAAATAAATAAATTAATGTCTTCTATACCTTCATTGTTACAATTTAATGACAGATTTATGATTTCCTACAACTCATATTTCCTTGCTGATATTGAAATGAGTCTTTTGACTATTGCTTGTGTTATGTGTCTCTTTATCGAGATAATAGGCAATGCTAAACTTGAATATGACGGGTCCATACAAATATGTTTGTGTGCCACATAAACTTTATACTTTGGTTTGTTCAAATATATGCAATAAAAATAAATGTTTATCATGTTATTCATTACCAACTATATAAACTTAACATAATTTTCTTCAGCGTCCTTAACATAATTTTCTTCAGCGTCCTTATTGCAACCTTAGGTGCAATTGCTAGTTCTTAATATGTTACAATTCAATTCATAATGTGGTCGATTCCATTACGTGTATGTCCCGTGCAAAATGCAGATTTTTCTAAGCCGTCTGTCTATGGAAGACGCGCAATTAATGTAGGAGATTTCGACACCGTGAGTGACCCGTCCAAGTCGTGGATGACCCATTTGAAACGACGACTTTTTTAACTTAACGCACGACATGACTTTAGGTGAATTTATATGATAAACATGAGTTCATTTACTTTCATCGATTGAAGAACAGAGATGAAGAGCTTTGTGAAGGTCCTCGCTCTCATTTTGGCAACAATGCTGATGAATGAAATAGCTTATTCACAAGTAGCACGTAAAATGATAGAAATGGCCCAAACAGGAGGAGGTCGCCATAAGAGTGGAGGGCGTCCTGTGATAGTTGACGTACCAAGTGATTCTCCTGGCGCAGCTCCGCATTACTCTCCCGATGCATATCCTTTCATTACTCTTGTGGATGGGCGTACCTGACAATATTGGGCTCTACTAGTATAATATTAGAGCTTATGACACTTCACGCTTTATACAATAAATCTGTTGTTTTTATGTCCTAATAGTTCATCGTGCATGCCCGTCTGTATACAACTGCTAATGTGTCTCGTTTATACCATGTCATAATGTTCCCATCTATGCCATTAGTTTCTACTAAATAAAGAAATAATCATTTTGAGCACACAATGTTTGAATCGTCAATAAGCTATGTAGTATGAAGATGTTACTATATAATTCTAACATTTCTTACTTAAGAGAGACATGCAATAAAAACATTCTTTCATAGCAGATAGAAGATAGAGGATAGAAGAAATGATTTGGCTCTAAATCTTGAAAATTTATACATGTAAAACAAGCTATGTTACTAAATGAGCTATGTAGTATGAAGATGTTACTATATAATTCTAACATTTCTTACTTAAGAGAGACATGCAATAAAAACATTCCTTTTAGCAGATAGAAGATAGAGGATAGAAGAAATGATTTGGCTCTAAATCTTGAAAATTTATACATGTAAAACAAGTCCTACATAGTGGCTAGTATTTGTCTAATAGTTAATTAAAGGTATAAATTATAAAAGTGTAATAGTATATTATAATTACAATGAATAATATAATTATAGTTTGTAGTTTTAATTTATTATTAGACAATTGCTCATCATTATTGACACTCGTTATAATGGACAAATATACTCTTTCTAATTTTAGTGTGTAGATTATTGGTACTTTGATTCACAAATGTAATCTAGGCAAAATCATAGAATCAATGTGTATATGTAAGTTTGTAACATAGAGTTGATTACATAACTATGATTAGTAGAGTTGAAAGTCACACTTCTAAAATATATATATATATAATAAAAAAATTAAATTAAATGTAGCTATTTTGATAAAAATAACTTTGAAATTGTTACATTTATTACAACTCTTATGAATTATATAATCATAATCTAAGATATGCACACATGTAATTTAAATTTTCTAATATAAATTTTTTATTTAAAAATATAAAATTTATTTTAATGCAATAATTAATAAAAATATCTCCTAAAAAATGGTTTCAGGGATAGTGCTTCCATCAAATCCACTTGTAAGATATCAAACCAATTAACCAAGCATGAGTAGGAAACTTTTTTTTAATTTTTTATAATTTAAAAATTATTCATATATACATAATAAAAAAATAAACAACATCAAGAAATAAAAACTCATAATTGTTATTGGTTAAAACAAAATAATTTAGTCACCATTTAACTTGAAACTATTGCAATAGTATTTCTAGCCTATGGAAAAAACTAATAAAAAAATATGTAATATATAATGAGAAATTGTTATTTTAATCAAGGATGAAGCTCTACATAGAAACCTAAAATATAAAGAAATGATGACACATCTTTTAATTCTAGCTAGCTGATGAAGAATAACCTAATTAAAATAAAGTACGATAGTATGAATAAGACCTAACAAGAAACTAGTTAAGTAATATACCATTCTTTTTATTAAGATGGTAGGGAGATGGCATTGAATTCAAATAACAACACTCACATTACAATAAAAATCAAAGAATTGGACTTCATGCCATTACAACCCAAATCAAAGAATTGGACTTCATGCCATACAACTCAAATCCATCAAAAACCATTATAGAACCAAATAAAATAAAATTAAATGCTCAACTCTACCAACTCTAATACAACAATCATACAATATCTTTTTATACTACTAGTAGCATAACAATACTTTTTTTTAGAGACTAAATAGGACATCCATTGACATAAATCTTGCTGCTTTGCAACTTTCTCACCTACTCAAGTTTTTAAATGTTGTAACAATGACACATGAGGTGAGCTCCTTCCACTTGGAGACTAGGTCTATAGATTTGTTCTCAATATGAATTCTTAGTCTACCCAAGTAGAATGTTTGGTGTTAAGTGGAATTGACATTCTGTAACCAATCTTCTCCATGCAAGGTGCCTCTAGAGATTATTTTGGTCCTAGATTTAGGTAAAATTTGGAACGCGGCCATGTCAAGATATCTAGAGGTTACACCTATGGATCTTTCAATGGTGGTTTTTGGGGGCAAGGGCCATAAGATCTTTCTCTTAGACTCCCTTTCTAAGAAGTATCTCATCTTTCTTCAGTATATGCTTGGTGAGATGGTTTCTTTCATTCCATCTAATAATAGAGATGGCCAAAAAGTGGTGTTTCCATTCGAAACTTATGGTCGATGTCATGGTGTTGGCATTACTAGGAGAGTTGTTCCTCTTTCAATTCACATCAAAGAGAGAGATGTTAACCTAGTCTTGTTGGGAACTTGTACCTATGGAAAATATGGCCTAGTGTTGGTTAGATGGAAAATTGGATTTGATCCCACCAATGACCTTCAATGCTTGACACGTATTTGGGTTCATCTTTTAGGGCTTCCACTTGAATTATAGGATGAAATATTCCTTTATGAGATTGGAAACTTGTTTAGGCACTTCATCATTTTTGATGAGGTGACTAGAGCCAAGTCTTAGGTTGGTCTTGGCAAGGATCTCAATCAATTTTTCCATAAACAAATCTTTGAGTGAGGAAAGAAGTCTTGGGAATTGGTTTACGAGAATGGAACCCCCTTCTACCAAAGGTGCTCAAGTTTAGGTCACCTTGATCCTAATTATAAATTTCTACCCCACAAAAAATGAGAAAGTGTATTTCCTAGGTATTTTTGTTGTTGGGGAAATGAGGTGGGGACTACTTCCATTTCCTTCCTAGTTGTAGAACTACAAAAGTTAAAGATTAACCCTATAGGCACTAATGATGAGGGAAAAAATGGTATTACATTTGATGGCTCCTGGTGGTGGAGTTGCAAAATATTAGGGTTAATCCTATGGGTACTGAGCATTACCCCCAAAAAATAATTTGTATTTAAAAAACCAGTCCTCTACAATAAGGTTGACATACTTCTCCTTTAGGAAGTTAATATGAAGTTTGATAATTTTTCCCATACTGTGAATGATCTCTAGCCCAAAGTTGGGTTTCATTATGTGGAGGATAGTGGGGTTTTGAGAGGTATTTCTACAATGTAGAATCTAAGTAAGTTTTCTGATAAGATTATCTCTTTGTCACATAACATTTTGGCTATCGTATTTCAATATTAGGATCTCTCTTAGGTACTCCTTAATTTTTATGCTCTGAATTCTCAGAGTGGGAAAGCACTTATCTGGGAGCACAACTTAAATGTGTTGTCTACTATTGGTAATTTCAAGGCTCTTTGCATGGGATATTTCAATACCCCCTCTTTCTATCTCAAAAGGATGTTGGATTGGTTGACTTTAATAATTTTATGCTTGATCTTGCTAGATTAATTAGCCAGAATGATTTATTTTATCTAGAGCATTTGGGTTCTAGGTTCACTTAGGTTTAATAATAGGAAGGGATTGGACCTTACCCAAGTCATACTGGATAGATTATGATATTATGTAGGGTAAGACATCTCCTCATCCTCTACTCTACATGCTCTTTCTCATATAACATTAGATCTCTCCCCTATTCTCCTAGATTGGAAGGAGAATAGATAGAAAGGTTTACAACTATCTAATTATGAGATAATGTGGAAATATCACCTAAAATTTCTTGATAAAGTTTGAGTGGTAGGGTACTAAGGTGGAAGGGACAACTATGTTTCTAAGATGACAAAGAAAATGAAAAATATCAAATGGAAGGTTACTGGATGGAGTAAATCCTCCTTTGGAAACATCTTTAACAAAAGGAGATCATTGAAGAAAATTTAAATGACTGTAGGAGACTATAGATATTGGTGGAGAGAGAAATTATGATCATTTCGAGGAGGAGAACTAGAGAAATAAGTAGAGGGAGAACATAAATAGGGAGGAAATATTTTGGAAGTAGCGCTCCGAAGTCAAATGGCTCTCGGAGGGAGATACAAATGTATCCTTCTTATCACGATCCTCCTATATTGTCTAATAATGTTATTTTTTCTAAATTGGAGGATCTTGGAGGGTGTGTTGCCCATTTCTTCATTGATTTACAAGCTAATCAGAATGTTAACATTGATAGGGATGTTAGATACAAGCTTATTAGCAACCTTCCTATTGTGTTGTGCAATAATGATAATAAGAAAATTCTTTTCCCTATCACTAAGGAGGAAATCAAGACATTTTCTCTATGAAGGCTTACAAAGAATAAAACCCCAATAGATTTTTATATGTTTTCTTCTAATTCTTCTTGGATCTTATCAAAGGAGACCTCACCAAATATGTGAAGGAATTGGTAAGAACTGGTAAACTTTTGAAATGCACAAACAATATGTTTATTGTACTAGTACCTAAAATCTAGTAGCCTCAATTGTTGTCTACCTTCACACCCATCATCTTGTGCAATATAGTCTTTAAGGTTTTCTTCAAGATTCTCACTCACTATATCAAACCTTTACTAGATAATTTTATAAGTCTCTCATAGAAAGGATTCATTCAAGACAGGCAAATTCTTAATGCTATTATCTCAACCCGTGAGGTAATCCATTCTATGGAAAGAAGAAAACGACCTATGATGGATCTCACATTGGATATATCTAAAGCCTATGTCTAGGTTAACTAGGATTTCCTCTTTAGTGTTATGTCTAAAATTGGTTTCAATAGATGGGTTATCCAATTGATGACCATGTTGATCCATTATTTTATGATTAATTATGGTACTCCTTTCGGCTCCTCCAACTTTGGTTATGGTCTCTGATAGGGGGGCCCTCTTTCTCTTTATCTTTTTATTATGGCAACAAAGGTTCTTTGTAGACACTTTACTTCAAATTTAAAGAATGGCTTAATAAGTCTACTGCATCCTTCCTACTGGAGGTCATTTTTATAATATTTGGATGACACTTTCCTGTTTGGGATCTCTTTCATTGTAGCCAGTGGTGGAAAGTTCTCCTTGACTAGTATGCCTATGTCTCTGGTTAACATATTAATTTTTAGAAAGTAAAGTTTACTTATTCAATACTAAGTCCTACCTACAAAATTGTATCACCTCGATTCTAGGATTCTATGTGACCTCTCACCTAGACACTTACTTAGGACTCCCTCTCATGGTGTAGGAGGTTAATAAATAAATTTGAAATTTCATCATTGAGAGGCTTCAAAAGAAATTGGTTGTAAGAAAGGGAAGATACTTGGTAGCATGGGAAAATGCCAACTTCTAACAAGTTCTCTACAAGGCATCTCAGTCTACATCCTTTCTATTTTCAAAATTTCATACTCCATGGCTTTTTTCCTAGAGAAGAAACTAGATAAAACTTCTTTTGGACCATTTTGGAAGAGATTAGGATTAACCTAGCTAGTTGTGATACAATGTGTAAACTAAAAAATTAGGGAGGTTTGGTTATCATAAAATTTGGGTGTCTCAACAAAGCCCTGATAACTAAAATTGGATGGAGGCTCACTAAGAATTTGGGAGGTTGAAAATGCATTATGAGAGCTAAGTATTTCAAAGACTATTTTTACCTCCTAATTGTTTGACAATGACCACCCTTATGGCTCCAAGATGTGAATAGTATACCTCCCTCCAAAGAGGTCTATAGAGGTTTCTTATTAAGGGGGGTAAAATCAAATGGTGGGAGGACAATTTGTGGTAAAAATACAATAGGAAAAGTAAAATCTAAGGGTGGGGGGGGGGGGGGGAGGGGAGGGGGCTGAATCAACACTTAAAGATTTTAACCATAAAATCATTCACCTCACATCCATCTCACAATTTGTATGTAAACTAAAATACTAAATCAACCATATACATCCATAGCATGAAAGTAAAACATTCAACACATGTATGACACAAGACATTTGGTTACCCAAAAACCCTTCAAGGAGTAGGTAAAATTGGGGTGAGGATGAAACCCACAAATCTCCACTACTACAGTGATAAAGTGTACCCAATGAAGGTTACAATGTTTTCATCATGAGACATGATCTACCCTCTGAAAGGTCTACCCTGTTAAAGGCTCACAAATACTGTTAGGTCTTACACTATTAAAGGAATTCAAAACCCTATAAGAAGTGTACCTGATTAAAGGAATTTGACTTACAATAAGTAAGCACCTTGTTAAAGAATTTACAATAGCCTATTAAGACTACTCTGTCAAGAGATTTAACTAATTCACCTATTACAATGTCTCAACAATGATCCTTCACTTAGCACTCTATTGCTTGATGACAGATCACCCCTTTCTTGATGTCTACTTGATCCTTTCTAATCTGATCTATATATGCTATCTTCTAATTCCTTTCCTCTATTCTCCTCTAACTAATTCTATAATGTATTTCAATTCACAACTCATTAGCCACCAAGAAAACTCTATTTGCGCATGCAAACTTTCTCTATTTTCTCCTTCCACACACATAACAAGTTTAGAGTTTTTCCTCCTTAAGAAGACCTAGGTGACTTAGGGTTAGGTATTAATCAAGGATTTTGATTCACCAATATTGTCTCTTAATCCTTCCCTTTTCTTGATTGGATGCATTTATTGCATAGGGATTCATAATAAAGATTCATTCTTATAATCAAAGATCACAAAATAATCATTATTTTGGCTCCAAAATGGTTTACATAGAAGTTGTGCCATTACAAACAACTATTTCAAAACTGTATATCTCAACATCTAAAGTCCCTGATGCTCAGCATCAAGTACAATTTCAATTCTATAACTTGTCCTCTGAATGACTTAGCATCCATTTATCACTTAGCCTCTGAATAACTTAGCACATATTGTTGCTCAACACTTGAATGACTCAGCACTTACTAGTTACTCAGCACATACTATTGCTCGACACTTGAGTGACTCAATATGCACTATCTAACATGTTATTCTATGCATGCATTACTTTTTTGACATGAACTAAGTACATAACTTATAAATGACTAAAGTGCATAGAAACTCATTTGTCAAAATCGAACACTTGGTCATGCATGAATGATCTTCACTTATGAGCATAACTTAGATATCCAATATCTCTATTTGACTTATATACAAAATTTCATAATTTTGTAAAACATGTCTTATCCATCATACCTCAAAATTCAATAACTCCCCATAAGTTAATTGTGTTGTTATGTATCTGAACCAAAATTATTCCTTTTGCTAAGTAGATGTGCATAAGTTGAACTATATTCTATGTCTTTGTCATTGGCTTCCTCAAAAATATTATCTTCTCCACTATCTCTTATTTATACCCAAATTTTATTTCTCCCCCTTTATTATTTCTCCCCCCTTTTGACACTTATGTCAAAGGGTTATACACTAATAGTATATTTATCCAAAAAATATATATGTATCTCAAGTATAATTTTCAAAGTAGCATCCCAATTATCACAAGCTACCTCCAATAATTTGATTTGGATGGCCAGCTCGGAAACAAGGTGTACTAAGCCTTCATGAGTACAAAGATGTGAATCCTTCTTCATGAGTGTTTTAGCAAAGGCTAGTTCCTTGTGCAATAGCTCCATATGTCGAGTCAACATAGACTAGATGCTAATCAGTTTATCCTTAATGTTTGCTTCATCTGCATGTAGCACTACTAACTAACTCTGGGAGTTTGGGAGATCCTTGAAATGTTTCTCACTTTGGGCTAGAGAGCATGGTAGAGCTATGCTAGTCAACTACATATGACTCTTCAAATCTATTATGCGGCTCTTGATTTCCTATGTGAAGAGTGTTGGATTGCACAATTTGGTGTACAAAGATAAAATGTTCTCTAGTACTTTCTTCAAATGGTCAATTTTGGTTGCTAACTCAACCTATGAGAGCACAATAGCACTTGATATCTTCTCATTGACCTGATTTAGAAACTTTCTTTTAGACCATTCAAGTAACTTCACATTTGGTTCCAGGTCTATGTCATTTACCATCTCAACTAGGCTGGTTAACTGATATATGAATGGCTTGGTTTGTTCTAGTGCTAGTAGACTAAATGCATCAAGAAAAATTTCCTTGATATCTAACAAGGCTTGCTTCTGCCTATGCTCCTATTTGAGTAGTTCTTGGTTTTTCTTCTTTGCAAGAGTATCCTATAGTATGCTCATGTGTTCAATAGTGATGGTTAAAAAATCAAATTTAGGCAACACAATCACTTCATCCAAGTTCACATCACAAAATGATGTAACTTCATCTACCTTGGATGTTCTTGGACTCAGCCTTGATGATTGTAAAGGTATAGCTTCTATACTTGGCCTATGAAGAGCTTGACTAGGAGGTGTAGTAGTTCTTGGTAAATTCACTAGTGTTTGTAGTGCTAGTTTCTCGTTAGGTATTGTAGTCAAATCTATCTCTTCAGTCTTATCCTTTTGTTTCTCTAGATTCTTAGTTGTACCTTGATCTTGTGTTGTAGGTGTAGGAGTATCTACCTAACATGTTGGAACTTGTGTTGTTTCCTATGCATCTGTAGAAACTTTTGGTATTGACATAGTGTGTACAAATTTGTAGATATGGGTCATGGATGGCTCTTCCCTTTGATACACTACAAGAGGTAATGTAGGTTGTATCAAGGTTGATTGAGGAGGGGTTGTAGATATTTCTTGAGTCTGAATTTCCTCCCCTATAGATGCCTTGTCTACCTTATCAATGTCATCAACACTCACCAGTCTAGGATGTTCACAAATTGTTTCCTAGGTAGTGGATTCTACCAGTATCTTCTTCAAATCTTCCTCTATAATGGGATTGATGTTCTGAGTGATAGTATCAAAAACATCCTTACTCTTTATAGTGTTAGTATCTGTATTCAACTCTTGTTGAGTACTGACACTTGGTGCTAGTATATCTAGTACTCTTTGTTATGTCTGTTGCTCATCCTTAGTTATAGCCTATGTATCTTCATGTGTGTCAGTGCCTTCCTCATGTGCAACTATCTCAGTGTCAACTATAGTAACCTTAGTTACTTTTTTTTGTTCATCTTTGTCCTCACCTACCTCAATAGGTGTCTACTCTATTGCCTTGGGTGTTATCAAACCATATAATGATTTCCAAATTTGAGTGGTCTTCTATACAAAATGCTCAACGTTATTCTATAGTATGTTGAATGCTCTATATTTGGGTGCAAATTTCCCTGCATATTTATTTATTTCCTTTGTCATTGTTGTCCTATCCAACTTTGGCATCACTTATGTAAGTGTACTCTATCTGATTTATCTTTCTATATTGAGACTATATTGACATTTTTACTTAACTCTATCATATAGATCTTTTGGTAATGAGTTGGCAATCTCAATTGGAGTTTGTTTGAATGTTGCCATCATGACATATATCAACTCCTCTACTTGGTTCATCTCAATTTTTCCTAGTTTATCAAACTCAATATGTGTGAGACCATATAAATTAGTAGTATTCCTTATGTTTTCACATACATTGTCTAAATTTAAGGAGGAACTATGACTTACCACTTTGAATTGGTTGTTGTCATTAGATTCAGTCCTATCTTCATCAGATTCAGTTGAAGCAATATACTTTCTCCTCAATCTCTTCTTAAACTCTTATTCTTTTCTAGTTGATATAGACCTCTCCTCTTTTGGCTTTACTACTTCTTGGACCTTCTTAGCAGTAGCTCTTGTGCTGGTTTGAGTTGCTTGAACTCAAGGCTTAGGTTTTACAACTTTCCTTGGTTTGCTAATTGCTAGGGCTTTAGCTTTGCCCTTCTTTTTCTTAGGTTTTTCACTAGATTCTTCTCCCTCAGCACCTTCTTCAATTTCTACGTCTTCTGCTTGGTCTTCACCTTGACCTTAAGTAATGGTCAATGGTGCTTGAGCAGTAACATATTCTTCTTCTTCTTCTTCATCTTCTTCTCCTTCATTTTCCTTTGCTCCTTCACCAAATTTATCTTTAAGCTTCTTGACAATTTTGTTCTTCTTTCTTATGACTAAGGCAATCTTTAAATCCATTGTTATCTTTGATTTAGCCACATCATAATTCTCAAAGGTAGTAGCCTTACAATCCACATCTTCTACAAGTAATGTTGTAATTGTTGTAGAGACCTCATCCACATTGATCTCATAGCCTATTGGCCTTAGCCACCTTACCCTTGGAACTATAGCTTGAACATATGCAAAATCAATGTCAACTAGAAAGAAAACATCATTGAAATGTTTCTTAACTAGTGAAATTGGTATCCTTAGTCCTTTCTTCATAGATTGCTTGAAATCTTCAAAGTAGCAAGTCATTAGAGACTCAAAATTGTCTCCAAGTTGCTCAATAACTTCACCTATTTGCACTGCAATAGATCTATTTGTTTTCCATGCAACTTTACCAAAAGTAGGGAATGTATTATGTACATTAAAGAACATACATACAAGAATCAAACCAAATTTACATTGTGCAATCTCGGTCTTCCTTATTGCTCCCAATTTTTTTGTCAATTGTTACAACTACAACTCGATAAGGTCATAAGTATGATCCTTCTTAACTATCTTGTAGCCCATGTTAATAGTAATACATGGTACATTGTTGAGCCTACTCAATTGATAAAATTTGTGTGCTATAATCCTCACTACAAAATCAATTAGAGGATTTGAGATAATGTCAATTATCATTCCTCATTTATTCCACATAGCCACTATATTCTTCTCAATAACTTCCTTGGCTTCACTCCTCATGGTTTTAGGTCAGTCTAGGGTTGGATACCCTATCATTCTATGTAAAATCTTATTTGTGATCTTCATCAGTCCATTATTCAACCATATAGAATTATCATGTATTCTGGTTAGAACTAACTTTATCCATTCAGTTTTGACAATGTTGGGGAAATCTAGGGCATAGGATAACCCTTTTGTCTCTACAATTTTGAATTCATTTCACCTATCCTACCCACCTTCCATGTACATAGCAACATCTCACATCTTGAATCATTAAAACTTGAGGTGGTTTCATGAATAACACACCAGATGGATCTTTCTTGTAAGCAATATCAAGAATGGCTCTAAAGTTTGGTTGTTTGATCTCATTTCTTATCAATGGTACATTCAAAATTTCCTTCCCCTCTTTAACATTAGCTTCTGAAGAACTAGATGTCATTACGAAAACCTATGGTTTGCAAAAATTCAAACTACATAGCTTGAAACATGATAAACACCATTGTAAATCTGCTAAGATGATGTTGAACGACTATTGAATCCTATTTACAAATAGTTAGAATGATCTCTTAGATTCATCTTAAGTTCTTCAAGCTCTCCTCCAAATTTGAATGATGCCAAATGAGTGAAAATTGATCATACAGACCTTAAAACCTTATATTTAATGCTTCATGCTTACACAATTGTAAGCTCAGCTTCAATAGAGATTTCAACTCACTTGACTTCTATGGAGTTTCCTTTATACTTGACTACTACTATGAGCTTAGCCAACACTATCACTAATTATAGCTGAACACCAACTAACATTTCACTTGGTAGCCAAAGCAAAGTTCTTCATGCTAGGCAATAACATGAAAACTATCATAACTTAAAGATTTCTTCTAGGTGATAATCAACAATTTGCATCTTACTTCATGCATATATAATATTTTTAGAACTAAATCCTTGAAACTAATGTATAGTATGCTTTTTAAAATATTATTCCCAACATACCTCTAGATTGCTTAATTGGAAGTGGTGTGATCACTTGACCCATCGGTTGAAGTGACCTCGTCTAAGCTTGATGTGTTGCAATCTTCCTTTCTCTTCCATGTCTTGTTCATCTCATCTCTAACATTCTTAACATTTTCCTTTCCTTTGCCTTTGTTGAACTCACTCCTCGGTGCCTTTAACTTTGTTGGATAGTTCCTACATATATGACTAGTCTTCAAATAGCTAAAACATTTAGTTTGACTCAACCATCTTTTGTAGTCACTTCTAAAATGTGTTCTTATACAATTTTCAGAAACATGTCCATACTCTTGACAATAGTGACAACTATACCTAGTAATATAATCCCAATTATAAGAGTTTTCATTGTGCTTTACCTTTGTTTACTTGTTTGATGACCATTTAGGCTTGGATCTAGACTCATATGCTCTATGTCCATACTTCTGACAATTAGAGCAATACCCTTCAAATCTTTGTGTGCTTATGGTCTTGGTTTTGCATTCATGTGCCTGATGTCCATGTTTGTTACATTTGTGGCAGTGACCCATGAACTTCTGCTTAGAATTCTGATTTGTAGTCTTGCTCCTTCAAACATTAGCAATATGACCTATCTTACCACAATTATGACAATTATTGTTGGAGTTCTTACCATTGGCATTCCTTTGCTCACCACTTTTTGATGATTCTCCTTCTTTAATACTAGTGTAACCCAATCTACTAGTATCACTCTTGGATCTAGGAGATCTCATTAATTGCTCAAAGTAGTTAATAGCTTCATTAGGTCTGTTGAAGCTTTCAAAAAACTCTTTTTCTCTTTTCAGATCATTTCTCAGTTGTTCATTCTACAACTTCAGTGTTGTGATCTCAATGTCCTTTCCATTTAGTTTATAATTTTCAATCATGACTTGATTCATTGTCTCTATCTTCATGTTGGCAATTCATTGTACTTCTAATGTTTTATCCACCAATCCATTGACCAATTTCCTTTTCTCACCTTCAATCATGAATTTGTCTTCTATGGATTTCTTTCTCTATTCAATGACTTCACATAGCAATACTGATTGGATTTCTTGTTCTATCTTGAGATTTCTAACCTCTTCATTTAGGGTTCCATTATTTTCCAATAGATCAACAACTACTGCATCAAATTCACATGTGCTTCCATGTGCAAACAATTTAGTAGTGTCAATCTCTTGGTAATGTGTGTGTCATTCTCTTTAATAACTATTTCCTTCCTTCTTTTCAATGATTGCTTTAACTCATCTCTTGCCTCATTCAGCTAATGTACTTGGCAAGTTTTATTTCAATCTTTTGGTTCTTAATGGTCTATCCCAACTTGTAGACTTCCATTTCCAAGATCTTTCATCAAAGATACAAAGTTTTACTTCTAGAGAACTTCTCTCTGATACCAATTGTTGCAAATACAATAGGGAAAGTAAACTCTATTGGTGGGGGAGTGGGGGTCGGGTGGGGTGGTGAATCAACACTTAAACTTTTAACCATAAAATTATTCACCTCACATCCATCTCATAATTCAATAAGTAAACTGAAATTATACCAAATCAAGTATATACATCCATAGCATGAAAGTAAAACATTCAACACATGTATGACACAAGATATTTTTTTACCCAAAAACCCTCCAAGGAGAAGGTAAAATTGGGGTGGGGATGACACCCACAAATATCCACTACTACAATAATAAAGTGTATCCAATGAAGGTTACAATGTTTTCATCATGAGATATGATCAACCTTATGAAAGGTCTGCCCTGTTAAAGGTTTACAAAGATTGTTAGGTCTTCCCTATTAAAGGGTTTCAACACCTTGTAAGAACTATGCTTGATTAAAGGATTTTTACTTACAATGAAGTAAGCACCCTATTAAAGGATTTATAATAGTCGGTTAAGACTAATTTGTTAAGAGATTTAATTGATTCACCTATTAGAATGTCTTGGTAATGATCCTTCAGTTAACACTCTGTTGCTTGATGAAAAATCACCTCTTTCTTGATGTGTACTTGATCCTTCCTGAGCTGATCTATCTCTATTATCTTCTAATTCCTTTCCTTTGTTCTCCTCTAACTGATTCTGCAATGTATTTAAATTCACAACTCCTTAGTCCCCATGAAAGCTCTATTTGCACATGAAAATTTTCTCTAATTTTTCCTTCCACACACATAAAAAGTTTAGAGTTTTTCCTCCTTAAGAAGACTTAGGTGACTTAGGGTTAGGTATGAATCAATGATTATGATTCACCCATATTGCTACTTAATCCTTCCTTTTTTTCTAATTGGATGCATGTACTACATAGGGATTCATAATAAATATTCGCTCTTATCATCTAAGATCATAAAATAATCCTTAAGTTGGCTCCAAAATGGTTTACGTAGAAGTTTGTGCCATTAAAAACAACTATGTCAAAACTATATAACGTAACATCTGAAGTCCCTGATGCTCGACATCAACTAAAACTTCAATATTGTAACTCAACCTTTGAGTGACTTGGCATCCATTGATCACTTGACATCTAAATAACTTGGCACATATTGATTCTCAATACTTGAGTGACTCAACACTTACTAGTTACTTGACACTTGAATCACTTGACACATACTGTTGCTCAGTACTTGAGTGACTTGGCATGCATTACTTGTTTGGCATGGGCTATGTACATAACTTATAAATGACTAAAGTGTATAGATACTCATTTGTCAAAACCAATTTGAGATTAAAAATCTCCCTCTCTGACATGAGTGACAAAAACACTTGGTCATGCATGAATGATCTAGTAACTTTGTCCCCAATTCTTATAATATGGTGGAAGATCTTTCTCTCTTTTAGGGCCTTAAGTTCATGGTCTTACTAGGGAGACATGTGATTAAGGTGGAAGGGAACTCTAAACTTGTTATTAATACTTGAAATTAGTGGTTGATAGTGGGAT
Source organism: Cupressus sempervirens (assembly GCA_028749045.1). Taxonomy (NCBI): domain Eukaryota; kingdom Viridiplantae; phylum Streptophyta; class Pinopsida; order Cupressales; family Cupressaceae; genus Cupressus; species Cupressus sempervirens. Next base: position 206,443,205 of record CM053783.1, read on the forward strand.
GGGTTGTGGTGAATGTGCTAAAGGGCATGTGGACTCTACTATAAAAATGGAAGAAACATGAATAAAACACATGTAATAAGAGGGAAATAGGGTGGTAGATAAAATAGAAGGTTTGGAAATAAAACTTAGTGGGAAGAGGTATTAGTGATAGGTTACATCTCTTGTAGTAGATATTAAAAATATCATATAGAGTAAAGTGCCATGCAACCTGATGAGTGATGATTATGTTTAAAATGCATCCCAACTAGTGCAATAATGTCATTTTATAAGAGATATTTGTGGGAAAATGAGTGATGTGACATCTAAAGGTTATTGCATATATTGGATTTATTTAAAGAATTATTCCTAAAAAGTTTCTATTAAGATTTGGGTTGTTGTCATCAACTATGATGGACGATGCTGAAATAATTATGACTTGAAAATATCTTTCCTTAATTTTGATAGTGATTTCAAAAATCATAATATTTATGGTTGGGCTATTCTGAATAACCCATTTCACAAGTCTTTGTATCACTAGGATGTGATATCTAATCACATTAGCTAGAATAATTATTGAGGCAAGCAACTTTTCTACAAAAAGATTTATTCTATTTCCTTTATATTGGCGAGTTGTATTTTTTTACACAAATTCTTTACAAATGAAAATTTTCTCTTTCTTTATTTTCAACAAGACTTTTAGGTTGGAAGAAATCTAAGAGACAATTTTATTGGTGGATATTTGTGGAGATAAGGATCACATAGAAACCCATCATATTGAAGATAAGTGGCACAAGAATGCTTTTGTTTGGATGGAAAATTCTAAGGGAGGGCTTCTACCTTTAATGAATATTATATAAGGGTTTGATATGATGGTGTCAATGCACATGGTGAACACTTATAGTGATTGAACTATCATAATTAATTGTATCTCTTTTGAAATTAATGAAGAGGTCATCACACAGAATATCTCTTTTGAAATTAATGAAGAGGCCATCACACAAATTATATGTTGTAAAAGTATTATACAATTCAATGATATTTATTAACTCATATTCCTTCATCAATTAGAGAAGAAATCATTACTTCTAAACTAGGACTCTCTTTTTTTAATTTAAAAATAATATGATCAAAATTTTATGGAATACTTCTTAGTAAGATATTTTTAACACCGTCATCATCATTAATTTTGGCTTTTATGACTATGAGTTGACTGATGAGAGAGTGAAGCGTACTTAGATATTGAACAAAATTATCTTTCTCATTCATCATCAAATTGGATAATTTCTAACTATGGATATTTTGGCACTAGAAGCTTGTGATCCAAAAGGAAATATTGGTTCCATCCCATATTTCTTTTTATGTGTTTGATAAATCAATGTAATGTTATGCATTGGAAAATAAAAACCAATCAACATCTACCACTATAATCTTTAGTCATCCACTTCATTTCTTCTTCTACATCTTGGGGTTTTCTAATGATTCCACTAATAATTTTCCATAGATATTTTCAATCAAAATCAATTGTATTTTAATTTTTTCATGTAAAATTCAAACCCTTCAAATTTGACAATTGTATTTATTTAATCCATTATCCCTATGACTAAAAAAGGAAATAATAGTATTATAATTCATGAAACCACCTTAGACTATTAAGTACATTGGATGATATTCAAATCGTAATAATTAAAGTAATAATTAGCAAATAAATAAAGCATATTGTATACAAAAATAATAATCATATTGTATACATGCAATCATCATTGACTTTGACACAACCTTTAACTATATATATTTACCAATCAATATATAAACTCAACAAGTCAATTAGCAAAAAAGTGTCAACAATTGATTAGTTAAACTCTGAGAAGTTCACAATCTCCTCATTCGCCCTGTGAATCATAGTGATCAAAATACATGAATTAATTTTGTATCTAAAAAATTATTACTTTTTGTCTTGGCATTACTTGACACCTCACATGTAACACAAGAAAGTAGGGGTTTCTTGAAGTGATATAGATCCATGTGTCCTTATAAAACTCTAAATACTACTTCATAATTTAATATTCACCAAGATATGCAATCACTCCTCTATGGTAATGATTATATTGCAACTTAATTTAACAATTGTTTATTTTTATGTGGGTCAATCATAAGCAATGACACAACCAATCTATCATATTCTCTAGAATATTAAAATGATAAGTTCCTTCTCTGTAGTTAAAGATGGAATCTCTTTCATTAGTATTTTTTTCTGGCCATCATGAGAAACTATACCAATTCACCACTTTGTTACAAATTTTTCATAGATGTGATTTTTTTGGGTAATCTCCTACATCTGTTTCATCATCTGATTACTTAAAGAGTAAAATAGTTATGAATTGAAATATATTTCATTTAAGTACATTAAAGCTAAAGATAATTTTTAACATTGAAAATATAAAAGAGGTTTTTGTATTCATATTTTTTTATTATAAAACACAATGTCTATAACAATTTATAAATTTTAAGATCTAACTATTTATCCTTTCATCTCATTACTCTTTACACCTACCCATAGGAATTCACACTCAAACTGTCTTCCTTTATTTCCATACTATCCTCCTATTGAGAATTAGTGGTCTCCTACATTAAATCTTCAACACATCCCCCTTCTAATTTTTTCTCCATATCACTATCAACTAGTTCTAGCTTAGGCTTCTTAATAGAGTTGGAGGAATCCATACCCAATTCCCCTAGAATTTGTTTTCCTTTGCTTCTACCACTACATGGCCTAGTTGATGAGTCTCTCTTCTCTAAAATCCCTAGCTAAAAATGATCCCACATACTCTTTTTAATGGAGTTAGAGTTAAGGAGAGTTAATCCTTCCTACAAAATATTTTTTCCATTTTCCTTCCAAATGACATTAATATTATGAGTGAGAGAATACAATAGATAAAAGGGGAAGAAAACCCTCCTCTTATGCCTAAAGTGATTAATCCAAACAAAATCATAGGAATGGGCCCTATCAAAGTAGCCATCCAAAGTGATTTAATTTCATGATAAAAGTCAAAACCTTCATCCAAATCTTCTCTAAAGAATCAAGAAAAAAAAACCCCCATAATCCTTTAAAAAAATTATCTCAGTCTTGATTTTAGGGAAATATATAATTACAACATCAAAAATATTTTTTTCACAAAATAAATGTATACCTTATGGACTAAGCCTAGTAATGTTCATAATGAAATCCACATCAAGTTGTAAGAGTCTCCCACCAAAGTGTCATCAATTCTCCACCCATTTTATTAGAGCCGGAGTTGTAGTGACAAAAATACCAAAGGAACTCACATAGCATTCCATCTTATCCAAATCTTGGGAGAAAAACCATCCAAAGTAACATTATAATTAATCTTTCCTCCCTAAGGAATATTTTTAAATAATAACAAGATCTGATATCTTGATAGTATTACTAAGAGATTTTAAATCTTTAGTTAAATTTGGTACACCTTGTCACCTAATGATATCATCTAATCTGACTGCCAAGTTGGCAATGATGAAAAAAGAATTATTCTAATCCCTATAAAGGTGCAATTTTGTTTTGAATGTGCAAGTAATACATTTAGCTTCATTTATAATTTTATCTATAGTCCAAGATGGGGGACTCATAGTTTTAAATAATTTAATAATACTCTCCAAATCCCCTTCTATTCAAACATTTTTAGCTTGATAACAAGATGCCAAATTGAGATCTTTGAGTAATCTGATGGCTTTAGCCAATTGATTGGTCTAGGAGCCTAGAGGGACAGTAATAGCCTTCAAAATACCACCCTTATCATCTCTAATTATACTACCACATCCCACAATTCCCATATTGCCCTTGGCCACCCCATTGAAATTAATTTTTATCCATCCTTGTGGAGCAAAATCCTATTTTGAATTATCCCTTTTAGCTTTATTGTTGGCATAAATAGATATCTTTCAACCAACACCCCTTCTAGCCTAAAAATCCAAATCAGGATTTATGTAATTATGATAATTTTTAATGATGCAACTCTTAATTTTCTTAGCTAAAATCTTTGGAATAAAAATAATATCTATAAAGAGCCTATTATTTCTCTCCTTCCAAAAGTTCTACATAACATGTGGAGAAGTCAACAACCATAACTTCCTATTAATATGAGAATAAGTCCTCTTCTAGTTCAACCAAAAATCATGTAAAGAACCAAACATAGTCCAGTGCATATTCCAGTTAAGAAAAATAAAACAAAAGACCTCCTAGGAGTAATTATAATAGATAAAGATATGAGCCACACATTTGAAACCAAATTTATCTAGAGGAAACACTGATTAGGAAGGGTCAAACCTCTAAGCAATAGACTGTCAAGAGGGAGGATCCTATTCTAAATAACCAACCAAGAGAAGATATTAACTCTCGACATAAGGGACTTATTCCAAACATTACCCCAAAGGGGTGGCAAGGAATTATGCAGGAGAAAAGAAGGTACAATAGAGGAAACATAGTACTTGTCTAAAGAATTATTACCCTAGATAAGAGAATCATCCATAGAATCAACCACAAAGGAAAAATTAAGGAATAATCCAAGGGGAGCAAGGAAAGCACCCACAATAGCCAGATTGATACAGGAACCATAGGGCTAGTAGTTGCAATCCTTAGTGTTGTATTTCTAGACACATGTTTCTTTGAAAAGATAAAAGTTTTTGACTAAACCAATAGGATACTCGAATAACCATATGTCCTCCTAAAAATTAATCCTCCTCCCATCTCCAAGCTTTCATTTGGATTTAGTTAAGGAAACATCCTTTACACTTTGGAAGCAATTCCAAAGGAATGATCAAAGTGTCTTCAAGTCATATATGAGGAACAAATCTAACCTAGGACAAGAAAATAGGTAGTCACTTTTAGCAATATAGTTCAAATCTTTGACTTTACCAAACACTCTCTAGATCTCTTTGGTCATAAGAGAATAATTTATTAAACACAAATATGATGAATCCTAATGTCTTCCTATTTACTTAGGTTTCAAACCTAGTCCTAAGAAATAAGATCCATTCATCTTTTATCTTCCACCCTAGTCAACAAAAAGTTCTTTTAGATTTTTTAATGGCATGCAAAAACATTGCAAGAATCTTTAAAAGGTTGAGGACATAGAAATTTAGGTTTTTCTAAGGAGCCTTCAAAGGTTGAAGCTTCCCCTCTTGGCTCAAAATGGAACCCTTTCAGCCAACAACTTTCCTATTAAACCTATCAACCAACAAGGATGAAAAGGTATCAAGAGGATTAAGACCATGAGGGGGGCAAGGGAGGGGGGTGAAATAAAAGACATACAAATGGTTGATAGAAAGACCAAAAATTTGGGCTATCTTCAGTTGCTTATCGTATACGATATTTGATAAAATATAAATAATTGTTATCCCAATTGATTACCTGACATATATCCTTAGTGTTAAGCTATAAAATATCCTTTAAACATTGGCTTCTCTTATTGAGGATTGATCCACAATGACAATATTATCAACAAATCATTCATGAGAGCACACTAAATTTGTAGATGAAGGACATAATCCCATGAAAGCAACCTTCAACACTTTAGAATGAAATAACCTCTCCAAGGCTTTCATTGTGATGGGAAAGAGAATAGAAGAAACATGATCTACTTGGCAAAGACCCCTAGAAAATTTTAAAAAGTAGGAAGAAAAACCATTAAAAATAATGGTCATAGAGACAATACAAACAAGCTAGGTAATAAGCTAGATGAATTTATCACAAAAACCAAAGACCTTGGGGAATTTGATGAGAAAGCCCCAATCAATCAAGACATAGGATTTACATAAATACAACTTCAGAAGAAAACCCCGCTTATTAGAATTGTGAGCTAAATGAGTTAGTTCATGCACTTTGAAAATAGTATCCAAGATCTATCTCCTTGGGAAAAACCCACTCTTTTGGGGAGAGACAATCTTAGGAAGAATAGATAGCTATCTAAAAGTGATAATGTTAGAAAAGATTTTCTAAATGGAGCTACATAAACTAGTGGGCATGAAAGGATCCACCATATCAACACCTAGTTTCATGGGAATGAGGGCAATAAAATTAGCATTGACCTATTTCATTAAACACCTAGAACCAAAGAACTCCATGATAATAACACATACATTAGGGAAAACCACCTCCCAAATTGCCTAAAAAATGAACATAGGAAAACTATCTAGATAAGGGGATTTGTCACAATCAAAGGATGAAGCATATTTTTTAATTTCATCTTTATTAAGAATAGCTACTAGCCAATTATTAACCTCATAATCCAACATTGAAAGAATACTTCCAAGGAGACAATCTTGGGAAGAAATACTCAAGCTCCTATCTCCAGCCAATAGAGAAAAAAAGAAGGCTACAAACTCATCAAAGACATCCTTGCCATTTTCTAATCTTTTATTTCTTGACAAAATGCTAGTTATCCTATTCGCAGCTCTATGCTTTGAAGTAGTCAGGTGAAAGAACTTGGTATTCATGTATCTCTTCACTTAAGTCATCAGGACCAAGATCTCTACCTCTAATATAATTCGTCTTTGAGAATAATATCATGATACTTAACCAATATTTTTTCCAATATTTCTGTAAACTTGAAGATCCTCTTATCTTTGAATGGCCATATAAAATGTCGTCAAGGTTAGATTTATCAATCTTCTTCTATGAAAAATATCACAAAACACATCTTTATTCCAAACCTTCACTTTATCCTTCACAAAAAAAAAATTATTTAGCCACCCTAGTAATCATCAATGCATAAATAGAGCTTGCCAGCACTCTTTAATTTTATTTTTAAAATCCAAATATTCGAACCACATTCACTCAAATCTAAATGGAAAGTTTTTTTACCACCAGATGGTAAAAAATAAAACAAATAGGAAAATAATCAAAACCAATCTTAGGAATTGAAGATATGGAATAGTAAAAAGAATTAAACTAGTCGCAAGAGATCAAAGCTCTATCAAGCCTGACTTGAATTAGGTTTTGACCAATACTATGATTACACTAGGTAAAGTTAGATCCCTAAAGATGCACATCCACCATAGAATGTAGCTTAATAAAGTCCACAAGGTCCATCCTATAATCTAGCCAAGATCGAGAGTCAACCATGTTGAAATTATCATTATCCTTTAGAGGAGAATTTAAATCCCCCATAATCAACCAAAGTGCATTCAAGAAAGTACGCTCGAGATCGAATGATTCCACAAGTTGAATCTTCTCGAATTTGTATTAGGTGCATATATATTTGTAACCACTTGGGCAAAGTTATCCCTAACATGTTTAAATCTTAACATATAGTGTTACTCTTAGAGATCATAATATCACCTTGGACGAGATGGTGATTCTAACAGGCAACCTCACATCTAGAAGTCCCTTTAGAACTACAACCCACCATGTTGCCATTCCAAAAAAGGAAGATTCTCTCTACCTTATCTTTTGCAAGCTTGATTTCTTAAATCAAAATAACATCTGATTTGTGATCCCAAATAACATTCATAAGAGTATCTTGCGTATGAGGGGCATTTAAACCCCTAATATTTAAAGACATAGTTCTCATTTCTTACTTGCTGAGCAACCTTCCTGGATGATCAATTGCTTCCCATTTGCAATGTCTTCTTTCTCAACAATCTCTCGAATGTATTTTCTAGATTTCCTACAAGGTCCATACTTTTTACCACCAACATCAACCTTCAAGGATCTTCAAAGTGTAAGATTTCTAAAGCTAGCATAAAGAACCATTCCTCTTTCACCTAGTCACCATCGACCACTTGTTGAAGTCCCCTTGTTCAAAAAGAAAATCATCCATGACCTTATTTCTTTGATTCTCATCCTGAGTACCAAAGAATACTATTTCCAAGATAGAAGAAACATCATTGTCCATAAATTGATGGGTAGACACAGCTAGTTGCAATGTTGATTTCCATTTTTTTTTTTTAATGTTGATATATAAAAGATTCTAGATAGAAATTAATATTTTTATGTCACGTTGGCTAGTTCTTGCATTTTCCATTCAAACCCCTCTATATAAGAGCCTCAAGAAAATGTTTTTAAGGCAAGTCAATTAAATCTATTTTATGCAGCATCTTACGTCTTTTATTTTGTGCATTATTTTCACCTGTTCCTGCCAACTAACGGGGAGGTTTACGTTTACCACAAATATTCTTCACTACTGAAAATCGAAAACAATTATAAAACGAACCCCCAAAAACAATATTGAAGAGACGATTGAAGACCTCGCAATTAACATTGACAATCTAGTTCACCAAACAATTTTTTTAATAAATCAACAATAGATAGACAAATTTAATCTTAAACTATTATATGCCTTCCACATCCTGCATATGATATTTTTTAAGCTGTTTAATCCCATATATTAAAGTGCATTGAAAAACAAAAATTGCAAGTAGCTCTCTTACAATCATAACTGAGCAAGTTAAATTTATTCATGTGTAGTTCACAACCGAAAGTGATAGTAGCAAAGGTTTTGGAAGATCTATGGATTAAGAAAATGCAATTAAATGGATATGCTGTTGGGCACTCCACGGCCTGTGAGACCGCCTTCTTTTGACAAATCAGAAGTGTTGGGGTAGAGCAAGGTATAAGGAACTTTTGCAGGTCCATGCCTGTTCTTATAAACTTCGCATTTACTGTTTCTCTCAATTATATTCCTCTCAATCTGTATCATGCTCGCTGAAAATCTCTCGAATGCTGCTTCTACAGCTTCATCGTCCACGCAGCTCAAAGTGGATCCCTGCAATTGTCCCAAATAGACCTCATTTTTGGCATGCTTTGACAAGATTTCCAAAACTGCCATGATAAGGGTGGCCTGCGTTGGAGAAGATATTGTGCTCAAGAAATATGCTTCTGGATCCTTAAGGAGCTCATCGTATTCACATGTTCCTTTGTCTGGAATCAGACGTCTGCTCATTGTGGGCATATTTGGCATGTATCCTCCATACGAATACTGCCCGAAGTTCACTGCCGCATGGTGGGCAGATGTAATCCAGATGATAGTTGTGGCCACTTCGATTGCTTCATCCACTGAATCCATCTTGTACCATCTGGATGGATCGTCTTTCAGATCTCCATGTCCCACATTTACTATTTCATCCCACCATGCCTGCAATTCTTTGTCTCTTCGAACAGAAGCATCGTCCTTGTAATACAGAGATAAGTATTCTGAAACCCACGTTTTTAGGGCAAACCATATTTCAAGACCATCAACAGCATATGGGTAGTCCTCAATCAGAAGCCTCAAACCATGAGGTGCATTTGAGTCTGGAACCGCCATTCCCCTGTACAGCACATGATAAGCTTAATCGACCTCTTGGATTAAACTAAGAGGAGACAATAATTTGCTAGCAAAATAACTTTTCAAAGATTAGATTCTCACTTTTAGAATCTCTTCAATTAATTGTAGCTTGGAAGACTTAAAAGAAGCCAACTAAAGAAATTGGTATCTCAGTTACCTAGTAAGGAGGTCAGCAGGCAATCCTTGCTCGTTAAATTTCCAGTTTTTGTAGACTTTAGATGACATTTCTGATGAGTATCTGCCAGGGGTAAAGCCTTGTTCAATGATACCTGCTGCATTGATCAAGCTCTGACGGGCAGCTTGATTGATGTCCATGGTATCAAGGAAATGGGGTATCAATAATTTGTACACTGGGTGCATTTTGCTTAGTTGTCTCCGAGTGGCTATAATGAAAGGCTCTGTGACACAATGAGTCCTCAGCCTGCAAACACAACCCAGTTGTGACTGTTAAAATTTTTCGCTTTACAGATCTTATTAGACGTTGATTTATTACTTAATAAAAATGTGATTTTGTTATCAGATTCGCGTTATCTTTGTTCAAACTATTTAATTGATTATGAATTTGAATGCCTGTTTTATGGTATCAATATTTTAGATTATATTCTCTAAGATATATTTCCTTGCATTTTCTGAATATATATGCGTCTTTTTTTATATCAATATAGCACTGCTTATTTACCAATGACTGACGAGTTGATGATAGCCTGCATCATTTGATTTTGCATGTGCTTTGGCTAGTTGCCACAATGCTCCTTCTTCCGTGCCACGAGTTCCTGGTGTAAGAACTTTTTTTACAGCTGCGTTCCCATCAATTGGAGGTAAGCTCAACTCTATGGTCACTGGCTTTAGCATTCCTTCCTTGCTGAGGAATAATACTGTGCGGCTTGCATATGTTTTAATGTCGTCAGAAATTTTGTTAATTCGCTCCACGTAGGGTGTAAAGGCATCATAGTAGTCCAGAATAAATAGCCGTTTCGATTCCAAGGCCTATATTAAACTTCTAATTCCATCAGTCCTGTACAGTTCAGAAAACTAATAAACAATATGTGTTAAGAGAGAAATGACCTGATCCACAGAAAGGCCTTCAATGTTCTTTTCTATGTGTTGGGATGTGATGGCACTCTTCTGCGGACCGAACACCTTCTCATCCAAGCTGCCAGAGGGAGGAAATTCCTATAAACAATATATACCAATTAAATTCTTTTCAATCAGACAGGATCTAAAGTACACTATTTAACCTAGTAAGTTAGTTTGGTTTTTTTGCGTTTTGTTATATTGGTCTAAAACTCCCACACAATCTTATTGAAAAACAGCATGAAATATATTTTGAACTTCTCACATTAAATAAATTGTAAATTGTAAGAATTTCGTATGATTGAATGAATAAGACTCTAGCATATTATTAGCTTGTTGTTTGAGAATATAAAGAATTTGGGTCACCTGAAGAGGCTGAATCATGAGTGGATTCACACCCGCAAGAGTTTGGCGTGCAAATTCCTCATCATCTCTCCAAGCGTACTCATCGGCTGTAACACCCAAAAACTCATTTGCTTTATTTAAAAATATTAGATTTAATATTTTACAACTGGGATGAGTAGTTTAATCTTCAAAGAAACTCAACACTGAAATATTGACGAATTAATCTTATGAATTGAGAAGATTACAAAAAATTCCAAATCAAATTATCAGAGATCTGCTGGCAAGCGATAGATGAGACTCGGGGCCGTTCACCCTTATATTCACTGTCATGACAATCTTAGAAAATCAGTTCACATTAGTTTTCTTTCAAGACATCAGTTAATACACAAACTAAAAGGAGTTTTGTAACATGTGATGCATATTTAGTTTTCTTCAATGGAAACCTACGTCTACTAAGTTTTTGAAATATTGATGAATAAAAGAGTTTGTGTTTATTGTTGCAATTTTCAGTGTGGTTATATGGATTACATTTGTTTTGAGATTCCACAAGATCAGATTTTAAAAGCCTTATTATTATATAAATATATTAAACGTAAAAAACTTATCATAATAAAATTAAAATTGTAAAACTATAACCATAAATTTATAGAAGCGAAAGGATCTGCTAAATATTCAACCTATCATACCTTCCACAATTTGGGGACGGTTGAAATTAATGAAGGGAACGTCTTCCTCGATCTCGTCAACGAGCCGCTGGATAAGTTGGAGAGGGTTTTTGTGTTGTTTGTGTATCTTGTGAGAATTCTCAGGGATTTGAAGTCCCCTTCTGTAAAGTTCATTGACTTCATCGATGTTATTGAACGCTTTGTCGAAGACGTTAACAAGTGTGGGAATAATCATGTTGGCAAATGCGACGATTGTGTTTGCGCCAAAGTCAGAAAAATCAGTGTAGGGAAATCTTTCATCCGGGGGAACAAAATTTGTGCTTGTCCGCGTCTCGAACTCAGAAGCTGCGCACAACGGTACATCCAGACGAACAATTAATCTAAATAATAGAAGAGGAAAAAATTAAAGTAAAATGCTAGGTAGTCTTCAAATATTGAAATTTATAGCATTAATTTAGAGTTTGTGTTCATCTGATGAACATATTTTCTCTGATAGCTAAGAGGTTATAATTGAAATAAAATATAACAAAGCATCTTTCAATTAAAATTGTTGAAAAAAATTAATTGTAGAATTGTAAAGTATATTATTTATATTTGAAGATTTGATTAAAAAAAATCTTGTGATAGGTAGGAGGTCATTATTGAAATTAGGATAAAAGATTTTGGCAATTAAAATAAAACAGACAATCTAAAAATTATGCTAATGTCCAAACACTAAAATCTACATATGAAGACTTGAGTAAACTTTGTACAAGAGGTTCCAGGTCATTACTATAAACAATATAGAAGTATCTGACAATTGACATAAAAGAGGATAAGCAAGATGTTTGCAAATTCTAAATTGTAGAACTCAGTAAAGTAGTCCATTTATATTTGATGACTTGTCTAAACTTCTTGTGATAGATACAAAGTTCCGAAATAAAAGACACTATTAAAAACAAGTAATAAAGCATATAAAGACAATTGAAATAAAAGAACTCTAATATTTACAAAAACCAAACTATAAGACTCAGTAAGTAAGTACATCAGTTTACTATTGAAAACAACACAAATATTAGTAATTGAAAACAACATATTGACAATGGCAATAAATTGAATAGAGTAAAAAAATTTCAAACCCCTAACTTCAGAATCAATCAAAGTACATCATCTATAGATAAAATGGACAAATTAAAAGTACTTTTATGGATTACAAAAGTTTGTGTGTCTCTTACATAAATTAGTATCGCACATTAAAAGATTTACCTTATATTCTTACTCTATTCTGATAATCTAAAGAATATCTTAACAAATATTTCAAATGTACATGCCTGTTTTAAGACGTTGGCGGCCCGTTCTACATCTTCTGGGATACGGAAATTCCTGTGACCCACCGAGCACTTCTCTGCGCAGATCTGGACTTTTCTCTGGCTCACCAAGATCGTTGTAAACCTCGTAATCATAAATCAAATCCCCCAATTTCCGTTCTCCCGTTCCGTCCCCGCGCAGAGATTTCATATCCAACTCCCTCAGTGCCCTCAGTCCCATTGGCGTCTCTTCTGGAAGATAGGCCTGATCGATAAACACATTAAAATATATCACCATACTTTTCATTTGAATGAATGAATTTTGAGGACGAGAGAGAAGTACCTTATTAGCAAAGAAAACACGGTCATTCTGTTCGGGAGTAGATGGGGAAATCCAGGAATTGCAGTGGAAACGGATAGGACCTTGACCAGGAATGAAAATGGTGAGTGTTTTCAGAAAGAACTCTCGTGCGTGCGTGTTTTTTATGAGGAAGGCGCCAGGAAAACCAAGCGAAGGGTTCCATTTGAAAGTGATTTTATAGCGGCTGTCTCCGGAAATAGGTCCCGCCAATGAATCCCACCTTAAATATGTTGGTTCGCTTACTGTTTTGCCTGATCCCGTCTCTACACATAGCCAAAATATAAAGTATTTTTTTTTAGTAAATTGATCAAGTATTTATTATAAAAAGATGACGGTAATTATATTTATTTGGTTAAAGAGGGATTAATAAAGTAAAATTAGAAGAAATTATAAAAGATAGATTCTATTTTCTAAAATCAAAGAAAGGGAGATGATATTTGCATCTCTTCTTTTTTGACCACCTTATATATAATACAAAAAAATCAAACAATTATAAAATTAATCAGTATCAATATTCCTACTAAATCTATCATATATTGAAAAATTTGTATCATTTCTACTAATTTATTTATCTGTTTATATATTTGAAATAAATTTAATTAATATAAATATTCATTTTATATATATATAAGTTACAAAGTTTATTAAGAATAATTTATTTTCATAAATTTATAAATTTTATTTTGTATTCTTTTCATTTCTGTTTCTCTTTCCTTGTGTTAAAATCTTAACTAGCAGCTTTCTTAATTTAAAACTATTATTTAATTATTAAACAATCAATTATTTTATTATTAATAAGATGTCATTAAATAGATAATGTATCAATTTTTAAGAACTATAATTTTTCTATTTGAAATAGTACAAATATAGTTAACAAATCATTTCTATTAAAAAAATATATTTTTTATATTAAAAATTTTCATTATTTGCCAACAAAATCTCAGTCTAAGAATTCATATTCTCTTCTATCTAATAATTAAAACTCTTTGACTAAATAGCTTTATATAGATTGTGTATTAATCACACTATGAACGAGTAACTTTGAATCATACTGTGAATGAATAACCTACAGTGAGTCATTAAATGTCATTCCAAATACAGGAAAAAAGATAAAAAAATCATAAAATCTAATTTAAAAATGAATAACCTACAGTGATTCATTTAATGTCATTCCAAACACTGAAAAAAATTATAAAATCTAATTCAAAAGTAGTAAGTAGAATTTAATCATAAACACGTATAAAACCGTTAAAATTTTGAGACGTCGCGTTGATTTGAAATTTACCAGGGTCAACTTGGTCGCTGCTGACAAGCTGCAGATATACTCTGTTGCCCATCAGCTCCGAAACCCCATCTGCAACTGCTGCAGAATAGTCCGTGACGCTGAAAAGAGCCACCTTCTGTAACGTCACTTCTCCCTTGATGTCATAATCATCAAACCTCTCTTTCCCAAGTTTCTTAGTATCATCAGGATGAATGTTTATTTTCAAGGCAAAATTTCTGATACTTCCCCTATTCCTCAAACTCCCAGATATGAAATCTGGAGAACAATTCCCATATCGGCCTCGTAAGGAAACTAGAGAAGTATTTTTGCCCAGTGAAGGAAGATGACAAAGGCCAACTTGATTTAATTCTTCTCTGCCCAAAGTGGGGATAAGAATTTTGTGGCTACCTAAGGGAATACTCACACTGCTTTCTGATATAAAGTTTGTTTTACTTAATCCTTTCATCGCCTCCATGATTTCTACAGTCTCACTCACTCTCCACACAAACAAGGGAGATTGTTGATTTCAATTATCCCCATTGCTCTATTAATAGCCCTTCGTAGGAGAAGAAGTAAAACCAGCTTTCGGACGACAATGTTTTCAACCTAACTCCTCTTTGTTCACACCACCTTTCCTACTTTTCCGGACTACTCGAAAACAAGACAAACGTTACAATGTAGACATCTTGGACAAAATAATTAATTGTCTTGTTGTAGCAGAGAATCTCTACAGTTAATGAATAATGTTCTACAGACGAATGGAGACGTCTATTCCAAAGGAAGGGACCATTAATAGGATTGAAAATAGGAACAACAAGGATAGCAGGACCACAAAGGAAAGGAAAATAATACTGCTTCACACACGACAAGTGATGGGAGAAGGACGACCGATAATAATGGCTGAAAACAACATTAGCCATTATTCGAGTTATTATCTCTCTCTTTTTAAAAATAAAATAAAAATGGACGGGGCCATTATCTTTATCATGGATAGGGTTCGATTCTGTGGCACAAAATGTTTCGTGGGCCGGATTGCCAGATGTGTATTCACGTGGCCAGCGCATTTATTGCAATGGTCGGGCCCTCCACTCCATGCCTTCCAAAGCAACATACATCCCCCATGCCTCATGTGGAATATGCCCGACATCTTCATTGGATCGTTTTCAATTAATAAGTGCGTGCTTAAATAGTTTCATTTATACTTTTTTGATTCCCTCTTCGTCATCGTTATACTTCTCACTTTTTCCATTCATAGGAAGAATTGGATAATATTTGATTTATGTACTATGTTAAATAATTTGTTTTTATAAAAAATTTAATATATTATGATTACGTAATTTTTTATTAATTTAAAAAAATTGAAAATTGAAAAGTATTAAATTTTTAGTTTGTTTTTTAAAATATATGTAAATAGAAAGGTCAAAATTGTTATTTTAAAATCAGTAAATGTTTTTTACAATTAGTAAAAAAATTTCAATTATTTCAATTAGAAAAAAAACAATTTATTTAATTAGTGAATGTAAATAAATATAAAAATTAAGTATTTAAATATTTTTTTTTTTTTTAAAGTCTTTCTTATGTATATTTACTTAATCTTTTATTTACGATATATTTAATTATTTAATTTTTAGTAGAAATTAATTCATTTAAATATAAAAAATTGAGGAAAACATAATTTATTTTATTAATGAATTTCTATAATAATATATAGAATAGCTTAACAATTATTATTTAGTAAGTTACTAATGATAAAAATACTACTAAAATAGAAATAATAACAAACTCTAAGTGCTAATTAATAAATATAAGAAAAAAAGTAACTAAACTAAAATAATGATTTTATTTCATTAATTGAACAATTAATCTAACCAATAGATTAAATCAATTATGTGAGCCAAAAACAAATATTTTGCATCAGATTTTATTTTTTTAAGGAAAAGATGTGGTCTTTTTTCTTTTTATTTAATGAAAGACACTATTTAATACTACAACCTAATGAATATAGATTTTTTAATTAATTAAATCATTTGTACAAAATTTGTTTATTAAGTAAATGTTGATGTTAAATGGGTTGGGTTTGAATATAATGCACCTTATCATATAAAAAATAATTAATATGTGAATTGAGCTCACATTTTTCCTTTGTCTATTTTCTTTATATTTTCTTAACAATTGATTACTATAATTTTTTTTATTTTTTTATTTTTCTATAAAATCAAATATTCAACTCTTTTTTCTATTAGATATAAGATAATAAAAAAAAAGCCAAAATTCACCAGAGTTGCATCACGAGAACAAACAAAGAGGCAAAGCCTCACAACGAAGGAGCCGAATTAGCTGTACAAAAAAAGAAAGGTAGGAAGGAACAACTATCTAACTAAGAACATCATAGTGAATGTCGACCTAGGCCATCCAGCCTAAGGGACCTTCCATCCAAACAATATTTTTGTGTTCTTGTATCTGCATTAGCATAGCTAGCTCATCTTTTCTAGCATTCCCATTATCTTTGATTTCTTTGTTCAGCTGGTTACACACAAGCTCAAAGATACGTAAGTCATCCAACGTTCTTCACCACTGGTATCCATGCTTGAGCTCATAGTAGTAAAAGGTAGCATGCCCATCACGGAGGAACCTCTGCATCTTATCCCACTCAATTACCACAGTGGCCTGCACCTGCAAGGATATTTTAAAATAAGTGAGTTTTCAAAAAAACTCAGTAAGATCCATGTGCTTACCTTGATACCTTTCCTCGTTCCTACACTTCCAGAGCTACCATAGAATGTTAGAAGACAAAATATTCCAAAAAAGGTTGGTCTCTTTAGGAAGACCATTAATATGACCAGAAATAATATAAAAAATATTGACATTAATAGGATAAACAATGCCAAACATATTCCATATCTCCTTAGCAAAAATACAGTCAAGAAATATGTGTCTGTTGGTTTCAGGAACTTTACATAAATTACAGATATTAGAATTCACAAAATCTCTTTTCACAGGCAGCTTATCTAATAGAAGTAACCATTTAAAGCATCTAATCTTGGGCTCCACCGAGTTCTTCCATAAGATATCAAAATACTTTTTTAAAACATCAGCATCAAAAGAGGAATATCAAATAGCATTGATATGATCTAAAATATCTATATTATACTCAATGATTTTATAAATATTCTTGGCTTTAAGAAGAGTAGTAATGATATCATCAGGCCATTTACACTTAAGGTACCTATGAGAATCAGCATGACAAATAGTAGGTATACCAATAATAGCTTGCACAATCATGTTATAGGTTCTTTTATGAGAATCAGGGATGTGAAATTTAAGCTTCAACTCATCCCATGTCATAATTCTATCACACTCAAATATGTCCATAAAAATTTTAATGCCGTTCTTAGACCACATTTTGACAAAGCACCCTTGGGTAAGGGCCAAAGGTTTATCATTTAGGTAAAGATTCCACCAAATGGATCTTTCACCATGGATTTGAACATTAGAGTGAAACTCCTTGTTAGTGATAAATTGTCTAACATCATCCCAGGCCTTCCAAATAGATTTAAAGACCATAGAGCCTTGAACCAAAACAATAAAGTTACCAAGAATGAGATCACAAAAGGGTAGGCTAGTCCAAGATTTAGCTTTCCTTGGAACACCCCTCTCAATATTACTTCTAACCAGCACTTTCTAAGGAGCATCACCCTCCATGGCTTGAAAAATCCACTTGGTAGACAAGGCTATACTTTGAGTTTTTAGATCCTTTAGCCCAAGTCCCCCAAGGGTTTTGTCAGTATGGCACCAGGCCCACTTGACAGAATGAATCTTACTATTTCCCTTGCCATCAGACCAAAAAAATTGTTTGATGGACTTCTAAATTTCAGCAATCTGATAGTTATTAAAACACCAAGCAGAAGAATAGTATATGGTGTAAGAGGAAAAAAAATTTCTAGCACACCTGAATTCTGCTAGCTAAAGAAAGTGCCCTATTATGCCATTTGTTCAATTTATTAACAATCTTCTCTTTGACCCACAACCACATGTCTTTGAGGTCGGGCTCAATAGAGAAGGGTATGCCAAGATACCTAGTAATCCTATTAGGTCTTCCCTATTGGAAGTTATATTGAAGAAACCAGTCCGAGGGCCGCTCATCCCATCCTAAAAAAATGGATTTGGTTTGGGATATCTTAGCACCAGACATAAAACAAAATAGATTGAGCTTCTATTGCATGTTCTTAAAATTATTCTCTGAGAGCTCTAAGAATAAAGCAGTATCATCCACAAATTGACAATTGATGAGCTCCTCATTATTGGGCAAAAAGATGCCTCTAACTTCCTGAGATATGGAATTATCTCTAAGGATATAATATAGAGCCTCTGAAGCAATAACAAAAAGAGTGGGAGCCAGAGGGCACCCTTGCCTGATGGATCTCCCAAGAGAGAAGGGAGCAGAGAGCATACCATTGACCTCAACCTGAGCAGAGGCATCTTTAAGAAGCATAGCCACAATGTTACTAAAGAAAGGAGGAAAACCAAAAGCATCAAACATCATAAGAATAAATCTCCATTCAACCCTATCATAAGCCTTCTCAAAATCCAAAAGAAGCATGGCAGAGTTCTGATGAGAATATCTAGACCAGTCCATAGCCTCCTAGCTAGTTATGAGATTCTCAAGGATATATCTACCCCTAATGAATCCAGTTTGTGTAGAGTTAACAAATTTAGGAAGAAGATTGACCAATCTAAGAGCCAAAATTTTAGCCAGAATTTTGTAGGAGACATTCAAAAGGGTGATAGGCCTCCAATTCCTAATGAAGTTCTTATCCCCCTCTTTGGGGAGAAGCTTAATAATCCCTTTGTTAATGTCCTACCCCAAGATATTATTATTAAGGGCCTCATAATAAAGGTCAAGGAGGTCATTGCATATGCAACCAATGTTAGACTTATAGAATTCAATCAAGAAACCATTAGGGGTCGGGGCTTTCTCATTATTGAGAGCCTTTATATCTCCCACAATCTCCTCAACATAAATATTTTTAGCAAGATCAGCAATGTCATCCAGACCTAATTTCATGGGAATAAGATTCTTACATCTACTTTTGATCAGTTCCACCTCAGGACAGTCCTCTGAAGCAAAGAGAGTCTCATAATAGTTAGCAAAAGCCTGAGTAATAGCCTTAGGATCCGAAATAACCTGGTTATCAATAGAAAGTCTATCAACAGACTCTTTGATGTGTTTATGCTTAAGCAAGTTTTTTAAAAAATTGACCCTCTATCCCCATGCTGGAGCCAGTGGGATCTAGACCTGAGCCTGGCTCCCCGAATTTTAAACTGCTGATGTTTGCTAAGAGCCTTCTTGACAATCATAACCCTAGAAAGAAGCACCATATTAGAGGAGTCAAATTGATTTCTCTCCTCAGCAACTTGCAATTGTAATGGTTACCCTAGAAATAGCTCTGATACCACTGTAATGATTACCCTAGAAATAGCTTTGATACCACTGTAATGGACACCTAGGAATGCCCAAAAGCTTAACCAAGGCTGAATTTATATTAATGCTGAGAATGTTGCAATCAATTACAAAGAGATGTATTCCAAAGGCCAAACCCTAAGGGAATGACGTCTAGAATGTTACAACAGAGAATGAACGTCCTCTATTGCCTAAAAAGGAGTGTGATTCACACATCCAAGCTCTTATCAAATGCAAGTCATAGTCATCCAATGATCAGCAATGAGACTTTTAGCCCTATTTATCCTTTTCTTCATCCTTCTGGAAGGAACTAAAACATTAATTAATTGCAAGGGCTAGAAGCTTCCTCCTTCCAATAATTAATGCATTCTCTAGAAACTCCTCCCTGGAAATAATTAATTAAATCGAGAGGCTTCCATACTCCCTTGTAATTAATAATTAAATTAATTAAATACAAAGTCACCTTTAAATTGAATGACTTTATAAGAAATTAATTTAATTTCTTCTTATCCTCCACTTAGACTTTGGATAATGTGAAGGCCAAAAGATGAGATCATTATAGCAATTCAGAAGAAAGTTGTTTTTCAACAAAGTTAAAGTCCTTAGCTTTTTTCTGCTCAATAGTTTGCAGAAAAGTCCTCCAAGTCGAGAGGTTAGTATTCCATCTATCAATATGGGATAGGTGTTGGAGATTAATTTTATTTAAACTTTCAATAATTTGAACAATAGCAAGGACATCCTCATCCAACAGGAGGTTGGTATTAAGAATGAACTTACTGCTCTTAGGCTTTTGTTGAATAGGACTACTAATGAAGTTGACCTTAGTCAGAATAGGATGATGATCGGATAATGTGGTAGCAATGACATGAACAATATTGCCAACCCTATCAGGAGGAAAAGAAGAGAAAAACTTGTTACCATAAAAACAGTCAAGCCTGGAGTAAATCCCAGCAGTGCCCTGTTGAAAATTGCACCAAGTGTGCCACAAACCAGGATTAACATCCTTGCTTCCAGCAATAGGATCAAAAAGATATTTAGAACTCAATAACTTGTTCTAGAAGGGTCTTTCATTGTCCTTCCAATGAAAAGGATTACCTCCCAACTTATCCACATGGGACTCAACCATGTTGAAGTCATCACTGAACAACCAAGGGATGTCAGGAAGGTCAGTAATCCATTTCCAGAGCTCAATTCTTTCTTTAGGATCGTTAGAAGCATAAAGAGCACAGACTCCGAAGGTATTGTTATCATATTGCAAAGTAACCCAAACAACCCTATGATAGGGAGAACAACCACTATTGATAATGCAAGAATCCCATTTATTATT
This sequence comes from Cupressus sempervirens, assembly GCA_028749045.1. Lineage (NCBI taxonomy): Eukaryota > Viridiplantae > Streptophyta > Pinopsida > Cupressales > Cupressaceae > Cupressus > Cupressus sempervirens. Next base: position 206,464,305 of record CM053783.1, read on the forward strand.
AATAAGTAGGGATATTTCGCCTCTACCTCTTGCATGATTAGTGTAGATTTTAATAGCATCTTTCCAAATATAGTTAAGAGTGGAGTCCAAAGTGAATCCCACAACCTTAATTTCTTGCATCATAAAAAAATCTATAGAATGTAGAGAATTCAAAAAATGCTTAATAACAAATTTCCTATTAGGGGACTCTAAACCCCTAACATTCCATGAAAGGCAATTCATTGGACAACAGTGTTAAGGGAAGAATCTGCCATATAATCATGTTCAGTTAAGGCTAAGAACCTATTGGAGGTCTCCCCCTGTTTAGCAACTAGTAGTTTATTCTTAGAGCCAGGTGGTCTACCTCTCCTTCTGGCAGTAGAGGCGCCATAAATCAAATCATCCTTAGCCTCCACCAAAGAATGCACATCCATGGAAGGACCAATTTGGGAGAAAGAAAGAATAGGGGTGGCTAGAATGACTTCAAAAGCATACTCCTCGCCAATCTCTTGAAAAAAATTTGTGGGGAGTTTTCGAACTTGATCAGCAATAGGGGGATTATTCCTAACTTCTCCTTCCTTGGTTAACCTATGTGTAATGGTCAACACCAGGTCAAAGGCCACACAAATTTGGTTCTTACTGTTATCAAGGCGAATAGGTTTAGGCACAAAGTTATTAATACCTTTCTTCCTCTTCTTTTTGTGGGGAACAACAGTAAAGCCATCATCAATATTAAGATCTACAGAAGCATCAAGATCAGGGAAGGATTGAAGACCAGCATTAGCAGTAGGTTGCACAATAATAGCTGAGAGGGGTTTTGACATGGTATGGTTCACATCTTTGGGGATTTTTTCGAGGAGAGGCTTTGAAGAGGAGGGAACAGAAGAGAGCTCAGGAGCATTGGTCTGCACTTTATTATCCGCAACAGGGAGATTGCTAGCATCCTTGGGGGAAGTATTGGAGGGGTTTGGCTTCCTATTAATGATAGGACAATCTCTACACAGATGCCTTTCCTTTTGGCAGAGAAAACATGCATTCAATCCCCCTAGCACCTCGACAAGGAAACAAAAAACTTCGTTAAGAATATTAATGGAAATATCCGCGGGGTTGTCCTTACCAGGGGACAAGGAAATAAGAACTCTGGCATCCATATGCAGGACGAGCCTCATAGTTTCATCCATATGGATGATTTTTCCAATGGGAGCAAGCAAGTGTGGCAAGAAATGCCACAAAAAAGGAGGAACGTTTTTAACCAGCACCCACCTAGGCGCTGAGAGAGCGAGCACTTCTTCATGGGCTGCCTCAAGTGACCAGACAATAGCCCTAAAAGATGTCAACCCGACATTCCAGTATTGCTTCTTAACAACCTCTTGCTGGGCATCATGATTAACGAAAAAAACATATAAACCCTTTTGTTATTGCCTACAGAAAGAAATATGCAGCCCTAACTTGTTATTCTAGTAATTATGAAACCAATAATCCATAAATTTTCTTGGAGGACATTTTTCTAAATCAACAGTAGAGAAAAAAATCGCAGTTTCTCTAAGCCTCTCTTTCTCTTTCACAATTTCTTCTAACATTTCCGGATTGGGAGCAATAGAAAACAGAATCAAGGGAGCATCAGGGATCTTACCTACTTCGAATGCCCCAACATTGTGAACACTTGAACATTCAAACCTAGCCCTCGCGTTGATGCCTGAAGATCGAGCCACGACCTCAGAGAATGACCTAGGTCGATCACTGTTGCGGGCATTGGGGGAGGGAGTGCCACCATTCTAATTAGTTTTATCAACAATCGAGGAAAACTTACTTCATACAAACTTGGCGCTCTGGCCATTAATTTCTACCTCCATCATACCTGCTATCTTTAACTCCAGTTGTGGGAGGAGGATCGCCCGGATTGAGAGGATGCATGGAGGAAGCCAAGTGTCCACCATGTCGACTGACGCTTCTGGATGTTGCCACCTTGGCGATAACAAGGTAACCAAAAAAAATAAAAAATGACCGCAGTCAAGTTTGCAGTCAAGTTCATAGTTCGCCAAATATTCAACTCTTCATTTTAAATTCCTTAATTAAATAAATTATGTTTTCCTTAATTCTTTATAATTAAATTAGTTAGTTTATATTAAAAATTAAATTATTAAATATATCATAAATAAAAGATTATGCAAATATACATAACAAAGACTTTAAAACAAAATAATATTTTTAAATACTTAATTTTCATTTTCTATTTTTCTATAATTCAAATATTCAACTCTTCATTTTAAATTCATTAATTAAATAAGTTATCTTTTCCTCAATTTTTTATAATTAAATTAGTTATTTTCTATTAATTAATTCTTTGTAATTAATAATCATATTATTAAATATATCATAAATAAAAGAATAAGTAAATATACATAAGAAAGAATTTAAAATAAAAATATATTTTTAAATACTTAATTTTTATTTCTTAGCAATTGATTAATATCATTTATTTATTTTTTATTTTTCTATAATTTAAATATTCAACTCTTCGTTTTAAATTCATTAGTTAAATAAGTCATGTTTTCCTCAATTCTTTATACTTAAATTCATTATTTTCTATATAATTAATAATTATATTATTAAATATATCGTAAATAAAAGAATAAGTAAATATACATAAGAAAGACTTTAAAATAAAAATATATTTTTAAATACTTAATTTTTATTTCTTAACAATTGATTAATATCATTTTTTTTATTTTTTTATTTTTCTATAATTTAAATATTCAACTCTTCATTTTAAATTCATTAGTTAAATAAGTTATGTTTTCATCAATTCTTTATACATAAATTGGTTATTTTCTATATAATTAATGATTATATTATTAAATATATCATAAATAAAAAATTAAGTAAATATACATAAGAAAGACTTTAAAATAATAATATTTTTAAATAATTAATTTTTATTTTCATTTACATTCAATAATTAAATAAATTGATTTTTCTCCTATTTCTTCATAATTTAAATAATTGAATTTCTTTAACTAATTAAATAAAAAAATTAAAAAGCATTTACTGATTTCAAAATAACAAATTTTACCATTCTATTGACATATATTTTTTAAAAATAAATAAATATATAATACTTTTAAATTTTCAATTTTTTCAAATTAATAAAAATTAACATAATCATAATATATTAATTTTTTGTGAATGAATAGAAAAAATGAAGTATAAAAAAGACAAGTATAATGATGGTGGAGAGGGAATAGAACAAGTATAAATGAAACATTTTAAGTGTTGTACTTTTTTATTAATTGAAAATGATAAAACCTGTCAAAAGTATGATTGTGCATATTCCACATGAGGCATGTATGCTACAATGTGCAGTATGGGTATGCCATGGTGTCGAAGGCATGGAGTGGAGGGGCCTAGCCGATGCAAATATGTTGCACCATAGCTAGTGCCTAATGAAAACATTATATGCATGCATACATTCTTATTCAAAAATTATGTTCATTTGGGGATAATGGATTTTTTCAAGCAATCTATGGGAATGAACAAAAATGCTATTTAAATTATTTTTTACCTTTCCATTAGCTTTAACGACGCACATTCTCACATTGTTTTTAAAATGAATTAAAGGAGATGAACCAATATTAGATAAGATCTTTTTTTTATATTGAACTTTGATAAATGAAATAGTCACACATACTTTGAGATAATTTGTATATTCATTAGTTACAATGAATCTAAAGCTAAACAATTTTATTTAGTATTTTAGATTTTGAAATTTTGGAATATTAGCATGATTGTCATTCTTAGCTCATATTCATGAGATTCTATTTTTTAATATGGACTTATTTATATATGTATAGAATTTTACTTAATAACAATTTTTTATTTCCTTAGCTTTTCAAGAAAGCTTAAATTCAAACTTTTGTATTTTTCTAACTTTGTATATATGATATTTTTGGATTATGGTAAAAGAAAGTTTTAAGAGGACTTCAAACTTCATACAATTATAGTGAGATAGAGCATTAAGATTCCCAATCACAAAAAACACACAAACCAATGAAACAAATATAAGAATAGTTGTTGTCAAAGATGACACAATGAAGACCCAACAACTTAAAAACACAAAAACCCACTAAGGGTTACATTTTAGCCTTCTTCTTATGGGACATGAGGGTAGTATAAAATACTTTTGGCACACACTTAGAGTGCTTACCCTTCACAAAAATTGATTTTTCTTCAACCCTAGTGGCATCCTTCCAACACAAATACTCAGGGCTATTAGAGCCAACATCCCCCAATGAAGATGCAGGAAGAGCTTATACATTCCTTTTCCAAATCTTACATTGAAGTAAAAAGTGGATTCATTAGGGATCTTCTTTATATTCTTGAATTCATTTAACACAAAATCAACATTAGTGTTATCTCCATATTGTTCCTTAAAAGACTTCTCCAAATCATTCCGTGAACTAATGTTGTCATCTGGTAACCTCCTAAACTAGTATCTAGCATATTTAGTCAATGAATGCACAAACAACTTCATGACCACATCTTCATGCTCCACTTCATAATCATTGAGCATGTCTAAAAATATCCTTAAGTGTTCTTCACCAATAACAACATTATTACCTAAAAAATTTACAACCATATCCCTAAGATCAAAAGAAATAGGATGTGGAAACCCAAGGATACCTAAAAATGACATATGTAGATATATTTCTCCATGTATATGGGTCTTTTCTGAAAACCAGTAGCATTTGATGTACTTGTTGTATTTTCTTGGTTTTGGAAAGAGATATGAGGCTATTGTATTTGTTGAACAATAGGGATCTAAGTACTGGTGGTGGAGGATGATGTAGGGGCTGACTGCTCGACACATTTTGGCTTGGGGCTATTGGTCCACAAGCGAGAATAGAAGTTGTAGCTTGACTGGACATATTAGGCCTTGAAGCTAAGGCAAAATTAGAATTAATGAATTGGATTTTCCTCCTAGTCTCTGCTACTTATGCTTCATTTCCCACTTTCTTAAGTTCCTTAGCTAGATCTTTTTTCTCCTTCCTTGCCTTCTCTAAATCTAGATCCAATTGAGACATGAATTGACTTGCAAATTTTCTAGAAATAGCTTGAGGTTCATTTATTTGGATTATTATAACCTTTTTCTTACCCTTATCAAGGTGTTTCATAGTCAGGTCTATAAGTTCTAGTTCAATTGGTTTGTAGGATTGCACTTGGGCTAAAACAAGTCCTTCCTTTTCTTTTAAAAGGTTTTCCTACTCTTGGACGTTAGATATTAAAATTTCAACATCTCCAAACACATCTAAATGTATTTTGGAGGACTTTTCTTCCAACCTTTTATTCTGCTCTTTGAGAGTAGCCATTCTCCTAAGAAAGTTATCTCTTTCAATAAGAGTATTCATGGTTATTTTCTCTTTTTCTTTCTCCAAATGAATATTTTTGGCTTCTTCATCGACAACTCTTGTTCTAAGGACTTCTACCTCAGAAAACACATCATCATGATCTATAGCTATTGGTTTAGATTCTACAAAATATCCAAATCTATCATATTTATTTCAATATAAAGGACTTGCTCAAAGTTTGGCCTATTTGACTGAATACTGCTAGGTGTGAGACACTGACTCATCTCTTCTACAACATTGGTCTTGAAAATAGTATCTCCTACAAATGATACCATTTTATCTTGATAAAATCTAGCTTCATGATAGGGCATTGTGAAAATATTACCTAAGAGTCTAATAGTTTCAAACTTAGAGCTATGAGATGAAATTTCTTTCTTAGCTAAAAGGGGGGCTATCTCTAAGTTTCCACATATGACTAGACTCACCCTTCCTTTTAAGCCAATTATTTTTACCACCCTTTGGTAAATCAGTATACAATGGGATATATGGGTTTTCCTTCACATAGGCTCTCATATTATTTATCTTATTAGCCATTTTTTACTTTCTTAAAATAATCACTAGTATCAAAACCTAAGACTGAGTCACCACCCACTAAAAGAAATAAAAAATATTTATTAGGCTAAAAGACAAAGAGGCTTTTATGAGAGAAACTTTTCTTTAAAATAAATCTGATAAAAGGGAACCCAACCCTAATCCTTTTATTTATACTTTTCAAAAAATAGACTCTATTCGACCAATAAGGCACTTCACAAACCCATTCTATGCCATAGCTTCTGTGGTATTGGATATTTTCTGAAATTCTGAAGGTTTATTTCTTAGCGGCAACCAATACTAGGGTACAGGTTTATAAGCTAACCGAATTACGACAACAGATATGGAGTATTGAGTAGAGATTCTAGAATTGTAGAATTCTTTTCTTTCATCAACTCCCTAGTAGAGTTGCCATTTTGTTGGTGTTTCAAAACTACCAAGAAACAAAATACTTGATACTAGGATTTTGAGGATAAACCTTGGTCTAAGGGTAAGCTACCTTGTATATTCAACTAGGAAATCTATAGATCTGGATCCAACATCAATAGAATCATAGGGATTCTCTACTCTTTAGGTTTTGCAAAACCAAGGTGAGTGCACCTAAGGGATATATGAATATATAATTGGTTTATGGTTCTTGACTTCAACACATGTTTATCAACATCATCTTTCTATTTCATTACTATCCATTACAATAGAAAATGGTCACAATTCTTCTATACTTTACAAATAGTGCTTGATAATAGTAGCTAACAATGACATATAAGGGATTACTATAAATAAGTGTTGACCAACAATTTAACTCTCCATGCATGAAAGTAAAATTGATTTGGTTTTAAAGATCTACTTCATGCAATTCTATAATTTCTTCTTCATGTAAACTAAATAAATGACCAATGTGCTATCCATTGGCATTAAAAGTCTACCCAACAATTTTGACCTAATTAATTGCATGACAATCAATCTTATCAACAATTTACCCTAAACCCCATTCTTATGAATATCTTTATTATATGACTAGAAATCCTATCACTCTATTGAAGCATCTACTTAATTCCTTGAATTAAAAGAAACAACAAACTGATATACAACATATCCTAGTTGCAATAAATTTAATAACATTTGTTCATACAATCTCAAGATAACCAACACATAACAATGGAGACAAGATTCAGAGAAAATATATATGGTATAACATTCCCCTTGTATTAATTTTCCTTTAAAATCATACGATATTGATGTAAACACATAATAAGTCAAGACAAGGCAACATGATCCTCCAATATCCAATGTATTCTCAAATTTGCAGAGATAAATACATTACAAAATCAACACAAAGAGTCACTAGACCAAATGCAAGACTCGCATAACACTAAAAATTACATAAAATTCTGACCTCAACTCCACATCTTAGAAATCCTTTTATAGAAAGGATTGCAACAAGCCTCAGATGGGAGGACACTTGTCAAAAAATCTATTCAAAAACAAATACAAAGATATTTCTATTATGTTTACAATACAAAACATTCTTTGTACTTGGCCAAAAGTCTAAGATGTAGTTATAAGATTGTTTGGTGGCATTTATCATCATATATCTCTTTAACAAATTTGTAACATCCCAAGAGCTCTATTTTAACTCCTTTTGCAAACATTGTAGTTTATTTTAGGAATAATTGGTTTGACATGAAGGAAAAAAATTTATATAGAGGAAATTAATTTATGCATGCAATTTTTTAAAAGGATAAACTTAAGTTGAGATAATATTAGTTCAGTGAATGAATTATAATAAGAGAAAATTAGAAATAAAAAATATTTTTTTGAAAGTCTATTATTACAAATTTCTTGTAAAGGAAGTATGAACAAGCCAAACTAATTATACACAAAAACTTACCATCTTAACATAATTTTGTATTCTTCATTTGAATCTCTCACAACAAAATATCATATACATGTAAGCCTTAAAGATTTTCTAACATCTTGGTAACACATGTCAATCTAAATCTTATGAATCTAATACAAGTCTTTATAGATTTTAAAAGACATTATTTCTCTTTTTCAAGGGATTGAGGCAATAAGTATGTTACATAGTGGAGCCCATCAAAACTCCATATCAATCTATCTCTTCCCATGACCCATACCAAAAAACCATCAACTTAGAACAACTAATTGGATTACTTCTATGTGCTTAGTGGCATGTTTGGGTAGTTTTACCAGCACATCATTTCCTTCCCTTTATATCTAGGACAAAGGAAAAAGATTAGTTGATCAACCAAATTCAAGATTAGCTTGAAGAGCTTTTCCAATATCCAATTTGGAATTGAATTTTTTTTAATAGCATTCAATGGTACTAAGGAGTCACTTCCAAGTAAATTTGTGAGCATTGAAACTCTCTTCTACATTCAAGACTAACTAAAGAAACACAAAAATTTTCCTTATTATTTGTCATGATCCCAAAATTTACTGAATTCTATTTTGGAATGGTTATATTGTTATCATTATAAAAGGCATCATTCTCCATTCATCCTTCAATTTCCTTATGAGGTGGTATGAAATTCAAATTTGACCCACCTAAAAAAGGAGTAGTCCATACTAGTCCTTTCAAAGCTTTATAGATAGAACAACCTACCCAACCCTATTCAATGGGAACAGACTTGTGACAAAAGTAAACATAACTTCTTATCATTTATTAATTTATATACTCATGAGTATCAAAAGATCAAAAAGAAATAATTTGAGAATTCATTAAAAAAAAAATTAGTAACCTTTATAATCTCTCTCCTTAAAACTTGTAGGTTTTGAAATGATAAAATTAGTTAATTATTTATGTCTTTCCATATTTTTCTTTACATTTCATTTGATACAAAGATTATGTTTTTCATATTAAAAGCAACCAGAATGGGTCTTGACCCAAAAAACAAGAGCTAGTTGAAACTCAGCTAAAAGTCATTACCATAAAACTATCCTACCACATTCTTTAATATAAAAAAATCCCATAGTATCATAGTTCTATACCTATAGCTACTATAGCAAAAAAATAACATATTAATATAATTACATATAAAACAAGCCAACCAAACATAAACAAAAAGGCCCTAAGGCCACTACTGATAGAAAAACTCATAAAAACAAAAAGAACAAAATCTAGAGGCCCAAAGGCCAATTTTCCTTCTCCTAATTATGCAAATTTTCCAGTAGAAGCCGAAGCTAATCATTAGCAAGAAAACTATCAAGGGAGCGAGTTATTGCCATGTCTGTCATATCTTTGAGCTCCTCCTTCTCCACCTATAGTAGGTAAAAGGTGATGGACACAGAGTGCATAATCCACATAAAGAAGTTAGCCACTTGATCAAATTTATCCTCCCAATAAAAATATTATATTGTTTTATGCATTTCCTATCACTTTGTTCCTCCTTTTTGGTATCTTCTTTTGTTATGCAAGCGAGTTAACAATAAAGTGAGAACATAACACTATTAGGAAACAACATTAGACAAATACTTTTTTAGTGAGAGATATTGTGCTGGCGTGCACATATCCCAATAGCTTCCTAGATAGGGAGTCGTATCTTTTGTTTTCATGTTTCTTATTTCCTACAATTTGTACTTCAAAATTGAGTTTTCCATTTCTATACTATAAATTACAAAACAATAGTAAATTCCTACACACTTCAATTAATATAATAAGAATAATTTATAGAAAAAAAATCATCACTAAATTAGTAAATAGATTTTAGCTTATTAGAAAGCATATTTACACAATTATTATAAATAAAATATGTCAAAACCTCAAAATATCAAATATACATATTAAAATATACGACACTACCAAATTTATAAAATTATCATTAATTTAGTTTAGTTTTGGATCCTAAAAAATATCCTCAGCTAAGAGGATATGGAAATTTTAAAGCTATAGGTTTTAGTAATAATATGTGAACTTCAAGAGAGGTGGCTAATGAAGCATATGGTGATGGTGTCCTTGTTTCTTAGGCTATTTGTGGTTCTGGATTCTTTGTAATTTAAGGTTTTGTGAGATTTCCCTTGGAGGTACTTTCTATTGAGGAATCCATTATATTTAAGCATGTGGAGAGTGTTGGAATATTGCATTGAATAGTTTAAATTGAGTTTAGATTAATAAATAAATAACAAGTTGATTACTAGTCTCTAGGAAGTGGCATTTTGGTAGATTATTTATAATAAGAAGGAAAGGCTTTATAAGTCTCATGAATGGAATTAAAAAACCAACTAATTGAATAGAACTCTAAATAAAATATCAATCACATCTATTCTCTTCTTTAATATGGTATCAAACCATACAATGATCCTATCATTTGAGTGAATGAGGTCGAATGAGAATGACTTGAAGAAGTGTTCATTGTGAGTTATTTGTTTTGAAAAAATAACTACCATGCTACTATTTTTGCTAAAAATATATTTTTCTTTAAAGATGTATTGTTTTGCACTTAAGTACAAAAGAAATAATAGAAATGGATCTTGAGTGAATGAAGAGAATATAATAGGACATACTCTTAGTGTTTTTTTTTTTTTTTTTTGTAATCTTTGGGAAAACAAATTATTGGAATCTAGCATCTATATTCAATAATTTGTGTAGGTTATTTTTTAGACATACCAAAACAATGCAAAGAAATGAATTTGGGGATAAAGATAAGTTTGTATTTTAGAATTTTTTTCATGGATTCAAGTCATTGTTAGGGTCTCATTCAAATTTAGAAAGTAAATTTAAGCGCTATTTTTAGATCCATAAAAATGTTTCACATTTGAATTTATTTCTTCCATTTTCAAAAGGAATTATCAATGGTGCATGGTTAAAATTATTTCTAGAAATTTTTTAAAGATAATGGTTTGCTGTCTTTTTGCTGTTTTCCTACAAAAAATAATTGTTCATCTGAACTACTTTAAATTTGCAATTATGTCTCTTGCCTACTAAGAATCATGTTGTCACTTGTGGTGCTACACATTGAATATTTTGGAATAGATATTTCAATGTGAAGAGGAAATATCTTCTTATTTGTACCAACTTTATGATTCTAAATAATTTATAATTTAAGACCCGTTAATGGGTGTGGGAGGGTTAATCCTCTTACCATAAAGAGGAATGATGCAAAAAAACACATCCCTGAAGACAGTTGGGTTAAAATTAATTTTGATGATGTATCCAAGGTAAATCCATAATCAACTAGAATGCTTGGTAGCTATTGAAGTGATCTTTCTTGGCTTGAGGATAGATGTGCACAAGGTCCACCTAGAAGAAGATTCACAATTAGTTGCTCAAGACACAGTAAAAGGTGAAATGAATACCTAGTACCTAAATAGATATATTTTATAGATCCAAATATTATTATAAAATTTTGAGTATTTCAAAGTGTCTCATGTGTTTGATGAGGAAATTGAGATAGCAGACACCCTTTCTAAGCATGTACCTAACAATGTAGTGGATCTCTTTGAAAACTCTAGGGACATCTCCCTAGAGGAATTAAATTTCAACCTCAAAATTTAATCTTAACCTATTAAAGGGAGGTGGGCACTCCTTTGGACTCCAACTTCAATATTTTATATCTTCTCCTATAATCATTGGATTACATGTTCAATGATGGGATATCTTGGCTGGCACAAGGACATCCGCCATTGAGCTTTAATAATGATGTGGATTCACATGATAGGAAACATAACTCCTTCCCTATTTTGATTAAAAATTATAAAGGTGGTTGCATACAATTGCATGCCCCAATGGATTACACATTTGATGCTAACCATGGTGTTGAAATAACATGGGTTAGCTTGTGTGTAATAGATTCCTTAATATCAATCCTATCATTTCCCTATTTTTAGCCATTTCAAGATGCAATCATTGAACTATCTACATTTGAGATCACTGGTGAGGAGCAGTAAGCATGATTTCTTCTAGAAATTTCAAAAGGTCTTTTAAAGGTTAGAGCCACATTTTGTGAAGACCATCATAAGACTGGTGAAGTTGTGAAGTTTCTGAGAATGAAGGAAAATTTTTCTTTGAGAACTTATAGGAAAATTGCTTTATTCAAGGATGGAATCTCTAATGCAAAGTTGCAATATGTGTTCGAGCTGGATGGGGAGTCATCCAGGGAGGCTTTGAAACTGATCTTCAACAAGTTTTATTGAGAGGTTGAGCTTTGACCTAGATCAAACCTAGAAATCCCCACTTTTTTTTCTAGAAATTGGCATAATGGTTGCAAATTCAAAAAGTGATGTGCTGATGGTATCAAGAGAATGTATTGCACCGAAGTGGGGTGGTGGAGTGAAGGCGATCAGGAATAGAGTGGAACAAGGTGTTGGCTTGAGAATGGGTGACTTACCCCAGTGACTAATCAAAGTTAAAATGGATATTCTCTAGCCCATTATGATTTGGGTTTTGAGTGACCCACCATTCATTGACCACCCTATGGCACAATGGGGCTAGCATAAATGGATGGTTTTTCTCCATGCAGTTGTTACATAGAAGGCTGTGATTGGTGGTCAATTGGTGTAAAAGAAAAAGACCACCTTGAGGCACTCAAATGCCCTGCTAGATATAGAGGGCCACCTAATGATTCAAAAGAAATAATAAAAGCTTGATAGGATAAGAAAAGTGGTGCACACCAAGGGAGAGAATGTTATTGATGAGGATAACATGGAGGGGTAAAGCAAGGTCCAGTAGGTGCCCAATCTTGATAGTCTAAGTTCAGGCTAGTGGCTATCATCAAGTACCTCCAAAGATGTGAGAGATTCTTAAGTTTTCAAAGGACCATGACTTATGGTTTAAGTGATGGCTTCTTGAGTCTTCTTTGAGTCTAACCATTTTTCTAGTTGCCATGTCAATGTAATATGGTAGATCAATGAAGATCACCATTTTTTTTTACAATAATTTAAGGTTGTTTAGGGGTTAGGTTTGATGATTTTATAATTCAATTATGTCGGTATGTTGGGGTGTTTGGGTACTTTTTGAGATGACTCTATTCTCCCAATTTGTAGTTTTTTATTTTGAAAATCAATATAAGCCACCGATAAAAAAGAGAGAGTAAATTATAAGTTAAATTGGACCATTGTAGCTAGTCACGGGAGGAATAACACAAGGATATCCTAGCTTGCAGTATGGTCCAAGATTACGACTATTAGTTTTTCATTATACTAGTAAATATTTTTAGACATAAGAAAAAGATGTATCATCTATGTAAGGTGAAAGGGGAGAATTAATGCTTTGACTTTTCAAGGAGAATAATATGTTTCAAATACATTATCTCTTTTAATGAATCCATTCAATATTAAATAACAAAAGGGGAGGGTACATAAGGATATAAATGCATTTTAGATATCGTGTTTTCAATATTTGAGGATAATTTATTTAATGAAATGTGTTATCTTTTTTAGGTCCATTCAACTACACATCATAGTATCAAAGACCTCTAAGATTCATCACATTGTAATTTCGATAAAAATGTTCCTTAGAAACTAAAAAAAGATCATACATGATGTTGGAGGCAATGGAGGCATGAGGACATTTATCATCTTGATCTAGCTTCTCACTCTAAGATGATTGATTACATGAGAAGAAACTATTTATTTCCCTTTAAGTTGGGACATGTAAGATTTATCCCTGAAGAGAAGGGAGGTCTTGGAAGCAATTGTGTCCTTCCTATGAGAAAGGGGGGAGGGAGGTGGGGAGGGGTGAGGATTTGAGTATAAACTTTCAAGCACTGAAGGAGGAGTGAGATACAATGAGAGGAGATGTGTTTTTTCATAGGAAATGCATCTCATGTGAAGACATGTCAGTGATGATTATTTCTACAACACTTGAGGAGGCATTAGACACACTCCAAGGAGATGTGGACTATTGGAGGGAGGTCATCTCATGTGCAAGCCTAGAGGAGGTATTAGGCACACTCATAAGAGATGTAAGATTTCAAAGGAAATGTGCCTCATTGTATAGGGGAGGTGGGAGCATTCATGTTATGGAGATCATTTATATCCATTGATGCTATTAGTTTGGTGTTTCTTGAGTGAGTGAGGAGGATAGGTGAAGAAACTTCATCAAAGGCTTTAGAGGGTTTGGATAGTAACCTTTCAACTTATCTCTTATTTGATTAATGTAATAAGGGGGTAATGTTGGAATATCACATTAAATAGTTTTAATTTAGTTTAGATTAATAAATTAATAATTAGTTGATTGTTAGTTTCCATGACTTTAGATTCTAGTAGATAGTTTACAACAAGAACAAAATTCTTTATAAGTCCAACTAATTGAATTGAATTTTGAACAACATATCAATTGCATTATCTTCTCTTCTTTTGAGAGAGTTGGTGTGATTTCATAGATTTGGGGAGAATGCCCTTACACGTTTGAGGTTGTGAATATTTTCTTTTTCTTTTTTCTGTGCTAGCAGTGGCTTGATGACCCTTTATGCTTTTTTGGTGCATTCCTATTTGAACCCTCTATTCCTTAGTGCTCCTTTGTACCTTATGATAGTTTTACAGTTGTATAAAGTCTATTGGTTCAATGTTGTTAGTTCATAATATTATAAAATGCATGAGCTTGAAAAGAAGTAGGGTGTTATTTTTGAAGTAAGGGAAGTAATGTAATAAAACCACTTTGTCATAAAAAAGGGGCAATAAGATTTAACAAATATGACGATCTAGTGCCCCTTAAGATGTGGTCAAAACTTTAATCAAAACTTTCTTGATTTCCACCTCTCACTAATTTATAGCTCTACTGAAATGCAATTCAATTTAGACTCTTTATTGATAAAATGTTTTATATTAGAAAAACTAACATCACCTTTATTTAATATTATATAAACTTAGCAGAACAATTTATTTTGTGGTAAATTCAATCGTACTGTGAATAATTTTTGAAGAAATACTATGAACTTCAAACTTGATATTCGTAAGATCAATAAAGGTTAAATTGGCTAGTTAACCATACGTGTATCGCCTATGATCGGTCAACCATAACATATATTCATATTTCCACAGGTAATCCCATAAGAACCGAATATTCCATATCCAAATGCTAAACATCTTTATCGTAGATTAATCTGCAACACAAAACGTCTCTGATTTCAGCAGGGTGTCATGTGTGCCATAAAGTTGTCATATTTTTGAGGGCCTATTTGTTTTTCGACATAGGAATAGAAAATTAGAATAAGAATGAAAATGTGGAATGGGAATGGAAAAGTGCAATTCCATTTTTGTTTGGTTAACTTGGTATTTGATTGGGAATATGTTACTCCCTTATTTGGTTGTACCAAAATGGAATAGGAATAAAGTAAAGTTTTGTATTTTTAAAAATAGCTATATAATAAAAAATGTTTTAAGAAAAAGATTTAAAAAAAGGGTTCAAAATTTTTTTTAAAAAAATTAACAAATTAAAAAAAAAAAAAAAATCAGATTGGAAAAAGAATGGCCCATTCCAATAGCAACTATTTTTGGAATGGATATATGCTCATTTTAGAAACAAGATTGGAATATGTTCCCTATTTCCTATTCCAAGTTAAGGCACCAAGAATACACATAGGACAAAAAAGTGTCCTTCCTTGCTCAGATATGCGTTTTACCTTGTTGAGACGTTGCCTCATAAAGTTTCTCAAATTGGAAAACGCGCAAAGCTACAAATTTTATACAATGCCAGCGTTGCTAGATTTCCATATCCTACACAACTGGATGGACAAGCTCGCGTCATCTATCATGTCAGAACGGGGACAAAATAAAAATTAATTTAAGAGCACGTTTTGTGCCGGTGGCAGAGCGGACGACTGAAAAAATGCCGCCATTTTTGTGACCACTTGGAAACATGCAAATCAGTTGATCAATAATGTAATGCCCTCTCCCAATCTAATCAAGTCTACTTCCAGTTTTGTATCCATCTTATACCCCCCAACCATTTCCTTTAAAAGTTACCCTGTCGTAGTGTGGCTTCCGTTGCAGCAAGAGAAGACGATGCTCCGAACCTTTGCGTGCATGGCTACGGCGCCAGGGGTTTCTTCGGGACTTCCGGTGAAGGAAATCCCAGGCTCATACGGCCTCCCCATCGTCGGACCTCTCGTCGACCGCTTCGACTACTTCGTCACAGAAGGAGCCGAGAATTTCTTCAAGACCCGCATAAAGAAATACAAGAGCACCGTACTCAGAGTCAACATGCCGCCAGG
Organism: Cupressus sempervirens; assembly: GCA_028749045.1. Classification (NCBI taxonomy): domain Eukaryota; kingdom Viridiplantae; phylum Streptophyta; class Pinopsida; order Cupressales; family Cupressaceae; genus Cupressus; species Cupressus sempervirens. Next base: position 206,480,392 of record CM053783.1, read on the forward strand.
CCCGCCCATTGTGTCGGACTCAAGAGTCATAATGCTCCTGGACGCAAAGAGCTTCCCCACGCTCTTCGACCTCGCCAAAGTGGACAAGGCCAACGTTCTCACGGGAGCCTACATGCCCAGCACCGATTTCACAGGCGGATATCGAACGGCTGTGTATCAGGACCCCTCCGAGGACACCCACGGCAAGCTCAAGACCTTCTGCTTCCACGTCCTCAGTATGGCTCGCCCCAGGATCTTCCCCGAGTTCGCTCGGGCGTTCGACGAGCTCGCTGTGGAAATCGAAAAGGAGTTCGAGAAGGACGGGAAGGCCTCGTTCAGCGGGCAGGCGAATAATCTGATATTCAATTTCCTGTGCCGGGCACTCGTCGGGGCAGATCCCGTGGCTCCTGGCCCGGGCAGTCTGGGCACCGATGGGCCGACCTACGTTACCACCTGGCTCGCGCCGCAAGTTGCTCCAATTGCGAGCTCGGGGATTTTGCCCAAGGTTCTCGACGAGCTCACTATACATTCCATTCCTCTCCCCTTTGCTCTCGTCTCAGGGAACTATCAGAAGCTCTACGATTTCATCCATAAGCGCGGGTCTGCTCTTCTCGATTTCGCCGTAAAGGAATTAGGGCTTCAGAGAGACGAGGCCTGCCACGACTTGCTTTTCAACCTGGGGTTCAATGCATTCGGGGGAATGCTCATCTTTTTCCCCAGTATCGTCAAGTATGTTGCAAAGGCGGGTGATGATTTGCACAGAGAGATTGTCAAAGAGGTTCGTGGGGCAGTGGAAGGGAATGGGGGGTTGAATATGAAGGCGTTGGAGTCCATGCCGCTTGTAAGCTCTGCTGTGTACGAAGTGCTGAGAATGGATCCGCCCGTGGCGTTGCAGTACGGGCGGGCGAAGAGGGATTTCATTGTCGAGTCATACGATGCGGCGTATGAGGTGAAGAAAGGCGAGTTGCTCGGTGGGTATCAGCCTCTGGCAACGAAAGATCCTCGTGTTTTTGCCAATGCGGAGGAGTTTGTTGCGGGGAGGTTTATGGGAGAGGAAGGGGAGAAGTTGTTGCAGTATGTGGTGTGGTCTAATGGGCCCGAAACGGAGGCACCGACGACTGAGAATAAACAGTGTGCGGGGAAGGATGTTGTTGTGATGGTCGCCAGGCTTCTTGTGGCGCATCTGTTTCTTCGCTATGATTCTTTCGCTCTTGATGAGTCGTCATCGTCTGCCGTTTTTACGGAGCTCACCAAGTCTTCTCAGAAATAGGAGTGTTCATCGTTTGCATAATCGAACCTTCTGCATATATTTGGGACGACTGTAGAGTTGGTTCTTCTATTGTTGTCGCATGTTATTATTTAGAAGAATAATCGATCTGGGGACAGGGCAACTTGGCTGATCAAATAATGAGTAGAGGTAACTATCAAAAAATTATTTTACTGTTAGGGTCTTTGGTAGTTTATGTGCTTTGGAAAGATTTGTATTTTGATGCAAGTATATATGTTAATTACTTTTATAATTGTATTTATTTATTTTAGGTAGAAAGGTTATATTTCTTAAGGCTAGTGACTATGCGGTAATTTCTATGCACCCATATTAAGTGTTAAATAACTTAAATAATTTGTATTTTCATTGTAAAAGGGTGTATATAAATTGTATCATAGATGACGTCATAGTTAAGTCAAGTATAAATACTCTATACATTAACAATAAATTTAAGCTTCTTAAGTTCTTAAGTTGCCACATTTTTTTATTTATTTACAATTTGAATAGGCTTAGTGTTCGAAAGTTTGTATTTTTGAATGAAAAAGGGTAAGTTCAAATTTTAGTTGTAGTAATTTTAGCTTTTTATACAATTTATATTGACTTAGTGTTGGAGAATCTGCGTTTCTAAAAGAAAAAGGTAGATTGAAATTTTATAAGAGGCAATTTATGTATTCATCATTTTTATTGCATTTAGCTACCTTTCTCACAAAGGATATAAGGTCCTTAGCTTCCTAACATTTGATGCTTACATTTGAAATCTAATATAAGTTATGACAATATGAGTTAATTTTTTAACATTCAAGTAACACATCAATAAAACTATGAGACATTTATTGAATAAATAGTGATAAATTGTTATAGAATAATGAATCTTTCCCTTATTCAAGAAATTATATTTTTTTAATCACTTGATCAAGGATTAACTAATTAAAATAACACAAATAATGAATCCATTAAAAATACTTCTTTAAATTTAAGTATGGATGAATCAAAGGACAATGGAACTTGAAGATATCTCAATCATATTAATGTAGAATTCCAAATCAAACAATTTATTTTTACCTTTATCCAATTTGTGTAAGGAGCAAAATACTATGCACAATGCTTAAGTGGATTTCAAGTTTAATTGAGAGGTATTATGTCAAGAATATAAACTAAAAATAATTTAATCATAGAGAATATAAGCAATTCATTGAATTTTGAGAAGCATAGAGACACTTATTATTGAGTATTCCTTGAATACTATTAGGTGTAGGATTGTCATTAAAGAATTTAGGATTGATCTTTTGGGTAATAATTAGACGAGATAAACTATAATATACTTCAAATCAGTATAATAATTTCACTATAATTTTTTCTTCATTTTCTTAGTAGGGAAAAAGAAGTATTGAAGGGTACCCAAAATCTTATTAGAACTCAATTTGATTAGGAGTTTAATTTACCTAACATAAATAACTACATCTTATGTAATTTTTTTTAGAGTAGTAGATAACCAACAACACATAATAGAAATCTAGAATAGTATCATGATATGAATTAAAAGTTAAAGGAAGAATAAGATGAAGCATCAAACATCAGACTTTTTAAAGGCTTCATTAACCTTAGTAATAATAGGCCCTAGGTTTTTTTAACAAGGCTCTTGTAACCTTCATTTTTACAAGCAACCAAAGAAAATAATAAATTCTCATTGGAAGAAATAAAAGTAAAGAGTTTTATTTAGGCTCCCTTAAGTTGATAAAGTGTTCCCTTGACATGATTTTTTTCAATAGAAGAAGAGGACCACAGGGTTTTGAAAGGCTCCCCGAACCATTAAATTGGGGTATGAAATGGATCCCCAAAGTAAAATATATTTTTTAATCATAGCATCCCACTAGAAAATGTACACCAAAATTGCAACAATCTTCTCCACCATAGTAGGAGAGGATTTCAAATCCATAGGAGGAGTTGTAAAGGAGACAAACTAAAGAAAAATTGTAGCCAAATTTAAACCTATACTCTAGTAACCATAACTAGAAGAAGACCTCATACATCCATAAATAAAGCCTTCCATGAGAAATACACTAGCTTAGTCACTTATAGTACTATCTCTATGAGACAAAAAGAAAAAAAGGAAAAAAGAAAGAGAAAAATAAGTCCTCCCTAAAATATAGCTATAAGAAGATTCCATATGCCAATAGGAGGAAGATCTACCTCAAAATGAACATCATAGGGACACATCTAAGCATAAGAAGACATTTCCCACTAAGAAGAAAGACCATAAATAACATTGTGCACTAGTAGTAACAAATTTATTATGTCAAAATAGACCCCTAACCAAAAAAGAACAAAGAAAAGTGGGTCCCTTAAAAAATTGTACCTCTCTCTCAAACACATTAGATGAAGGAACACAGGGATAGATGGAAATGGAATCCATGTACAAACAAAACCAAAGCTAAAGTCGAAGCGACCCACAAAACCCTCCCTAGAAGAAAACATTCACAAAGGGCCCAATACCATAGAAAAGAAGGAGCGAAGGGAAATTAAAGCTCTTATAAGAGACATACATGAGAAAAATAGATGAAGATCATTGTCAACAAGAAGCTTGGAGAGAATTTGAAAATCCAAAAGATCTAAAAAACAACTCTATGACAAAGCTCATGATGGATCCCCAAACCCTAGAGCTACTAATAGAGATAAAAATATCCATAAAGAAGCTAAAAAGAAAAAAAAAATGATAAACGTTAACCAAAATTAAAGCTAGTCATAACATCAATAACCACAAAAGATACTCATCCATGGATAGGGAGAGACAAATTGGAATCCCCAAGAGACAATGCGACTAAAAAAACCTCCTCAACAAGGACCTCCTTGGCTCTATCAACAATGAAAACCCTCAATAAAATACCTAGAAAACCATCTCTTTCCTAAGGATTACAATATTTAAAGAACCAATAAACAATTTTGACATAAAATAGACATAATAAATAAAATGAAAGGGCATAGTTTGAAAAAAAGGAAATAACAATGAAAATTCCTAGTTACACAACATCCTCTTCCCCATCATCCACTTATGCTTCCTTCAAATCTCCATATATGTTGTAAACCCTTGAGAAGCCTTCACTTTTCCTATATCCCCTACTTATTGTGTTGATATTATAGTTTCTTTATAATTTCTTTTATTTATTTAAGGATATTTTTTTGAAGGTACCAAAATTCCTTTTGCAAAATAATAAACCATCTAAAAGGAATAATGTAACAAGAGCTCTGTATGAGCTAGAGTCCCTACCTTTGTGAACAATAAAAGGTAAATTTTGAAATTAAAAAATTAGCATCATTATGATTTAGTCATTCTTAGATTCTCTTTACATAATCTGAAATCATATATAGTTACTAGATGGAGTAAAAGCCAAAGACATTTATTTTGTAGTTGTATAAAGTCTAAACAAGGAGTCATATAATTTCCTTTAACATTGAAAGGTGAACTATTACACTTTGGTGTTCTAGGTAATATGTATGTAATTTAACTTTTTTGAAAAATAGACATATATCAAGCGAAATATAAGGATTCTAGTACCTCAAATGTGCATCAAGAGGAAAATTCTCCTTGTTTTTTTATAAAGAAGGAAAGAAAGGGCCCTAAATCCATATAAAACATCAAACAAATAGCTAGAAATGCCATGGCCCATTACAATCAAGAATCAAGCTTGCACAACATTAGCCAAAATAGCCAAATACCAATCCTTCATATGTCAAATGCCAATCATCCAAATAACATCTGTAAAAAATAGCCATATTGGCAATCATATAAAAGACTACACCATAAACCACAAAATTAAAGAGAAAACTACTAATGTAGTTTGAAAAATAGAAACCTAGCAAGCCAGACATATTTTTGTTGCATAGCTCCAAATAGAGTAAAATAAAATATCAATTTAAAACAAAATTAAATTTAAAAAAAAAAATTATAGTCCACCTACAACTCCTGCCTGTAACTCTTGTGCATGTTTCCTAACACCCTATTGGGCTTGCACCCTACCCCCCACCTGACCTAGAGAAAGCCTATCCAAACCTTTTTATGGGTCTTTCTTCAAAGTTACACGACAACCCTGTGAAGATTAGATATGATCTCATACATAACCTTACTGGGTCGATTGGCTTCTCTAATGATTTTACCTTTATGGCCCATCACCCTCTAGGGGTCCCTCTAATGTTGTGGGCTCCAAGGGAGGTACAATCTCAAATTCAAACTAGAGAGGGAATGCCATACCAAGCCACCAAGAATTGTGGAAGCCATTAGAAAGGATAAAGCTATATTAACTTATTTGTGAGAACATCGTTTGATTCCTATTATGGAATGCATAAAGGGCCATGGCTAAAGGATTTATAATCAATTAATTTATTTTTGGAAGGATCAATGGGTAACTATTAATGGTCTATCATTTAAAATCATGGAGGAATTCATTGTGAATGCCACTAGTCTTGCATTGAAATAGAATAATTGGAGGAAACAGATGAGGGTTGTGGACGTAGTAAGTTTGAAGAATTATTTTGATTGGATGAGGCTCTTGAACATGTCCATGGTGGGTTTGCACATGAGAAACTTCCAAAGCCATTAGACATGGTCTGCTATGCCATTATGAGGCACATTACTCCTGAAAATAGGTTTAAGGTTTAATACTATTATCACTTTCCCATTCTAGAGCACTTTAGGAATAGGGAGATTATATCTTTCTTGTACTTGCTATTAAAATCCATGAAGGAATTCTATGTAGAATGTGCATAAGAAAATACAAGAGGGTAAGAGCTATACCATGTTGATCTCAGATTGGTTTTGACAAGTAAGTGTCAACACACTTAAGCCATTTACTTAGTTCATGATGGACAAGTAATATATACTGAGAAGAAAATGTAAATATTAGACCATGCCAAGTTATAGTGAGTTCTGAGTCACTCATGCATTGAGTCACTCAAGTGCCGAGCAGATAGACCATGCTGAGTGATTCAAGAGCCAAGTCAATAGTGGATGCTAAGCAATACAGGTGCCAAGTGATAGTATAAAGATTCGTGCATGCTGAGTATCAGTGACTTCAAATGCTGACTGACACAGTTTTGACATTTTTTTTGTAATGACACAAACAACTATGTAATCAATTTTGAGCAGACTTAAGATTATATTTTCATATTTTGGAGATAAGGACGAATCTCTAATTACATTTCCTATGCAATTACATGTAGCCAAACAGAAAAAGGGAAGGATTAAGTGGCAAAATGAATGAATCTCAACCGTAGATTCATACCTAACCCTAAGCCACCAAAGTCTTCTTAAGGAGGATGAAAACAATAAACTATCTATCAAGTGTGTAAGGAATTGAAGGAGTGAAAAGGATAGTTTGCATGAAAAAAGAGAGCATTCATGGTGACTTAGAAGTTACGAAGAAAGAGTGAATTGCAAAATTAGTTAGTGCAGAATAGAGGATAGAGAAGAAGATACAACATTGAGACATTTGATCAATAAGGATCAAGAAGACATTGTTTAGAGGTGATCTATTATTAGGCAAGCAAGTGCCAACTACAAGATATATGCTAAGACATTTTAATAGGTGATTTCAATCAAATCTCTTAACAGGGTAGTCTTAATAGGCTGTATAAAATCCTTTAACAAGGTGCTTACTTAGCTGTAATTTGAAATCCTCTAATAAGGAAAACTTCTAATAGGGTGTGAAATCCTCTAACAAGGCGAGACCTAATAGTCTTTGTAAGTCTTTAATAGATAGATCAAGTTGCATGGTTAAAAAATTGTAACCTTCCTTGGATACACTTTATTACTGCAGTAGTAAAGATTTATGGGTGTCATTTCCACCCCAATTTTACCTTTTCACTTGGAGGGTTTCTAGGTAATCATATCTAGTGTCATGTGTGTAAAAGCTTACATGTTTTCATGATTTAGATGTATATGTTTTATATGCTATTTTAGTTTACTCATTGAATGCATGAGATGAATGTGTAGTGAAAGTCTTATGGATCCAAATTTAAATTATCGATTCACCCCCGCCTCCCAAGTTTTATGGGTCCAAGTTTAAACTACCGATTCATACTCCCCCCACCTCTCAAAAATTTTCCTTTCCTATTGTAATTCCAACAATTGGTATCAGAGCTTAGTTCTCTGAAAGAGAAGCTTTTCAACTTTGAGAAAAGAACTTAAAATGGAAGTCTACAAGTTGGGAAAGACCATTGAGAACCAGGAGATTGAAATACATCTCATACTACATCAACTAAATGAGCAAGAGAGGAACTAAAGAAATCCTTGAAGAGAAGGATAGAAATTACTATTGTGGAGAATGACACACAATATGGAGAGATTGACACCACCAAGCTATTTATAGATGGAAAATCCAATGAATTTGATGCAACATTTACAGATCGAATGGAAAAGAATAGAGTCCAAGCTGAGCAAATAAAAAATCTCAAGTTAGAGAAAGAATCACAAGATATACTACTATGTGAAGTAACTGAACAAAAGAAGAAAGCTATGGAAGACAAAGTCGTGATTGAAGAAGACAAAATAATTGTAGCCAATAGATTTCAAGAGAAGTCAATAGAACTAACCAAGATTTCCAACATGCAATTGGATACTCTAAGTCAAACGATGAATGTCAACTATGAGTTAAATGTCAAGGACATTGAGATAACTACATTGAAGTTGTAGAATGAACAATTGCAAAGTGGCCTAAAGAGAGAAAAGGAATTTTATGAAAGTTTCAACAAACCAAATGAAGCCATCAAATACTTTGAGAAATTATTTAAACCTCCTAGATCTAATAATGATACATCTAGACTGGGATATACAAGCACTGGAGAAGGAGAATCATCCAAAAATGTAGAAGAAAGAAACAACAAAGCTAAGAACTCTACACCTGCTTGTTATAATTGTGGTAAGAAAGGACATATTCCTAATGTGTGTAGGACCAAGAATAAAAATCAAAATGTCAAGCCTAAGAACATGGCTCACTGCCACAAGTGTAACAAGTAAGGTCATCAAGAACATGAATGCAAAACTAGGACCATGCATACACAAAGATTTGAAAGATATTGCTACAATTTTCAAAAGTATGGACATAGAGGTTTTGAATGTAGATCCAAACCCATGTGGTCATCAAACAGGCAAATGAAGGTAAGGAATAATGAAAACTTTTGTGATTGGGATTATAATACAAGATATAGCTGTCATTATTGTCAAGAATATGGACATGTTCCTGAGAACTGTATTAGGACACACTTTAGAGGTAATTATGAAAGGTGGTAAGTCAAACTATATGTTTTAGTTGTTTGAAGATTCGAAACATCAGTAGGTATTGTCCAACTAGGTCAAAGGCTCCAAGTTGTGAATTTGATAAAGGCAAAGGTAAGGTAGATGTTAAACACATCAGAGATGAGATGAACAAGACATGGAAAAGAAAAGATGATTGCAACACATCAAATGGAGAAGGGAAACCCAATGGGTCAAGTGATCACACCTCATCAAACTAAACAATCAAGAGGTATGTGGGACTAATAATCAAAGGCTATATCATACATTAGTTTCAAAAGGTTATAGTATTGGAAAGACTACATTAGCATGAATAAAGATGCAAGATGTTGTTAGGAATCCAAGATAAATCTTCAAGTTTTGCATGTTATTTTCGAGCATGAAAAGTTTCATATGTATATCAAGTGGAATGCTAGAAGATAACAATCTAGCTAGTTGATGTTGAACTCATAGTGGTTGCCGAGTGATGGACATGTCAATAGATTTCTAGTGAGCCTAAAATTGGTTGATGTTGAGCTTACAACTATGTAAGCACTTAGCATTAAATGCAATGGTTTTAAAGGACACTCGATCAATTTTAGCTCTTTTTTCATCATTTCAAATTCGAACAAGAGTGAGCAAAGAAAAAGGTGATCTAGAAAACTATTCAAAGCATTTGCAAAATATTTTAGCAGTGATCTCACACCAGTTCATTAGATTTCCTAAGGTATTTATGAAGAGCCGAGCTAAGCATTTTAAATTTTCATAAACCCTAGTTTGACACAATGGCATCGAGTTCAAAAAATGTTGAAGGGAAGGAAGTTTTAAACATTTAGTTAGTGATTAATGAAGTTAAGCAACCCATGTTTAAAGCCATTACTAACATCATATATAAACAAGACCCCTTAGGCACATTGTCAATGATTGGGCCAAATGTAATAATGGTACAAGATGTGAGAAAATGCTATAACTGCAAGATTGGAAGCATTGGCGACATGGAAATCAAAGGTGCATACAATAGGTTATGTGAAAACAATGTTTTGAAAGAAGACTACAATTTTTTGTGAAAAAGGGTTTAACGCGAGCCCTAGATTTTCCAAATGTATTTAACATAGAGTGGATACAAATAGTGCTGAGCCAAATTTGTGATGGTTCCTTATGGTTGGAGGGTGGACATATCAAAATTACTAAGAGAATAATCCATAGGGTTATTGGTTGTCAAACCCTAGATCGGCCTAAGACAATAAGAAATGACTCTAAGGAAGTGATTGAAAAGAATACTAGAGTTGTCTGGAATAAAAGACGTATGAAAATAGACACAATCACTAATCCTCTTATTAACTTTTCTATAAGATTAATATCACAAAAGTTCTATCAATCTAGTAGATTGAATATTGTACCCTATATAGTTGTGGATGTTGGATACAAAATTGTTAAGAAAGATCATACATATGATCTAGCAAAACTACAATTGCAAAAACTAATGGAGAACCTTGGAAAAATTAGGAAAACCAAGAGTGTACAATGAAAATTTGGTTATATATTGATTTTTATATTCTTTTATGTAAAAAACACATTCCCCTTATTTGGTACTATTGGATGGAAGACCAAAAAATTAGTTTTAGCACAGACAAGTGAATACATTGAGCAGCTAAGAGAGAATTTTGAATCCTTAATGACTAGTTACTTTGAAGATTTCAAAAATTCAATGAAGTAAAAACTAAGGATACTAGTATCTTTGTTTGAGAAACATTATAATGATGTTTGTTTTCTTTTGGATGCTGATTATACTTTTGTGCAAGCTATCACACCAAGGGTAAGATGGTTGAGATCCTTAGGCTATGAGATAAATGTGGATGAAGCCTCATAAGTCATAACAACTCTACTAGCAGAAGAGGTAGACAAAACTACAATTTTTTTTGGAAATTATGAAGTGGCAAAGTCCAAGATTACCATAGAACTAAAAATTGCTTCAGTTATCAAGAAGAAGGGCAAGCTACTAAAGAATCTGAAAGCAAAATTTAGAGAGGATGTTGAGTAGGGAGAGGAAGAAGAAGAAGAGAATGAAGAGGAAGAAGGAGCACAAGCTCAAGAAACTCTAGCATTGACATAGGGCATGGGAGAAGATAAAGATGAGGAAGAGACTAAAGGTGCCAGGGGAGAAGAAGCCAAGGAAGCACCTACTCCTATTTAGCAAAAGAAGAGAAAGGCTAAGGCATGGCCTATGGAAAGGACTAGGAAACTTGTCAAACCAAGTCATCCAAAGCCCATTGCACCTACAACAAGAGCCAACACATGTGCTACAACACAAAAGGCCAAGGAAAAGACAAAGAAAACAAAACAAGGATGTGAAGAGAAAAAGAGACCTAGAAGGAAGTATGTAGCACAACCAAATTTTGATGAAGAGAAGAAACATTCAAATGACAATAGACAATCTAAGGTGGTGATTCATAAAGATTTTGAGAACTTTTGTGAAAATGTTAAGAACAATGCAGATCTATCAAGTTTTAGTCATGTTGATTTTGATAAATTGGGTAAAGAGGAGAAAAACCAAGTGGAAGAGGCCCTATATGCCATGATGGAAAAATTCAAAAAAACACCACTAGAATTTACCAACTTTGTACCTAAGTGTCTGTATGACATAGTTGAGAAAAAATGGTATTATTGTCTAAATCTAGAAAGACAAACCAGGGAGACCACACTAGCCCAAGTAATACTTGAATTAACTAAGGGTCAAATTGCTAAAGCTCTAAAGAAATATGTAGTTCAGTTCACACCTAAATATAGAGCCTTTAGCATTCTACAAAATAATATTGAAGATATTGTAAAGAAGTCAACACAAATATGGAAACTCATTTATGGGTTAACCACTGTAAAGAAAGGAGAAAATGAACCTTCGAAGGTTAAAGATGATGAAAAAGAAAATGATGACAAAGATAACATAGTTGGAGGAGAGACATAAATGAAAGAAGATGACAAGGCAACAAATGAACCTGAGCAGAAAGAAGAACAGAGTGTGCATGACACACAATTGCCGAGTGTTAGTCCTCCACATGACACAACTTAGACAACTAAAACTATAACTGGACCAAGGATGTCTATAATCTATCAGCTCAAAACATCAATCCTCTTACTATAGAATATTTGAAGAAAATACTAGATCAATCTACATTATAGGCCAAACTTAGTGGCAATCCTATTTTGGTTAGTGTAGAAGAACTACACAAGTCAGTAGTTGACGTTACAAGGGAAATAGTGAATCCACAAGAACCACCTTCTATCATCCCTTCAATTACTAATGTAAAACCTTTGGTTCAAATGCCTAAAGCTTCATCTACCAAGGTTGATACAATTTTTAAGAAGAAGTATACAGAAGAACAATCCACCACTATAGGACAGTAGGAAATAAGTTAGATAGACCTGTCTACACCTACAACACAAGGACAAGGTGATAGTCAAGTCATAGTGGTAGATCAGGGAAAGCCTGAAGAGTGTGAGCTGGCACATAAGGTAAAGGAACAAGTTGTCATCCAAGCTCTAGTAGCTTTACCAACATATTGCACTTCTTCCACACAAACTCTTTAGAAGCCAAGCACAAAATCTATTCCACTGCAGATCTCAGTACCAAGCCCAAGTTCATCAAAGGTTGAAAAGGTAATTCATTATGGAGATATAAGCCTTGATGAATAAATTATTATACCAAAATATGATTATGATACAATAACATTAGAACAAATAGGCATATTGCAACAGGCCTTAAAAAGGAAATAGCATCAAGAAATGCTTAGGAGAGAACATAGGCAAAAGTAGGCACTTCAAGACATTAAGGACATCTTTCTAGATGCATTTAGTTTACCAACTCCTAAAGAGACTAAGTCACTAATGGAACAATTGATAGCCATAGTGGAGAAGGTCAATAATAAAGACCTTGATACTAATGCATAATTATTAGAATGGTCAGAAAAGAAGTTTTAAAACAAGGTGAATAAGAAAATATCTGGTGAGATAGCACTAACAAAAGTTGCACTGGAAACTAAGGTTAATGATGCGAAGAAGGTACTTGAGAACATCTTCTCATTGTATGCAAAATTATGCAACCTAACACTCTTCACTCAAGAAACCATAAGTCACATTCTAAGCTTGGAGAGCCAAATTTCTATATCAAGTGCAAGATTACCAACAAATCTAGCTTAGATTGGTTTTGACAAGTGAGTGTCAAAACACTTAAGCCATTTACTTAGTTCATGCTGAACTAGTAATATGTGTCAAGCATAACATGTAAATATTAGACCATGCGAAGTTACAGTGAGTTTCGAGTCACTCATGAGCTAAGTCACTCAAGTGCTAAGTAGATAGACCATGCTAAGTGATTTAGGAGCCAAGTAAATAGTGGATGCCAAGTAATGCAGGTGCCAAATCACAGTATAAAGATCTGTGCATGCCAAGTATAAGTGACTTTAGATGATGAGTGACATATTTTTGACATATTTATTTGTAATAGCACAAACAAATATGTAAACCATTTTAAAGCCAACTTAAGATTATATTTTGATATTTTGGAGATAAGGACAAATCTCTAATTGGATTCCCTATGCAATTACATGGAGTCAATCATAAAAAGGGAAGGATTAAGTAGCAAACTGGATGAATCTCAACCATAAATTCATACCTAAACCTAAGCCACCAAAGTCTTAGTTTAAGGGGGATAAAAACCCTAAACTATCTATCTAGTGTGTAAGGAATTGAAGGAGCAAAAATGATAGTTTGCATGAGCAACCAGAGCATTCATGGTGACTTAAAAGTTATGAAGAAAGAGTGAATTATTAAATTAGTTAAAGTAGAATAGAGGATAGAGAAAAGGATACAAAATTGAGACATCTAATCAATAAGGATCAAGAAGACATTAGTTTAGAGGTGATCTTTTATTAGGCAAGCAAGTGCCAACTATAGGATCTATGCTGAGACATCTTAACAGGTGATTTCAATCAAATATCTTAACATGGTAGTCTTAACAAGTTGAATGAAATCCTTTAATAAGGTGCTTACTTAGTTGTAAGTTGAAGTCCTCTAACAAGACACACTTCTAATAGGGTGTTGAAATCCTCTACCAAGGTGAGACCTAACAGTCTTTGTAAGCCTTTAATAGGGCATACCTTTCATAGGGTAGATCATGTTTCATGGTCAAAACATTGTAACCTTCATTGGATATACTTGATTACTGCAATAGTGAATATTTGTGGGTGTTATCCCCACCCCAGTTTTACCTTCTCACTTGGAGGGTTTCTGGGTAGTCATATCTTGTGTTATGTGTGTGAATGCTTACATTTTTTCATGATTTAGATGTATATGTTTCATATGTTATTTCAATTTACTCATTGAATGTATGAGATGGATGTGTGGTAAAATTTTTATGGGTCTAAGGATCTATGTTGAGACATCTTAACAGGTGATTTCAGTCAAATATCTTAACAGAGTAGTCTTAAAAAGTTGTATGAAATCCTTTAATAGGGTGCTTACTTAGTTGTAAGTTGAAGTCCTCTAACAAGACACACTTCTAACAGGGTGTTGAAATCATCTACCAAGGTGAGACCTAATAGTCTTTGTAAGCCTTTAATAAGGCAGACCTTTCATAGGGTAGATCATGTTTCATGGTCAAAACATTGTAACCTTCATTGGATACACTTTATTACTGCAATAGTGAAGATTTGTGGGTGTTATCCCCACCCCAACTTTACCTTCTCACTTGGAGGGTTTCTGGGTAGTCATATCTTGTGTTATGTGTGTGAATGCTTACATTTTTTCATGATTTAGATGTATATGTTTTATATGTTATTTCAATTTAGTCATTGAATGCATGAGATGGATGTGTGGTGAAAGTTTTATGGGTCTAAGTTTAAACTACTAATCCCCCCCCCACCCCAATGTTAGAAGTTTACCTTTCCCATTGTAATTCCAACATACCATTTATCACCAAGCCCTAATGTATTGTCTCTTTAGATTCCACAAGGGAATAAACCCTTAGGTGGAAATTTGTGGCCGCATCCCCTCCAAAGATTTATGCTAACCGCCAAAACTCACCCCCTTCTAGTTAGTCCATGGAAATTAAAGGTCACTCTTCTAATGTGAAGAAGATAAAGATGGATAAGATTGAGCTTCTTGATGTGGATAGTATTGGATCTATGGGTAAGAAGAATATCCCTAGGCCTAGCAAGTGACAAAGAGAGAAGACCCCCTCTACTCCACCAGGCCAGGAGAGATTGGTAAGCTCAAAATCTACTAAGAATACTTAGAAGAAAATCTAACCTACAACCAAAAAAATACAACTATATTGAATTATGGGGAACAAGATGATGAAGATGCTGGTAGTGAAGATAAAATTGAGGATATACCTCTTGGTGGTTAGGAAAGCACTATGCCATCTCCTATGCCAGACACTTTTACCATTAAATTAAATACCCTAGAGTCTAAGGTAAGGTATGAGACTAGGGATCAGGGGACAATCATCTCCCTAATTAGGAACATAAATATGGAACACCAGAATCTAGGGACTGGGAAACCAATGGAGACAAGAGTTAAAGATCTTGTGGGAGGAGAAAAAAAAAGGGGTACAATCTCACACTTTATAAAATAGCTCAAACACATCCACCAATGAATAGTGATTTTTTTAGATCGGAGGAAACTATTATTTCCTTAATTAAGAAGAATACAAATCTAGAGGACAAGTTTGATAGGGTGACCAATTTCAGAGATTGTGTCCTACATTCTATGACCACTACCCTCCCTCTTCTTCAGGCTGGTAAGAATGATCTTAATGATTCCAAGGACATGGATACTACTCCCTCCCTCTATGGATTCCTTGGAGATGACTAGTTGTGGATCTTGCTGGAGAATATGGATAAGTATAAGAAGGTGACTTAGCTCCTCACTCCTCTTTTCTTTTTGGTGTTTTTTATGGTTACAGATTATTGTTTGTCCCATAGGGCTCCTTGTGTTAATACTTGTTGGACTTTTTTTAAGCCCATAAATTTAAATAGGCCAAGATTATATGTAATTATGATAATCTATTAATTTTTGACTTTAGTAGTTTTAGATATAGAAATATGTTAGTTTTGGAGTTTTTGATATTAAGGATGGGGATAGGTTAATCTGATGGTAATGACTTACAATTGAGTTTTAGTTGAGTTTTTATCTTTGGGCCATCACTAATTTTAGCTACTTGTTTTCTTTTATAGAAAATAGTCAACTATGTCAAATCACTGTACAACCAAACCTATAATTGAAATTCCAAATTTTCATTTTTCTCATGATTTTAGGATTCATGTCCTCAATAGTTTACACTATTTTATTGTTGTTGAAGAAAAGTACCTAAAATCACCATAAAATAAACATGTAATAAAACTCAAGATGCATAATTGAAAATAATTGGCACTTATAAAACTATAAAATATTTATATTTAACAACAAAAAAGAATGACTGTCTATGATATGCACACAAAAGAATTCTTCAAATGCTACTAGTAAAAGAAATTAGACCCTCGTGTCATTGAAAAAAATCTTGGCATTGTGATAAACACATGACTTGATTAATTAGTAAAGAAGAGAATTAATTTTCTTTGGCACTAGAACCCTTTAGAATGAAAAGAAAGATTTATTATAATAAGTACCTTATAAATCTATTTTGAAGTTCCTAAATTTTTCCCTACCATGACAATACCAACAACATCAAAAGTATGTTGAAATTGCAACCCTCTTCATGCTAGGAAGTGCAAGAAGAAAATAATCACAAATGAAAATAAAAAATGTATAAGTGATCTCAATATCAAGGGGAAATTAATTTAACCTATTAAACTTGGTAAGACTTGGTGTAAATAAATATATAACCAAAAGGCATAAATGTCTTTGTGTGCATTTTCAAAAAATGTAGGCTTTTCTAAAAATAGGTTGAAAAGTTATATTAGTTTAGAATGCCAAATTCCTTCAATGACACTACATATATACTTTCATCTATTTGCTTGTCTCCTCTAGAAATATAGTCATTTTAAAATTCAATGAAATCAAATAAATGAAGAAGAAACATAGAGATAATACTATGAGTCAAGGATAATGCATTGAATATAATATGAAGATTAAGAATAAAGGAGACAAAAGTTATAGCATTTATGTTGGTTTAATGAACTTTTACAATCAACATTAATTTTACATTAAATCATTTAAATTTTATAATTCCTTCAAATTAAAGGCTTACATTTTGATTTTTGTCCTTATGTATTTTCTTTGTACGTCTTTTGTGAGACAATATAAATATAAATAAATATCATTTCTTGAAAATGATAAATTTATAAACTTTGGAAACAAAAGTATTCTTGAAAATCTTCAAATCTAATTGATTCAATTGAAAAAAAGGGGCACAAGCACTGAAGTTCTCGCCTCTAGTGTGGTGATTATTGGGGTAAGAGTTGTGTCAAGTTGTAGCACAAATCTATGTCTAGAACCATTGGTCCATAAGAATGCTTATAAAGTTAAAAGTGAAATTTATTGAAAAGGCATCTTCCCAAACCAAACTTCAAGCATATTGAATCTAATTAGTTTGCTAATGTTTTAATTTATTTACAAAGTAGTGAGTTGAAAATGACTATTTGGCATTAAAACTAGTTGATGAGCATCAAGAATAAGTTTTTAGAGTATTTCATTCATGCATTAAAAGCCACAAATGTATGGGCATTCTTTCTATTCACCCACAACCAATGTTTCTTTTGCCATGTTGTCTTTACATTTTTTCATTTTGTAGCTCTTAAAATGAGGCATTGGGTTTTTGGAAGGCAATTATGAATGCTTGTAATGTTTTCCTTACCAGTGATCCATTGTATGACATGTAATTGTGGTTGTAATATTTAATTCTAACACATTTTTATTTTCTATATTCAAAATTTAAATCAATAAAAATATATAATCATTTTAGCAAGCATGATTACTCATCTATAAAAGCTTCAACTTTTGCATGCTTGATGCATTTCCAATAAAGAAATCTTTCTCTTATAATATTTGAAAGGTTCTCAAGCATTAACTCAATCAAAGTCTCACAACAATGTCCTATGATAATAAGATAATTTTCAGTAACCTTAACACCTTATAACTTGGGCTTTACGAGCTTTGTTGCATTTGACGCTAGATCATACTTCAATAAGAGACATTATATTTGAATATATGTGTGTGTGTGTGTGTGTGTGTGTGTGTGTAGGATCAAATTAAATATCTATTATATAAACATAGAATATTAGATATAATTTAATAATTATCTATATAAATTAAAAATGTAATTCATGAAGTTTACTTTTATGAATAATTATTGCAAATAAACTTATATTATATAATCAATTTAGCTACAAGTTCTGGAAGTTATTTCACCTTTTTTTGGAAGCTTCCTCTACTATATTATCTTTACTTTTGGAAGCTTCCCTTAAAATTAAAATAAATCCTAAGAATATAAAATTAAATTAAAAGTTTTTATTAATAAATTTAGGAAAATAAAATGAAAATGAAAAATATTAGAAATATGAATATATTTTTTTCTTACAAGAAACTTAAAAATCAAATATTTTTATTTCTTTAGTTTTCATAACAATAATAAACTAAAATAGGAAAAAGAGTATATTAATAATTAGAATTTTAAAATATAAATATGTTTTTAAAATTATTTTAAAAAACTAGATTGAAATAATAATTAAAAATCAAAACCTTCTTAAGTCAAATGTTGTACTTGCAACTCCTTGAAACACACATATGTAATTTATACTCTTGTGAAAATACATATATAGACAATTATTTTTTAATAACTTTATTGTTATGTCTCATTAATATATTATTAAATAAATGCTCATCCAAAATTTAATACATTATCTATATCTTATAATAAATTGTAAGTTCAAAATATCGACATTGCAAATGCATACATAAATAATCTAATTAGCTAATATCACTCAAAGAATACTTTTTTTTGGGTTGATAATAGTATTTGCACAGTGATACCCAGGTATGCTATATTTCTTTATTTTATTAACTGTGTTTTTCTTATATCATTTTAGTTCTAGATTGTTTTAAACAAACTCTCATTCCTTTCCACTCATGACATCCATTAATTTATTTTCTTAAATTTGTTATTGATGCATTTGACCCAGATATTTTGGGCAACTTCTATCCACCAGAAAATTTATACGAGATTTCACAATTTTTATAATTAATTAATTAATTTTAAAACCACAAA
Organism: Cupressus sempervirens; assembly: GCA_028749045.1. NCBI lineage: Eukaryota > Viridiplantae > Streptophyta > Pinopsida > Cupressales > Cupressaceae > Cupressus > Cupressus sempervirens. The sequence continues at coordinate 206,499,163 of CM053783.1, forward strand.
ATCACCATTCTGTGACTTTAAAATTAATAAATAAATTAAAAAAATTGTCAAATATGGTGCATATATTCAGCTGTTTAGCCAAGGGTGATATTCTGACTCCAATACTAGTGACTGAAGGCTGACACTCTACAATTCATTTGTAAGCCCAAATATAAATTTTAAACTTCTTGAAGAAGCAACCTTTTGTGTGTAGAAATGAAGATCTTTCTTGATAGATCGGAAGTTTCCTAAAAGCCTCGGATTCATATTCCATGTTTTAATGAAAGCATAAATTATTCTTCTCTTTGCCCTAACAAATGAAAATTGAGAAAAATCTTGTTTCAAGATTAGTGAAAAATAAATATTAACATGAACTATTAGATTTTGATGTATTAAAATTTAATCTTTTGTCTTCATTGATTGTTTGACTTGGTCAAATAAGCAAATTGAGACTAAATACGGCAGTTATCTTAGGTAACAACTAATACAACTCCAACATAATTATATATTCCAATTTTTGTTTTAATTAAATGAACTAGATACATGAGAATCGGCGCGTTAACAATTTTTTAATCTGAAAATGCGTAGCTCTATAGTCATTTGCACACAACCTACATTGTTCAATGAATTTCAAAATGTGTCTTATACTTGATAGCGGGAGCGTGCAGTGTACGGCGTGGAATCTTCTTCAAATTAATTTAAAACCTTAGTGCCGATGGTTTGTCACGTTATTATCAAGACAAGATAATTGATTGGAAAAGTTTTCCAATGTTTGTTTACAAGAAATTCAACTATATTTTTTTATTTCACATCAAATGACCAAACCATTATGACATACATTTCTAATGTTGAACACGTGATATCTTTCTAGCCAAAGTAAAATGAATTTTGAAAATTCCGTCAAACGATTTTATGAATATTTAAAATAATAATAATAATGAGAGAGAGAATAATTTTTTTTTAAAAAGCTTGCATACCATTGGAAGACATTAGACACTAAAACCACGTTGATGACGTAAATGTGTTTTGAAGATTCCGGAGAGCGGGATCTATAAACACTTTTAAAAGAACGAGATCAGAGACAAGAAATGATAAAAAAATTTGAATGTGAAGACAATATTTGACCCTAAAACCACGTTGATTATAGAGCCCACCAATTATTGTCGTCAACAACAACGAGTGTGAGGATGTTGTGAAACACGTTAACATGCCAACCACGGAATCGTAATGTTATCCTCCTTGGCCAGCTATTTATAGAGCAGTACTTGCAAATATCTTCATTGTTCGTAGGAGCTATCAATATAATATATAGGGAAATATAAGCGATTAAGCAAAACCAGATATCTTCGTTTGTTCGTAGGAGTCTGAGTCTGCAGCAAGTGATATATGTTAGCGGATTGTAATCGAGTGAAGGAGCGAATTAGTAAGATGGGTTCAATTACAACAGCTACAACAGTGGGCAGCAATGGAATGAGTTCACCCGACTATGAGATGAATGGCGAAGTGGTGCTGCAGAAAGTGGCTCTCCTCCACTTGACGGACTACGCCGCAACGCTGCCTGACGAGGCATCCGAATTGATGGGGAAGAAAATCTCTCTTCAGCTTGTGAGCACCGACCAAGTGGACCCCGGTAATAATCTATGCATAATAATAATAATAATATAAGCTTTAAGCTGCTTTCTCATGGGAAGTGCATTTCTAATATTATAATTAGTATACACATAGAATTGTGTTTGCTTAACTGATGGTAATGGTAAAGAAATGGCGATTAGAAGACGTTTACACACATAAATTTGTATTTGTATGTTGAGATTAAAGGGTATGAATTAAATTTGACGAATGGTATATTCATCCCAATTTAATTAATACGATGCGATGCATGCTATCTTGTGTAGAAACGAGATTGGGCAAAACGATGGGGCAGCCTTGTCACTTGAAGTGGAGCCCATGGGACGGACCCATCTCACAAGAGACAAGCTGCGCGGTGGACGTTGAAATGGAACTTGGCACTCCGGTTCCCGGGCGCATTTGTCATAAAAAACATGCACGCCCAAGAGTTCTTTCTGAAATCACTCACCATATCTGTCCCTGGCGACTGCAATGTTCGTTTCCAATGCAACTCGTGGATAACCCTTTCTTCCGTCAACCCGAATGACCGTGTTTTCTTCGCCAATAAGGTCAGTTTTTCCTTATCGCTAACACATATATATAGCAATTGCAAGGTTTTAAATTATTCAGGATTTGGCCAAATAGTAGAAGCGCTAACATGAAGGTGAATGTGAATGTGTGTTTATCATCAGAGCTTTTTTCCGGAGGAAACCCCGGCGGGGCTGAGAAAGTTGAGGGAGATGGATTTGATTGGGGAGCCAGAGAAGGATGCAGAGCTGCGGAGGGAAGTGTTGGGTGGATCGCAGGAGCTCCCATATCCCAGGAGATGCCGAACTGATCGTCCGCGCGTTCAAACAGGCATGTGTCTATATACATGTATACTCACTAGTCATTATGTAACTGTGAGCCTGTAATCTTGACACATGTTTTCTTATTGAATCTGTTGCAGCCCCCGAATTCGAGACTCGCACAAGCTTGATCTTCATTCCCCCGGACGAAAGGTTTCCTTATTCTGACTTTTCCGACTTTGGAGCTCACCTCATAGACGCAGTTGCTAACCTCATCGTTCCCACTCTCACTAATCTCTTCGATCACGCATTCGACTCCTTTGATGACGTAAGCGACCTCTACAAACGAGGTCTCAAAACTGCCCACAATTCTCTCAGGACTCTCCGTCAGGATAGCAGCCCACTGCATTTTGTGCAGGGACTCCTCGACAGCATCGAGGATGACATTCCGCTCATTAATTTCACTCGCCCGCAAATTGTCCAAAGTATAAATATATTGGCATTGCTTCATTAATCGATCTACAATCTATTAAGGTTAAACAACAATTGAACCAATCTTTTGCACACCAGAGCGGATGAGTGCGCTTGGAGAAGCGACGAGGAATTTGCGCGCCAGACACTTGCAGGGCTGAATCCATTGGTGATCAACTGCCTAGAGGTAACCTTGACCCACTTTCTGTAACTCCCCAAAATCTTCACATTTATAACTCTTCTTCTCATGTCTCTTCAATAACATAAACAATGGCCGCTTTAAAATTGAAACAGACATTTCCTCCCACGAGTAGCTTGGATGAAAGGATATCGGTCCAAATAAGAGCGCCATCGCCGCGCAACACATAGAAATGAACCTTGAGGGCCTTTCGGTGGATCTGGTCTTTATTTTCTTCAAAAGCTCCCTCTTCCTTAATCTAACTGTTATTGAAATCTAATGTAAAATTAATGTGGAAAATGCAGGCCACTGCTTCTAAAAGGTTATTTATTGTGGACTACTATGATGTTTATATGCCTTAAGTGGAGCGTATAAACAAGATGTCAAAAGATGCCAAGACATATGCAAGCCGCACGCTTTACTTCCTCACCAAAGGAGGGATTCTGAAGCCAGTGACCATTGAGTTGTGTTTGCCACCAATTGATGATCAGGCGGCCGTAAGAAAGGTTTTCACACCAGGGGAACATGGGACAGAAGAAGGAGCGCTGTGGCAGCTGGCCAAAGCGCATGCTAAAGTCAATGATGCAGGTTACCATCAGCTCGTCAGTCATTGGTAAGTACCATTTTCCGACCTGTATTTTCACTATGCAGTATGCACATTACCATTTTCCCACCGTAATATACCAACAGCCACTTAAACTATATTCTGTCAAAATCGATCAAAGATTATAAGTTGCCTAAAAACTTCTTAAAGATAAACACGTTTTGCTCTCCAATTGTCCGCAAGTTAACAACACATTGTATCATGGAGCCTTTCATTATAGCAACCCACAGACAACTAAGCAAAATGCACCCAGTATACAAATTGTTAATACCTCATTACGTGGATACCATGGACATCAATCAAGCTGCCCATCAGAGTTTGATAAATGCGTCAGGTATTATTGAACAAGGCTTCACGCCTAGCAGATATTGTATAGAATTGTCATCTAAAGCCTACAAGCAGTGGAAATTCAATGAACAAGGATTAGAGACCGATCTGCTCAAAAGGTAACTTATTTAATAGCTCGACTGCTGCATTACCTATGCTGGTTCATAACATTTATTCGTAATATGGTGAAATGTTGCTAAAAAGCTGATTACTGTCCTTTTACATCCGTTTCATTTTTCCAATCCAGTTAACAGAGATACCAAAAATTTGACCCGTTACTTCACATTGTACTGTGCAGGGGAATGGCAGTCCGTGATTCAAAGGCACCGAATGGTTTGAAGCTTGTGATCAAGGACTACCCATATGCTGTTGACCTTGTATAGAAATATGGTTTGCCGTGAAACAGTGGGTTTCAGACTACCTGTCCCTCTACTACAAGGATGATGCCTCCATTAGAAATAACAAGGAATTGCAGGCTTGGTGGGATGAGATAGTAAATGTCGGCCACGGAGAACTCAGGGATGATCCAAGAAGATGGTACAAGATGGATTCTTTGGTTGAAGCAGTTCAAATAGTGACGACTATAATCTGGACTGCATCTGCTCACCATGCTACAGTCAACTTTGGGCAGTACCCGTACGGGGGATACATGCCCAATCTACCTACCATGAGTAGACGCTTGATTCCAGAAAAGGGAACACCTGAGTATGATGAACTTGTTAAGGATCTAGAGGAATTCTTCCTCAAGACCGTCTCCGCTCCCACGCAAGCAACCCTTGTCATGGCTGTTCTGGAAATTTTGTCAAACCATGCAAAAAATGAGTTGTATGTGGGACAGTTGCAGGGCTCCACCATCAATAGAGTAGATGATCTCCGTATTCAAGAGAGATTTACAAAATTTTCAGAGAACATGACAAAGATTGAGAATATTATAATTGACAGGAATAACAACTGTCATGTTTACAAGAACAGGACCGGACCTTCAAAAGTCCCTTACACACTGCTATACCCCAACACTACTGATCTATCAAAATCAGGTGGTCTCACAGGCCGTGGCGTGCCCAATAGCATATCTATTTAATGGCATCTTCGCACAGACAAGAAATTCCAAACCTTCACTCGAAGCACTTCCATTCACAATACGGCTGCAACTCAAAATTATCATCCGTCACACATGACAATTGAGCACCATTGTTTTCTTTTGTTTTAAATTTTGAGCAGAGATTTTACACACATTAAATTGTACCTTCTAGCCGTTCTTCAATGTACCAATAAAGATTTATTAATTTATGTTCTTCCCATAAGAAATGTGGTTGTTCTCTTCAATTTAATGTTTAATAAAAGTGAAGATTTATAACTTCTATGAATCTATTAAACAAAGAAAATTTTATATTAAAATAAGGTCGAAAATGTAATATATTACCTTCATAAAAAACAATTATGCTTTAATTAGATTCTTCTTAAATTGCTTTAAGAGAAATTATTCCATGTATTTTCGAATGAAGTATTTATCTTAATCTATCTATTAGAAGAATCATTAAATTGTAAACAAATGGAATCCATGTGTTTTATTGATATGTCATTTATTCCCATGGTTGAATATTTGTAGGAATACTTGGCACCTTTTATGGGATCGTGAATGTATGAATTGATCAAAAAAATATCTTTCTTGAAGGGGGAGAATGAAAACTGGAATAAAATCTGAAAACTGGAATAAAATCTGTCATTTTTCAAATATTATGGTGTAAAAAGCTAGTATAAAATGAATGCTAAAATTTAGAGAAGATTCAAGGAAGTTCAGCGAATCAAGGGAGATAGAAATAAAATATTATTTTAAATTTTGAGCATACATTTTACATGCATTAAATTGTACCTTCTAGTTGTTTAAAAAAAGTGATGATTTAAAACTTTAATGAATCAATTAAACAAAGAAAAATATATTTTGACACAAGATAAAAAATGCAACATATTCATTATTTTGATCCTAAGGTTCTTATCAAGACATTTAGTATACATTTCATTGTTTAGAACATTTTCATAGACCATAACAAGCCTTATGTCATGTCTCCTAATCATGATAGAGAAATTAAAGAATTATAATATAAAATAATATATTTTGTCATAATAATAATACGTTACTCATATCAATATAGTAATATTGAATGAAATAATAATACTATATTATCTATTAATAATAATATATGATAATTGTACATATAAATATTATATAAGATCATAAATTTAATATGTCATAATATCAAATGCAACATCGAAATAAGAAATAGTCTTATATAAAAATATAAATAAATTATATACAAATCATTATCATATAATATGATATTACCTTATAATTGTAATATTTAATAGAGAAATAAATTGTATATGATACGATTCACATATATAATAATATTTTAATATTAAAGTATAAATATAAATAAATGATAAATATAAAAAAACTAATCTGAATAGACACATCCCCTCTTACAATGAAATATATAAATGAATACAAATGCAAAGGAGAGAAATCATTGATTGTTTACGAAATAAAGTGGTAAATATTTAAAAGATTGGGAAGAGGGATATTATAGTGGTATCAGAGCATGATCCTGCCATCTTAACAAATTCAATATTTGTTCTGTTAATTATTGTTAATTGGACAATGTTATTTTTGACCCAAAAATAGCAGTAGTATTTATGGGTAGCTTGGATAGCTGTTCATCCTTATCTATGTATAGCAGCATTAGTTATTATGTCGAGAGGCGTTCTATACAATGGCAGCACAAATGCCCAGCATGGGAATATGCCAAGATTCCTGTCAACAAAAAAGAATTGGGAGCAGTTACAAACTTCCAAATTAAATATTAAAAAAGAATTCCCGAAATAATAGCTAGCCAAAATAATAGGAAGCCAAATGGAGGCCAAAATAATAGGCTCGAAAAAGTAGGGCCCGAAAAAGTAGGACCCGAAAAAATAGGGCCCGAAAAAATAGGGGCGAAATAATTTCAATATGATTTTTTTTTTTGTTAAATATAATTTTGCATGCACATTCATGCTTTTTTTTTGCGGGGAGTGGGAGAATTTGAAACAAATTCGTGGAATGTGAAGAGACGTCTGTTGGGGGATATGAGGAGCCTCTCAGAGGTTATAAAACCAAGGCTCCTCATTTCATTTTCATTTTATGTTTTTGCACGAAGAAAGAGGTGGAGGTTATTGTAGGATTAGATTGGAGTTTTTGAATAGGAGTAAATTGAAGTTTTGGAGTAACATTTTTGCAGGTGAGATTTCTATTTTTTATTTACATTTTCATTTAGATTTAGATGTAGAAGTGAATTGAAATTCAAAATTAGTTATAATATTCTACTTTGACTTATATTTCAATTTTAATTAATTTCATTTAGATTTAGAATTCTGTTCATATGACCGAAATTGAGGCCACTGGAGGACCTGTGCAGAGTTTTTCGTGGAGATAAGCATGTGGGTACTGAATCAAGGCACATTAGGCCTCTTGGAGATGTAATTGCGGTGACTTCCATGGCTTTTTGAATCGAATAGGGCAATCTAAACAATCTCATATCTGAAATTCTTTTTTTCCTTTTCAGCCGAAGACAGAACAAAGATTGCTTGCAAGAAATTTTGTAGAGTTTAAGATTTGATTGCTTGTGGCCGACTATTCTTGGTAACTGATATTTCTATTGTATATTCCCGTGCCCAGCACGGAAAGTTTTAATCTATACAATTTATTTTGTGCATTTAGTGCACAAACTAAAGAATGCATATGCAATCAATTTTTTTATCAATCTTTATGATAGCTTTTTTTTTTAAATAGAAAATAGAAATTATTCTTTTATGTATGTAGAAAAAAATTAGAAAGATTTTATGTATGTAGAAAATAAAAAGAATTCTATAAACATCTAGATTTATTGAAAAGAATTCTATTTACATCTAGATATTTTGATTGAAATAACCATAATGTAAAAACAAAATATAAAATAGAAATGTTAATATATGTATGTAGAAAAAATTAGAAAGATTGCATGCATCTAAAAAAATTCTATTTACATCTAGATTTTTTTAGAATGGAAAAAAATGGATAATAGAAATATCAGTTGCATGTTTCTAGAAATAAATTAGAAAAACATGTATCTAGAAATTAGAAAGATTCTATATGTGTCTAATTTTTAGATTTTACTTTATTCTAAACTAATTATTGATGGATATATATTTTAAAAATATTTATGTAGTTTAAAGTTTAGATTTTAATTAATTTGTATGCAAATAGGAAAAAGAATAAATATTTTATATATATGTAGATTAATTTCTATTTTTAATGTAAAAACAAAATATAAAATAGAAATGTTAATATATGTATGTAGAAAAAATTAGAAGGATTGCATGCATCTAAAAAAATTCTATTTACATCTAGATTTTTTTAGAATGGAAAAAAATTGGATAATAGAACTATCAGTTGCATGTATGTAGAAATAAATTAGAAAAACATGTATCTAGAAATTAAAAAGATTCTATATGTGTCTAATTTTTAGATTTTACTTTATTCTAAACTAATTATTGATGGATATATATTTTAAAAATATTTATGTAGTTTAAAGTTTAGATTTTAATTAATTTGCATGCAAATAGGAAAAAGAATAAATATTTTATATATATGTAGATTAATTTCTATTTTTTAAATTTACAAGTAAATGAGTACTTTATTCATTTAAAGTAAACAAGTTTTTAAGTAATATATTTTTATTTTAGAAATATATTAATCATAATGTTCATTTATTATTACTTATTTAATATACTTACTCTCAAATCTAAGACAATAGAAATGATATTTTATTAACTTTGAAATAGGGAAGTGTTAAGCAAGTTCGTTTACAAAAATACCAAAAATATATTTGGTCTTTGATCAAATTGGAGTTAATATTAGAAATATAAATATGATCATTAACAATTAAGCTAAATTCAGTTCAAAACAATAATGTTATTTAAATTTAAATTTTTTTTTTTGAAAAGAATTCTATTTACATCTACATTTTTTGATTGAAATAACCATAATGTAAAAATAAAATATAAAATAGAAATGTTAATATATGTATGTAGAAAAAATTAGAAAGATTGCATGCATCTAAAAAAATTCTATTTACATCTAGATTTTTTTAGAATGGAAAAAAATGGATAATAGAAATATCAGTTGCATGTTTGTAGAAATAAATTAGAAAAACATGTATATAGAAATTAAAAAGATTCTATATGTGTCTAATTTTTAGATTTTACTTTATTCTAAACCATTTATTGATGGATATATATTTTAAAAATATTTATGTCGTTTAAAGTTTAGATTTTAATTAATTTGTATGCAAATAGGAAAAAGAATAAATATTTTATATATATATATGTAGATTAATTTCTATTTTTAAAATTTACAAGTAAATGAGTACTTTATTCATTTAAAGTAAACAAGTTTTTAAGTAATATATTTCTATTTTAGAAATATATTAATCATAATGTTCATTTATTATTACTTATTTAATTTACTTACTCTCAAATCTAAGACAATAGAAATGATATTTTATTAACTTTAAAATAGGGAAGTGTTAAGCAAGTTCTTTTACAAAAATACCAAAAATATATTTGGTCTTTGATCAAATTGGAGTTAATATTAGAAATATAAATATGATCATTAACAATTAAGTTAAATTCAATTCAAAACAATAATATTATTTAAATTTAAATAAAATAAGCCATGTTTACTTTGAAACATCAAACAACTAATTAACTAATACAATAATTAAAATAAATGAATCTATTATGACATAGAAAAATATTTTCGAAGTATAATTTCTTTGTTTTTGAATCAATATGAGTTTTTTTTTCTACTTGAAAAGATAAACCATCCTAATTGTCATCCTTAGTTAACCCTAACAACAACCCCTACCTTAGCCCTAGCCCCAACAATGATGTACAATATAACTATAATCCAACATTAAACTATAATTATAGCACTAAAACATATCCCTATTGATATAACTAAAATCTCAGTCCAAACCATAATCTAAACCAAAAACCTACACACTAATATTGGTTATAGTCCTAACCCTAAAATCTAACCCTTAACCATAATGTAAAAAAAAACTCCAAAATATTGATCAAAATCCTAAACCTACCTATATGGATAACCATGATATTAAACTCTAAATCCAGTCCCAAGGTCCTAACCATGGTGTAAACCTATAACCGAACTCTTCAAAAATTTACTAATCCCTGATCCTAATCACATTCCCAACTTTAAACTTGAACCATAAACCATAGTTGTAACCATAATCATAAACTTAAACAAAACCCTAACCCTAAAGGTACAATCATAAAATTAATCATAGCTTAGACCCTAATCCTAGCACAAACCACAATCATGACCAAATATAAATCTTCACCTTACCCCTAATCATAATTTCAATGTTAACCCTAACATTAGTTTCAATCCTACCATGATATGAACCCTAATATAGATTTCACCTTGATCCTCACCCTAATCTTAAGTCTAATTAAACCCTGACTAAAACCTAATCTAAATGATATATCTAACTATAATCCTAACTGTAATTATCATACAACCCAATGCTAACCCTCATGTATATTTAATACCTAATCTTAACTCTAAATATTCTATAAACTCTAGAATTGACCTTGATTCTAACCATAACCCTAAAATCTAAATTGTAACCATAGCACGAAAGGTGGGGACCCCCGCTACATGGCACAATTCTGGGTCTTGGAGCCTTGCTAAAGCACTACAGAGTGAGGAAATTTCATAAAGGTGAATGTAGTAGCATGATGCAATTTTGGGCTTTAGAGCATTGCAGAAACAATGCAACTTAAGGAGGCACTAGAATGGAGACTCATGGAAAGAAGAGGAAAGACATTCATGTCGCTGGCAGAAAACTATGAAAAGAGATAACATGATGTCTTAACCTCCCACAAAAAATGCAAGGTTGATCCCAAGGGGGAATTTGGTTTCCCCAAAAATGAATGATGGTCATTGATGAAGGTCTTCCTCTCGAAATAGATGGCATAGATGCATCGTGAATCCTCACCAATGAAGGATTAAGTTGCAACCGTCGATGTAGATTCCCCCCTCAAAAAGGATGACTGAGATGCAATGAGGAAACTCCTCCCAATGAAGGATTAAGTCACATTCGTCGATCAAGATTGGTTTTATTTCCAATGGATGACTAAGATGTAGTGAAGAGATTCCTCCCAACAAACGAAGCAGATAGCACAAAAGGTGTGAACCCCCTCCATGTGGCACAATTTTGGGTCTTAAAGACTCATGAAAGCATTGTGGAGTGAGGAAATGTTGGAAAGGCAATGCGTGGTAGCATGATGCAATTTTGGGCTTCAGAGAATTGAAGAAACAATGTAGCATGACGATGCATCAGAATGGAGATGCATGGCAGCATCTTGTGCAATTCTAGGCTTTAGAGTGTTTCGAAGACACTAGCATATAAAGAAACATTAGAATGGGAATGCATGGAAACATCTTGCACTTTTGGGAAGATGGGAAGATAGCTCGCGAAGAAATAAGAGTTATCGACTCTCGTAGCATGAATCAACCCGACCAAGAAAAAATGATCCAGCGTGGTCAATGAAGAAATCGAGCCAACACAAAATGTTAGCCGCCAACTTTAGTGATGTTAACCCTCTGCAAAGAACCTATCCCATTTAAGGTCTCTCAGATCAGACATCAGTGATGGGTTGAATAGGGGGAAAAAATAGCACACAATGCCCTCCTAAATGAAATTCTAAATGTAACACTAATAACCACAGTCCTACTTCTTTCCCTAACCTTATCCATGAGCATGGGAATATACATATTATTATATAGGGCACCTTATATAATAATAAATATAATCTAAAATCCCAACCCTTACTCCCCTCCTAACTATAACTGTGACCATAAGAAAACTTCTAAATATAACCCTTCCTCTAACTCTAACCCTAACTATAATTGTAACCCTATCCCTACCACTAACTGTAACCCTAAATCTAACTCTACCATTATTGGACTTTAACCCTAACTATAACTATAACCCTAAACCTAACTCTAACCTTAACTGTAACCATAACCGTAACCCAAAACCTAACCCTAATCGTAGCTAGGATTCTAATACTCTGTCTACCCCTAACTCAAACTATAGCCCTAACTATACCTCAAACTCTAACCGTAACTCATATTCTAACCCTAAACCTGACCCTAACCTTGACCTTAACCCTAACCCTAACCCTAAGCCTAACCCTTTGTCTACCCCTATCTCTAACCCTAACCCTAACCCTACCCCTAACTCTAACCCTAAATCTAACTCTTTCTGTAAATCTAACTCTACCATAATTAGACTCTAACCCTAACCCTAACTTTAATCCTGACTGAAACCCTAACCCTAACCCTAACTCTAACCTTAACCCTGACTCAATCCCCTTACCCTAACCTTAACATTGATATAACTCTCTCTCTATATAACCCTAACTCTAAATATAAACCTAACCCTAACCCTAACCCTAACCCTAAATCTAACTCTAACCCTAACTATAAGCGTAACCCTACCCCTACCCATAACTCTAACTGTAAATCTAACTCTACCATAATTGGATTTTAATTTTAACCCTAACCCTAACTCTAACCCTAACCTTGACTCAAAACTCTAACCCTAACCCTAACTCTAACATTAACCCAACTGTAAAAATTAACTCTATTGGTAACTCAAACCCTAAAACTAACCCTAATTCTAACCCTAACTCTAACTCTAGCTCTAGCTCTAACCCTAACTCTAACCATAACTCAAACTCAAACCCTAAACCAAACGCTAATCCTAACCCAAATTATAATGCTCTGTCTACCCTTAACTCAAACTATAACCCTAACCCTAACTCAAACTCTAACCCTAACTCATACTCTAACCCTAAACCTGACCCTAGCCCTAACCCTAACCTAGACCCTAACCCTAACCTTAACCCTATCTATAACCCTAATCCTAACCCTAACTCTAATCCTAATCTTAACTCTAATTCTAATCCTATCTATAACCCTAATCCTAACCCTAACTCTCACCATAAATCTAACTCTACCATAATTAGAATCTAACCCTAACCCTAACCTTAACCCTAGCTCAAACCCTTACCCTAACTTTGTCCCTAACCATATATCTCTGTATGACTATAACATTTTACATTACAATATCCCAAAAATAAAATATATATTTTTATCTAAATTAAACTCCTTATATTAAATTTAAAATAATATTTGACTCAAACCTTAACCGTAACCCTAACCTTAACCATGAGCATTACTCTAACCCTAACCTTAACCATAAACATAACTCTACACCTAACTCTAACCCTAATTCTAACTCTACCATAATTGGATTCTAATCCTATCCCTAACCCTAACTATAAGCATAACTCTAACCCTAGCCTTAACCATGAGCATATCTCTAACGTTAGCCTTACTATAACCCTAACACTAACCCTAATCATAACCATAACCATAACTCTAACCCTAACCTTAACCATGACCATAACATTAACCCTAACCTTATACATTAACATAACTCTAATCTAAACCATAACCATAACTCTAACAATAACCATAACCATAACTCTATCCCTTACCTTAACCATAGCTCAAACCCTAACCCTAACTCCAACCCTAACTCTAATGCTAACCCTAACCCTAATTCTACCCCTAAGGTGAACATTAACTATAATGGTAACTTTGTCCCTAACCATATATCTATGTATGACTATAACATTTTACATTACAATATCCCAAAAATAAAAAAATATATTTTTAATCTATATTAAACTCCTTATATTAAATTTTTAAAAATATTTTGAAGCATAATTTTATACTAACTTAATACAACTCTAATTAAAAATTAATTAACAATTTTATAGTAACCTTATCAAAATAAAAAATAAAAAGTAAATATTTTTCCTATTGCGCCACGACTGCCACTAGCTATATATACCTCTATATATATTACGCCGAGAGTAATCGTTCTCGAGGCGCCTATTTTTATTTTCATTAATCCCAACTTCGATTAAAATAACTTTGGGATTAAATAAAAATAGGCGCCTCGAGAACGATTACTCTCGGCGTAATATATATAGAGGTATATATAGCTAGTTTAAAACCTTAGTGCCGATGGTTTGTCACGTTATTATCAAGAGAAGATAATTGATTGGAAAAGTTTTCCAATGTTTGTTTACAAGAAATTCAACTATATTTCTTTATTTCACATCAAATGACCAAACCATTATGACATACATTTCTAATGTTGAACACGTGATATCTTTCTAGCCAAAGTAAAATGAATTTTGAAAATTCCGTCAAACGATTTTATGAATATTTAAAATAATAATAATAATGAGAGAGAGAATAATTTTTTTTAAAAAAGCTTGCATACCATTGGAAGACATTAGACACTAAAACCACGTTGATGACGTAAATGTGTTTTGAAGATTCCGGAGAGGGGGATCTATAAACACTTTTAAAAGAACGAGATCAGAGACAAGAAATGATAAAAAAATTTGAATGTGAAGACAATATTTGACCCTAAAACCACGTTGATTATAGAGCCCACCAATTATTGTCGTCAACAACAACGAGTGTGAGGATGTTGTGAAACACGTTAACATGCCAACCACGAAATCGTAATGTTATCCTCCTTGGCCAGCTATTTATAGAGCAGTACTTGCAAATATCTTCATTGTTCATAGGAGCTATCAATATAATATATAGGGAAATATAAGTGATTAAGCAAAACCAGATATCTTCGTTTCTTCGTAGGAGTCTGAGTCTGCAGCAAGTGATATATATTAGCGGATTGTAATCGAGTGAAGGAGCGAATTAGTAAGATGGGTTCAATTACAACAGCTACAACAGTGGGCAGCAATGGAATGAATTCACCCGACTATGAGATGAATGGCGAAGTGGTGCTGCAGAAAGTGGCTCTCCTCCACTTGACGGACTATGCCGCAACGCTGCCTGACGAGGCATCCGAATTGATGGGGAAGAAAATCTCTCTTCAGCTTGTGAGCACCGACCAAGTGGACCCCGGTAATAATCTATGCATAATAATAATAATAATATAAGCTTTAAGCTGCTTTCTCATGGGAAGTGCATTTCTAATATTATAATTAGTATACACATAGAATTGTGTTTGCTTAACTGATGGTAATGGTAAAGAAATGGCGATTAGAAGACGTTTACACACATAAATTTGTATTTGTAAGTTGAGATTAAAGGGTATGAATTAAATTTGACGAATGGTATATTCATCCCAATTTAATTAATACGATGCGATGCATGCTATCTTGTGTAGAAACGAGATTGGGCAAAACGATGGGGCAGCCTTGTCACTTGAAGTGGAGCCCATGGGACGGACCCATCTCACAAGAGACAAGCTGCGCGGTGGACGTTGAAATGGAACTTGGCACTCCGGTTCCCGGGCGCATTTGTCATAAAAAAAATGCACGCCCAAGAGTTCTTTCTGAAATCACTCACCATATCTGTCCCTGGCGACTGCAATGTTCGTTTCCAATGCAACTCGTGGATAACCCTTTCTTCCGTCAACCCGAATGACCGTGTTTTCTTCGCCAATAAGGTCAATTTTTCCTTATCGCTAACACATATATATAGCAATTGCAAGGTTTTAAATTATTCAGGATTTGACCAAATAGTAGAAGCGCTAACATGAAGGTGAATGTGAATGTGTGTTTATCATCAGAGCTTTGTTCCGGAGGAAACCCCGGCGGGGCTGAGAAAGTTGAGGGAGATGGATTTGATTGGGGAGCCAGAGAAGGATGCAGAGCTGCGGAGGGAAGTGCTGGGTGGATCGCAGGAGCTCCCATATCCCAGGAGATGCCGAACTGATCGTCCGCACGTTCAAACAGGCATGTGTCTATATACATGTATACTCACTAGTCATTATGTAACTGTGAGCCTGTAATCTTGACACATGTTTTCTTATTGAATCTGTTGCAGCCCCCGAATTCGAGACTCGCACAAGCTTGATCTTCATTCCCCCAGACGAAAGGTTTCCTTATTCTGACTTTTTTGACTTTGGAGCTCACCTCATAGACGCAGTTGCTAACCTCATCGTTCCCACTCTCACTAATCTCTTCGATCACGCATTCGACTCCTTTGATGACGTAAGCGACCTCTACAAACGAGGTCTCAAAACTGCCCACAATTCTCTCAGGACTCTCCGTCAGGATAGCAGCCCACTGCATTTTGTGCAGGGACTCCTCGACAGCATCGAGGATGACATTCCGCTCATTAATTTCACTCGCCCGCAAATTGTCCAAAGTATAAATATATTGGCATTGCTTCATTAATCGATCTACAATCTATTAAGGTTAAACAACAATTGAACCAATCTTTTGCACACCACAGCGGATGAGTGCGCTTGGAGAAACGACGAGGAATTTGCACGCCAGACACTTGCAGGGCTGAATCCATTGGTGATCAACTGCCTAGAGGTAACCTTGACCCACTTTCTGTAACTCCCCAAAATCTTCACATTTATAACTCTTCTTCTCATGTCTCTTCAATAACATAAACAATGGCCGCTTTAAAATTGAAACAGACATTTCCTCCCACGAGTAGCTTGGATGAAAGGATATACGGTCCAAATAAGAGCGCCATCGCCGCGCAACACATAGAAATGAACCTTGAGGGCCTTTCGGTGGATCTGGTCTTTATTTTCTTCAAAAGCTCCCTCTTCCTTAATCTAACTGTTATTGAAATCTAATGTAAAATTAATGTGGAAAATGCAGGCCACTGCTTCTAAAAGGTTATTTATTGTGGACTACTATGATGTTTATATGCCTTAAGTGGAGCGTATAAACAAGATGTCGAAAGATGCCAAGACATATGCAAGCCGCACGCTTTACTTCCTCACCAAAGGAGGGATTCTGAAGCCAGTGACCATTGAGTTGTGTTTGCCACCAATTGATGATCAGGCGGCCGTAAGAAAGGTTTTCACACCAGGGGAACATGGGACAGAAGAAGGAGCGCTGTGGCAGTTGGCCAAAGCGAATGCTAAAGTCAATGATGCAGGTTACCATCAGCTCGTCAGTCATTGGTAAGTACCATTTTCCGACCTGTATTTTCACTATGCAGTATGCACATTACCATTTTCCCACCGTAATATACCAACAGCCACTTAAACTATATTCTGGCAAAATCGATTAAAGATTATAAGTTGCCTAAAAACTTCTTCAAGATAAACACGTTTTGCTCTCCAATTGTCCGCAAGTTAACAACACATTGTATCACGGAGCCTTTCATTATAGCAACCCATAGACAACTAAGCAAAATGCACCCAGTATACAAATTGTTAATACCTCATTACGTGGATACCATGGACATCAATCAAGCTGCCCGTCAGAATTTGATAAATGCGTCAGGTATTATTGAACAAGGCTTCATGCCTAGCAGATATTGTATAGAATTGTCATCTAAAGCCTACAAGCAGTGGAAATTCAATGAACAAGGATTAGAGACCGATCTGCTCAAAAGGTAACTTATTTAATAGCTCGACTGCTGCATTACCTATGCTGGTTCATAACATTTATTCGTAATATGGTGAAATGTTGCTAAAAAGCTGATTACTGTCCTTTTACATCCGTTTCATTTTTCCAATCCAGTTAACAGAGATACCGAAAATTTGACCCGTTACTTCACAATGTACTGTGCAGGGGAATGGCAGTCCGTGATTCAAAGGCACCGAATGGTTTGAAGCTTGTGATCAAGGACTACCCATATGCTGTTGACCTTGTATAGAAATATGGTTTGCCGTGAAACAGTGGGTTTCAGACTACCTGTCCCTCTACTACAAGGATGATGCCTCCATTAGAAATAACAAGGAATTGCAGGCTTGGTGGGATGAGATAGTAAATGTCGGCCATGGAGAACTTAGGGACGATCCAAGCAGATGGTACAAGATGGATTCTTTGGTTGAAGCAGTTCAAATAGTGATGACTATAATCTGGACTGCATCTGCTCACCATGCTGCAGTCAACTTTGGGCAGTACCCGTACGGGGGATACATGCCCAATCTACCTACCATGAGTAGACGCTTGATTCCAGAAAAGGGAACACCTGAGTATGATGAACTTGTTAAGGATCCAGAGGAATTCTTCCTCAAGATCGTCTCCGCTCCCACGCAAGCAACCCTTGTCATGGCTGTTCTGGAAATTTTGTCAAAGCATGCAAAAAATGAGTTGTATGTGGGACAGTTGCAGGGCTCCACCATCGATAGAGTAGATGATCTCCGTATTCAAGAGAGATTTACAAAATTTTCAGAGAACATGACAAAGATTGAGAATATTATAATTGACAGGAATAACAACTGTCATGTTTACAAGAACAGGACCGGACCTGCAAAAGTCCCTTACACACTGCTATACCCCAACACTACTGATCTATCAAAATCAGGTGGTCTCATAGGCCGTGGCGTGCCCAATAGCATATCTATTTAATGGCATGTTCGCACAGACAAGAAATTCCAAACCTTCACTCGAACCACTTCCATTCACAATATGGCTGCAACTCAAAATTATCATCCGTCACACATGACAATTGAGCACCATTGTTTTCTTTTGTTTTGAATTTTGAGCAGAGATTTTACACACATTAAATTGTACCTTCTAGCCGTTCTTCAATGTACCAATAAAGATTTATTAATTTATGTTCTTCCCATAAGAAATGTGGTTGTTCTCTTCAATTTAATGTTTAATAAAAGTGAAGATTTATAACTTCTATGAATCAATTAAACAAAGAAAATTTTATATTAAAATAAGGTCGAAAATGTAATATATTACCTTCATAAAAAACAATTATGCTTTAATTAGATTCTTCTTAAATTGCTTTAAGAGAAATTATTCCATGTATTTTCGAATGAAGTATTTATCTTAATCTATCTATTAGAAGAATCATTAAATTGTAAACAAATGGAATCCATGTGTTTTATTGATATGTCATTTATTCCCATGGTTGAATATTTGTAGGAATACTTGGCACCTTTTATGGGATCGTGAATGTATGAATTGATCAAAAAAATATCTTTCTTGAAGGGGGAGAATGAAAACTGGAATAAAATCTGTCATTTTTCAAATATTATGGTGTAAAAAGCTAGTATAAAATGAATGCTAAAATTTAGAGAAGATTCAAGGAAGTTCAGCGAATCAAGGGAGATAGAAATAAAATATTATTTTAAATTTTGAGCATACATTTTACATGCATTAAATTGTACCTTCTAGTTGTTTAAAAAAAGTGATGATTTAAAACTTTAATGAATCAATTAAACAAAGAAAAATATATTTTGACACAAGATAAAAAAATGCAACATATTCATTATTTTGATCCTAAGGTTCTTATCAAGACATTTAGTATACATTTCATTGTTTAGAACATTTTCATAGACCATAACAAGCCTTATGTCATGTCTCCTAATCATGATAGAGAAATTAAAGAATTATAATATAAAATAATATATTTTTTCATAATAATAATACGTTACTCATATCAATATAGTAATATTGAATGAAATAATAATACTATATTATCTATTAATAATAATATATGATAATTGTACATATAAATATTATATAGGATCATAAATTTAATATGTCATAATATCAAATGCAACATCGAAATAAGAAATAGTCTTATATAAAAATATAAATAAATTATATACAAATCATTATCGTATAATATGATATTACCTTATAATTGTAATATTTAATAGAGAAATAAATTGTATATGATACGATTCACATATATAATAATATTTTAATATTAAAGTATAAATATAAATAAATGATAAATATAACAAAACTAATTTGAATAGACACATCCCCTCTTACAATGAAATATATAAATGAATACAAATGCAAAGGAGAGAAATCATTGATTGTTTACGAAATAAAGTGGTAAATATTTAAAAGACTGGGAAGAGGGATATTATAGTGGTATCAGAGCATAATCCTGCCATCTTAACAAATTCAATATTTTTTCTGTTAATTATTGTTAATTGGACAATGTTATTTTTGACCCAAAAATAGCAGTAGTATTTATGGGTAGCTTGGATAGCTGTTCATCCTTATCTATGTATAGCAGCATTAGTTATTACGCCGAGAAGCGTTCTATACAATGGCAGCACAAATGCCCAGCACGGGAATATGCCAAGATTCCTGTCAACAAAAAAGAATTTGGAGTAGTTACAAACTTCCAAATTAAATATTAAAAAAGAATTCCCGAAATAATAGCTGGCCGAAATAATAGGAAGCCAAATGGAGGCCGAAATAATAGGCTCGAAAAAGTAGGGCCCAAAAAAGTAGGACCCGAAAAAATAGGGCCCAAAAAAATAGGGGCAAAATAATTTCAATATGATTTTTTTTTTGTTAAATATAATTTTGCATGCACATTCATGCTTTTTTTTTGCGGGGAGTGGGAGAATTTGAAACAAATTCGTGGAATGCGAAGTGACGTCTGTTGGGGGATATGAGGAGCCTCTCAGAAGTTATAAAACCAAGGCTCCTCATTTCATTTTCATTTTATGTTTTTGCAGGAAGAAAGAGGTGGAGGTTATTGTAGGATTAGATTGGAGTTTTTGAATAGGAGTAAATTGAAGTTTTGGAGTAACATTTTTGCAGGTGAGATTTCTATTTTTTATTTACATTTTCATTTAGATTTAGATGTAGAAGTAAATTGAAATTCAAAATTAGTTATAATATTCTACTTTGACTTATATTTCAATTTTAATTAATTTCATTTAGATTTAGAATTCTGTTCATATGACCGAAATTGAGGCCACTGGAGGACCTGTGCAGAGTTTTTCGTGGAGATAAGCATGTGGGAACTTAATCAAGGCACATTAGGCCTCTTGGAGATGTAATTGCGGTGACTTCCATGGCTTTTTGAATCGAATAGGGCAATCTAAACAATCTCAGATCTGAAATTCTTTTTTTCCTTTTCAGCCGAAGACAGAACAAAGATTGCTTGCAAGAAATTTTGCAGAGTTTAAGATTTGATTGCTTGTGGCCGACTATTCTTGGTAACTGATATTTCTATTGTATATTCTCGTGCCCAGCACAGAAATTTTTAATCTATACAATTTATTTTGTGCATTTAGTGCACAAACTAAAGAATGCATATGCAATCAATTTTTTTATCAATCTTTATGATAGCTTTTTTTTTTAAATAGAAAATAGAAATTATTCTTTTATGTATGTAGAAAAAAATTAGAAAGATTTTATGTATGTAGAAAATTAAAAGAATTCTATATACATCTAGATTTATTGAAAAGAATTCTATTTACATCTAGATATTTTGATTGAAATAACCATAATGTAAAAACAAAATATAAAATAGAAATGATAATATATGTATGTAGAAAAAATTAGAAAGATTGCATGCATCTAAAAAAATTCTATTTACATCTAGATTTTTTTAGAATAGAAAAAAATGGATAATAGAAATATCAGTTGCATGTTTGTAGAAATAAATTAGAAAAACATGTATCTAGAAATTAAAAAGATTCTATATGTGTCTAATTTTTAGATTTTACTTTATTCTAAACTAATTATTGATGGATATATATTTTAAAAATATTTATGTAGTTTAAAGTTTAGATTTTAATTAATTTGTATGCAAATAGGAAAAAGAATAAATATTTTATATATATGTAGATTAATTTCTATTTTTAATGTAAAAAAAAAAAAAAAAATAGAAATGTTAATATATGTATGTAGAAAAAATTAGAAGGATTGCATGCATCTAAAAAAATTCTATTTACATCTAGATTTTTTTAGAATGGAAAAAAATTGGATAATAGAAATATCAGTTGCATGTTTGTAGAAATAAATTAGAAAAACATGTATCTAGAAATTAAAAAGATTCTATATGTGTCTAATTTTTAGATTTTACTTTATTCTAAACTAATTATTGATGGATATATATTTTAAAAATATTTATGTAGTTTAAAGTTTAGATTTTAATTAATTTGTATGCAAATAGGAAAAAGAATAAATATTTTATATATATGTAGATTAATTTCTATTTTTAAAATTTACAAGTAAATGAGTACTTTATTCATTTAAAGTAAACAAGTTTTTAAGTAATATATTTTTATTTTAGAAATATATTAATCATAATGTTCATTTATTATTACTTATTTAATATACTTACTCTCAAATCTAAGACAATAGAAATGATATTTTATTAACTTTGAAATAGGGAAGTGTTAAGCAAGTTCGTTTACAAAAATACCAAAAATATATTTGGTCTTTGATCAAATTGGAGTTAATATTAGAAATATAAATATGATCATTAACAATTAAGCTAAATTCAGTTCAAAACAATAATGTTATTTAAATTTAAATAATTTTTTTTGAAAAGAATTCTATTTACATCTACATTTCTTGATTGAAATAACCATAATGTAAAAAAAAATATAAAATAGAAATGTTAATATATGTATGTAGAAAAAATTAGAAAGATTGCATGCATCTAAAAAAATTCTATTTACATCTAGATTTTTTTAGAATGGAAAAAAATGGATAATAGAAATATCAGTTGCATGTTTGTAGAAATAAATTAGAAAAACATGTATATAGAAATTAAAAAGATTCTATATGTGTCTAATTTCTAGATTTTACTTTATTCTAAACCATTTATTGATGGATATATATTTTAAAAATATTTATGTAGTTTAAAGTTTAGATTTTAATTAATTTGTATGCAAATAGGAAAAAGAATAAATATTATATATATATATGTAGATTAATTTCAATTTTTAAAATTTACAAGTAAATGAGTACTTTATTCATTTAAAGTAAACAAGTTTTAAAGTAATATATTTCTATTTTAGAAATATATTAATCATAATGTTCATTTATTATTACTTATTTAATATACTTACTCTCAAATCTAAGACAATAGAAATGATATTTTATTAACTTTAAAATAGGGAAGTGTTAAGCAAGTTCGTTTACAAAAATACCAAAAATATATTTGGTCTTTGATCAAATTGGAGTTAATATTAGAAATATAAATATGATCATTAACAATTAAGTTAAATTCAATTCAAAACAATAATATTATTTAAATTTAAATAAAATAAGCCATGTTTACTTTGAAACATCAAACAACTAATTAACTAATACAATAATTAAAATAAATTAATCTATTATGACATAGAAAAATATTTTCGAAGTATAATTTCTTTGTTTTTGAATCAATATGAGTTTTTTTTTCTACTTGAAAAGATAAACCATCCTAATTGTCATCCTTAGTTAACCCTAACAACAACCCCTACCTTAGCCCTAGCCCCAACAATGATGTACAATATAACTATAATCCAACATTAAACTATAATTATAGCACTAAAACATATCCCTATTGATATAACGAAAATCTCAGTCCAAACCATAATCTAAACCAAAAGCCTACACACTAATATTTGTTATAGTCCTAACCCTAAAATCTAACCCTTAACCATAATGTAAAAAAAAACTCCAAAATATTGATCAAAATCCTAAACCTACCTATATGGATAACCATGATATTAAACTCTAAATCCAGTCCCAAGGTCCTAACCATGGTGTAAACCTATAACCGAACTCTTAAAAAATTTACTAATCCCTAATCCTAATCACATTCCCAACTTTAAACTTGAACCATAAACCATAGTTGTAACCATAATCATAAACTTAAACAAAACCCTAACCCTAAAGGTACAATCATAAAATTAATCATAGCTTAGACCCTAATCCTAGCACAAACCGCAATCATGACCAAATATAAATCTTCACCTTACCCCTAATCATAATTTCAATGTTAACCCTAACATTAGTTTCAATCCTACCATGATATGAACCCTAATATAGATTTCACCTTGATCCTCTCCCTAATCTTAAGTCTAATTAAACCCTGACTAAAACCTAATCTAAATGATATATCTAACTATAATCCTAACTGTAATTATCATACAACCCAATGCTAACCCTCATGTATATTTAATCCCTAATCTTAACTCTAAATATTCTATAAACTCTAGAATTGACCTTGATTCTAACCATAACCCTAAAATCTAAATTGTAACCATAGCACGAAAGGTGGGGACCCCCGCTACATGGCACAATTCTGGGTCTTGGAGCCTTGCGAAAGCACTACAGAGTGAGGAAATGTCATAAAGGTGACATGTAGTAGCATGATGCAATTTTGGGCTTTAGAGCATTGCAGAAACAATGCAGCTTAAGGAGGCGCTAGAATGGAGACTGATGGAAAGAAGAGGAAAGACATTCATAACATGATGTCTTAACCTCCCACAAAAAATGCAAGGTTGATCCCAAGGGGGAATTTGGTTTCCCCAAAAATGAATGATGGTCATCGATGAAGGTCTTCCTCTCGAAATAGACGGCATAGATGCATCGTGAATCCTCACCAATGAAGGATTAAGTCGCAACCGTCGATGTAGATTCCCCCCTCAAAAAGGATGACTGAGATGCAACGAGGAAACTCCTCCCAATGAAGGATTAAGTCACATTCGTCGATCAAGATTGGCTTTATTTCCAATGGATGACTAAGATGTAGTGAAGAGATTCCTCCCAACAAACGAAGCAGATAGCACAAAAGGTGTGAACCCCCTCCATGTGGCACAATTTTGGGTCTTAAAGACTCATGAAAGCATTGTGGAGTGAGGAAATGTTGGAAAGGCAATGCGTGGTAGCATGATGCAATTTTGGGCTTCAGAGAATTGAAGAAACAATGTAGCATGACGATGCATCAGAATGGAGATGCATGGCAGCATCTTGTGCAATTCTAGGCTTTAGAGTGTTTCGAAGACACTAGCATATAAAGAAACATTAGAATGGGAATGCATGGAAACATCTTGCACTTTTGGGAAGATGGGAAGATAGCTCGCAAAGAAATAAGAGTTATCGAATCTCGCAGCATGAATCAACCCGACCAAGAAAAAATGATCCAGCGTGGTCAATGAAGAAACCGAGCCAACACAAAATGTTAGCCGCCAACTTTAGCGATGTTAACCCTCTGCAAAGAACCTATCCCATTTAAGGTTTCTCAGATCAGACATCAGTGATGGGTTGAATAGGGGGAAAAAATAGCACACAATGCCCTCCTAAATGAAATTCTAAATGTAACACTAATAACCACAGTCCTACTTCTTTCCCTAACCTTATCCATGAGCATGGGCATATACATATTATTATATAGGGCACCTTATATAATAATAAATATAATCTAAAATCCCAACCCTTACTCCCCTCCTAACTATAACTGTGACCATAAGAAAACTTCTAAATATAACCCTTCCTCTAACTCTAACCCTAACTATAATTGTAACCCTATCCCTACCACTAACTGTAACCCTGAATCTAACTCTACCATAATTGGACTTTAACCCTAACTATAACTATAACCCTAAACCTAACTTTAACCTTAACCTTAACCATAACCGTAACCCAAAACCTAACCCTAATCGTAGCTAGGATTCTAATACTCTGTCTACCCCTAACTCAAACTATAGCCCTAACTATACCTCAAACTCTAACCGTAACTCATATTCTAACCGTAAACCTAACCCTAACCTTGACCTTAACCCTAACCCTAACCCTAAGCCTAACCCTTTGTCTACCCCTATCTCTAACCCTAACCCTAACCCTAACCCTACCCCTAACTCTAACCTTAACCGTAACCATAACCGTAACCCAAAACCTAACCCTAATCGTAGCTAGGATTCTAATACTCTGTCTACCCCTAACTCAAACTATAGCCCTAACTATACCTCAAACTCTAACCGTAACTCATATTCTAACCCTAAACCTAACCCTAACCTTGACCTTAACCCTAACCCTAACCCTAAGCCTAACCCTTTGTCTACCCCTATCTCTAACCCTAACCCTAACCCTACCCCTAACTCTAACCCTAAATCTAACTCTTTCTGTAAATCTAACTCTACCATAATTAGACTCTAACCCTAACCCTAACTTTAATCCTGACTGAAACCCTAACCCTAACCCTAACTCTAACCTTAACCCTGACTCAATCCCCTTACCCTAACCTTAACATTGATATAACTCTCTCTATATATAACCCTAACTCTAAATATAAACCTAACCCTAACCCTAACCCTAACCCTAAATCTAACTCTAACCCTAACTATAAGCGTAACCCTACCCCTACCCATAACTCTAACTGTAAATCTAACTCTACCATAATTGGATTTTAATTTTAACCCTAACCCTAACTCTAACCCTAACCTTGACTCAAAACTCTAACCCTAACCCTAACTCTAACATTAACCCAACTGTAAAATTAACTCTATTGGTAACTCAAACCCTAAAACTAACCCTAATTCTAACCCTAACTCTAACTCTAGCTCTATCTCTAACCCTAACTCTAACCATAACTCAAACTCAAACCCTAAACCTAACCCTAATCCTAACCCAAATTATAATGCTCTGTCTACCCCTAACTCAAACTATAACCCTAACCCTAACTCAAACTCTAACCCTAACTCATACTCTAACCCTAAACCTGACCCTAGCCCTAACCCTAACCTAGACCCTAACCCTAACCCTAACCCTATCTATAACCCTAATCCTAACCCTAACTCTAATCCTAATCTTAACTCTAATTCTAATCCTATCTATAACCCTAATCCTAACCCTAACTCTAACCATAAATCTAACTCTACCATAATTAGAATCTAACCCTAACCCTAACCTTAACCCTAGCTCAAACCCTTACCCTAACTTTGTCCCTAACCATATATCTCCGTACGACTATAACATTTTACATTACAATATCCCAAAAATAAAATATATATTTTTATCTAAATTAAACTCCTTATATTAAATTTAAAATAATATTTGACTCAAACCTTAACCGTAACCCTAACCTTAACCATGAGCATTACTCTAACCCTAACCTTAACCATAAACATAACTCTACACCTAACTCTAACCCTAATTCTAACTCTACCATAATTGGATTCTAATCCTATCCCTAACCCTAACTATGAGCATAACTCTAACGTTAGCCTTACTATAACCCTAACACTAACCCTAATCATAACCATAACCATAACTCTAACCCTAACCTTAACCATGACCATAACATTAACCCTAACCTTAACCATAAACATAGCTCTAATCTAAACCATAACCATAACTCTAACAATAACCATAACCATAACTCTATCCCTTACCTTAACCATAGCTCAAACCCTAACCCTAACTCCAACCCTAACTCTAATGCTAACCCTAACCCTAATTCTATCCCTAAGGTTAACATTAACTATAATGGTAACTTTGTCCCTAACCATATATCTATGTATGACTATAACATTTTACATTACAATATCCCAAAAATAAAAAATATATTTTTAATCTATATTAAACTCCTTATATTAAATTTTTAAAAATATTTTGAAGCATAATTTTATACTAACTTCATACAACTCTAATTAAAAATTAATTAACAATTTTATAGTAACCTTATCAAAATAAAAAATAAAAAGTAAATATTTTTCCTATTGCGCCGCGACTGCCACTAGCTATATATACCTCTATATATATTACGCCGAGAGTAATCGTTCTCGAGGCGCCTATTTTTATTTTCATTAATCCCAACTTCAATTAAAATAACTTTGGGATTAAATAAAAATAGGCGCCTCGAGAACGATTACTCTCGGCGTAATATATATAGAGGTATATATAGCTAGTTTAAAACCTTAGTGCCGATGGTTTGTCACGTTATTATCAAGACAAGATAATTGATTGGAAAAGTTTTCCAATGTTTGTTTACAAGAAATTCAACTATATTTTTTTATTTCACATCAAATGACCAAATCATTATGACATACATTTCTAATGTTGAACACGTGATAACTTTCTAGCCAAAGTAAAATGAATTTTGAAAATTCCGTCAAACGATTTTATGAATATTTAAAATAATAATAATAATGAGAGAGAGAATAATTTAAAAAAAAAAGCTTGCATACCATTGGAAGACATTAGACACTAAAACCACGTTGATGACGTAAATGTGTTTTGAAGATTCCGGAGAGCGGGATCTATAAACACTTTTAAAAGAACGAGATCAGAGACAAGAAATGATAAAAAAATTTGAATGTAAAGACAATATTTGACCCTAAAACCACGTTGATTATAGAGCCCACCAATTATTGTCGTCAACAAGAACGAGTGTGAGGATGTTGTGAAACACGTTAACATGCCAACCACGGAATCGTAATGTTATCCTCCTTGGCCAGCTATTTATAGAGCAGTACTTGCAAATATCTTCATTGTTCGTAGGACCTATCAATATAATATATAGGGAAATATAAGCGATTAAGCAAAACTAGATATCTTCGTTTGTTCGTAGGAGTCTGAGTCTGCAGCAAGTGATATATATTAGCAGATTGTAATCGAATGAAGGAGCGAATTAGTAAGATGGGTTCAATTACAACAGCTGCAACAGTGGGCAGGAATGGAATGAGTTCACCCGACTATGAGATGAATGGTGAAGTGGTGCTGCAGAAAGTGGCTCTCCTCCACTTGACGGACTACGCTGCAACGCTGCCTGATGAGGCATCTGAATTGATGGGGAAGAAAATCTCTCTTCAGCTTGTGAGCACCGACCAAGTGGACCCCGGTAATAATCTATGCATAATAATAATAATAATATAAGCTTTAAGCTGCTTTCTCATGGGAAGTGCATTTCTAATATTATAATTAGTATACACATAGAATTGTGTTTGCTTAACTGATGGTAATGGTAAAGAAATGGCGATTAGAAGACGTTTACACATAAATTTGTATTTGTATGTTGAGATTAAAGGGTATGAATTAAATTTGACGAATGGTATATTCATCCCAATTTAATTAATACGATGCGATGCATGTTATCTTGTGTAGAAACGAGATTGGGCAAAACGATGGGGCAGCCTTGTCACTTGAAGTGGAGCCCATGGGACGGACCCATCTCATAAGAGACAAGCTGCGCGGTGGACGTTGAAATGGAACTTGGCACTCCGGTTCTCGGGCGCATTTGTCATAAAAAAAATGCACGCCCAAGAGTTCTTTCTGAAATCACTCACCATATCTGTCCCTGGCGACTGCAATGTTCGTTTCCAATGCAACTCGTGGATAACCCTTTCTTTCGTCAACCCGAATGACCGTGTTTTCTTCGCCAATAAGGTCAATTTTTCCTTATCGCTAACACATATATATAGCAATTGCAAGGTTTTAAATTATTCAGGATTTGACCAACTAGTAGAAGCGCTAACATGAAGGTGAATGTGAATGTGTGTTTATCATCAGAGCTTTGTTCCGGAGGAAACTCCGGCGGGGCTGAGAAAGTTGAGGGAGATGGATTTGATTGGGGAGCCAGAGAAGGATGCAGAGCTGCGGAGGGAAGTGCTGGGAGGATCGCAGGAGCTCCCATATCCTAGGAGATGCCGAACTGATCGTCCGCGCATTCAAATAGGCATGTGTCTATATACATGTATACTCACTAGCCATTATGTAACTGTGAGCCTGTAATCTTGACACATGTTTTCTTATTGAATCTGTTGCAGCCCCCGAATTCGAGACTCGCACAAGCTTGATCTTCATTCCCCCGGATGAAAGGTTTCCTTATTCTGACTTTTTCGACTTTGGAGCTCACCTCATAGACGCAGTTTCTAACCTCATCGTTCCCACTCTCACTAATCTCTTCGATCACGGATTCGACTCCTTTGATGACGTAAGCGACCTCTACAAACGAGGTCTCAAAACTGCCCACAATTCTCTCAGGACTCTCCGTCAGGATAGCAGCCCACTGCATTTTGTGCACGGACTCCTCGACAGCATCGAGGATGACATTCCGCTCATTAATTTCACTCGCCCGCAAATTGTCCAAAGTATAAATATATTGGCATTGCTTCATTAATCGATCTACAATCTATTAAGGTTAAACAACAATTGAACCAATCTTTTGCACACCACAGCGGATGAGTGCGCTTGGAGAAGTGACGAGGAATTTGCACGCCAGACACTTGCAGGGCTGAATCCATTGGTGATCAAGTGCCTAGAGGTAACCTTGACCCACTTTCTGTAACTCCCCAAAATCTTCACATTTATAACTCTTCTTCTCGTGTCTCTTCAATAACATAAACAATGGCCACTTTAAAATTGAAACAGACATTTCCTCCCACGAGTAGCTTGGATGAAAGGATATACGGTCCAAATAAGAGCGCCATCGCCGCGCAGCACATAGAAATGAACCTTGAGGGCCTTTCGGTGGATCTGGTCTTTATTTTCTTCAAAAGCTCCCTCTTCCTTAATCTAACTGTTATTGAAATCTAATGTAAAATTAATGTGGAAAATGCAGGGCACTGCTTCTAAAAGGTTATTTATTGTGGACTACTATGATGTTTATATGCCTTAAGTGGAGCGTATAAACAAGATGTCGAAAGATGCCAAGACATATGCAAGCCGCACGCTTTACTTCCTCACCAAAGGAGGGATTCTGAAGCCAGTGGCCATTGAGTTGTGTTTGCCACCAATTGATGATCAGGCGGCCGTAAGAAAGGTTTTCACACCAGGGGAACATGGGACAGAAGAAGGAGCGCTGTGGCAACTGGCCAAAGCGCATGCTAAAGTCAATGATGCAGGTTACCATCAGCTCGTCAGTCATTGGTAAGTACCATTTTCCGACCTGTATTTTCACTATGCAGTATGCACATTACCATTTTCCCACCGTAATATACCAACAGCCACTTAAACTATATTCTGGCAAAATCGATCAAAGATTATAAGTTGCCTAAAAACTTCTTAAAGATAAACACGTTTTGCTCTCCAATTGTCCGCAAGTTAACAACACATTGTATCACGGAGCCTTTCATTATAGCAACCCACAGACAACTAAGCAAAATGCACCTAGTATACAAATTGTTAATACCTCATTACGTGGATACCATGGACATCAATCAAGCTGCCCGTCAGAGTTTGATAAATGCGTCATGTATTATTGAACAAGGCTTCACGCCTAGCAGATATTGTATAGAATTGTCATCTAAAGCCTACAAGCAGTGGAAATTCAATGAACAAGGATTAGAGACCGATTTGCTCAAAAGGTAACTTATTTAATAGCTTGACTGCTGCATTACCTATGCTGGTTCATAACATTTATTCGTAATATGGTGAAATGTTGCTGAAAAGCTGATTACTGTCCTTTTACATCCGTTTCATTTTTCCAATCCAGTTAACAGAGATACCGAAAATTTGACTCGTTACTTCACAATGTACTGTGCAGGGGAATGGCAGTCCGTGATTCAAAGGCACCGAATGGTTTGAAGCTTGTGATCAAGGACTACCCATATGCTGTTGACCTTGTATAGAAATATGGTTTGCCGTGAAACAGTGGGTTTCAGACTACCTATCCCTCTACTACAAGGATGATGCCTCCATTAGAAATAACAAGGAATTGCAGGCTTGGTGGGATGAGATAGTAAATGTCGGCCACGGAGAACTCAGGGACGATCCAAGCAGATGGTACAAGATGGATTCTTTGGTTGAAGCAGTTCAAATAGTGACGACTATAATCTGGACTGCATCTGCTCACCATGCTGCAGTCAACTTTGGGCAGTACTCATACGGGGGATACATGCCCAATCTACCTACCATGAGTAGACGCTTGATTCCAGAAAAGGGAACACCTGAGTATGATGAACTTGTTAAGGATCCAGAGGAATTCTTCCTCAAGACCGTCTCCGCTCCAACGCAAGCAACCCTTGTGATGGCTGTTCTGGAAATTTTGTCAAAGCATGCGAAAAATGAGTTGTATGTGGGACAGTTGCAGGGCTCCACCATGGATAGAGTAGATGATCTCCGTATTCAAGAGAGATTTACAAAATTTTCAGAGAACATGACAAAGATTGAGAATATTATAATTGACAGGAATAACAACTGTCATGTTTACAAGAACAGGACCGGACCTGCAAAAGTCCCTTACACACTGCTATACCCCAACACTACTGATCTATCAAAATCAGGTGGTCTCACAGGCCGTGGCGTGCCCAATAGCATATCTATTTAATGGCATCTTCGCACAGACAAGAAATTCCAAACCTTCACTCGAAGCACTTCCATTCACAATACAGCTGCAACTCAAAATTATCATCCGTCACACATGACAATTGAGCACCATTGTTTTCTTTTGTTTTGAATTTTGAGCAGAGATTTTACACACATTAAATTGTACCTTCTAGCCGTTCTTCAATGTACCAATAAAGATTTATTAATTTATGTTCTTCCCATAAGAAATGTGGTTGTTCTCTTCAATTTAATGTTTAATAAAAGTGAAGATTTATAACTTCTATGAATCAATTAAACAAAGAAAATTTTATATTAAAATAAGGTCGAAAATGTAATATATTACCTTCATAAAAAACAATTATGCTTTAATTAGATGCTTCTGAAATTGCTTTAAGAGAAATTATTCCATGTATTTTCGAATGAAGTATTTATCTTAATCTATCTATTAGAAGAATCATTAAATTGTAAACAAATGGAATCCATGTGTTTTATTGATATGTCATTTATTCCCATGGTTGAATATTTGTAGGAATAGTTGGCACCTTTTATGGGATCGTGAATGTATGAATTGATCAAAAAAATATCTTTCTTGAAGGGGGAGAATGAAAACTGGAATAAAATCTGAAAACTGGAATAAAATCTGTCATTTTTCAAATATTATGGTGTAAAAAGCTAGTATAAAATGAATGCTAAAATTTAGAGAAGATTCAAGGAAGTTCAGCGAATCAAGGGAGATAGAAATAAAATATTATTTTAAATTTTGAGCATACATTTTACATGCATTAAATTGTACCTTCTAGTTGTTTAATAAAAGTGATGATTTAAAACTTTAATGAATCAATTAAACAAAGAAAAATATATTTTGACACAAGATAAAAAATGCAACATATTCATTATTTTGATCCTAAGGTTCTTATCAAGACATTTAGTATACATTTCATTGTTTAGAACATTTTCATAGACCATAACAAGCCTTATGTCATGTCTCCTAATCATGATAGAGAAATTAAAGAATTATAATATAAAATAATATATTTTGTCATAATAATAATACGTTACTCATATCAATATAGTAATATTGAATGAAATAATAATACTATATTATCTATTAATAATAATATATGATAATTGTACATATAAATATTATATAGGATCATAAATTTAATATGTCATAATATCAAATGCAACATCGAAATAAGAAATAGTCTTATATAAAAATATAAATAAATTATATACAAATCATTATCATATAATATGATATTACGTTACAATTGTAATATTTAATAGAGAAAAAAATTGTTTATGATATGATTCACATATATAATAATATTTTAATATTAAAGTATAAATATAAATAAATGATAAATATAACAAAACTAATTTGAATAGACACATCCCCTCTTACAATGAAATATATAAATGAATACAAACACAAAGGAGAGAAATCATTGATTGTTTACGAAATAAAGTGGTAAATATTTAAAAGATTGGGAAGAGGGATATTATAGTGGTATCAGAGCATGATCCTGCCATCTTAACAAATTCAATATTTGTTCTGTTAATTATTGTTAATTGGACAATGTTATTTTTGACCCAAAAATAGCAGTAGTATTTATGGGTAGCTTGGATAGCTGTTCGTCCTTATCTATGTATAGCAGCATTAGATATTACGCCGAGAGGCGTTCTATACAATGGCAGCACAAATGCCCAGCACGGGAATATGCCAAGATTCCTGTCAACAAAAAAGAATTGGGAGCAGTTACAAACTTCCAAATTAAATATGAAAAAAGAATTCCCGAAATAATAGCTGGCCAAAATAATAGGAAGCCAAATGGAGGCCGAAATAATAGGCTCGAAAAAGTAGGGCCCGAAAAAGTAGGACCCGAAAAAATAGGGCCCAAAAAAATAGGGGCGAAATAATTTCAATATGGTTTTTTTTTTTGTTAAATATAATTTTGCATGCACATTCATGCTTTTTTTTTGCGGGGAGTGGGGGAATTTGAAACAAATTCGTGGAATGTGAAGAGACGTCTGTTGGGGGATATGAGGAGCCTCTCAGAAGTTATAAAACCAAGGCTCCTCATTTCATTTTCATTTTATGTTTTTGCAGGAAGAAAGAGGTGGAGGTTATTGTAGGATTAGATTGGAGTTTTTGAATATGAGTAAATTGAAGTTTTGGAGTAACATTTTTGCAGGTGAGATTTCTATTTTTTATTTACATTTTCATTTAGATTTAGATGTAGAAGTAAATTGAAATTCAAAATTAGTTATAATATTCTACTTTGACTTATATTTCAATTTTAATTAATTTCATTTAGATTTAGAATTCTGTTCATATGACCGAAATTGAGGCCACTGGAGGACCTGTGCAGAGTTTTTCGTGGAGATAAGCATGTGGGTACTGAATCAAGGCACATTAGGCCTCTTGGAGATGTAATTGCGGTGACTTCCATGGCTTTTTGACTCAAATAGGGCAATCTAAACAATCTCAGATCTGAAATTCTTTTTTTCCTTTTCAGCTGAAGACAGAACAAAGATTGCTTGCAAGAAATTTTGCAGAGTTTAAGATTTGATTGCTTGTGGCCGACTATTCTTGGTAACTGATATTTCTATTGTATATTCCCGTGCCCAGCATGGAAAGTTTTAATCTATACAATTTATTTTGTGCATTTAGTGCACAAACTAAAGAATGCATATGCAATCAATTTTTTTATCAATCTTTATGATAGCTCTTTTTTTTAAATAGAAAAAAGAAATTATTCTTTTATGTATGTAGAAAAAAATTAGAAAGATTTTATGTATGTAGAAAATTAAAAGAATTCTATATACATCTAGATTTATTGAAAAGAATTCTATTTACATCTAGATATTTTGATTGAAATAACCATAATGTAAAAACAAAATATAAAATAGAAATGTTAATATATGTATGTAGAAAAAATTAGAAAGATTGCATGCATCTAAAAAAATTCTATTTACATCTAGATTTTTTTAGAATGGAAAAAAATGGATAATAGAAATATCAGTTGCATGTTTGTAGAAATAAATTAGAAAAACATGTATCTAGAAATTAAAAAGATTCTATATGTGTCTAATTTTTAGATTTTACTTTATTCTAAACTAATTATTGATGGATATATATTTTAAAAATATTTATATAATTTAAAGTTTAGATTTTAATTAATTTGTATGCAAATAGGAAAAAGAATAAATATTTTATATATATGTAGATTAATTTCTATTTTTAATGTAAAAAAAAAATATAAAATAGAAATGTTAATATATGTATGTAGGAAAAATTAGAAGGATTGCATGCATCTAAAAAAATTCTATTTACATCTAGATTTTTTTAGAATGGAAAAAAATTGGATAATAGAAATATCAGTTGCATGTTTGTAGAAATAAATTAGAAAAACGTGTATCTAGAAATTAAAAAGATTCTATATGTGTCTAAGTTTTAGATTTTACTTTATTCTAAACTAATTATTGATGGATATATATTTTAAAAATATTTATGTAGTTTAAAGTTTACATTTTAATTAATTTGTATGCAAATAGGAAAATGAATAAATATTTTATATATATGTAGATTAATTTCTATTTTTTAAATTTACAAGTAAATGAGTACTTTATTCATTTAAAGTAAACAAGATTTTAAGTAATATATTTTTATTTTAGAAATATATTAATAATAATGTTCATTTATTATTACTTATTTAATATACTTACTCTCAAATCTAAGACAATAGAAATGATATTTTATTAACTTTGAAATAGGGAAGTGTTAAGCAAGTTCGTTTACAAAAATACCAAAAATATATTTGGTCTTTGATCAAATTGGAGTTAATATTAGAAATATAAATATGATCATTAACAATAAAGCTAAATTCGGTTCAAAACAATAATGTTATTTAAATTTAAATAATTTTTTTTGAAAAGAATTCTATTTACATCTACATATTTTGATTGAAATAACCATAATGTAAAAACAAAATATAAAATAGAAATGTTAATATATGTATGTAGAAAAAATTAGAAAGATTGCATGCATCTAAAAAAATTCTATTTACATCTAGATTTTTTTAGAATGGAAAAAAATGGATAATAGAAATATAAGTTGCATGTTTGTAGAAATAAATTAGAAAAACATGTATATAGAAATTAAAAAGATTCTATATGTGTCTAATTTTTAGATTTTACTTTATTCTAAACTATTTATTGATGGATATATATTTTAAAAATATTTATGTAGTTTAAAGTTTAGATTTTAATTAATTTGTATGCAAATAGGAAAAAGAATAAATATTATATATATATGTAGATTAATTTCTATTTTTAAAATTTACAAGTAAATGAGTACTTTATTCATTTAAAGTAAACAAGTTTTTAAGTAATATATTTCTATTTTAGAAATATATTAATCATAATGTTCATTTATTATTACTTATTTAATATACTTACTCTCAAATCTAAGACAATAGAAATGATATTTTATTAACTTTAAAATAGGGAAGTGTTAAGCAAGTTATAAAACCAAGGCTCCTCATTTCATTTTCATTTTATGTTTTTGCGGGAAGAAAGAGGTGGAGGTTATTGTAGGATTATATTGGAGTTTTTGAATAGGAGTAAATTGAAGTTTTGGAGTAACATTTTTGCAGGTGAGATTTCTATTTTTTATTTACATTTTCATTTAGATTTAGATGTAGAAGTAAATTGAAATTCAAAATTAGTTATAATATTCTACTTTGACTTATATTTCAATTTTAATTAATTTCATTTAGATTTAGAATTCTGTTCATATGACCGAAATTGAGGCCACTGGAGGACCTGTGCAGAGTTTTTCGTGGAGATAAGCATGTGGGTACTGAATCAAGGCACATTAGGCCTCTTGGAGATGTAATTGCGGTGACTTCCATGGCTTTTTGAATCGAATAGGGCAATCTAAACAATCTCAGATCTGAAATTCTTTTTTTCCTTTTCAGCCGAAGACAGAACAAAGATTGCTTGCAAGAAATTTTGCAGAGTTTAAGATTTGATTGCTTGTGGCCGACTATTCTTGGTAACTGATATTTCTATTGTATATTCCCGTGCCCAGCACGGAAAGTTTTAATCTATACAATTTATTTTGTGCATTTAGTGCACAAACTAAAGAATGCATATGCAATCAATTTTTTTATCAATCTTTATGATAGCTCTTTTTTTTAAATAGAAAATAGAAATTATTCTTTTATGTATGTAGAAAAAAATTAGAAAGATTTTATGTATGTAGAAAATTAAAAGAATTCTATATACATCTAGATTTATTGAAAAGAATTCTATTTACATCTACATATTTTGATTGAAATAACCATAATGTAAAAACAAAATATAAAATAGAAATGTTAATATATGTATGTAGAAAAAATTAGAAAGATTGCATGCATCTAAAAAAATTCTATTTACATCTAGATTTTTTTAGAATGGAAAAAAATGGATAATAGAAATATCAGTTGCATGTTTGTAGAAATAAATTAGAAAAACATGTATCTAGAAATTTAAAAGATTCTATATGCGTCTAATTTTTAGATTTTACTTTATTCTAAACTAATTATTGATGGATATATATTTTAAAAATATTTATGTAGTTTAAATTTTAGATTTTAATTAATTTGTATGCAAATAGGAAAAAGAATAAATATTTTATATATATGTAGATTAATTTCTATTTTTAATGAAAAAACAAAATATAAAATAGAAATGTTAATATATGTATGTAGAAAAAATTAGAAGGATTGCATCCATCTAAAAAAATTCTATTTACATCTAGATTTTTTTAGAATGGAAAAAAATTGGATAATAGAAATATCAGTTGCATGTTTGTAGAAATAAATTAGAAAAACGTGTATCTAGAAATTAAAAAGATTCTATATGTGTCTAATTCTTAGATTTTACTTTATTCTAAAATAATTATTGATGGATATATATTTTAAAAATATTTATGTAGTTTAAAGTTTAGATTTTAATTAATTTGTATGCAAATAGGAAAAAGAATAAATATTTTATATATATGTAGATTAATTTCTATTTTTAAAATTTACAAGTAAATGAGTACTTTATTCATTTAAAGTAAACAAGTTTTTAAGTAATATATTTTTATTTTAGAAATATATTAATCATAATGTTCATTTATTATTACTTATTTAATATACTTACTCTCAAATCTAAGAAAATAGAAATGATATTTTATTAACTTTGAAATAGGGAAGTGTTAAGCAAGTTCGTTTACAAAAATACCAAAAATATATTTGGTCTTTGATCAAATTGGAGTTAATATTAGAAATATAAATATGATCATTAACAATTAAGCTAAATTCGGTTCAAAACAATAATGTTATTTAAATTTAAATAAATTTTTTTGAAAAGAATTCTATTTACATCTACATATTTTGAGTGAAATAACCATAATGTAAAAACAAAATATAAAATAGAAATGTTAATATATGTATGTAGAAAAAATTAGAAAGATTGCATGCATCTAAACAAATTCTATTTACATCTAGATTTTTTTAGAATGGAAAAAAATGGATAATAGAAATATCAGTTGCATGTTTGTAGAAATAAATTAGAAAAACATGTATATAGAAATTAAAAAGATTATATATGTGTCTAATTTTTAGATTTTACTCTATTCTAAACTATTTATTGATGGATATATATTTTAAAAATATTTATGTAGTTTAAAGTTTAGATTTTAATTAATTTGTATGCAAATAGGAAAAAGAATAAATATTTTATATATATGTAGATTAATTTCTATTTTTAAAATTTACAAGTAAATGAGTACTTTATTCATTTAAAGTAAACAAGTTTTTAAGTAATATATTTCTATTTTAGAAATATATTAATCATAATGTTCATTTATTATTACTTATTTAATATACTTACTCTCAAATCTAAGACAATAGAAATGATATTTTATTAACTTTAAAATAGGGAAGTGTTAAGCAAGTTCGTTTACAAAAATACCAAAAATATATTTGGTCTTTGATCAAATTGGAGTTAATATTAGAAATATAAATATGATCATTAACAATTAAGCTAAATTCAATTCAAAACAATAATATTATTTAAATTTAAATAAAATAAGCCATGTTTACTTTGAAACATCAAACAACTAATTAACTAATACAATAATTAAAATAAATGAATCTATTATGACATAGAAAAATATTTTCGAAGTATAATTTCTTTGTTTTTGAATCAATATGAGTTTTTTTTTCTACTTGAAAAGATAAACCATCCTAATTGTCATCCTTAGTTAACCCTAACAACAACCCCTACCTTAGCCCTAGCCCCAACAATGATGTACAATATAACTATAATCCAACATTAAACTATAATTATAGCACTAAAACATATCCCTATTGATATAACGAAAATCTCAGTCCAAACCATAATCTAAACCAAAAACCTACACACTAATATTGGTTATAGTCCTAACTCTAAAATCTAACCCTTAACCATAATGTAAAAAAAAACTCCAAAATATTGATCAAAATCCTAAACCTACCTATATGGATAACCATGATATTAAACTCTAAATCCAGTCCCAAGGTCCTAACCATGGTGTAAACCTATAACCGAACTCTTAAAAATTTTACTAATCCCTGATCCTAATCAAATTCCCAACTTTAAACTTGAACCATAAACCATAGTTGTAACCATAATCATAAACTTAAACAAAACCCTAACCCTAAAGGTACAATCATAAAATTAATCATAGCTTAGACCCTAATCCTAGCACAAACCGCAATCATGACCAAATATAAATCTTCACCTTACCCCTAATCATAATTTCAATGTTAACCCTAACATTAGTTTCAATCCTACCATGATATGAACCCTAATATAGATTTCACCTTGATCCTCACCCTAATCTTAAGTCTAATTAAACCCTGACTAAAACCTAATCTAAATGATATATCTAACTATAATCCTAACTTTAATTATCATACAACCCAATGCTAACCCTCATGTATATTTAATCCCTAATCTTAACTCTAAATATTCTATAAACTCTAGAATTGACCTTGATTCTAACCATAACCCTAAAATCTAAATTGTAACCATAGCACGAAAGGTGGGGACCCCCGCTACATGGCACAATTCTGGGTCTTGGAGCCTTGCGAAAGCACTACAGAGTGAGGAAATGTCATAAAGGTGACATGTAGTAGCATGATGCAATTTTGGGCTTTAGAGCATTGCAGAAACAATGCAGCTTAAGGAGGCGCTAGAATGGAGACTCATGGAAAGAAGAGGAAAGACATTCATGTCGCTGGCAAAAAACTATGAAAAGAGATAACATGATGTCTTAACCTCCCACAAAAAATGCAAGGTTGATCCCAAGGGGGAATTTGGTTTCCCCAAAAATGAATGATGGTCATCGATGAAGGTCTTCCTCTCGAAATAGACGGCATAGATGCATCGTGAATCCTCACCAATGAAGGATTAAGTCGCAACCGTCGATGTAGATTCCCCCCTCAAAAAGGATGACTGAGATGCAACGAGGAAACTCCTCCCAATGAAGGATTAAGTCACATTCCTCGATCAAGATTGGCTTTATTTCCAATGGATGACTAAGATGTAGTGAAGAGATTCCTCCCAACAAACGAAGCAGATAGCACAAAAGATGTGAACCCCCTCCATGTGGCACAATTTTGGGTCTTAAAGACTCATGAAAGCATTGTGGAGTGAGGAAATGTTGGAAAGGCAATGCGTGGAAGCATGATGCAATTTTGGGCTTCAGAGAATTGAAGAAACAATGTAGCATGACGATGCATCAGAATGGAGATGCATGGCAACATCTTGTGCAATTCTAGGCTTTAGAGTGTTTCAAAGACACTAGCATATAAAGAAACGTTAGAATGGGAATGCATGGCAACATCTTGCACTTTTGGGAAGATGGGAAGATAGCTCGCAAAGAAATAAGAGTTATCGAATCTCGCAGCATGAATCAACCCGACCAAGAAAAAATGATCCAGCGTGGTCAATGAAGAAACCGAGCCAACACAAAATGTTAGCCGCCAACTTTAGCGATGTTAACCCTCTGCAAAGAACCTATCCCATTTAAGGTCTCTCAGATCAGACATCAGTGATGGGTTGAATAGGGGGAAAAAATAGCACACAATGCCCTCCTAAATGAAATTCTAAATGTAACACTAATAACCACAATCCTACTTCTTTCCCTAACCTTATCCATGAGCATGGGAATATACATATTATTATATAGGGAACCTTATATAATAATAAATATAATCTAAAATCCCAACCCTTACTCCCCTCCTAACTATAACTGTGACCATAAGAAAACTTCTAAATATAACCCTTCCTCTAACTCTAACCCTAACTATAATTGTAACCCTATCCCTACCACTAACTGTAACCCTGAATCTAACTCTACCATAATTGGACTTTAACCCTAACTATAACTATAACCCTAAACCTAACTCTAACCTTAACCGTAACTATAACCGTAACCCAAAACCTAACCCTAATCGTAGCTAGGATTCTAATACTCTATCTACCCCTAACTCAAACTATAGCCCTAACTATACCTCAAACTCTAACCGTAACTCATATTCTAACCCTAAACCTAACCCTAACCTTGACCTTAACCCTAACCCTAACCCTAAGCCTAACCCTTTGTCTACCCCTATCTCTAACCCTAACCCTAACCCTAACCCTACCCCTAACTCTAACCCTAAATCAAACTCTTTCTGTAAATCTAACTCTACCATAATTAGACTCTAACCCTAACCCTAACTTTAATCCTGACCGAAACCCTAACCCTAACCCTAACTCTAACCTTAACCCTGACTCAATCCCCTTACCCTAACGTTAACATCGATATAACTCTCTCTATATATAACCCTAACTCTAAATATAAACCTAACCCTAACCCTAACCCTAACCCTAAATCTAAATCTAACCCTAACTGTAAGCGTAACCCTACCCCTACCCATAACTCTAATTGTAAATCTAACTCTACCATAATTGAATTTTAATTTTAACCCTAACCCTAACTCTAACCCTAACCTTGACTCAAAACTCTAACCCTAACCCTAACTCTAACATTAACCCAACTGTAAAATTAACTCTATTGGTAACTCAAACCCTAAAACTAACCCTAATTCTAACCCTAACTCTAACTCTAGCTCTAGCTCTAACCCTAACTCTAACCATAACTCAAACTCAAACCCTAAACCTAACCCTAATCCTAACCCAAATTATAATGCTCTGTCTACCCCTAACTCAAACTATAACCCTAACCCTAACTCAAACTCTAACCCTAACTCATACTCTAACCCTAAACCTGACCCTAGCCCTAACCCTAACCTAGACCCTAACCCTAACCCTAACCCTATCTATAACCCTAATCCTAACCCTAACTCTAATCCTAATCTTAACTCTAATTCTAATCCTATCTATAACCCTAATCCTAACCCTAACTCTCACCATAAATCTAACTCTACCATAATTAGAATCTAACCCTAACCCTAACCTTAACCCTAGCTCAAACCCTTACCCTAACTTTGTCCCTAACCATATATCTCCGTATGACTATAACATTTTACATTACAATATCCCAAAAATAAAATATATATTTTTATCTAAATTAAACTCCTTATATTAAATTTAAAATAATATTTGACTCAAACCTTAACCGTAACCCTAACCTTAACCATGAGCATTACGCTAACCCTAACCTTAACC
This sequence comes from Cupressus sempervirens, assembly GCA_028749045.1. Classification (NCBI taxonomy): domain Eukaryota; kingdom Viridiplantae; phylum Streptophyta; class Pinopsida; order Cupressales; family Cupressaceae; genus Cupressus; species Cupressus sempervirens. The sequence goes on from CM053783.1 coordinate 206,542,043, forward strand.
ATAAACATAACTCTACACCTAACTCGAACCCTAATTCTAACTCTACCATAATTGGATTCTAATCCTATCCCTAACCCTAACTATAAGCATAACTCTAACCCTAGCCTTAACCATGAGCATAACTCTAATGTTAGCCTTACTATAACCCTAACACTAACCCTAATCATAACCATAACCATAACTCTAACCCTAACCTTAACCATGACCATAACATTAACCCTAACCTTAACCATAAACATAACTCTAATCTAAACCATAACCATAACTCTAACAATAACCATAACCATAACTCTATCCCTTACCTTAACCATAGCTCAAACCCTAACCCTAACTCAAACCCTAACTCTAATGCTAACCCTAACCCTAATTCTATCCCTAAGGTTAACATTAACTATAATGGTAACTTTGTCCCTAACCATATATCTATGTATGACTATAACATTTTACATTACAATATCCCAAAAATAAAAAAATATATTTTTAATCTATATTAAACTCCTTATATTAAATTTTTAAAAATATTTTGAAGCATAATTTTATACTAACTTCATACAACTCTAATTAAAAATTAATTAACAATTTTATAGTAACCTTATCAAAATAAAAAATAAAAAGTAAATATTTTTCCTATTGCGCCGCGACTGCCACTAGCTATATATACCTCTATATATATTACGCCGAGAGTAATCGTTCTCGAGGCGCCTATTTTTATTTTCATTAATTCCAACTTCGATTAAAATAACTTTGGGATTAAATAAAAAATAGGTGCCTCGAGAACGATTACTCTCGGCGTAATATATATAGAGGTATATATAGCTAGTTTAAAACCTTAGTGCCGATGGTTTGTCACGTTATTATCAAGACAAGATAATTGATTGGAAAAGTTTTCCAATGTTTGTTTACAAGAAATTCAACTATATTTTTTTATTTCACATCAAATGACCAAACCATTATGACATACATTTCTAATGTTGAACACGTGATATCTTTCTAGCCAAAGTAAAATGAATTTTGAAAATTCCGTCAAACGATTTTATGAATATTTAAAATAATAATAATAATGAGAGAGAGAATAATTTTTTTTTAAAAAGCTTGCATACCATTGGAAGACATTAGACACTAAAACCACGTTGATGACGTAAATGTGTTTTGAAGATTCCGGAGAGCGCGATCTATAAACACTTTTAAAAGAACGAGATCAGAGACAAGAAATGATAAAAAAATTTGAATGTGAAGACAATATTTGACCCTAAAACCACGTTGATTATAGAGCCCACCAATTATTGTCGTCAACAACAACGAGTGTGAGGATGTTGTGAAACACGTTAACATGCCAACCACGGAATTGTAATGTTATCCTCCTTGGCCAGCTATTTATAGAGCAGTACTTGCAAATATCTTCATTGTTCGTAGGAGCTATCAATATAATATATAGGGAAATATAAGCGATTAAGCAAAACAAGATATCTTCGTTTGTTCGTAGGAGTCTGAGTCTGCAGCAAGTGATATATATTAGCGGATTGTAATCGAGTGAAGGAGCGAATTAGTAAGATGGGTTCAATTACAACAGCTACAACAGTGGGCAGCAATGGAATGAGTTCACCCGACTATGAGATGAATGGCGAAGTGGTGCTGCAGAAAGTGGCTCTCCTCCACTTGACGGACTATGCCGCAACGCTGCCTGACGAGGCATCCGAATTGATGGGGAAGAAAATCTCTCTTCAGCTTGTGAGCACCGACCAAGTGGACCCCGGTAATAATCTATGCATAATAATAATAATAATATAAGCTTTAAGCTGCTTTCTCATGGGAAGTGCATTTCTAATATTATAATTAGTATACACATAGAATTGTGTTTGCTTAACTGATGGTAATGGTAAAGAAATGGCGATTAGAAGACGTTTACAAACATAAATTTGTATTTGTATGTTGAATTAAATTTGACGAATGGTATATTCATCCCAATTTAATTAATACGATGCGATGCATGTTATCTTGTGTAGAAACGAGATTGGGCAAAACGATGGGGCAGCCTTGTCACTTGAAGTGGAGCCCATGGGACGGACCCATCTCACAAGAGATAAGCTGCGCGGTGGACGTTGAAATGGAACTTGGCACTCCGGTTCTCGGGCGCATTTATCATAAAAAACATGCACGCCCAAGAGTTCTTTCTGAAATCACTCACCATATCTGTCCCTGGCGACTGCAATGTTCGTTTCCAATGCAACTCGTGGATAATCCTTTCTTCCGTCAACCCGAATGACCGTGTTTTCTTCGCCAATAAGGTCAGTTTTTCCTTATCGCTAACACATATATATAGCAATTGCAAGGTTTTAAATTATTCAGGATTTGACCAAATAGTAGAAGCGCTAACATGAAGGTGAATGTAAATGTGTGTTTATCATCAGAGCTTTGTTCCGGAGGAAACCCCAGTGGGGCTGAGAAAGTTGAGGGAGATGGATTTGATTGGGGAGCCAAAGAAGGATGCAGAGCTGCGGAGGGAAGTGCTGGGTGGATCGCAGGAGCTCCCATATCCCAGGAGATGCCGAACTGATCGTCCGTGCATTCAAATAGGCATGTGTCTATATACATGTATACTCACTAGTCATTATGTAACTGTGAGCCTGTAATCTTGACACATGTTTTCTTATTGAATCTGTTGCAGCCCCCGAATTCGAGACTCGCACAAGCTTGATCTTCATTCCCCCGGACGAAAGGTTTCCTTATTCTGACTTTTCTGACTTTGGAGCTCACCTCATAGATGCAGTTGCTGACCTCATCGTTCCCACTCTCACTAATCTCTTCGATCACGGATTCGACTCCTTTGATGACGTAAGCGACCTCTACAAACGAGGTCTCAAAACTGCCCACAATTCTCTCAGGACTCTCCGTCAGGATAGTAGCCCACTGCATTTTGTGCAGGGACTCCTCGACAGCATCGAGGATGACATTCCGCTCATTAATTTCACTCGCCCGCAAATTGTCCAAAGTATAAATATATTGGCATTTCTTCATTAATCGATCAAAGGTTAAACAACAATTGAACCAATCTTTTGCACACCACAGCGGATGAGTGCGCTTGGAGAAGCGACGAGGAATTTGCACGCCAGACACTTGCAGGGTTGAATCCATTGGTGATCAACTGCCTAGAGGTAACCTTGACCCACTTTCTGTAACTCCCCAAAATCTTCACATTTATAACTCTTCTTCTCGTGTCTCTTCAATAACATAAACAATGGCCGCTTTAAAATTGAAATAGACATTTCCTCCCACGAGTAGCTTGGATGAAAGGATATACGGTCCAAATAAGAGCGCCATCGCCGCGCAGCACATAGAAATGAACCTTGAGGGCCTTTCGGTGGATCTGGTCTTTATTTTCTTCAAAAGCTCCCTCTTCCTTAATCTAACTGTTATTGAAATCTAATGTAAAATTAATGTGGAAAATGCAGGCCACTGCTTCTAAAAGGTTATTTATTGTGGACTACTATGATGTTTATATGCCTTAAGTGGAGCGTATAAACAAGATGTCGAAATATGCCAAGACATATGCAAGCCGCACGCTTTACTTCCTCACCAAAGGAGGGATTCTGAAGCCAGTGGCCATTGTGTTGTGTTTGCCACCAATTGATGATCAGGCGGCCGTAAGAAAGGTTTTCACACCAGGGGAACATGGGACAGAAGAAGGAGCGCTGTGGCAGCTGGCCAAAGCGCATGCTAAAGTCAATGATGCAGGTTACCATCAGCTCGTCAGTCATTGGTAAGTACCATTTTCCGACCTGTATTTTCACTATGCAGTATGCACATTACCATTTTACCACCGTAATATACCAACAACCACTTAAACTATATTCTGGCAAAATCGATCAAAGATTATAAGTTGCCTAAAAACTTCTTAAAGATAAACACGTTTTGCTCTCCAATTGTCCGCAAGTTAACAACACATTGTATCACGGAGCCTTTCATTATAGCAACCCACAGACAACTAAGCAAAATGCACCCAGTATACAAATTGTTAATACCTCATTACGTGGATACCATGGACATCAATCAAGCTGCCCGTCAGAGTTTGATAAATGCGTCAGGTATTATTGAACAAGGCTTCACGCCTAGCAGATATTGTATAGAATTGTCATCTAAAGCCTACAAGCAGTGGAAATTCAATGAACAAGGATTAGAGACCGATCTGCTCAAAAGGTAACTTATTTAATAGCTCGACTGCTGCATTACCTATGCTGGTTCATAACATTTATTCGTAATATGGTGAAATGTTGCTAAAAAGCTGATTACTGTCCTTTTACATCCATTTCATTTTTCCAATCCAGTTAACAGAGATACCGAAAATTTGACCCGTTACTTCACAATGTACTGTGCAGGGGAATGGCAGTCCGTGATTCAAAGGCACCGAATGGTTTGAAGCTTGTGATCAAGGACTACCCATATGCTGTTGACCTTGTATAGAAATATGGTTTGCCGTGAAACAGTGGGTTTCAGACTACCTGTCCCTCTACTACAAGGATGATGCCTCCATTAGAAATAACAAGGAATTGCAGGCTTGGTGGGATGAGATAGTAAATGTCGGCCACGGAGAACTCAGGGACGATCCAAGCAGATGGTACAAGATGGATTCTTTGGTTGAAGCAGTTCAAATAGTGACGACTATAATCTGGACTGGATCTGCTCACCATGCTGCAGTCAACTTTGGGCAGTACTCGTACGGGGGATACATGCCCAATCTACCTACCATGAGTAGACGCTTGATTCCAGAAAAGGGAACACCTGAGTATGATGAACTTGTTAAGGATCCAGAGGAATTCTTCCTCAAGACCGTCTCCGCTCCCACGCAAGCAACCCTTGTGATGGTTGTTCTGAAAATTTTGTCAAAGCATGCGAAAAATGAGTTGTATGTGGGACAGTTGCAGGGCTCCACCATGGATAGAGTAGATGATCTCCGTATTCAAGAGAGATTTACAAAATTTTCAGAGAACATGACAAAGATTGAGAATATTATAATTGACAGGAATAACAAGTGTCATGTTTACAAGAACAGGACCGGACCTGCAAAAGTCCCTTACACACTGCTATACCCCAACACTACTGATCTATCAAAATCAGGTGGTCTCACAGGCCGTGGCGTGCCCAATAGCATATCTATTTAATGGCATCTTCGCACAGACAAGAAATTCCAAACCTTCACTCGAAGCACTTCCATTCACAATACGGCTGCAACTCAAAATTATCATCCGTCACACATGACAATTGAGCACCATTGTTTTCTTTTGTTTTGAATTTTGAGCAGAGATTTTACACACATTAAATTGTACCTTCTAGCCGTTCTTCAATGTACCAATAAAGATTTATTAATTTATGTTCTTCCCATAAGAAATGTGGTTCTTCTCTTCAATTTAATGTTTAATAAAAGTGAAGATTTATAACTTCTACGAATCAATTAAACAAAGAAATTTTTTTATTAAAATAAGGTCGAAAATGTAATATATTACCTTCATAAAAAACAATTATGCTTTAATTAGATGCTTCTTAAATTGCTTTAAGAGAAATTATTCCATGTATTTTCGAATGAAGTATTTATCTTAATCTATCTATTAGAAGAATCATTAAATTGTAAACAAATGGAATCCATGTGTTTTATTGATATGTCATTTATTCCCATGGTTGAATATTTGTAGGAATACTTGGCACCTTTTATGGGATCGTGAATGTATGAATTGATCAAAAAAATATCTTTCTTGAAGGGGGAGAATGAAAACTGGAATAAAATCTGAAAACTGGAATAAAATCTGTCATTTTTCAAATATTATGGTGTAAAAAGCTAGTATAAAATGAATGCTAAAATTTAGAGAAGATTCAAGGAAGTTCAGCGAATCAAGGGAGATAGAAATAAAATATTATTATAAATTTTGAGCATACATTTTACATGCATTAAATTGTACCTTCAAGTTGTTTAATAAAAGTGATGATTTAAAACTTTAATGAATCAATTAAACAAAGAAAAATATATTTTGACACAAGATAAAAAATGCAACATATTCATTATTTTGATCCTAAGGTTCTTATCAAGACATTTAGTATACATTTCATTGTTTAGAACATTTTCGTAGACCATAACAAGCCTTATGTCATGTCTCCTAATCATGATAGAGAAATTAAAGAATTATAATATAAAATAATATATTTTGTCATAATAATAATACGTTACTCATATCAATATAGTAATATTGAATGAAATAATAATACTATATTATCTATTAATAATAATATATGATAATTGTACATATAAATATTATATAGGATCATAAATTTAATATGTCATAATATCAAATGCAACATCGAAATAAGAAATAGTCTTATATAAAAATATAAATAAATTATATACAAATCATTATCATATAATATGATATTACCTTATAATTGTAATATTTAATAGAGAAATAAATTGTATATGATATGATTCACATATATAATAATATTTTAATATTAAAGTATAAATATAAATAAATGATAAATATAACAAAACTAATTTGAATAGACACATCCCCTCTTACAATGAAATATATAAATGAATACAAACACAAAGGAGAGAAATCATTGATTGTTTACGAAATAAAGTGGTAAATATTTAAAAGATTGGGAAGAGGGATATTATAGTGGTATCAGAGCATGATCCTGCCATCTTAACAAATTCAATATTTGTTCTGTTAATTATTGTTAATTGGACAATGTTATTTTTGACCCAAAAATAGCAGTAGTATTTATGGGTAGCTTGGATAGCTGTTCGTCCTTTCTATGTATAGCAGCATTAGTTATTACGCCGAGAGGCATTCTATACAATGGCAGCACAAATGCCCAACACGGGAATATGCCAAGATTCCTGTAAACAAAAAAGAATTGGGAGCATTTACAAACTTCCAAATTAAATATTAAAAAAGAATTCCCGAAATAGTAGCTGGCCGAAATAATAGGAAGCCAAATGGAGGCCGAAATAATAGGCTCGAAAAAGTAGGGCCCGAAAAAGTAGGACCTGAAAAAATAGGGCCCGAAAAAATAGGGGCGAAATATTTTCAATATGGTTTTTTTTTTGTTAAATATAATTTTGCATGCACATTCATGCTTTTTTTTTGCGGGGAGTGGGGGAATTTGAAACAAATTCGTGGAATGTGAAGAGACGTCTGTTGGGGGATATGAGGAGCCTCTCAGAAGTTATAAAACCAAGGCTCCTCATTTCATTTTCATTTTATGTTTTTGCAGGAAGAAAGAGGTGGAGGTTATTGTAGGATTAGATTGGAGTTTTTGAATAGGAGTAAATTGAAGTTTTGGAGTAACATTTTTGCAGGTGAGATTTCTATTTTTTATTTACATTTTCATTTAGATTTAGATGTAGAAGTAAATTGAAATTCAAAATTAGTTATAATATTCTAATTTGACTTATATTTCAATTTTAATTAATTTCATTTAGATTTAGAATTCTGTTCATATGACCGAAATTGAGGCCACTGGAGGACCTGTGCAGAGTTTTTCGTGGAGATAAGCATGTGGGTACTGAATCAAGGCACATTAGGCCTCTTGGAGATGTAATTGCGGTGACTTCCATGGCTTTTTGAATCGAATAGGGCAATCTAAACAATCTCAGATCTGAAATTCTTTTTTTCCTTTTCAGCCGAAGACAGAACAAAGATTGCTTGCAAGAAATTTTGCAGAGTTTAAGATTTGATTGCTTGTGGCCGACTATTCTTGGTAACTGATATTTCTATTGTATATTCCCGTGCCCAGCACGGAAAGTTTTAATCTATACAATTTATTTTGTGCATTTAGTGCACAAACTAAAGAATGCATATGCAATCAATTTTTTTATCAATCTTTATGATAGCTCTTTTTTTTAAATAGAAAATAGAAATTATTCTTTTATGTATGTAGAAAAAAATTAGAAAGATTTTATGTATGTAGAAAATTAAAAGAATTCTATATACATCTAGATTTATTGAAAAGAATTCTATTTACATCTAGATATTTTGATTGAAATAACCATAATGTAAAAACAAAATATAAAATAGAAATGTTAATATATGTATGTAGAAAAAATTAGAAAGATTGCATGCATCTAAAAAAATTCTATTTACATCTAGATTTTTTTAGAATGGAAAAAAATGGATAATAGAAATATCAGTTGCATGTTTGTAGAAATAAATTAGAAAAACATGTATCTAGAAATTAAAAAGATTCTATATGCGTCTAATTTTTAGATTTTACTTTATTCTAAACTAATTATTGATGGATATATATTTTAAAAATATTTATGTAGTTTAAATTTTAGATTTTAATTAATTTGTATGCAAATAGGAAAAAGAATAAATATTTTATATATATGTAGATTAATTTCTATTTTTAATGTAAAAACAAAATATAAAATAGAAATGTTAATATATGTATGTAGAAAAAATTAGAAGGATTGCATCCATCTAAAAAAATTCTATTTACATCTAGATTTTTTTAGAATGGAAAAAAATTGGATAATAGAAATATCAGTTGCATGTTTGTAGAAATAAATTAGAAAAACGTGTATCTAGAAATTAAAAAGATTCTATATGTGTCTAATTCTTAGATTTTACTTTATTCTAAACTAATTATTGATGGATATATATTTTAAAAATATTTATGTAGTTTAAAGTTTAGATTTTAATTAATTTGTATGCAAATAGGAAAAAGAATAAATATTTTATATATATGTAGATTAATTTCTATTTTTAAAATTTACAAGTAAATGAGTACTTTATTCATTTAAAGTAAACAAGTTTTTAAGTAATATATTTTTATTTTAGAAATATATTAATCATAATGTTCATTTATTATTACTTATTTAATATACTTACTCTCAAATCTAAGACAATAGAAATGATATTTTATTAAGTTTGAAATAGGGAAGTGTTAAGCAAGTTCGTTTACAAAAATACCAAAAATATATTTGGTCTTTGATCAAATTGGAGTTAATATTAGAAATATAAATATGATCATTAACAATTAAGCTAAATTCGGTTCAAAACAATAATGTTATTTAAATTTAAATAAATTTTTTTGAAAAGAATTCTATTTACATCTACATATTTTGATTGAAATAACCATAATGTAAAAACAAAATATAAAATAGAAATGTTAATATATGTATGTAGAAAAAATTAGAAAGATTGCATGCATCTAAAAAAATTCTATTTACATCTAGATTTTTTTAGAATGGAAAAAAATGGATAATAGAAATATCAGTTGCATGTTTGTAGAAATAAATTAGAAAAACATGTATATAGAAATTAAAAAGATTCTATATGTGTCTAATTTTTAGATTTTACTCTATTCTAAACTATTTATTGATGGATATATATTTTAAAAATATTTATGTAGTTTAAAGTTTAGATTTTAATTAATTTGTATGCAAATAGGAAAAAGAATAAATATTTTATATATATGTAGATTAATTTCTATTTTTAAAATTTACAAGTAAATGAGTACTTTATTCATTTAAAGTAAACAAGTTTTTAAGTAATATATTTCTATTTTAGAAATATATTAATCATAATGTTCATTTATTATTACTTATTTAATATACTTACTCTCAAATCTAAGACAATAGAAATGATATTTTATTAACTTTAAAATAGGGAAGTGTTAAGCAAGTTCGTTTACAAAAATACCAAAAATATATTTGGTCTTTGATCAAATTGGAGTTAATATTAGAAATATAAATATGATCATTAACAATTAAGCTAAATTCAATTCAAAACAATAATATTATTTAAATTTAAATAAAATAACCCATGTTTACTTTGAAACATCAAACAACTAATTAACTAATACAATAATTAAAATAACTGAATCTATTATGACATAGAAAAATATTTTCGAAGTATAATTTCTTTGTTTTTGAATCAATATGAGTTTTTTTTTCTACTTGAAAAGATAAACCATCCTAATTGTCATCCTTAGTTAACCCTAACAACAACCCCTACCTTAGCCCTAGCCCCAACAATGATGTACAATATAACTATAATCCAACATTAAACTATAATTATAGCACTAAAACATATCCCTATTGATATAACGAAAATCTCAGTCCAAACCATAATCTAAACCAAAAACCTACACACTAATATTGGTTATAGTCCTAACTCTAAAATCTAACCCTTAACCATAATGTAAACAAAAACTCCAAAATATTGATCAAAATCCTAAACCTACCTATATGGATAACCATGATATTAAACTCTAAATCCAGTCCCAAGGTCCTAACCATGGTGTAAACCTATAACTGAACTCTTAAAAAATTTACTAATCCCTGATCCTAATCACATTCCCAACTTTAAACTTGAACCATAAACCATAGTTGTAACCATAATCATAAACTTAAACAAAACCCTAACCCTAAAGGTACAATCATAAAATTAATCATAGCTTAGACCCTAATCCTAGCACAAACCGCAATCATGACCAAAAATAAATCTTCACCTTACCCCTAATCATAATTTCAATGTTAACCCTAACATTAGTTTCAATCCTACCATGATATGAACCCTAATATAGATTTCACCTTGATCCTCACCCTAATCTTAAGTCTAATTAAACCCTGACTAAAACCTAATCTAAATGATATATCTAACTATAATCCTAACTGTAATTATCATACAACCCAATGCTAACCCTCATGTATATTTAATCCCTAATCTTAACTCTAAATATTCTATAAACTCTAGAATTGACCTTGATTCTAACCATAACCCTAAAATCTAAATTTCAACCATAGCACGAAAGGTGGGGACCCTCGCTACATGGCACAATTCTGGGTCTTGGAGCCTTGCGAAAGCACTACAGAGTGAGGAAATGTCATAAAGGTGACATGTAGTAGCATGATGCAATTTTGGGCTTTAGAGCATTGCAGAAACAATGCAGCTTAAAGAGGCGCTAGAATGGAGACTCAGGGAAAGAAGAGGAAAGACATTCATGTCGCTGGCAAAAAACTATGAAAAGAGATAACATGATGTCTTAACCTCCCACAAAAAATGCAAGGTTGATCCCAAAGGGGGATTTGGTTTCCCCAAAAATGAATGATGGTCATCGATGAAGGTCTTCCTCTCGAAATAGACGGCATAGATGCATCGTGAATCCTCACCAATGAAGGATTAAGTCGCAACCGTCGATGTCGATTCCCCCCTCAAAAAGGATGACTGAGATGCAACGAGAAAACTCCTCCCAATGAAGGATTAAGTCACATTCGATGATCAAGATTGGCTTTATTTCCAATGGATGACTAAGATGTAGTGAAGAGATTCCTCCCAACAAATGAAGTAGATAGCACAAAAGGTGTGAACCCCCTCCATGTGGCACAATTTTGGGTCTTAAAGACTCATGAAAGCATTGTGGTGTGAGGAAATGTTGGAAAGGCAATGCGTGGTAGCATGATGCAATTTTGGGCTTCAGAGAATTGAAGAAACAATGTAGCATGACGATGCATCAGAATGGAGATGCATGGCAGCATCTTGTGCAATTCTAGGCTTTAGAGTGTTTCAAAGACACTAGCATATAAAGAAACGTTAGAATGGGAATGCATGGCAACATCTTGCACTTTTGGGAAGATGGGAAGATAGCTCGCGAAGAAATAAGAGTTATCAAATCTCGCAGCATGAATCAACCCGACCAAGAAAAAATGATCCAGCGTGGTCAATGAAGAAACTGAGCCAACACAAAATGTTAGCCGCCAACTTTAGCGATGTTAACCCTCTGCAAAGAACCTATCCCATTTAAGGTCTCTTAGATCAGACATCAGTGATGGGTTGAATGGGGGGAAAAAATAGCACACAATGCCCTCCTAAATGAAATTCTAAATGTAACACTAATAACCACAGTCCTACTTCTTTCCCTAACCTTATCCATGAGCGTGGGAATATACATATTATTATATAGGGCACCTTATATAATAATAAATATAATCTAAAATCCCAACCCTTACTCCACTCCTAACTATAACTGTGACCATAAGAAAACTTCTAAATATAACCCTTCCTCTAACTCTAACCCTAACCCTAACCCTAACTATAATTGTAACCCTATCCCTACCACTAACTGTAACCCTGAATCTAACTCTACCATAATTGAACTTTAACCCTAACTATAACTATAACCCTAAACCTAACTCTAACCTTAACCGTAACCATAACCGTAACCCAAAACCTAACCCTAATCGTAGCTAGGATTCTAATACTCTGTCTACCCCTAACTCAAACTATAGCCCTAACTATACCTCAAACTCTAACCGTAACTCATATTCTAACCCTAAACCTAACCCTAACCTTGACCCTAACCCTAACCCTAAGCCTAAGCCTAACCCTTTGTATACCCCTATCTCTAACCCTAACCCTAACCCTAACCCTACCCCTAACTCTAACTCTTTCTGTAAATCTAACTCTACCATAATTAGACTCTAACCCTAACCCTAACTTTAATCCTGACTGAAACCCTAACCCTAACCCTAACTTTAATCCTGACTGAAACCCTAACCCTAACCCTAACTCTAACCTTAACCCTTACTCAATCCCCTTACCCTAACCTTAACATTGATATAACTCTCTCTATATATAACCCTAACTCTAAATATAAACCTAACCCTAACCCTAACCCTAACCCTAAATCTAACTCTAACCCTAACTGTAAGCGTAACCCTACCCCTACCCATAACTCTAACTGTAAATCTAACTCTACCATAATTGGATTTTAATTTTAACCCTAACCCTAACTCTAACCCTAACCTTGACTCAAAACTCTAACCCTAACCCTAACTCTAACATTAACCCAACTGTAAAATTAACTCTATTGGTAACTCAAACCCTAAAACTAACCCTAATTCTAACCCTAACTCTAACTCTAGCTCTAGCTCTAACCCTAACTCTAACCATAACTCAAACTCAAACCCTAAACCTAACCCTAATCCTAACCCAAATTATAATGCTCTGTCTACCCCTAACTCAAACTATAACCCTAACCCTAACTCAAACTCTAACCCTAACTCATACTCTAACCCTAAACCTGACCCTAGCCCTAACCCTAACCTAGACCCTAACCCTAACCCTAACCCTATCTATAACCCTAATCCTAACCCTAACTCTAATCCTAATCTTAACTCTAATTCTAATCCTATCTATAACCCTAATCCTAACCCTAACTCTAACCATAAATCTAACTCTACCATAATTAGAGTCTAACCCTAACCCTAACCTTAACCCTAGCTCAAACCCTTACCCTAACTTTGTCCCTAACCATATATCTCCGTATGACTATAACATTTTACATTACAATATCCCAAAAATAAAATATATATTTTTATCTAAATTAAACTCCTTATATTAAATTTAAAATAATATTTGACTCAAACCTTAACCGTAACCCTAACCTTAACCATGAGCATTACTCTAACCCTAACCTTAACCATAAACATAACTCTACACCTAACTCTAACCCTAATTCTAACTCTACCATAATTGGATTCTAATCCTATCCCTAACCCTAACTATGAGCATAACTCTAACGCTAGCCTTAACCATGAGCATAACTCTAACGTTAGCCTTACTATAACCCTAACACTAACCCTAATCATAACCATAACCATAACTCTAACCCTAACCTTAACCATGACCATAACATTAACCCTAACCTTAACCATAAACATAGCTCTAATCTAAACCATAACCATAACTCTAACAATAACCATAACCATAACTCTATCCCTTACCTTAACCATAGCTCAAACCCTAACCCTAACTCCAACCCTAACTCTAATGCTAACCCTAACCCTAATTCTATCCCTAAGGTTAACATTAACTATAATGGTAACTTTGTCCCTAACCATATATCTATGTATGACTATAACATTTTACATTACAATATCCCAAAAATAAAAAATATATTTTTAATCTATATTAAACTCCTTATATTAAATTTTTAAAAATATTTTGAAGCATAATTTTATACTAACTTCATACAACTCTAATTAAAAATTAATTAACAATTTTATAGTAACCTTATCAAAATAAAAAATAAAAAGTAAATATTTTTCCTATTGCGCCGCGACTGCCACTAGCTATATCTACCTCTATATATATTATGCCGAGAGTAATCGTTCTCGAGGCGCCTATTTTTATTTTCATTAATCCCAACTTCGATTAAAATAACTTTGGGATTAAATAAAAATAGGTGCCTCGAGAACGATTACTCTCGGCGTAATATATATAGAGGTATATATAGCTAGTTTAAAACCTTAGTGCCGATGGTTTGTCACGTTATTATCAAGAAAAGATAATTGATTGGAAAAGTTTTCCAATGTTTGTTTACAAGAAATTCAACTATATTTTTTTATTTCACATCAAATGACCAAACCATTATGACATACATTTCTAATGTTGAACACGTGATAACTTTCTAGCCAAAGTAAAATGAATTTTGAAAATTCTGTCAAACGATTTTATGAATATTTAAAATAATAATAATAATGAGAGAGGGAATAATTTTTTAAAAAAAGCTTGCATACCATTGGAAGACATTAGACACTAAAACCACGTTGATGACGTAAATGTGTTTTGAAGATTTCGGAGAGCGGGATCTATAAACACTTTTAAAAGAACGAGATCAGAGACAAGAAATGATAAAAAAATTTGAATGTGAAGACAATATTTGACCCTAAAACCACGTTGATTATAGAGCCCACCAATTATTGTCGTCAACAACAACGAGTGTGAGGATGTTGTGAAACACGTTAACATGCCAACCACGGAATCGTAATGTTATCCTCCTTGGCCAGCTATTTATAGAGCAATACTTGCAAATATCTTCATTGTTCGTAGGACCTATCAATATAATATATAGGGAAATATAAGCGATTAAGCAAAACTAGATATCTTCGTTTGTTCGTAGGAGTCTGAGTCTGCAGCAAGTGATATATATTAGCGGATTGTAATCGAGTGAAGGAGCGAATTAGTAAGATGGGTTCAATTACAACAGCTGCAATAGTGGGCAGCAATGGAATGAGTTCACCCGACTATGAGATGAATGGTGAAGTGGTGCTGCAGAAAGTGGCTCTCCTCCACTTGACGGACTACGCTGCAACGCTGCTTGACGAGGCATCTGAATTGATGGGGAACAAAATCTCTCTTCAGCTTGTGAGCACCGACCAAGTGGACCCCGGCAATAATCTATGCATAATAATAATAATAATATAAGCTTTAAGCTGCTTTCTCATGGGAAGTGCATTTCTAATATTATAATTAGTATACACATAGAATTGTGTTTGCTTAACTGATGGTAATGGTAAAGAAATGGCGATTAGAAGACGTTTACACACATAAATTTGTATTTGTATGTTGATATTAAAGGGTATGAATTAAATTTGAAGAATGGTATATTCATCCCAATTTAATTAATACGATGCGATGCATGTTATCTTGTGTAGAAACGAGATTGGGCAAAACGATGGGGCAGCCTTGTCACTTGAAGTGGAGCCCATGGGACGGACCCATCTCACAAGAGACAAGCTGCGCGGTGGACGTTGAAATGGAACTTGGCACTCCGGTTCCCAGGCGCATTTTTCATAAAAAACATGCACGCCCAAGAGTTCTTTCTGAAATCACTCACCATATCTGTCCCTGGCGACTGCAATGTTCGTTTCCAATGCAACTCGTGGATAACCCTTTCTTTCGTCAACCCGAATGACCGTGTTTTCTTCGCCAATAAGGTCAATTTTTCCTTATCGCTAACACATATATATAGCAATTGCAAGGTTTTAAATTATTCAGGATTTGACCAAATAGTAGAAGCGCTAACATGAAGGTGAATGTGAATGTGTGTTTATCATCAGAGCTTTGTTCCGGAGGAAACCCCGGCGGGGCTGAGAAAGTTGAGGGAGATGGATTTGATTGGGGAGCCAGAGAAGGATGCAGAGCTGCGGAGGGAAGTGCTGGGTGGATCGCAGGAGCTCCCATATCCCAGGAGATGCCGAACTGGTCGTCCGCGCATTCAAATAGGCATGTGTCTATATACATGTATACTCACTAGTCATTATGTAACTGTGAGCCTGTAATCTTGACACATGTTTTCTTATTGAATCTGTTGCAGCCCCCGAATTCGAGACTCGCACAAGCTTGATCTTCATTCCCCCGGACGAAAGGTTTCCTTATTCTGACTATTCTGACTTTGGAGCTCACCTCATAGACGCAGTTGCTGACCTCATCGTTCCCACTCTCACTAATCTCTTCGATCACGGATTTGACTCCTTTGATGACGTAAGCGACCTCTACAAACGAGGTCTCAAAACTGCCCACAATTCTCTCAGGACTCTCCGTCAGGATAGCAGCCCACTGCATTTTGTGCAGGGACTCCTCGACAGCATCGAGGATGACATTCCGCTCATTAATTTCACTCGCCCGCAAATTGTCCAAAGTATAAATATATTGGCATTGCTTCATTAATCGATCTACAATCTATTAAGGTTAAACAACAATTGAACCAATCTTTTGCACACCACAGCGGATGAGTGCGCTTGGAGAAGCGACGAGGAATTTGCACGCCAGACACTTGCAAGGCTGAATCCATTGGTGATCAAGTGCCTAGAGGTAACCTTGACCCACTTTCTGTAACTCCCCAAAATCTTCACATTTATAACTCTTCTTCTCGTGTCTCTTCAATAACATAAACAATGGCCGCTTTAAAATTGAAACAGACATTTCCTCCCACGAGTAGCTTGGATGAAAGGATATACGGTCCAAATAAGAGCGCCATCGCCGCACAGCACATAGAAATGAACCTTGAGGGCCTTTCGGTGGATCTGGTCTTTATTTTCTTCAAGAGCTCCCTCTTCCTTAATCTAACTGTTATTGAAATCTAATGTAAAATTAATGTGGAAAATGCAGGCCACTGCTTCTAAAAGGTTATTTATTGTGGACTACTATGATGTTTATATGCCTTAAGTGGAGCGTATAAACAAGATGTCGAAAGATGCCAAGACATATGCAAGCCGCACGCTTTACTTCCTCACCAAAGGAGGGATTCTGAAGCCAGTGGCCATTGAGTTGTGTTTGCCACCAATTGATGATCAGGCGGCCGTAAGAAAGGTTTTCACACCAGGGGAACATGGGACAGAAGAAGGAGCGCTGTGGCAGCTGGCCAAAGCGCATGCTAAAGTCAATGATGTAGGTTACCATCAGCTCGTCAGTCATTGGTAAGTACCATTTTCCGACCTGTATTTTCACTATGCAGTATGCACATTACCATTTTCCCACCGTAATATACCAACAGCCACTTAAATTATATTCTGGCAAAATCGATCAAAGATTATAAGTTGCCTAAAAACTTCTTAAAGATAAACACGTTTTGCTCTCCAATTGTCCGCAAGTTAACAACACATTGTATCACGGAGCCTTTCATTATAGCAACCCACAGACAACTAAGCAAAATGCACCCAGTATACAAATTGTTAATACCTCATTACGTGGATACCATGGACATCAATCAAGCTGCCTGTCAGAGTTTGATAAATGCGTCAGGTATTATTGAACAAGGCTTCACGCCTAGCAGATATTGTATAGAATTGTCATCTAAAGCCTACAAGCAGTGGAAATTCAATGAACAAGGATTAGAGACCGATCTGCTCAAAAGGTAACTTATTTAATAGCTCGACTGCTGCATTACCTATGCTGGTTCATAACATTTATTCGTAATATGGTGAAATGTTGCTAAAAAGCTGATTACTGTCCTTTTACATCCGTTTCATTTTTCCAATCCAGTTAACAGAGATACCGAAAATTTGACTCGTTACTTCACAATGTACTGTGCAGGGGAATGGCAGTCCGTGATTCAAAGGCACCGAATGGTTTGAAGCTTGTGATCAAGGACTACCCATATGCTGTTGACCTTGTATAGAAATATGGTTTGCCGTGAAACAGTGGGTTTCAGACTACCTGTCCCTCTACTACAAGGATGATGCCTCCATTAGAAATAAAAAGGAATTGCAGGCTTGGTGGGATGAGATAGTAAATGTTGGCCACGGAGAACTCAGGGACGATCCAAGCAGATGGTACAAGATGGATTCTTTGGTTGAAGCAGTTCAAATAGTGACGACTATAATCTGAACTGCATTTGCTCACCATGCTGCAGTCAACTTTGGGCAGTACTCGTACGGGGGATACATGCCCAATCTACCTACCATGAGTAGACGCTTGATTCCAGAAAAGGGAACACCTGAGTATGATGAACTTGTTAAGGATCCAGAGGAATTCTTCCTCAAGACCGTCTCCGCTCCCACGCAAGCAACCCTTGTCATGGCTGTTCTGGAAATTTTGTCAAACCATGCAAAAAATGAGTTGTATGTGGGACAGTTGCAGGGCTCCACCATTGATAGAGTAGATGATCTCCGTATTCAAGAGAGATTTACAAAATTTTCAGAGAACATGACAAAGATTGAGAATATTATTATTGACAGGAATAACAACTGTCATGTTTACAAGAACAGGACCGGACCTGCAAAAGTCCCTTACACACTGCTATACCCCAACACTACTGATCTATCAAAATCAGGTGGTCTCACAGGCCGTGGTGTGCCCAATAGCATATCTATTTAATGGCATCTTCGCACAGACAAGAAATTCCAAACCTTCACTCGAAGCACTTCCATTCACAATACGGCTGCAACTCAAAATTATCATCCGTCACACATGACAATTGAGCACCATTGTTTTCTTTTGTTTTGAATTTTGAGCAGAGATTTTACACACATTAAATTGTACCTTCTAGCCGTTCTTCAATGTACCAATAAAGATTTATTAATTTATGTTCTTCCCATAAGAAATGTGGTTCTTCTCTTCAATTTAATGTTTAATAAAAGTGAAGATTTATAACTTCTATGAATCAATTAAACAAAGAAAATTTTATATTAAAATAAGGACGAAAATGTAATATATTACCTTCATAAAAAACAATTATGCTTTAATTAGATGCTTCTTAAATTGCTTTAAGAGAAATTATTCCATGTATTTTCGAATGAAGTATTTATCTTAATCTATCTATTAGAAGAATCATTAAATTGTAAACAAATGGAATCCATGTGTTTTATTGATATGTCATTTATTCCCATGGTTGAATATTTGTAGGAATACTTGGCACCTTTTATGGGATCGTGAATGTATGAATTGATCAAAAAAATATGTTTCTTGAAGGGGGAGAATGAAAACTGGAATAAAATCTGAAAACTGGAATAAAATCTGTCATTTTTCAAATATTATGGTGTAAAAAGCTAGTATAAAATGAATGCTAAAATTTAGAGAAGATTCAAGGAAGTTCAGCGAATCAATGGAGATAGAAATAAAATATTATTTTAAATTTTGAGCATACATTTTACATGCATTAAATTGTACCTTCTAGTTGTTTAATAAAAGTGATGATTTAAAACTTTAATGAATCAATTAAACAAAGAAAAATATATTTTGACACAAGATAAAAAAATGCAACATATTCATTATTTTGATCCTAAGGTTCTTATCAAGACATTTAGTATACATTTCATTGTTTAGAACATTTTCATAGACCATAACAAGCCTTATGTCATGTCTCCTAATCATGATAGAGAAATTAAAGAATTATAATATAAAATAATATATTTTGTCATAATAATAATACGTTACTCATAGCAATATAGTAATATTGAATGAGATAATAATACTATATTATCTATTAATAATAATATATGATAATTGTACATATAAATATTATATAGGATCATAAATTTAATATGTCATAATATCAAATGCAACATCGAAATAAGAAATAGTCTTATATAAATATATAAATAAATTATATACAAATCATTATCATATAATATGATATTACCTTACAATTGTAATATTTAATAGAGAAATAAATTGTATATGATATGATTCACATATATAATAATATTTTAATATTAAAGTATAAATATAAATAAATGATAAATATAACAAAACTAATTTGAATAGACGCATCCCCTCTTACAATGAAATATATAAATGAATACAAACGCAAAGGAGAGAAATCATTGATTGTTTACGAAATAAAGTGGTAAATATTTAAAAGATTGGGAAGAGGGATATTATAGTGGTATCAGAGCATGATCCTGCCATCTTAACAAATTCAATATTTGTTCTGTTAATTATTGTTAATTGGACAATGTTATTTTTGACCCAAAAATAGGAGTAGTATTTATGGGTAGCTTGGATAGTTGTTCGTCCTTATCTATGTATAGGAGCATTAGTTATTACGCCGAGAGGCGTTCTATACAATGGCAGCACAAATGCCCAGCACGGGAATATGCCAAGATTCCTGTCAACAAAAAAGAATTGGGAGCATTTACAAACTTCCAAATTAAATATTAAAAAAGAATTCCCGAAATAGTAGCTGGCCGAAATAATAGGAAGCCAAATGGAGGCCGAAATAATAGGCTCGAAAAAGTAGGGCCCGAAAAAGTACGACCCGAAAAAATAGGGCCTGAAAAAATAGGGGCGAAATAATTTCAATATGGTTTTTTTTTTGTTAAATATAATTTTGCATGCACATTCATGCTTTTTTTTTGCGGGGAGTGGGGGAATTTGAAACAAATTCGTGGAATGTGAAGAGACGTCTGTTGGGGGATATGAGGAGCCTCTCAGAAGTTATAAAACCAAGGCTCCTCATTTCATTTTCATTTTATGTTTTTGCAGGAAGAAAGAGGTGGAGGTTATTGTAGGATTACATTGGAGTTTTTGAATAGGAGTAAATTGAAGTTTTGGAGTAACATTTTTGCAGGTGAGATTTCTATTTTTTATTTACATTTTCATTTAGATTTAGATGTAGAAGTAAATTGAAATTTAAAATTAGTTATAATATTCTACTTTGACTTATATTTCAATTTTAATTAATTTCATTTAGATTTAGAATTCTGTTCATATGACCGAAATTGAGGCCACTGGAGGACCTGTGCAGAGTTTTTCGTGGAGATAAGCATGTGGGTACTGAATCAAGGCACATTAGGCCTCTTGGAGATGTAATTGCGGTGACTTCCATGGCTTTTTGAATCGAATAGGGCAATCTAAACAATCTCAGATCTGAAATTCTTTTTTTCCTTTTCAGCCGAAGACAGAACAAAGATTGCTTGCAAGAAATTTTGCAGAGTTTAAGATTTGATTGCTTGTGGCCGACTATTCTTGGTAACTGATATTTCTATTGTATATTCCCGTGCCTAGCACGGAAAGTTTTAATCTATACAATTTATTTTGTGCATTTAGTACACAAACTAAAGAATGCATATGCAATCAATTTTTTTATCAATCTTTATGATAGCTCTTTTTTTTAAATAGAAAATAGAAATTATTCTTTTATGTATGTAGAAAAAAATTAGAAAGATTTTATGTATGTAGAAAATTAAAAGAATTCTATATACATCTAGATTTATTGAAAAGAATTCTATTTACATCTACATATTTTGATTGAAATAACCATAATGTAAAAACAAAATATAAAATAGAAATGTTAATATATGTATGTAGAAAAAATTAGAAAGATTGCATGCATCTAAAAAAATTCTATTTACATCTAGATTTTTTTAGAATGGAAAAAAATGGATAATAGAAATATCAGTTGCATGTTTGTAGAAATAAATTAGAAAAACATGTATCTAGAAATTAAAAAGATTCTATATGTGTCTAATTTTTAGATTTTACTTTATTCTAAACTAATTATTGATGGATATATATTTTAAAAATATTTATGTAGTCTAAATTTTAGATTTTAATTAATTTGTATGCAAATAGGAAAAAGAATAAATATTTTATATATATATGTAGATTAATTTCTATTTTTAATGTAAAAACAAAATATAAAATAGAAATGTTAATATATGTATGTAGAAAAAATTAGAAGGATTGCATGCATCTAAAAAAATTCTATTTACATCTAGATTTTTTCAGAATGGAAAAAAATTGGATAATAGAAATATCAGTTGCATGTTTGTAGAAATAAATTAGAAAAACGTGTATCTAGAAATTAAAAAGATTCTATATGTGTCTAATTCTTAGATTTTACTTTATTCTAAACTAATTATTGATGGATATATATTTTAAAAATATTTATGTAGTTTAAAGTTTAGATTTTAATTAATTTGTATGCAAATAGGAAAAAGAATAAATATTTTATATATATGTAGATTAATTTCTATTTTTAAAATTTACAAGTAAATGAGTACTTTATTCATTTAAAGTAAACAAGTTTTTAAGTAATATATTTTTATTTTAGAAATATATTAATCATAATGTTCATTTATTATTACTTATTTAATATACTTACTCTCAAATCTAAGACAATAGAAATGATATTTTATTAACTTTGAAATAGGGAAGTGTTAAGCAAGTTCGTTTACAAAAATACCAAAAATATATTTGGTCTTTGATCAAATTGGAGTTAATATTAGAAATATAAATATGATCATTAACAATTAAGCTAAATTCGGTTCAAAACAATAATGTTATTTAAATTTAAATAAATTTTTTTGAAAAGAATTCTATTTACATCTACATATTTTGATTGAAATAACCATAATGTAAAAACAAAGTATAAAATAGAAATGTTAATATATGTATGTAGAAAAAATTAGAAAGATTGCATGCATCTAAAAAAATTCTATTTACATCTAGATTTTTTTAGAATGGAAAAAAATGGATAATAGAAATATCAGTTGCATGTTTGTAGAAATAAATTAGAAAAACATGTATATAGAAATTAAAAAGATTCTATATGTGTCTAATTTTTAGATTTTACTTTATTCTAAACTATTTATTGATGTATATATATTTTAAAAATATTTATGTAGTTTAAAGTTTAGATTTTAATTAATTTGTATGCAAATAGGAAAAAGAATAAATATTTTATATATATGTAGATTAATTTCTATTTTTAAAATTTACAAGTAAATGAGTAATGTATTCATTTAAAGTAAACAAGTTTTTAAGTAATATATTTTTATTTTAGAAATATATTAATCATAATGTTCATTTATTATTACTTATTTAATATACTTACTCTCAAATCTAAGACAATAGAAATGATATTTTATTAACTTTGAAATAGGGAAGTGTTAAGCAAGTTCGTTTACAAAAATACCAAAAATATATTTGGTCTTTGATCAAATTGGAGTTAATATTAGAAATATAAATATGATCATTAACAATTAAGCTAAATTCGGTTCAAAACAATAATGTTATTTAAATTTAAATAAATTTTTTTGAAAAGAATTCTATTTACATCTACATATTTTGATTGAAATAACCATAATGTAAAAACAAAATATAAAATAGAAATGTTAATATATGTATGTAGAAAAAATTAGAAAGATTGCATACATCTAAAAAAATTCTATTTACATCTAGATTTTTTTAGAATGGAAAAAAATGGATAATAGAAATATCAGTTGCATGTTTGTAGAAATAAATTAGAAAAACATGTATATAAAAATTAAAAAGATTCTATATGTGTCTAATTTTTAGATTTTACTTTATTCTAAACTATTTATTGATGGATATATATTTTAAAAATATTTATGTAGTTTAAAGTTTAGATTTTAATTAATTTGTATGCAAATAGGAAAAAGAATAAATATTTTATATATATGTAGATTAATTTCTATTTTTAAAATTTACAAGTAAATGAGTACTTTATTCATTTAAAGTAAACAAGTTTTTAAGTAATATATTTTTATTTTAGAAATATATTAATCATAATGTTCATTTATTATTACTTATTTAATATACTTACTCTCAAATCTAAGACAATAGAAATGATATTTTATTAACTTTGAAATAGGGAAGTGTTAAGCAAGTTCGTTTACAAAAATACCAAAAATATATTTGGTCTTTGATCAAATTGGAGTTAATATTAGAAATATAAATATGATCATTAACAATTAAGCTAAATTCGGTTCAAAACAATAATGTTATTTAAATTTAAATAATTTTTTTTGAAAAGAATTCTATTTACATCTACATATTTTGATTGAAATAACCATAATGTAAAAACAAAATATAAAATAGAAATGTTAATATATGTATGTAGAAAAAATTAGAAAGATTGCATGCATCTAAAAAAATTCTATTTACATCTAGATTTTTTTAGAATGGAAAAAAATGGATAATAGAAATACCAGTTGCATGTTTGTAGAAATAAATTAGAAAAACATGTATATAAAAATTAAAAAGATTCTATATGTGTCTAATTTTTAGATTTTACTTTATTCTAAACTATTTATTGATGGATATATATTTTAAAAATATTTATGTAGTTTAAAGTTTAGATTTTAATTAATTTGTATGCAAATAGGAAAAAGAATAAATATTTTATATATATGTAGATTAATTTCTATTTTTAAAATTTACAAGTAAATGAGTACTTTATTCATTTAAAGTAAACAAGTTTTTAAGTAATATATTTCTATTTTAGAAATATATTAATCATAATGTTCATTTATTATTACTTATTTAATATACTTACTCTCAAATCTAAGACAATAGAAATGATATTTTATTAACTTTAAAATAGGGAAGTGTTAAGGAAGTTCGTTTACAAAAATACCAAAAATATATTTGGTCTTTGATCAAATTGGAGTTAATATTAGAAATATAAATATGATCATTAACAATTAAGCTAAATTCAATTCAAAACAATAATATTATTTAAATTTAAATAAAATAAGCCATGTTTACTTTGAAATATCAAAAAACTAATTAACTAATACAATAATTAAAATAAATGAATCTATTATGACATAGAAAAATATTTTCGAAGTATAATTTCTTTGTTTTTGAATCAATATGAGTTTTTTTTTCTACTTGAAAAGATAAACCATCCTAATTGTCATCCTTAGTTAACCCTAACAACAACCCCTACCTTAGCCCTAGCCCCAACAATGATGTACAATATAACTATAATCCAACATTAAACTATAATTATAGCACTAAAACATATCCCTATTGATATAACGAAAATCTCAGTCCAAACCATAATCTAAACGAAAAACCTACACACTAATATTGGTTATAGTCCTAACCCTAAAATCTAACCCTTAACCATAATGTAAAAAAAAACTCCAAAATATTGATCAAAATCCTAAACCGACCTATATGGATAACCATGATATTAAACTCTAAATCCAGTCCCAAGGTCCTAACCATGGTGTAAACCTATAACCGAACTCTTAAAAAATTTACTAATCCCTGATCCTAATCACATTCCCAACTTTAAACTTGAACCATAAACCATAGTTGTAACCATAATCATAAACTTAAACAAAACCCTAACCCTAAAGGTACAATCATAAAATTAATCATAGCTTAGACCCTAATCCTAGCACAAACCGCAATCATGACCAAATATAAATCTTCACCTTACCCCTAATCATAATTTCAATGTTAACCCTAACATTAGTTTCAATCCTACCATGATATGAACCCTAATATAGATTTCACCTTGATCCTCACCCTAATCTTAAGTCTAATTAAACCCTGGCTAAAACCTAATCTAAATGATATATCTAACTATAATCCTAACTGTAATTATCATACAACCCAATGCTAACCCTCATGTATATTTAATCCCTAATCTTAACTCTAAATATTCTATAAACTCTAGAATTGACCTTGATTCTAACCATAACCCTAAAATCTAAATTGTAACCATAGCACGAAAGGTGGGGACCCCCGCTACATGGCACAATTCTGGGTCTTGGAGCCTTGCGAAAGCACTACAGAGTGAGGAAATGTCATAAAGGTGACATGTAGTAGCATGATGCAATTTTGGGCTTTAGAGCATTGCAGAAACAATGCAGCTTAAGGAGGCGCTAGAATGGAGACTCATGGAAAGAAGAGGAAAGACATTCATGTCGCTGGCAAAAAACTATGAAAAGAGATAACATGATGTCTTAACCTCCCACAAAAAATGCAAGGTTGATCCCAAGGGGGAATTTGGTTTCCCCAAAAATGAATGATGGTCATCGATGAAGGTCTTCCTCTCGAAATAGACGGCATAGATGCATCGCGAATCCTCACCAATGAAGGATTAAGTCGCAACCGTCGATGTAGATTCCCCCCTCAAAAAGGATGACTGAGATGCAACGAGGAAACTCCTCCCAATGAAGGATTAAGTCACATTCGTCGATCAAGATTGGCTTTATTTCCAATGGATGACTAAGATGTAGTGAAGAGATTCCTCCCAACAAACGAAGCAGATAGCACAAAAGGTGTGAACCCCCTCCATGTGGCACAATTTTGGGTCTTAAAGACTCATGAAAGCATTGTGGAGTGAGGAAATGTTGGAAAGGCAATGCATGGTAGCATGATGAAATTTTGGGCTTTAGAGAATTAAAGAAACAATGTAGCATGACGATGCATCAGAATGGAGATGCATGGCAGCATCTTGTGCAATTCTAGGCTTTAGAGTGTTTCGAAGACACTAGCATATAAAGAAACGTTAGAATGGGAATGAATGGCAACATCTTGCACTTTTGGGAAGATGGGAAGATAGCTCGCGAAGAAATAAGAGTTATCGAATCTCGTAGCATGAATCAACCCGACCAAGAAAAAATGATCCAGCGTGGTCAATGAAGAAACCGAGCCAACACAAAATGTTAGCCGCCAACCTTAGCGATGTTAACCCTCTGCAAAGAACCTATCCCATTTAAGGTCTCTCAGATCAGACATCAGTGATGGGTTGAATAGGGGGAAAAAATAGCACACAATGCCCTCCTAAATGAAATTCTAAATGTAACACTAATAACCACAGTCCTACTTCTTTCCCTAACCTTATCCATGAGCATGGGAATATACATATTATTATATAGGGCACCTTATATAATAATAAATATAATCTAAAATCCCAACCCTTACTCCCCTCGTAACTATAACTGTGACCATAAGAAAACTTCTAAATATAACCCTTCCTCTAACTCTAACCCTAACTATAATTGTAACACTATCCCTACCACTAACTGTAACCCTAAATCTAACTCTACCATAATTGGACTTTAACCCTAACTATAACTATAACCCTAAACCTAACTTTAACCTTAACCGTAACCATAACCGTAACCCAAAACCTAACCCTAATCGTAGCTAGGATTCTAATACTCTGTCTACCCCTAACTCAAACTATAGCCCTAACTATACCTCAAACTCTAATCGTAACTCATATTCTAACCGTAAACCTAACCCTAACCTTGACCTTAACCCTAACCCTAACCCTAACCCTAACCCTTTGTCTACCCCTATCTCTAACCCTAACCCTAACCCTAACCCTACCCCTAACTCTAACCCTAAATCTAACTCTTTCTGTAAATCTAACTCTACCATAATTAGACTATAACCCTAACCCTAACTTTAATCCTGACCGAAACCCTAACCCTAACCCTAACTCTAACCTTAACCCTTACTCAATCCCGTTACCCTAACCTTAACATTGATATAACTCTCTCTATATATAACCCTAACTCTAAATATAAACCTAACCCTAACCCTAACCCTAACCCTAAATCTTACTCTAACCCTAACTGTAAGCGTAACCCTACCCCTACCCATAACTCTAACTGTAAATCTAACTCTACCATAATTGGATTTTAATTTTAACCCTAACCCTAACTCTAACCCTAACCTTGACTCAAAACTCTAACCCTAACCCTAACTCTAACATTAACCCAACTATAAAATTAACTCTATTGGTAACTCAAACCCTAAAACTAACCCTAATTCTAACCCTAACTCTAACTCTAGCTCTAGCTCTAACCCTAACTCTAACCATAACTCAAACTCAAACCCTAAACCTAACCCTAATCCTAACCCAAATTATAATGCTCTGTCTACCCCTAACTCAAACTATAACCCTAACCCTAACTCAAACTCTAACCCTAACTCATACTCTAACCCTAAACCTGACCCTAGCCCTAACCCTAACCTAGACCCTAACCCTAACCCTAACCCTATCTATAACCCTAATCCTAACCCTAACTCTAATCCTAATCTTAACTCTAATTCTAATCCTATCTATAACCCTAATCCTAACCCTAACTCTAACCATAAATCTAACTCTACCATAATTAGAGTCTAACCCTAACCCTAACCTTAACCCTAGCTCAAACCCTTACCCTAACTTTGTCCCTAACCATATATCTCCGTATGACTATAACATTTTACATTACAATATCCCAAAAATAAAATATATATTTTTATCTAAATTAAACTCCTTATATTAAATTTAAAATAATATTTGACTCAAACCTTAACCGTAACCCTAACCTTAACCATGAGCATTACTCTAACCCTAACCTTAACCATAAACATAACTCTACACCTAACTCTAACCCTAATTCTAACTCTACCATAATTGGATTCTAATCCTATCCCTAACCCTAACTATGAGCATAACTCTAACGCTAGCCTTAACCATGAGCATAACTCTAACGTTAGCCTTACTATAACCCTAACACTAACCCTAATCATAACCATAACCATAACTCTAACCCTAACCTTAACCATGACCATAACATTAACCCTAACCTTAACCATAAACATAGCTCTAATCTAAACCATAACCATAACTCTAACAATAACCATAACCATAACTCTATCCCTTACCTTAACCATAGCTCAAACCCTAACCCTAACTCCAACCCTAACTCTAATGCTAACCCTAACCCTAATTCTATCCCTAAGGTTAACATTAACTATAATGGTAACTTTGTCCCTAACCATATATCTATGTATGACTATAACATTTTACATTACAATATCCCAAAAATAAAAAATATATTTTTAATCTATATTAAACTCCTTATATTAAATTTTTAAAAATATTTTGAAGCATAATTTTATACTAACTTCATACAACTCTAATTAAAAATTAATTAACAATTTTATAGTAACCTTATCAAAATAAAAAATAAAAAGTAAATATTTTTCCTATTGCGCCGCGACTGCCACTAGCTATATCTACCTCTATATATATTATGCCGAGAGTAATCGTTCTCGAGGCGCCTATTTTTATTTTCATTAATCCCAACTTCGATTAAAATAACTTTGGGATTAAATAAAAATAGGCGCCTCGAGAACGATTACTCTCGGCGTAATATATATAGAGGTATATATAGCTAGTTTAAAACCTTAGTGCCGATGGTTTGTCACGTTATTATCAAGAAAAGATAATTGATTGGAAAAGTTTTCCAATGTTTGTTTACAAGAAATTCAACTATATTTTTTTATTTCACATCAAATGACCAAACCATTATGACATACATTTCTAATGTTGAACACGTGATAACTTTCTAGCCAAAGTAAAATGAATTTTGAAAATTCTGTCAAACGATTTTATGAATATTTAAAATAATAATAATAATGAGAGAGGGAATAATTTTTTAAAAAAAGCTTGCATACCATTGGAAGACATTAGACACTAAAACCACGTTGATGACGTAAATGTGTTTTGAAGATTTCGGAGAGCGGGATCTATAAACACTTTTAAAAGAACGAGATCAGAGACAAGAAATGATAAAAAAATTTGAATGTGAAGACAATATTTGACCCTAAAACCACGTTGATTATAGAGCCCACCAATTATTGTCGTCAACAACAACGAGTGTGAGGATGTTGTGAAACACGTTAACATGCCAACCACGGAATCGTAATGTTATCCTCCTTGGCCAGCTATTTATAGAGCAATACTTGCAAATATCTTCATTGTTCGTAGGACCTATCAATATAATATATAGGGAAATATAAGCGATTAAGCAAAACTAGATATCTTCGTTTCTTCGTAGGAGTCTGAGTCTGCAGCAAGTGATATATATTAGCGGATTGTAATCGAGTGAAGGAGCGAATTAGTAAGATGGGTTCAATTACAACAGCTGCAACAGTGGGCAGCAATGGAATGAGTTCACCCGACTATGAGATGAATGGTGAAGTGGTGCTGCAGAAAGTGGCTCTCCTCCACTTGACGGACTACGCTGCAACGCTGCTTGACGAGGCATCTGAATTGATGGGGAACAAAATCTCTCTTCAGCTTGTGAGCACCGACCAAGTGGACCCCGGCAATAATCTATGCATAATAATAATAATAATATAAGCTTTAAGCTGCTTTCTCATGGGAAGTGCATTTCTAATATTATAATTAGTATACACATAGAATTGTGTTTGCTTAACTGATGGTAATGGTAAAGAAATGGCGATTAGAAGACGTTTACACACATAAATTTGTATTTGTATGTTGATATTAAAGGGTATGAATTAAATTTGAAGAATGGTATATTCATCCCAATTTAATTAATACGATGCGATGCATGTTATCTTGTGTAGAAACGAGATTGGGCAAAACGATGGGGCAGCCTTGTCACTTGAAGTGGAGCCCATGGGACGGACCCATCTCACAAGAGACAAGCTGCGCGGTGGACGTTGAAATGGAACTTGGCACTCCGGTTCCCAGGCGCATTTTTCATAAAAAACATGCACGCCCAAGAGTTCTTTCTGAAATCACTCACCATATCTGTCCCTGGCGACTGCAATGTTCGTTTCCAATGCAACTCGTGGATAACCCTTTCTTTCGTCAACCCGAATGACCGTGTTTTCTTCGCCAATAAGGTCAATTTTTCCTTATCGCTAACACATATATATAGCAATTGCAAGGTTTTAAATTATTCAGGA
The DNA here is from genome assembly GCA_028749045.1 of Cupressus sempervirens. NCBI lineage: Eukaryota > Viridiplantae > Streptophyta > Pinopsida > Cupressales > Cupressaceae > Cupressus > Cupressus sempervirens. Next base: position 206,572,813 of record CM053783.1, read on the forward strand.
TTTGACCAAATAGTAGAAGCGCTAACATGAAGGTGAATGTGAATGTGTGTTTATCATCAGAGCTTTGTTCCGGAGGAAACCCCGGCGGGGCTGAGAAAGTTGAGGGAGATGGATTTGATTGGGGAGCCAGAGAAGGATGCAGAGCTGCGGAGGGAAGTGCTGGGTGGATCGCAGGAGCTCCCATATCCCAGGAGATGCCGAACTGGTCGTCCGCGCATTCAAATAGGCATGTGTCTATATACATGTATACTCACTAGTCATTATGTAACTGTGAGCCTGTAATCTTGACACATGTTTTCTTATTGAATCTGTTGCAGCCCCCGAATTCGAGACTCGCACAAGCTTGATCTTCATTCCCCCGGACGAAAGGTTTCCTTATTCTGACTATTCTGACTTTGGAGCTCACCTCATAGACGCAGTTGCTGACCTCATCGTTCCCACTCTCACTAATCTCTTCGATCACGGATTTGACTCCTTTGATGACGTAAGCGACCTCTACAAACGAGGTCTCAAAACTGCCCACAATTCTCTCAGGACTCTCCGTCAGGATAGCAGCCCACTGCATTTTGTGCAGGGACTCCTCGACAGCATCGAGGATGACATTCCGCTCATTAATTTCACTCGCCCGCAAATTGTCCAAAGTATAAATATATTGGCATTGCTTCATTAATCGATCTACAATCTATTAAGGTTAAACAACAATTGAACCAATCTTTTGCACACCACAGCGGATGAGTGCGCTTGGAGAAGCGACGAGGAATTTGCACGCCAGACACTTGCAAGGCTGAATCCATTGGTGATCAAGTGCCTAGAGGTAACCTTGACCCACTTTCTGTAACTCCCCAAAATCTTCACATTTATAACTCTTCTTCTCGTGTCTCTTCAATAACATAAACAATGGCCGCTTTAAAATTGAAACAGACATTTCCTCCCACGAGTAGCTTGGATGAAAGGATATACGGTCCAAATAAGAGCGCCATCGCCGCACAGCACATAGAAATGAACCTTGAGGGCCTTTCGGTGGATCTGGTCTTTATTTTCTTCAAAAGCTCCCTCTTCCTTAATCTAACTGTTATTGAAATCTAATGTAAAATTAATGTGGAAAATGCAGGGCACTGCTTCTAAAAGGTTATTTATTGTGGACTACTATGATGTTTATATGCCTTAAGTGGAGCGTATAAACAAGATGTCGAAAGATGCCAAGACATATGCAAGCCGCACGCTTTACTTCCTCACCAAAGGAGGGATTCTGAAGCCAGTGGCCATTGAGTTGTGTTTGCCACCAATTGATGATCAGGCGGCCGTAAGAAAGGTTTTCACACCAGGGGAACATGGGACAGAAGAAGGAGCGCTGTGGCAGCTGGCCAAAGCGCATGCTAAAGTCAATGATGCAGGTTACCATCAGCTCGTCAGTCATTGGTAAGTACCATTTTCCGACCTGTATTTTCACTATGCAGTATGCACATTACCATTTTCCCACCGTAATATACCAACAGCCACTTAAACTATATTCTGGCAAAATCGATCAAAGATTATAAGTTGCCTAAAAACTTCTTAAAGATAAACACGTTTTGCTCTCCAATTGTCCGCAAGTTAACAACACATTGTATCACGGAGCCTTTCATTATAGCAACCCACAGACAACTAAGCAAAATGCACCTAGTATACAAATTGTTAATACCTCATTACGTGGATACCATGGACATCAATCAAGCTGCCCGTCAGAGTTTGATAAATGCGTCATGTATTATTGAACAAGGCTTCACGCCTAGCAGATATTGTATAGAATTGTCATCTAAAGCCTACAAGCAGTGGAAATTCAATGAACAAGGATTAGAGACCGATCTGCTCAAAAGGTAACTTATTTAATAGCTTGACTGCTGCATTACCTATGCTGGTTCATAACATTTATTCGTAATATGGTGAAATGTTGCTGAAAAGCTGATTACTGTCCTTTTACATCCGTTTCATTTTTCCAATCCAGTTAACAGAGATACCGAAAATTTGACCCGTTACTTCACAATGTACTGTGCAGGGGAATGGCAGTCCGTGATTCAAAGGCACCGAATGGTTTGAAGCTTGTGATCAAGGACTACCCATATGCTGTTGACCTTGTATAGAAATATGGTTTGCCGTGAAACAGTGGGTTTCAGACTACCTGTCCCTCTACTACAAGGATGATGCCTCCATTAGAAATAACAAGGAATTGCAGGCTTGGTGGGATGAGATAGTAAATGTCGGCCACGGAGAACTCAGGGACGATCCAAGCAGATGGTACAAGATGGATTCTTTGGTTGAAGCAGTTCAAATAGTGACGACTAAAATCTGGACTGCATCTGCTCACCATGCTGCAGTCAACTTTGGGCAGTACTCATACGGGGGATACATGCCCAATCTACCTACCATGAGTAGACGCTTGATTCCAGAAAAGGGAACACCTGAGTATGATGAACTTGTTAAGGATCCAGAGGAATTCTTCCTCAAGACCGTCTCCGCTCCAACGCAAGCAACCCTTGTGATGGCTGTTCTGGAAATTTTGTCAAAGCATGCGAAAAATGAGTTGTATGTGGGACAGTTGCAGGGCTCCACCATTGATAGAGTAGATGATCTCCGTATTCAAGAGAGATTTACAAAATTTTCAGAGAACATGACAAAGATTGAGAATATTATAATTGACAGGAATAACAACTGTCATGTTTACAAGAACAGGACCGGACCTGCAAAAGTCCCTTACACACTGCTATACCCCAACACTACTGATCTATCAAAATCAGGTGGTCTCAAAGGCCGTGGCGTGCCCAATAGCATATCTATTTAATGGCATCTTCGCACAGACAAGAAATTCCAAACCTTCACTCGAAGCACTTCCATTCACAATACAGCTGCAACTCAAAATTATCATCCGTCACACATGACAATTGAGCACCATTGTTTTCTTTTGTTTTGAATTTTGAGCAGAGATTTTACACACATTAAATTGTACCTTCTAGCCGTTCTTCAATGTACCAATAAAGATTTATTAATTTATGTTCTTCCCATAAGAAATGTGGTTGTTCTCTTCAATTTAATGTTTAATAAAAGTGAAGATTTATAACTTCTATGAATCAATTAAACAAAGAAAATTTTATATTAAAATAAGGTCGAAAATGTAATATATTACCTTCATAAAAAACAATTATGCTTTAATTAGATGCTTCTGAAATTGCTTTAAGAGAAATTATTTCATGTATTTTCGAATGAAGTATTTATCTTAATCTATCTATTAGAAGAATCATTAAATTGTAAACAAATGGAATCCATGTGTTTTATTGATATGTCATTTATTCCCATGGTTGAATATTTGTAGGAATACTTGGCACCTTTTATGGGATCGTGAATGTATGAATTGATCAAAAAAATATCTTTCTTGAAGGGGGAGAATGAAAACTGGAATAAAATCTGAAAACTGGAATAAAATCTGTCATTTTTCAAATATTATGGTGTAAAAAGCTAGTATAAAATGAATGCTAAAATTTAGAGAAGATTCAAGGAAGTTCAGCGAATCAAGGGAGATAGAAATAAAATATTATTTTAAATTTTGAGCATACATTTTACATGCATTAAATTGTACCTTCTAGTTGTTTAATAAAAGTGATGATTTAAAACTTTAATGAATCAATTAAACAAAGAAAAATATATTTTGACACAAGATAAAAAATGCAACATATTCATTATTTTGATCCTAAGGTTCTTATCAAGACATTTAGTATACATTTCATTGTTTAGAACATTTTCATAGACCATAACAAGCCTTATGTCATGTCTCCTAATCATGATAGAGAAATTAAAGAATTATAATATAAAATAATATATTTTGTCATAATAATAATACGTTACTCATATCAATATAGTAATATTGAATGAAATAATAATACTATATTATCTATTAATAATAATATATGATAATTGTACATATAAATATTATATAGGATCATAAATTTAATATGTCATAATATCAAATGCAACATCGAAATAAGAAATAGTCTTATATAAAAATATAAATAAATTATATACAAATCATTATCATATAATATGATATTACGTTATAATTGTAATATTTAATAGAGAAAAAAATTGTTTATGATATGATTCACATATATAATAATATTTTAATATTAAAGTATAAATATAAATAAATGATAAATATAACAAAACTAATTTGAATAGACACATCCCCTCTTACAATGAAATATATAAATGAATACAAACACAAAGGAGAGAAATCATTGATTGTTTACGAAATAAAGTGGTAAATATTTAAAAGATTGGGAAGAGGGATATTATAGTGGTATCAGAGCATGATCCTGCCATCTTAACAAATTCAATATTTGTTCTGTTAATTATTGTTAATTGGACAATGTTATTTTTGACCCAAAAATAGCAGTAGTATTTATGGGTAGCTTGGATAGCTGTTCGTCCTTATCTATGTATAGCAGCATTAGATATTACGCCGAGAGGCGTTCTATACAATGGCAGCACAAATGCCCAGCACGGGAATATGCCAAGATTCCTGTCAACAAAAAAGAATTGGGAGCAGTTACAAACTTCCAAATTAAATATGAAAAAAGAATTCCCGAAATAATAGCTGGCCAAAATAATAGGAAGCCAAATGGAGGCCGAAATAATAGGCTCGAAAAAGTAGGGCCCGAAAAAGTAGGACCCGAAAAAATAGGGCCCAAAAAAATAGGGGCGAAATAATTTCAATATGGTTTTTTTTTTGTTAAATATAATTTTGCATGCACATTCATGCTTTTTTTTTGCGGGGAGTGGGGGAATTTGAAACAAATTCGTGGAATGTGAAGAGACGTCTGTTGGGGGATATGAGGAGCCTCTCAGAAGTTATAAAACCAAGGCTCCTCATTTCATTTTCATTTTATGTTTTTGCAGGAAGAAAGAGGTGGAGGTTATTGTAGGATTAGATTGGAGTTTTTGAATATGAGTAAATTGAAGTTTTGGAGTAACATTTTTGCAGGTGAGATTTCTATTTTTTATTTACATTTTCATTTAGATTTAGATGTAGAAGTAAATTGAAATTCAAAATTAGTTATAATATTCTACTTTGACTTATATTTCAATTTTAATTAATTTCATTTAGATTTAGAATTCTGTTCATATGACCGAAATTGAGGCCACTGGAGGACCTGTGCAAAGTTTTTCGTGGAGATAAGCATGTGGGTACTGAATCAAGGCACATTAGGCCTCTTGGAGATGTAATTGCGGTGACTTCCATGGCTTTTTGACTCGAATAGGGCAATCTAAACAATCTCAGATCTGAAATTCTTTTTTTCCTTTTCAGCTGAAGACAGAACAAAGATTGCTTGCAAGAAATTTTGCAGAGTTTAAGATTTGATTGCTTGTGGCCGACTATTCTTGGTAACTGATATTTCTATTGTATATTCCCGTGCCCAGCATGGAAAGTTTTAATCTATACAATTTATTTTGTGCATTTAGTGCACAAACTAAAGAATGCATATGCAATCAATTTTTTTATCAATCTTTATGATAGCTTTTTTTTTTAAATAGAAAAAAGAAATTATTCTTTTATGTATGTAGAAAAAAATTAGAAAGATTTTATGTATGTAGAAAATTAAAAGAATTCTATATACATCTAGATTTATTGAAAAGAATTCTATTTACATCTAGATATTTTGATTGAAATAACCATAATGTAAAAACAAAATATAAAATAGAAATGTTAATATATGTATGTAGAAAAAATTAGAAAGATTGCATGCATCTAAAAAAATTCTATTTACATCTAGATTTTTTTAGAATGGAAAAAAATGGATAATAGAAATATCAGTTGCATGTTTGTAGAAATAAATTAGAAAAACATGTATCTAGAAATTAAAAAGATTCTATATGTGTCTAATTTTTAGATTTTACTTTATTCTAAACTAATTATTGATGGATATATATTTTAAAAATATTTATATAATTTAAAGTTTAGATTTTAATTAATTTGTATGCAAATAGGAAAAAGAATAAATATTTTATATATATGTAGATTAATTTCTATTTTTAATGTAAAAAAAAAATATAAAATAGAAATGTTAATATATGTATGTAGGAAAAATTAGAAGGATTGCATGCATCTAAAAAATTCTATTTACATCTAGATTTTTTTAGAATGGAAAAAAATTGGATAATAGAAATATCAGTTGCATGTTTGTAGAAATAAATTAGAAAAACGTGTATCTAGAAATTAAAAAGATTCTATATGTGTCTAAGTTTTAGATTTTACTTTATTCTAAACTAATTATTGATGGATATATATTTTAAAAATATTTATGTAGTTTAAAGTTTACATTTTAATTAATTTGTATGCAAATAGGAAAATGAATAAATATTTTATATATATGTAGATTAATTTCTATTTTTTAAATTTACAAGTAAATGAGTACTTTATTCATTTAAAGTAAACAAGATTTTAAGTAATATATTTTTATTTTAGAAATATATTAATCATAATGTTCATTTATTATTACTTATTTAATATACTTACTCTCAAATCTAAGACAATAGAAATGATATTTTATTAACTTTGAAATAGGGAAGTGTTAAGCAAGTTCGTTTACAAAAATACCAAAAATATATTTGGTCTTTGATCAAATTGGAGTTAATATTAGAAATATAAATATGATCATTAACAATAAAGCTAAATTCGGTTCAAAACAATAATGTTATTTAAATTTAAATAATTTTTTTTGAAAAGAATTCTATTTACATCTACATATTTTCATTGAAATAACCATAATGTAAAAACAAAATATAAAATAGAAATGTTAATATATGTATGTAGAAAAAATTAGAAAGATTGCATGCATCTAAAAAAATTCTATTTACATCTAGATTTTTTTAGAATGGAAAAAAATGGATAATAGAAATATAAGTTGCATGTTTGTAGAAATAAATTAGAAAAACATGTATATAGAAATTAAAAAGATTCTATATGTGTCTAATTTTTAGATTTTACTTTATTCTAAACTATTTATTGATGGATATATATTTTAAAAATATTTATGTAGTTTAAAGTTTAGATTTTAATTAATTTGTATGCAAATAGGAAAAAGAATAAATATTATATATATATGTAGATTAATTTCTATTTTTAAAATTTACAAGTAAATGAGTACTTTATTCATTTAAAGTAAACAAGTTTTTAAGTAATATATTTCTATTTTAGAAATATATTAATCATAATGTTCATTTATTATTACTTATTTAATATACTTACTCTCAAATCTAAGACAATAGAAATGATATTTTATTAACTTTAAAATAGGGAAGTGTTAAGCAAGTTATAAAACCAAGGCTCCTCATTTCATTTTCATTTTATGTTTTTGCGGGAAGAAAGAGGTGGAGGTTATTGTAGGATTATATTGGAGTTTTTGAATAGGAGTAAATTGAAGTTTTGGAGTAACATTTTTGCAGGTGAGATTTCTATTTTTTATTTACATTTTCATTTAGATTTAGATGTAGAAGTAAATTGAAATTCAAAATTAGTTATAATATTCTACTTTGACTTATATTTCAATTTTAATTAATTTCATTTAGATTTAGAATTCTGTTCATATGACCGAAATTGAGGCCACTGGAGGACCTGTGCAGAGTTTTTCGTGGAGATAAGCATGTGGGTACTGAATCAAGGCACATTAGGCCTCTTGGAGATGTAATTGCGGTGACTTCCATGGCTTTTTGAATCGAATAGGGCAATCTAAACAATCTCAGATCTGAAATTCTTTTTTTCCTTTTCAGCCGAAGACAGAACAAAGATTGCTTGCAAGAAATTTTGCAGAGTTTAAGATTTGATTGCTTGTGGCCGACTATTCTTGGTAACTGATATTTCTATTGTATATTCCCGTGCCCAGCACGGAAAGTTTTAATCTATACAATTTATTTTGTGCATTTAGTGCACAAACTAAAGAATGCATATGCAATCAATTTTTTTATCAATCTTTATGATAGCTCTTTTTTTTAAATAGAAAATAGAAATTATTCTTTTATGTATGTAGAAAAAAATTAGAAAGATTTTATGTATGTAGAAAATTAAAAGAATTCTATATACATCTAGATTTATTGAAAAGAATTCTATTTACATCTACATATTTTGATTGAAATAACCATAATGTAAAAACAAAATATAAAATAGAAATGTTAATATATGTATGTAGAAAAAATTAGAAAGATTGCATGCATCTAAAAAAATTCTATTTACATCTAGATTTTTTTAGAATGGAAAAAAATGGATAATAGAAATATCAGTTGCATGTTTGTAGAAATAAATTAGAAAAACATGTATCTAGAAATTTAAAAGATTCTATATGCGTCTAATTTTTAGATTTTACTTTATTCTAAACTAATTATTGATGGATATATATTTTAAAAATATTTATGTAGTTTAAATTTTAGATTTTAATTAATTTGTATGCAAATAGGAAAAAGAATAAATATTTTATATATATGTAGATTAATTTCTATTTTTAATGAAAAAACAAAATATAAAATAGAAATGTTAATATATGTATGTAGAAAAAATTAGAAGGATTGCATCCATCTAAAAAAATTCTATTTACATCTAGATTTTTTTAGAATGGAAAAAAATTGGATAATAGAAATATCAGTTGCATGTTTGTAGAAATAAATTAGAAAAACGTGTATCTAGAAATTAAAAAGATTCTATATGTGTCTAATTCTTAGATTTTACTTTATTCTAAAATAATTATTGATGGATATATATTTTAAAAATATTTATGTAGTTTAAAGTTTAGATTTTAATTAATTTGTATGCAAATAGGAAAAAGAATAAATATTTTATATATATGTAGATTAATTTCTATTTTTAAAATTTACAAGTAAATGAGTACTTTATTCATTTAAAGTAAAAAAGTTTTTAAGTAATATATTTTTATTTTAGAAATATATTAATCATAATGTTCATTTATTATTACTTATTTAATATACTTACTCTCAAATCTAAGACAATAGAAATGATATTTTATTAACTTTGAAATAGGGAAGTGTTAAGCAAGTTCGTTTACAAAAATACCAAAAATATATTTGGTCTTTGATCAAATTGGAGTTAATATTAGAAATATAAATATGATCATTAACAATTAAGCTAAATTCGGTTCAAAACAATAATGTTATTTAAATTTAAATAAATTTTTTTGAAAAGAATTCTATTTACATCTACATATTTTGAGTGAAATAACCATAATGTAAAAACAAAATATAAAATAGAAATGTTAATATATGTATGTAGAAAAAATTAGAAAGATTGCATGCATCTAAAAAAATTCTATTTACATCTAGATTTTTTTAGAATGGAAAAAAATGGATAATAGAAATATCAGTTGCATGTTTGTAGAAATAAATTAGAAAAACATGTATATAGAAATTAAAAAGATTATATATGTGTCTAATTTTTAGATTTTACTCTATTCTAAACTATTTATTGATGGATATATATTTTAAAAATATTTATGTAGTTTAAAGTTTAGATTTTAATTAATTTGTATGCAAATAGGAAAAAGAATAAATATTTTATATATATGTAGATTAATTTCTATTTTTAAAATTTACAAGTAAATGAGTACTTTATTCATTTAAAGTAAACAAGTTTTTAAGTAATATATTTCTATTTTAGAAATATATTAATCATAATGTTCATTTATTATTACTTATTTAATATACTTACTCTCAAATCTAAGACAATAGAAATGATATTTTATTAACTTTAAAATAGGGAAGTGTTAAGCAAGTTCGTTTACAAAAATACCAAAAATATATTTGGTCTTTGATCAAATTGGAGTTAATATTAGAAATATAAATATGATCATTAACAATTAAGCTAAATTCAATTCAAAACAATAATATTATTTAAATTTAAATAAAATAAGCCATGTTTACTTTGAAACATCAAACAACTAATTAACTAATACAATAATTAAAATAAATGAATCTATTATGACATAGAAAAATATTTTCGAAGTATAATTTCTTTGTTTTTGAATCAATATGAGTTTTTTTTTCTACTTGAAAAGATAAACCATCCTAATTGTCATCCTTAGTTAACCCTAACAACAACCCCTACCTTAGCCCTAGCCCCAACAATGATGTACAATATAACTATAATCCAACATTAAACTATAATTATAGCACTAAAACATATCCCTATTGATATAACGAAAATCTCAGTCCAAACCATAATCTAAACCAAAAACCTACACACTAATATTGGTTATAGTCCTAACTCTAAAATCTAACCCTTAACCATAATGTAAAAAAAAACTCCAAAATATTGATCGAAATCCTAAACCTACCTATATGGATAACCATGATATTAAACTCTAAATCCAGTCCCAAGGTCCTAACCATGGTGTAAACCTATAACCGAACTCTTAAAAATTTTACTAATCCCTGATCCTAATCAAATTCCCAACTTTAAACTTGAACCATAAACCATAGTTGTAACCATAATCATAAACTTAAACAAAACCCTAACCCTAAAGGTACAATCATAAAATTAATCATAGCTTAGACCCTAATCCTAGCACAAACCGCAATCATGACCAAATATAAATCTTCACCTTACCCCTAATCATAATTTCAATGTTAACCCTAACATTAGTTTCAATCCTACCATGATATGAACCCTAATATAGATTTCACCTTGATCCTCACCCTAATCTTAAGTCTAATTAAACCCTGACTAAAACCTAATCTAAATGATATATCTAACTATAATCCTAACTGTAATTATCATACAACCCAATGCTAACCCTCATGTATATTTAATCCCTAATCTTAACTCTAAATATTCTATAAACTCTAGAATTGACCTTGATTCTAACCATAACCCTAAAATCTAAATTGTAACCATAGCACGAAAGGTGGGGACCCCCGCTACATGGCACAATTCTGGGTCTTGGAGCCTTGCGAAAGCACTACAGAGTGAGGAAATGTCATAAAGGTGACATGTAGTAGCATGATGCAATTTTGGGCTTTAGAGCATTGCAGAAACAATGCAGCTTAAGGAGGCGCTAGAATGGAGACTCATGGAAAGAAGAGGAAAGACATTCATGTCGCTGGCAAAAAACTATGAAAAGAGATAACATGATGTCTTAACCTCCCACAAAAAATGCAAGGTTGATCCCAAGGGGGAATTTGGTTTCCCCAAAAATGAATGATGGTCATCGATGAAGGTCTTCCTCTCGAAATAGACGGCATAGATGCATCGTGAATCCTCACCAATGAAGGATTAAGTCGCAACCGTCGATGTAGATTCCCCCCTCAAAAAGGATGACTGAGATGCAACGAGGAAACTCCTCCCAATGAAGGATTAAGTCACATTCCTCGATCAAGATTGGCTTTATTTCCAATGGATGACTAAGATGTAGTGAAGAGATTCCTCCCAACAAACGAAGCAGATAGCACAAAAGATGTGAACCCCCTCCATGTGGCACAATTTTGGGTCTTAAAGACTCATGAAAGCATTGTGGAGTGAGGAAATGTTGGAAAGGCAATGCGTGGAAGCATGATGCAATTTTGGGCTTCAGAGAATTGAAGAAACAATGTAGCATGACGATGCATCAGAATGGAGATGCATGGCAACATCTTGTGCAATTCTAGGCTTTAGAGTGTTTCAAAGACACTAGCATATAAAGAAACGTTAGAATGGGAATGCATGGCAACATCTTGCACTTTTGGGAAGATGGGAAGATAGCTCGCAAAGAAATAAGAGTTATCGAATCTCGCAGCATGAATCAACCCGACCAAGAAAAAATGATCCAGCGTGGTCAATGAAGAAACTGAGCCAACACAAAATGTTAGCCGCCAACTTTAGCGATGTTAACCCTCTGCAAAGAACCTATCCCATTTAAGGTCTCTCAGATCAGACATCAGTGATGGGTTGAATAGGGGGAAAAAATAGCACACAATGCCCTCCTAAATGAAATTCTAAATGTAACACTAATAACCACAATCCTACTTCTTTCCCTAACCTTATCCATGAGCATGGGAATATACATATTATTATATAGGGAACCTTATATAATAATAAATATAATCTAAAATCCCAACCCTTACTCCCCTCCTAACTATAACTGTGACCATAAGAAAACTTCTAAATATAACCCTTCCTCTAACTCTAACCCTAACTATAATTGTAACCCTATCCCTACCACTAACTGTAACCCTGAATCTAACTCTACCATAATTGGACTTTAACCCTAACTATAACTATAACCCTAAACCTAACTCTAACCTTAACCGTAACTATAACCGTAACCCAAAACCTAACCCTAATCGTAGCTAGGATTCTAATACTCTGTCTACCCCTAACTCAAACTATAGCCCTAACTATACCTCAAACTCTAACCGTAACTCATATTCTAACCCTAAACCTAACCCTAACCTTGACCTTAACCCTAACCCTAACCCTAAGCCTAACCCTTTGTCTACCCCTATCTCTAACCCTAACCCTAACCCTAACCCTACCCCTAACTCTAACCCTAAATCAAACTCTTTCTGTAAATCTAACTCTACCATAATTAGACTCTAACCCTAACCCTAACTTTAATCCTGACCGAAACCCTAACCCTAACCCTAACTCTAACCTTAACCCTGACTCAATCCCCTTACCCTAACGTTAACATCGATATAACTCTCTCTATATATAACCCTAACTCTAAATATAAACCTAACCCTAACCCTAACCCTAACCCTAAATCTAAATCTAACCCTAACTGTAAGCGTAACCCTACCCCTACCCATAACTCTAATTGTAAATCTAACTCTACCATAATTGAATTTTAATTTTAACCCTAACCCTAACTCTAACCCTAACCTTGACTCAAAACTCTAACCCTAACCCTAACTCTAACATTAACCCAACTGTAAAATTAACTCTATTGGTAACTCAAACCCTAAAACTAACCCTAATTCTAACCCTAACTCTAACTCTAGCTCTAGCTCTAACCCTAACTCTAACCATAACTCAAACTCAAACCCTAAACCTAACCCTAATCCTAACCCAAATTATAATGCTCTGTCTACCCCTAACTCAAACTATAACCCTAACCCTAACTCAAACTCTAACCCTAACTCATACTCTAACCCTAAACCTGACCCTAGCCCTAACCCTAACCTAGACCCTAACCCTAACCCTAACCCTATCTATAACCCTAATCCTAACCCTAACTCTAATCCTAATCTTAACTCTAATTCTAATCCTATCTATAACCCTAATCCTAACCCTAACTCTCACCATAAATCTAACTCTACCATAATTAGAATCTAACCCTAACCCTAACCTTAACCCTAGCTCAAACCCTTACCCTAACTTTGTCCCTAACCATATATCTCCGTATGACTATAACATTTTACATTACAATATCCCAAAAATAAAATATATATTTTTATCTAAATTAAACTCCTTATATTAAATTTAAAATAATATTTGACTCAAACCTTAACCGTAACCCTAACCTTAACCATGAGCATTACGCTAACCCTAACCTTAACCATAAACATAACTCTACACCTAACTCGAACCCTAATTCTAACTCTACCATAATTGGATTCTAATCCTATCCCTAACCCTAACTATAAGCATAACTCTAACCCTAGCCTTAACCATGAGCATAACTCTAATGTTAGCCTTACTATAACCCTAACACTAACCCTAATCATAACCATAACCATAACTCTAACCCTAACCTTAACCATGACCATAACATTAACCCTAACCTTAACCATAAACATAACTCTAATCTAAACCATAACCATAACTCTAACAATAACCATAACCATAACTCTATCCCTTACCTTAACCATAGCTCAAACCCTAACCCTAACTCAAACCCTAACTCTAATGCTAACCCTAACCCTAATTCTATCCCTAAGGTTAACATTAACTATAATGGTAACTTTGTCCCTAACCATATATCTATGTATGACTATAACATTTTACATTACAATATCCCAAAAATAAAAAAATATATTTTTAATCTATATTAAACTCCTTATATTAAATTTTTAAAAATATTTTGAAGCATAATTTTATACTAACTTCATACAACTCTAATTAAAAATTAATTAACAATTTTATAGTAACCTTATCAAAATAAAAAATAAAAAGTAAATATTTTTCCTATTGCGCCGCGACTGCCACTAGCTATATATACCTCTATATATATTACGCCGAGAGTAATCGTTCTCGAGGCGCCTATTTTTATTTTCATTAATTCCAACTTCGATTAAAATAACTTTGGGATTAAATAAAAATAGGTGCCTCGAGAACGATTACTCTCGGCGTAATATATATAGAGGTATATATAGCTAGTTTAAAACCTTAGTGCCGATGGTTTGTCACGTTATTATCAAGACAAGATAATTGATTGGAAAAGTTTTCCAATGTTTGTTTACAAGAAATTCAACTATATTTTTTTATTTCACATCAAATGACCAAACCATTATGACATACATTTCTAATGTTGAACACGTGATATCTTTCTAGCCAAAGTAAAATGAATTTTGAAAATTCCGTCAAACGATTTTATGAATATTTAAAATAATAATAATAATGAGAGAGAGAATAATTTTTTTTTAAAAAGCTTGCATACCATTGGAAGACATTAGACACTAAAACCACGTTGATGACGTAAATGTGTTTTGAAGATTCCGGAGAGCACGATCTATAAACACTTTTAAAAGAACGAGATCAGAGACAAGAAATGATAAAAAAATTTGAATGTGAAGACAATATTTGACCCTAAAACCACGTTGATTATAGAGCCCACCAATTATTGTCGTCAACAACAACGAGTGTGAGGATGTTGTGAAACACGTTAACATGCCAACCACGGAATTGTAATGTTATCCTCCTTGGCCAGCTATTTATAGAGCAGTACTTGCAAATATCTTCATTGTTCGTAGGAGCTATCAATATAATATATAGGGAAATATAAGCGATTAAGCAAAACCAGATATCTTCGTTTGTTCGTAGGAGTCTGAGTCTGCAGCAAGTGATATATATTAGCGGATTGTAATCGAGTGAAGGAGCGAATTAGTAAGATGGGTTCAATTACAACAGCTACAACAGTGGGCAGCAATGGAATGAGTTCACCCGACTATGAGATGAATGGCGAAGTGGTGCTGCAGAAAGTGGCTCTCCTCCACTTGACGGACTATGCCGCAACGCTGCCTGACGAGGCATCCGAATTGATGGGGAAGAAAATCTCTCTTCAGCTTGTGAGCACCGACCAAGTGGACCCCGGTAATAATCTATGCATAATAATAATAATAATATAAGCTTTAAGCTGCTTTCTCATGGGAAGTGCATTTCTAATATTATAATTAGTATACACATAGAATTGTGTTTGCTTAACTGATGGTAATGGTAAAGAAATGGCGATTAGAAGACGTTTACAAACATAAATTTGTATTTGTATGTTGAATTAAATTTGACGAATGGTATATTCATCCCAATTTAATTAATACGATGCGATGCATGTTATCTTGTGTAGAAACGAGATTGGGCAAAACGATGGGGCAGCCTTGTCACTTGAAGTGGAGCCCATGGGACGGACCCATCTCACAAGAGATAAGCTGCGCGGTGGACGTTGAAATGGAACTTGGCACTCCGGTTCTCGGGCGCATTTATCATAAAAAACATGCACGCCCAAGAGTTCTTTCTGAAATCACTCACCATATCTGTCCCTGGCGACTGCAATGTTCGTTTCCAATGCAACTCGTGGATAACCCTTTCTTCCGTCAACCCGAATGACCGTGTTTTCTTCGCCAATAAGGTCAGTTTTTCCTTATCGCTAACACATATATATAGCAATTGCAAGGTTTTAAATTATTCAGGATTTGACCAAATAGTAGAAGCGCTAACATGAAGGTGAATGTAAATGTGTGTTTATCATCAGAGCTTTGTTCCGGAGGAAACCCCAGCGGGGCTGAGAAAGTTGAGGGAGATGGATTTGATTGGGGAGCCAGAGAAGGATGCAGAGCTGCGGAGGGAAGTGCTGGGTGGATCGCAGGAGCTCCCATATCCCAGGAGATGCCGAACTGATCGTCCGTGCATTCAAATAGGCATGTGTCTATATACATGTATACTCACTAGTCATTATGTAACTGTGAGCCTGTAATCTTGACACATGTTTTCTTATTGAATCTGTTGCAGCCCCCGAATTCGAGACTCGCACAAGCTTGATCTTCATTCCCCCGGACGAAAGGTTTCCTTATTCTGACTTTTCTGACTTTGGAGCTCACCTCATAGACGCAGTTGCTGACCTCATCGTTCCCACTCTCACTAATCTCTTCGATCACGGATTCGACTCCTTTGATGACGTAAGCGACCTCTACAAACGAGGTCTCAAAACTGCCCACAATTCTCTCAGGACTCTCCGTCAGGATAGTAGCCCACTGCATTTTGTGCAGGGACTCCTCGACAGCATCGAGGATGACATTCCGCTCATTAATTTCACTCGCCCGCAAATTGTCCAAAGTATAAATATATTGGCATTGCTTCATTAATCGATCAAAGGTTAAACAACAATTGAACCAATCTTTTGCACACCACAGCGGATGAGTGCGCTTGGAGAAGCGACGAGGAATTTGCACGCCAGACACTTGCAGGGTTGAATCCATTGGTGATCAACTGCCTAGAGGTAACCTTGACCCACTTTCTGTAACTCCCCAAAATCTTCACATTTATAACTCTTCTTCTCTTGTCTCTTCAATAACATAAACAATGGCCGCTTTAAAATTGAAATAGACATTTCCTCCCACGAGTAGCTTGGATGAAAGGATATACGGTCCAAATAAGAGCGCCATCGCCGCGCAGCACATAGAAATGAACCTTGAGGGCCTTTCGGTGGATCTGGTCTTTATTTTCTTCAAAAGCTCCCTCTTCCTTAATCTAACTGTTATTGAAATCTAATGTAAAATTAATGTGGAAAATGCAGGCCACTGCTTCTAAAAGGTTATTTATTGTGGACTACTATGATGTTTATATGCCTTAAGTGGAGCGTATAAACAAGATGTCGAAATATGCCAAGACATATGCAAGCCGCACGCTTTACTTCCTCACCAAAGGAGGGATTCTGAAGCCAGTGGCCATTGTGTTGTGTTTGCCACCAATTGATGATCAGGCGGCCGTAAGAAAGGTTTTCACACCAGGGGAACATGGGACAGAAGAAGGAGCGCTGTGGCAGCTGGCCAAAGCGCATGCTAAAGTCAATGATGCAGGTTACCATCAGCTCGTCAGTCATTGGTAAGTACCATTTTCCGACCTGTATTTTCACTATGCAGTATGCACATTACCATTTTACCACCGTAATATACCAACAACCACTTAAACTATATTCTGGCAAAATCGATCAAAGATTATAAGTTGCCTAAAAACTTCTTAAAGATAAACACGTTTTGCTCTCCAATTGTCCGCAAGTTAACAACACATTGTATCACGGAGCCTTTCATTATAGCAACCCACAGACAACTAAGCAAAATGCACCCAGTATACAAATTGTTAATACCTCATTACGTGGATACCATGGACATCAATCAAGCTGCCCGTCAGAGTTTGATAAATGCGTCAGGTATTATTGAACAAGGCTTCACGCCTAGCAGATATTGTATAGAATTGTCATCTAAAGCCTACAAGCAGTGGAAATTCAATGAACAAGGATTAGAGACCGATCTGCTCAAAAGGTAACTTATTTAATAGCTCGACTGCTGCATTACCTATGCTGGTTCATAACATTTATTCGTAATATGGTGAAATGTTGCTAAAAAGCTGATTACTGTCCTTTTACATCCATTTCATTTTCCCAATCCAGTTAACAGAGATACCGAAAATTTGACCCGTTACTTCACAATGTACTGTGCAGGGGAATGGCAGTCCGTGATTCAAAGGCACCGAATGGTTTGAAGCTTGTGATCAAGGACTACCCATATGCTGTTGACCTTGTATAGAAATATGGTTTGCCGTGAAACAGTGGGTTTCAGACTACCTGTCCCTCTACTACAAGGATGATGCCTCCATTAGAAATAACAAGGAATTGCAGGCTTGGTGGGATGAGATAGTAAATGTCGGCCACGGAGAACTCAGGGACGATCCAAGCAGATGGTACAAGATGGATTCTTTGGTTGAAGCAGTTCAAATAGTGACGACTATAATCTGGACTGGATCTGCTCACCATGCTGCAGTCAACTTTGGGCAGTACTCGTACGGGGGATACATGCCCAATCTACCTACCATGAGTAGACGCTTGATTCCAGAAAAGGGAACACCTGAGTATGATGAACTTGTTAAGGATCCAGAGGAATTCTTCCTCAAGACCGTCTCCGCTCCCACGCAAGCAACCCTTGTGATGGTTGTTCTGAAAATTTTGTCAAAGCATGCGAAAAATGAGTTGTATGTGGGACAGTTGCAGGGCTCCACCATGGATAGAGTAGATGATCTCCGTATTCAAGAGAGATTTACAAAATTTTCAGAGAACATGACAAAGATTGAGAATATTATAATTGACAGGAATAACAAGTGTCATGTTTACAAGAACAGGACCGGACCTGCAAAAGTCCCTTACACACTGCTATACCCCAACACTACTGATCTATCAAAATCAGGTGGTCTCACAGGCCGTGGCGTGCCCAATAGCATATCTATTTAATGGCATCTTCGCACAGACAAGAAATTCCAAACCTTCACTCGAAGCACTTCCATTCACAATACGGCTGCAACTCAAAATTATCATCCGTCACACATGACAATTGAGCACCATTGTTTTCTTTTGTTTTGAATTTTGAGCAGAGATTTTACACACATTAAATTGTACCTTCTAGCCGTTCTTCAATGTACCAATAAAGATTTATTAATTTATGTTCTTCCCATAAGAAATGTGGTTCTTCTCTTCAATTTAATGTTTAATAAAAGTGAAGATTTATAACTTCTACGAATCAATTAAACAAAGAAATTTTTTTATTAAAATAAGGTCGAAAATGTAATATATTACCTTCATAAAAAACAATTATGCTTTAATTAGATGCTTCTTAAATTGCTTTAAGAGAAATTATTCCATGTATTTTCGAATGAAGTATTTATCTTAATCTATCTATTAGAAGAATCATTAAATTGTAAACAAATGGAATCCATGTGTTTTATTGATATGTCATTTATTCCCATGGTTGAATATTTGTAGGAATACTTGGCACCTTTTATGGGATCGTGAATGTATGAATTGATCAAAAAAATATCTTTCTTGAAGGGGGAGAATGAAAACTGGAATAAAATCTGAAAACTGGAATAAAATCTGTCATTTTTCAAATATTATGGTGTAAAAAGCTAGTATAAAATGAATGCTAAAATTTAGAGAAGATTCAAGGAAGTTCAGCGAATCAAGGGAGATAGAAATAAAATATTATTATAAATTTTGAGCATACATTTTACATGCATTAAATTGTACCTTCAAGTTGTTTAATAAAAGTGATGATTTAAAACTTTAATGAATCAATTAAACAAAGAAAAATATATTTTGACACAAGATAAAAAATGCAACATATTCATTATTTTGATCCTAAGGTTCTTATCAAGACATTTAGTATACATTTCATTGTTTAGAACATTTTCGTAGACCATAACAAGCCTTATGTCATGTCTCCTAATCATGATAGAGAAATTAAAGAATTATAATATAAAATAATATATTTTGTCATAATAATAATACGTTACTCATATCAATATAGTAATATTGAATGAAATAATAATACTATATTATCTATTAATAATAATATATGATAATTGTACATATAAATATTATATAGGATCATAAATTTAATATGTCATAATATCAAATGCAACATCGAAATAAGAAATAGTCTTATATAAAAATATAAATAAATTATATACAAATCATTATCATATAATATGATATTACCTTATAATTGTAATATTTAATAGAGAAATAAATTGTATATGATATGATTCACATATATAATAATATTTTAATATTAAAGTATAAATATAAATAAATGATAAATATAACAAAACTAATTTGAATAGACACATCCCCTCTTACAATGAAATATATAAATGAATACAAACACAAAGGAGAGAAATCATTGATTGTTTACGAAATAAAGTGGTAAATATTTAAAAGATTGGGAAGAGGGATATTATAGTGGTATCAGAGCATGATCCTGCCATCTTAACAAATTCAATATTTGTTCTGTTAATTATTGTTAATTGGACAATGTTATTTTTGACCCAAAAATAGCAGTAGTATTTATGGGTAGCTTGGATAGCTGTTCGTCCTTTCTATGTATAGCAGCATTAGTTATTACGCCGAGAGGCATTCTATACAATGGCAGCACAAATGCCCAACACGGGAATATGCCAAGATTCCTGTAAACAAAAAAGAATTGGGAGCATTTACAAACTTCCAAATTAAATATTAAAAAAGAATTCCCGAAATAGTAGCTGGCCGAAATAATAGGAAGCCAAATGGAGGCCGAAATAATAGGCTCGAAAAAGTAGGG
Organism: Cupressus sempervirens; assembly: GCA_028749045.1. NCBI lineage: Eukaryota > Viridiplantae > Streptophyta > Pinopsida > Cupressales > Cupressaceae > Cupressus > Cupressus sempervirens. The sequence goes on from CM053783.1 coordinate 206,593,399, forward strand.
CCCGAAAAAGTAGGACCTGAAAAAATAGGGCCCGAAAAAATAGGGGCGAAATATTTTCAATATGGTTTTTTTTTTGTTAAATATAATTTTGCATGCACATTCATGCTTTTTTTTTGCGGGGAGTGGGGGAATTTGAAACAAATTCGTGGAATGTGAAGAGACGTCTGTTGGGGGATATGAGGAGCCTCTCAGAAGTTATAAAACCAAGGCTCCTCATTTCATTTTCATTTTATGTTTTTGCAGGAAGAAAGAGGTGGAGGTTATTGTAGGATTAGATTGGAGTTTTTGAATAGGAGTAAATTGAAGTTTTGGAGTAACATTTTTGCAGGTGAGATTTCTATTTTTTATTTACATTTTCATTTAGATTTAGATGTAGAAGTAAATTGAAATTCAAAATTAGTTATAATATTCTAATTTGACTTATATTTCAATTTTAATTAATTTCATTTAGATTTAGAATTCTGTTCATATGACCGAAATTGAGGCCACTGGAGGACCTGTGCAGAGTTTTTCGTGGAGATAAGCATGTGGGTACTGAATCAAGGCACATTAGGCCTCTTGGAGATGTAATTGCGGTGACTTCCATGGCTTTTTGAATCGAATAGGGCAATCTAAACAATCTCAGATCTGAAATTCTTTTTTTCCTTTTCAGCCGAAGACAGAACAAAGATTGCTTGCAAGAAATTTTGCAGAGTTTAAGATTTGATTGCTTGTGGCCGACTATTCTTGGTAACTGATATTTCTATTGTATATTCCCGTGCCCAGCACGGAAACTTTTAATCTATACAATTTATTTTGTGCATTTAGTGCACAAACTAAAGAATGCATATGCAATCAATTTTTTTATCAATCTTTATGATAGCTCTTTTTTTTAAATAGAAAATAGAAATTATTCTTTTATGTATGTAGAAAAAAATTAGAAAGATTTTATGTATGTAGAAAATTAAAAGAATTCTATATACATCTAGATTTATTGAAAAGAATTCTATTTACATCTAGATATTTTGATTGAAATAACCATAATGTAAAAACAAAATATAAAATAGAAATGTTAATATATGTATGTAGAAAAAATTAGAAAGATTGCATGCATCTAAAAAAATTCTATTTACATCTAGATTTTTTTAGAATGGAAAAAAATGGATAATAGAAATATCAGTTGCATGTTTGTAGAAATAAATTAGAAAAACATGTATCTAGAAATTAAAAAGATTCTATATGCGTCTAATTTTTAGATTTTACTTTATTCTAAACTAATTATTGATGGATATATATTTTAAAAATATTTATGTAGTTTAAATTTTAGATTTTAATTAATTTGTATGCAAATAGGAAAAAGAATAAATATTTTATATATATGTAGATTAATTTCTATTTTTAATGTAAAAACAAAATATAAAATAGAAATGTTAATATATGTATGTAGAAAAAATTAGAAGGATTGCATCCATCTAAAAAAATTCTATTTACATCTAGATTTTTTTAGAATGGAAAAAAATTGGATAATAGAAATATCAGTTGCATGTTTGTAGAAATAAATTAGAAAAACGTGTATCTAGAAATTAAAAAGATTCTATATGTGTCTAATTCTTAGATTTTACTTTATTCTAAACTAATTATTGATGGATATATATTTTAAAAATATTTATGTAGTTTAAAGTTTAGATTTTAATTAATTTGTATGCAAATAGGAAAAAGAATAAATATTTTATATATATGTAGATTAATTTCTATTTTTAAAATTTACAAGTAAATGAGTACTTTATTCATTTAAAGTAAACAAGTTTTTAAGTAATATATTTTTATTTTAGAAATATATTAATCATAATGTTCATTTATTATTACTTATTTAATATACTTACTCTCAAATCTAAGACAATAGAAATGATATTTTATTAAGTTTGAAATAGGGAAGTGTTAAGCAAGTTCGTTTACAAAAATACCAAAAATATATTTGGTCTTTGATCAAATTGGAGTTAATATTAGAAATATAAATATGATCATTAACAATTAAGCTAAATTCGGTTCAAAACAATAATGTTATTTAAATTTAAATAAATTTTTTTGAAAAGAATTCTATTTACATCTACATATTTTGATTGAAATAACCATAATGTAAAAACAAAATATAAAATAGAAATGTTAATATATGTATGTAGAAAAAATTAGAAAGATTGCATGCATCTAAAAAAATTCTATTTACATCTAGATTTTTTTAGAATGGAAAAAAATGGATAATAGAAATATCAGTTGCATGTTTGTAGAAATAAATTAGAAAAACATGTATATAGAAATTAAAAAGATTCTATATGTGTCTAATTTTTAGATTTTACTCTATTCTAAACTATTTATTGATGGATATATATTTTAAAAATATTTATGTAGTTTAAAGTTTAGATTTTAATTAATTTGTATGCAAATAGGAAAAAGAATAAATATTTTATATATATGTAGATTAATTTCTATTTTTAAAATTTACAAGTAAATGAGTACTTTATTCATTTAAAGTAAACAAGTTTTTAAGTAATATATTTCTATTTTAGAAATATATTAATCATAATGTTCATTTATTATTACTTATTTAATATACTTACTCTCAAATCTAAGACAATAGAAATGATATTTTATTAACTTTAAAATAGGGAAGTGTTAAGCAAGTTCGTTTACAAAAATACCAAAAATATATTTGGTCTTTGATCAAATTGGAGTTAATATTAGAAATATAAATATGATCATTAACAATTAAGCTAAATTCAATTCAAAACAATAATATTATTTAAATTTAAATAAAATAACCCATGTTTACTTTGAAACATCAAACAACTAATTAACTAATACAATAATTAAAATAACTGAATCTATTATGACATAGAAAAATATTTTCGAAGTATAATTTCTTTGTTTTTGAATCAATATGAGTTTTTTTTTCTACTTGAAAAGATAAACCATCCTAATTGTCATCCTTAGTTAACCCTAACAACAACCCCTACCTTAGCCCTAGCCCCAACAATGATGTACAATATAACTATAATCCAACATTAAACTATAATTATAGCACTAAAACATATCCCTATTGATATAACGAAAATCTCAGTCCAAACCATAATCTAAACCAAAAACCTACACACTAATATTGGTTATAGTCCTAACTCTAAAATCTAACCCTTAACCATAATGTAAACAAAAACTCCAAAATATTGATCAAAATCCTAAACCTACCTATATGGATAACCATGATATTAAACTCTAAATCCAGTCCCAAGGTCCTAACCATGGTGTAAACCTATAACTGAACTCTTAAAAAATTTACTAATCCCTGATCCTAATCACATTCCCAACTTTAAACTTGAACCATAAACCATAGTTGTAACCATAATCATAAACTTAAACAAAACCCTAACCCTAAAGGTACAATCATAAAATTAATCATAGCTTAGACCCTAATCCTAGCACAAACCGCAATCATGACCAAAAATAAATCTTCACCTTACCCCTAATCATAATTTCAATGTTAACCCTAACATTAGTTTCAATCCTACCATGATATGAACCCTAATATAGATTTCACCTTGATCCTCACCCTAATCTTAAGTCTAATTAAACCCTGACTAAAACCTAATCTAAATGATATATCTAACTATAATCCTAACTGTAATTATCATACAACCCAATGCTAACCCTCATGTATATTTAATCCCTAATCTTAACTCTAAATATTCTATAAACTCTAGAATTGACCTTGATTCTAACCATAACCCTAAAATCTAAATTTCAACCATAGCACGAAAGGTGGGGACCCTCGCTACATGGCACAATTCTGGGTCTTGGAGCCTTGCGAAAGCACTACAGAGTGAGGAAATGTCATAAAGGTGACATGTAGTAGCATGATGCAATTTTGGGCTTTAGAGCATTGCAGAAACAATGCAGCTTAAAGAGGCGCTAGAATGGAGACTCAGGGAAAGAAGAGGAAAGACATTCATGTCGCTGGCAAAAAACTATGAAAAGAGATAACATGATGTCTTAACCTCCCACAAAAAATGCAAGGTTGATCCCAAAGGGGGATTTGGTTTCCCCAAAAATGAATGATGGTCATCGATGAAGGTCTTCCTCTCGAAATAGACGGCATAGATGCATCGTGAATCCTCACCAATGAAGGATTAAGTCGCAACCGTCGATGTCGATTCCCCCCTCAAAAAGGATGACTGAGATGCAACGAGAAAACTCCTCCCAATGAAGGATTAAGTCACATTCGATGATCAAGATTGGCTTTATTTCCAATGGATGACTAAGATGTAGTGAAGAGATTCCTCCCAACAAATGAAGTAGATAGCACAAAAGGTGTGAACCCCCTCCATGTGGCACAATTTTGGGTCTTAAAGACTCATGAAAGCATTGTGGTGTGAGGAAATGTTGGAAAGGCAATGCGTGGTAGCATGATGCAATTTTGGGCTTCAGAGAATTGAAGAAACAATGTAGCATGACGATGCATCAGAATGGAGATGCATGGCAGCATCTTGTGCAATTCTAGGCTTTAGAGTGTTTCAAAGACACTAGCATATAAAGAAACGTTAGAATGGGAATGCATGGCAACATCTTGCACTTTTGGGAAGATGGGAAGATAGCTCGCGAAGAAATAAGAGTTATCAAATCTCGCAGCATGAATCAACCCGACCAAGAAAAAATGATCCAGCGTGGTCAATGAAGAAACTGAGCCAACACAAAATGTTAGCCGCCAACTTTAGCGATGTTAACCCTCTGCAAAGAACCTATCCCATTTAAGGTCTCTTAGATCAGACATCAGTGATGGGTTGAATGGGGGGAAAAAATAGCACACAATGCCCTCCTAAATGAAATTCTAAATGTAACACTAATAACCACAGTCCTACTTCTTTCCCTAACCTTATCCATGAGCGTGGGAATATACATATTATTATATAGGGCACCTTATATAATAATAAATATAATCTAAAATCCCAACCCTTACTCCACTCCTAACTATAACTGTGACCATAAGAAAACTTCTAAATATAACCCTTCCTCTAACTCTAACCCTAACCCTAACCCTAACTATAATTGTAACCCTATCCCTACCACTAACTGTAACCCTGAATCTAACTCTACCATAATTGAACTTTAACCCTAACTATAACTATAACCCTAAACCTAACTCTAACCTTAACCGTAACCATAACCGTAACCCAAAACCTAACCCTAATCGTAGCTAGGATTCTAATACTCTGTCTACCCCTAACTCAAACTATAGCCCTAACTATACCTCAAACTCTAACCGTAACTCATATTCTAACCCTAAACCTAACCCTAACCTTGACCCTAACCCTAACCCTAAGCCTAAGCCTAACCCTTTGTATACCCCTATCTCTAACCCTAACCCTAACCCTAACCCTACCCCTAACTCTAACTCTTTCTGTAAATCTAACTCTACCATAATTAGACTCTAACCCTAACCCTAACTTTAATCCTGACTGAAACCCTAACCCTAACCCTAACTTTAATCCTGACTGAAACCCTAACCCTAACCCTAACTCTAACCTTAACCCTTACTCAATCCCCTTACCCTAACCTTAACATTGATATAACTCTCTCTATATATAACCCTAACTCTAAATATAAACCTAACCCTAACCCTAACCCTAACCCTAAATCTAACTCTAACCCTAACTGTAAGCGTAACCCTACCCCTACCCATAACTCTAACTGTAAATCTAACTCTACCATAATTGGATTTTAATTTTAACCCTAACCCTAACTCTAACCCTAACCTTGACTCAAAACTCTAACCCTAACCCTAACTCTAACATTAACCCAACTGTAAAATTAACTCTATTGGTAACTCAAACCCTAAAACTAACCCTAATTCTAACCCTAACTCTAACTCTAGCTCTAGCTCTAACCCTAACTCTAACCATAACTCAAACTCAAACCCTAAACCTAACCCTAATCCTAACCCAAATTATAATGCTCTGTCTACCCCTAACTCAAACTATAACCCTAACCCTAACTCAAACTCTAACCCTAACTCATACTCTAACCCTAAACCTGACCCTAGCCCTAACCCTAACCTAGACCCTAACCCTAACCCTAACCCTATCTATAACCCTAATCCTAACCCTAACTCTAATCCTAATCTTAACTCTAATTCTAATCCTATCTATAACCCTAATCCTAACCCTAACTCTAACCATAAATCTAACTCTACCATAATTAGAGTCTAACCCTAACCCTAACCTTAACCCTAGCTCAAACCCTTACCCTAACTTTGTCCCTAACCATATATCTCCGTATGACTATAACATTTTACATTACAATATCCCAAAAATAAAATATATATTTTTATCTAAATTAAACTCCTTATATTAAATTTAAAATAATATTTGACTCAAACCTTAACCGTAACCCTAACCTTAACCATGAGCATTACTCTAACCCTAACCTTAACCATAAACATAACTCTACACCTAACTCTAACCCTAATTCTAACTCTACCATAATTGGATTCTAATCCTATCCCTAACCCTAACTATGAGCATAACTCTAACGCTAGCCTTAACCATGAGCATAACTCTAACGTTAGCCTTACTATAACCCTAACACTAACCCTAATCATAACCATAACCATAACTCTAACCCTAACCTTAACCATGACCATAACATTAACCCTAACCTTAACCATAAACATAGCTCTAATCTAAACCATAACCATAACTCTAACAATAACCATAACCATAACTCTATCCCTTACCTTAACCATAGCTCAAACCCTAACCCTAACTCCAACCCTAACTCTAATGCTAACCCTAACCCTAATTCTATCCCTAAGGTTAACATTAACTATAATGGTAACTTTGTCCCTAACCATATATCTATGTATGACTATAACATTTTACATTACAATATCCCAAAAATAAAAAATATATTTTTAATCTATATTAAACTCCTTATATTAAATTTTTAAAAATATTTTGAAGCATAATTTTATACTAACTTCATACAACTCTAATTAAAAATTAATTAACAATTTTATAGTAACCTTATCAAAATAAAAAATAAAAAGTAAATATTTTTCCTATTGCGCCGCGACTGCCACTAGCTATATCTACCTCTATATATATTATGCCGAGAGTAATCGTTCTCGAGGCGCCTATTTTTATTTTCATTAATCCCAACTTCGATTAAAATAACTTTGGGATTAAATAAAAATAGGTGCCTCGAGAACGATTACTCTCGGCGTAATATATATAGAGGTATATATAGCTAGTTTAAAACCTTAGTGCCGATGGTTTGTCACGTTATTATCAAGAAAAGATAATTGATTGGAAAAGTTTTCCAATGTTTGTTTACAAGAAATTCAACTATATTTTTTTATTTCACATCAAATGACCAAACCATTATGACATACATTTCTAATGTTGAACACGTGATAACTTTCTAGCCAAAGTAAAATGAATTTTGAAAATTCTGTCAAACGATTTTATGAATATTTAAAATAATAATAATAATGAGAGAGGGAATAATTTTTTAAAAAAAGCTTGCATACCATTGGAAGACATTAGACACTAAAACCACGTTGATGACGTAAATGTGTTTTGAAGATTTCGGAGAGCGGGATCTATAAACACTTTTAAAAGAACGAGATCAGAGACAAGAAATGATAAAAAAATTTGAATGTGAAGACAATATTTGACCCTAAAACCACGTTGATTATAGAGCCCACCAATTATTGTCGTCAACAACAACGAGTGTGAGGATGTTGTGAAACACGTTAACATGCCAACCACGGAATCGTAATGTTATCCTCCTTGGCCAGCTATTTATAGAGCAATACTTGCAAATATCTTCATTGTTCGTAGGACCTATCAATATAATATATAGGGAAATATAAGCGATTAAGCAAAACTAGATATCTTCGTTTGTTCGTAGGAGTCTGAGTCTGCAGCAAGTGATATATATTAGCGGATTGTAATCGAGTGAAGGAGCGAATTAGTAAGATGGGTTCAATTACAACAGCTGCAATAGTGGGCAGCAATGGAATGAGTTCACCCGACTATGAGATGAATGGTGAAGTGGTGCTGCAGAAAGTGGCTCTCCTCCACTTGACGGACTACGCTGCAACGCTGCTTGACGAGGCATCTGAATTGATGGGGAACAAAATCTCTCTTCAGCTTGTGAGCACCGACCAAGTGGACCCCGGCAATAATCTATGCATAATAATAATAATAATATAAGCTTTAAGCTGCTTTCTCATGGGAAGTGCATTTCTAATATTATAATTAGTATACACATAGAATTGTGTTTGCTTAACTGATGGTAATGGTAAAGAAATGGCGATTAGAAGACGTTTACACACATAAATTTGTATTTGTATGTTGATATTAAAGGGTATGAATTAAATTTGAAGAATGGTATATTCATCCCAATTTAATTAATACGATGCGATGCATGTTATCTTGTGTAGAAACGAGATTGGGCAAAACGATGGGGCAGCCTTGTCACTTGAAGTGGAGCCCATGGGACGGACCCATCTCACAAGAGACAAGCTGCGCGGTGGACGTTGAAATGGAACTTGGCACTCCGGTTCCCAGGCGCATTTTTCATAAAAAACATGCACGCCCAAGAGTTCTTTCTGAAATCACTCACCATATCTGTCCCTGGCGACTGCAATGTTCGTTTCCAATGCAACTCGTGGATAACCCTTTCTTTCGTCAACCCGAATGACCGTGTTTTCTTCGCCAATAAGGTCAATTTTTCCTTATCGCTAACACATATATATAGCAATTGCAAGGTTTTAAATTATTCAGGATTTGACCAAATAGTAGAAGCGCTAACATGAAGGTGAATGTGAATGTGTGTTTATCATCAGAGCTTTGTTCCGGAGGAAACCCCGGCGGGGCTGAGAAAGTTGAGGGAGATGGATTTGATTGGGGAGCCAGAGAAGGATGCAGAGCTGCGGAGGGAAGTGCTGGGTGGATCGCAGGAGCTCCCATATCCCAGGAGATGCCGAACTGGTCGTCCGCGCATTCAAATAGGCATGTGTCTATATACATGTATACTCACTAGTCATTATGTAACTGTGAGCCTGTAATCTTGACACATGTTTTCTTATTGAATCTGTTGCAGCCCCCGAATTCGAGACTCGCACAAGCTTGATCTTCATTCCCCCGGACGAAAGGTTTCCTTATTCTGACTATTCTGACTTTGGAGCTCACCTCATAGACGCAGTTGCTGACCTCATCGTTCCCACTCTCACTAATCTCTTCGATCACGGATTTGACTCCTTTGATGACGTAAGCGACCTCTACAAACGAGGTCTCAAAACTGCCCACAATTCTCTCAGGACTCTCCGTCAGGATAGCAGCCCACTGCATTTTGTGCAGGGACTCCTCGACAGCATCGAGGATGACATTCCGCTCATTAATTTCACTCGCCCGCAAATTGTCCAAAGTATAAATATATTGGCATTGCTTCATTAATCGATCTACAATCTATTAAGGTTAAACAACAATTGAACCAATCTTTTGCACACCACAGCGGATGAGTGCGCTTGGAGAAGCGACGAGGAATTTGCACGCCAGACACTTGCAAGGCTGAATCCATTGGTGATCAAGTGCCTAGAGGTAACCTTGACCCACTTTCTGTAACTCCCCAAAATCTTCACATTTATAACTCTTCTTCTCGTGTCTCTTCAATAACATAAACAATGGCCGCTTTAAAATTGAAACAGACATTTCCTCCCACGAGTAGCTTGGATGAAAGGATATACGGTCCAAATAAGAGCGCCATCGCCGCACAGCACATAGAAATGAACCTTGAGGGCCTTTCGGTGGATCTGGTCTTTATTTTCTTCAAGAGCTCCCTCTTCCTTAATCTAACTGTTATTGAAATCTAATGTAAAATTAATGTGGAAAATGCAGGCCACTGCTTCTAAAAGGTTATTTATTGTGGACTACTATGATGTTTATATGCCTTAAGTGGAGCGTATAAACAAGATGTCGAAAGATGCCAAGACATATGCAAGCCGCACGCTTTACTTCCTCACCAAAGGAGGGATTCTGAAGCCAGTGGCCATTGAGTTGTGTTTGCCACCAATTGATGATCAGGCGGCCGTAAGAAAGGTTTTCACACCAGGGGAACATGGGACAGAAGAAGGAGCGCTGTGGCAGCTGGCCAAAGCGCATGCTAAAGTCAATGATGTAGGTTACCATCAGCTCGTCAGTCATTGGTAAGTACCATTTTCCGACCTGTATTTTCACTATGCAGTATGCACATTACCATTTTCCCACCGTAATATACCAACAGCCACTTAAATTATATTCTGGCAAAATCGATCAAAGATTATAAGTTGCCTAAAAACTTCTTAAAGATAAACACGTTTTGCTCTCCAATTGTCCGCAAGTTAACAACACATTGTATCACGGAGCCTTTCATTATAGCAACCCACAGACAACTAAGCAAAATGCACCCAGTATACAAATTGTTAATACCTCATTACGTGGATACCATGGACATCAATCAAGCTGCCTGTCAGAGTTTGATAAATGCGTCAGGTATTATTGAACAAGGCTTCACGCCTAGCAGATATTGTATAGAATTGTCATCTAAAGCCTACAAGCAGTGGAAATTCAATGAACAAGGATTAGAGACCGATCTGCTCAAAAGGTAACTTATTTAATAGCTCGACTGCTGCATTACCTATGCTGGTTCATAACATTTATTCGTAATATGGTGAAATGTTGCTAAAAAGCTGATTACTGTCCTTTTACATCCGTTTCATTTTTCCAATCCAGTTAACAGAGATACCGAAAATTTGACCCGTTACTTCACAATGTACTGTGCAGGGGAATGGCAGTCCGTGATTCAAAGGCACCGAATGGTTTGAAGCTTGTGATCAAGGACTACCCATATGCTGTTGACCTTGTATAGAAATATGGTTTGCCGTGAAACAGTGGGTTTCAGACTACCTGTCCCTCTACTACAAGGATGATGCCTCCATTAGAAATAAAAAGGAATTGCAGGCTTGGTGGGATGAGATAGTAAATGTTGGCCACGGAGAACTCAGGGACGATCCAAGCAGATGGTACAAGATGGATTCTTTGGTTGAAGCAGTTCAAATAGTGACGACTATAATCTGAACTGCATTTGCTCACCATGCTGCAGTCAACTTTGGGCAGTACTCGTACGGGGGATACATGCCCAATCTACCTACCATGAGTAGACGCTTGATTCCAGAAAAGGGAACACCTGAGTATGATGAACTTGTTAAGGATCCAGAGGAATTCTTCCTCAAGACCGTCTCCGCTCCCACGCAAGCAACCCTTGTCATGGCTGTTCTGGAAATTTTGTCAAACCATGCAAAAAATGAGTTGTATGTGGGACAGTTGCAGGGCTCCACCATTGATAGAGTAGATGATCTCCGTATTCAAGAGAGATTTACAAAATTTTCAGAGAACATGACAAAGATTGAGAATATTATTATTGACAGGAATAACAACTGTCATGTTTACAAGAACAGGACCGGACCTGCAAAAGTCCCTTACACACTGCTATACCCCAACACTACTGATCTATCAAAATCAGGTGGTCTCACAGGCCGTGGTGTGCCCAATAGCATATCTATTTAATGGCATCTTCGCACAGACAAGAAATTCCAAACCTTCACTCGAAGCACTTCCATTCACAATACGGCTGCAACTCAAAATTATCATCCGTCACACATGACAATTGAGCACCATTGTTTTCTTTTGTTTTGAATTTTGAGCAGAGATTTTACACACATTAAATTGTACCTTCTAGCCGTTCTTCAATGTACCAATAAAGATTTATTAATTTATGTTCTTCCCATAAGAAATGTGGTTCTTCTCTTCAATTTAATGTTTAATAAAAGTGAAGATTTATAACTTCTATGAATCAATTAAACAAAGAAAATTTTATATTAAAATAAGGACGAAAATGTAATATATTACCTTCATAAAAAACAATTATGCTTTAATTAGATGCTTCTTAAATTGCTTTAAGAGAAATTATTCCATGTATTTTCGAATGAAGTATTTATCTTAATCTATCTATTAGAAGAATCATTAAATTGTAAACAAATGGAATCCATGTGTTTTATTGATATGTCATTTATTCCCATGGTTGAATATTTGTAGGAATACTTGGCACCTTTTATGGGATCGTGAATGTATGAATTGATCAAAAAAATATGTTTCTTGAAGGGGGAGAATGAAAACTGGAATAAAATCTGAAAACTGGAATAAAATCTGTCATTTTTCAAATATTATGGTGTAAAAAGCTAGTATAAAATGAATGCTAAAATTTAGAGAAGATTCAAGGAAGTTCAGCGAATCAATGGAGATAGAAATAAAATATTATTTTAAATTTTGAGCATACATTTTACATGCATTAAATTGTACCTTCTAGTTGTTTAATAAAAGTGATGATTTAAAACTTTAATGAATCAATTAAACAAAGAAAAATATATTTTGACACAAGATAAAAAAATGCAACATATTCATTATTTTGATCCTAAGGTTCTTATCAAGACATTTAGTATACATTTCATTGTTTAGAACATTTTCATAGACCATAACAAGCCTTATGTCATGTCTCCTAATCATGATAGAGAAATTAAAGAATTATAATATAAAATAATATATTTTGTCATAATAATAATACGTTACTCATAGCAATATAGTAATATTGAATGAGATAATAATACTATATTATCTATTAATAATAATATATGATAATTGTACATATAAATATTATATAGGATCATAAATTTAATATGTCATAATATCAAATGCAACATCGAAATAAGAAATAGTCTTATATAAATATATAAATAAATTATATACAAATCATTATCATATAATATGATATTACCTTACAATTGTAATATTTAATAGAGAAATAAATTGTATATGATATGATTCACATATATAATAATATTTTAATATTAAAGTATAAATATAAATAAATGATAAATATAACAAAACTAATTTGAATAGACGCATCCCCTCTTACAATGAAATATATAAATGAATACAAACGCAAAGGAGAGAAATCATTGATTGTTTACGAAATAAAGTGGTAAATATTTAAAAGATTGGGAAGAGGGATATTATAGTGGTATCAGAGCATGATCCTGCCATCTTAACAAATTCAATATTTGTTCTGTTAATTATTGTTAATTGGACAATGTTATTTTTGACCCAAAAATAGGAGTAGTATTTATGGGTAGCTTGGATAGTTGTTCGTCCTTATCTATGTATAGGAGCATTAGTTATTACGCCGAGAGGCGTTCTATACAATGGCAGCACAAATGCCCAGCACGGGAATATGCCAAGATTCCTGTCAACAAAAAAGAATTGGGAGCATTTACAAACTTCCAAATTAAATATTAAAAAAGAATTCCCGAAATAGTAGCTGGCCGAAATAATAGGAAGCCAAATGGAGGCCGAAATAATAGGCTCGAAAAAGTAGGGCCCGAAAAAGTACGACCCGAAAAAATAGGGCCTGAAAAAATAGGGGCGAAATAATTTCAATATGGTTTTTTTTTTGTTAAATATAATTTTGCATGCACATTCATGCTTTTTTTTTGCGGGGAGTGGGGGAATTTGAAACAAATTCGTGGAATGTGAAGAGACGTCTGTTGGGGGATATGAGGAGCCTCTCAGAAGTTATAAAACCAAGGCTCCTCATTTCATTTTCATTTTATGTTTTTGCAGGAAGAAAGAGGTGGAGGTTATTGTAGGATTACATTGGAGTTTTTGAATAGGAGTAAATTGAAGTTTTGGAGTAACATTTTTGCAGGTGAGATTTCTATTTTTTATTTACATTTTCATTTAGATTTAGATGTAGAAGTAAATTGAAATTTAAAATTAGTTATAATATTCTACTTTGACTTATATTTCAATTTTAATTAATTTCATTTAGATTTAGAATTTTGTTCATATGACCGAAATTGAGGCCACTGGAGGACCTGTGCAGAGTTTTTCGTGGAGATAAGCATGTGGGTACTGAATCAAGGCACATTAGGCCTCTTGGAGATGTAATTGCGGTGACTTCCATGGCTTTTTGAATCGAATAGGGCAATCTAAACAATCTCAGATCTGAAATTCTTTTTTTCCTTTTCAGCCGAAGACAGAACAAAGATTGCTTGCAAGAAATTTTGCAGAGTTTAAGATTTGATTGCTTGTGGCCGACTATTCTTGGTAACTGATATTTCTATTGTATATTCCCGTGCCTAGCACGGAAAGTTTTAATCTATACAATTTATTTTGTGCATTTAGTGCACAAACTAAAGAATGCATATGCAATCAATTTTTTTATCAATCTTTATGATAGCTCTTTTTTTTAAATAGAAAATAGAAATTATTCTTTTATGTATGTAGAAAAAAATTAGAAAGATTTTATGTATGTAGAAAATTAAAAGAATTCTATATACATCTAGATTTATTGAAAAGAATTCTATTTACATCTACATATTTTGATTGAAATAACCATAATGTAAAAACAAAATATAAAATAGAAATGTTAATATATGTATGTAGAAAAAATTAGAAAGATTGCATGCATCTAAAAAAATTCTATTTACATCTAGATTTTTTTAGAATGGAAAAAAATGGATAATAGAAATATCAGTTGCATGTTTGTAGAAATAAATTAGAAAAACATGTATCTAGAAATTAAAAAGATTCTATATGTGTCTAATTTTTAGATTTTACTTTATTCTAAACTAATTATTGATGGATATATATTTTAAAAATATTTATGTAGTCTAAATTTTAGATTTTAATTAATTTGTATGCAAATAGGAAAAAGAATAAATATTTTATATATATATATGTAGATTAATTTCTATTTTTAATGTAAAAACAAAATATAAAATAGAAATGTTAATATATGTATGTAGAAAAAATTAGAAGGATTGCATGCATCTAAAAAAATTCTATTTACATCTAGATTTTTTCAGAATGGAAAAAAATTGGATAATAGAAATATCAGTTGCATGTTTGTAGAAATAAATTAGAAAAACGTGTATCTAGAAATTAAAAAGATTCTATATGTGTCTAATTCTTAGATTTTACTTTATTCTAAACTAATTATTGATGGATATATATTTTAAAAATATTTATGTAGTTTAAAGTTTAGATTTTAATTAATTTGTATGCAAATAGGAAAAAGAATAAATATTTTATATATATGTAGATTAATTTCTATTTTTAAAATTTACAAGTAAATGAGTACTTTATTCATTTAAAGTAAACAAGTTTTTAAGTAATATATTTTTATTTTAGAAATATATTAATCATAATGTTCATTTATTATTACTTATTTAATATACTTACTCTCAAATCTAAGACAATAGAAATGATATTTTATTAACTTTGAAATAGGGAAGTGTTAAGCAAGTTCGTTTACAAAAATACCAAAAATATATTTGGTCTTTGATCAAATTGGAGTTAATATTAGAAATATAAATATGATCATTAACAATTAAGCTAAATTCGGTTCAAAACAATAATGTTATTTAAATTTAAATAAATTTTTTTGAAAAGAATTCTATTTACATCTACATATTTTGATTGAAATAACCATAATGTAAAAACAAAATATAAAATAGAAATGTTAATATATGTATGTAGAAAAAATTAGAAAGATTGCATGCATCTAAAAAAATTCTATTTACATCTAGATTTTTTTAGAATGGAAAAAAATGGATAATAGAAATATCAGTTGCATGTTTGTAGAAATAAATTAGAAAAACATGTATATAGAAATTAAAAAGATTCTATATGTGTCTAATTTTTAGATTTTACTTTATTCTAAACTATTTATTGATGTATATATATTTTAAAAATATTTATGTAGTTTAAAGTTTAGATTTTAATTAATTTGTATGCAAATAGGAAAAAGAATAAATATTTTATATATATGTAGATTAATTTCTATTTTTAAAATTTACAAGTAAATGAGTACTTTATTCATTTAAAGTAAACAAGTTTTTAAGTAATATATTTTTATTTTAGAAATATATTAATCATAATGTTCATTTATTATTACTTATTTAATATACTTACTCTCAAATCTAAGACAATAGAAATGATATTTTATTAACTTTGAAATAGGGAAGTGTTAAGCAAGTTCGTTTACAAAAATACCAAAAATATATTTGGTCTTTGATCAAATTGGAGTTAATATTAGAAATATAAATATGATCATTAACAATTAAGCTAAATTCGGTTCAAAACAATAATGTTATTTAAATTTAAATAAATTTTTTTGAAAAGAATTCTATTTACATCTACATATTTTGATTGAAATAACCATAATGTAAAAACAAAATATAAAATAGAAATGTTAATATATGTATGTAGAAAAAATTAGAAAGATTGCATACATCTAAAAAAATTCTATTTACATCTAGATTTTTTTAGAATGGAAAAAAATGGATAATAGAAATATCAGTTGCATGTTTGTAGAAATAAATTAGAAAAACATGTATATAAAAATTAAAAAGATTCTATATGTGTCTAATTTTTAGATTTTACTTTATTCTAAACTATTTATTGATGGATATATATTTTAAAAATATTTATGTAGTTTAAAGTTTAGATTTTAATTAATTTGTATGCAAATAGGAAAAAGAATAAATATTTTATATATATGTAGATTAATTTCTATTTTTAAAATTTACAAGTAAATGAGTACTTTATTCATTTAAAGTAAACAAGTTTTTAAGTAATATATTTTTATTTTAGAAATATATTAATCATAATGTTCATTTATTATTACTTATTTAATATACTTACTCTCAAATCTAAGACAATAGAAATGATATTTTATTAACTTTGAAATAGGGAAGTGTTAAGCAAGTTCGTTTACAAAAATACCAAAAATATATTTGGTCTTTGATCAAATTGGAGTTAATATTAGAAATATAAATATGATCATTAACAATTAAGCTAAATTCGGTTCAAAACAATAATGTTATTTAAATTTAAATAATTTTTTTTGAAAAGAATTCTATTTACATCTACATATTTTGATTGAAATAACCATAATGTAAAAACAAAATATAAAATAGAAATGTTAATATATGTATGTAGAAAAAATTAGAAAGATTGCATGCATCTAAAAAAATTCTATTTACATCTAGATTTTTTTAGAATGGAAAAAAATGGATAATAGAAATATCAGTTGCATGTTTGTAGAAATAAATTAGAAAAACATGTATATAAAAATTAAAAAGATTCTATATGTGTCTAATTTTTAGATTTTACTTTATTCTAAACTATTTATTGATGGATATATATTTTAAAAATATTTATGTAGTTTAAAGTTTAGATTTTAATTAATTTGTATGCAAATAGGAAAAAGAATAAATATTTTATATATATGTAGATTAATTTCTATTTTTAAAATTTACAAGTAAATGAGTACTTTATTCATTTAAAGTAAACAAGTTTTTAAGTAATATATTTCTATTTTAGAAATATATTAATCATAATGTTCATTTATTATTACTTATTTAATATACGTACTCTCAAATCTAAGACAATAGAAATGATATTTTATTAACTTTAAAATAGGGAAGTGTTAAGGAAGTTCGTTTACAAAAATACCAAAAATATATTTGGTCTTTGATCAAATTGGAGTTAATATTAGAAATATAAATATGATCATTAACAATTAAGCTAAATTCAATTCAAAACAATAATATTATTTAAATTTAAATAAAATAAGCCATGTTTACTTTGAAATATCAAAAAACTAATTAACTAATACAATAATTAAAATAAATGAATCTATTATGACATAGAAAAATATTTTCGAAGTATAATTTCTTTGTTTTTGAATCAATATGAGTTTTTTTTTCTACTTGAAAAGATAAACCATCCTAATTGTCATCCTTAGTTAACCCTAACAACAACCCCTACCTTAGCCCTAGCCCCAACAATGATGTACAATATAACTATAATCCAACATTAAACTATAATTATAGCACTAAAACATATCCCTATTGATATAACGAAAATCTCAGTCCAAACCATAATCTAAACCAAAAACCTACACACTAATATTGGTTATAGTCCTAACCCTAAAATCTAACCCTTAACCATAATGTAAAAAAAAACTCCAAAATATTGATCAAAATCCTAAACCGACCTATATGGATAACCATGATATTAAACTCTAAATCCAGTCCCAAGGTCCTAACCATGGTGTAAACCTATAACCGAACTCTTAAAAAATTTACTAATCCCTGATCCTAATCACATTCCCAACTTTAAACTTGAACCATAAACCATAGTTGTAACCATAATCATAAACTTAAACAAAACCCTAACCCTAAAGGTACAATCATAAAATTAATCATAGCTTAGACCCTAATCCTAGCACAAACCGCAATCATGACCAAATATAAATCTTCACCTTACCCCTAATCATAATTTCAATGTTAACCCTAACATTAGTTTCAATCCTACCATGATATGAACCCTAATATAGATTTCACCTTGATCCTCACCCTAATCTTAAGTCTAATTAAACCCTGGCTAAAACCTAATCTAAATGATATATCTAACTATAATCCTAACTGTAATTATCATACAACCCAATGCTAACCCTCATGTATATTTAATCCCTAATCTTAACTCTAAATATTCTATAAACTCTAGAATTGACCTTGATTCTAACCATAACCCTAAAATCTAAATTGTAACCATAGCACGAAAGGTGGGGACCCCCGCTACATGGCACAATTCTGGGTCTTGGAGCCTTGCGAAAGCACTACAGAGTGAGGAAATGTCATAAAGGTGACATGTAGTAGCATGATGCAATTTTGGGCTTTAGAGCATTGCAGAAACAATGCAGCTTAAGGAGGCGCTAGAATGGAGACTCATGGAAAGAAGAGGAAAGACATTCATGTCGCTGGCAAAAAACTATGAAAAGAGATAACATGATGTCTTAACCTCCCACAAAAAATGCAAGGTTGATCCCAAGGGGGAATTTGGTTTCCCCAAAAATGAATGATGGTCATCGATGAAGGTCTTCCTCTCGAAATAGACGGCATAGATGCATCGCGAATCCTCACCAATGAAGGATTAAGTCGCAACCGTCGATGTAGATTCCCCCCTCAAAAAGGATGACTGAGATGCAACGAGGAAACTCCTCCCAATGAAGGATTAAGTCACATTCGTCGATCAAGATTGGCTTTATTTCCAATGGATGACTAAGATGTAGTGAAGAGATTCCTCCCAACAAACGAAGCAGATAGCACAAAAGGTGTGAACCCCCTCCATGTGGCACAATTTTGGGTCTTAAAGACTCATGAAAGCATTGTGGAGTGAGGAAATGTTGGAAAGGCAATGCGTGGTAGCATGATGAAATTTTGGGCTTTAGAGAATTAAAGAAACAATGTAGCATGACGATGCATCAGAATGGAGATGCATGGCAGCATCTTGTGCAATTCTAGGCTTTAGAGTGTTTCGAAGACACTAGCATATAAAGAAACGTTAGAATGGGAATGCATGGCAACATCTTGCACTTTTGGGAAGATGGGAAGATAGCTCGCGAAGAAATAAGAGTTATCGAATCTCGTAGCATGAATCAACCCGACCAAGAAAAAATGATCCAGCGTGGTCAATGAAGAAACCGAGCCAACACAAAATGTTAGCCGCCAACCTTAGCGATGTTAACCCTCTGCAAAGAACCTATCCCATTTAAGGTCTCTCAGATCAGACATCAGTGATGGGTTGAATAGGGGGAAAAAATAGCACACAATGCCCTCCTAAATGAAATTCTAAATGTAACACTAATAACCACAGTCCTACTTCTTTCCCCAACCTTATCCATGAGCATGGGAATATACATATTATTATATAGGGCACCTTATATAATAATAAATATAATCTAAAATCCCAACCCTTACTCCCCTCGTAACTATAACTGTGACCATAAGAAAACTTCTAAATATAACCCTTCCTCTAACTCTAACCCTAACTATAATTGTAACGCTATCCCTACCACTAACTGTAACCCTAAATCTAACTCTACCATAATTGGACTTTAACCCTAACTATAACTATAACCCTAAACCTAACTTTAACCTTAACCGTAACCATAACCGTAACCCAAAACCTAACCCTAATCGTAGCTAGGATTCTAATACTCTGTCTACCCCTAACTCAAACTATAGCCCTAACTATACCTCAAACTCTAACCGTAACTCATATTCTAACCGTAAACCTAACCCTAACCTTGACCTTAACCCTAACCCTAACCCTAACCCTAACCCTTTGTCTACCCCTATCTCTAACCCTAACCCTAACCCTAACCCTACCCCTAACTCTAACCCTAAATCTAACTCTTTCTGTAAATCTAACTCTACCATAATTAGACTCTAACCCTAACCCTAACTTTAATCCTGACCGAAACCCTAACCCTAACCCTAACTCTAACCTTAACCCTTACTCAATCCCGTTACCCTAACCTTAACATTGATATAACTCTCTCTATATATAACCCTAACTCTAAATATAAACCTAACCCTAACCCTAACCCTAACCCTAAATCTAACTCTAACCCTAACTGTAAGCGTAACCCTACCCCTACCCATAACTCTAACTGTAAATCTAACTCTACCATAATTGGATTTTAATTTTAACCCTAACCCTAACTCTAACCCTAACCTTGACTCAAAACTCTAACCCTAACCCTAACTCTAACATTAACCCAACTGTAAAATTAACTCTATTGGTAACTCAAACCCTAAAACTAACCCTAATTCTAACCCTAACTCTAACTCTAGCTCTAGCTCTAACCCTAACTCTAACCATAACTCAAACTCAAACCCTAAACCTAACCCTAATCCTAACCCAAATTATAATGCTCTGTCTACCCCTAACTCAAACTATAACCCTAACCCTAACTCAAACTCTAACCCTAACTCATACTCTAACCCTAAACCTGACCCTAGCCCTAACCCTAACCTAGACCCTAACCCTAACCCTAACCCTATCTATAACCCTAATCCTAACCCTAACTCTAATCCTAATCTTAACTCTAATTCTAATCCTATCTATAACCCTAATCCTAACCCTAACTCTAACCATAAATCTAACTCTACCATAATTAGAGTCTAACCCTAACCCTAACCTTAACCCTAGCTCAAACCCTTACCCTAACTTTGTCCCTAACCATATATCTCCGTATGACTATAACATTTTACATTACAATATCCCAAAAATAAAATATATATTTTTATCTAAATTAAACTCCTTATATTAAATTTAAAATAATATTTGACTCAAACCTTAACCGTAACCCTAACCTTAACCATGAGCATTACTCTAACCCTAACCTTAACCATAAACATAACTCTACACCTAACTCTAACCCTAATTCTAACTCTACCATAATTGGATTCTAATCCTATCCCTAACCCTAACTATGAGCATAACTCTAACGCTAGCCTTAACCATGAGCATAACTCTAACGTTAGCCTTACTATAACCCTAACACTAACCCTAATCATAACCATAACCATAACTCTAACCCTAACCTTAACCATGACCATAACATTAACCCTAACCTTAACCATAAACATAGCTCTAATCTAAACCATAACCATAACTCTAACAATAACCATAACCATAACTCTATCCCTTACCTTAACCATAGCTCAAACCCTAACCCTAACTCCAACCCTAACTCTAATGCTAACCCTAACCCTAATTCTATCCCTAAGGTTAACATTAACTATAATGGTAACTTTGTCCCTAACCATATATCTATGTATGACTATAACATTTTACATTACAATATCCCAAAAATAAAAAATATATTTTTAATCTATATTAAACTCCTTATATTAAATTTTTAAAAATATTTTGAAGCATAATTTTATACTAACTTCATACAACTCTAATTAAAAATTAATTAACAATTTTATAGTAACCTTATCAAAATAAAAAATAAAAAGTAAATATTTTTCCTATTGCGCCGCGACTGCCACTAGCTATATCTACCTCTATATATATTATGCCGAGAGTAATCGTTCTCGAGGCGCCTTTTTTTATTTTCATTAATCCCAACTTCGATTAAAATAACTTTGGGATTAAATAAAAATAGGCGCCTCGAGAACGATTACTCTCGGCGTAATATATATAGAGGTATATATAGCTAGTTTAAAACCTTAGTGCCGATGGTTTGTCACGTTATTATCAAGAAAAGATAATTGATTGGAAAAGTTTTCCAATGTTTGTTTACAAGAAATTCAACTATATTTTTTTATTTCACATCAAATGACCAAACCATTATGACATACATTTCTAATGTTGAACACGTGATAACTTTCTAGCCAAAGTAAAATGAATTTTGAAAATTCTGTCAAACGATTTTATGAATATTTAAAATAATAATAATAATGAGAGAGGGAATAATTTTTTAAAAAAAGCTTGCATACCATTGGAAGACATTAGACACTAAAACCACGTTGATGACGTAAATGTGTTTTGAAGATTTCGGAGAGCGGGATCTATAAACACTTTTAAAAGAACGAGATCAGAGACAAGAAATGATAAAAAAATTTGAATGTGAAGACAATATTTGACCCTAAAACCACGTTGATTATAGAGCCCACCAATTATTGTCGTCAACAACAACGAGTGTGAGGATGTTGTGAAACACGTTAACATGCCAACCACGGAATCGTAATGTTATCCTCCTTGGCCAGCTATTTATAGAGCAATACTTGCAAATATCTTCATTGTTCGTAGGACCTATCAATATAATATATAGGGAAATATAAGCGATTAAGCAAAACCAGATATCTTCGTTTGTTCGTAGGAGTCTGAGTCTGCAGCAAGTGATATATATTAGCGGATTGTAATCGAGTGAAGGAGCGAATTAGTAAGATGGGTTCAATTACAACAGCTGCAATAGTGGGCAGCAATGGAATGAGTTCACCCGACTATGAGATGAATGGTGAAGTGGTGCTGCAGAAAGTGGCTCTCCTCCACTTGACGGACTACGCTGCAACGCTGCTTGACGAGGCATCTGAATTGATGGGGAACAAAATCTCTCTTCAGCTTGTGAGCACCGACCAAGTGGACCCCGGCAATAATCTATGCATAATAATAATAATAATATAAGCTTTAAGCTGCTTTCTCATGGGAAGTGCATTTCTAATATTATAATTAGTATACACATAGAATTGTGTTTGCTTAACTGATGGTAATGGTAAAGAAATGGCGATTAGAAGACGTTTACACACATAAATTTGTATTTGTATGTTGATATTAAAGGGTATGAATTAAATTTGAAGAATGGTATATTCATCCCAATTTAATTAATACGATGCGATGCATGTTATCTTGTGTAGAAACGAGATTGGGCAAAACGATGGGGCAGCCTTGTCACTTGAAGTGGAGCCCATGGGACGGACCCATCTCACAAGAGACAAGCTGCGCGGTGGACGTTGAAATGGAACTTGGCACTCCGGTTCCCAGGCGCATTTTTCATAAAAAACATGCACGCCCAAGAGTTCTTTCTGAAATCACTCACCATATCTGTCCCTGGCGACTGCAATGTTCGTTTCCAATGCAACTCGTGGATAACCCTTTCTTTCGTCAACCCGAATGACCGTGTTTTCTTCGCCAATAAGGTCAATTTTTCCTTATCACTAACACATATATATAGCAATTGCAAGGTTTTAAATTATTCAGGATTTGACCAAATAGTAGAAGCGCTAACATGAAGGTGAATGTGAATGTGTGTTTATCATCAGAGCTTTGTTCCGGAGGAAACCCCGGCGGGGCTGAGAAAGTTGAGGGAGATGGATTTGATTGGGGAGCCAGAGAAGGATGCAGAGCTGCGGAGGGAAGTGCTGGGTGGATCGCAGGAGCTCCCATATCCCAGGAGATGCCGAACTGGTCGTCCGCGCATTCAAATAGGCATGTGTCTATATACATGTATACTCACTAGTCATTATGTAACTGTGAGCCTGTAATCTTGACACATGTTTTCTTATTGAATCTGTTGCAGCCCCCGAATTCGAGACTCGCACAAGCTTGATCTTCATTCCCCCGGACGAAAGGTTTCCTTATTCTGACTATTCTGACTTTGGAGCTCACCTCATAGACGCAGTTGCTGACCTCATCGTTCCCACTCTCACTAATCTCTTCGATCACGGATTTGACTCCTTTGATGACGTAAGCGACCTCTACAAACGAGGTCTCAAAACTGCCCACAATTCTCTCAGGACTCTCCGTCAGGATAGCAGCCCACTGCATTTTGTGCAGGGACTCCTCGACAGCATCGAGGATGACATTCCGCTCATTAATTTCACTCGCCCGCAAATTGTCCAAAGTATAAATATATTGGCATTGCTTCATTAATCGATCTACAATCTATTAAGGTTAAACAACAATTGAACCAATCTTTTGCACACCACAGCGGATGAGTGCGCTTGGAGAAGCGACGAGGAATTTGCACGCCAGACACTTGCAAGGCTGAATCCATTGGTGATCAAGTGCCTAGAGGTAACCTTGACCCACTTTCTGTAACTCCCCAAAATCTTCACATTTATAACTCTTCTTCTCGTGTCTCTTCAATAACATAAACAATGGCCGCTTTAAAATTGAAACAGACATTTCCTCCCACGAGTAGCTTGGATGAAAGGATATACGGTCCAAATAAGAGCGCCATCGCCGCACAGCACATAGAAATGAACCTTGAGGGCCTTTCGGTGGATCTGGTCTTTATTTTCTTCAAAAGCTCCCTCTTCCTTAATCTAACTGTTATTGAAATCTAATGTAAAATTAATGTGGAAAATGCAGGCCACTGCTTCTAAAAGGTTATTTATTGTGGACTACTATGATGTTTATATGCCTTAAGTGGAGCGTATAAACAAGATGTCGAAAGATGCCAAGACATATGCAAGCCGCACGCTTTACTTCCTCACCAAAGGAGGGATTCTGAAGCCAGTGGCCATTGAGTTGTGTTTGCCACCAATTGATGATCAGGCGGCCGTAAGAAAGGTTTTCACACCAGGGGAACATGGGACAGAAGAAGGAGCGCTGTGGCAGCTGGCCAAAGCGCATGCTAAAGTCAATGATGTAGGTTACCATCAGCTCGTCAGTCATTGGTAAGTACCATTTTCCGACCTGTATTTTCACTATGCAGTATGCACATTACCATTTTCCCACCGTAATATACCAACAGCCACTTAAATTATATTCTGGCAAAATCGATCAAAGATTATAAGTTGCCTAAAAACTTCTTAAAGATAAACACGTTTTGCTCTCCAATTGTCCGCAAGTTAACAACACATTGTATCACGGAGCCTTTCATTATAGCAACCCACAGACAACTAAGCAAAATGCACCCAGTATACAAATTGTTAATACCTCATTACGTGGATACCATGGACATCAATCAAGCTGCCTGTCAGAGTTTGATAAATGCGTCAGGTATTATTGAACAAGGCTTCACGCCTAGCAGATATTGTATAGAATTGTCATCTAAAGCCTACAAGCAGTGGAAATTCAATGAACAAGGATTAGAGACCGATCTGCTCAAAAGGTAACTTATTTAATAGCTCGACTGCTGCATTACCTATGCTGGTTCATAACATTTATTCGTAATATGGTGAAATGTTGCTAAAAAGCTGATTACTGTCCTTTTACATCCGTTTCATTTTTCCAATCCAGTTAACAGAGATACCGAAAATTTGACCCGTTACTTCACAATGTACTGTGCAGGGGAATGGCAGTCCGTGATTCAAAGGCACCGAATGGTTTGAAGCTTGTGATCAAGGACTACCCATATGCTGTTGACCTTGTATAGAAATATGGTTTGCCGTGAAACAGTGGGTTTCAGACTACCTGTCCCTCTACTACAAGGATGATGCCTCCATTAGAAATAAAAAGGAATTGCAGGCTTGGTGGGATGAGATAGTAAATGTTGGCCACGGAGAACTCAGGGACGATCCAAGCAGATGGTACAAGATGGATTCTTTGGTTGAAGCAGTTCAAATAGTGACGACTATAATCTGAACTGCATTTGCTCACCATGCTGCAGTCAACTTTGGGCAGTACTCGTACGGGGGATACATGCCCAATCTACCTACCATGAGTAGACGCTTGATTCCAGAAAAGGGAACACCTGAGTATGATGAACTTGTTAAGGATCCAGAGGAATTCTTCCTCAAGACCGTCTCCGCTCCCACGCAAGCAACCCTTGTCATGGCTGTTCTGGAAATTTTGTCAAACCATGCAAAAAATGAGTTGTATGTGGGACAGTTGCAGGGCTCCACCATTGATAGAGTAGATGATCTCCGTATTCAAGAGAGATTTACAAAATTTTCAGAGAACATGACAAAGATTGAGAATATTATTATTGACAGGAATAACAACTGTCATGTTTACAAGAACAGGACCGGACCTGCAAAAGTCCCTTACACACTGCTATACCCCAACACTACTGATCTATCAAAATCAGGTGGTCTCACAGGCCGTGGTGTGCCCAATAGCATATCTATTTAATGGCATCTTCGCACAGACAAGAAATTCCAAACCTTCACTCGAAGCACTTCCATTCACAATACGGCTGCAACTCAAAATTATCATCCGTCACACATGACAATTGAGCACCATTGTTTTCTTTTGTTTTGAATTTTGAGCAGAGATTTTACACACATTAAATTGTACCTTCTAGCCGTTCTTCAATGTACCAATAAAGATTTATTAATTTATGTTCTTCCCATAAGAAATGTGGTTCTTCTCTTCAATTTAATGTTTAATAAAAGTGAAGATTTATAACTTCTATGAATCAATTAAACAAAGAAAATTTTATATTAAAATAAGGACGAAAATGTAATATATTACCTTCATAAAAAACAATTATGCTTTAATTAGATGCTTCTTAAATTGCTTTAAGAGAAATTATTCCATGTATTTTCGAATGAAGTATTTATCTTAATCTATCTATTAGAAGAATCATTAAATTGTAAACAAATGGAATCCATGTGTTTTATTGATATGTCATTTATTCCCATGGTTGAATATTTGTAGGAATACTTGGCACCTTTTATGGGATCGTGAATGTATGAATTGATCAAAAAAATATGTTTCTTGAAGGGGGAGAATGAAAACTGGAATAAAATCTGAAAACTGGAATAAAATCTGTCATTTTTCAAATATTATGGTGTAAAAAGCTAGTATAAAATGAATGCTAAAATTTAGAGAAGATTCAAGGAAGTTCAGCGAATCAATGGAGATAGAAATAAAATATTATTTTAAATTTTGAGCATACATTTTACATGCATTAAATTGTACCTTCTAGTTGTTTAATAAAAGTGATGATTTAAAACTTTAATGAATCAATTAAACAAAGAAAAATATATTTTGACACAAGATAAAAAAATGCAACATATTCATTATTTTGATCCTAAGGTTCTTATCAAGACATTTAGTATACATTTCATTGTTTAGAACATTTTCATAGACCATAACAAGCCTTATGTCATGTCTCCTAATCATGATAGAGAAATTAAAGAATTATAATATAAAATAATATATTTTGTCATAATAATAATACGTTACTCATAGCAATATAGTAATATTGAATGAGATAATAATACTATATTATCTATTAATAATAATATATGATAATTGTACATATAAATATTATATAGGATCATAAATTTAATATGTCATAATATCAAATGCAACATCGAAATAAGAAATAGTCTTATATAAATATATAAATAAATTATATACAAATCATTATCATATAATATGATATTACCTTACAATTGTAATATTTAATAGAGAAATAAATTGTATATGATATGATTCACATATATAATAATATTTTAATATTAAAGTATAAATATAAATAAATGATAAATATAACAAAACTAATTTGAATAGACGCATCCCCTCTTACAATGAAATATATAAATGAATACAAACGCAAAGGAGAGAAATCATTGATTGTTTACGAAATAAAGTGGTAAATATTTAAAAGATTGGGAAGAGGGATATTATAGTGGTATCAGAGCATGATCCTGCCATCTTAACAAATTCAATATTTGTTCTGTTAATTATTGTTAATTGGACAATGTTATTTTTGACCCAAAAATAGGAGTAGTATTTATGGGTAGCTTGGATAGTTGTTCGTCCTTATCTATGTATAGGAGCATTAGTTATTACGCCGAGAGGCGTTCTATACAATGGCAGCACAAATGCCCAGCACGGGAATATGCCAAGATTCCTGTCAACAAAAAAGAATTGGGAGCATTTACAAACTTCCAAATTAAATATTAAAAAAGAATTCCCGAAATAGTAGCTGGCCGAAATAATAGGAAGCCAAATGGAGGCCGAAATAATAGGCTCGAAAAAGTAGGGCCCGAAAAAGTACGACCCGAAAAAATAGGGCCTGAAAAAATAGGGGCGAAATAATTTCAATATGGTTTTTTTTTTGTTAAATATAATTTTGCATGCACATTCATGCTTTTTTTTTGCGGGGAGTGGGGGAATTTGAAACAAATTCGTGGAATGTGAAGAGACGTCTGTTGGGGGATATGAGGAGCCTCTCAGAAGTTATAAAACCAAGGCTCC
The DNA here is from genome assembly GCA_028749045.1 of Cupressus sempervirens. Taxonomy (NCBI): domain Eukaryota; kingdom Viridiplantae; phylum Streptophyta; class Pinopsida; order Cupressales; family Cupressaceae; genus Cupressus; species Cupressus sempervirens. Next base: position 206,622,048 of record CM053783.1, read on the forward strand.
TCATTTCATTTTCATTTTATGTTTTTGCAGGAAGAAAGAGGTGGAGGTTATTGTAGGATTACATTGGAGTTTTTGAATAGGAGTAAATTGAAGTTTTGGAGTAACATTTTTGCAGGTGAGATTTCTATTTTTTATTTACATTTTCATTTAGATTTAGATGTAGAAGTAAATTGAAATTTAAAATTAGTTATAATATTCTACTTTGACTTATATTTCAATTTTAATTAATTTCATTTAGATTTAGAATTTTGTTCATATGACCGAAATTGAGGCCACTGGAGGACCTGTGCAGAGTTTTTCGTGGAGATAAGCATGTGGGTACTGAATCAAGGCACATTAGGCCTCTTGGAGATGTAATTGCGGTGACTTCCATGGCTTTTTGAATCGAATAGGGCAATCTAAACAATCTCAGATCTGAAATTCTTTTTTTCCTTTTCAGCCGAAGACAGAACAAAGATTGCTTGCAAGAAATTTTGCAGAGTTTAAGATTTGATTGCTTGTGGCCGACTATTCTTGGTAACTGATATTTCTATTGTATATTCCCGTGCCTAGAACGGAAAGTTTTAATCTATACAATTTATTTTGTGCATTTAGTGCACAAACTAAAGAATGCATATGCAATCAATTTTTTTATCAATCTTTATGATAGCTCTTTTTTTTAAATAGAAAATAGAAATTATTCTTTTATGTATGTAGAAAAAAATTAGAAAGATTTTATGTATGTAGAAAATTAAAAGAATTCTATATACATCTAGATTTATTGAAAAGAATTCTATTTACATCTACATATTTTGATTGAAATAACCATAATGTAAAAACAAAATATAAAATAGAAATGTTAATATATGTATGTAGAAAAAATTAGAAAGATTGCATGCATCTAAAAAAATTCTATTTACATCTAGATTTTTTTAGAATGGAAAAAAATGGATAATAGAAATATCAGTTGCATGTTTGTAGAAATAAATTAGAAAAACATGTATCTAGAAATTAAAAAGATTCTATATGTGTCTAATTTTTAGATTTTACTTTATTCTAAACTAATTATTGATGGATATATATTTTAAAAATATTTATGTAGTCTAAATTTTAGATTTTAATTAATTTGTATGCAAATAGGAAAAAGAATAAATATTTTATATATATATATGTAGATTAATTTCTATTTTTAATGTAAAAACAAAATATAAAATAGAAATGTTAATATATGTATGTAGAAAAAATTAGAAGGATTGCATGCATCTAAAAAAATTCTATTTACATCTAGATTTTTTCAGAATGGAAAAAAATTGGATAATAGAAATATCAGTTGCATGTTTGTAGAAATAAATTAGAAAAACGTGTATCTAGAAATTAAAAAGATTCTATATGTGTCTAATTCTTAGATTTTACTTTATTCTAAACTAATTATTGATGGATATATATTTTAAAAATATTTATGTAGTTTAAAGTTTAGATTTTAATTAATTTGTATGCAAATAGGAAAAAGAATAAATATTTTATATATATGTAGATTAATTTCTATTTTTAAAATTTACAAGTAAATGAGTACTTTATTCATTTAAAGTAAACAAGTTTTTAAGTAATATATTTTTATTTTAGAAATATATTAATCATAATGTTCATTTATTATTACTTATTTAATATACTTACTCTCAAATCTAAGACAATAGAAATGATATTTTATTAACTTTGAAATAGGGAAGTGTTAAGCAAGTTCGTTTACAAAAATACCAAAAATATATTTGGTCTTTGATCAAATTGGAGTTAATATTAGAAATATAAATATGATCATTAACAATTAAGCTAAATTCGGTTCAAAACAATAATGTTATTTAAATTTAAATAAATTTTTTTGAAAAGAATTCTATTTACATCTACATATTTTGATTGAAATAACCATAATGTAAAAACAAAATATAAAATAGAAATGTTAATATATGTATGTAGAAAAAATTAGAAAGATTGCATGCATCTAAAAAAATTCTATTTACATCTAGATTTTTTTAGAATGGAAAAAAATGGATAATAGAAATATCAGTTGCATGTTTGTAGAAATAAATTAGAAAAACATGTATATAGAAATTAAAAAGATTCTATATGTGTCTAATTTTTAGATTTTACTTTATTCTAAACTATTTATTGATGTATATATATTTTAAAAATATTTATGTAGTTTAAAGTTTAGATTTTAATTAATTTGTATGCAAATAGGAAAAAGAATAAATATTTTATATATATGTAGATTAATTTCTATTTTTAAAATTTACAAGTAAATGAGTACTTTATTCATTTAAAGTAAACAAGTTTTTAAGTAATATATTTTTATTTTAGAAATATATTAATCATAATGTTCATTTATTATTACTTATTTAATATACTTACTCTCAAATCTAAGACAATAGAAATGATATTTTATTAACTTTGAAATAGGGAAGTGTTAAGCAAGTTCGTTTACAAAAATACCAAAAATATATTTGGTCTTTGATCAAATTGGAGTTAATATTAGAAATATAAATATGATCATTAACAATTAAGCTAAATTCGGTTCAAAACAATAATGTTATTTAAATTTAAATAAATTTTTTTGAAAAGAATTCTATTTACATCTACATATTTTGATTGAAATAACCATAATGTAAAAACAAAATATAAAATAGAAATGTTAATATATGTATGTAGAAAAAATTAGAAAGATTGCATACATCTAAAAAAATTCTATTTACATCTAGATTTTTTTAGAATGGAAAAAAATGGATAATAGAAATATCAGTTGCATGTTTGTAGAAATAAATTAGAAAAACATGTATATAAAAATTAAAAAGATTCTATATGTGTCTAATTTTTAGATTTTACTTTATTCTAAACTATTTATTGATGGATATATATTTTAAAAATATTTATGTAGTTTAAAGTTTAGATTTTAATTAATTTGTATGCAAATAGGAAAAAGAATAAATATTTTATATATATGTAGATTAATTTCTATTTTTAAAATTTACAAGTAAATGAGTACTTTATTCATTTAAAGTAAACAAGTTTTTAAGTAATATATTTTTATTTTAGAAATATATTAATCATAATGTTCATTTATTATTACTTATTTAATATACTTACTCTCAAATCTAAGACAATAGAAATGATATTTTATTAACTTTGAAATAGGGAAGTGTTAAGCAAGTTCGTTTACAAAAATACCAAAAATATATTTGGTCTTTGATCAAATTGGAGTTAATATTAGAAATATAAATATGATCATTAACAATTAAGCTAAATTCGGTTCAAAACAATAATGTTATTTAAATTTAAATAATTTTTTTTGAAAAGAATTCTATTTACATCTACATATTTTGATTGAAATAACCATAATGTAAAAACAAAATATAAAATAGAAATGTTAATATATGTATGTAGAAAAAATTAGAAAGATTGCATGCATCTAAAAAAATTCTATTTACATCTAGATTTTTTTAGAATGGAAAAAAATGGATAATAGAAATATCAGTTGCATGTTTGTAGAAATAAATTAGAAAAACATGTATATAAAAATTAAAAAGATTCTATATGTGTCTAATTTTTAGATTTTACTTTATTCTAAACTATTTATTGATGGATATATATTTTAAAAATATTTATGTAGTTTAAAGTTTAGATTTTAATTAATTTGTATGCAAATAGGAAAAAGAATAAATATTTTATATATATGTAGATTAATTTCTATTTTTAAAATTTACAAGTAAATGAGTACTTTATTCATTTAAAGTAAACAAGTTTTTAAGTAATATATTTCTATTTTAGAAATATATTAATCATAATGTTCATTTATTATTACTTATTTAATATACGTACTCTCAAATCTAAGACAATAGAAATGATATTTTATTAACTTTAAAATAGGGAAGTGTTAAGGAAGTTCGTTTACAAAAATACCAAAAATATATTTGGTCTTTGATCAAATTGGAGTTAATATTAGAAATATAAATATGATCATTAACAATTAAGCTAAATTCAATTCAAAACAATAATATTATTTAAATTTAAATAAAATAAGCCATGTTTACTTTGAAATATCAAAAAACTAATTAACTAATACAATAATTAAAATAAATGAATCTATTATGACATAGAAAAATATTTTCGAAGTATAATTTCTTTGTTTTTGAATCAATATGAGTTTTTTTTTCTACTTGAAAAGATAAACCATCCTAATTGTCATCCTTAGTTAACCCTAACAACAACCCCTACCTTAGCCCTAGCCCCAACAATGATGTACAATATAACTATAATCCAACATTAAACTATAATTATAGCACTAAAACATATCCCTATTGATATAACGAAAATCTCAGTCCAAACCATAATCTAAACCAAAAACCTACACACTAATATTGGTTATAGTCCTAACCCTAAAATCTAACCCTTAACCATAATGTAAAAAAAAACTCCAAAATATTGATCAAAATCCTAAACCGACCTATATGGATAACCATGATATTAAACTCTAAATCCAGTCCCAAGGTCCTAACCATGGTGTAAACCTATAACCGAACTCTTAAAAAATTTACTAATCCCTGATCCTAATCACATTCCCAACTTTAAACTTGAACCATAAACCATAGTTGTAACCATAATCATAAACTTAAACAAAACCCTAACCCTAAAGGTACAATCATAAAATTAATCATAGCTTAGACCCTAATCCTAGCACAAACCGCAATCATGACCAAATATAAATCTTCACCTTACCCCTAATCATAATTTCAATGTTAACCCTAACATTAGTTTCAATCCTACCATGATATGAACCCTAATATAGATTTCACCTTGATCCTCACCCTAATCTTAAGTCTAATTAAACCCTGGCTAAAACCTAATCTAAATGATATATCTAACTATAATCCTAACTGTAATTATCATACAACCCAATGCTAACCCTCATGTATATTTAATCCCTAATCTTAACTCTAAATATTCTATAAACTCTAGAATTGACCTTGATTCTAACCATAACCCTAAAATCTAAATTGTAACCATAGCACGAAAGGTGGGGACCCCCGCTACATGGCACAATTCTGGGTCTTGGAGCCTTGCGAAAGCACTACAGAGTGAGGAAATGTCATAAAGGTGACATGTAGTAGCATGATGCAATTTTGGGCTTTAGAGCATTGCAGAAACAATGCAGCTTAAGGAGGCGCTAGAATGGAGACTCATGGAAAGAAGAGGAAAGACATTCATGTCGCTGGCAAAAAACTATGAAAAGAGATAACATGATGTCTTAACCTCCCACAAAAAATGCAAGGTTGATCCCAAGGGGGAATTTGGTTTCCCCAAAAATGAATGATGGTCATCGATGAAGGTCTTCCTCTCGAAATAGACGGCATAGATGCATCGCGAATCCTCACCAATGAAGGATTAAGTCGCAACCGTCGATGTAGATTCCCCCCTCAAAAAGGATGACTGAGATGCAACGAGGAAACTCCTCCCAATGAAGGATTAAGTCACATTCGTCGATCAAGATTGGCTTTATTTCCAATGGATGACTAAGATGTAGTGAAGAGATTCCTCCCAACAAACGAAGCAGATAGCACAAAAGGTGTGAACCCCCTCCATGTGGCACAATTTTGGGTCTTAAAGACTCATGAAAGCATTGTGGAGTGAGGAAATGTTGGAAAGGCAATGCGTGGTAGCATGATGAAATTTTGGGCTTTAGAGAATTAAAGAAACAATGTAGCATGACGATGCATCAGAATGGAGATGCATGGCAGCATCTTGTGCAATTCTAGGCTTTAGAGTGTTTCGAAGACACTAGCATATAAAGAAACGTTAGAATGGGAATGCATGGCAACATCTTGCACTTTTGGGAAGATGGGAAGATAGCTCGCGAAGAAATAAGAGTTATCGAATCTCGTAGCATGAATCAACCCGACCAAGAAAAAATGATCCAGCGTGGTCAATGAAGAAACCGAGCCAACACAAAATGTTAGCCGCCAACCTTAGCGATGTTAACCCTCTGCAAAGAACCTATCCCATTTAAGGTCTCTCAGATCAGACATCAGTGATGGGTTGAATAGGGGGAAAAAATAGCACACAATGCCCTCCTAAATGAAATTCTAAATGTAACACTAATAACCACAGTCCTACTTCTTTCCCCAACCTTATCCATGAGCATGGGAATATACATATTATTATATAGGGCACCTTATATAATAATAAATATAATCTAAAATCCCAACCCTTACTCCCCTCGTAACTATAACTGTGACCATAAGAAAACTTCTAAATATAACCCTTCCTCTAACTCTAACCCTAACTATAATTGTAACGCTATCCCTACCACTAACTGTAACCCTAAATCTAACTCTACCATAATTGGACTTTAACCCTAACTATAACTATAACCCTAAACCTAACTTTAACCTTAACCGTAACCATAACCGTAACCCAAAACCTAACCCTAATCGTAGCTAGGATTCTAATACTCTGTCTACCCCTAACTCAAACTATAGCCCTAACTATACCTCAAACTCTAACCGTAACTCATATTCTAACCGTAAACCTAACCCTAACCTTGACCTTAACCCTAACCCTAACCCTAACCCTAACCCTTTGTCTACCCCTATCTCTAACCCTAACCCTAACCCTAACCCTACCCCTAACTCTAACCCTAAATCTAACTCTTTCTGTAAATCTAACTCTACCATAATTAGACTCTAACCCTAACCCTAACTTTAATCCTGACCGAAACCCTAACCCTAACCCTAACTCTAACCTTAACCCTTACTCAATCCCGTTACCCTAACCTTAACATTGATATAACTCTCTCTATATATAACCCTAACTCTAAATATAAACCTAACCCTAACCCTAACCCTAACCCTAAATCTAACTCTAACCCTAACTGTAAGCGTAACCCTACCCCTACCCATAACTCTAACTGTAAATCTAACTCTACCATAATTGGATTTTAATTTTAACCCTAACCCTAACTCTAACCCTAACCTTGACTCAAAACTCTAACCCTAACCCTAACTCTAACATTAACCCAACTGTAAAATTAACTCTATTGGTAACTCAAACCCTAAAACTAACCCTAATTCTAACCCTAACTCTAACTCTAGCTCTAGCTCTAACCCTAACTCTAACCATAACTCAAACTCAAACCCTAAACCTAACCCTAATCCTAACCCAAATTATAATGCTCTGTCTACCCCTAACTCAAACTATAACCCTAACCCTAACTCAAACTCTAACCCTAACTCATACTCTAACCCTAAACCTGACCCTAGCCCTAACCCTAACCTAGACCCTAACCCTAACCCTAACCCTATCTATAACCCTAATCCTAACCCTAACTCTAATCCTAATCTTAACTCTAATTCTAATCCTATCTATAACCCTAATCCTAACCCTAACTCTAACCATAAATCTAACTCTACCATAATTAGAGTCTAACCCTAACCCTAACCTTAACCCTAGCTCAAACCCTTACCCTAACTTTGTCCCTAACCATATATCTCCGTATGACTATAACATTTTACATTACAATATCCCAAAAATAAAATATATATTTTTATCTAAATTAAACTCCTTATATTAAATTTAAAATAATATTTGACTCAAACCTTAACCGTAACCCTAACCTTAACCATGAGCATTACTCTAACCCTAACCTTAACCATAAACATAACTCTACACCTAACTCTAACCCTAATTCTAACTCTACCATAATTGGATTCTAATCCTATCCCTAACCCTAACTATGAGCATAACTCTAACGCTAGCCTTAACCATGAGCATAACTCTAACGTTAGCCTTACTATAACCCTAACACTAACCCTAATCATAACCATAACCATAACTCTAACCCTAACCTTAACCATGACCATAACATTAACCCTAACCTTAACCATAAACATAGCTCTAATCTAAACCATAACCATAACTCTAACAATAACCATAACCATAACTCTATCCCTTACCTTAACCATAGCTCAAACCCTAACCCTAACTCCAACCCTAACTCTAATGCTAACCCTAACCCTAGTTCTATCCCTAAGGTTAACATTAACTATAATGGTAACTTTGTCCCTAACCATATATCTATGTATGACTATAACATTTTACATTACAATATCCCAAAAATAAAAAATATATTTTTAATCTATATTAAACTCCTTATATTAAATTTTTAAAAATATTTTGAAGCATAATTTTATACTAACTTCATACAACTCTAATTAAAAATTAATTAACAATTTTATAGTAACCTTATCAAAATAAAAAATAAAAAGTAAATATTTTTCCTATTGCGCCGCGACTGCCACTAGCTATATCTACCTCTATATATATTATGCCGAGAGTAATCGTTCTCGAGGCGCCTATTTTTATTTTCATTAATCCCAACTTCGATTAAAATAACTTTGGGATTAAATAAAAATAGGCGCCTCGAGAACGATTACTCTCGGCGTAATATATATAGAGGTATATATAGCTAGTTTAAAACCTTAGTGCCGATGGTTTGTCACGTTATTATCAAGAAAAGATAATTGATTGGAAAAGTTTTCCAATGTTTGTTTACAAGAAATTCAACTATATTTTTTTATTTCACATCAAATGACCAAACCATTATGACATACATTTCTAATGTTGAACACGTGATAACTTTCTAGCCAAAGTAAAATGAATTTTGAAAATTCTGTCAAACGATTTTATGAATATTTAAAATAATAATAATAATGAGAGAGGGAATAATTTTTTTTAAAAAGCTTGCATACCATTGGAAGACATTAGACACTAAAACCACGTTGATGACGTAAATGTGTTTTGAAGATTTCGGAGAGCGGGATCTATAAACACTTTTAAAAGAACGAGATCAGAGACAAGAAATGATAAAAAAATTTGAATGTGAAGACAATATTTGACCCTAAAACCACGTTGATTATAGAGCCCACCAATTATTGTCGTCAACAACAACGAGTGTGAGGATGTTGTGAAACACGTTAACATGCCAACCACGGAATCGTAATGTTATCCTCCTTGGCCAGCTATTTATAGAGCAATACTTGCAAATATCTTCATTGTTCGTAGGACCTATCAATATAATATATAGGGAAATATAAGCGATTAAGCAAAACTAGATATCTTCGTTTGTTCGTAGGAGTCTGAGTCTGCAGCAAGTGATATATATTAGCGGATTGTAATCGAGTGAAGGAGCGAATTAGTAAGATGGGTTCAATTACAACAGCTGCAATAGTGGGCAGCAATGGAATGAGTTCACCCGACTATGAGATGAATGGTGAAGTGGTGCTGCAGAAAGTGGCTCTCCTCCACTTGACGGACTACGCTGCAACGCTGCTTGACGAGGCATCTGAATTGATGGGGAACAAAATCTCTCTTCAGCTTGTGAGCACCGACCAAGTGGACCCCGGCAATAATCTATGCATAATAATAATAATAATATAAGCTTTAAGCTGCTTTCTCATGGGAAGTGCATTTCTAATATTATAATTAGTATACACATAGAATTGTGTTTGCTTAACTGATGGTAATGGTAAAGAAATGGCGATTAGAAGACGTTTACACACATAAATTTGTATTTGTATGTTGATATTAAAGGGTATGAATTAAATTTGAAGAATGGTATATTCATCCCAATTTAATTAATACGATGCGATGCATGTTATCTTGTGTAGAAACGAGATTGGGCAAAACGATGGGGCAGCCTTGTCACTTGAAGTGGAGCCCATGGGACGGACCCATCTCACAAGAGACAAGCTGCGCGGTGGACGTTGAAATGGAACTTGGCACTCCGGTTCCCAGGCGCATTTTTCATAAAAAACATGCACGCCCAAGAGTTCTTTCTGAAATCACTCACCATATCTGTCCCTGGCGACTGCAATGTTCGTTTCCAATGCAACTCGTGGATAACCCTTTCTTTCGTCAACCCGAATGACCGTGTTTTCTTCGCCAATAAGGTCAATTTTTCCTTATCGCTAACACATATATATAGCAATTGCAAGGTTTTAAATTATTCAGGATTTGACCAAATAGTAGAAGCGCTAACATGAAGGTGAATGTGAATGTGTGTTTATCATCAGAGCTTTGTTCCGGAGGAAACCCCGGCGGGGCTGAGAAAGTTGAGGGAGATGGATTTGATTGGGGAGCCAGAGAAGGATGCAGAGCTGCGGAGGGAAGTGCTGGGTGGATCGCAGGAGCTCCCATATCCCAGGAGATGCCGAACTGGTCGTCCGCGCATTCAAATAGGCATGTGTCTATATACATGTATACTCACTAGTCATTATGTAACTGTGAGCCTGTAATCTTGACACATGTTTTCTTATTGAATCTGTTGCAGCCCCCGAATTCGAGACTCGCACAAGCTTGATCTTCATTCCCCCGGACGAAAGGTTTCCTTATTCTGACTATTCTGACTTTGGAGCTCACCTCATAGACGCAGTTGCTGACCTCATCGTTCCCACTCTCACTAATCTCTTCGATCACGGATTTGACTCCTTTGATGACGTAAGCGACCTCTACAAACGAGGTCTCAAAACTGCCCACAATTCTCTCAGGACTCTCCGTCAGGATAGCAGCCCACTGCATTTTGTGCAGGGACTCCTCGACAGCATCGAGGATGACATTCCGCTCATTAATTTCACTCGCCCGCAAATTGTCCAAAGTATAAATATATTGGCATTGCTTCATTAATCGATCTACAATCTATTAAGGTTAAACAACAATTGAACCAATCTTTTGCACACCACAGCGGATGAGTGCGCTTGGAGAAGCGACGAGGAATTTGCACGCAAGACACTTGCAAGGCTGAATCCATTGGTGATCAAGTGCCTAGAGGTAACCTTGACCCACTTTCTGTAACTCCCCAAAATCTTCACATTTATAACTCTTCTTCTCGTGTCTCTTCAATAACATAAACAATGGCCGCTTTAAAATTGAAACAGACATTTCCTCCCACGAGTAGCTTGGATGAAAGGATATACGGTCCAAATAAGAGCGCCATCGCCGCACAGCACATAGAAATGAACCTTGAGGGCCTTTCGGTGGATCTGGTCTTTATTTTCTTCAAAAGCTCCCTCTTCCTTAATCTAACTGTTATTGAAATCTAATGTAAAATTAATGTGGAAAATGCAGGCCACTGCTTCTAAAAGGTTATTTATTGTGGACTACTATGATGTTTATATGCCTTAAGTGGAGCGTATAAACAAGATGTCGAAAGATGCCAAGACATATGCAAGCCGCACGCTTTACTTCCTCACCAAAGGAGGGATTCTGAAGCCAGTGGCCATTGAGTTGTGTTTGCCACCAATTGATGATCAGGCGGCCGTAAGAAAGGTTTTCACACCAGGGGAACATGGGACAGAAGAAGGAGCGCTGTGGCAGCTGGCCAAAGCGCATGCTAAAGTCAATGATGTAGGTTACCATCAGCTCGTCAGTCATTGGTAAGTACCATTTTCCGACCTGTATTTTCACTATGCAGTATGCACATTACCATTTTCCCACCGTAATATACCAACAGCCACTTAAATTATATTCTGGCAAAATCGATCAAAGATTATAAGTTGCCTAAAAACTTCTTAAAGATAAACACGTTTTGCTCTCCAATTGTCCGCAAGTTAACAACACATTGTATCACGGAGCCTTTCATTATAGCAACCCACAGACAACTAAGCAAAATGCACCCAGTATACAAATTGTTAATACCTCATTACGTGGATACCATGGACATCAATCAAGCTGCCTGTCAGAGTTTGATAAATGCGTCAGGTATTATTGAACAAGGCTTCACGCCTAGCAGATATTGTATAGAATTGTCATCTAAAGCCTACAAGCAGTGGAAATTCAATGAACAAGGATTAGAGACCGATCTGCTCAAAAGGTAACTTATTTAATAGCTCGACTGCTGCATTACCTATGCTGGTTCATAACATTTATTCGTAATATGGTGAAATGTTGCTAAAAAGCTGATTACTGTCCTTTTACATCCGTTTCATTTTTCCAATCCAGTTAACAGAGATACCGAAAATTTGACCCGTTACTTCACAATGTACTGTGCAGGGGAATGGCAGTCCGTGATTCAAAGGCACCGAATGGTTTGAAGCTTGTGATCAAGGACTACCCATATGCTGTTGACCTTGTATAGAAATATGGTTTGCCGTGAAACAGTGGGTTTCAGACTACCTGTCCCTCTACTACAAGGATGATGCCTCCATTAGAAATAACAAGGAATTGCAGGCTTGGTGGGATGAGATAGTAAATGTCGGCCACGGAGAACTCAGGGACGATCCAAGCAGATGGTACAAGATGGATTCTTTGGTTGAAGCAGTTCAAATAGTGACGACTATAATCTGGACTGCATCTGCTCACCATGCTGCAGTCAACTTTGGGCAGTACTCATACGGGGGATACATGCCCAATCTACCTACCATGAGTAGACGCTTGATTCCAGAAAAGGGAACACCTGAGTATGATGAACTTGTTAAGGATCCAGAGGAATTCTTCCTCAAGACCGTCTCCGCTCCAACGCAAGCAACCCTTGTGATGGCTGTTCTGGAAATTTTGTCAAAGCATGCGAAAAATGAGTTGTATGTGGGACAGTTGCAGGGCTCCACCATGGATAGAGTAGATGATCTCCGTATTCAAGAGAGATTTACAAAATTTTCAGAGAACATGACAAAGATTGAGAATATTATAATTGACAGGAATAACAACTGTCATGTTTACAAGAACAGGACCGGACCTGCAAAAGTCCCTTACACACTGCTATACCCCAACACTACTGATCTATCAAAATCAGGTGGTCTCAAAGGCCGTGGCGTGCCCAATAGCATATCTATTTAATGGCATCTTCGCACAGACAAGAAATTCCAAACCTTCACTCGAAGCACTTCCATTCACAATACAGCTGCAACTCAAAATTATCATCCGTCACACATGACAATTGAGCACCATTGTTTTCTTTTGTTTTGAATTTTGAGCAGAGATTTTACACACATTAAATTGTACCTTCTAGCCGTTCTTCAATGTACCAATAAAGATTTATTAATTTATGTTCTTCCCATAAGAAATGTGGTTGTTCTCTTCAATTTAATGTTTAATAAAAGTGAAGATTTATAACTTCTATGAATCAATTAAACAAAGAAAATTTTATATTAAAATAAGGTCGAAAATGTAATATATTACCTTCATAAAAAACAATTATGCTTTAATTAGATGCTTCTGAAATTGCTTTAAGAGAAATTATTCCATGTATTTTCGAATGAAGTATTTATCTTAATCTATCTATTAGAAGAATCATTAAATTGTAAACAAATGGAATCCATGTGTTTTATTGATATGTCATTTATTCCCATGGTTGAATATTTGTAGGAATACTTGGCACCTTTTATGGGATCGTGAATGTATGAATTGATCAAAAAAATATCTTTCTTGAAGGGGGAGAATGAAAACTGGAATAAAATCTGAAAACTGGAATAAAATCTGTCATTTTTCAAATATTATGGTGTAAAAAGCTAGTATAAAATGAATGCTAAAATTTAGAGAAGATTCAAGGAAGTTCAGCGAATCAAGGGAGATAGAAATAAAATATTATTTTAAATTTTGAGCATACATTTTACATGCATTAAATTGTACCTTCTAGTTGTTTAATAAAAGTGATGATTTAAAACTTTAATGAATCAATTAAACAAAGAAAAATATATTTTGACACAAGATAAAAAATGCAACATATTCATTATTTTGATCCTAAGGTTCTTATCAAGACATTTAGTATACATTTCATTGTTTAGAACATTTTCATAGACCATAACAAGCCTTATGTCATGTCTCCTAATCATGATAGAGAAATTAAAGAATTATAATATAAAATAATATATTTTGTCATAATAATAATACGTTACTCATATCAATATAGTAATATTGAATGAAATAATAATACTATATTATCTATTAATAATAATATATGATAATTGTACATATAAATATTATATAGGATCATAAATTTAATATGTCATAATATCAAATGCAACATCGAAATAAGAAATAGTCTTATATAAAAATATAAATAAATTATATACAAATCATTATCATATAATATGATATTACCTTATAATTGTAATATTTAATAGAGAAAAAAATTGTTTATGATATGATTCACATATATAATAATATTTTAATATTAAAGTATAAATATAAATAAATGATAAATATAACAAAACTAATTTGAATAGACACATCCCCTCTTACAATGAAATATATAAATGAATACAAACACAAAGGAGAGAAATCATTGATTGTTTACGAAATAAAGTGGTAAATATTTAAAAGATTGGGAAGAGGGATATTATAGTGGTATCAGAGCATGATCCTGCCATCTTAACAAATTCAATATTTGTTCTGTTAATTATTGTTAATTGGACAATGTTATTTTTGACCCAAAAATAGCAGTAGTATTTATGGGTAGCTTGGATAGCTGTTCGTCCTTATCTATGTATAGCAGCATTAGATATTACGCCGAGAGGCGTTCTATACAATGGCAGCACAAATGCCCAGCACGGGAATATGCCAAGATTCCTGTCAACAAAAAAGAATTGGGAGCAGTTACAAACTTCCAAATTAAATATGAAAAAAGAATTCCCGAAATAATAGCTGGCCAAAATAATAGGAAGCCAAATGGAGGCCGAAATAATAGGCTCGAAAAAGTAGGGCCCGAAAAAGTAGGACCCGAAAAAATAGGGCCCAAAAAAATAGGGGCGAAATAATTTCAATATGGTTTTTTTTTTTGTTAAATATAATTTTGCATGCACATTCATGCTTTTTTTTTGCGGGGAGTGGGGGAATTTGAAACAAATTCGTGGAATGTGAAGAGACGTCTGTTGGGGGATATGAGGAGCCTCTCAGAAGTTATAAAACCAAGGCTCCTCATTTCATTTTCATTTTATGTTTTTGCAGGAAGAAAGAGGTGGAGGTTATTGTAGGATTAGATTGGAGTTTTTGAATATGAGTAAATTGAAGTTTTGGAGTAACATTTTTGCAGGTGAGATTTCTATTTTTTATTTACATTTTCATTTAGATTTAGATGTAGAAGTAAATTGAAATTCAAAATTAGTTATAATATTCTACTTTGACTTATATTTCAATTTTAATTAATTTCATTTAGATTTAGAATTCTGTTCATATGACCGAAATTGAGGCCACTGGAGGACCTGTGCAGAGTTTTTCATGGAGATAAGCATGTGGGTACTGAATCAAGGCACATTAGGCCTCTTGGAGATGTAATTGCGGTGACTTCCATGGCTTTTTGACTCGAATAGGGCAATCTAAACAATCTCAGATCTGAAATTCTTTTTTTCCTTTTCAGCTGAAGACAGAACAAAGATTGCTTGCAAGAAATTTTGCAGAGTTTAAGATTTGATTGCTTGTGGCCGACTATTCTTGGTAACTGATATTTCTATTGTATATTCCCGTGCCCAGCATGGAAAGTTTTAATCTATACAATTTATTTTGTGCATTTAGTGCACAAACTAAAGAATGCATATGCAATCAATTTTTTTATCAATCTTTATGATAGCTTTTTTTTTTAAATAGAAAAAAGAAATTATTCTTTTATGTATGTAGAAAAAAATTAGAAAGATTTTATGTATGTAGAAAATTAAAAGAATTCTATATACATCTAGATTTATTGAAAAGAATTCTATTTACATCTAGATATTTTGATTGAAATAACCATAATGTAAAAACAAAATATAAAATAGAAATGTTAATATATGTATGTAGAAAAAATTAGAAAGATTGCATGCATCTAAAAAAATTCTATTTACATCTAGATTTTTTTAGAATGGAAAAAAATGGATAATAGAAATATCAGTTGCATGTTTGTAGAAATAAATTAGAAAAACATGTATCTAGAAATTAAAAAGATTCTATATGTGTCTAATTTTTAGATTTTACTTTATTCTAAACTAATTATTGATGGATATATATTTTAAAAATATTTATATAATTTAAAGTTTAGATTTTAATTAATTTGTATGCAAATAGGAAAAAGAATAAATATTTTATATATATGTAGATTAATTTCTATTTTTAATGTAAAAGAAAAATATAAAATAGAAATGTTAATATATGTATGTAGGAAAAATTAGAAGGATTGCATGCATCTAAAAAAATTCTATTTACATCTAGATTTTTTTAGAATGGAAAAAAATTGGATAATAGAAATATCAGTTGCATGTTTGTAGAAATAAATTAGAAAAACGTGTATCTAGAAATTAAAAAGATTCTATATGTGTCTAAGTTTTAGATTTTACTTTATTCTAAACTAATTATTGATGGATATATATTTTAAAAATATTTATGTAGTTTAAAGTTTACATTTTAATTAATTTGTATGCAAATAGGAAAATGAATAAATATTTTATATATATGTAGATTAATTTCTATTTTTTAAATTTACAAGTAAATGAGTACTTTATTCATTTAAAGTAAACAAGATTTTAAGTAATATATTTTTATTTTAGAAATATATTAATCATAATGTTCATTTATTATTACTTATTTAATATACTTACTCTCAAATCTAAGACAATAGAAATGATATTTTATTAACTTTGAAATAGGGAAGTGTTAAGCAAGTTCGTTTACAAAAATACCAAAAATATATTTGGTCTTTGATCAAATTGGAGTTAATATTAGAAATATAAATATGATCATTAACAATAAAGCTAAATTCGGTTCAAAACAATAATGTTATTTAAATTTAAATAATTTTTTTTGAAAAGAATTCTATTTACATCTACATATTTTGATTGAAATAACCATAATGTAAAAACAAAATATAAAATAGAAATGTTAATATATGTATGTAGAAAAAATTAGAAAGATTGCATGCATCTAAAAAAATTCTATTTACATCTAGATTTTTTTAGAATGGAAAAAAATGGATAATAGAAATATAAGTTGCATGTTTGTAGAAATAAATTAGAAAAACATGTATATAGAAATTAAAAAGATTCTATATGTGTCTAATTTTTAGATTTTACTTTATTCTAAACTATTTATTGATGGATATATATTTTAAAAATATTTATGTAGTTTAAAGTTTAGATTTTAATTAATTTGTATGCAAATAGGAAAAAGAATAAATATTATATATATATGTAGATTAATTTCTATTTTTAAAATTTACAAGTAAATGAGTACTTTATTCATTTAAAGTAAACAAGTTTTTAAGTAATATATTTCTATTTTAGAAATATATTAATCATAATGTTCATTTATTATTACTTATTTAATATACTTACTCTCAAATCTAAGACAATAGAAATGATATTTTATTAACTTTAAAATAGGGAAGTGTTAAGCAAGTTATAAAACCAAGGCTCCTCATTTCATTTTCATTTTATGTTTTTGCGGGAAGAAAGAGGTGGAGGTTATTGTAGGATTATATTGGAGTTTTTGAATAGGAGTAAATTGAAGTTTTGGAGTAACATTTTTGCAGGTGAGATTTCTATTTTTTATTTACATTTTCATTTAGATTTAGATGTAGAAGTAAATTGAAATTCAAAATTAGTTATAATATTCTACTTTGACTTATATTTCAATTTTAATTAATTTCATTTAGATTTAGAATTCTGTTCATATGACCGAAATTGAGGCCACTGGAGGACCTGTGCAGAGTTTTTCGTGGAGATAAGCATGTGGGTACTGAATCAAGGCACATTAGGCCTCTTGGAGATGTAATTGCGGTGACTTCCATGGCTTTTTGAATCGAATAGGGCAATCTAAACAATCTCAGATCTGAAATTCTTTTTTTCCTTTTCAGCCGAAGACAGAACAAAGATTGCTTGCAAGAAATTTTGCAGAGTTTAAGATTTGATTGCTTGTGGCCGACTATTCTTGGTAACTGATATTTCTATTGTATATTCTCGTGCCCAGCACGGAAAGTTTTAATCTATACAATTTATTTTGTGCATTTAGTGCACAAACTAAAGAATGCATATGCAATCAATTTTTTTATCAATCTTTATGATAGCTCTTTTTTTTAAATAGAAAATAGAAATTATTCTTTTATGTATGTAGAAAAAAATTAGAAAGATTTTATGTATGTAGAAAATTAAAAGAATTCTATATACATCTAGATTTATTGAAAAGAATTCTATTTACATCTACATATTTTGATTGAAATAACCATAATGTAAAAACAAAATATAAAATAGAAATGTTAATATATGTATGTAGAAAAAATTAGAAAGATTGCATGCATCTAAAAAAATTCTATTTACATCTAGATTTTTTTAGAATGGAAAAAAATGGATAATAGAAATATCAGTTGCATGTTTGTAGAAATAAATTAGAAAAACATGTATCTAGAAATTTAAAAGATTCTATATGCGTCTAATTTTTAGATTTTACTTTATTCTAAACTAATTATTGATGGATATATATTTTAAAAATATTTATGTAGTTTAAATTTTAGATTTTAATTAATTTGTATGCAAATAGGAAAAAGAATAAATATTTTATATATATGTAGATTAAT
The DNA here is from genome assembly GCA_028749045.1 of Cupressus sempervirens. Lineage (NCBI taxonomy): Eukaryota > Viridiplantae > Streptophyta > Pinopsida > Cupressales > Cupressaceae > Cupressus > Cupressus sempervirens. The sequence continues at coordinate 206,640,601 of CM053783.1, forward strand.
TTCTATTTTTAATGAAAAAACAAAATATAAAATAGAAATGTTAATATATGTATGTAGAAAAAATTAGAAGGATTGCATCCATCTAAAAAAATTCTATTTACATCTAGATTTTTTTAGAATGGAAAAAAATTGGATAATAGAAATATCAGTTGCATGTTTGTAGAAATAAATTAGAAAAACGTGTATCTAGAAATTAAAAAGATTCTATATGTGTCTAATTCTTAGATTTTACTTTATTCTAAAATAATTATTGATGGATATATATTTTAAAAATATTTATGTAGTTTAAAGTTTAGATTTTAATTAATTTGTATGCAAATAGGAAAAAGAATAAATATTTTATATATATGTAGATTAATTTCTATTTTTAAAATTTACAAGTAAATGAGTACTTTATTCATTTAAAGTAAACAAGTTTTTAAGTAATATATTTTTATTTTAGAAATATATTAATCATAATGTTCATTTATTATTACTTATTTAATATACTTACTCTCAAATCTAAGACAATAGAAATGATATTTTATTAACTTTGAAATAGGGAAGTGTTAAGCAAGTTCGTTTACAAAAATACCAAAAATATATTTGGTCTTTGATCAAATTGGAGTTAATATTAGAAATATAAATATGATCATTAACAATTAAGCTAAATTCGGTTCAAAACAATAATGTTATTTAAATTTAAATAAATTTTTTTGAAAAGAATTCTATTTACATCTACATATTTTGAGTGAAATAACCATAATGTAAAAACAAAATATAAAATAGAAATGTTAATATATGTATGTAGAAAAAATTAGAAAGATTGCATGCATCTAAAAAAATTCTATTTACATCTAGATTTTTTTAGAATGGAAAAAAATGGATAATAGAAATATCAGTTGCATGTTTGTAGAAATAAATTAGAAAAACATGTATATAGAAATTAAAAAGATTATATATGTGTCTAATTTTTAGATTTTACTCTATTCTAAACTATTTATTGATGGATATATATTTTAAAAATATTTATGTAGTTTAAAGTTTAGATTTTAATTAATTTGTATGCAAATAGGAAAAAGAATAAATATTTTATATATATGTAGATTAATTTCTATTTTTAAAATTTACAAGTAAATGAGTACTTTATTCATTTAAAGTAAACAAGTTTTTAAGTAATATATTTCTATTTTAGAAATATATTAATCATAATGTTCATTTATTATTACTTATTTAATATACTTACTCTCAAATCTAAGACAATAGAAATGATATTTTATTAACTTTAAAATAGGGAAGTGTTAAGCAAGTTCGTTTACAAAAATACCAAAAATATATTTGGTCTTTGATCAAATTGGAGTTAATATTAGAAATATAAATATGATCATTAACAATTAAGCTAAATTCAATTCAAAACAATAATATTATTTAAATTTAAATAAAATAAGCCATGTTTACTTTGAAACATCAAACAACTAATTAACTAATACAATAATTAAAATAAATGAATCTATTATGACATAGAAAAATATTTTCGAAGTATAATTTCTTTGTTTTTGAATCAATATGAGTTTTTTTTTCTACTTGAAAAGATAAACCATCCTAATTGTCATCCTTAGTTAACCCTAACAACAACCCCTACCTTAGCCCTAGCCCCAACAATGATGTACAATATAACTATAATCCAACATTAAACTATAATTATAGCACTAAAACATATCCCTATTGATATAACGAAAATCTCAGTCCAAACCATAATCTAAACCAAAAACCTACACACTAATATTGGTTATAGTCCTAACTCTAAAATCTAACCCTTAACCATAATGTAAAAAAAAACTCCAAAATATTGATCAAAATCCTAAACCTACCTATATGGATAACCATGATATTAAACTCTAAATCCAGTCCCAAGGTCCTAACCATGGTGTAAACCTATAACCGAACTCTTAAAAATTTTACTAATCCCTGATCCTAATCAAATTCCCAACTTTAAACTTGAACCATAAACCATAGTTGTAACCATAATCATAAACTTAAACAAAACCCTAACCCTAAAGGTACAATCATAAAATTAATCATAGCTTAGACCCTAATCCTAGCACAAACCGCAATCATGACCAAATATAAATCTTCACCTTACCCCTAATCATAATTTCAATGTTAACCCTAACATTAGTTTCAATCCTACCATGATATGAACCCTAATATAGATTTCACCTTGATCCTCACCCTAATCTTAAGTCTAATTAAACCCTGACTAAAACCTAATCTAAATGATATATCTAACTATAATCCTAACTGTAATTATCATACAACCCAATGCTAACCCTCATGTATATTTAATCCCTAATCTTAACTCTAAATATTCTATAAACTCTAGAATTGACCTTGATTCTAACCATAACCCTAAAATCTAAATTGTAACCATAGCACGAAAGGTGGGGACCCCCGCTACATGGCACAATTCTGGGTCTTGGAGCCTTGCGAAAGCACTACAGAGTGAGGAAATGTCATAAAGGTGACATGTAGTAGCATGATGCAATTTTGGGCTTTAGAGCATTGCAGAAACAATGCAGCTTAAGGAGGCGCTAGAATGGAGACTCATGGAAAGAAGAGGAAAGACATTCATGTCGCTGGCAAAAAACTATGAAAAGAGATAACATGATGTCTTAACCTCCCACAAAAAATGCAAGGTTGATCCCAAGGGGGAATTTGGTTTCCCCAAAAATGAATGATGGTCATCGATGAAGGTCTTCCTCTCGAAATAGACGGCATAGATGCATCGTGAATCCTCACCAATGAAGGATTAAGTCGCAACCGTCGATGTAGATTCCCCCCTCAAAAAGGATGACTGAGATGCAACGAGGAAACTCCTCCCAATGAAGGATTAAGTCACATTCCTCGATCAAGATTGGCTTTATTTCCAATGGATGACTAAGATGTAGTGAAGAGATTCCTCCCAACAAACGAAGCAGATAGCACAAAAGATGTGAACCCCCTCCATGTGGCACAATTTTGGGTCTTAAAGACTCATGAAAGCATTGTGGAGTGAGGAAATGTTGGAAAGGCAATGCGTGGAAGCATGATGCAATTTTGGGCTTCAGAGAATTGAAGAAACAATGTAGCATGACGATGCATCAGAATGGAGATGCATGGCAACATCTTGTGCAATTCTAGGCTTTAGAGTGTTTCAAAGACACTAGCATATAAAGAAACGTTAGAATGGGAATGCATGGCAACATCTTGCACTTTTGGGAAGATGGGAAGATAGCTCGCAAAGAAATAAGAGTTATCGAATCTCGCAGCATGAATCAACCCGACCAAGAAAAAATGATCCAGCGTGGTCAATGAAGAAACCGAGCCAACACAAAATGTTAGCCGCCAACTTTAGCGATGTTAACCCTCTGCAAAGAACCTATCCCATTTAAGGTCTCTCAGATCAGACATCAGTGATGGGTTGAATAGGGGGAAAAAATAGCACACAATGCCCTCCTAAATGAAATTCTAAATGTAACACTAATAACCACAATCCTACTTCTTTCCCTAACCTTATCCATGAGCATGGGAATATACATATTATTATATAGGGAACCTTATATAATAATAAATATAATCTAAAATCCCAACCCTTACTCCCCTCCTAACTATAACTGTGACCATAAGAAAACTTCTAAATATAACCCTTCCTCTAACTCTAACCCTAACTATAATTGTAACCCTATCCCTACCACTAACTGTAACCCTGAATCTAACTCTACCATAATTGGACTTTAACCCTAACTATAACTATAACCCTAAACCTAACTCTAACCTTAACCGTAACTATAACCGTAACCCAAAACCTAACCCTAATCGTAGCTAGGATTCTAATACTCTATCTACCCCTAACTCAAACTATAGCCCTAACTATACCTCAAACTCTAACCGTAACTCATATTCTAACCCTAAACCTAACCCTAACCTTGACCTTAACCCTAACCCTAACCCTAAGCCTAACCCTTTGTCTACCCCTATCTCTAACCCTAACCCTAACCCTAACCCTACCCCTAACTCTAACCCTAAATCAAACTCTTTCTGTAAATCTAACTCTACCATAATTAGACTCTAACCCTAACCCTAACTTTAATCCTGACCGAAACCCTAACCCTAACCCTAACTCTAACCTTAACCCTGACTCAATCCCCTTACCCTAACGTTAACATCGATATAACTCTCTCTATATATAACCCTAACTCTAAATATAAACCTAACCCTAACCCTAACCCTAACCCTAAATCTAAATCTAACCCTAACTGTAAGCGTAACCCTACCCCTACCCATAACTCTAATTGTAAATCTAACTCTACCATAATTGAATTTTAATTTTAACCCTAACCCTAACTCTAACCCTAACCTTGACTCAAAACTCTAACCCTAACCCTAACTCTAACATTAACCCAACTGTAAAATTAACTCTATTGGTAACTCAAACCCTAAAACTAACCCTAATTCTAACCCTAACTCTAACTCTAGCTCTAGCTCTAACCCTAACTCTAACCATAACTCAAACTCAAACCCTAAACCTAACCCTAATCCTAACCCAAATTATAATGCTCTGTCTACCCCTAACTCAAACTATAACCCTAACCCTAACTCAAACTCTAACCCTAACTCATACTCTAACCCTAAACCTGACCCTAGCCCTAACCCTAACCTAGACCCTAACCCTAACCCTAACCCTATCTATAACCCTAATCCTAACCCTAACTCTAATCCTAATCTTAACTCTAATTCTAATCCTATCTATAACCCTAATCCTAACCCTAACTCTCACCATAAATCTAACTCTACCATAATTAGAATCTAACCCTAACCCTAACCTTAACCCTAGCTCAAACCCTTACCCTAACTTTGTCCCTAACCATATATCTCCGTATGACTATAACATTTTACATTACAATATCCCAAAAATAAAATATATATTTTTATCTAAATTAAACTCCTTATATTAAATTTAAAATAATATTTGACTCAAACCTTAACCGTAACCCTAACCTTAACCATGAGCATTACGCTAACCCTAACCTTAACCATAAACATAACTCTACACCTAACTCGAACCCTAATTCTAACTCTACCATAATTGGATTCTAATCCTATCCCTAACCCTAACTATAAGCATAACTCTAACCCTAGCCTTAACCATGAGCATAACTCTAATGTTAGCCTTACTATAACCCTAACACTAACCCTAATCATAACCATAACCATAACTCTAACCCTAACCTTAACCATGACCATAACATTAACCCTAACCTTAACCATAAACATAACTCTAATCTAAACCATAACCATAACTCTAACAATAACCATAACCATAACTCTATCCCTTACCTTAACCATAGCTCAAACCCTAACCCTAACTCAAACCCTAACTCTAATGCTAACCCTAACCCTAATTCTATCCCTAAGGTTAACATTAACTATAATGGTAACTTTGTCCCTAACCATATATCTATGTATGACTATAACATTTTACATTACAATATCCCAAAAATAAAAAAATATATTTTTAATCTATATTAAACTCCTTATATTAAATTTTTAAAAATATTTTGAAGCATAATTTTATACTAACTTCATACAACTCTAATTAAAAATTAATTAACAATTTTATAGTAACCTTATCAAAATAAAAAATAAAAAGTAAATATTTTTCCTATTGCGCCGCGACTGCCACTAGCTATATATACCTCTATATATATTACGCCGAGAGTAATCGTTCTCGAGGCGCCTATTTTTATTTTCATTAATTCCAACTTCGATTAAAATAACTTTGGGATTAAATAAAAATAGGTGCCTCGAGAACGATTACTCTCGGCGTAATATATATAGAGGTATATATAGCTAGTTTAAAACCTTAGTGCCGATGGTTTGTCACGTTATTATCAAGACAAGATAATTGATTGGAAAAGTTTTCCAATGTTTGTTTACAAGAAATTCAACTATATTTTTTTATTTCACATCAAATGACCAAACCATTATGACATACATTTCTAATGTTGAACACGTGATATCTTTCTAGCCAAAGTAAAATGAATTTTGAAAATTCCGTCAAACGATTTTATGAATATTTAAAATAATAATAATAATGAGAGAGAGAATAATTTTTTTTTAAAAAGCTTGCATACCATTGGAAGACATTAGACACTAAAACCACGTTGATGACGTAAATGTGTTTTGAAGATTCCGGAGAGCACGATCTATAAACACTTTTAAAAGAACGAGATCAGAGACAAGAAATGATAAAAAAATTTGAATGTGAAGACAATATTTGACCCTAAAACCACGTTGATTATAGAGCCCACCAATTATTGTCGTCAACAACAACGAGTGTGAGGATGTTGTGAAACACGTTAACATGCCAACCACGGAATTGTAATGTTATCCTCCTTGGCCAGCTATTTATAGAGCAGTACTTGCAAATATCTTCATTGTTCGTAGGAGCTATCAATATAATATATAGGGAAATATAAGCGATTAAGCAAAACCAGATATCTTCGTTTGTTCGTAGGAGTCTGAGTCTGCAGCAAGTGATATATATTAGCGGATTGTAATCGAGTGAAGGAGCGAATTAGTAAGATGGGTTCAATTACAACAGCTACAACAGTGGGCAGCAATGGAATGAGTTCACCCGACTATGAGATGAATGGCGAAGTGGTGCTGCAGAAAGTGGCTCTCCTCCACTTGACGGACTATGCCGCAACGCTGCCTGACGAGGCATCCGAATTGATGGGGAAGAAAATCTCTCTTCAGCTTGTGAGCACCGACCAAGTGGACCCCGGTAATAATCTATGCATAATAATAATAATAATATAAGCTTTAAGCTGCTTTCTCATGGGAAGTGCATTTCTAATATTATAATTAGTATACACATAGAATTGTGTTTGCTTAACTGATGGTAATGGTAAAGAAATGGCGATTAGAAGACGTTTACAAACATAAATTTGTATTTGTATGTTGAATTAAATTTGACGAATGGTATATTCATCCCAATTTAATTAATACGATGCGATGCATGTTATCTTGTGTAGAAACGAGATTGGGCAAAACGATGGGGCAGCCTTGTCACTTGAAGTGGAGCCCATGGGACGGACCCATCTCACAAGAGATAAGCTGCGCGGTGGACGTTGAAATGGAACTTGGCACTCCGGTTCTCGGGCGCATTTATCATAAAAAACATGCACGCCCAAGAGTTCTTTCTGAAATCACTCACCATATCTGTCCCTGGCGACTGCAATGTTCGTTTCCAATGCAACTCGTGGATAACCCTTTCTTCCGTCAACCCGAATGACCGTGTTTTCTTCGCCAATAAGGTCAGTTTTTCCTTATCGCTAACACATATATATAGCAATTGCAAGGTTTTAAATTATTCAGGATTTGACCAAATAGTAGAAGCGCTAACATGAAGGTGAATGTAAATGTGTGTTTATCATCAGAGCTTTGTTCCGGAGGAAACCCCAGCGGGGCTGAGAAAGTTGAGGGAGATGGATTTGATTGGGGAGCCAGAGAAGGATGCAGAGCTGCGGAGGGAAGTGCTGGGTGGATCGCAGGAGCTCCCATATCCCAGGAGATGCCGAACTGATCGTCCGTGCATTCAAATAGGCATGTGTCTATATACATGTATACTCACTAGTCATTATGTAACTGTGAGCCTGTAATCTTGACACATGTTTTCTTATTGAATCTGTTGCAGCCCCCGAATTCGAGACTCGCACAAGCTTGATCTTCATTCCCCCGGACGAAAGGTTTCCTTATTCTGACTTTTCTGACTTTGGAGCTCACCTCATAGACGCAGTTGCTGACCTCATCGTTCCCACTCTCACTAATCTCTTCGATCACGGATTCGACTCCTTTGATGACGTAAGCGACCTCTACAAACGAGGTCTCAAAACTGCCCACAATTCTCTCAGGACTCTCCGTCAGGATAGTAGCCCACTGCATTTTGTGCAGGGACTCCTCGACAGCATCGAGGATGACATTCCGCTCATTAATTTCACTCGCCCGCAAATTGTCCAAAGTATAAATATATTGGCATTGCTTCATTAATCGATCAAAGGTTAAACAACAATTGAACCAATCTTTTGCACACCACAGTGGATGAGTGCGCTTGGAGAAGCGACGAGGAATTTGCACGCCAGACACTTGCAGGGTTGAATCCATTGGTGATCAACTGCCTAGAGGTAACCTTGACCCACTTTCTGTAACTCCCCAAAATCTTCACATTTATAACTCTTCTTCTCGTGTCTCTTCAATAACATAAACAATGGCCGCTTTAAAATTGAAATAGACATTTCCTCCCACGAGTAGCTTGGATGAAAGGATATACGGTCCAAATAAGAGCGCCATCGCCGCGCAGCACATAGAAATGAACCTTGAGGGCCTTTCGGTGGATCTGGTCTTTATTTTCTTCAAAAGCTCCCTCTTCCTTAATCTAACTGTTATTGAAATCTAATGTAAAATTAATGTGGAAAATGCAGGCCACTGCTTCTAAAAGGTTATTTATTGTGGACTACTATGATGTTTATATGCCTTAAGTGGAGCGTATAAACAAGATGTCGAAATATGCCAAGACATATGCAAGCCGCACGCTTTACTTCCTCACCAAAGGAGGGATTCTGAAGCCAGTGGCCATTGTGTTGTGTTTGCCACCAATTGATGATCAGGCGGCCGTAAGAAAGGTTTTCACACCAGGGGAACATGGGACAGAAGAAGGAGCGCTGTGGCAGCTGGCCAAAGCGCATGCTAAAGTCAATGATGCAGGTTACCATCAGCTCGTCAGTCATTGGTAAGTACCATTTTCCGACCTGTATTTTCACTATGCAGTATGCACATTACCATTTTACCACCGTAATATACCAACAACCACTTAAACTATATTCTGGCAAAATCGATCAAAGATTATAAGTTGCCTAAAAACTTCTTAAAGATAAACACGTTTTGCTCTCCAATTGTCCGCAAGTTAACAACACATTGTATCACGGAGCCTTTCATTATAGCAACCCACAGACAACTAAGCAAAATGCACCCAGTATACAAATTGTTAATACCTCATTACGTGGATACCATGGACATCAATCAAGCTGCCCGTCAGAGTTTGATAAATGCGTCAGGTATTATTGAACAAGGCTTCACGCCTAGCAGATATTGTATAGAATTGTCATCTAAAGCCTACAAGCAGTGGAAATTCAATGAACAAGGATTAGAGACCGATCTGCTCAAAAGGTAACTTATTTAATAGCTCGACTGCTGCATTACCTATGCTGGTTCATAACATTTATTCGTAATATGGTGAAATGTTGCTAAAAAGCTGATTACTGTCCTTTTACATCCATTTCATTTTTCCAATCCAGTTAACAGAGATACCGAAAATTTGACCCGTTACTTCACAATGTACTGTGCAGGGGAATGGCAGTCCGTGATTCAAAGGCACCGAATGGTTTGAAGCTTGTGATCAAGGACTACCCATATGCTGTTGACCTTGTATAGAAATATGGTTTGCCGTGAAACAGTGGGTTTCAGACTACCTGTCCCTCTACTACAAGGATGATGCCTCCATTAGAAATAACAAGGAATTGCAGGCTTGGTGGGATGAGATAGTAAATGTCGGCCACGGAGAACTCAGGGACGATCCAAGCAGATGGTACAAGATGGATTCTTTGGTTGAAGCAGTTCAAATAGTGACGACTATAATCTGGACTGGATCTGCTCACCATGCTGCAGTCAACTTTGGGCAGTACTCGTACGGGGGATACATGCCCAATCTACCTACCATGAGTAGACGCTTGATTCCAGAAAAGGGAACACCTGAGTATGATGAACTTGTTAAGGATCCAGAGGAATTCTTCCTCAAGACCGTCTCCGCTCCCACGCAAGCAACCCTTGTGATGGTTGTTCTGAAAATTTTGTCAAAGCATGCGAAAAATGAGTTGTATGTGGGACAGTTGCAGGGCTCCACCATGGATAGAGTAGATGATCTCCGTATTCAAGAGAGATTTACAAAATTTTCAGAGAACATGACAAAGATTGAGAATATTATAATTGACAGGAATAACAAGTGTCATGTTTACAAGAACAGGACCGGACCTGCAAAAGTCCCTTACACACTGCTATACCCCAACACTACTGATCTATCAAAATCAGGTGGTCTCACAGGCCGTGGCGTGCCCAATAGCATATCTATTTAATGGCATCTTCGCACAGACAAGAAATTCCAAACCTTCACTCGAAGCACTTCCATTCACAATACGGCTGCAACTCAAAATTATCATCCGTCACACATGACAATTGAGCACCATTGTTTTCTTTTGTTTTGAATTTTGAGCAGAGATTTTACACACATTAAATTGTACCTTCTAGCCGTTCTTCAATGTACCAATAAAGATTTATTAATTTATGTTCTTCCCATAAGAAATGTGGTTCTTCTCTTCAATTTAATGTTTAATAAAAGTGAAGATTTATAACTTCTACGAATCAATTAAACAAAGAAATTTTTTTATTAAAATAAGGTCGAAAATGTAATATATTACCTTCATAAAAAACAATTATGCTTTAATTAGATGCTTCTTAAATTGCTTTAAGAGAAATTATTCCATGTATTTTCGAATGAAGTATTTATCTTAATCTATCTATTAGAAGAATCATTAAATTGTAAACAAATGGAATCCATGTGTTTTATTGATATGTCATTTATTCCCATGGTTGAATATTTGTAGGAATACTTGGCACCTTTTATGGGATCGTGAATGTATGAATTGATCAAAAAAATATCTTTCTTGAAGGGGGAGAATGAAAACTGGAATAAAATCTGAAAACTGGAATAAAATCTGTCATTTTTCAAATATTATGGTGTAAAAAGCTAGTATAAAATGAATGCTAAAATTTAGAGAAGATTCAAGGAAGTTCAGCGAATCAAGGGAGATAGAAATAAAATATTATTATAAATTTTGAGCATACATTTTACATGCATTAAATTGTACCTTCAAGTTGTTTAATAAAAGTGATGATTTAAAACTTTAATGAATCAATTAAACAAAGAAAAATATATTTTGACACAAGATAAAAAATGCAACATATTCATTATTTTGATCCTAAGGTTCTTATCAAGACATTTAGTATACATTTCATTGTTTAGAACATTTTCGTAGACCATAACAAGCCTTATGTCATGTCTCCTAATCATGATAGAGAAATTAAAGAATTATAATATAAAATAATATATTTTGTCATAATAATAATACGTTACTCATATCAATATAGTAATATTGAATGAAATAATAATACTATATTATCTATTAATAATAATATATGATAATTGTACATATAAATATTATATAGGATCATAAATTTAATATGTCATAATATCAAATGCAACATCGAAATAAGAAATAGTCTTATATAAAAATATAAATAAATTATATACAAATCATTATCATATAATATGATATTACCTTATAATTGTAATATTTAATAGAGAAATAAATTGTATATGATATGATTCACATATATAATAATATTTTAATATTAAAGTATAAATATAAATAAATGATAAATATAACAAAACTAATTTGAATAGACACATCCCCTCTTACAATGAAATATATAAATGAATACAAACACAAAGGAGAGAAATCATTGATTGTTTACGAAATAAAGTGGTAAATATTTAAAAGATTGGGAAGAGGGATATTATAGTGGTATCAGAGCATGATCCTGCCATCTTAACAAATTCAATATTTGTTCTGTTAATTATTGTTAATTGGACAATGTTATTTTTGACCCAAAAATAGCAGTAGTATTTATGGGTAGCTTGGATAGCTGTTCGTCCTTTCTATGTATAGCAGCATTAGTTATTACGCCGAGAGGCATTCTATACAATGGCAACACAAATGCCCAACACGGGAATATGCCAAGATTCCTGTAAACAAAAAAGAATTGGGAGCATTTACAAACTTCCAAATTAAATATTAAAAAAGAATTCCCGAAATAGTAGCTGGCCGAAATAATAGGAAGCCAAATGGAGGCCGAAATAATAGGCTCGAAAAAGTAGGGCCCGAAAAAGTAGGACCTGAAAAAATAGGGCCCGAAAAAATAGGGGCGAAATATTTTCAATATGGTTTTTTTTTTGTTAAATATAATTTTGCATGCACATTCATGCTTTTTTTTTGCGGGGAGTGGGGGAATTTGAAACAAATTCGTGGAATGTGAAGAGACGTCTGTTGGGGGATATGAGGAGCCTCTCAGAAGTTATAAAACCAAGGCTCCTCATTTCATTTTCATTTTATGTTTTTGCAGGAAGAAAGAGGTGGAGGTTATTGTAGGATTAGATTGGAGTTTTTGAATAGGAGTAAATTGAAGTTTTGGAGTAACATTTTTGCAGGTGAGATTTCTATTTTTTATTTACATTTTCATTTAGATTTAGATGTAGAAGTAAATTGAAATTCAAAATTAGTTATAATATTCTAATTTGACTTATATTTCAATTTTAATTAATTTCATTTAGATTTAGAATTCTGTTCATATGACCGAAATTGAGGCCACTGGAGGACCTGTGCAGAGTTTTTCGTGGAGATAAGCATGTGGGTACTGAATCAAGGCACATTAGGCCTCTTGGAGATGTAATTGCGGTGACTTCCATGGCTTTTTGAATCGAATAGGGCAATCTAAACAATCTCAGATCTGAAATTCTTTTTTTCCTTTTCAGCCGAAGACAGAACAAAGATTGCTTGCAAGAAATTTTGCAGAGTTTAAGATTTGATTGCTTGTGGCCGACTATTCTTGGTAACTGATATTTCTATTGTATATTCCCGTGCCCAGCACGGAAAGTTTTAATCTATACAATTTATTTTGTGCATTTAGTGCACAAACTAAAGAATGCATATGCAATCAATTTTTTTATCAATCTTTATGATAGCTCTTTTTTTTAAATAGAAAATAGAAATTATTCTTTTATGTATGTAGAAAAAAATTAGAAAGATTTTATGTATGTAGAAAATTAAAAGAATTCTATATACATCTAGATTTATTGAAAAGAATTCTACTTACATCTAGATATTTTGATTGAAATAACCATAATGTGAAAACAAAATATAAAATAGAAATGTTAATATATGTATGTAGAAAAAATTAGAAAGATTGCATGCATCTAAAAAAATTCTATTTACATCTAGATTTTTTTAGAATGGAAAAAAATGGATAATAGAAATATCAGTTGCATGTTTGTAGAAATAAATTAGAAAAACATGTATCTAGAAATTAAAAAGATTCTATATGCGTCTAATTTTTAGATTTTACTTTATTCTAAACTAATTATTGATGGATATATATTTTAAAAATATTTATGTAGTTTAAATTTTAGATTTTAATTAATTTGTATGCAAATAGGAAAAAGAATAAATATTTTATATATATGTAGATTAATTTCTATTTTTAATGTAAAAACAAAATATAAAATAGAAATGTTAATATATGTATGTAGAAAAAATTAGAAGGATTGCATCCATCTAAAAAAATTCTATTTACATCTAGATTTTTTTAGAATGGAAAAAAATTGGATAATAGAAATATCAGTTGCATGTTTGTAGAAATAAATTAGAAAAACGTGTATCTAGAAATTAAAAAGATTCTATATGTGTCTAATTCTTAGATTTTACTTTATTCTAAACTAATTATTGATGGATATATATTTTAAAAATATTTATGTAGTTTAAAGTTTAGATTTTAATTAATTTGTATGCAAATAGGAAAAAGAATAAATATTTTATATATATGTAGATTAATTTCTATTTTTAAAATTTACAAGTAAATGAGTACTTTATTCATTTAAAGTAAACAAGTTTTTAAGTAATATATTTTTATTTTAGAAATATATTAATCATAATGTTCATTTATTATTACTTATTTAATATACTTACTCTCAAATCTAAGACAATAGAAATGATATTTTATTAACTTTGAAATAGGGAAGTGTTAAGCAAGTTCGTTTACAAAAATACCAAAAATATATTTGGTCTTTGATCAAATTGGAGTTAATATTAGAAATATAAATATGATCATTAACAATTAAGCTAAATTCGGTTCAAAACAATAATGTTATTTAAATTTAAATAAATTTTTTTGAAAAGAATTCTATTTACATCTACATATTTTGATTGAAATAACCATAATGTAAAAACAAAATATAAAATAGAAATGTTAATATATGTATGTAGAAAAAATTAGAAAGATTGCATGCATCTAAAAAAATTCTATTTACATCTAGATTTTTTTAGAATGGAAAAAAATGGATAATAGAAATATCAGTTGCATGTTTGTAGAAATAAATTAGAAAAACATGTATATAGAAATTAAAAAGATTCTATATGTGTCTAATTTTTAGATTTTACTCTATTCTAAACTATTTATTGATGGATATATATTTTAAAAATATTTATGTAGTTTAAAGTTTAGATTTTAATTAATTTGTATGCAAATAGGAAAAAGAATAAATATTTTATATATATGTAGATTAATTTCTATTTTTAAAATTTACAAGTAAATGAGTACTTTATTCATTTAAAGTAAACAAGTTTTTAAGTAATATATTTCTATTTTAGAAATATATTAATCATAATGTTCATTTATTATTACTTATTTAATATACTTACTCTCAAATCTAAGACAATAGAAATGATATTTTATTAACTTTAAAATAGGGAAGTGTTAAGCAAGTTCGTTTACAAAAATACCAAAAATATATTTGGTCTTTGATCAAATTGGAGTTAATATTAGAAATATAAATATGATCATTAACAATTAAGCTAAATTCAATTCAAAACAATAATATTATTTAAATTTAAATAAAATAAGCCATGTTTACTTTGAAACATCAAACAACTAATTAACTAATACAATAATTAAAATAACTGAATCTATTATGACATAGAAAAATATTTTCGAAGTATAATTTCTTTGTTTTTGAATCAATATGAGTTTTTTTTTCTACTTGAAAAGATAAACCATCCTAATTGTCATCCTTAGTTAACCCTAACAACAACCCCTACCTTAGCCCTAGCCCCAACAATGATGTACAATATAACTATAATCCAACATTAAACTATAATTATAGCACTAAAACATATCCCTATTGATATAACGAAAATCTCAGTCCAAACCATAATCTAAACCAAAAACCTACACACTAATATTGGTTATAGTCCTAACTCTAAAATCTAACCCTTAACCATAATGTAAACAAAAACTCCAAAATATTGATCAAAATCCTAAACCTACCTATATGGATAACCATGATATTAAACTCTAAATCCAGTCCCAAGGTCCTAACCATGGTGTAAACCTATAACTGAACTCTTAAAAAATTTACTAATCCCTGATCCTAATCACATTCCCAACTTTAAACTTGAACCATAAACCATAGTTGTAACCATAATCATAAACTTAAACAAAACCCTAACCCTAAAGGTACAATCATAAAATTAATCATAGCTTAGACCCTAATCCTAGCACAAACCGCAATCATGACCAAAAATAAATCTTCACCTTACCCCTAATCATAATTTCAATGTTAACCCTAACATTAGTTTCAATCCTACCATGATATGAACCCTAATATAGATTTCACCTTGATCCTCACCCTAATCTTAAGTCTAATTAAACCCTGACTAAAACCTAATCTAAATGATATATCTAACTATAATCCTAACTGTAATTATCATACAACCCAATGCTAACCCTCATGTATATTTAATCCCTAATCTTAACTCTAAATATTCTATAAACTCTAGAATTGACCTTGATTCTAACCATAACCCTAAAATCTAAATTTCAACCATAGCACGAAAGGTGGGGACCCTCGCTACATGGCACAATTCTGGGTCTTGGAGCCTTGCGAAAGCACTACAGAGTGAGGAAATGTCATAAAGGTGACATGTAGTAGCATGATGCAATTTTGGGCTTTAGAGCATTGCAGAAACAATGCAGCTTAAAGAGGCGCTAGAATGGAGACTCAGGGAAAGAAGAGGAAAGACATTCATGTCGCTGGCAAAAAACTATGAAAAGAGATAACATGATGTCTTAACCTCCCACAAAAAATGCAAGGTTGATCCCAAAGGGGGATTTGGTTTCCCCAAAAATGAATGATGGTCATCGATGAAGGTCTTCCTCTCGAAATAGACGGCATAGATGCATCGTGAATCCTCACCAATGAAGGATTAAGTCGCAACCGTCGATGTCGATTCCCCCCTCAAAAAGGATGACTGAGATGCAACGAGAAAACTCCTCCCAATGAAGGATTAAGTCACATTCGATGATCAAGATTGGCTTTATTTCCAATGGATGACTAAGATGTAGTGAAGAGATTCCTCCCAACAAATGAAGTAGATAGCACAAAAGGTGTGAACCCCCTCCATGTGGCACAATTTTGGGTCTTAAAGACTCATGAAAGCATTGTGGAGTGAGGAAATGTTGGAAAGGCAATGCGTGGTAGCATGATGCAATTTTGGGCTTCAGAGAATTGAAGAAACAATGTAGCATGACGATGCATCAGAATGGAGATGCATGGCAGCATCTTGTGCAATTCTAGGCTTTAGAGTGTTTCAAAGACACTAGCATATAAAGAAACGTTAGAATGGGAATGCATGGCAACATCTTGCACTTTTGGGAAGATGGGAAGATAGCTCGCGAAGAAATAAGAGTTATCAAATCTCGCAGCATGAATCAACCCGACCAAGAAAAAATGATCCAGCGTGGTCAATGAAGAAACTGAGCCAACACAAAATGTTAGCCGCCAACTTTAGCGATGTTAACCCTCTGCAAAGAACCTATCCCATTTAAGGTCTCTTAGATCAGACATCAGTGATGGGTTGAATGGGGGGAAAAAATAGCACACAATGCCCTCCTAAATGAAATTCTAAATGTAACACTAATAACCACAGTCCTACTTCTTTCCCTAACCTTATCCATGAGCGTGGGAATATACATATTATTATATAGGGCACCTTATATAATAATAAATATAATCTAAAATCCCAACCCTTACTCCACTCCTAACTATAACTGTGACCATAAGAAAACTTCTAAATATAACCCTTCCTCTAACTCTAACCCTAACCCTAACCCTAACTATAATTGTAACCCTATCCCTACCACTAACTGTAACCCTGAATCTAACTCTACCATAATTGAACTTTAACCCTAACTATAACTATAACCCTAAACCTAACTCTAACCTTAACCGTAACCATAACCGTAACCCAAAACCTAACCCTAATCGTAGCTAGGATTCTAATACTCTGTCTACCCCTAACTCAAACTATAGCCCTAACTATACCTCAAACTCTAACCGTAACTCATATTCTAACCCTAAACCTAACCCTAACCTTGACCCTAACCCTAACCCTAAGCCTAAGCCTAACCCTTTGTATACCCCTATCTCTAACCCTAACCCTAACCCTAACCCTACCCCTAACTCTAACTCTTTCTGTAAATCTAACTCTACCATAATTAGACTCTAACCCTAACCCTAACTTTAATCCTGACTGAAACCCTAACCCTAACCCTAACTTTAATCCTGACTGAAACCCTAACCCTAACCCTAACTCTAACCTTAACCCTTACTCAATCCCCTTACCCTAACCTTAACATTGATATAACTCTCTCTATATATAACCCTAACTCTAAATATAAACCTAACCCTAACCCTAACCCTAACCCTAAATCTAACTCTAACCCTAACTGTAAGCGTAACCCTACCCCTACCCATAACTCTAACTGTAAATCTAACTCTACCATAATTGGATTTTAATTTTAACCCTAACCCTAACTCTAACCCTAACCTTGACTCAAAACTCTAACCCTAACCCTAACTCTAACATTAACCCAACTGTAAAATTAACTCTATTGGTAACTCAAACCCTAAAACTAACCCTAATTCTAACCCTAACTCTAACTCTAGCTCTAGCTCTAACCCTAACTCTAACCATAACTCAAACTCAAACCCTAAACCTAACCCTAATCCTAACCCAAATTATAATGCTCTGTCTACCCCTAACTCAAACTATAACCCTAACCCTAACTCAAACTCTAACCCTAACTCATACTCTAACCCTAAACCTGACCCTAGCCCTAACCCTAACCTAGACCCTAACCCTAACCCTAACCCTATCTATAACCCTAATCCTAACCCTAACTCTAATCCTAATCTTAACTCTAATTCTAATCCTATCTATAACCCTAATCCTAACCCTAACTCTAACCATAAATCTAACTCTACCATAATTAGAGTCTAACCCTAACCCTAACCTTAACCCTAGCTCAAACCCTTACCCTAACTTTGTCCCTAACCATATATCTCCGTATGACTATAACATTTTACATTACAATATCCCAAAAATAAAATATATATTTTTATCTAAATTAAACTCCTTATATTAAATTTAAAATAATATTTGACTCAAACCTTAACCGTAACCCTAACCTTAACCATGAGCATTACTCTAACCCTAACCTTAACCATAAACATAACTCTACACCTAACTCTAACCCTAATTCTAACTCTACCATAATTGGATTCTAATCCTATCCCTAACCCTAACTATGAGCATAACTCTAACGCTAGCCTTAACCATGAGCATAACTCTAACGTTAGCCTTACTATAACCCTAACACTAACCCTAATCATAACCATAACCATAACTCTAACCCTAACCTTAACCATGACCATAACATTAACCCTAACCTTAACCATAAACATAGCTCTAATCTAAACCATAACCATAACTCTAACAATAACCATAACCATAACTCTATCCCTTACCTTAACCATAGCTCAAACCCTAACCCTAACTCCAACCCTAACTCTAATGCTAACCCTAACCCTAATTCTATCCCTAAGGTTAACATTAACTATAATGGTAACTTTGTCCCTAACCATATATCTATGTATGACTATAACATTTTACATTACAATATCCCAAAAATAAAAAATATATTTTTAATCTATATTAAACTCCTTATATTAAATTTTTAAAAATATTTTGAAGCATAATTTTATACTAACTTCATACAACTCTAATTAAAAATTAATTAACAATTTTATAGTAACCTTATCAAAATAAAAAATAAAAAGTAAATATTTTTCCTATTGCGCCGCGACTGCCACTAGCTATATCTACCTCTATATATATTATGCCGAGAGTAATCGTTCTCGAGGCGCCTATTTTTATTTTCATTAATCCCAACTTCGATTAAAATAACTTTGGGATTAAATAAAAATAGGTGCCTCGAGAACGATTACTCTCGGCGTAATATATATAGAGGTATATATAGCTAGTTTAAAACCTTAGTGCCGATGGTTTGTCACGTTATTATCAAGAAAAGATAATTGATTGGAAAAGTTTTCCAATGTTTGTTTACAAGAAATTCAACTATATTTTTTTATTTCACATCAAATGACCAAACCATTATGACATACATTTCTAATGTTGAACACGTGATAACTTTCTAGCCAAAGTAAAATGAATTTTGAAAATTCTGTCAAACGATTTTATGAATATTTAAAATAATAATAATAATGAGAGAGGGAATAATTTTTAAAAAAAAGCTTGCATACCATTGGAAGACATTAGACACTAAAACCACGTTGATGACGTAAATGTGTTTTGAAGATTTCGGAGAGCGGGATCTATAAACACTTTTAAAAGAACGAGATCAGAGACAAGAAATGATAAAAAAATTTGAATGTGAAGACAATATTTGACCCTAAAACCACGTTGATTATAGAGCCCACCAATTATTGTCGTCAACAACAACGAGTGTGAGGATGTTGTGAAACACGTTAACATGCCAACCACGGAATCGTAATGTTATCCTCCTTGGCCAGCTATTTATAGAGCAATACTTGCAAATATCTTCATTGTTCGTAGGACCTATCAATATAATATATAGGGAAATATAAGCGATTAAGCAAAACTAGATATCTTCGTTTGTTCGTAGGAGTCTGAGTCTGCAGCAAGTGATATATATTAGCGGATTGTAATCGAGTGAAGGAGCGAATTAGTAAGATGGGTTCAATTACAACAGCTGCAATAGTGGGCAGCAATGGAATGAGTTCACCCGACTATGAGATGAATGGTGAAGTGGTGCTGCAGAAAGTGGCTCTCCTCCACTTGACGGACTACGCTGCAACGCTGCTTGACGAGGCATCTGAATTGATGGGGAACAAAATCTCTCTTCAGCTTGTGAGCACCGACCAAGTGGACCCCGGCAATAATCTATGCATAATAATAATAATAATATAAGCTTTAAGCTGCTTTCTCATGGGAAGTGCATTTCTAATATTATAATTAGTATACACATAGAATTGTGTTTGCTTAACTGATGGTAATGGTAAAGAAATGGCGATTAGAAGACGTTTACACACATAAATTTGTATTTGTATGTTGATATTAAAGGGTATGAATTAAATTTGAAGAATGGTATATTCATCCCAATTTAATTAATACGATGCGATGCATGTTATCTTGTGTAGAAACGAGATTGGGCAAAACGATGGGGCAGCCTTGTCACTTGAAGTGGAGCCCATGGGACGGACCCATCTCACAAGAGACAAGCTGCGCGGTGGACGTTGAAATGGAACTTGGCACTCCGGTTCCCAGGCGCATTTTTCATAAAAAACATGCACGCCCAAGAGTTCTTTCTGAAATCACTCACCATATCTGTCCCTGGCGACTGCAATGTTCGTTTCCAATGCAACTCGTGGATAACCCTTTCTTTCGTCAACCCGAATGACCGTGTTTTCTTCGCCAATAAGGTCAATTTTTCCTTATCGCTAACACATATATATAGCAATTGCAAGGTTTTAAATTATTCAGGATTTGACCAAATAGTAGAAGCGCTAACATGAAGGTGAATGTGAATGTGTGTTTATCATCAGAGCTTTGTTCCGGAGGAAACCCCGGCGGGGCTGAGAAAGTTGAGGGAGATGGATTTGATTGGGGAGCCAGAGAAGGATGCAGAGCTGCGGAGGGAAGTGCTGGGTGGATCGCAGGAGCTCCCATATCCCAGGAGATGCCGAACTGGTCGTCCGCGCATTCAAATAGGCATGTGTCTATATACATGTATACTCACTAGTCATTATGTAACTGTGAGCCTGTAATCTTGACACATGTTTTCTTATTGAATCTGTTGCAGCCCCCGAATTCGAGACTCGCACAAGCTTGATCTTCATTCCCCCAGACGAAAGGTTTCCTTATTCTGACTATTCTGACTTTGGAGCTCACCTCATAGACGCAGTTGCTGACCTCATCGTTCCCACTCTCACTAATCTCTTCGATCACGGATTTGACTCCTTTGATGACGTAAGCGACCTCTACAAACGAGGTCTCAAAACTGCCCACAATTCTCTCAGGACTCTCCGTCAGGATAGCAGCCCACTGCATTTTGTGCAGGGACTCCTCGACAGCATCGAGGATGACATTCCGCTCATTAATTTCACTCGCCCGCAAATTGTCCAAAGTATAAATATATTGGCATTGCTTCATTAATCGATCTACAATCTATTAAGGTTAAACAACAATTGAACCAATCTTTTGCACACCACAGCGGATGAGTGCGCTTGGAGAAGCGACGAGGAATTTGCACGCCAGACACTTGCAAGGCTGAATCCATTGGTGATCAAGTGCCTAGAGGTAACCTTGACCCACTTTCTGTAACTCCCCAAAATCTTCACATTTATAACTCTTCTTCTCGTGTCTCTTCAATAACATAAACAATGGCCGCTTTAAAATTGAAACAGACATTTCCTCCCACGAGTAGCTTGGATGAAAGGATATACGGTCCAAATAAGAGCGCCATCGCCGCACAGCACATAGAAATGAACCTTGAGGGCCTTTCGGTGGATCTGGTCTTTATTTTCTTCAAGAGCTCCCTCTTCCTTAATCTAACTGTTATTGAAATCTAATGTAAAATTAATGTGGAAAATGCAGGCCACTGCTTCTAAAAGGTTATTTATTGTGGACTACTATGATGTTTATATGCCTTAAGTGGAGCGTATAAACAAGATGTCGAAAGATGCCAAGACATATGCAAGCCGCACGCTTTACTTCCTCACCAAAGGAGGGATTCTGAAGCCAGTGGCCATTGAGTTGTGTTTGCCACCAATTGATGATCAGGCGGCCGTAAGAAAGGTTTTCACACCAGGGGAACATGGGACAGAAGAAGGAGCGCTGTGGCAGCTGGCCAAAGCGCATGCTAAAGTCAATGATGTAGGTTACCATCAGCTCGTCAGTCATTGGTAAGTACCATTTTCCGACCTGTATTTTCACTATGCAGTATGCACATTACCATTTTCCCACCGTAATATACCAACAGCCACTTAAATTATATTCTGGCAAAATCGATCAAAGATTATAAGTTGCCTAAAAACTTCTTAAAGATAAACACGTTTTGCTCTCCAATTGTCCGCAAGTTAACAACACATTGTATCACGGAGCCTTTCATTATAGCAACCCACAGACAACTAAGCAAAATGCACCCAGTATACAAATTGTTAATACCTCATTACGTGGATACCATGGACATCAATCAAGCTGCCTGTCAGAGTTTGATAAATGCGTCAGGTATTATTGAACAAGGCTTCACGCCTAGCAGATATTGTATAGAATTGTCATCTAAAGCCTACAAGCAGTGGAAATTCAATGAACAAGGATTAGAGACCGATCTGCTCAAAAGGTAACTTATTTAATAGCTCGACTGCTGCATTACCTATGCTGGTTCATAACATTTATTCGTAATATGGTGAAATGTTGCTAAAAAGCTGATTACTGTCCTTTTACATCCGTTTCATTTTTCCAATCCAGTTAACAGAGATACCGAAAATTTGACCCGTTACTTCACAATGTACTGTGCAGGGGAATGGCAGTCCGTGATTCAAAGGCACCGAATGGTTTGAAGCTTGTGATCAAGGACTACCCATATGCTGTTGACCTTGTATAGAAATATGGTTTGCCGTGAAACAGTGGGTTTCAGACTACCTGTCCCTCTACTACAAGGATGATGCCTCCATTAGAAATAAAAAGGAATTGCAGGCTTGGTGGGATGAGATAGTAAATGTTGGCCACGGAGAACTCAGGGACGATCCAAGCAGATGGTACAAGATGGATTCTTTGGTTGAAGCAGTTCAAATAGTGACGACTATAATCTGAACTGCATTTGCTCACCATGCTGCAGTCAACTTTGGGCAGTACTCGTACGGGGGATACATGCCCAATCTACCTACCATGAGTAGACGCTTGATTCCAGAAAAGGGAACACCTGAGTATGATGAACTTGTTAAGGATCCAGAGGAATTCTTCCTCAAGACCGTCTCCGCTCCCACGCAAGCAACCCTTGTCATGGCTGTTCTGGAAATTTTGTCAAACCATGCAAAAAATGAGTTGTATGTGGGACAGTTGCAGGGCTCCACCATTGATAGAGTAGATGATCTCCGTATTCAAGAGAGATTTACAAAATTTTCAGAGAACATGACAAAGATTGAGAATATTATTATTGACAGGAATAACAACTGTCATGTTTACAAGAACAGGACCGGACCTGCAAAAGTCCCTTACACACTGCTATACCCCAACACTACTGATCTATCAAAATCAGGTGGTCTCACAGGCCGTGGTGTGCCCAATAGCATATCTATTTAATGGCATCTTCGCACAGACAAGAAATTCCAAACCTTCACTCGAAGCACTTCCATTCACAATACGGCTGCAACTCAAAATTATCATCCGTCACACATGACAATTGAGCACCATTGTTTTCTTTTGTTTTGAATTTTGAGCAGAGATTTTACACACATTAAATTGTACCTTCTAGCCGTTCTTCAATGTACCAATAAAGATTTATTAATTTATGTTCTTCCCATAAGAAATGTGGTTGTTCTCTTCAATTTAATGTTTAATAAAAGTGAAGATTTATAACTTCTATGAATCAATTAAACAAAGAAAATTTTATATTAAAATAAGGACGAAAATGTAATATATTACCTTCATAAAAAACAATTATGCTTTAATTAGATGCTTCTTAAATTGCTTTAAGAGAAATTATTCCATGTATTTTCGAATGAAGTATTTATCTTAATCTATCTATTAGAAGAATCATTAAATTGTAAACAAATGGAATCCATGTGTTTTATTGATATGTCATTTATTCCCATGGTTGAATATTTGTAGGAATACTTGGCACCTTTTATGGGATCGTGAATGTATGAATTGATCAAAAAAATATGTTTCTTGAAGGGGGAGAATGAAAACTGGAATAAAATCTGAAAACTGGAATAAAATCTGTCATTTTTCAAATATTATGGTGTAAAAAGCTAGTATAAAATGAATGCTAAAATTTAGAGAAGATTCAAGGAAGTTCAGCGAATCAATGGAGATAGAAATAAAATATTATTTTAAATTTTGAGCATACATTTTACATGCATTAAATTGTACCTTCTAGTTGTTTAATAAAAGTGATGATTTAAAACTTTAATGAATCAATTAAACAAAGAAAAATATATTTTGACACAAGATAAAAAAATGCAACATATTCATTATTTTGATCCTAAGGTTCTTATCAAGACATTTAGTATACATTTCATTGTTTAGAACATTTTCATAGACCATAACAAGCCTTATGTCATGTCTCCTAATCATGATAGAGAAATTAAAGAATTATAATATAAAATAATATATTTTGTCATAATAATAATACGTTACTCATAGCAATATAGTAATATTGAATGAGATAATAATACTATATTATCTATTAATAATAATATATGATAATTGTACATATAAATATTATATAGGATCATAAATTTAATATGTCATAATATCAAATGCAACATCGAAATAAGAAATAGTCTTATATAAATATATAAATAAATTATATACAAATCATTATCATATAATATGATATTACCTTACAATTGTAATATTTAATAGAGAAATAAATTGTATATGATATGATTCACATATATAATAATATTTTAATATTAAAGTATAAATATAAATAAATGATAAATATAACAAAACTAATTTGAATAGACGCATCCCCTCTTACAATGAAATATATAAATGAATACAAACGCAAAGGAGAGAAATCATTGATTGTTTACGAAATAAAGTGGTAAATATTTAAAAGATTGGGAAGAGGGATATTATAGTGGTATCAGAGCATGATCCTGCCATCTTAACAAATTCAATATTTGTTCTGTTAATTATTGTTAATTGGACAATGTTATTTTTGACCCAAAAATAGGAGTAGTATTTATGGGTAGCTTGGATAGTTGTTCGTCCTTATCTATGTATAGGAGCATTAGTTATTACGCCGAGAGGCGTTCTATACAATGGCAGCACAAATGCCCAGCACGGGAATATGCCAAGATTCCTGTCAACAAAAAAGAATTGGGAGCATTTACAAACTTCCAAATTAAATATTAAAAAAGAATTCCCGAAATAGTAGCTGGCCGAAATAATAGGAAGCCAAATGGAGGCCGAAATAATAGGCTCGAAAAAGTAGGGCCCGAAAAAGTACGACCCGAAAAAATAGGGCCTGAAAAAATAGGGGCGAAATAATTTCAATATGGTTTTTTTTTTGTTAAATATAATTTTGCATGCACATTCATGCTTTTTTTTTGCGGGGAGTGGGGGAATTTGAAACAAATTCGTGGAATGTGAAGAGACGTCTGTTGGGGGATATGAGGAGCCTCTCAGAAGTTATAAAACCAAGGCTCCTCATTTCATTTTCATTTTATGTTTTTGCAGGAAGAAAGAGGTGGAGGTTATTGTAGGATTACATTGGAGTTTTTGAATAGGAGTAAATTGAAGTTTTGGAGTAACATTTTTGCAGGTGAGATTTCTATTTTTTATTTACATTTTCATTTAGATTTAGATGTAGAAGTAAATTGAAATTTAAAATTAGTTATAATATTCTACTTAGACTTATATTTCAATTTTAATTAATTTCATTTAGATTTAGAATTCTGTTCATATGACCGAAATTGAGGCCACTGGAGGACCTGTGCAGAGTTTTTCGTGGAGATAAGCATGTGGGTACTGAATCAAGGCACATTAGGCCTCTTGGAGATGTAATTGCGGTGACTTCCATGGCTTTTTGAATCGAATAGGGCAATCTAAACAATCTCAGATCTGAAATTCTTTTTTTCCTTTTCAGCCGAAGACAGAACAAAGATTGCTTGCAAGAAATTTTGCAGAGTTTAAGATTTGATTGCTTGTGGCCGACTATTCTTGGTAACTGATATTTCTATTGTATATTCCCGTGCCTAGCACGGAAAGTTTTAATCTATACAATTTATTTTGTGCATTTAGTGCACAAACTAAAGAATGCATATGCAATCAATTTTTTTATCAATCTTTATGATAGCTCTTTTTTTTAAATAGAAAATAGAAATTATTCTTTTATGTATGTAGAAAAAAATTAGAAAGATTTTATGTATGTAGAAAATTAAAAGAATTCTATATACATCTAGATTTATTGAAAAGAATTCTATTTACATCTACATATTTTGATTGAAATAACCATAATGTAAAAACAAAATATAAAATAGAAATGTTAATATATGTATGTAGAAAAAATTAGAAAGATTGCATGCATCTAAAAAAATTCTATTTACATCTAGATTTTTTTAGAATGGAAAAAAATGGATAATAGAAATATCAGTTGCATGTTTGTAGAAATAAATTAGAAAAACATGTATCTAGAAATTAAAAAGATTCTATATGTGTCTAATTTTTAGATTTTACTTTATTCTAAACTAATTATTGATGGATATATATTTTAAAAATATTTATGTAGTCTAAATTTTAGATTTTAATTAATTTGTATGCAAATAGGAAAAAGAATAAATATTTTATATATATATATGTAGATTAATTTCTATTTTTAATGTAAAAACAAAATATAAAATAGAAATGTTAATATATGTATGTAGAAAAAATTAGAAGGATTGCATGCATCTAAAAAAATTCTATTTACATCTAGATTTTTTCAGAATGGAAAAAAATTGGATAATAGAAATATCAGTTGCATGTTTGTAGAAATAAATTAGAAAAACGTGTATCTAGAAATTAAAAAGATTCTATATGTGTCTAATTCTTAGATTTTACTTTATTCTAAACTAATTATTGATGGATATATATTTTAAAAATATTTATGTAGTTTAAAGTTTAGATTTTAATTAATTTGTATGCAAATAGGAAAAAGAATAAATATTTTATATATATGTAGATTAATTTCTATTTTTAAAATTTACAAGTAAATGAGTACTTTATTCATTTAAAGTAAACAAGTTTTTAAGTAATATATTTTTATTTTAGAAATATATTAATCATAATGTTCATTTATTATTACTTATTTAATATACTTACTCTCAAATCTAAGACAATAGAAATGATATTTTATTAACTTTGAAATAGGGAAGTGTTAAGCAAGTTCGTTTACAAAAATACCAAAAATATATTTGGTCTTTGATCAAATTGGAGTTAATATTAGAAATATAAATATGATCATTAACAATTAAGCTAAATTCGGTTCAAAACAATAATGTTATTTAAATTTAAATAAATTTTTTTGAAAAGAATTCTATTTACATCTACATATTTTGATTGAAATAACCATAATGTAAAAACAAAATATAAAATAGAAATGTTAATATATGTATGTAGAAAAAATTAGAAAGATTGCATGCATCTAAAAAAATTCTATTTACATCTAGATTTTTTTAGAATGGAAAAAAATGGATAATAGAAATATCAGTTGCATGTTTGTAGAAATAAATTAGAAAAACATGTATATAGAAATTAAAAAGATTCTATATGTGTCTAATTTTTAGATTTTACTTTATTCTAAACTATTTATTGATGTATATATATTTTAAAAATATTTATGTAGTTTAAAGTTTAGATTTTAATTAATTTGTATGCAAATAGGAAAAAGAATAAATATTTTATATATATGTAGATTAATTTCTATTTTTAAAATTTACAAGTAAATGAGTACTTTATTCATTTAAAGTAAACAAGTTTTTAAGTAATATATTTTTATTTTAGAAATATATTAATCATAATGTTCATTTATTATTACTTATTTAATATACTTACTCTCAAATCTAAGACAATAGAAATGATATTTTATTAACTTTGAAATAGGGAAGTGTTAAGCAAGTTCGTTTACAAAAATACCAAAAATATATTTGGTCTTTGATCAAATTGGAGTTAATATTAGAAATATAAATATGATCATTAACAATTAAGCTAAATTCGGTTCAAAACAATAATGTTATTTAAATTTAAATAAATTTTTTTGAAAAGAATTCTATTTACATCTACATATTTTGATTGAAATAACCATAATGTAAAAACAAAATATAAAATAGAAATGTTAATATATGTATGTAGAAAAAATTAGAAAGATTGCATAGATCTAAAAAAATTCTATTTACATCTAGATTTTTTTAGAATGGAAAAAAATGGATAATAGAAATATCAGTTGCATGTTTGTAGAAATAAATTAGAAAAACATGTATATAAAAATTAAAAAGATTCTATATGTGTCTAATTTTTAGATTTTACTTTATTCTAAACTATTTATTGATGGATATATATTTTTAAAATATTTATGTAGTTTAAAGTTTAGATTTTAATTAATTTGTATGCAAATAGGAAAAAGAATAAATATTTTATATATATGTAGATTAATTTCTATTTTTAAAATTTACAAGTAAATGAGTACTTTATTCATTTAAAGTAAACAAGTTTTTAAGTAATATATTTTTATTTTAGAAATATATTAATCATAATGTTCATTTATTATTACTTATTTAATATACTTACTCTCAAATCTAAGACAATAGAAATGATATTTTATTAACTTTGAAATAGGGAAGTGTTAAGCAAGTTCGTTTACAAAAATACCAAAAATATATTTGGTCTTTGATCAAATTGGAGTTAATATTAGAAATATAAATATGATCATTAACAATTAAGCTAAATTCGGTTCAAAACAATAATGTTATTTAAATTTAAATAATTTTTTTTGAAAAGAATTCTATTTACATCTACATATTTTGATTGAAATAACCATAATGTAAAAACAAAATATAAAATAGAAATGTTAATATATGTATGTAGAAAAAATTAGAAAGATTGCATGCATCTAAAAAAATTCTATTTACATCTAGATTTTTTTAGAATGGAAAAAAATGGATAATAGAAATACCAGTTGCATGTTTGTAGAAATAAATTAGAAAAACATGTATATAAAAATTAAAAAGATTCTATATGTGTCTAATTTTTAGATTTTACTTTATTCTAAACTATTTATTGATGGATATATATTTTAAAAATATTTATGTAGTTTAAAGTTTAGATTTTAATTAATTTGTATGCAAATAGGAAAAAGAATAAATATTTTATATATATGTAGATTAATTTCTATTTTTAAAATTTACAAGTAAATGAGTACTTTATTCATTTAAAGTAAACAAGTTTTTAAGTAATATATTTCTATTTTAGAAATATATTAATCATAATGTTCATTTATTATTACTTATTTAATATACGTACTCTCAAATCTAAGACAATAGAAATGATATTTTATTAACTTTAAAATAGGGAAGTGTTAAGGAAGTTCGTTTACAAAAATACCAAAAATATATTTGGTCTTTGATCAAATTGGAGTTAATATTAGAAATATAAATATGATCATTAACAATTAAGCTAAATTCAATTCAAAACAATAATATTATTTAAATTTAAATAAAATAAGCCATGTTTACTTTGAAATATCAAAAAACTAATTAACTAATACAATAATTAAAATAAATGAATCTATTATGACATAGAAAAATATTTTCGAAGTATAATTTCTTTGTTTTTGAATCAATATGAGTTTTTTTTTCTACTTGAAAAGATAAACCATCCTAATTGTCATCCTTAGTTAACCCTAACAACAACCCCTACCTTAGCCCTAGCCCCAACAATGATGTACAATATAACTATAATCCAACATTAAACTATAATTATAGCACTAAAACATATCCCTATTGATATAACGAAAATCTCAGTCCAAAGCATAATCTAAACCAAAAACCTACACACTAATATTGGTTATAGTCCTAACCCTAAAATCTAACCCTTAACCATAATGTAAAAAAAAACTCCAAAATATTGATCAAAATCCTAAACCGACCTATATGGATAACCATGATATTAAACTCTAAATCCAGTCCCAAGGTCCTAACCATGGTGTAAACCTATAACCGAACTCTTAAAAAATTTACTAATCCCTGATCCTAATCACATTCCCAACTTTAAACTTGAACCATAAACCATAGTTGTAACCATAATCATAAACTTAAACAAAACCCTAACCCTAAAGGTACAATCATAAAATTAATCATAGCTTAGACCCTAATCCTAGCACAAACCGCAATCATGACCAAATATAAATCTTCACCTTACCCCTAATCATAATTTCAATGTTAACCCTAACATTAGTTTCAATCCTACCATGATATGAACCCTAATATAGATTTCACCTTGATCCTCACCCTAATCTTAAGTCTAATTAAACCCTGGCTAAAACCTAATCTAAATGATATATCTAACTATAATCCTAACTGTAATTATCATACAACCCAATGCTAACCCTCATGTATATTTAATCCCTAATCTTAACTCTAAATATTCTATAAACTCTAGAATTGACCTTGATTCTAACCATAACCCTAAAATCTAAATTGTAACCATAGCACGAAAGGTGGGGACCCCCGCTACATGGCACAATTCTGGGTCTTGGAGCCTTGCGAAAGCACTACAGAGTGAGGAAATGTCATAAAGGTGACATGTAGTAGCATGATGCAATTTTGGGCTTTAGAGCATTGCAGAAACAATGCAGCTTAAGGAGGCGCTAGAATGGAGACTCATGGAAAGAAGAGGAAAGACATTCATGTCGCTGGCAAAAAACTATGAAAAGAGATAACATGATGTCTTAACCTCCCACAAAAAATGCAAGGTTGATCCCAAGGGGGAATTTGGTTTCCCCAAAAATGAATGATGGTCATCGATGAAGGTCTTCCTCTCGAAATAGACGGCATAGATGCATCGCGA
Organism: Cupressus sempervirens; assembly: GCA_028749045.1. Taxonomy (NCBI): domain Eukaryota; kingdom Viridiplantae; phylum Streptophyta; class Pinopsida; order Cupressales; family Cupressaceae; genus Cupressus; species Cupressus sempervirens. The sequence goes on from CM053783.1 coordinate 206,671,782, forward strand.
ATCCTCACCAATGAAGGATTAAGTCGCAACCGTCGATGTAGATTCCCCCCTCAAAAAGGATGACTGAGATGCAACGAGGAAACTCCTCCCAATGAAGGATTAAGTCACATTCGTCGATCAAGATTGGCTTTATTTCCAATGGATGACTAAGATGTAGTGAAGAGATTCCTCCCAACAAACGAAGCAGATAGCACAAAAGGTGTGAACCCCCTCCATGTGGCACAATTTTGGGTCTTAAAGACTCATGAAAGCATTGTGGAGTGAGGAAATGTTGGAAAGGCAATGCGTGGTAGCATGATGAAATTTTGGGCTTTAGAGAATTAAAGAAACAATGTAGCATGACGATGCATCAGAATGGAGATGCATGGCAGCATCTTGTGCAATTCTAGGCTTTAGAGTGTTTCGAAGACACTAGCATATAAAGAAACGTTAGAATGGGAATGCATGGCAACATCTTGCACTTTTGGGAAGATGGGAAGATAGCTCGCGAAGAAATAAGAGTTATCGAATCTCGTAGCATGAATCAACCCGACCAAGAAAAAATGATCCAGCGTGGTCAATGAAGAAACCGAGCCAACACAAAATGTTAGCCGCCAACCTTAGCGATGTTAACCCTCTGCAAAGAACCTATCCCATTTAAGGTCTCTCAGATCAGACATCAGTGATGGGTTGAATAGGGGGAAAAAATAGCACACAATGCCCTCCTAAATGAAATTCTAAATGTAACACTAATAACCACAGTCCTACTTCTTTCCCTAACCTTATCCATGAGCATGGGAATATACATATTATTATATAGGGCACCTTATATAATAATAAATATAATCTAAAATCCCAACCCTTACTCCCCTCGTAACTATAACTGTGACCATAAGAAAACTTCTAAATATAACCCTTCCTCTAACTCTAACCCTAACTATAATTGTAACGCTATCCCTACCACTAACTGTAACCCTAAATCTAACTCTACCATAATTGGACTTTAACCCTAACTATAACTATAACCCTAAACCTAACTTTAACCTTAACCGTAACCATAACCGTAACCCAAAACCTAACCCTAATCGTAGCTAGGATTCTAATACTCTGTCTACCCCTAACTCAAACTATAGCCCTAACTATACCTCAAACTCTAACCGTAACTCATATTCTAACCGTAAACCTAACCCTAACCTTGACCTTAACCCTAACCCTAACCCTAAGCCTAACCCTTTGTCTACCCCTATCTCTAACCCTAACCCTAACCCTAACCCTACCCCTAACTCTAACCCTAAATCTAACTCTTTCTGTAAATCTAACTCTACCATAATTAGACTCTAACCCTAACCCTAACTTTAATCCTGACCGAAACCCTAACCCTAACCCTAACTCTAACCTTAACCCTTACTCAATCCCGTTACCCTAACCTTAACATTGATATAACTCTCTCTATATATAACCCTAACTCTAAATATAAACCTAACCCTAACCCTAACCCTAACCCTAAATCTAACTCTAACCCTAACTGTAAGCGTAACCCTACCCCTACCCATAACTCTAACTGTAAATCTAACTCTACCATAATTGGATTTTAATTTTAACCCTAACCCTAACTCTAACCCTAACCTTGACTCAAAACTCTAACCCTAACCCTAACTCTAACATTAACCCAACTGTAAAATTAACTCTATTGGTAACTCAAACCCTAAAACTAACCCTAATTCTAACCCTAACTCTAACTCTAGCTCTAGCTCTAACCCTAACTCTAACCATAACTCAAACTCAAACCCTAAACCTAACCCTAATCCTAACCCAAATTATAATGCTCTGTCTACCCCTAACTCAAACTATAACCCTAACCCTAACTCAAACTCTAACCCTAACTCATACTCTAACCCTAAACCTGACCCTAGCCCTAACCCTAACCTAGACCCTAACCCTAACCCTAACCCTATCTATAACCCTAATCCTAACCCTAACTCTAATCCTAATCTTAACTCTAATTCTAATCCTATCTATAACCCTAATCCTAACCCTAACTCTAACCATAAATCTAACTCTACCATAATTAGAGTCTAACCCTAACCCTAACCTTAACCCTAGCTCAAACCCTTACCCTAACTTTGTCCCTAACCATATATCTCCGTATGACTATAACATTTTACATTACAATATCCCAAAAATAAAATATATATTTTTATCTAAATTAAACTCCTTATATTAAATTTAAAATAATATTTGACTCAAACCTTAACCGTAACCCTAACCTTAACCATGAGCATTACTCTAACCCTAACCTTAACCATAAACATAACTCTACACCTAACTCTAACCCTAATTCTAACTCTACCATAATTGGATTCTAATCCTATCCCTAACCCTAACTATGAGCATAACTCTAACGCTAGCCTTAACCATGAGCATAACTCTAACGTTAGCCTTACTATAACCCTAACACTAACCCTAATCATAACCATAACCATAACTCTAACCCTAACCTTAACCATGACCATAACATTAACCCTAACCTTAACCATAAACATAGCTCTAATCTAAACCATAACCATAACTCTAACAATAACCATAACCATAACTCTATCCCTTACCTTAACCATAGCTCAAACCCTAACCCTAACTCCAACCCTAACTCTAATGCTAACCCTAACCCTAATTCTATCCCTAAGGTTAACATTAACTATAATGGTAACTTTGTCCCTAACCATATATCTATGTATGACTATAACATTTTACATTACAATATCCCAAAAATAAAAAATATATTTTTAATCTATATTAAACTCCTTATATTAAATTTTTAAAAATATTTTGAAGCATAATTTTATACTAACTTCATACAACTCTAATTAAAAATTAATTAACAATTTTATAGTAACCTTATCAAAATAAAAAATAAAAAGTAAATATTTTTCCTATTGCGCCGCGACTGCCACTAGCTATATCTACCTCTATATATATTATGCCGAGAGTAATCGTTCTCGAGGCGCCTATTTTTATTTTCATTAATCCCAACTTCGATTAAAATAACTTTGGGATTAAATAAAAATAGGCGCCTCGAGAACGATTACTCTCGGCGTAATATATATAGAGGTATATATAGCTAGTTTAAAACCTTAGTGCCGATGGTTTGTCACGTTATTATCAAGAAAAGATAATTGATTGGAAAAGTTTTCCAATGTTTGTTTACAAGAAATTCAACTATATTTTTTTATTTCACATCAAATGACCAAACCATTATGACATACATTTCTAATGTTGAACACGTGATAACTTTCTAGCCAAAGTAAAATGAATTTTGAAAATTCTGTCAAACGATTTTATGAATATTTAAAATAATAATAATAATGAGAGAGGGAATAATTTTTAAAAAAAAGCTTGCATACCATTGGAAGACATTAGACACTAAAACCACGTTGATGACGTAAATGTGTTTTGAAGATTTCGGAGAGCGGGATCTATAAACACTTTTAAAAGAACGAGATCAGAGACAAGAAATGATAAAAAAATTTGAATGTGAAGACAATATTTGACCCTAAAACCACGTTGATTATAGAGCCCACCAATTATTGTCGTCAACAACAACGAGTGTGAGGATGTTGTGAAACACGTTAACATGCCAACCACGGAATCGTAATGTTATCCTCCTTGGCCAGCTATTTATAGAGCAATACTTGCAAATATCTTCATTGTTCGTAGGACCTATCAATATAATATATAGGGAAATATAAGCGATTAAGCAAAACTAGATATCTTCGTTTGTTCGTAGGAGTCTGAGTCTGCAGCAAGTGATATATATTAGCGGATTGTAATCGAGTGAAGGAGCGAATTAGTAAGATGGGTTCAATTACAACAGCTGCAATAGTGGGCAGCAATGGAATGAGTTCACCCGACTATGAGATGAATGGTGAAGTGGTGCTGCAGAAAGTGGCTCTCCTCCACTTGACGGACTACGCTGCAACGCTGCTTGACGAGGCATCTGAATTGATGGGGAACAAAATCTCTCTTCAGCTTGTGAGCACCGACCAAGTGGACCCCGGCAATAATCTATGCATAATAATAATAATAATATAAGCTTTAAGCTGCTTTCTCATGGGAAGTGCATTTCTAATATTATAATTAGTATACACATAGAATTGTGTTTGCTTAACTGATGGTAATGGTAAAGAAATGGCGATTAGAAGACGTTTACACACATAAATTTGTATTTGTATGTTGATATTAAAGGGTATGAATTAAATTTGAAGAATGGTATATTCATCCCAATTTAATTAATACGATGCGATGCATGTTATCTTGTGTAGAAACGAGATTGGGCAAAACGATGGGGCAGCCTTGTCACTTGAAGTGGAGCCCATGGGACGGACCCATCTCACAAGAGACAAGCTGCGCGGTGGACGTTGAAATGGAACTTGGCACTCCGGTTCCCAGGCGCATTTTTCATAAAAAACATGCACGCCCAAGAGTTCTTTCTGAAATCACTCACCATATCTGTCCCTGGCGACTGCAATGTTCGTTTCCAATGCAACTCGTGGATAACCCTTTCTTTCGTCAACCCGAATGACCGTGTTTTCTTCGCCAATAAGGTCAATTTTTCCTTATCGCTAACACATATATATAGCAATTGCAAGGTTTTAAATTATTCAGGATTTGACCAAATAGTAGAAGCGCTAACATGAAGGTGAATGTGAATGTGTGTTTATCATCAGAGCTTTGTTCCGGAGGAAACCCCGGCGGGGCTGAGAAAGTTGAGGGAGATGGATTTGATTGGGGAGCCAGAGAAGGATGCAGAGCTACGGAGGGAAGTGCTGGGTGGATCGCAGGAGCTCCCATATCCCAGGAGATGCCGAACTGGTCGTCCGCGCATTCAAATAGGCATGTGTCTATATACATGTATACTCACTAGTCATTATGTAACTGTGAGCCTGTAATCTTGACACATGTTTTCTTATTGAATCTGTTGCAGCCCCCGAATTCGAGACTCGCACAAGCTTGATCTTCATTCCCCCGGACGAAAGGTTTCCTTATTCTGACTATTCTGACTTTGGAGCTCACCTCATAGACGCAGTTGCTGACCTCATCGTTCCCACTCTCACTAATCTCTTCGATCACGGATTTGACTCCTTTGATGACGTAAGCGACCTCTACAAACGAGGTCTCAAAACTGCCCACAATTCTCTCAGGACTCTCTGTCAGGATAGCAGCCCACTGCATTTTGTGCAGGGACTCCTCGACAGCATCGAGGATGACATTCCGCTCATTAATTTCACTCGCCCGCAAATTGTCCAAAGTATAAATATATTGGCATTGCTTCATTAATCGATCTACAATCTATTAAGGTTAAACAACAATTGAACCAATCTTTTGCACACCACAGCGGATGAGTGCGCTTGGAGAAGCGACGAGGAATTTGCACGCCAGACACTTGCAAGGCTGAATCCATTGGTGATCAAGTGCCTAGAGGTAACCTTGACCCACTTTCTGTAACTCCCCAAAATCTTCACATTTATAACTCTTCTTCTCGTGTCTCTTCAATAACATAAACAATGGCCGCTTTAAAATTGAAACAGACATTTCCTCCCACGAGTAGCTTGGATGAAAGGATATACGGTCCAAATAAGAGCGCCATCGCCGCACAGCACATAGAAATGAACCTTGAGGGCCTTTCGGTGGATCTGGTCTTTATTTTCTTCAAAAGCTCCCTCTTCCTTAATCTAACTGTTATTGAAATCTAATGTAAAATTAATGTGGAAAATGCAGGCCACTGCTTCTAAAAGGTTATTTATTGTGGACTACTATGATGTTTATATGCCTTAAGTGGAGCGTATAAACAAGATGTCGAAAGATGCCAAGACATATGCAAGCCGCACGCTTTACTTCCTCACCAAAGGAGGGATTCTGAAGCCAGTGGCCATTGATTTGTGTTTGCCACCAATTGATGATCAGGCGGCCGTAAGAAAGGTTTTCACACCAGGGGAACATGGGACAGAAGAAGGAGCGTTGTGGCAGCTGGCCAAAGCGCATGCTAAAGTCAATGATGTAGGTTACCATCAGCTCGTCAGTCATTGGTAAGTACCATTTTCCGACCTGTATTTTCACTATGCAGTATGCACATTACCATTTTCCCACCGTAATATACCAACAGCCACTTAAACTATATTCTGGCAAAATCGATCAAAGATTATAAGTTGCCTAAAAACTTCTTAAAGATAAACACGTTTTGCTCTCCAATTGTCCGCAAGTTAACAACACATTGTATCACGGAGCCTTTCATTATAGCAACCCACAGACAACTAAGCAAAATGCACCCAGTATACAAATTGTTAATACCTCATTACGTGGATACCATGGACATCAATCAAGCTGCCTGTCAGAGTTTGATAAATGCGTCAGGTATTATTGAACAAGGCTTCACGCCTAGCAGATATTGTATAGAATTGTCATCTAAAGCCTACAAGCAGTGGAAATTCAATGAACAAGGATTAGAGACCGATCTGCTCAAAAGGTAACTTATTTAATAGCTCGACTGCTGCATTACCCATGCTGGTTCATAACATTTATTCGTAATATGGTGAAATGTTGCTAAAAAGCTGATTACTGTCCTTTTACATCCGTTTCATTTTTCCAATCCAGTTAACAGAGATACCGAAAATTTGACCCGTTACTTCACAATGTACTGTGTAGGGGAATGGCAGTCCCTGATTCAAAGGCACCGAATGGTTTGAAGCTTGTGATCAAGGACTACCCATATGCTGTTGACCTTGTATAGAAATATGGTTTGCCGTGAAACAGTGGGTTTCAGACTACCTGTCCCTCTACTACAAGGATGATGCCTCCATTAGAAATAACAAGGAATTGCAGGCTTGGTGGGATGAGATAGTAAATGTCGGCCACGGAGAACTCAGGGACGATCCAAGCAGATGGTACAAGATGGATTCTTTGGTTGAAGCAGAAATAGTGACGACTATAATCTGGACTGCATCTGCTCACCATGCTGCAGTCAACTTTGGGCAGTACTCGTACGGGGGATACATGCCCAATCTACCTACCATGAGTAGACGCTTGATTCCAGAAAAGGGAACACCTGAGTATGATGAACTTGTTAAGGATCCAGAGGAATTCTTCCTCAAGATCGTCTCCGCTCCCACGCAAGCAACCCTTGTCATGGCTGTTCTGGAAATTTTGTCAAAGCATGCAAAAAATGAGTTGTATGTGGGACAGTTGCAGGGCTCCACCATCGATAGAGTAGATGATCTCCGTATTCAAGAGAGATTTACAAAATTTTCAGAGAACATGACAAAGATTGAGAATATTATAATTGACAGGAATAACAACTGTCATGTTTACAAGAACAGGACCGGACCTGCAAAAGTCCCTTACACACTGCTATACCCCAACACTACTGATCTATCAAAATCAGGTGGTCTCACAGGCCGTGGTGTGCCCAATAGCATATCTATTTAATGGCATCTTCGCACAGACAAGAAATTCCAAACCTTCACTCGAAGCACTTCCATTCACAATATGGCTGCAACTCAAAATTATCATCCGTCACACATGACAATTGAGCACCATTGTTTTCTTTTGTTTTGAATTTTGAGCAGAGATTTTACACACATTAAATTGTACCTTCTAGCCGTTCTTCAATGTACCAATAAAGATTTATTAATTTATGTTCTTCCCATAAGAAATGTGGTTGTTGTCTTCAATTTAATGTTTAATAAAAGTGAAGATTTATAACTTCTATGAATCAATTAAACAAAGAAAATTTTACATTAAAATAAGGTCGAAAATGTAATATATTACCTTCATAAAAAACAATTATGCTTTAATTATAGCACTAAAACATATCCCTATTGATATAACAAAAATCTCAATCCAAACCATAATCTAAACCAAAAACCTACACACTAATATTGGTTATAGTCCTAACCCTAAAATCTAACCCTTAACCATAATGTAAAAAAAAACTCCAAAATATTGATCAAAATCCTAAACCTACCTATATGGATAACCATGATATTAAACTCTAAATCCAGTCCCAAGGTCCTAACCATGGTGTAAACCTATAACCGAACTCTTAAAAAATTTACTAATCCCTGATCCTAATCACATTCCCAACTTTAAACTTGAACCATAAACCATAGTTGTAACCATAATCATAAACTTAAACAAAACCCTAACCCTAAAGGTACAATCATAAAATTAATCATAGCTTAGACCCTAATCCTAGCACAAACCGCAATCATGACCAAATATAAATCTTCACCTTACCCCTAATCATAATTTCAATGTTAACCCTAACATTAGTTTCAATCCTACCATGATATGAACCCTAATATAGATTTCACCTTGATCCTCACCCTAATCTTAAGTCTAATTAAACCCTGACTAAAACCTAATCTAAATGATATATCTAACTATAATCCTAACTGTAATTATCATAAAACCCAATGCTAACCCTCATGTATATTTAATCCTTAATCTTAACTCTAAATATTCTATAAACTCTAGAATTGACCTTGATTCTAACCATAACCCTAAAATCTAAATTGTAACCATAGCACGAAAGGTGGGGACCCCCGCTACATGGCACAATTCTGGGTCTTGGAGCCTTGCGAAAGCACTACAGAGTGAGGAAATGTCATAAAGGTGACATGTAGTAGCATGATGCAATTTTGGGCTTTAGAGCATTGCAGAAACAATGCAGCTTAAGTAGGCGCTAGAATGGAGACTCATGGAAAGAAGAGGAAAGACATTCATGTCGCTGGCAAAAAACTATGAAAAGAGATAACATGATGTCTTAACCTCCCACAAAAAATGCAAGGTTGATCCCAAGGGGGAATTTGGTTTCCCCAAAAATGAATGATGGTCATCGATGAAGGTCTTCCTCTCGAAATAGACGGCATAGATGCATCGTGAATCCTCACCAATGAAGGATTAAGTCGCAACCGTCGATGTAGATTCCCCCCTCAAAAAGGATGACTGAGATGCAACGAGGAAACTCCTCCCAATGAAGGATTAAGTCACATTCGTCGATCAAGATTGGCTTTATTTCCAATGGATGACTAAGATGTAGTGAAGAGATTCCTCCCAACAAACGAAGCAGATAGCACAAAAGGTGTGAACCCCCTCCATGTGGCACAATTTTGGGTCTTAAAGACTCATGAAAGCATTGTGGAGTGAGGAAATGTTGGAAAGGCAATGCGTGGTAGCATGATGCAATTTTGGGCTTCAGAGAATTGAAGAAACAATGTAGCATGACGATGCATCAGAATGGAGATGCATGGCAGCATCTTGTGCAATTCTAGGCTTTAGAGTGTTTCCAAGACACTAGCATATAAAGAAACGTTAGAATGGGAATGCATGGCAACATCTTGCACTTTTGGGAAGATGGGAAGATAGCTCGCAAAGAAATAAGAGTTATCGAATCTCGCAGCATGAATCAACCCGACCAAGAAAAAATGATCCAGCGTGGTCAATGAAGAAACTGAGCCAACACAAAATGTTAGCCGCCAACTTTAGCGATGTTAACCCTCTGCAAAGAACCTATCCCATTTAAGGTCTCTCAGATCAGACATCAGTGATGGGTTGAATAGGGGGAAAAAATAGCACACAATGCCCTCCTAAATGAAATTCTAAATGTAACACTAATAACCACAGTCCTACTTCTTTCCCTAACCTTATCCATGAGCATGGGAATATACATATTATTATATAGGGCACCTTATATAATAATAAATATAATCTAAAATCCCAACCCTTACTCCCCTCGTAACTATAACTGTGACCATAAGAAAAGTTCTAAATATAACCCTTCCTCTAACTCTAACCCTAACTATAATTGTAACCCTATCCCTACCACTAACTGTAACCCTGAATCTAACTCTACCATAATTGGACTTTAACCCTAACTATAACTATAACCCTAAACCTAGCTCTAACCTTAACCATAACCATAACCGTAACCCAAAACCTAACCCTAATCGTAGCTAGGATTCTAATACTCTGTCTACCCCTAACTCAAACTATAGCCCTAACTATACCTCAAACTCTAACCGTAACTCATATTCTAAACCTAAACCTAACCCTAACCTTGACCTTAACCCTAAGCCTAACCCTAAGCCTAACCCTTTGTCTACCCCTATCTCTAACCCTAACCCTAACCCTAACCCTACCCCTAACTCTAACCCTAAATCTAACTCTTTCTGTAAATCCAACTCTACCATAATTAGACTCTAACCCTAACCCTAACTTTAATCCTGACCGAAACCCTAACCCTAACCCTAACTCTAACCTTAACCCTGACTCAATCCCCTTACCCTAACCTTAACATTGATATAACTCTCTCTATATATAACCCTAACTCTAAATATAAACCTAACCCTAACCCTAACCCTAACCCTAAATCTAACTCTAACCCTAACTGTAAGCGTAACCCTACCCCTACCCATAGCTCTAACTGTAAATCTAACTCTACCATAACTAGATTTTAATTTTAACCCTAACCCTAACTCTAACCCTAACCTTGACTCAAAACTCTAACCCTAACCCTAACTCTAACATTAACTCAACTGTAAAATTAACTCTATTGGTAACTCAAACCCTAAAACTAACCCTAATTCTAACCCTAACTCTAACTCTAGCTCTAGCTCTAACCCTAACTCTAACCATAACTCAAACTCAAACCCTAAACCTAACCCTAATCCTAACCCAAATTATAATGCTCTGTCTACCCCTAACTCAAACTATAACCCTAACCCTAACTCAAACTCTAACCCTAACTCATACTCTAACCCTAAACCTGACCCTAGCCCTAACCCTTACCTAGACCCTAACCCTAACCCTAACCCTATCTATAACCCTAATCCTAACCCTAACTCTAATCCTAATCTTAACTCTAATTCTAATCCTATCTATAACCCTAATCCTAACCCTAACTCTAACCATAAATCTAACTCTACCATAATTAGAATCTAACCCTAACCCTAACCTTAACCCTAGCTCAAACCCTTACCCTAACTTTGTCCCTAACCATATATCTCCGTATGACTATAACATTTTACATTACAATATCCCAAAAATAAAATATATGTTTTTATCTAAATTAAACTCCTTATATTAAATTTAAAATAATATTTGACTCAAACCTTAACCGTAACCCTAACCTTAACCATGAGCATTACTCTAACCCTAACCTTAACCATAAACATAACTCTACACCTAACTCTAACCCTAATTCTAACTCTACCATAATTGGATTCTAATTCTATCCCTAACCCTAACTATAAGCATAACTCTAACCCTAGCCTTAACCATGAGCATAACTCTAACGTTAGCCTTACTATAACCCTAACACTAACCCTAATCATAACCATAACCATAACTCTAACCCTAACCTTAACCATGACCATAACATTAACCCTAACCTTAACCATAAACATAACTCTAATCTAAACCATAACCATAACTCTAACAATAACCATAACCATAACTCTATCCCTTACCTTAACCATAGCTCAAACCCTAACCCTAACTCAAACCCTAACTCTAATGCTAACCCTAACCCTAATTCTATCCCTAAGGTTAACATTAACTATAATGGTAACTTTGTCCCTAACCATATATCTATGTATGACTATAACATTTTACATTACATTATCCCAAAAATAAAAAAATATATTTTTAATCTATATTAAACTCCTTATATTAAATTTTTAAAAATATTTTGAAGCATAATTTTATACTAACTTCATACAACTCTAATTAAAAATTAATTAACAATTTTATAGTAACCTTATCAAAATAAAAAATAAAAAGTAAATATTTTTCCTGTTGCGTCGCGACTGCCACTAGCTATATATACCTCTATATATATTACGCCGAGAGTAATCGTTCTCGAGGCGCCTATTTTTATTTTCATTAATCCCAACTTCGATTAAAATAACTTTGGGATTAAATAAAAATAGGCGCCTCGAGAACGATTACTCACGGCGTAATATATATAGAGGTATATATAGCTAGTTTAAAACCTTAGTGCCGATGGTTTGTCACGTTATTATCAAGACAAGATAATTGATTGGAAAAGTTTTCCAATGTTTGTTTACAAGAAATTCAACTATATTTTTTTATTTCACATCAAATGACCAAACCATTATGACATACATTTCTAATGTTGAACACGTGATATCTTTCTAGCCAAAGTAAAATGAATTTTGAAAATTCCTTCAAACGATTTTATGAATATTTAAAATAATAATAATAATGTGAGAGAGAATAATTTTTTTTAAAAAAGCTTGCATACCATTGGAAGACATTAGACACTAAAACCACGTTGATGACGTAAATGTGTTTTGAAGATTCCGGAGAGCAGGATCTATAAACACTTTTAAAAGAACGAGATCAGAGACAAGAAATGATAAAAAAATTTGAATGTGAAGACAATATTTGACCCTAAAACCACGTTGATTATAGAGCCCACCAATTATTGTCGTCAACAACAACGAGTGTGAGGATGTTGTGAAACATGTTAACATGCCAACCACGGAATTGTAATGTTATCCTCCTTGGCCAACTATTTATAGACCAGTACTTGCAAATATCTTCATTGTTCGTAGGAGCTATCAATATAATATATAGGGAAATATAAGCGATTAAACAAAACCAGATATCTTCGTTTGTTCGTGGGAGTCTGAGTCTGCAGCAAGTGATATATATTAGCGGATTGTAATCAAGTAAAGGAGCGAATTAGTAAGATGGGTTCAATTACAATAGCTACAACAGTGGGCAGCAATGGAATGAGTTCACCCGACTATGAGATGAATGGCGAAGTGGTGCTGCAGAAAGTGGCTCTCCTCCACTTGACGGACTACGCCGCAACGCTGCCTGACGAGGCATCCGAATTGATGGGGAAGAAAATCTCTCTTCAGCTTGTGAGCACCGACCAAGTGGACCCTGGTAATAATCTATGCATAATAATAATAATAATATAATCTTTAAGCTGCTTTCTCATGGGAAGTGCATTTCTAATATTATAATTAGTATACACATAGAATTGTGTTTGCTTAACTGATGGTAATGGTAAAGAAATGGCGATTAGAAGACGTTTACACACATAAATTTGTATTTGTATGTTGAATTAAATTTCACGAATGGTATATTCATCCCAATTTAATTAATACGATGCGATGCATGTTATCTTGTGTAGAAACGAGATTGGGCAAAACGATGGGGCAGCCTTGTAACTTGAAGTGGAGCCCATGGGACGGACCCATCTCACAAGAGATAAGCTGCGCGGTGGACGTTGAAATGGAACTTGGCACTCCGGTTCCCGGGCGCATTTTTCATAAAAAACATGCACGCCCAAGAGTTCTTTCTGAAATCACTCACCATATCTGTCCCTGGCGACTGCAATGTTCGTTTCCAATGCAACTCGTGGATAACCCTTTCTTCCGTCAACCCGAATGACCGTGTTTTCTTCGCCAATAAGGTCAGTTTTTCCTTATCGCTAACACATATATATAGCAATTGCAAGGTTTTAAATTATTCAGGATTTGGCCAAATAGTAGAAGCGCTAACATGAAGGTGAATGTGAATGTGTGTTTATCATCAGAGCTTTGTTCCGGAGGAAACCCCGGCGGGGCTGAGAAAGTTGAGGGAAATGGATTTGATTGGGGAGCTATAGAAGGATGCAGAGCTGCGGAGGGAAGTGCTGGGTGGATCGCAGGAGCTCCCATATCCCAGGAGATGCCGAACTGATCGTCCGCGCGTTCAAACAGGCATCTGTCTATATACATGTATACTCACTAGTCATTATGTAACTGTGAGCCTGTAATCTTGACACATGTTTTCTTATTGAATCTGTTGCAGCCCCCGAATTCGAGACTCGCACAAGCTTGATCTTCATTCCCCCGGACGAAAGGTTTCCTTATTCTGACTTTTTCGACTTTGGAGCTCACCTCATAGACGCAGTTGCTAACCTCATCGTTCCCACTCTCACTAATCTCTTCGATCACGCATTCGACTCCTTTGATGACGTAAGCAACCTCTACAAACGAGGTCTCAAAACTGCCCACAATTCTCTCAGGACTCTCCGTCAAGATAGCAGCCCACTGCATTTTGTGCAGGGACTCCTCAACAGCATCGAGGATGACATTCCGCTCATTAATTTCACTCGCCCGCAAATTGTCCAAAGTATAAATATATTGGCATTGCTTCATTAATCGATCTACAATCTATTAAGGTTAAACAACAATTGAACCAATCTTTTGCACACCACAGCGGATGAGTGCGCTTGGAGAAGCGACGAGGAATTTGCACGCCAGACACTTGCAGGGCTGAATCCATTGGTGATCAACTGCCTAGAGGTAACCTTGACCCACTTTCTGTAACTCCCCAAAATCTTCACATTTATAACTCTTCTTCTCATGTCTCTTCAATAACATAAACAATGGCCGCTTTAAAATTGAAACAGACATTTCCTCCCACGAGTAGCTTGGATGAAAGGATATCCGGTCCAAATAAGAGCGCCATCGCCGCGCAGCACATAGAAATGAACCTTGAGGGCCTTTCGGTGGATCTGGTCTTTATTTTCTTCAAAAGCTCCCTCTTCCTTAATCTAACTGTTATTGAAATCTAATGTAAAATTAATGTGAAAAATGCAGGCCACTGCTTCTAAAAGGTTATTTATTGTGGACTACTATGATGTTTATATGCCTTAAGTGGAGCGTATAAACAAGATGTCGAAAGATGCCAAGACATATGCAAGCCGCACGCTTTACTTCCTCACCAAAGGAGGGATTCTGAAGCCAGTGGCCATTGAGTTGTGTTTGCCACCAATTGATGATTAGGCGGCCGTAAGAAAGGTTTTCACACCAGGGGAACATGGGACAGAAGAAGGAGCGCTGTGGCAGCTGGCCAAAGCGCATGCTAAAGTCAATGATGCAGGTTACCATCAGCTCGTCAGTCATTGGTAAGTACCATTTTCCGACCTGTATTTTCACTATGCAGTATGCACATTACCATTTTCCCACCGTAATATACCAACAGCCACTTAAACTATATTCTGGAAAAATCGATCAAAGATTATAAGTTGCCTAAAAAATTCTTAAAGATAAACACGTTTTGCTCTCCAATTGTCCGCAAGTTAACAACACATTGTATCACGGAGCCTTTCATTATAGCAACCCACAGACAACTAAGCAAAATGCACCCAGTATACAAATTGTTAATACCTCATTACGTGGATACCATGGACATCAATCAAGCTGCCCGTCAGAGTTTGATAAATGCGTCAGGTATTATTGAACAAGGCTTCACGCCTAGCAGATATTGTATAGAATTGTCATCTAAAGCCTACAAGCAGTGGAAATTCAATGAACAAGGATTAGAGACCGATCTGCTCAAAAGGTAAACAAATGGAATCCATGTGTTTTATTGATATGTCATTTATTCCCATGGTTGAATATTTGTAGGAATACTTGGCACCTTTTATGGGATCGTGAATGTATGAATTGATCAAAAAAATATCTTTCTTGAAGGGGGAGAATGAAAACTGGAATAAAATCTGAAAACTGGAATAAAATCTGTCATTTTTCAAATATTATGGTGTAAAAAGCTAGTATAAAATGAATGCTAAAATTTAGAGAAGATTCATGGAAGTTCAGCGAATCAAGGGAGATAGAAATAAAATATTATTTTAAATTTTGAGCATACATTTTACATGCATTAAATTGTACCTTCTAGTTGTTTAATAAAAGTGATGATTTAAAACTTTAATGAATCAATTAAACAAAGAAAAATATATTTTGACACAAGATAAAAAATGCAACATATTCATTATTTTGATCCTAAGGTTCTTATCAAGACATTTAGTATACATTTCATTGTTTAGAACATTTTCATAGACCATAACAAGCCTTATGTCATGTCTCCTAATCATGATAGAGAAATTAAAGAATTATAATATAAAATAATATATTTTGTCATAATAATAATACGTTACTCATAGCAATATAGTAATATTGAATGAAATAATAATACTATATTATCTATTAATAATAATATATGATAATTGTACATATAAATATTATATAGGATCATAAATTTAATATGTCATAATATCAAATGCAACATCGAAATAAGAAATAGTCTTATATAAATATATAAATAAATTATATACAAATCATTATCATATAATATGATATTACCTTATAATTGTAATATTTAATAGAGAAATAAATTGTATATGATATGATTCACATATATAATAATATTTTAATATTAAAGTATAAATATAAATAAATGATAAATATAACAAAACTAATTTGAATAGACACATCCCCTCTTACAATGAAATATATAAATGAATACAAACGCAAAGGAGAGAAATCATTGATTGTTTACGAAATAAAGTGGTAAATATTTAAAAGATTGGGAAGAGGGATATTATAGTGGTATCAGAGCATGATCCTGCCATCTTAACAAATTCAATATTTGTTCTGTTAATTATTGTTAATTGGACGATGTTATTTTTGACCCAAAAATAGCAGTAGTATTTATGGGTAGCTTGGATAGCTGTTCGTCCTTATCTATGTATAGCAGCATTAGTTATTACGCTGAGAGGCGTTCTATACAATGGTAGCACAAATGCCCAGCACGGGAATATGCCAAGATTCCTGTCAACAAAAAAGAATTGGGAGCATTTACAAACTTCCAAATTAAATATTAAAAAAGAATTCCCGAAATAGTAGCTGGGCGAAATAATAGGAAGCCAAATGGAGGCCGAAATAATAGGCTCGAAAAAGTAGGGCCCGAAAAAGTAGGACCCGAAAAAATAGGGCCTGAAAAAATAGGGGCGAAATAATTTCAATATGGTTTTTATTTTGTTAAATATAATTTTGCATGCACATTCATGCTTTTTTTTTTGCGGGGAGTGGGGGAATTTGAAACAAATTCGTGGAATGTGAAGAGACGTCTGTTGGGGGATATGAGGAGCCTCTCAGAAGTTATAAAACCAAGGCTCCTCATTTCATTTTCATTTTATGTTTTTGCAGGAAGAAAGAGGTGGAGGTTATTGTAGGATTAGATTGGAGTTTTTGAATAGGAGTAAATTGAAGTTTTGGAGTAACATTTTTGCAGGTGAGATTTCTATTTTTTATTTACATTTTCATTTAGATTTAGATGTAGAAGTAAATTGAAATTCAAAATTAGTTATAATATTCTACTTTGACTTATATTTCAATTTTAATTAATTTCATTTAGATTTAGAATTCTGTTCATATGACCGAAATTGAGGCCACTGGAGGACCTGTGCAGAGTTTTTCGTGGAGATAAGCATGTGGGTACTGAATCAAGGCACATTAGGCCTCTTGGAGATGTAATTGCGGTGACTTCCATGGCTTTTTGACTCGAATAGGGCAATCTAAACAATCTCAGATCTGAAATTCTTTTTTTCCTTTTCAGCTGAAGACAGAACAAAGATTGCTTGCAAGAAATTTTGCAGAGTTTAAGATTTGATTGCTTGTGGCCGACTATTCTTGGTAACTGATATTTCTATTGTATATTCCCGTGCCCAGCATGGAAAGTTTTAATCTATACAATTTATTTTGTGCATTTAGTGCACAAACTAAAGAATGCATATGCAATGAATTTTTTTATCAATCTTTATGATAGCTTTTTTTTTAAAATAGAAAAAAGAAATTATTCTTTTATGTATGTAGAAAAAAATTAGAAAGATTTTATGTATGTAGAAAATTAAAAGAATTCTATATAGATCTAGATTTATTGAAAAGAATTCTATTTACATCTAGATATTTTGATTGAAATAACCATAATGTAAAAACAAAATATAAAATAGAAATGTTAATATATGTATGTAGAAAAAATTAGAAAGATTGCATGCATCTAAAAAAATTCTATTTACATCTAGATTTTTTTAGAATGGAAAAAAATGGATAATAGAAATATCAGTTGCATGTTTGTAGAAATAAATTAGAAAAACATGTATCTAGAAATTAAAAAGATTCTATATGTGTCTAATTTTTAGATTTTACTTTATTCTAAACTAATTATTGATGGATATATATTTTAAAAATATTTATATAATTTAAAGTTTAGATTTTAATTAATTTGTATGCAAATAGGAAAAAGAATAAATATTTTATATATATGTAGATTAATTTCTATTTTTAATGTAAAAAAAAAATATAAAATAGAAATGTTAATATATGTATGTAGGAAAAATTAGAAGGATTGCATGCATCTAAAAAAATTCTATTTACATCTAGATTTTTTTAGAATGGAAAAAAATTGGATAATAGAAATATCAGTTGCATGTTTGTAGAAATAAATTAGAAAAACGTGTATCTAGAAATTAAAAAGATTCTATATGTGTCTAAGTTTTAGATTTTACTTTATTCTAAACTAATTATTGATGGATATATATTCTAAAAATATTTATGTAGTTTAAAGTTTAGATTTTAATTAATTTGTATGCAAATAGGAAAAAGAATAAATATTTTATATATATGTAGATTAATTTCTATTTTTTAAATTTACAAGTAAATGAGTACTTTATTCATTTAAAGTAAACAAGATTTTAAGTAATATATTTTTATTTTAGAAATATATTAATCATAATGTTCATTTATTATTACTTATTTAATATACTTACTCTCAAATCTAAGACAATAGAAATGATATTTTATTAACTTTGAAATAGGGAAGTGTTAAGCAAGTTCGTTTACAAAAATACCAAAAATATATTTGGTCTTTGATCAAATTGGAGTTAATATTAGAAATATAAATATGATCATTAACAATAAAGCTAAATTCGGTTCAAAACAATAATGTTATTTAAATTTAAATAATTTTTTTTGAAAAGAATTCTATTTACATCTACATATTTTGATTGAAATAACCATAATGTAAAAACAAAATATAAAATAGAAATGTTAATATATGTATGTAGAAAAAATTAGAAAGATTGCATGCATCTAAAAAAATTCTATTTACATCTAGATTTTTTTAGAATGGAAAAAAATGGATAATAGAAATATAAGTTGCATGTTTTTAGAAATAAATTAGAAAAACATGTATATAGAAATTAAAAAGATTCTATATGTGTCTAATTTTTAGATTTTACTTTATTCTAAACTATTTATTGATGGATATATATTTTAAAAATATTTATGTAGTTTAAAGTTTAGATTTTAATTAATTTGTATGCAAATAGGAAAAAGAATAAATATTATATATATATGTAGATTAATTTCTATTTTTAAAATTTACAAGTAAATGAGTACTTTATTCATTTAAAGTAAACAAGTTTTTAAGTAATATATTTCTATTTTAGAAATATATTAATCATAATGTTCATTTATTATTACTTATTTAATATACTTACTCTCAAATCTAAGACAATAGAAATGATATTTTATTAACTTTAAAATAGGGAAGTGTTAAGCAAGTTATAAAACCAAGGCTCCTCATTTCATTTTCATTTTATGTTTTTGCGGGAAGAAAGAGGTGGAGGTTATTGTAGGATTATATTGGAGTTTTTGAATAGGAGTAAATTGAAGTTTTGGAGTAACATTTTTGCAGGTGAGATTTCTATTTTTTATTTACATTTTCATTTAGATTTAGATGTAGAAGTAAATTGAAATTCAAAATTAGTTATAATATTCTACTTTGACTTATATTTCAATTTTAATTAATTTCATTTAGATTTAGAATTCTGTTCATATGACCGAAATTGAGGCCACTGGAGGACCTGTGCAGAGTTTTTCGTGGAGATAAGCATGTGGGTACTGAATCAAGGCACATTAGGCCTCTTGGAGATGTAATTGCGGTGACTTCCATGGCTTTTTGAATCGAATAGGGCAATCTAAACAATCTCAGATCTGAAATTCTTTTTTTTCTTTTCAGCCGAAGACAGAACAAAGATTGCTTGCAAGAAATTTTGCAGAGTTTAAGATTTGATTGCTTGTGGCCGACTATTCTTGGTAACTGATATTTCTATTGTATATTCCCGTGCCCAGCACGGAAAGTTTTAATCTATACAATTTATTTTGTGCATTTAGTGCACAAACTAAAGAATGCATATGCAATCAATTTTTTTATCAATCTTTATGATAGCTCTTTTTTTTAAATAGAAAATAGAAATTATTCTTTTATGTATGTAGAAAAAAATTAGAAAGATTTTATGTATGTAGAAAATTAAAAGAATTCTATATACATCTAGATTTATTGAAAAGAATTCTATTTACATCTACATATTTTGATTGAAATAACCATAATGTAAAAACAAAATATAAAATAGAAATGTTAATATATGTATGTAGAAAAAATTAGAAAGATTGCATGCATCTAAAAAAATTCTATTTACATCTAGATTTTTTTAGAATGGAAAAAAATGGATAATAGAAATATCAGTTGCATGTTTGTAGAAATAAATTAGAAAAACATGTATCTAGAAATTTAAAAGATTCTATATGCGTCTAATTTTTAGATTTTACTTTATTCTAAACTAATTATTGATGGATATATATTTTAAAAATATTTATGTAGTTTAAATTTTAGATTTTAATTAATTTGTATGCAAATAGGAAAAAGAATAAATATTTTATATATATGTAGATTAATTTCTATTTTTAATGAAAAAACAAAATATAAAATAGAAATGTTAATATATGTATGTAGAAAAAATTAGAAGGATTGCATCCATCTAAAAAAATTCTATTTACATCTAGATTTTTTGAGAATGGAAAAAAATTGGATAATAGAAATATCAGTTGCATGTCTGTAGAAATAAATTAGAAAAACGTGTATCTAGAAATTAAAAAGATTCTATATGTGTCTAATTCTTAGATTTTACTTTATTCTAAAATAATTATTGATGGATATATATTTTAAAAATATTTATGTAGTTTAAAGTTTAGATTTTAATTAATTTGTATGCAAATAGGAAAAAGAATAAATATTTTATATATATGTAGATTAATTTCTATTTTTAAAATTTACAAGTAAATGAGTACTTTATTCATTTAAAGTAAACAAGTTTTTAAGTAATATATTTTTATTTTAGAAATATATTAATCATAATGTTCATTTATTATTACTTATTTAATATACTTACTCTCAAATCTAAGACAATAGAAATGATATTTTATTAACTTTGAAATAGGGAAGTGTTAAGCAAGTTCGTTTACAAAAATACCAAAAATATATTTGGTCTTTGATCAAATTGGAGTTAATATTAGAAATATAAATATGATCATTAACAATTAAGCTAAATTCGGTTCAAAACAATAATGTTATTTAAATTTAAATAAATTTTTTTGAAAAGAATTCTATTTACATCTACATATTTTGATTGAAATAACCATAATGTAAAAACAAAATATAAAATAGAAATGTTAATATATGTATGTAGAAAAAATTAGAAAGATTGCATGCATCTAAAAAAATTCTATTTACATCTAGATTTTTTTAGAATGGAAAAAAATGGATAATAGAAATATCAGTTGCATGTTTGTAGAAATAAATTAGAAAAACATGTATATAGAAATTAAAAAGATTATATATGTGTCTAATTTTTAGATTTTACTCTATTCTAAACTATTTATTGATGGATATATATTTTAAAAATATTTATGTAGTTTAAAGTTTAGATTTTAATTAATTTGTATGCAAATAGGAAAAAGAATAAATATTTTATATATATGTAGATTAATTTCTATTTTTAAAATTTACAAGTAAATGAGTACTTTATTCATTTAAAGTAAACAAGTTTTTAAGTAATATATTTCTATTTTAGAAATATATTAATCATAATGTTCATTTATTATTACTTATTTAATATACTTACTCTCAAATCTAAGACAATAGAAATGATATTTTATTAACTTTAAAATAGGGAAGTGTTAAGCAAGTTCGTTTACAAAAATACCAAAAATATATTTGGTCTTTGATCAAATTGGAGTTAATATTAGAAATATAAATATGATCATTAACAATTAAGCTAAATTCAATTCAAAACAATAATATTATTTAAATTTAAATAAAATAAGCCATGTTTACTTTGAAACATCAAACAACTAATTAACTAATACAATAATTATAATAAATGAATCTATTATGACATAGAAAAATATTTTCGAAGTATAATTTCTTTGTTTTTGAATCAATATGAGTTTTTTTTTCTACTTGAAAAGATAAACCATCCTAATTGTCATCCTTAGTTAACCCTAACAACAACCCCTACCTTAGCCCTAGCCCCAACAATGATGTACAATATAACTATAATCCAACATTAAACTATAATTATAGCACTAAAACATATCCCTATTGATATAACGAAAATCTCAGTCCAAACCATAATCTAAACCAAAAACCTACACACTAATATTGGTTATAGTCCTAACTCTAAAATCTAACCCTTAACCATAATGTAAAAAAAAACTCCAAAATATTGATCAAAATCCTAAACCTACCTATATGGATAACCATGATATTAAACTCTAAATCCAGTCCCAAGGTCCTAACCATGGTGTAAACCTATAACCGAACTCTTAAAAATTTTACTAATCCCTGATCCTAATCAAATTCCCAACTTTAAACTTGAACCATAAACCATAGTTGTAACCATAATCATAAACTTAAACAAAACCCTAACCCTAAAGGTACAATCATAAAATTAATCATAGCTTAGACCCTAATCCTAGCACAAACCGCAATCATGACCAAATATAAATCTTCACCTTACCCCTAATCATAATTTCAATGTTAACCCTAACATTAGTTTCAATCCTACCATGATATGAACCCTAATATAGATTTCACCTTGATCCTCACCCTAATCTTAAGTCTAATTAAACCCTGACTAAAACCTAATCTAAATGATATATCTAACTATAATCCTAACTGTAATTATCATACAACCCAATGCTAACCCTCATGTATATTTAATCCCTAATCTTAACTCTAAATATTCTATAAACTCTAGAATTGACCTTGATTCTAACCATAACCCTAAAATCTAAATTGTAACCATAGCACGAAAGGTGGGGACCCCCGCTACATGGCACAATTCTGGGTCTTGGAGCCTTGCGAAAGCACTACAGAGTGAGGAAATGTCATAAAGGTGACATGTAGTAGCATGATGCAATTTTGGGCTTTAGAGCATTGCAGAAACAATGCAGCTTAAGGAGGCGCTAGAATGGAGACTCATGGAAAGAAGAGGAAAGACATTCATCTCGCTGGCAAAAAACTATGAAAAGAGATAACATGATGTCTTAACCTCCCACAAAAAATGCAAGGTTGATCCCAAGGGGGAATTTGGTTTCCCCAAAAATGAATGATGGTCATCGATGAAGGTCTTCCTCTCGAAATAGACGGCATAGATGCATCGTGAATCCTCACCAATGAAGGATTAAGTCGCAACCGTTGATGTAGATTCCCCCCTCAAAAAGGATGACTGAGATGCAACGAGGAAACTCCTCCCAATGAAGGATTAAGTCACATTCCTCGATCAAGATTGGCTTTATTTCCAATGGATGACTAAGATGTAGTGAAGAGATTCCTCCCAACAAACGAAGCAGATAGCACAAAAGATGTGAACCCCCTCCATGTGGCACAATTTTGGGTCTTAAAGACTCATGAAAGCATTGTGGAGTGAGGAAATGTTGGAAAGGCAATGCGTGGAAGCATGATGCAATTTTGGGCTTCAGAGAATTGAAGAAACAATGTAGCATGACGATGCATCAGAATGGAGATGCATGGCAACATCTTGTGCAATTCTAGGCTTTAGAGTGTTTCAAAGACACTAGCATATAAAGAAACGTTAGAATGGGAATGCATGGCAACATCTTGCACTTTTGGGAAGATGGGAAGATAGCTCGCAAAGAAATAAGAGTTATCGAATCTCGCAGCATGAATCAACCCAACCAAGAAAAAATGATCCAGCGTGGTCAATGAAGAATCCGAGCCAACACAAAATGTTAGCCGCCAACTTTAGCGATGTTAACCCTCTGCAAAGAACCTATCCCATTTAAGGTCTCTCAGATCAGACATCAGTGATGGGTTGAATAGGGGGAAAAAATAGCACACAATGCCCTCCTAAATGAAATTCTAAATGTAACACTAATAACCACAATCCTACTTCTTTCCCTAACCTTATCCATGAGCATGGGAATATACATATTATTATATAGGGAACCTTATATAATAATAAATATAATCTAAAATCCCAACCCTTACTCCCCTCCTAACTATAACTGTGACCATAAGAAAAATTCTAAATATAACCCTTCCTCTAACTCTAACCCTAACTATAATTGTAACCCTATCCCTACCACTAACTGTAACCCTGAATCTAACTCTACCATAATTGGACTTTAACCCTAACTATAACTATAACCCTAAACCTAACTCTAACCTTAACCGTAACTATAACCGTAACCCAAAACCTAACCCTAATCGTAGCTAGGATTCTAATACTCTATCTACCCCTAACTCAAACTATAGCCCTAACTATACCTCAAACTCTAACCGTAACTCATATTCTAACCCTAAACCTAACCCTAACCTTGACCTTAACCCTAACCCTAACCCTAAGCCTAACCCTTTGTCTACCCCTATCTCTAACCCTAACCCTAACCCTAACCCTACCCCTAACTCTAACCCTAAATCAAACTCTTTCTGTAAATCTAACTCTACCATAATTAGACTCTAACCCTAACCCTAACTTTAATCCTGACCGAAACCCTAACCCTAACCCTAACTCTAACCTTAACCCTGACTCAATCCCCTTACCCTAACGTTAACATCGATATAACTCTCTCTATATATAACCCTAACTCTAAATATAAACCTAACCCTAACCCTAACCCTAACCCTAAATCTAAATCTAACCCTAACTGTAAGCGTAACCCTACCCCTACCCATAACTCTAATTGTAAATCTAACTCTACCATAATTGGATTTTAATTTTAACCCTAACCCTAACTCTAACCCTAACCTTGACTCAAAACTCTAACCCTAACCCTAACTCTAACATTAACCCAACTGTAAAATTAACTCTATTGGTAACTCAAACCCTAAAACTAACCCTAATTCTAACCCTAACTCTAACTCTAGCTCTAGCTCTAACCCTAACTCTAACCATAACTCAAACTCAAACCCTAAACCTAACCCTAATCCTAACCCAAATTATAATGCTCTGTCTACCCCTAACTCAAACTATAACCCTAACCCTAACTCAAACTCTAACCCTAACTCATACTCTAACCCTAAACCTGACCCTAGCCCTAACCCTAACCTAGACCCTAACCCTAACCCTAACCCTATCTATAACCCTAATCCTAACCCTAACTCTAATCCTAATCTTAACTCTAATTCTAATCCTATCTATAACCCTAATCCTAACCCTAACTCTCACCATAAATCTAACTCTACCATAATTAGAATCTAACCCTAACCCTAACCTTAACCCTAGCTCAAACCCTTACCCTAACTTTGTCCCTAACCATATATCTCCGTATGACTATAACATTTTACATTACAATATCCCAAAAATAAAATATATATTTTTATCTAAATTAAACTCCTTATATTAAATTTAAAATAATATTTGACTCAAACCTTAACCGTAACCCTAACCTTAACCATGAGCATTACGCTAACCCTAACCTTAACCATAAACATAACTCTACACCTAACTCTAACCCTAATTCTAACTCTACCATAATTGGATTCTAATCCTATCCCTAACCCTAACTATAAGCATAACTCTAACCCTAGCCTTAACCATGAGCATAACTCTAATGTTAGCCTTACTATAACCCTAACACTAACCCTAATCATAACCATAACCATAACTCTAACCCTAACCTTAACCATGACCATAACATTAACCCTAACCTTAACCATAAACATAACTCTAATCTAAACCATAACCATAACTCTAACAATAACCATAACCATAACTCTATCCCTTACCTTAACCATAGCTCAAACCCTAACCCTAACTCAAACCCTAACTCTAATGCTAACCCTAACCCTAATTCTATCCCTAAGGTTAACATTAACTATAATGGTAACTTTGTCCCTAACCATATATCTATGTATGACTATAACATTTTACATTACAATATCCCAAAAATAAAAAAATATATTTTTAATCTATATTAAACTCCTTATATTAAATTTTTAAAAATATTTTGAAGCATAATTTTATACTAACTTCATACAACTCTAATTAAAAATTAATTAACAATTTTATAGTAACCTTATCAAAATAAAAAATAAAAAGTAAATATTTTTCCTATTGCGCCGCGACTGCCACTAGCTATATATACCTCTATATATATTACGCCGAGAGTAATCGTTCTCGAGGCGCCTATTTTTATTTTCATTAATTCCAACTTCGATTAAAATAACTTTGGGATTAAATAAAAATAGGCGCCTTGAGAACGATTACTCTCGGCGTAATATATATAGAGGTATATATAGCTAGTTTAAAACCTTAGTGCCGATGGTTTGTCACGTTATTATCAAGACAAGATAATTGATTGGAAAAGTTTTCCAATGTTTGTTTACAAGAAATTCAACTATATTTTTTTATTTCACATCAAATGACCAAACCATTATGACATACATTTCTAATGTTGAACACGTGATATCTTTCTAGCCAAAGTAAAATGAATTTTGAAAATTCCGTCAAACGATTTTATGAATATTTAAAATAATAATAATAATGAGAGAGAGAATAATTTTTTTTTAAAAAGCTTGCATACCATTGGAAGACATTAGACACTAAAACCACGTTGATGACGTAAATGTGTTTTGAAGATTCCGGAGAGCGCGATCTATAAACACTTTTAAAAGAACGAGATCAGAGACAAGAAATGATAAAAAAATTTGAATGTGAAGACAATATTTGACCCTAAAACCACGTTGATTATAGAGCCCACCAATTATTGTCGTCAACAACAACGAGTGTGAGGATGTTGTGAAACACATTAACATGCCAACCACGGAATTGTAATGTTATCCTCCTTGGCCAGCTATTTATAGAGCAGTACTTGCAAATATCTTCATTGTTCGTAGGAGCTATCAATATAATATATAGGGAAATATAAGCGATTAAGCAAAACCAGATATCTTCGTTTGTTCGTAGGAGTCTGAGTCTGCAGCAAGTGATATATATTAGCGGATTGTAATCGAGTGAAGGAGCGAATTAGTAAGATGGGTTCAATTACAACAGCTACAACAGTGGGCAGCAATGGAATGAGTTCACCCGACTATGAGATGAATGGCGAAGTGGTGCTGCAGAAAGTGGCTCTCCTCCACTTGACGGACTATGCCGCAACGCTGCCTGACGAGGCATCCGAATTGATGGGGAAGAAAATCTCTCTTCAGCTTGTGAGCACCGACCAAGTGGACCCCGGTAATAATCTATGCATAATAATAATAATAATATAAGCTTTAAGCTGCTTTCTCATGGGAAGTGCATTTCTAATATTATAATTAGTATACACATAGAATTGTGTTTGCTTAACTGATGGTAATGGTAAAGAAATGGCGATTAGAAGACGTTTACACACATAAATTTGTATTTGTATGTTGAATTAAATTTGACGAATGGTATATTCATCCCAATTTAATTAATACGACGCGATGCATGTTAGCTTGTGTAGAAACGAGATTGGGCAAAACGATGGGGCAGCCTTGTCACTTGAAGTGGAGCCCATGGGACGGACCCATCTCACAAGAGATAAGCTGCGCGGTGGACGTTGAAATGGAACTTGGCACTCCGGTTCTCGGGCGCATTTATCATAAAAAACATGCACGCCCAAGAGTTCTTTCTGAAATCACTCACCATATCTGTCCCTGGCGACTGCAATGTTCGTTTCCAATGCAACTCGTGGATAACCCTTTCTTCCGTCAACCCGAATGACCGTGTTTTCTTCGCCAATAAGGTCAGTTTTTCCTTATCGCTAACACATATATATAGCAATTGCAAGGTTTTAAATTATTCAGGATTTGACCAAATAGTAGAAGCGCTAACATGAAGGTGAATGTAAATGTGTGTTTATCATCAGAGCTTTGTTCCGGAGGAAACCCCAGCGGGGCTGAGAAAGTTGAGGGAGATGGATTTGATTGGGGAGCCAGAGAAGGATGCAGAGCTGCGGAGGGAAGTGCTGGGTGGATCGCAGGAGCTCCCATATCCCAGGAGATGCCGAACTGATCGTCCGTGCATTCAAATAGGCATGTGTCTATATACATGTATACTCACTAGTCATTATGTAACTGTGAGCCTGTAATCTTGACACATGTTTTCTTATTGAATCTGTTGCAGCCCCCGAATTCGAGACTCGCACAAGCTTGATCTTCATTCCCCCGGACGAAAGGTTTCCTTATTTTGACTTTTCTGACTTTGGAGCTCACCTCATAGACGCAGTTGCTGACCTCATCGTTCCCACTCTCACTAATCTCTTCGATCACGGATTCGACTCCTTTGATGACGTAAGCGACCTCTACAAACGAGGTCTCAAAACTGCCCACAATTCTCTCAGGACTCTCCGTCAGGATAGTAGCCCACTGCATTTTGTGCAGGGACTCCTCGACAGCATCGAGGATGACATTCCGCTCATTAATTTCACTCGCCCGCAAATTGTCCAAAGTATAAATATATTGGCATTGCTTCATTAATCGATCAAAGGTTAAACAACAATTGAACCAATCTTTTGCACACCACAGCGGATGAGTGCGCTTGGAGAAGCGACGAGGAATTTGCACGCCAGACACTTGCAGGGTTGAATCCATTGGTGATCAACTGCCTAGAGGTAACCTTGACCCACTTTCTGTAACTCCCCAAAATCTTCACATTTATAACTCTTCTTCTCGTGTCTCTTCAATAACATAAACAATGGCCGCTTTAAAATTGAAATAGACATTTCCTCCCACGAGTAGCTTGGATGAAAGGATATACGGTCCAAATAAGAGCGCCATCGCCGCGCAGCACATAGAAATGAACCTTGAGGGCCTTTCGGTGGATCTGGTCTTTATTTTCTTCAAAAGCTCCCTCTTCCTTAATCTAACTGTTATTGAAATCTAATGTAAAATTAATGTGGAAAATGCAGGCCACTGCTTCTAAAAGGTTATTTATTGTGGACTACTATGATGTTTATATGCCTTAAGTGGAGCGTATAAACAAGATGTCGAAATATGCCAAGACATATGCAAGCCGCACGCTTTACTTCCTCACCAAAGGAGGGATTCTGAAGCCAGTGGCCATTGTGTTGTGTTTGCCACCAATTGATGATCAGGCGGCCGTAAGAAAGGTTTTCACACCAGGGGAACATGGGACAGAAGAAGGAGCGCTGTGGCAGCTGGCCAAAGCGCATGCTAAAGTCAATGATGCAGGTTACCATCAGCTCGTCAGTCATTGGTAAGTACCATTTTCCGACCTGTATTTTCACTATGCAGTATGCACATTACCATTTTACCACCGTAATATACCAACAACCACTTAAACTATATTCTGGCAAAATCGATCAAAGATTATAAGTTGCCTAAAAACTTCTTAAAGATAAACACGTTTTGCTCTCCAATTGTCCGCAAGTTAACAACACATTGTATCACGGAGCCTTTCATTATAGCAACCCACAGACAACTAAGCAAAATGCACCCAGTATACAAATTGTTAATACCTCATTACGTGGATACCATGGACATCAATCAAGCTGCCCGTCAGAGTTTGATAAATGCGTCAGGTATTATTGAACAAGGCTTCACGCCTAGCAGATATTGTATAGAATTGTCATCTAAAGCCTACAAGCAGTGGAAATTCAATGAACAAGGATTAGAGACCGATCTGCTCAAAAGGTAACTTATTTAATAGCTCGACTGCTGCATTACCTATGCTGGTTCATAACATTTATTCGTAATATGGTGAAATGTTGCTAAAAAGCTGATTACTGTCCTTTTACATCCATTTCATTTTTCCAATCCAGTTAACAGAGATACCGAAAATTTGACCCGTTACTTCACAATGTACTGTGCAGGGGAATGGCAGTCCGTGATTCAAAGGCACCGAATGGTTTGAAGCTTGTGATCAAGGACTACCCATATGCTGTTGACCTTGTATAGAAATATGGTTTGCCGTGAAACAGTGGGTTTCAGACTACCTGTCCCTCTACTACAAGGATGATGCCTCCATTAGAAATAACAAGGAATTGCAGGCTTGGTGGGATGAGATAGTAAATGTCGGCCACGGAGAACTCAGGGACGATCCAAGCAGATGGTACAAGATGGATTCTTTGGTTGAAGCAGTTCAAATAGTGACGACTATAATCTGGACTGGATCTGCTCACCATGCTGCAGTCAACTTTGGGCAGTACTCGTACGGGGGATACATGCCCAATCTACCTACCATGAGTAGACGCTTGATTCCAGAAAAGGGAACACCTGAGTATGATGAACTTGTTAAGGATCCAGAGGAATTCTTCCTCAAGACCGTCTCCGCTCCCACGCAAGCAACCCTTGTGATGGTTGTTCTGAAAATTTTGTCAAAGCATGCGAAAAATGAGTTGTATGTGGGACAGTTGCAGGGCTCCACCATGGATAGAGTAGATGATCTCCGTATTCAAGAGAGATTTACAAAATTTTCAGAGAACATGACAAAGATTGAGAATATTATAATTGACAGGAATAACAAGTGTCATGTTTACAAGAACAGGACCGGACCTGCAAAAGTCCCTTACACACTGCTATACCCCAACACTACTGATCTATCAAAATCAGGTGGTCTCACAGGCCGTGGCGTGCCCAATAGCATATCTATTTAATGGCATCTTCGCACAGACAAGAAATTCCAAACCTTCACTCGAAGCACTTCCATTCACAATACGGCTGCAACTCAAAATTATCATCCGTCACACATGACAATTGAGCACCATTGTTTTCTTTTGTTTTGAATTTTGAGCAGAGATTTTACACACATTAAATTGTACCTTCTAGTCGTTCTTCAATGTACCAATAAAGATTTATTAATTTATGTTCTTCCCATAAGAAATGTGGTTCTTCTCTTCAATTTAATGTTTAATAAAAGTGAAGATTTATAACTTCTACGAATCAATTAAACAAAGAAATTTTTTTATTAAAATAAGGTCGAAAATGTAATATATTACCTTCATAAAAAACAATTATGCTTTAATTAGATGCTTCTTAAATTGCTTTAAGAGAAATTATTCCATGTATTTTCGAATGAAGTATTTATCTTAATCTATCTATTAGAAGAATCATTAAATTGTAAACAAATGGAATCCATGTGTTTTATTGATATGTCATTTATTCCCATGGTTGAATATTTGTAGGAATACTTGGCACCTTTTATGGGATCGTGAATGTATGAATTGATCAAAAAAATATCTTTCTTGAAGGGGGAGAATGAAAACTGGAATAAAATCTGAAAACTGGAATAAAATCTGTCATTTTTCAAATATTATGGTGTAAAAAGCTAGTATAAAATGAATGCTAAAATTTAGAGAAGATTCAAGGAAGTTCAGCGAATCAAGGGAGATAGAAATAAAATATTATTATAAATTTTGAGCATACATTTTACATGCATTAAATTGTACCTTCAAGTTGTTTAATAAAAGTGATGATTTAAAACTTTAATGAATCAATTAAACAAAGAAAAATATATTTTGACACAAGATAAAAAATGCAACATATTCATTATTTTGATCCTAAGGTTCTTATCAAGACATTTAGTATACATTTCATTGTTTAGAACATTTTCGTAGACCATAACAAGCCTTATGTCATGTCTCCTAATCATGATAGAGAAATTAAAGAATTATAATATAAAATAATATATTTTGTCATAATAATAATACGTTACTCATATCAATATAGTAATATTGAATGAAATAATAATACTATATTATCTATTAATAATAATATATGATAATTGTACATATAAATATTATATAAGATCATAAATTTAATATGTCATAATATCAAATGCAACATCGAAATAAGAAATAGTCTTATATAAAAATATAAATAAATTATATACAAATCATTATCATATAATATGATATTACCTTATAATTGTAATATTTAATAGAGAAATAAATTGTATATGATATGATTCACATATATAATAATATTTTAATATTAAAGTATAAATATAAATAAATGATAAATATAACAAAACTAATTTGAATAGACACATCCCCTCTTACAATGAAATAAATAAATGAATACAAACACAAAGGAGAGAAATCATTGATTGTTTACGAAATAAAGTGGTAAATATTTAAAAGATTGGGAAGAGGGATATTATAGTGGTATCAGAGCATGATCCTGCCATCTTAACAAATTCAATATTTGTTCTGTTAATTATTGTTAATTGGACAATGTTATTTTTGACCCAAAAATAGCAGTAGTATTTATGGGTAGCTTGGATAGCTGTTCGTCCTTTCTATGTATAGCAGCATTAGTTATTACGCCGAGAGGCGTTCTATACAATGGCAGCACAAATGCCCAACACGGGAATATGCCAAGATTCCTGTAAACAAAAAAGAATTGGGAGCATTTACAAACTTCCAAATTAAATATTAAAAAAGAATTCCCGAAATAGTAGCTGGCCGAAATAATAGGAAGCCAAATGGAGGCCGAAATAATAGGCTCGAAAAAGTAGGGCCCGAAAAAGTAGGACCTGAAAAAATAGGGCCCGAAAAAATAGGGGCGAAATATTTTCAATATGGTTTTTTTTTTGTTAAATATAATTTTGCATGCACATTCATGCTTTTTTTTTGCGGGGAGTGGGGGAATTTGAAACAAATTCATGGAATGTGAAGAGACGTCTGTTGGGGGATATGAGGAGCCTCTCAGAAGTTATAAAACCAAGGCTCCTCATTTCATTTTCATTTTATGTTTTTGCAGGAAGAAAGAGGTGGAGGTTATTGTAGGATTAGATTGGAGTTTTTGAATAGGAGTAAATTGAAGTTTTGGAGTAACATTTTTGCAGGTGAGATTTCTATTTTTTATTTACATTTTCATTTAGATTTAGATGTAGAAGTAAATTGAAATTCAAAATTAGTTATAATATTCTAATTTGACTTATATTTCAATTTTAATTAATTTCATTTAGATTTAGAATTCTGTTCATATGACCGAAATTGAGGCCACTGGAGGACCTGTGCAGAGTTTTTCGTGGAGATAAGCATGTGGGTACTGAATCAAGGCACATTAGGCCTCTTGGAGATGTAATTGCAGTGACTTCCATGGCTTTTTGAATCGAATAGGGCAATCTAAACAATCTCAGATCTGAAATTCTTTTTTTCCTTTTCAGCCGAAGACAGAACAAAGATTGCTTGCAAGAAATTTTGCAGAGTTTAAGATTTGATTGCTTGTGGCCGACTATTCTTGGTAACTGATATTTCTATTGTATATTCCCGTGCCCAGCACGGAAAGTTTTAATCTATACAATTTATTTTGTGCATTTAGTGCACAAACTAAAGAATGCATATGCAATCAATTTTTTTATCAATCTTTATGATAGCTCTTTTTTTTAAATAGAAAATAGAAATTATTCTTTTATGTATGTAGAAAAAAATTAGAAAGATTTTATGTATGTAGAAAATTAAAAGAATTCTATATACATCTAGATTTATTGAAAAGAATTCTATTTACATCTACATATTTTGATTGAAATAACCATAATGTAAAAACAAAATATAAAATAGAAATGTTAATATATGTATGTAGAAAAAATTAGAAAGATTGCATGCATCTAAAAAAATTCTATTTACATCTAGATTTTTTTAGAATGGAAAAAAATGGATAATAGAAATATCAGTTGCATGTTTGTAGAAATAAATTAGAAAAACATGTATCTAGAAATTAAAAAGATTCTATATGCGTCTAATTTTTAGATTTTACTTTATTCTAAACTAATTATTGATGGATATATATTTTAAAAATATTTATGTAGTTTAAATTTTAGATTTTAATTAATTTGTATGCAAATAGGAAAAAGAATAAACATTTTATATATATGTAGATTAATTTCTATTTTTAATGTAAAAACAAAATATAAAATAGAAATGTTAATATATGTATGTAGAAAAAATTAGAAGGATTGCATCCATCTAAAAAAATTCTATTTACATCTAGATTTTTTTAGAATGGAAAAAAACTGGATAATAGAAATATCAGTTGCATGTTTGTAGAAATAAATTAGAAAAACGTGTATCTAGAAATTAAAAAGATTCTATATGTGTCTAATTCTTAGATTTTACTTTATTCTAAACTAATTATTGATGGATATATATTTTAAAAATATTTATGTAGTTTAAAGTTTAGATTTTAATTAATTTGTATGCAAATAGGAAAAAGAATAAATATTTTATATATATGTAGATTAATTTCTATTTTTAAAATTTACAAGTAAATGAGTACTTTATTCATTTAAAGTAAACAAGTTTTTAAGTAATATATTTTTATTTTAGAAATATATTAATCATAATGTTCATTTATTATTACTTATTTAATATACTTACTCTCAAATCTAAGACAATAGAAATGATATTTTATTAACTTTGAAATAGGGAAGTGTTAAGCAAGTTCGTTTACAAAAATACCAAAAATATATTTGGTCTTTGATCAAATTGGAGTTAATATTAGAAATATAAATATGATCATTAACAATTAAGCTAAATTCGGTTCAAAACAATAATGTTATTTAAATTTAAATAAATTTTTTTGAAAAGAATTCTATTTACATCTACATACTTTGATTGAAATAACCATAATGTAAAAACAAAATATAAAATAGAAATGTTAATATATGTATGTAGAAAAAATTAGAAAGATTGCATGCATCTAAAAAAATTCTATTTACATCTAGATTTTTTTAGAATGGAAAAAAATGGATAATAGAAATATCAGTTGCATGTTTGTAGAAATAAATTAGAAAAACATGTATATAGAAATTAAAAAGATTCTATATGTGTCTAATTTTTAGATTTTACTCTATTCTAAACTATTTATTGATGGATATATATTTTAAAAATATTTATGTAGTTTAAAGTTTAGATTTTAATTAATTTGTATGCAAATAGGAAAAAGAATAAATATTTTATATATATGTAGATTAATTTCTATTTTTAAAATTTACAAGTAAATGAGTACTTTATTCATTTAAAGTAAACAAGTTTTTAAGTAATATATTTCTATTTTAGAAATATATTAATCATAATGTTCATTTATTATTACTTATTTAATATACTTACTCTCAAATCTAAGACAATAGAAATGATATTTTATTAACTTTAAAATAGGGAAGTGTTAAGCAAGTTCGTTTACAAAAATACCAAAAATATATTTGGTCTTTGATCAAATTGGAGTTAATATTAGAAATATAAATATGATCATTAACAATTAAGCTAAATTCAATTCAAAACAATAATATTATTTAAATTTAAATAAAATAAGCCATGTTTACTTTGAAACATCAAACAACTAATTAACTAATACAATAATTAAAATAACTGAATCTATTATGACATAGAAAAATATTTTCGAAGTATAATTTCTTTGTTTTTGAATCAATATGAGTTTTTTTTTCTACTTGAAAAGATAAACCATCCTAATTGTCATCCTTAGTTAACCCTAACAACAACCCCTACCTTAGCCCTAGCCCCAACAATGATGTACAATATAACTATAATCCAACATTAAACTATAATTATAGCACTAAAACATATCCCTATTGATATAACGAAAATCTCAGTCCAAACCATAATCTAAACCAAAAACCTACACACTAATATTGGTTATAGTCCTAACTCTAAAATCTAACCCTTAACCATAATGTAAACAAAAACTCCAAAATATTGATCAAAATCCTAAACCTACCTATATGGATAACCATGATATTAAACTCTAAATCCAGTCCCAAGGTCCTAACCATGGTGTAAACCTATAACTGAACTCTTAAAAAATTTACTAATCCCTGATCCTAATCACATTCCCAACTTTAAACTTGAACCATAAACCATAGTTGTAACCATAATCATAAACTTAAACAAAACCCTAACCCTAAAGGTACAATCATAAAATTAATCATAGCTTAGACCCTAATCCTAGCACAAACCGCAATCATGACCAAAAATAAATCTTCACCTTACCCCTAATCATAATTTCAATGTTAACCCTAACATTAGTTTCAATCCTACCATGATATGAACCCTAATATAGATTTCACCTTGATCCTCACCCTAATCTTAAGTCTAATTAAACCCTGACTAAAACCTAATCTAAATGATATATCTAACTATAATCCTAACTGTAATTATCATACAACCCAATGCTAACCCTCATGTATATTTAATCCCTAATCTTAACTCTAAATACTCTATAAACTCTAGAATTGACCTTGATTCTAACCATAACCCTAAAATCTAAATTTCAACCATAGCACGAAAGGTGGGGACCCCCGCTACATGGCACAATTCTGGGTCTTGGAGCCTTGCGAAAGCACTACAGAGTGAGGAAATGTCATAAAGGTGACATGTAGTAGCATGATGCAATTTTGGGCTTTAGAGCATTGCAGAAACAATGCAGCTTAAAGAGGCGCTAGAATGGAGACTCAGGGAAAGAAGAGGAAAGACATTCATGTCGCTGGCAAAAAACTATGAAAAGAGATAACATGATGTCTTAACCTCCCACAAAAAATGCAAGGTTGATCCCAAAGGGGGATTTGGTTTCCCCAAAAATGAATGATGGTCATCGATGAAGGTCTTCCTCTCGAAATAGACGGCATAGATGCATCGTGAATCCTCACCAATGAAGGATTAAGTCGCAACCGTCGATGTCGATTCCCCCCTCAAAAAGGATGATCAAGATTGGCTTTATTTCCAATGGATGACTAAGATGTAGTGAAGAGATTCCTCCCAACAAATGAAGTAGATAGCACAAAAGGTGTGAACCCCCTCCATGTGGCACAATTTTGGGTCTTAAAGACTCATGAAAGCATTGTGGAGTGAGGAAATGTTGGAAAGGCAATGCGTGGTAGCATGATGCAATTTTGGGCTTCAGAGAATTGAAGAAACAATGTAGCATGACGATGCATCAGAATGGAGATGCATGGCAGCATCTTGTGCAATTCTAGGCTTTAGAGTGTTTCAAAGACACTAGCATATAAAGAAACGTTAGAATGGGAATGCATGGCAACATCTTGCACTTTTGGGAAGATGGGAAGATAGCTTGCGAAGAAATAAGAGTTATCAAATCTCGCAGCATGAATCAACCCGACCAAGAAAAAATGATCCAGCATGGTCAATGAAGAAACTGAGCCAACACAAAATGTTAGCCGCCAACTTTAGCGATGTTAACCCTCTGCAAAGAACCTATCCCATTTAAGGTCTCTTAGATCAGACATCAGTGATGGGTTGAATGGGGGGAAAAAATAGCACACAATGCCCTCCTAAATGAAATTCTAAATGTAACACTAATAACCACAGTCCTACTTCTTTCCCTAACCTTATCCATGAGCGTGGGAATATACATATTATTATATAGGGCACCTTATATAATAATAAATATAATCTAAAATCCCAACCCTTACTCCACTCCTAACTATAACTGTGACCATAAGAAAACTTCTAAATATAACCCTTCCTCTAACTCTAACCCTAACCCTAACCCTAACTATAATTGTAACCCTATCCCTACCACTAACTGTAACCCTGAATCTAACTCTACCATAATTGAACTTTAACCCTAACTATAACTATAACCCTAAACCTAACTCTAACCTTAACCGTAACCATAACCATAACCCAAAACCTAACCCTAATCGTAGCTAGGATTCTAATACTCTGTCTACCCCTAACTCAAACTATAGCCCTAACTATACCTCAAACTCTAACCGTAACTCATATTCTAACCCTAAACCTAACCCTAACCTTGACCCTAACCCTAACCCTAAGCCTAAGCCTAACCCTTTGTATACCCCTATCTCTAACCCTAACCCTAACCCTAACCCTACCCCTAACTCTAACTCTTTCTGTAAATCTAACTCTACCATAATTAGACTCTAACCCTAACCCTAACTTTAATCCTGACTGAAACCCTAACCCTAACCCTAACTTTAATCCTGACTGAAACCCTAACCCTAACCCTAACTCTAACCTTAACCCTTACTCAATCCCCTTACCCTAACCTTAACATTGATATAACTCTCTCTATATATAACCCTAACTCTAAATATAAACCTAACCCTAACCCTAACCCTAACCCTAAATCTAACTCTAACCCTAACTGTAAGCGTAACCCTACCCCTACCCATAACTCTAACTGTAAATCTAACTCTACCATAATTGGATTTTAATTTTAACCCTAACCCTAACTCTAACCCTAACCTTGACTCAAAACTCTAACCCTAACCCTAACTCTAACATTAACCCAACTGTAAAATTAACTCTATTGGTAACTCAAACCCTAAAACTAACCCTAATTCTAACCCTAACTCTAACTCTAGCTCTAGCTCTAACCCTAACTCTAACCATAACTCAAACTCAAACCCTAAACCTAACCCTAATCCTAACCCAAATTATAATGCTCTGTCTACCCCTAACTCAAACTATAACCCTAACCCTAACTCAAACTCTAACCCTAACTCATACTCTAACCCTAAACCTGACCCTAGCCCTAACCCTAACCTAGACCCTAACCCTAACCCTAACCCTATCTATAACCCTAATCCTAACCCTAACTCTAATCCTAATCTTAACTCTAATTCTAATCCTATCTATAACCCTAATCCTAACCCTAACTCTAACCATAAATCTAACTCTACCATAATTAGAGTCTAACCCTAACCCTAACCTTAACCCTAGCTCAAACCCTTACCCTAACTTTGTCCCTAACCATATATCTCCGTATGACTATAACATTTTACATTACAATATCCCAAAAATAAAATATATATTTTAATCTAAATTAAACTCCTTATATTAAATTTAAAATAATATTTGACTCAAACCTTAACCGTAACCCTAACCTTAACCATGAGCATTACTCTAACCCTAACCTTAACCATAAACATAACTCTACACCTAACTCTAACCCTAATTCTAACTCTACCATAATTGGATTCTAATCCTATCCCTAACCCTAACTATGAGCATAACTCTAACGCTAGCCTTAACCATGAGCATAACTCTAACGTTAGCCTTACTATAACCCTAACACTAACCCTAATCATAACCATAACCATAACTCTAACCCTAACCTTAACCATGACCATAACATTAACCCTAACCTTAACCATAAACATAGCTCTAATCTAAACCATAACCATAACTCTAACAATAACCATAACCATAACTCTATCCCTTACCTTAACCATAGCTCAAACCCTAACCCTAACTCCAACCCTAACTCTAATGCTAACCCTAACCCTAATTCTATCCCTAAGGTTAACATTAACTATAATGGTAACTTTGTCCCTAACCATATATCTATGTATGACTATAACATTTTACATTACAATATCCCAAAAATAAAAAATATATTTTTAATCTATATTAAACTCCTTATATTAAATTTTTAAAAATATTTTGAAGCATAATTTTATACTAACTTCATACAACTCTAATTAAAAATTAATTAACAATTTTATAGTAACCTTATCAAAATAAAAAATAAAAAGTAAATATTTTTCCTATTGCGCCGCGACTGCCACTAGCTATATCTACCTCTATATATATTACGCCGAGAGTAATCGTTCTCGAGGCGCCTATTTTTATTTTCATTAATCCCAACTTCGATTAAAATAACTTTGGGATTAAATAAAAATAGGCGCCTCGAGAACGATTACTCTCGGCGTAATATATATAGAGGTATATATAGCTAGTTTAAAACCTTAGTGCCGATGGTTTGTCACGTTATTATCAAGAAAAGATAATTGATTGGAAAAGTTTTCCAATGTTTGTTTACAAGAAATTCAACTATATTTTTTTATTTCACATCAAATGACCAAACCATTATGACATACATTTCTAATGTTGAACACGTGATAACTTTCTAGCCAAAGTAAAATGAATTTTGAAAATTCCGTCAAACGATTTTATGAATATTTAAAATAATAATAATAATGAGAGAGAGAATAATTTTTTAAAAAAATCTTGCATACCATTGGAAGACATTAGACACTAAAACCACGTTGATGACGTAAATGTGTTTTGAAGATTCCGGAGAGCGGGATCTATAAACACTTTTAAAAGAACGAGATCAGAGACAAGAAATGATAAAAAAATTTGAATGTGAAGACAATATTTGACCCTAAAACCACGTTGATTATAGAGCCCACCAATTATTGTCGTCAACAACAACGAGTGTGAGGATGTTGTGAAACACGTTAACATGCCAACCACGGAATCGTAATGTTATCCTCCTTGGCCAGCTATTTATAGAGCAATACTTGCAAATATCTTCATTGTTCGTAGGACCTATCAATATAATATATAGGGAAATATAAGCGATTAAGCAAAACTAGATATCTTCGTTTCTTCGTAGGAGTCTGAGTCTGCAGCAAGTGATATATATTAGCGGATTGTAATCGAGTGAAGGAGCGAATTAGTAAGATGGGTTCAATTACAACAGCTGCAACAGTGGGCAGCAATGGAATGAGTTCACCCGACTATGAGATGAATGGTGAAGTGGTGCTGCAGAAAGTGGCTCTCCTCCACTTGACGGACTACGCTGCAACGCTGCTTGACGAGGCATCTGAATTGATGGGGAACAAAATCTCTCTTCAGCTTGTGAGCACCGACCAAGTGGACCCCGGCAATAATCTATGCATAATAATAATAATAATATAAGCTTTAAGCTGCTTTCTCATGGGAAGTGCATTTCTAATATTATAATTAGTATACACATAGAATTGTGTTTGCTTAACTGATGGTAATGGTAAAGAAATGGCGATTAGAAGACGTTTACACACATAAATTTGTATTTGTATGTTGATATTAAAGGGTATGAATTAAATTTGAAGAATGGTA
The DNA here is from genome assembly GCA_028749045.1 of Cupressus sempervirens. Lineage (NCBI taxonomy): Eukaryota > Viridiplantae > Streptophyta > Pinopsida > Cupressales > Cupressaceae > Cupressus > Cupressus sempervirens. The sequence continues at coordinate 206,712,860 of CM053783.1, forward strand.
TATTCATCCCAATTTAATTAATACGATGCGATGCATGTTATCTTGTGTAGAAACGAGATTGGGCAAAACGATGGGGCAGCCTTGTCACTTGAAGTGGAGCCCATGGGACGGACCCATCTCACAAGAGACAAGCTGCGCGGTGGACGTTGAAATGGAACTTGGCACTCCGGTTCCCAGGCGCATTTTTCATAAAAAACATGCACGCCCAAGAGTTCTTTCTGAAATCACTCACCATATCTGTCCCTGGCGACTGCAATGTTCGTTTCCAATGCAACTCGTGGATAACCCTTTCTTTCGTCAACCCGAATGACCGTGTTTTCTTCGCCAATAAGGTCAATTTTTCCTTATCGCTAACACATATATATAGCAATTGCAAGGTTTTAAATTATTCAGGATTTGACCAAATAGTAGAAGCGCTAACATGAAGGTGAATGTGAATGTGTGTTTATCATCAGAGCTTTGTTCCGGAGGAAACCCCGGCGGGGCTGAGAAAGTTGAGGGAGATGGATTTGATTGGGGAGCCAGAGAAGGATGCAGAGCTGCGGAGGGAAGTGCTGGGTGGATCGCAGGAGCTCCCATATCCCAGGAGATGCCGAACTGGTCGTCCGCGCATTCAAATAGGCATGTGTCTATATACATGTATACTCACTAGTCATTATGTAACTGTGAGCCTGTAATCTTGACACATGTTTTCTTATTGAATCTGTTGCAGCCCCCGAATTCGAGACTCGCACAAGCTTGATCTTCATTCCCCCGGACGAAAGGTTTCCTTATTCTGACTATTCTGACTTTGGAGCTCACCTCATAGACGCAGTTGCTGACCTCATCGTTCCCACTCTCACTAATCTCTTCGATCACGGATTTGACTCCTTTGATGACGTAAGCGACCTCTACAAACGAGGTCTCAAAACTGCCCACAATTCTCTCAGGACTCTCCGTCAGGATAGCAGCCCACTGCATTTTGTGCAGGGACTCCTCGACAGCATCGAGGATGACATTCCGCTCATTAATTTCACTCGCCCGCAAATTGTCCAAAGTATAAATATATTGGCATTGCTTCATTAATCGATCTACAATCTATTAAGGTTAAACAACAATTGAACCAATCTTTTGCACACCACAGCGGATGAGTGCGCTTGGAGAAGCGACGAGGAATTTGCACGCCAGACACTTGCAAGGCTGAATCCATTGGTGATCAAGTGCCTAGAGGTAACCTTGACCCACTTTCTGTAACTCCCCAAAATCTTCACATTTATAACTCTTCTTCTCGTGTCTCTTCAATAACATAAACAATGGCCGCTTTACAATTGAAACAGACATTTCCTCCCACGAGTAGCTTGGATGAAAGGATATACGGTCCAAATAAGAGCGCCATCGCCGCACAGCACATAGAAATGAACCTTGAGGGCCTTTCGGTGGATCTGGTCTTTATTTTCTTCAAAAGCTCCCTCTTCCTTAATCTAACTGTTATTGAAATCTAATGTAAAATTAATGTGGAAAATGCAGGCCACTGCTTCTAAAAGGTTATTTATTGTGGACTACTATGATGTTTATATGCCTTAAGTGGAGCGTATAAACAAGATGTCGAAAGATGCCAAGACATATGCAAGCCGCACGCTTTACTTCCTCACCAAAGGAGGGATTCTGAAGCCAGTGGCCATTGAGTTGTGTTTGCCACCAATTGATGATCAGGCGGTCGTAAGAAAGGTTTTCACACCAGGGGAACATGGGACAGAAGAAGGAGCGCTGTGGCAGCTGGCCAAAGCGCATGCTAAAGTCAATGATGTAGGTTACCATCAGCTCGTCAGTCATTGGTAAGTACCATTTTCCGACCTGTATTTTCACTATGCAGTATGCACATTACCATTTTCCCACCGTAATATACCAACAGCCACTTAAATTATATTCTGGCAAAATCGATCAAAGATTATAAGTTGCCTAAAAACTTCTTAAAGATAAACACGTTTTGCTCTCCAATTGTCCGCAAGTTAACAACACATTGTATCACGGAGCCTTTCATTATAGCAACCCACAGACAACTAAGCAAAATGCACCCAGTATACAAATTGTTAATACCTCATTACGTGGATACCATGGACATCAATCAAGCTGCCTGTCAGAGTTTGATAAATGCGTCAGGTATTATTGAACAAGGCTTCACGCCTAGCAGATATTGTATAGAATTGTCATCTAAAGCCTACAAGCAGTGGAAATTCAATGAACAAGGATTAGAGACCGATCTGCTCAAAAGGTAACTTATTTAATAGCTCGACTGCTGCATTACCTATGCTGGTTCATAACATTTATTCGTAATATGGTGAAATGTTGCTAAAAAGCTGATTACTGTCCTTTTACATCCGTTTCATTTTTCCAATCCAGTTAACAGAGATACCGAAAATTTGACCCGTTACTTCACAATGTACTGTGCAGGGGAATGGCAGTCCGTGATTCAAAGGCACCGAATGGTTTGAAGCTTGTGATCAAGGACTACCCATATGCTGTTGACCTTGTATAGAAATATGGTTTGCCGTGAAACAGTGGGTTTCAGACTACCTGTCCCTCTACTACAAGGATGATGCCTCCATTAGAAATAAAAAGGAATTGCAGGCTTGGTGGGATGAGATAGTAAATGTTGGCCACGGAGAACTCAGGGACGATCCAAGCAGATGGTACAAGATGGATTCTTTGGTTGAAGCAGTTCAAATAGTGACGACTATAATCTGAACTGCATTTGCTCACCATGCTGCAGTCAACTTTGGGCAGTACTCGTACGGGGGATACATGCCCAATCTACCTACCATGAGTAGACGCTTGATTCCAGAAAAGGGAACACCTGAGTATGATGAACTTGTTAAGGATCCAGAGGAATTCTTCCTCAAGACCGTCTCCGCTCCCACGCAAGCAACCCTTGTCATGGCTGTTCTGGAAATTTTGTCAAACCATGCAAAAAATGAGTTGTATGTGGGACAGTTGCAGGGCTCCACCATTGCTAGAGTAGATGATCTCCGTATTCAAGAGAGATTTACAAAATTTTCAGAGAACATGACAAAGATTGAGAATATTATTATTGACAGGAATAACAACTGTCATGTTTACAAGAACAGGACCGGACCTGCAAAAGTCCCTTACACACTGCTATACCCCAACACTACTGATCTATCAAAATCAGGTGGTCTCACAGGCCGTGGTGTGCCCAATAGCATATCTATTTAATGGCATCTTCGCACAGACAAGAAATTCCAAACCTTCACTCGAAGCACTTCCATTCACAATACGGCTGCAACTCAAAATTATCATCCGTCACACATGACAATTGAGCACCATTGTTTTCTTTTGTTTTGAATTTTGAGCAGAGATTTTACACACATTAAATTGTACCTTCTAGCCGTTCTTCAATGTACCAATAAAGATTTATTAATTTATGTTCTTCCCATAAGAAATGTGGTTCTTCTCTTCAATTTAATGTTTAATAAAAGTGAAGATTTATAACTTCTATGAATCAATTAAACAAAGAAAATTTTATATTAAAATAAGGACGAAAATGTAATATATTACCTTCATAAAAAACAATTATGCTTTAATTAGATGCTTCTTAAATTGCTTTAAGAGAAATTATTCCATGTATTTTCGAATGAAGTATTTATCTTAATCTATCTATTAGAAGAATCATTAAATTGTAAACAAATGGAATCCATGTGTTTTATTGATATGTCATTTATTCCCATGGTTGAATATTTGTAGGAATACTTGGCACCTTTTATGGGATCGTGAATGTATGAATTGATCAAAAAAATATGTTTCTTGAAGGGGGAGAATGAAAACTGGAATAAAATCTGAAAACTGGAATAAAATCTGTCATTTTTCAAATATTATGGTGTAAAAAGCTAGTATAAAATGAATGCTAAAATTTAGAGAAGATTCAAGGAAGTTCAGCGAATCAATGGAGATAGAAATAAAATATTATTTTAAATTTTGAGCATACATTTTACATGCATTAAATTGTACCTTCTAGTTGTTTAATAAAAGTGATGATTTAAAACTTTAATGAATCAATTAAACAAAGAAAAATATATTTTGACACAAGATAAAAAAATGCAACATATTCATTATTTTGATCCTAAGGTTCTTATCAAGACATTTAGTATACATTTCATTGTTTAGAACATTTTCATAGACCATAACAAGCCTTATGTCATGTCTCCTAATCATGATAGAGAAATTAAAGAATTATAATATAAAATAATATATTTTGTCATAATAATAATACGTTACTCATAGCAATATAGTAATATTGAATGAGATAATAATACTATATTATCTATTAATAATAATATATGATAATTGTACATATAAATATTATATAGGATCATAAATTTAATATGTCATAATATCAAATGCAACATCGAAATAAGAAATAGTCTTATATAAATATATAAATAAATTATATACAAATCATTATCATATAATATGATATTACCTTATAATTGTAATATTTAATAGAGAAATAAATTGTATATGATATGATTCACATATATAATAATATTTTAATATTAAAGTATAAATATAAATAAATGATAAATATAACAAAACTAATTTGAATAGACGCATCCCCTCTTACAATGAAATATATAAATGAATACAAACGCAAAGGAGAGAAATCATTGATTGTTTACGAAATAAAGTGGTAAATATTTAAAAGATTGGGAAGAGGGATATTATAGTGGTATCAGAGCATGATCCTGCCATCTTAACAAATTCAATATTTGTTCTGTTAATTATTGTTAATTGGACAATGTTATTTTTGACCCAAAAATAGGAGTAGTATTTATGGGTAGCTTGGATAGTTGTTCGTCCTTATCTATGTATAGGAGCATTAGTTATTACGCCGAGAGGCGTTCTATACAATGGCAGCACAAATGCCCAGCACGGGAATATGCCAAGATTCCTGTCAACAAAAAAGAATTGGGAGCATTTACAAACTTCCAAATTAAATATTAAAAAAGAATTCCCGAAATAGTAGCTGGCCGAAATAATAGGAAGCCAAATGGAGGCCGAAATAATAGGCTCGAAAAAGTAGGGCCCGAAAAAGTACGACCCGAAAAAATAGGGCCTGAAAAAATAGGGGCGAAATAATTTCAATATGGTTTTTTTTTTGTTAAATATAATTTTGCATGCACATTCATGCTTTTTTTTTGCGGGGAGTGGGGGAATTTGAAACAAATTCGTGGAATGTGAAGAGACGTCTGTTGGGGGATATGAGGAGCCTCTCAGAAGTTATAAAACCAAGGCTCCTCATTTCATTTTCATTTTATGTTTTTGCAGGAAGAAAGAGGTGGAGGTTATTGTAGGATTAGATTGGAGTTTTTGAATAGGAGTAAATTGAAGTTTTGGAGTAACATTTTTGCAGGTGAGATTTCTATTTTTTATTTACATTTTCATTTAGATTTAGATGTAGAAGTAAATTGAAATTTAAAATTAGTTATAATATTCTACTTTGACTTATATTTCAATTTTAATTAATTTCATTTAGATTTAGAATTCTGTTCATATGACCGAAATTGAGGCCACTGGAGGACCTGTGCAGAGTTTTTCATGGAGATAAGCATGTGGGTACTGAATCAAGGCACATTAGGCCTCTTGGAGATGTAATTGCGGTGACTTCCATGGCTTTTTGAATCGAATAGGGCAATCTAAACAATCTCAGATCTGAAATTCTTTTTTTCCTTTTCAGCCGAAGACAGAACAAAGATTGCTTGCAAGAAATTTTGCAGAGTTTAAGATTTGATTGCTTGTGGCCGACTATTCTTGGTAACTGATATTTCTATTGTATATTCCCGTGCCTAGCACGGAAAGTTTTAATCTATACAATTTATTTTGTGCATTTAGTGCACAAACTAAAGAATGCATATGCAATCAATTTTTTTATCAATCTTTATGATAGCTTTTTTTTTAAATAGAAAATAGAAATTATTCTTTTATGTATGTAGAAAAAAATTAGAAAGATTTTATGTATGTAGAAAATTAAAAGAATTCTATATGCATCTAGATTTATTGAAAAGAATTCTATTTACATCTACATATTTTGATTGAAATAACCATAATGTAAAAACAAAATATAAAATAGAAATGTTAATATATGTATGTAGAAAAAATTAGAAAGATTGCATGCATCTAAAAAAATTCTATTTACATCTAGATTTTTTTAGAATGGAAAAAAATGGATAATAGAAATATCAGTTGCATGTTTGTAGAAATAAATTAGAAAAACATGTATCTAGAAATTAAAAAGATTCTATATGTGTCTAATTTTTAGATTTTACTTTATTCTAAACTAATTATTGATGGATATATATTTTAAAAATATTTATGTAGTCTAAATTTTAGATTTTAATTAATTTGTATGCAAATAGGAAAAAGAATAAATTTTTTATATATATATGTAGATTAATTTCTATTTTTAATGTAAAAACAAAATATAAAATAGAAATGTTAATATATGTATGTAGAAAAAATTAGAAGGATTGCATGCATCTAAAAAAATTCTATTTACATCTAGATTTTTTCAGAATGGAAAAAAATTGGATAATAGAAATATCAGTTGCATGTTTGTAGAAATAAATTAGAAAAACGTGTATCTAGAAATTAAAAAGATTCTATATGTGTCTAATTCTTAGATTTTACTTTATTCTAAACTAATTATTGATGGATATATATTTTAAAAATATTTATGTAGTTTAAAGTTTAGATTTTAATTAATTTGTATGCAAATAGGAAAAAGAATAAATATTTTATATATATGTAGATTAATTTCTATTTTTAAAATTTACAAGTAAATGAGTACTTTATTCATTTAAAGTAAACAAGTTTTTAAGTAATATATTTTTATTTTAGAAATATATTAATCATAATGTTCATTTATTATTACTTATTTAATATACTTACTCTCAAATCTAAGACAATAGAAATGATATTTTATTAACTTTGAAATAGGGAAGTGTTAAGCAAGTTCGTTTACAAAAATACCAAAAATATATTTGGTCTTTGATCAAATTGGAGTTAATATTAGAAATATAAATATGATCATTAACAATTAAGCTAAATTCGGTTCAAAACAATAATGTTATTTAAATTTAAATAAATTTTTTTGAAAAGAATTCTATTTACATCTACATATTTTGATTGAAATAACCATAATGTAAAAACAAAATATAAAATAGAAATGTTAATATATGTATGTAGAAAAAATTAGAAAGATTGCATGCATCTAAAAAAATTCTATTTACATCTAGATTTTTTTAGAATGGAAAAAAATGGATAATAGAAATATCAGTTGCATGTTTGTAGAAATAAATTAGAAAAACATGTATATAGAAATTAAAAAGATTCTATATGTGTCTAATTTTTAGATTTTACTTTATTCTAAACTATTTATTGATGTATATATATTTTAAAAATATTTATGTAGTTTAAAGTTTAGATTTTAATTAATTTGTATGCAAATAGGAAAAAGAATAAATATTTTATATATATGTAGATTAATTTCTATTTTTAAAATTTACAAGTAAATGAGTACTTTATTCATTTAAAGTAAACAAGTTTTTAAGTAATATATTTTTATTTTAGAAATATATTAATCATAATGTTCATTTATTATTACTTATTTAATATACTTACTCTCAAATCTAAGACAATAGAAATGATATTTTATTAACTTTGAAATAGGGAAGTGTTAAGCAAGTTCGTTTACAAAAATACCAAAAATATATTTGGTCTTTGATCAAATTGGAGTTAATATTAGAAATATAAATATGATCATTAACAATTAAGCTAAATTCGGTTCAAAACAATAATGTTATTTAAATTTAAATAAATTTTTTTGAAAAGAATTCTATTTACATCTACATATTTTGATTGAAATAACCATAATGTAAAAACAAAATATAAAATAGAAATGTTAATATATGTATGTAGAAAAAATTAGAAAGATTGCATACATCTAAAAAAATTCTATTTACATCTAGATTTTTTTAGAATGGAAAAAAATGGATAATAGAAATATCAGTTGCATGTTTGTAGAAATAAATTAGAAAAACATGTATATAAAAATTAAAAAGATTCTATATGTGTCTAATTTTTAGATTTTACTTTATTCTAAACTATTTATTGATGGATATATATTTTAAAAATATTTATGTAGTTTAAAGTTTAGATTTTAATTAATTTGTATGCAAATAGGAAAAAGAATAAATATTTTATATATATGTAGATTAATTTCTATTTTTAAAATTTACAAGTAAATGAGTACTTTATTCATTTAAAGTAAACAAGTTTTTAAGTAATATATTTTTATTTTAGAAATATATTAATCATAATGTTCATTTATTATTACTTATTTAATATACTTACTCTCAAATCTAAGACAATAGAAATGATATTTTATTAACTTTGAAATAGGGAAGTGTTAAGCAAGTTCGTTTACAAAAATACCAAAAATATATTTGGTCTTTGATCAAATTGGAGTTAATATTAGAAATATAAATATGATCATTAACAATTAAGCTAAATTCGGTTCAAAACAATAATGTTATTTAAATTTAAATAATTTTTTTTGAAAAGAATTCTATTTACATCTACATATTTTGATTGAAATAACCATAATGTAAAAACAAAATATAAAATAGAAATGTTAATATATGTATGTAGAAAAAATTAGAAAGATTGCATGCATCTAAAAAAATTCTATTTACATCTAGATTTTTTTAGAATGGAAAAAAATTGATAATAGAAATATCAGTTGCATGTTTGTAGAAATAAATTAGAAAAACATGTATATAAAAATTAAAAAGATTCTATATGTGTCTAATTTTTAGATTTTACTTTATTCTAAACTATTTATTGATGGATATATATTTTAAAAATATTTATGTAGTTTAAAGTTTAGATTTTAATTAATTTGTATGCAAATAGGAAAAAGAATAAATATTTTATATATATGTAGATTAATTTCTATTTTTAAAATTTACAAGTAAATGAGTACTTTATTCATTTAAAGTAAACAAGTTTTTAAGTAATATATTTCTATTTTAGAAATATATTAATCATAATGTTCATTTATTATTACTTATTTAATATACTTACTCTCAAATCTAAGACAATAGAAATGATATTTTATTAACTTTAAAATAGGGAAGTGTTAAGGAAGTTCGTTTACAAAAATACCAAAAATATATTTGGTCTTTGATCAAATTGGAGTTAATATTAGAAATATAAATATGATCATTAACAATTAAGCTAAATTCAATTCAAAACAATAATATTATTTAAATTTAAATAAAATAAGCCATGTTTACTTTGAAATATCAAAAAACTAATTAACTAATACAATAATTAAAATAAATGAATCTATTATGACATAGAAAAATATTTTCGAAGTATAATTTCTTTGTTTTTGAATCAATATGAGTTTTTTTTTCTACTTGAAAAGATAAACCATCCTAATTGTCATCCTTAGTTAACCCTAACAACAACCCCTACCTTAGCCCTAGCCCCAACAATGATGTACAATATAACTATAATCCAACATTAAACTATAATTATAGCACTAAAACATATCCCTATTGATATAACGAAAATCTCAGTCCAAACCATAATCTAAACCAAAAACCTACACACTAATATTGGTTATAGTCCTAACCCTAAAATCTAACCCTTAACCATAATGTAAAAAAAAACTCCAAAATATTGATCAAAATCCTAAACCGACCTATATGGATAACCATGATATTAAACTCTAAATCCAGTCCCAAGGTCCTAACCATGGTGTAAACCTATAACCGAACTCTTAAAAAATTTACTAATCCCTGATCCTAATCACATTCCCAACTTTAAACTTGAACCATAAACCATAGTTGTAACCATAATCATAAACTTAAACAAAACCCTAACCCTAAAGGTACAATCATAAAATTAATCATAGCTTAGACCCTAATCCTAGCACAAACCGCAATCATGACCAAATATAAATCTTCACCTTACCCCTAATCATAATTTCAATGTTAACCCTAACATTAGTTTCAATCCTACCATGATATGAACCCTAATATAGATTTCACCTTGATCCTCACCCTAATCTTAAGTCTAATTAAACCCTGGCTAAAACCTAATCTAAATGATATATCTAACTATAATCCTAACTGTAATTATCATACAACCCAATGCTAACCCTCATGTATATTTAATCCCTAATCTTAACTCTAAATATTCTATAAACTCTAGAATTGACCTTGATTCTAACCATAACCCTAAAATCTAAATTGTAACCATAGCACGAAAGGTGGGGACCCCCGCTACATGGCACAATTCTGGGTCTTGGAGCCTTGCGAAAGCACTACAGAGTGAGGAAATGTCATAAAGGTGACATGTAGTAGCATGATGCAATTTTGGGCTTTAGAGCATTGCAGAAACAATGCAGCTTAAGGAGGCGCTAGAATGGAGACTCATGGAAAGAAGAGGAAAGACATTCATGTCGCTGGCAAAAAACTATGAAAAGAGATAACATGATGTCTTAACCTCCCACAAAAAATGCAAGGTTGATCCCAAGGGGGAATTTGGTTTCCCCAAAAATGAATGATGGTCATCGATGAAGGTCTTCCTCTCGAAATAGACGGCATAGATGCATCGCGAATCCTCACCAATGAAGGATTAAGTCGCAACCGTCGATGTAGATTCCCCCCTCAAAAAGGATGAATGAGATGCAACGAGGAAACTCCTCCCAATGAAGGATTAAGTCACATTCGTCGATCAAGATTGGCTTTATTTCCAATGGATGACTAAGATGTAGTGAAGAGATTCCTCCCAACAAACGAAGCAGATAGCACAAAAGGTGTGAACCCCCTCCATGTGGCACAATTTTGGGTCTTAAAGACTCATGAAAGCATTGTGGAGTGAGGAAATGTTGGAAAGGCAATGCGTGGTAGCATGATGAAATTTTGGGCTTTAGAGAATTAAAGAAACAATGTAGCATGACGATGCATCAGAATGGAGATGCATGGCAGCATCTTGTGCAATTCTAGGCTTTAGAGTGTTTCGAAGACACTAGCATATAAAGAAACGTTAGAATGGGAATGCATGGCAACATCTTGCACTTTTGGGAAGATGGGAAGATAGCTCGCGAAGAAATAAGAGTTATCGAATCTCGTAGCATGAATCAACCCGACCAAGAAAAAATGATCCAGCGTGGTCAATGAAGAAACCGAGCCAACACAAAATGTTAGCCGCCAACCTTAGCGATGTTAACCCTCTGCAAAGAACCTATCCCATTTAAGGTCTCTCAGATCAGACATCAGTGATGGGTTGAATAGGGGGAAAAAATAGCACACAATGCCCTCCTAAATGAAATTCTAAATGTAACACTAATAACCACAGTCCTACTTCTTTCCCTAACCTTATCCATGAGCATGGGAATATACATATTATTATATAGGGCACCTTATATAATAATAAATATAATCTAAAATCCCAACCCTTACTCCCCTCGTAACTATAACTGTGACCATAAGAAAACTTCTAAATATAACCCTTCCTCTAACTCTAACCCTAACTATAATTGTAACGCTATCCCTACCACTAACTGTAACCCTAAATCTAACTCTACCATAATTGGACTTTAACCCTAACTATAACTATAACCCTAAACCTAACTTTAACCTTAACCGTAACCATAACCGTAACCCAAAACCTAACCCTAATCGTAGCTAGGATTCTAATACTCTGTCTACCCCTAACTCAAACTATAGCCCTAACTATACCTCAAACTCTAACCGTAACTCATATTCTAACCATAAACCTAACCCTAACCTTGACCTTAACCCTAACCCTAACCCTAACCCTAACCCTTTGTCTACCCCTATCTCTAACCCTAACCCTAACCCTAACCCTACCCCTAACTCTAACCCTAAATCTAACTCTTTCTGTAAATCTAACTCTACCATAATTAGACTCTAACCCTAACCCTAACTTTAATCCTGACCGAAACCCTAACCCTAACCCTAACTCTAACCTTAACCCTTACTCAATCCCGTTACCCTAACCTTAACATTGATATAACTCTCTCTATATATAACCCTAACTCTAAATATAAACCTAACCCTAACCCTAACCCTAACCCTAAATCTAACTCTAACCCTAACTGTAAGCGTAACCCTACCCCTACCCATAACTCTAACTGTAAATCTAACTCTACCATAATTGGATTTTAATTTTAACCCTAACCCTAACTCTAACCCTAACCTTGACTCAAAACTCTAACCCTAACCCTAACTCTAACATTAACCCAACTGTAAAATTAACTCTATTGGTAACTCAAACCCTAAAACTAACCCTAATTCTAACCCTAACTCTAACTCTAGCTCTAGCTCTAACCCTAACTCTAACCATAACTCAAACTCAAACCCTAAACCTAACCCTAATCCTAATCCAAATTATAATTCTCTGTCTACCCCTAACTCAAACTATAACCCTAACCCTAACTCAAACTCTAACCCTAACTCATACTCTAACCCTAAACCTGACCCTAGCCCTAACCCTAACCTAGACCCTAACCCTAACCCTAACCCTATCTATAACCCTAATCCTAACCCTAACTCTAATCCTAATCTTAACTCTAATTCTAATCCTATCTATAACCCTAATCCTAACCCTAACTCTAACCATAAATCTAACTCTACCATAATTAGAATCTAACCCTAACCCTAACCTTAACCCTAGCTCAAACCCTTACCCTAACTTTGTCCCTAACCATATATCTCCGTATGACTATAACATTTTACATTACAATATCCCAAAAATAAAATATATATTTTAATCTAAATTAAACTCCTTATATTAAATTTAAAATAATATTTGACTCAAACCTTAACCGTAACCCTAACCTTAACCATGAGCATTACTCTAACCCTAACCTTAACCATAAACATAACTCTACACCTAACTCTAACCCTAATTCTAACTCTACCATAATTGGATTCTAATCCTATCCCTAACCCTAACTATGAGCATAACTCTAACGCTAGCCTTAACCATGAGCATAACTCTAACGTTAGCCTTACTATAACCCTAACACTAACCCTAATCATAACCATAACCATAACTCTAACCCTAACCTTAACCATGACCATAACATTAACCCTAACCTTAACCATAAACATAGCTCTAATCTAAACCATAACCATAACTCTAACAATAACCATAACCATAACTCTATCCCTTACCTTAACCATAGCTCAAACCCTAACCCTAACTCCAACCCTAACTCTAATGCTAACCCTAACCCTAATTCTATCCCTAAGGTTAACATTAACTATAATGGTAACTTTGTCCCTAACCATATATCTATGTATGACTATAACATTTTACATTACAATATCCCAAAAATAAAAAATATATTTTTAATCTATATTAAACTCCTTATATTAAATTTTTAAAAATATTTTGAAGCATAAGTTTATACTAACTTCATACAACTCTAATTAAAAATTAATTAACAATTTTATAGTAACCTTATCAAAATAAAAAATAAAAAGTAAATATTTTTCCTATTGCGCCGCGACTGCCACTAGCTATATCTACCTCTATATATATTACGCCGAGAGTAATCGTTCTCGAGGCGCCTATTTTTATTTTCATTAATCCCAACTTCGATTAAAATAACTTTGGGATTAAATAAAAATAGGCGCCTCGAGAACGATTACTCTCGGCGTAATATATATAGAGGTATATATAGCTAGTTTAAAACCTTAGTGCCGATGGTTTGTCACGTTATTATCAAGAAAAGATAATTGATTGGAAAAGTTTTCCAATGTTTGTTTACAAGAAATTCAACTATATTTTTTTATTTCACATCAAATGACCAAACCATTATGACATACATTTCTAATGTTGAACACGTGATAACTTTCTAGCCAAAGTAAAATGAATTTTGAAAATTCCGTCAAACGATTTTATGAATATTTAAAATAATAATAATAATGAGAGAGAGAATAATTTTTTAAAAAAATCTTGCATACCATTGGAAGACATTAGACACTAAAACCACGTTGATGACGTAAATGTGTTTTGAAGATTCCGGAGAGCGGGATCTATAAACACTTTTAAAAGAACGAGATCAGAGACAAGAAATGATAAAAAAATTTGAATGTGAAGACAATATTTGACCCTAAAACCACGTTGATTATAGAGCCCACCAATTATTGTCGTCAACAACAACGAGTGTGAGGATGTTGTGAAACACGTTAACATGCCAACCACGGAATCGTAATGTTATCCTCCTTGGCCAGCTATTTATAGAGCAATACTTGCAAATATCTTCATTGTTCGTAGGACCTATCAATATAATATATAGGGAAATATAAGCGATTAAGCAAAACTAGATATCTTCGTTTGTTCGTAGGAGTCTGAGTCTGCAGCAAGTGATATATATTAGCGGATTGTAATCGAGTGAAGGAGCGAATTAGTAAGATGGGTTCAATTACAACAGCTGCAACAGTGGGCAGCAATGGAATGAGTTCACCCGACTATGAGATGAATGGTGAAGTGGTGCTGCAGAAAGTGGCTCTCCTCCACTTGACGGACTACGCTGCAACGCTGCTTGACGAGGCATCTGAATTGATGGGGAACAAAATCTCTCTTCAGCTTGTGAGCACCGACCAAGTGGACCCCGGCAATAATCTATGCATAATAATAATAATAATATAAGCTTTAAGCTGCTTTCTCATGGGAAGTGCATTTCTAATATTATAATTAGTATACACATAGAATTGTGTTTGCTTAACTGATGGTAATGGTAAAGAAATGGCGATTAGAAGACGTTTACACACATAAATTTGTATTTGTATGTTGATATTAAAGGGTATGAATTAAATTTGAAGAATGGTATATTCATCCCAATTTAATTAATACGATGCGATGCATGTTATCTTGTGTAGAAACGAGATTGGGCAAAACGATGGGGCAGCCTTGTCACTTGAAGTGGAGCCCATGGGACGGACCCATCTCACAAGAGACAAGCTGCGCGGTGGACGTTGAAATGGAACTTGGCACTCCGGTTCCCAGGCGCATTTTTCATAAAAAACATGCACGCCCAAGAGTTCTTTCTGAAATCACTCACCATATCTGTCCCTGGCGACTGCAATGTTCGTTTCCAATGCAACTCGTGGATAACCCTTTCTTTCGTCAACCCGAATGACCGTGTTTTCTTCGCCAATAAGGTCAATTTTTCCTTATCGCTAACACATATATATAGCAATTGCAAGGTTTTAAATTATTCAGGATTTGACCAAATAGTAGAAGCGCTAACATGAAGGTGAATGTGAATGTGTGTTTATCATCAGAGCTTTGTTCCGGAGGAAACCCCGGCGGGGCTGAGAAAGTTGAGGGAGATGGATTTGATTGGGGAGCCAGAGAAGGATGCAGAGCTGCGGAGGGAAGTGCTGGGTGGATCGCAGGAGCTCCCATATCCCAGGAGATGCCGAACTGGTCGTCCGCGCATTCAAATAGGCATGTGTCTATATACATGTATACTCACTAGTCATTATGTAACTGTGAGCCTGTAATCTTGACACATGTTTTCTTATTGAATCTGTTGCAGCCCCCGAATTCGAGACTCGCACAAGCTTGATCTTCATTCCCCCGGACGAAAGGTTTCCTTATTCTGACTATTCTGACTTTGGAGCTCACCTCATAGACGCAGTTGCTGACCTCATCGTTCCCACTCTCACTAATCTCTTCGATCACGGATTTGACTCCTTTGATGACGTAAGCGACCTCTACAAACGAGGTCTCAAAACTGCCCACAATTCTCTCAGGACTCTCCGTCAGGATAGCAGCCCACTGCATTTTGTGCAGGGACTCCTCGACAGCATCGAGGATGACATTCCGCTCATTAATTTCACTCGCCCGCAAATTGTCCAAAGTATAAATATATTGGCATTGCTTCATTAATCGATCTACAATCTATTAAGGTTAAACAACAATTGAACCAATCTTTTGCACACCACAGCGGATGAGTGCGCTTGGAGAAGCGACGAGGAATTTGCACGCCAGACACTTGCAAGGCTGAATCCATTGGTGATCAAGTGCCTAGAGGTAACCTTGACCCACTTTCTGTAACTCCCCAAAATCTTCACATTTATAACTCTTCTTCTCGTGTCTCTTCAATAACATAAACAATGGCCGCTTTACAATTGAAACAGACATTTCCTCCCACGAGTAGCTTGGATGAAAGGATATACGGTCCAAATAAGAGCGCCATCGCCGCACAGCACATAGAAATGAACCTTGAGGGCCTTTCGGTGGATCTGGTCTTTATTTTCTTCAAAAGCTCCCTCTTCCTTAATCTAACTGTTATTGAAATCTAATGTAAAATTAATGTGGAAAATGCAGGCCACTGCTTCTAAAAGGTTATTTATTGTGGACTACTATGATGTTTATATGCCTTAAGTGGAGCGTATAAACAAGATGTCGAAAGATGCCAAGACATATGCAAGCCGCACGCTTTACTTCCTCACCAAAGGAGGGATTCTGAAGCCAGTGGCCATTGAGTTGTGTTTGCCACCAATTGATGATCAGGCGGCCGTAAGAAAGGTTTTCACACCAGGGGAACATGGGACAGAAGAAGGAGCGCTGTGGCAGCTGGCCAAAGCGCATGCTAAAGTCAATGATGTAGGTTACCATCAGCTCGTCAGTCATTGGTAAGTACCATTTTCCGACCTGTATTTTCACTATGCAGTATGCACATTACCATTTTCCCACCGTAATATACCAACAGCCACTTAAACTATATTCTGGCAAAATCGATCAAAGATTATAAGTTGCCTAAAAACTTCTTAAAGATAAACACGTTTTGCTCTCCAATTGTCCGCAAGTTAACAACACATTGTATCACGGAGCCTTTCATTATAGCAACCCACAGACAACTAAGCAAAATGCACCCAGTATACAAATTGTTAATACCTCATTACGTGGATACCATGGACATCAATCAAGCTGCCTGTCAGAGTTTGATAAATGCGTCAGGTATTATTGAACAAGGCTTCACGCCTAGCAGATATTGTATAGAATTGTCATCTAAAGCCTACAAGCAGTGGAAATTCAATGAACAAGGATTAGAGACCGATCTGCTCAAAAGGTAACTTATTTAATAGCTCGACTGCTGCATTACCCATGCTGGTTCATAACATTTATTCGTAATATGGTGAAATGTTGCTAAAAAGCTGATTACTGTCCTTTTACATCCGTTTCATTTTTCCAATCCAGTTAACAGAGATACCGAAAATTTGACCCGTTACTTCACAATGTACTGTGTAGGGGAATGGCAGTCCCTGATTCAAAGGCACCGAATGGTTTGAAGCTTGTGATCAAGGACTACCCATATGCTGTTGACCTTGTATAGAAATATGGTTTGCCGTGAAACAGTGGGTTTCAGACTACCTGTCCCTCTACTACAAGGACGATGCCTCCATTAGAAATAACAAGGAATTGCAGGCTTGGTGGGATGAGATAGTAAATGTCGGCCACGGAGAACTCAGGGACGATCCAAGCAGATGGTACAAGATGGATTCTTTGGTTGAAGCAGAAATAGTGACGACTATAATCTGGACTGCATCTGCTCACCATGCTGCAGTCAACTTTGGGCAGTACTCGTACGGGGGATACATGCCCAATCTACCTACCATGAGTAGACGCTTGATTCCAGAAAAGGGAACACCTGAGTATGATGAACTTGTTAAGGATCCAGAGGAATTCTTCCTCAAGATCGTCTCCGCTCCCACGCAAGCAACCCTTGTCATGGCTGTTCTGGAAATTTTGTCAAAGCATGCAAAAAATGAGTTGTATGTGGGACAGTTGCAGGGCTCCACCATCGATAGAGTAGATGATCTCCGTATTCAAGAGAGATTTACAAAATTTTCAGAGAACATGACAAAGATTGAGAATATTATAATTGACAGGAATAACAACTGTCATGTTTACAAGAACAGGACCGGACCTGCAAAAGTCCCTTACACACTGCTATACCCCAACACTACTGATCTATCAAAATCAGGTGGTCTCACAGGCCGTGGTGTGCCCAATAGCATATCTATTTAATGGCATCTTCGCACAGACAAGAAATTCCAAACCTTCACTCGAAGCACTTCCATTCACAATATGGCTGCAACTCAAAATTATCATCCGTCACACATGACAATTGAGCACCATTGTTTTCTTTTGTTTTGAATTTTGAGCAGAGATTTTACACACATTAAATTGTACCTTCTAGCCGTTCTTCAATGTACCAATAAAGATTTATTAATTTATGTTCTTCCCATAAGAAATGTGGTTGTTCTCTTCAATTTAATGTTTAATAAAAGTGAAGATTTATAACTTCTATGAATCAATTAAACAAAGAAAATTTTACATTAAAATAAGGTCGAAAATGTAATATATTACCTTCATAAAAAACAATTATGCTTTAATTATAGCACTAAAACATATCCCTATTGATATAACAAAAATCTCAATCCAAACCATAATCTAAACCAAAAACCTACACACTAATATTGGTTATAGTCCTAACCCTAAAATCTAACCCTTAACCATAATGTAAAAAAAAACTCCAAAATATTGATCAAAATCCTAAACCTACCTATATGGATAACCATGATATTAAACTCTAAATCCAGTCCCAAGGTCCTAACCATGGTGTAAACCTATAACCGAACTCTTAAAAAATTTACTAATCCCTGATCCTAATCACATTCCCAACTTTAAACTTGAACCATAAACCATAGTTGTAACCATAATCATAAACTTAAACAAAACCCTAACCCTAAAGGTACAATCATAAAATTAATCATAGCTTAGACCCTAATCCTAGCACAAACCGCAATCATGACCAAATATAAATCTTCACCTTACCCCTAATCATAATTTCAATGTTAACCCTAACATTAGTTTCAATCCTACCATGATATGAACCCTAATATAGATTTCACCTTGATCCTCACCCTAATCTTAAGTCTAATTAAACCCTGACTAAAACCTAATCTAAATGATATATCTAACTATAATCCTAACTGTAATTATCATAAAACCCAATGCTAACCCTCATGTATATTTAATCCTTAATCTTAACTTTAAATATTCTATAAACTCTAGAATTGACCTTGATTCTAACCATAACCCTAAAATCTAAATTGTAACCATAGCACGAAAGGTGGGGACCCCCGCTACATGGCACAATTCTGGGTCTTGGAGCCTTGCGAAAGCACTACAGAGTGAGGAAATGTCATAAAGGTGACATGTAGTAGCATGATGCAATTTTGGGCTTTAGAGCATTGCAGAAACAATGCAGCTTAAGTAGGCGCTAGAATGGAGACTCATGGAAAGAAGAGGAAAGACATTCATGTCGCTGGCAAAAAACTATGAAAAGAGATAACATGATGTCTTAACCTCCCACAAAAAATGCAAGGTTGATCCCAAGGGGGAATTTGGTTTCCCCAAAAATGAATGATGGTCATCGATGAAGGTCTTCCTCTCGAAATAGACGGCATAGATGCATCGTGAATCCTCACCAATGAAGGATTAAGTCGCAACCGTCGATGTAGATTCCCCCCTCAAAAAGGATGACTGAGATGCAACGAGGAAACTCCTCCCAATGAAGGATTAAGTCACATTCGTCGATCAAGATTGGCTTTATTTCCAATGGATGACTAAGATGTAGTGAAGAGATTCCTCCCAACAAACAAAGCAGATAGCATAAAAGGTGTGAACCCCCTCCATGTGGCACAATTTTGGGTCTTAAAGACTCATGAAAGCATTGTGGAGTGAGGAAATGTTGGAAAGGCAATGCGTGGTAGCATGATGCAATTTTGGGCTTCAGAGAATTGAAGAAACAATGTAGCATGACGATGCATCAGAATGGAGATGCATGGCAGCATCTTGTGCAATTCTAGGCTTTAGAGTGTTTCCAAGACACTAGCATATAAAGAAACGTTAGAATGGGAATGCATGGCAACATCTTGCACTTTTGGGAAGATGGGAAGATAGCTCGCAAAGAAATAAGAGTTATCGAATCTCGCAGCATGAATCAACCCGACCAAGAAAAAATGATCCAGCGTGGTCAATGAAGAAACTGAGCCAACACAAAATGTTAGCCGCCAACTTTAGCGATGTTAACCCTCTGCAAAGAACCTATCCCATTTAAGGTCTCTCAGATCAGACATCAGTGATGGGTTGAATAGGGGGAAAAAATAGCACACAATGCCCTCCTAAATGAAATTCTAAATGTAACACTAATAACCACAGTCCTACTTCTTTCCCTAACCTTATCCATGAGCATGGGAATATACATATTATTATATAGGGCACCTTATATAATAATAAATATAATCTAAAATCCCAACCCTTACTCCCCTCGTAACTATAACTGTGACCATAAGAAAAGTTCTAAATATAACCCTTCCTCTAACTCTAACCCTAACTATAATTGTAACCCTATCCCTACCACTAACTGTAACCCTGAATCTAACTCTACCATAATTGGACTTTAACCCTAACTATAACTATAACCCTAAACCTAGCTCTAACCTTAACCATAACCATAACCGTAACCCAAAACCTAACCCTAATCATAGCTAGGATTCTAATACTCTGTCTACCCCTAACTCAAACTATAGCCCTAACTATACCTCAAACTCTAACCGTAACTCATATTCTAAACCTAAACCTAACCCTAACCTTGACCTTAACCCTAAGCCTAACCCTAAGCCTAACCCTTTGTCTACCCCTATCTCTAACCCTAACCCTAACCCTAACCCTACCCCTAACTCTAACCCTAAATCTAACTCTTTCTGTAAATCTAACTCTACCATAATTAGACTCTAACCCTAACCCTAACTTTAATCCTGACCGAAACCCTAACCCTAACCCTAACTCTAACCTTAACCCTGACTCAATCCCCTTACCCTAACCTTAACATTGATATAACTCTCTCTATATATAACCCTAACTCTAAATATAAACCTAACCCTAACCCTAACCCTAACCCTAAATCTAACTCTAACCCTAACTGTAAGCGTAACCCTACCCCTACCCATAACTCTAACTGTAAATCTAACTCTACCATAACTAGATTTTAATTTTAACCCTAACCCTAACTCTAACCCTAACCTTGACTCAAAACTCTAACCCTAACCCTAACTCTAACATTAACTCAACTGTAAAATTAACTCTATTGGTAACTCAAACCCTAAAACTAACCCTAATTCTAACCCTAACTCTAACTCTAGCTCTAGCTCTAACCCTAACTCTAACCATAACTCAAACTCAAACCCTAAACCTAACCCTAATCCTAACCCAAATTATAATGCTCTGTCTACCCCTAACTCAAACTATAACCCTAACCCTAACTCAAACTCTAACCCTAACTCATACTCTAACCCTAAACCTGACCCTAGCCCTAACCCTTACCTAGACCCTAACCCTAACCCTAACCCTATCTATAACCCTAATCCTAACCCTAACTCTAATCCTAATCTTAACTCTAATTCTAATCCTATCTATAACCCTAATCCTAACCCTAACTCTAACCATAAATCTAACTCTACCATAATTAGAATCTAACCCTAACCCTAACCTTAACCCTAGCTCAAACCCTTACCCTAACTTTGTCCCTAACCATATATCTCCGTATGACTATAACATTTTACATTACAATATCCCAAAAATAAAATATATGTTTTTATCTAAATTAAACTCCTTATATTAAATTTAAAATAATATTTGACTCAAACCTTAACCGTAACCCTAACCTTAACCATGAGCATTACTCTAACCCTAACCTTAACCATAAACATAACTCTACACCTAACTCTAACCCTAATTCTAACTCTACCATAATTGGATTCTAATCCTATCCCTAACCCTAACTATAAGCATAACTCTAACCCTAGCCTTAACCATGAGCATAACTCTAACGTTAGCCTTACTATAACCCTAACACTAACCCTAATCATAACCATAACCATAACTCTAACCCTAACCTTAACCATGACCATAACATTAACCCTAACCTTAACCATAAACATAACTCTAATCTAAACCATAACCATAACTCTAACAATAACCATAACCATAACTCTATCCCTTACCTTAACCATAGCTCAAACCCTAACCCTAACTCAAACCCTAACTCTAATGCTAACCCTAACCCTAATTCTATCCCTAAGGTTAACATTAACTATAATGGTAACTTTGTCCCTAACCATATATCTATGTATGACTATAACATTTTACATTACAATATCCCAAAAATAAAAAAAAATATTTTTAATCTATATTAAACTCCTTATATTAAATTTTTAAAAATATTTTGAAGCATAATTTTATACTAACTTCATACAACTCTAATTAAAAATTAATTAACAATTTTATAGTAACCTTATCAAAATAAAAAATAAAAAGTAAATATTTTTCCTGTTGCGTCGCGACTGCCACTAGCTATATATACCTCTATATATATTACGCCGAGAGTAATCGTTCTCGAGGCGCCTATTTTTATTTTCATTAATCCCAACTTCGATTAAAATAACTTTGGGATTAAATAAAAATAGGCGCCTCGAGAACGATTACTCACGGCGTAATATATATAGAGGTATATATAGCTAGTTTAAAACCTTAGTGCCGATGGTTTGTCACGTTATTATCAAGACAAGATAATTGATTGGAAAAGTTTTCCAATGTTTGTTTACAAGAAATTCAACTATATTTTTTTATTTCACATCAAATGACCAAACCATTATGACATACATTTCTAATGTTGAACACGTGATATCTTTCTAGCCAAAGTAAAATGAATTTTGAAAATTCCGTCAAACGATTTTATGAATATTTAAAATAATAATAATAATGTGAGAGAGAATAATTTTTTTAAAAAAAGCTTGCATACCATTGGAAGACATTAGACACTAAAACCACGTTGATGACGTAAATGTGTTTTGAAGATTTCGGAGAGCAGGATCTATAAACACTTTTAAAAGAACGAGATCAGAGACAAGAAATGATAAAAAAATTTGAATGTGAAGACAATATTTGACCCTAAAACCACGTTGATTATAGAGCCCACCAATTATTGTCGTCAACAACAACGAGTGTGAGGATGTTGTGAAACACGTTAACATGCCAACCACGGAATCGTAATGTTATCCTCCTTGGCTAGCTATTTATAGAGCAGTACTTGCAAATATCTTCATTGTTCGTAGGACCTATCAATATAATATATAGGGAAATATAAGCGATTAAGCAAAACTAGATATCTTCGTTTGTTCGTAGGAGTCTGAGTCTGCAGCAAGTGATATATATTAGCGGATTGTAATCGAGTGAAGGAGCGAATTAGTAAGATGGGTTCAATTACAACAGCTGCATATTTACATCTACATATTTTGATTGAAATAACCATAATGTAAAAACAAAATATAAAATAGAAATATTAATATATGTATGTAGAAAAAATTAGAAGGATTGCATGCATCTAAAAAAATTCTATTTACATCTAGATTTTTTTAGAATGGAAAAAAATTGGATAATAGAAATATCAGTTGCATGTTTGTAGAAATAAATTAGAAAAACATGTATCTAGAAATTAAAAAGATTCTATATGTGTCTAATTTTTAGATTTTACTTTATTCTAAACTAATTATTGATGGATATATATTTTTAAAATATTTATGTAGTTTAAAGTTTAGATTTTAATTAATTTGTATGCAAATAGGAAAAAGAATAAATATTTTATATATATGTAGATTAATTTCTATTTTTAAAATTTACAAGTAAATGAGTACTTTATTCATTTAAAGTAAACAAGTTTTTAAGTAATATATTTTTATTTTAGAAATATATTAATCATAATGTTCATTTATTATTACTTATTTAATATACTTACTCTCAAATCTAAGACAATAGAAATGATATTTTATTAACTTTGAAATAGGGAAGTGTTAAGCAAGTTTGTTTACAAAAATACCAAAAATATATTTGGTCTTTGATCAAATTGGAGTTAATATTAGAAATATAAATATGATCATTAACAATTAAGCTAAATTCGGTTCAAAACAATAATGTTATTTAAATTTAAATAAATTTTTTTGAAAAGAATTCTATTTACATCTACATATTTTGATTGAAATAACCATAATGTAAAAACAAAATATAAAATAGAAATGTTAATATATGTATGTAGAAAAAATTAGAAAGATTGCATGCATCTAAAAAAATTCTATTTACATCTAGATTTTTTTAGAATGGAAAAAAATGGATAATAGAAACATCAGTTGCATGTTTGTAGAAATAAATTAGAAAAACATGTATATAGAAATTAAAAAGATTCTATATGTGTCTAATTTTTAGATTTTACTTTATTCTAAACTATTTATTGATGGATATATATTTTAAAAATATTAATGTAGTTTAAAGTTTAGATTTTAATTAATTTGTATGCAAATAGGAAAAAGAATAAATATTTTATATATATGTAGATTAATTTCTATTTTTAAAATTTACAAGTAAATGAGTACTTTATTCATTTAAAGTAAACAAGTTTTTAAGTAATATATTTTTATTTTAGAAATATATTAATCATAATGTTCATTTATTATTACTTATTTAATATACTTACTCTCAAATCTAAGACAATAGAAATGATATTTTGTTAACTTTAAAATAGGGAAGTGTTAAGCAAGTTCGTTTACAAAAATACCAAAAATATATTTGGTCTTTGATTAAATTGGAGTTAATATTAGAAATATAAATATGATCATTAACAATTAAGCTAAATTCAATTCAAAACAATAATATTATTTAAATTTAAATAAAATAAGCCATGTTTACTTTGAAACATCAAACAACTAATTAACTAATACAATAATTAAAATAAATGAATCTATTATGACATAGAAAAGTATTTTCGAAGTATAATTTCTTTGTTTTTGAATCAATATGAGTTTTTTTTTCTAGTTGAAAAGATAAACCATCCTAATTGTCATCCTTAGTTAACCCTAACAACAACCCCTACCTTAGCCCTAGCCCCAACAATGATGTACAATATAACTATAATCCAACATTAAACTATAATTACAGCACTAAAACATATCCCTATTGATATAACGAAAATCTCAGTCCAAACCATAATCTAAACCAAAAACCTACACACTAATATTGGTTATAGTCCTAACCCTAAAATCTAACCCTTAACCATAATGTAAAAAAAAACTCCAAAATATTGATCAAAATCCTAAACCTACCTATATGGATAACTGATGTAACACCCCAACCTTGCTTCCAAACCCCAAGCTCTCTCTCAGGGCTACCTTAGGTCATTCACTAGACCCACTAGGGCTTCTTTACACCCTATAATTACTAGGACCTTGCTCAAGAGATCCTAATCCTTCAGTTGGGGGTACACCAACAAAGTAACATCAAATTTCTTACTAGCCGGCTCCAGTTTGCTATTAACCCTCAAGTCCATCTATAGCTCCAAGGGTACCAGTTCTTCATCTAGGGTTTTTTTAGACTCCTTATAACATCCATGACCCTAAACAATGCTGATTTCATAGGCGCATTCAATCTACTAGGGAAGATACACCAAATTGCTCCAAAAAGGCTACTAGGAATTAACCCTCCTAAATAGCTGGAAACAAGATTTCTTGAAAAAATTCTTAACAACCCTACAAACAAATTATATTTTTGGATACCCTTTTTAGAGTACTTCAAGATTTTGTAATTTTTTAGCCTCCAAACTTTCCGTACAATGAAAGTACAGTTTTAGGCCAAAAATGAAGATTTCAAGTGCTTTATCGCTGTTGTGATGGAAAACCACCTTAGACACCTTTCCAAGACCTCTCCTTTGGACTGTAGCAAGGTTAGACCTTCTCATTACTTGTTGTGCAGCTGGATTAAGGTATTTGTACACTCAATCCTCTCCATAACTCATTTTCCAACTGTGATTCCTAGCCAAGTTGCATTTGGCTTGCCTAGGGCATCACCTTAAAAATGCTTGCTGATGCTTTCAAGGGCCCTCCTTATTGATACATAATATACATGGATCCTAGTTCCAAATCCCAAAATACTAGAGGTTTTCAATGGTGGGAAGTGGCCCTAAGATCCCATTTTCTAAGTGCAGCCCTGTTCAAATCAGCAACTTGCCAAGAACAAAAAGATTTTTCTACACTAATGCAAACAAATTAAAATGATCAAATCAACACTACAAAAAGATTAAAAACAATATTTCAGAACTTTTCCAACACAAAAATCAGGCCATTCAATCCTCCTCTATTAAAAATGCCTTCAAATGCATAAAACCGGCAACAAAATACTTGCTCAATTCGTACAAAATGCAAAACCAACTTGTCCAACCCCCTGAAAATGGATGTCCTCACATTTTTAAAGGCTCCTCCATCAGTTCCATAACTTTTCTAAACAGTTAGGACGTTCTAAACACACAAATGCCAAAAAGTTGCTTTTTGCAAGAAAATGTTGTCATGACAACATGACAACATTTCAACAACTTTTGTTCTACATGGAGTTAGACCTCCAAATTTGGCACAAAAACAAAGTAGACATATAATATGCATAAAATGACTTCAAATAAACAATTCAAAGCCATTGGAACCTTTCTAGACCATTTTAGCCTTTTCCGGACCTAAGTCACCTAGTTGACAATAGTCGGCAACTTCTAGCAACTTGGTCACTTTGGGTCTTGCCAAGTCTCCTAAACACACCTAAGGACCACATAGGACCTATTATTAGAATAGTGATGTGGCTATCATCACTACAAGCCAAAAATAAAGAAATACCTAGGTTTCACACTTAGCCTACCTAGGTGCTCCTGCACCATACTCCCCCCTCCAACAAAGAACTCAAGGTGGATCGGTTTGCAACAAATCTAGAGGTATGCCAACCTTCTTGAACTCTATCTCAGCAACCCATGTAGCCTCTGAAATTGGTTTCTCCTTCCATTTGATGAGGTGTTCCATGTAAGCCTTGTGCCTTGTAGTCTTCTTTACCCTTGAATCTAACACCTTTTCTACCTCCAACTTGTTGTTTGTAGGTGTTGAAGCAAGTTCAAGATCTTCATGAACATCAGGACTGAGTTGAGATGGGTCACCTTTGTATGCCACCAAGTCTTGCACATTAAAAATAGGGGATATGCCCAAATCGGAAGGTAAATCTACCTTATAGGCATTTGCTCCATATTTAGCCAATATTTTGCAAGGCCCTACCCTCTTCATCTATAACTTAGTAGGAATGCCTTTTTGAAGCCTTGCTTTGTTCAAATGGACCATCACATAGTCCCCAACAGCAAACTGAACATCCTTCTTCTTTTCATCCACCTTGGCTTTGAGTTTTAGAGTGTTGTCTTGAATAGTCTTCTTGACTTGCTCCTGAATCTCCTTCATGGTTTGTACAAAGTCTTCAGCTTGACCACTAATCTGATCCATGTTTCCAAGACACCTTAGTTCACACACACCTCTTGGGTGCATGCCATAAACAATTTCAAAAGGACTCTTTCCGGTAGTCCTATTCTTGCTATCATTGTAGGCATATTCTGCTTGTGAGATGATAACATCCCAAGTCTGACCATACTCCTTAGTTAGGCACCTAAGAAGGTTACCTAAGGTTCTATTAACCACCTCAGTTTGACCATCAGTTTGAGGATGGTAAGCTGAACCAAAAGACATGTTAGTGCCAAGCTTCTTCCATAAAGTCTTCCAAAAGTGACTCATGAATTTCACATCTCGATCCGACACAATGCTTAATGGAAGTCCATGAATCCTTACAACCTCTTTGAAAAACAAATGAGCTATATGACTTGCATCATTAGTTGTCTTACATGGAATGAAATGTCCCATTCTACTGAATCTATCAACAACAACATAAATGCTATCATACCCTTGCTTAGTTTTAGGCAAACCAACAATGAAATCCATACTTACACAATCCCATGGTCTGCTAGGAATTGGTAAGGGCTGGTAAAGACCTGCATTGCTCATTCCTCCTTTTTCCTTCATACACACCATACATTGCTCCACATACTTGGTTACATCTTTGACCAATTTAGGCCAATAATAGAACCTTTGCACTAGTTCTATTGTCTTGCTGATACCAAAATGCCCACTCAAGCTGCCATTATGCTTCTCTTGTATTAGGTTCTCTCTCATGGAACCTCTTGGTACACACAACTGGTTACCCTTAAATAGCAACCCATTTTGCAAAGTGTATTCTGAAAATCTGCTATGAAAGTGGTTTCCAAAATCCATGCATACCTTATAGGCTTCAGCAAAGTCCTCATCATTCTTGTAAAGATTCTGAAAACTCTCCACTCCAATGCTATGGAGCTGAATCTCTTGGACTGTTAAAACCCTTCTACTTAATGCATCAGCAACCTTGTTCATTTGTCCTTTCTTATGCTTGATTGTAAAGGTGAAGGCCTGCAAATATTCCATCCACTTCAAGTGCCTGTTGCTCAAATTCTCCTGTGTGTTGATGTAGCTAAGAGCTTGATTATCTATAAACACAACAAATTCTTTTGGCAACAAATAGTGTCTCCACTTCCTAAGACACTGGACTAAGGCATACAATTCTAGATCATAGGATGAGTATTTCTTCTTGGCCTCATTTAGCTTTTCACTATAGAAGGCTACTGGTCTACCTTCTTGACTCAACACCCCACCCACTGCTACTTGTTTTTTTAACATATCAAATGACTTTTCAGCCTCTAAAGTCCACCTAAACTTGGACTTGACTCCCCCCTTTATGGTATCAAGAAATGGTGCACAAATACCACTAAAGTTCCTAATGAACTTCCTATAAAATTGAGACAAACTGTGGAAACTTCTTACCTCACTAGATGTGGTAGGTGTAGGCCAACTTAGGATAGCAGCAACTTTCTCCTTGTCCATCTTCAAAGTTCCTTTAGACACCACAAAGCCTAGATACACCAACTCTTGCTTGAAGAAGTCACACTTCTCAAGGTTGATAGATAGCTTCTCCTCATTAAGCCTCTTCAAAACCGCTTCTACATGCTTGACATGTTCCTCTTTGGTCTTGCTGTAGATGAGGATATCATCCAAATACACCACCACAAATCTACCTGTGAAGTCTTTGAGCACTTCATTCATGAGCCTCATGAAGGTGCTAGGGGCATTGGAAAGACCAAATGGCATCACAAGCCATTCACAAAGACCATCAGTAGTCTTAAATGCTATCTTCCATTCATCTCCCTCCTTTATTCTAATTTGGTGATACCCACTTTTCAAGTCCAGCTTAGTGAAATACATAGCACCTCCTAGACAATCCATAAGGTCTTCAATTCTTGGAATAGGAAACCTATACCTGATTGTAATGCGGTTAATGGCCCTTGAGTCAGTACACAACCTCCATTTTCCTCCCTTCTTGGATGCCAAAACCACCAGGACTGCACAAGGGCTTATGCTCTTTTGGATCAAACCTTGGTCCATCAACTCTTGGACTTGTCTTGCCACTTCAAGGTTCTGATCTGGGGTTAACTTGTAAGCTGCCTTATTAGGTAGTGAGGCACTTGGAACAAAGTCAATTTGATGGCTGATAACTCTTCTTGGTGGTAGGGTAGCTAGTGTACCATCACTAATAATCGCCTTATACTTTACAAGCAACTCTTGTACCTCTGCTGGTAAAGGTTCTTGGACTAGCTTTTCTTCACTTGCAGCCTTTAGTATGACTGCAAATCCTTGGCTCTCCTCATGCTTGAGGTCTCTAATAAACTCTTTCTCTCCACATAGCAGCACATTAGGCACCTTGGACTGTGGTTCATCCCCTTCTAACAATGACTGAATTTTGAAGGTCTTGCTTCCTTTCTTAAATGTTATGGTATTTTCCTTGCCATCATAGACCACTTCCCTATCAAATTGCCAAGGTCTCCCTAGCAAAAGATGACAAGCATCCATTGGCAAAATATCACATAATAAGCGGTCTTTATATCCTGCAATTGAGAAGTCCACCCATGCTTGTTCATTCACTAGGATGCTTTGCCCTTTGTTAAGCCATGTGACTTTGTAAGGGTTGTCATGAGGTATCTTCTTCAGTTTGAGCTTTGTAACAACCTCGTCTGATATTACATTATCAGTTGATCCAGAATCAACCACCACCTTGCATACTTTTCCTAGGATCTTGCACTTGATCCTAAACAATGCCCTTCTATGTCTAGGCTCATTAGAAGCTGGTTGCTTGATCAACACCCTCCTAAACATGAGGTTCTCACCTTTTTCAGACTCAATATGGTCTATGTCAACATCCTTGAAACTTCTATTATCTTCTTGTGCATATGCTAGCCTTTTATCTTGGCTTGAGGAAGAGGGTTTGTCCGGGCACCTATAGGCAGGATGGCCTGGTTGACCACAATTGTAACACTTCATTGTTGCAAAGTAAGAGCTGCTCCTACCTCCTCTACCCCTACTTGATCCTCCTTGATTGCCTCTCCCTCTATTATAACCACCTCTTGAAGAGTGGTCAATAGTTTGCTCCATGGGTTTGCTTTCACTTTGGCTCTTTTGATCACTACCTTTGCCTTGGTAGCCTCCTCTTTGATTTTTCTGATTTCTGCCTTTGCCTCTATCTTTGAAGTTAGAATCTCCTTTCCTCTTGTTCTTTTCTTCTACCTTCAAAGCTAGCTGATGACATCTTTGGATAGTGGTAGGGGGCCATAAGCTAAGCTCCTCTTGAATGTTCCACTTCAAGCCACCAAGATACCTT
Organism: Cupressus sempervirens; assembly: GCA_028749045.1. Lineage (NCBI taxonomy): Eukaryota > Viridiplantae > Streptophyta > Pinopsida > Cupressales > Cupressaceae > Cupressus > Cupressus sempervirens. The sequence goes on from CM053783.1 coordinate 206,743,676, forward strand.
GCCACCTTGAGTGACTCCTCTTCTTGCTTCTTGGATCTCAAACACAACCTCTAAAATTCTTCAGTGTAGGAGGTCACATCAAGATCTTTTTTCTTCAGTCCTTGCCTCTTTTTATGGAGTTGGATCTCAAAGTCTTCAGGTAGGAAGTTCTCCTTGATTTTGTTTGCCATAGCACTCCAATTTGCAATTGGATTCTTTCCCATGCTGACTCTTTCATCTTGTACATACTTCCACCATGTTAAGGCTGAGCCTCTAAGCCTTGACTTAGCAACCTTAACCTTCTGTGCCTCTGAGATACCCTCACACTCAAAGTGGTTCTCCATACCCTCTAACCAATCCATAACTGCATCAATATCCATCTTACCACTGAAAAGTGGCACTCCTTCCAAAGCTTTACCTCCTAAGGCTTTGATTGCCTTCAAGAAGGGCTCTTCTTGCAAGATAGGATCAGGTTCAGGTACAATATCTTCCTCTGCTACCTTTTTACCATTCCCATCTTCTTCTTCATCTCTTTTCTTGGCTGCCTCTACAACTGCATCTAGTTTTTGCTTCACCTCTTCTAGTGCTTCTTCAAGAAGCTGATTTCTTTGCCTTTGCTCATCAACTTCTTTAGCTAACTCCACATTTGTCACCATCATGGATTCTCCTATTGATTCTTCAGCGGCTTCCAACATTAACTACCTTTCCCAAATCTTTAACTAGCTCTGATACCACTCTGATGTAACACCCCAACCTTGCTTCCAAACCCCAAGCTCTCTCTCAGGGCTACCTTAGGTCATTCACTAGACCCACTAGGGCTTCTTCACACCCTATAATTACTAGGACCTTGCTCAAGAGATCCTAATCCTTCAGTTGGGGGTACACCAACAAAGTAACATCAAATTTCTTACTAGCCGGCTCCAGTCCGCTATTAACCCTCAAGTCCATCTATAGCTCCAAGGGTACCAGTTCTTCATCTAGGGTTTTTTTAGACTCCTTCTAACATACATGACCCTAAACAATGCTGATTTCATAGGCGCATTCAATCTACTAGGGAAGATACACCAAATTGCTCCAAAAAGGCTACTAGGAATTAACCCTCCTAAATAGCTGGAAACAAGATTTCTTGAAAAACTTCTTAACAACCCTACAAACAAATTATATTTTTGGATACCCTTTTTAGATTACTTCAAGATTCTATAATTTTCTAGCCTCCAAACTTTCCGTACAATGAAAGTACAGTTTTAGGCCAAAAATGAGGATTTCAAGTGCTTTATCGCTGTTGTGATGGAAAACCACCTTAGACACCTTTACAAGACCTCTCCTTTGGACTGGAGCAAGGTTAGACCTTCTCATTACTCATTGTGCAACTGGATTAAGGTATTTGTACACTCAATCCTCTCCATAACTCATTTTCCAACTATGATTCCTAGCCAAGTTGCATTTGGCTTGCCTAGGGCATCACCTTAAAAATGCTTGCTGATGCTTTCAAGGGCCCTCCTTCTTGATAAATAATTTACATGGATCCTAGTTCCAAATCCCAAAATACCAGAGGTTTTCAATGGTGGGAAGTGGCCCTAAGATCCCATTTTCTAAGTGCAGCCCTGTTCAGATCAGCAACTTGCCAAGAACAAAAAGATTTTTCTACACTAATGCAAACGAATTAAAATGATCAAATCAACACTACAAAAAGATTAAAAAAAATATTTCAGAACTTTTCTAACACAAAAATCAGGCCATTCAATCCTCCTCTATTAAAAATGCCTTCAAATGCATAAAACCGGCAATAAAATACTTGCTCAATTCATACAAAATGCAAAACCAACTTGTCCAACCCCTTGAAAATGGATGTCCTCACGTTTTTAAAGGCTCCTCCATCAGTTCCATAACTGTTCTAAACAGTTAGGACATTCTAAACACACAAATGCCAAAAAGTTGCTTTTTGCAAGAAAATGTTGTCATGACAACATGACAACATTTCAGCAACTTTTGTTCTACATGGAGTTAGACCTCCAAATTTGGCACAAAAACAAAGTAGACATATAATATGCATAAAATGACTTCAAATAAACAATTCAAAGCCATTGGAACCTTTCTAGACTATTTTAACCTTTTCCGGACCTAAGTCACCTAGTTGACAATAGTCGGCAACTTCTAGCAACTTGGTCACTTTGGGTCTTGCCAAGTCTCCTAAACACACCTAAGGACCACATAGGACCTATTATTAGAATAGTGATGTGGCTAGCATCACTACAAGCCAAAAATAAAGAAATACCTAGGTTTCACACTTAGCCTACCTAGGTGCTCCTGCACCAATAACCATAATATTAAACTCTAAATTCAGTCCCAAGGTCCTAACCATGGTGTAAACCTATAACCGAACTCTTAAAAAATTTACTAATCCCTGATCCTTATCACATTCCCAACTTTAAACTTGAACCATAAACCATAGTTGTAACCATAATCATAAACTTAAACAAAACCCTAACCCTAAAGGTACAATCATAAAATTAATCATAGCTTAGACCCTAATCCTAGCACAAACCACAATCATGACCAAATATAAATCTTCACCTTACCCCTAATCATAATTTCAATGTTAACCCTAACATTAGTTTCAATCCTACCATGATATGAACCCTAATATAGATTTCACCTTGATCCTCACCCTAATCTTAAGTCTAATTAAACCCTGACTAAAACCTAATCTAAATGATATATCTAACTATAATCCTAACTGTAATTATCATACAACCCAATGCTAACCCTCATGTATATTTAATCCCTAATCTTAACTCTAAATATTCTATAAACTCTAGAATTGACCTTGATTCTAACCATAACCCTAAAATCTAAATTGTAACCATAGCACGAAAGGTGGGGACCCCCGCTACATGGCACAATTCTGGGTCTTGGAGCCTTGCAAAAGCACTACAGAGTGAGGAAATGTCATAAAGGTGACATGTAGTAGCATGATGCAATTTTGGGCTTTAGAGCATTGCAGAAACAATGCAGCTTAAGGAGGCGCTAGAATGGAGACTCATGGAAAGAAGAGGAAAGACATTCATGTCGCTGGCAAAAAACTATGAAAAGAGATAACATGATGTCTTAACCTCCCACAAAAAATGCAAGGTTGATCCCAAGGGGGGATTTGGTTTCCCCAAAAATGAATGATGGTCATCGATGAAGGTCTTCCTCTCGAAATAGACGGCATAGATGCATCGTGAATCCTCACCAATGAAGGATTAAGTCGCAACCGTCGATGTAGATTCCCCCCTCAAAAAGGATGACTGAGATGCAACGAGAAAACTCCTCCCAATGAAGGATTAAGTCACATTCGTCGATCAAGATTGGCTTTATTTCCAATGGATGACTAAGATGTAGTGAAGAGATTCCTCCCAACAAACGAAGCAGATAGCACAAAAGGTGTGAACCCCCTCCATGTGGCACAATTTTGGGTCTTAAAGACTCATGAAAGCATTGTGGAGTGAGGAAATGTTGGAAAGGCAATGCGTGGTAGCATGATGCAATTTTGGGCTTCAGAGAATTGAAGAAACAATGTAGCATGACGATGCATCAGAATGGAGATGCATGGCAGCATCTTGTGCAATTCTAGGCTTTAGAGTGTTTCGAAGACACTAGCATATAAAGAAATGTTAGAATGGGAATGCATGGCAACATCTTGCACTTTTGGGAAGATGGGAAGATAGCTCGCGAAGAAATAAGAGTTATCGAATCTCGCAGCATGAATCAACCCGACCAAGAAAAAATGATCCAGCGTGGTCAATGAAGAAACCGAGCCAACAAAAAATGTTAGCCCCCAACTTTAGTGATGTTAGCCCTCTGCAAAGAACCTATCCCATTTAAGGTCTCTCAGATCAGACATCAGTGATGGGTTGAATAGGGGTCAAAAAATAGCACACAATGCCCTCCTAAATGAAATTCTAAATGTAACACTAATAACCACAGTCCTACTTCTTTCCCTAACCTTATCCATGAGCGTGGGAATATACATATTATTATATAGGGCACCTTATATAATAATAAATATAATCTAAAATCCCAACCCTTACTCCCCTCCTAACTATAACTGTGACCATAAGAAAACTTCTAAATATAACCCTTCCTCTAACTCTAACCCTAACTATAATTGTAACCCTATCCCTACCACTAACTGTAACCCTGAATCTAACTCTACCATAATTGGACTTTAACCCTAACTATAACTATAACCCTAAACCTAACTCTAACCTTAACCGTAAGCATAACCGTAACCCAAAACCTAACCCTAATCGTAGCTAGGATTCTAATACTCTGTCTACCCCTAACTCAAACTATAGCCCTAACTATACCTCAAACTCTAACCATAACTCATATTCTAACCCTAAACCTAACCCTAACCTTGACCCTAACCCTAACCCTAAGCCTAAGCCTAACCCTTTGTCTACCCCTATCTCTAACCCTAACCCTAACCCTAACCCTACCCCTAACTCTAACCCTAAATCTAACTCTTTCTGTAAATCTAACTCTACCATAATTAGACTCTAACCCTAACCCTAACTTTAATCCTGACTGAAACCCTAACCCTAACCCTAACTCTAACCTTAACCCTGACTCAATCCCCTTACCCTAACCTTAACATTGATATAACTCTCTCTATATATAACCCTAACTCTAAATGTAAACCTAACCCTAACCGTAACCCTAACCCTAAATCTAACTCTAACCCTAACTGTAAGCGTAACCCTACCCCTACCCATAACTCTAACTGTAAATCTAACTCTACCATAATTGGATTTTAATTTTAACTCTAACCCTAACCTTGACTCAAAACTCTAACCCTAACCCTAACTCTAACATTAACCCAACTGTAAAATTAATTCTATTGGTAACTCAAACCCTAAAACTAACCCTAATTCTAACCCTAACTCTAACTCTAGCTCTAGCTCTAACCCTAACTCTAACCATAACTCAAACTCAAACCCTAAACCTAACCCTAATCCTAACCCAAATTATAATGCTCTGTCTACCCCTAACTCAAACTATAACCCTAACCCTAACTCAAACTCTAACACTAACTCATACTCTAACCCTAAACCTGACCCTAGCCCTAACCCTAACCTAGACCCTAACCCTAACCCGAACCCTATCTATAACCCTAATCCTAACCCTAACTCTAATCCTAATCTTAACCCTAATTCTAATCCTATCTATAACCCTAATCCTAACCCTAACTCTAACCATAAATCTAACTCTACCATAATTAGAATCTAACCCTAACCCTAACCTTAACCCTAGCTCAAACCCTTACCCTAACTTTGTCCCTAAGCATATATCTCCGTATGACTATAACATTTTACATTACAATATCCCAAAAATAAAATATATATTTTAATCTAAATTAAACTCCTTATATTAAATTTAAAATAATATTTGACTCAAACCTTAACCGTAACCCTAACCTTAACCATGAGCATTACTCTAACCCTAACCTTAACCATAAACATAACTCTACACCTAACTCTAACCCTAATTCTAACTCTACCATAATTGGATTCTAATCCTATCCCTAACCCTAACTATGAGCATAACTCTAACCCTAGCCTTAACCATGAGCATAACTCTAACGTTAGCCTTACTATAACCCTAACACTAACCCTAATCATAACCATAACCATAACTCTAACCCTAACCTTAACCATGACCATAACATTAACCCTAACCTTAACCATAAACATAACTCTAATCTAAACCATAACCATAACTCTAACAATAACCATAACCATAACTCTATCCCTTACCTTAACCATAGCTCAAACCCTAACCCTAACTCCAACCCTAACTCTAATGCTAACCCTAACCCTAATTCTATCCCTAAGGTTAACATTAACTATAATGGTAACTTTGTCCCTAACCATATATCTATGTATGACTATAACATTTTACATTACAATATCCCAAAAATAAAAAAATATATTTTTAATCTATATTAAACTCCTTATATTAAATTTTTAAAAATATTTTGAAGCATAATTTTATACTAACTTCATACAACTCTAATTAAAAATTAATTAACAATTTTATAGTAACCTTATCAAAATAAAAAATAAAAAGTAAATATTTTTCCTATTGCGCCGCAACTGCCACTAGCTATATATACCTCTATATATATTACGCCAAGAGTAATCGTTCTCGAGGCACCTATTTTTATTTTGATTAATCCCAACTTCGATTAAAATAACTTTGGGATTAAATAAAAATAGGCGCCTCGAGAACGATTACTCTCGGCGTAATATATATAGAGGTATATATAGCTAGTTTAAAACTTTAGTGCCGATGGTTTGTCACGTTATTATCAAGACAACATAATTGATTGGAAAAGTTTTCCAATGTTTGTTTACAAGAAATTCAACTATATTTTTTTATTTCACATCAAATGACCAAACCATTATGACATACATTTCTAATGTTGAACACATGATATCTTTCTAGCCAAAGTAAAATGAATTTTGAAAATTCCGTCAAATGATTTTATGAATATTTAAAATAATAATAATAATGAGAGAGAGAATAATTTTTTAAAAAAAGCTTGCATACCATTGGAAGACATTAGACACTAAAACCACGTTGATGACGTAAATGTGTTTTGAAGATTCCGAAGAGCGGGATCTATAAACACTTTTAAAAGAACGAGATCAGAGACAAGAAATGATAAAAAAATTTGAATGTGAAGACATTATTTGACCCTAAAACCACGTTGATTATAGAGCCCACCAATTATTGTCGTCAACAACAACGAGTGTGAGGATGTTGTGAAACACGTTAACATGCCAACCACGGAATCGTAATGTTATCCTCCTTGGCCAGCTATTTATAGAGCAGTACTTGCAAATATCTTCATTGTTCGTAGGAGCTATCAATATAATATATAGGGAAATATAAGCAATTAAGCAAAACCAGATATCTTCGTTTGTTCGTAGGAGTCTGAGTCTGCAGCAAGTGATATATATTAGCGGATTGTAATCGAGTGAAGGAGCGAATTAGTAAGATGGGTTCAATTACAACAGCTACAATAGTGGGCAGCAATGGAATGAGTTCACCCGACTATGAGATGAATGGCGAAGTGGTGCTGCAGAAAGTGGCTCTCCTCCACTTGACGGACTACGCCGCAACGCTGCCTGACGAGGCATCCGAATTGATGGGGAAGAAAATCTCTCTTCAACTTGTGAGCACCGACCAAGTGGACCCCGGTAATAATCTATGCATAATAATAATAATAATATAAGCTTTAAGCTGCTTTCTCATGGGAAGTGCATTTCTAATATTATAATTAGTATACACATAGAATTGTGTTTGCTTAACTGATGGTAATGGTAAAGAAATGGCGATTAGAAGACGTTTACACACATAAATTTGTATTTGTATGTTGAGATTAAAGGGTATGAATTAAATTTGACGAATGGTATATTCATCCCAATTTAATTAATACGATGCGATGCATGTTATCTTGTGTAGAAACGAGATTGGGCAAAACGATGGGGCAGCCTTGTCACTTGAAGTGGAGCCCATGGGACGGACCCATCTCACAAGAGACAAGCTGCGCGGTGGACGTTGAAATGGAACTTGGCACTCCGGTTCCCAGGCGCATTTGTCATAAAAAACATGCACGCCCAAGAGTTCTTTCTGAAATCACTCACCATATCTGTCCCTGGCGACTGCAATGTTCGTTTCCAATGCAACTCGTGGATAACCCTTTCTTCCGTCAACCCGAATGACCGTGTTTTCTTCGCCAATAAGGTCAGTTTTTCCTTATCGCTAACACATATATATAGCAATTGCAAGGTTTTAAATTATTCAGGATTTGGCCAAATAGTAGAAGCGCTAACATGAAGGTGAATGTGAATGTGTGTTTATCATCAGAGCTTTGTTCCGGAGGAAACCCCGGCGGGGCTGAGAAAGTTGAGGGAGATGGATTTGATTGGGGAGCCAGAGAAGGATGCAGAGCTGCGGAGGGAAGTGCTGGGTGGATCGGAGGAGCTCCCATATCCCAGGAGATGCCGAACTGATCGTCCGCGCGTTCAAATAGGCATGTGTCTATATACATGTATACTCACTAGTCATTATGTAACTGTGAGCCTGTAATCTTGACACATGTTTTCTTATTGAATCTGTTGCAGCCCCCGAATTCGAGACTCGCACAAGCTTGATCTTCATTCCCCCGGACGAAAGGTTTCCTTATTCTGACTTTTCTGACTTTGGAGCTCACCTCATAGACGCAGTTGCTGACCTCATCGTTCCCACTCTCACTAATCTCTTCGATCACGCATTCGACTCCTTTGATGACGTAAGCGACCTCTACAAACGAGATCTCAAAACTGCCCACAATTCTCTCAGGACTCTCCGTCAGGATAGCAGCCCACTGCATTTTGTGCAGGGACTCCTCGACAGCATCGAGGATGACATTCCGCTCATTAATTTCACTCGCCCGCAAATTGTCCAAAGTATAAATATATTGGCATTGCTTCATTAATCGATCTACAATCTATTAAGGTTAAACAACAATTGAACCAATCTTTTGCACACCACAGCGGATGAGTGCGCTTGGAGAAGCGACGAGGAATTTGCACGCCAGACACTTGCAGGGCTGAATCCATTGGTGATCAACTGCCTAGAGGTAACCTTGACCCACTTTCTGTAACTCCCCAAAATCTTCACATTTATAACTCTTCTTCTCATGTCTCTTCAATAACATAAACAATGTCCGCTTTAAAATTGAAACAGACATTTCCTCCCACGAGTAGCTTGGATGAAAGGATATACGGTCCAAATAAGAGCGCCATCGCCGCGCAGCACATAGAAATGAACCTTGAGGGCCTTTCGGTGGATCTGGTCTTTATTTTCTTCAAAAGCTCCCTCTTGCTTAATCTAACTGTTATTGAAATCTAATGTAAAATTAATGTTGAAAATGCAGGCCACTGCTTCTAAAAGGTTATTTATTGTGGACTACTATGATGTTTATATGCCTTAAGTGGAGCGTATAAACAAGATGTCGAAAGATGCCAAGACATATGCAAGCCGCACGCTTTACTTCCTCACCAAAGGAGGGATTCTGAAGCCAGTGGCCATTGAGTTGTGTTTGCCACCAATTGATGATCAGGCGGCCGTAAGAAAGGTTTTCACACCAGGAGAACATGGGACAGAAGAAGGAGCGCTGTGGCAGCTGGCCAAAGTGCATGCTAAAGTCAATGATGCAGGTTACCATCAGCTCGTCAGTCATTGGTAAGTACCATTTTCCGACCTGTATTTTCACTATGCAGTATGCACATTACCATTTTCCCACCGTAATATACCAACAGCCACTTAAACTATATTCTGGCAAAATCGATCAAAGATTATAAGTTGCCTAAAATCTTCTTAAAGATAAACACGTTTTGCTCTCCAATTGTCCGCAAGTTAACAACACATTGTATCACGGACCCTTTCATTATAGCAACCCAAAGACAAGTAAGCAAAATGCACCCAGTATACAAATGGTTAATACCTCATTACGTGGATACCATGGACATCAATCAAGCTGCCCGTTAGAGTTTGATAAATGCGTCAGGTATTATTGAACAAGGCTTCACGCCTAGCAGATATTGTATAGAATTGTCATCTAAAGCCTACAAGCAGTGGAAATTCAATGAACAAGGATTAGAGACCGATCTGGTCAGAAGGTAACTTATTTAATAGCTCGACTGCTGCATTACCTATGCTGGTTTATAACATTTATTCGTAATATGGTGAAATGTTGCTAAAAAGCTGATTACTGTCCTTTTACATCCGTTTCGTTTTTCCAATCCAGTTAACAGAGATACCGAAAATTTGACCCGTTACTTCACAATGTACTGTGCAGGGGAATGGCAGTCCGTGATTCAAAGGCACCGAATGGTTTGAAGCTTGTGATCAAGGACTACCCATATGCTGTTGACCTTGTATAGAAATATGGTTTGCCGTGAAACAGTGGGTTTCAGACTACCTGTCCCTCTACTACAAGGATGATGCCTCCATTAGAAATAACAAGGAATTGCAGGCTTGGTGGGATGAGATAGTAAATGTCGGCCACGGAGAACTCAGGGACGATCCAAGCAGATGGTACAAGATGGATTCTTTGGTTGAAGCAGTTCAAATAGTGACGACTATAATCTGGACTGCATCTGCTCACCATGCTGCAGTCAACTTTGGGCAGTACTCGTACGGGGGATACATGCCCAATCTACCTACCATGAGTAGACGCTTGATTCCAGAAAAGGGAACACCTGAGTATGATGAACTTGTTAAGGATCCAGAGGAATTCTTCCTCAAGACCGTCTCCGCTCCCACGCAAGCAACCCTTGTCATGGCTGTTCTGGAAATTTTGTCAAAGCATGCAAAAAATGAGTTGTATGTGGGACAGTTGCTGGGCTCCACCATGGATAGAGTAGATGATCTCCGTATTCAAGAGAGATTTACAAAATTTTCAGAGAACATGACAAAGGTTGAGAATATTATAATTGACAGGAATAACAACTGTCATGTTTACAAGAACAGGACCGGACCTGCAAAAGTCCCTTACACACTGCTATACCCCAACACTACTGATCTATCAAAATCAGGTGGTCTCACAGGCCGTGGTGTGCCCAATAGCATATCTATTTAATGGCATCTTCGCACAGACAAGAAATTCCAAACCTTCACTCGAAGCACTTCCATTCACAATACGGCTGCAACTCAAAATTATCATCCGTCACACATGACAATTGAGCACCATTGTTTTCTTTTGTTTTGAATTTTGAGCAGAGATTTTACACACATTAAATTGTACCTTCTAGCCGTTCTTCAATGTACCAATAAAGATTTATTAATTTATGTTCTTCCCATAAGAAATGTGGTTGTTCTCTTCAATTTAATGTTTAATAAAAGTGAAGATTTATAACTTCTATGAATCAATTAAACAAAGAAATTTTTATATTAAAATAAGGTCGAAAATGTAATATATTACCTTCATAAAAAACAATTATGCTTTAATTAGATGCTTCTTAAATTGCTTTAAGAGAAATTATTCCATGTATTTTCGAGTGAAGTATTTATCTTAATCTATCTATTAGAAGAATCATTAAATTGTAAACAAATGGAATCCATGTGTTTTATTGATATGTTATTTATTCCCATGGTTGAATATTTGTAGGAATACTTGGCACCTTTTATGGGATCGTGAATGTATGAATTGATCAAAAAAATATCTTTCTTGAAGGGGGAGAATGAAAACTGGAATAAAATCTGAAAACTGGAATAAAATCTGTCATTTTTCAAATATTATGGTGTAAAAAGCTAGTATAAAATGAATGCTAAAATTTAGAGAAGATTCATGGAAGTTCAGCGAATCAAGGGAGATAGAAATAAAATATTATTTTAAATTTTGAGCATACATTTTACATGCATTAAATTGTACCTTCTAGTTGTTTAATAAAAGTGATGATTTAAAACTTTAATGAATCAATTAAACAAAGAAAAATATATTTTGACACAAGATAAAAAATGCAACATATTCATTATTTTGATCCTAAGGTTCTTATCAAGACATTTAGTATACATTTCATTGTTTAGAACATTTTCATAGACCATAACAAGCCTTATGTCATGTCTCCTAATCATGATAGAGAAATTAAAGAATTATAATATAAAATAATATATTTTGTCATAATAATAATACGTTACTCTTATCAATATAGTAATATTGAATGAAATAATAATACTATATTATCTATTAATAATAATATATGATAATTGTACATATACATATTATATAGGATCATAAATTTAATATGTCATAATATCAAATGCAACATCGAAATAAGAAATAGTCTTATATAAAAATATAAATAAATTATATACAAATCATTATCATATAATATGATATTACCTTATAATTGTAATATTTAATACAGAAATAAATTGTATATGATATGATTCACATATATAATAATATTTTAATATTAAAGTATAAATATAAATAAATGATAAATATAACAAAACTAATTTGAATAGACACATCCCCTCTTACAATGAAATATATAAATGAATATAAACACAAAGGAGAGAAATCATTGATTGTTTACGAAATAAAGTGGTAAATATTTAAAAGATTGGGAAGAGGGATATTATAGTGGTATCAGAGCATGATCCTGCCATCTTAACAAATTCAATATTTGTTCTGTTAATTATTGTTAATTGGACAATGTTATTTTTGACTCAAAAATAACAGTAGTATTTATGGGTAGCTTGGATAGCTGTTCGTCCTTATCTATGTATAGCAGCATTAGTTATAGGTAGTTTGGACAGCTATTTGTCCACTTGCCGAGAATTAGTAAATGGTTATTGCAAGGATAATTATGTACTAATTTTAGTGATTCCCTTTTGGACACCTTGCAACCAATTCTATTATTCGCTGTCGAGTTATCTTAATCTCAACCATTGGTTTGATTTAATCTCGGTCGTTGGTTTTTCCAATAGAGTAGTATAAAAAGGGGTCATTGGGTCATTTGGATACACAAGTTTTGAAGAAGCATTTTGCAGTGATAGCAAATTGTCTTGCAGTGTTAGCAAGGGCATAGTGTTAGCATGGGGATAGTAGTGGAAAATATCAACGGGAGAAATTAGGAGGTTGTCGGAGTTCTGCCAGTGAGAGGCAAGGAATTTTATATCTCTTGATTTGCTGAAGTTTAATATAATTCCTCATCTATAGAACTGGTTTTCCCTTAGGGGTTTTTCTAGGGACAATTTTTCTGAAAATATTGTGTTCATTGTGTTGTTCATTTCTTTCCATATTATATAAGTGAAGTTGCAGTTGTGTTATTTTTCAATATTAGTTGGGAATTTGTTTTCAACAGTCTAATAATTGTTTACGATAGGAGATTAATAATCAGTGACTGCAATAGTTAATTTTTCACATGTTCAACATCAACTACCTAATCTAGAACAATACAGATTTCAATGGGATTAAAAAGAAAAAAAAGACTAAAAATGATCACATGAAAAAGAATCATCGACATCAATATACACTGAGAAATATCAAAGAAAAAACTAGTCATCTTTGAATACATTGAGAAAACTCATGAACAATAGATTGACAACCATGCCAAAGTATAAAATAATAAATGATATGGGCATATTGTCCAAGATGAAGCAATACTTGAAGCACATTACCCAGAGCCAACCTTACACAATCAGCGTTAATCTAGTAAATATGCCCAATAATACCTATAAACAAATATGGGCATAATGGCAGGCATATAGTTATTATAGTATTGATAAAGATAGATAAATTTGAGACATCAAGGAAAAACATGGGGGAACCATTACCTCCATTGCAAGACAATGATCGATAAAAAGGAACCAAAATAGACATTGCAATTGGTCAGACTGAGACCATGTTATAAGGAATAATATGTAAGGAGGACAAAAAAAATACAAGTGGCTAATGAATCTTATATGAGAATACTCCATACGATTTAAAAAGCATCCATGGACTCTATTGGACATAGAGAGGAAGGGCATCAAAAATTATGTGTTAAATTATATTTGAAAGATGAGGAAGAGATATAAGAAAGGGAAGGTAAAGTAGCCAACATCAGCAAACACATCATCACTAAGACTTCAAATTAATGGGAAAATGGTGAAGCATAGTAATACTATTAATACCAATAATATAATGATTCTTAGAAGCACAGGTTATTATGGGATCACTAGATGAACACAAAAACATGAAAGCATAGAATAAATATCATATTGCAAAGCAAAAATCTATTATCGACTACATCTATCATTGGATACACCCTCTTTGAGGATCATATAAACATGGTAATACAAGATTAGAATATCAAATGGGATAAATCATAACATAAGGAGGCATTGAATAAGTGGTTAAAAGTTATAAATACAAAAACAAAATGAAATCAATATTTTGTGATATCGAAGGGAGCAAAGAATGGACGAAGGACATCTAATGTGTACAAAGTTACAAGTAACATGAAAAGCTTATTCTACGTGGGCATCCAGTGAATAGAAAGAGTTATTAAATAATATAGCCGTGAAGGATAGAAACAAGGAATCATCATGCTTGAATATATTTAAAGTTCAAAGTTGCAAATAATATGTTGTATGGATTATCGTGGAAGAGAAAATATCAAAGTTTGGAAAAATAAGCGTGTGAAGTATTGCGAGACACAGCTTAGTGTCAGCATACATCTTTGATTAAGGGTGAACAACCACCATAGACGAGGCAGGTAAGAGATGAGTTTTCTTAATAATAAGTAAATAATATTAAGAAGTGTAAAATGTTTATGATTAGTATATAAGAAAATATTAAGAGGAAAATGTAAATGTTATATAAGATAAAAGTATAATAAAATAAATAAATAAAATAGTTTTAATAAACACTACCAATTGTAGCAACGACTGCCAAATCTGCAAGTATGGTATAGATCCACGTGGCTTGCAAAATAAATATAAAAAAATCATCTTATAAGTTAAATACATATTTAAGTGAGGGATCCATTGAGTAGATCGAAGGAGAGTAAGAAGTGTATAGACATATAAAATGGTGAAGGCAACGAATAATCTAAGGCAAAAATAACCATAAACAAATAACAACTGCCAATATTAAAGAGTAAATGGAAGTGATCATTCCATAAAAGACAGGAAGTTATAAATGATACACAATAGATAAGGAAAGAAATTTTAGGTCAAATATTTTAAAAGAGAAGGAATCACAGATTAAAAGATATAGTTGTGGGAGGATGAAACACACTTAGAAAAGATAAAGGAGATAAGCATCACAAGAAAAAAAAGGAGATAAAGTAAAAAATAAACATGCAACAATGTATATGAATCAAAAAGATGACTTGAGTGCAAAAACAACCCATAAATATAAGATGCTAGAAATATAAATATGTAGCATGTTTTAAAGGTAAAGAAATCAAAATAAGTCAAACTAAGACAAGAATATCAATATTAAAAATAGTAAATAAGGAAGGGGGAATCCATTATATAATAAAGTAATAAGGAGATTCCAAGTAAATATTAATTGATACATAAGTTAAATTGAAATAATGTTATATATATATATATATATATATAATTAAGTGGGGAAAATATACATAGAAATCATTCAGTCCAAAATTGAAATGGGAATTGGAACACATTAAAGAATAAATCTAAAAAGGGACATTGTAGTAATTAAAAAATATAAATAATAATAATATGAGGTAACAATATAGTGAAATTATTTCTTTAATCATTAATTGTCGAAACAAAATGATTCAAAACCAATTGCAAATGCATGTTAATGAGGAAAGAACAAGGTAGGTAAGAAGGTAGGGCTTATCCTAAGACAACAGAGGGATGTATTTCACTATTGGGTTTACGCTTATTGAGCTATGGGACCCGACTACAATACCTAAGTACATTAGTAAGGAAATCATTAAGAAGTAATGATTCTAAAATGGTCCCAATATTATGTTAATTATTAAGAAACTAGGTGGGTAAGAGGGTAGGGTTGAGTCCTAAGGCAAGAGAGGTATATACCAACTCTTGGGTTTAGGTTTATCAAGCTATGGGACCCCACCATGATATTTTGAGGAAAATGGTATGGTATAGCATATAGGCATTGTGAGGGATGAAAGGTATCTATTTGAAAGGTGAGGACCAAGGTCTTATCAAGCCTTTAATGTGATTTCGTTGTTCAATCCCTGGGTGACCTAGCCTATACATAAAATGTAATCAATAGGATATGAATATATGTACATATATGAAAAATTATTTTGATTAAAAAATGTAATGATTCATTCCTTGGAAAAAAAGGACAATATTATAATCCCTTACAAGTAGGAAC
This sequence comes from Cupressus sempervirens, assembly GCA_028749045.1. Lineage (NCBI taxonomy): Eukaryota > Viridiplantae > Streptophyta > Pinopsida > Cupressales > Cupressaceae > Cupressus > Cupressus sempervirens. The sequence continues at coordinate 206,759,565 of CM053783.1, forward strand.
ATTACAATGGAGCTATTTTTCGTAATAAAAACTATTAGCTTATTTTGAAAGTATACTTATGTGTACTAACTGACATTCCTTGGTACAAGTATATGAATGTGTACTAATAATTTTGTGGTTGTAGGTTCACAATCAAGAAATTGCATAACATGTGTATTGTGTATTAACATCATGTCTTCATTTGTTCACATTGTGTATGCTTCGTGTCTTCATGCATTAATGTGTATTCTTTATGTATACTTCATGTTTACATGCATTTATGTGCCTTCTTCATGTATGCTTCATGTTTGCAAGAAATCGTGAACACTTTATTTTTTTCATGCATTAAGATATAAAATTCATGTATGTCGTATGGATTCTCACATCCTAGTGTATACCATATATGTTGGCTTCATAAGAGAACATAGATGTAAGTGATTATTGCTTGAGGACAAGAAATTTGAGGAAGGGTGGATTGTCATGTCTCCTAATCATGATAGTGAAATAAAAGAGTTATAATATAAAATAATATATTTTTTCATAATAATAATACATTAATTAGATAAATATAGTAATCTTGAATGAAAAAATAATACTATATTATGTACTAATAATAATATATGATATTTGTACATATAAATATTATATAGGATCATAAATTTAATATGTCATAATATCAAATGCAATATCTAGATAAGAAAGAGACTTATATAAAAATATAAATAAATAATATACAAATCACTATCATATAATATGATATAACTTTATAATCATAATATTTAATAGAGAAATAAATTGTATATGATATGATTCACATATATAATAATATTTTAATATTAAAGTATTAATATAAATAAATGATAAATATAACAAAACTAATTTAAATAGACACATCCCTTCTTACAGTGAAATATATAAATGAATACAAACACGAAGGAGAGAAATCATCGATTGTTTACGAAATAAAGTGGTAAATATTTAAAAGATTGGGCAGAGCGATATTACACCTTACAATGTTACAAATCACCCTCATTAACCCTTTATACATGGTGTCTCCTTAAGACCAATTCCTTTCTTGAGTGCCCTTGTACTATACTCCCCTCCCTTTAAAGAGCTCTTATCCTAGGAGGTAAGGGGTATAGTTCTTCCTCCTCCTATCCTTATTGATGGAACTCGACAATGCTTACTTTCCTTACCAAAGTTTTATTGCAATAGCAACTCATTATGAGTTGGTCATTTACCTACATCAAACTTAAAAAAAGAGTTTGAAACATGTTTTTTAAAAATTTGTCTTCCATGACAACATAGATCAACCTACTACTGCAACTTTACAACTCCTCTCTTTTGGTCTTTATTCCTCTTTATAACCTCTCCAACCACAATGATTCTACCATTACCAATCTCTACAACAAAAGTAAATTTATGTTCCTAACGATCTCTTGATTTTAATGCTTATTATAGGATTATGTTTTCTTCCATGCATTGTCATGTAAAACCTTATCTTCATTAGGATCTTGAGTTTTATTACCCATCTATGACTTCAAAGGATTCTTTCCTCGAAAGAAAATAGTTATGTTTTTTTGCCCATTTTCAACTTCAAGGGGTCTCAAAATAACTTCTTATTTACCTTTTACACCAAAAATGTATTTTTCAACCCATTATTCAAAGTCCTCCTCAAATCCTTTCATGGTCTCCCTAATTTGATGTGACAATAAGTCATTAAAATAAAATCACAGAGAACCTTCTCATAGTAGTCTTGTATGGAAGATTGAACATATGCCTCCTCCCTCACCATGATAGCTTTCTCTTTGCTCGCCCATTTGGCTCGATGAGGACTATAGTCATTTGGTTATTTTTGCAATCCCGAATTATCCATTATTTCACAAGATACTAGGTTATCATGTGAGCCAAAATCTACTATCATTAGAAAATATTTACCTTCCTTCTAGCATCTAGTTTTGAATATGACCGTCTCCATACAAATTTTCCCCTTCTAACAATTAAAAAGTCACATTCCCCAAGATCTTCATTCTTCAAACATTTTTCCTCTTGCTTTTCCTCCTACAAAAAATGGACTCTTCCATTTTCCTTTCTATTCTCATTGAGTGGTCATTTATATGAGGTGTGACCCACTTCCTCACTTGTTGAGAAGCTTTCCTTGAAACACACATCTTCCTAAACCAAACCTACCACCTCTAGTAGCTTTGATCTTATATGTTATGGGCTCCTAGCCTTTTTCTTGAAGAATAGTTCCCTAATTATCATTCAGATTTCTATACCTCTTTTGTTGTTGTTCTTTTTCCCCTCTTGTCTCCTTTTGATCTTCTCTTCAGCCCACATAGCCATCTTATAAAATTTGTCAATACTATTAGGTGCTAAAAGGTTTGTCTCATCATGGATGTTGAATCTCAATCCACCCATGCATTTTTCTACCTTCTCCTCATCTTCCTCATCATGAGAAACCCTTGTTTCTAATTTATGAAACTTATTGGTATACAATTGGACATTCATGTTCCTTTATCTTAGAATTTTCATTCTCTTGTATAGTTCCACCTTATAATATTTAGGAAGAAACTTCTCCATTATACTATCCATCATTATTGACCATGTATCAATCATAGATTTCCTATTCTTCCACCTCTATTCCTATGAAAATTCTTTCCATAATAATACATGCCTCTTTACCCTTGATTTTGCAATCTTGAGTTTGTGTTCTTCTCCCACATACTCATAGTAAAAAATGTTCTCTGTTGCTCCAAACTAGACAATCAATTCTCCTTGATTTATTTTACAATCATACATTGAAATATCAAGCTTCCCTTTATAGCCATTCCCTCTGATGGCTCTAGCAAATTTACCCATTCTTACTTTATTCGATCCATTTCCTCTCCTGGTTCCCTTTCTTCTTCTCCTTCAACTTCTAATTCATCTTCGTCATCTTTACCTTAATCCTTATAAACAATCCTCTTCTTCTTGTTCACATTTTCAAACTCTCCATCTATTCTTCTCATTTTCTCCATAACCTTCTTATATTGTCCAGCTTTTTTTGCAACTACTTTGGCAAATTTTATGTTGGTTGTTATAGGAGGCATGTTTTGAGCCTCTCCAATGTCTCCCCCATTTGACATGTACTTCTTGTTTCTTTTCCAAAGGATGTTTCTATGATCTAACACCACTCTAATGCAAAGAAATAGGGGCTTCTCAAGTTTCTATGATAAAATTCTTAAAATTTTGATGCAAAGAAACAACTCTTCCTACTAGGCCCAATACCCCCAATTAGGCTTCCACTAAGGACAATTAATTATTTTCTCAAAAATTTATCAAAAGGCTTTCAAAAAAGATTATATTTCTAGAGACCCGTTTGGCTCTTCTTTGACATACTAAAATTGTCAAACCTATTTTTTTGTACAAAACCCCTCAACTAGGTAGTGTACCTATTCTTAGGCCTCAAATTAGGTGTATTTACAAAGGAAGCCCTATCAATTCTCATCCCAAACATTTCTACTTTGGATAGAATGTCAAATTTAGTTAGAAGAATTCAAAATTAATTTGGTTAGATATGATAATTGTAGATGCAAATGCCCTAAATTGGCCTTGTGAACCCTCCACAACTAGGGTTTATTCAATGTATACCTCCAAATCAAAACCCTAACAAAAAAAATGTCATTCCACCATCCACTAGGCATATACTTATAGTTTCAAACATAAAATTGTTCCCTCGAATGGCTAAATTCTTGACTGCTTCTCCTTAGGAATGAATCAGTCCTTTTACAAGCATATAAATGGTGATCAACATTAATTCCTTCACACTATCTACACATTAGATTGTTGGGATACTATAATATAATTTGGGTGTGATATCCCCACTAGTATAACATTTATTTAATTAAATGAATAATTAATAAAGAGAAATAATATAGTAAATAATGATATAATTAAAATATTATAATAATATGACACAATATATTACTTAATAATAATACTGGAAAAATATTATAATAAATTTTTATAATATATAATTTACATATTAGTTTAATTAATAATTTAAATATATAAATGAAGAGTAAATAATTACATATGTTAATATAAATAAATATTGATAAAATAGTATTACTATTAATAAATAATAGTTATAATATTAATATTAATAAATAAATTAAATGAAAGGATACACCCTTTCTTTTAATAAGATACATAAGAATATTTTACACCAAACATGGTGGCATCAAAAGATATTGGGAAAAAATAGAATTATTTAACAAATGATTAACAAGGGTGGTTACCAATGGTATCAAAGCATGTTGTCATCTTGATGGGAAGAATATAAATAAGAAAAAAATTAAGGAATGATAGATAGTTTCTTGCACCCTACACAATCATAGATAATACAAAGGACAGATAATAGAAAACACATATATTTTAGAGCCCAATATTTTATTGGATGTAAAAAGAAAAATATCAGTAGGATGAAAAAGAAGGAAGATTAGAATGGATTAAGTCAACATTCTATATAAAAAATTAGAAAAAAAGAATCAACATGGAAGTTGATAGATGTCTGATGTGATGTCCCCTTCTATTTGATATCTCTTAGAATTTGAGATTAACTTATTATGTGACTCTTGTACTCTAATATGGTGGTTAGATGGTTTTATTGGGGATTGACACTTTATTATGGGGCATAATTTCATATTATAATATTATAATAAAGTGCAAATATAAGAATATATTTTATCCCACATTGGGGAGAAAAGTAAGTGAGCTCCGACAAGGAAATAATAAAGGGCATGCAAGGTTCTTTTCTTATCATCTGATTATTGTCATTTGCATCTGATGAGTTTTCTAGAGCCAAGGGTTTCTACATTTTCCACTTAAGGACAAAGTTCTTTTATGTACCTCCATTTGAGTTGGTGAAATACCTAGTGAGTTTGGTATCATGAGGACATCACACAAGTGTTCTATTTGAGGATATTGGTGAAAGATCCTTCAAGGGGTCAAAACTATTATAGAAGATAAATTAGTTTTTTCATTGTGCCAAATTTGAGGTGTAGGGCTTGATTATGGAGTAGGATTGAAGGAATAAGTTGGAGATGACAATAGTGATTTACCACAATGCCACTATTGCTAATGTGACTCACTACAGTAAAATCCAAATTTCTTAAGTGGTTTCTAGGTTCCTATCCATTTACATTTTCCATTGCAATGAGGTTAGATCTGAATATCTTAGGGCATTTGTGGGGATTTAGAAATTAGTAGTGAAAGTTTTGTAATTTGATTTATATCAGAATCTTACATCAAAAAGTTGTCAAAAGGGATTAGAATATCATTGAACATCATAGAAGGTGTTTCCCTAATGCCTTATTGTTTGTAGATGCATATTTTCTCATTTGTAGCTAGTGTTATATGTTTCACTAAAATATAAAAAATATTTAAATCCTTATCATTAAATGTTTTGGAGTTCTTTGAAATCATATTTATTAAAGGTTGGCATTTAGAAAGAAATCATAATTTAGATCTACAATATATCCCTTGTGTACAAAGTGTTTGATGAAATTCTCAAGTTAGGAAATTAGAAAATAAAAATTACAATTGGAAGGGATATTAGATTGTTAATAGAGTCAAATCCTTCCATCATGAGGGTCTACCAATTACATTTAATCATTTGAGGTTGGCTCTCATAGAGTTTACATTTCCAAGTGAGATTTGTTTGACACGAAAGAAGAATTTTACAATCAGTCAGACACCATGGGTGATAGGAATGAGGGTAGCTCACCAATAGACAATAGGAATAAGGATCAAGAAAAAAGAGAATTTTTTAGAGAAATGGTTACAGAATGTTAATGAATATTTTTTCCTTCCTACAAATGCAATATAGAAAATGAATAACAAGGAAAACTATCACCACAATTGATTTCTATTGATAGAACTCTCTTTGTTTTGAGGCACAACTCCCTCCTTAAATAATGGACAATAAATTCCTTTATTAGAAAAGAATTTAACAAGATGTGATATTTTTACTAGAAATAATGAAGGCAGTGAAAAAACTTTTCCATGTCTATGTTAAAGTATTGTAAATTTGTTATTGGTTCAATGTTAAGCCAAAAGACACATCAAATAGATGAAATGTATTTCAAAAATAATAATTATCGCTTCAACTAAATAAGATTAATTTGGAACCATTTAAAGGGTAGAGCACACAATCATCTATCACAACCAAAAAACTATTCCTTAAGAAATGAATCAAGATTACCCAAAACCATATGATCTTAAGTAAAAAATCATGTATTGCAAGGACAAAAATATTTATTTTTCTATTCCTTCATTCAAATAAATGGCACCATAAAATGGTTTAGTCTAAACTTGCCTTAACAACTTAAGTTCTTATAGGAGCATTATCAAAGTATCGATACCAAAAACATTAAAAGTCTCACAATATATAGCCAAGAATGCATATAAAAGAGTTATGAAACTAACCCCAACCAAAGTTGATAAGGATAACTTAAACTGATATAAACTAATTTGGAAAGATAAAATATTAATTGGTCGAAGACCTAGTTCTAAGCTAAGAACTTGTGATATTGACTAAAGTGGCATGCTATCTTTGTCCAAAAGATATGTTGCCTCTTGCATATTTCCATTCTTTGTAAGAAAACTCAAAGTCAATGATTTCATTTTTCTATATAACTTCCAATTATTCTTTCATCAACTACCAGATGGTGATGACTTGGAGAGCATGCTTTAGCTTCTTTTCTACATAGTTAGGTGATCATTTTTGGTTATGATTATTGAATTAGTTTGGGTGGTGACGGTGAAATTTGCAACAAAAACATTTTTGGTGTCCTTCAGAGCTTGTAACTTGTCTTGACAAGTTGCTTCAATTTCTTTAAGATTCTTATTAGGTTGATCTTTGTTACCAAATTTTTTGACATCAATGCATTTCACATCATTATCTAGAATCTACTTTAGACAATCTAGTTCCTTGAGCAGTACTGAACACTCATTGAAGTATTTCTCAATAATCATATTTCTCCACTCCTTGTTGGTTCTAGAGACATACAAGAAGTATGTGTCTATGCTAGATTTATATTTCTCTATTAAAAACTTATCCATGATCCGATACTCTTAGAATTTAGTAATCTAGTACCTCCTATATTCACATCCTATACCTTGTTATTTTGGCTTCGAGAGATACTTGATACTCATATTCAAGGACATTCGATATGACCTGATGGTTAGATACCTTGTTTTGATTTACAAGTATCATAGATGTTAGATGCTATGTTGTTTAGTGTGATTAGATCTGCATGATGATGCTTATTGATGTGACATGATGCTTTATGATTCTATCTAGTTATTTTGTATTCAAGCATATACTCTCTTTATGATTATATGATGAACTTATTGGTTTTTGGATAATTTGATTTGTTGCTACAACTATTTACTTTATTCTTCTTTGAAATGTTTAAAGATGCAGTGAGTGATTTAAATAGATGATTTTAATGTGATAAAATAAATAGCTATTTAATGTGATTGAATACATTTATCACTTTAGCTATACTATTGTATGCAATTGCACTTGATTGTGTTTTTAAGTGTATAGGATTTATATCCCTAGTAGTGACACATGGAGTTAGTCATTTGACTATTCTTTCCTAGACAATTTCATCCATGTATAATTGATGTATCCTATTTAATTGATTAATTAAACCCTTAGGTGATTTAATAAATCTAGACTTATTTGCATTATGTGATTAGACTAGTGAGCATGTCAGTGCATTTAGAGTTTCATTTCAAGCTATATTATCATTTATAGATTAAAGGGAATTTTGAGCTTTGTGTTATTTTATTTTATTCTCGATAGCTTTGTTGTACTTGAATGCTAATTACTTGGAATAGCCAACTTTTTTTGGGTTGATTAAGGGTTTAACTACGCAATCTAGTTAATTACCCTAATTCTTTTATTTATTTGAAAAGTGAATATACAGCCAAAAAGGAATTTTATTCCTCACTTTGACTTTTCAAAATAGAAATTTGAGAGAAAATTCTAAATCCTCTTCAAGAGGAAATACTATTTGGTTCAGTATAGAAGGTATGGGCATGAGATCATCATAAGGTTGGTCTCATTGGATCAAGCTTAGGGAGACCTTGGATTGCTATGAATTTCAATAGTTTATGTGGGGTTTTGTTTTACCGAGATCAAGTTCTCATAGTTTCCCTTTTGGCTATTAGGTAGGGCTCTCCTATTTTATTATTTTAGTTCTACTTCTACTTCTAGTTTTGCAAGTTGTTTGTTAGGAGGTTGAGAGCTAGTGTTCTCCTCTATTTCTAGTTGCTAGCTCTAGCTGATTGGGTGGGTATTAGCATTTTCCTATTTTTTGGGATGGGGGTTTGGGGTTTTACATCGTTATGCTATCATTTTTGCATAAAAAACCCATATCTTATTTGATATTCATGGGTTTTGTACCTAAAGGCAAAGTGGGTTTCAGTTGCAATGTTTTTGACTTTTTAGGTTTTTGCCTCTATTTACCTGCCACCTAATTTCTTAGGTTTTCTTGATGCTGTAGTTGATTATGGATCCAAATTATCCATAGGGACATCTTTTTGAACCTTGTTATATTTTATTGCATTGGAATTCATGTTGAATCTGTACTCTCGAATATAGGCTAGTTGAGTGATTTGTTTACTTGTGCCTTTATGTTTCTCATCCATGCCTTGTTAAATTTATGATCATCATGTAGTTGGTGTCTCCACACATGATCATGTGAGAATGCACTTGATGGTTCTTACAAGATCCAAACTCCCTGTTATTTATAAGTTGAGTTATGTTCATTGAGCTTGGATTGAGAAGCTACATTTCCTATGGGCACTCATCAGTTGATGAGCATGATTATGTAGGGTTGGTTGGGAGTGGAAGGGACTCTCTCGTAACCCTAGGTAGTCTTGTTGGAAAGGTGTACATGAAGAAGTTTCTAATTAAGTGATAATTAAATAAATTTTTGGGTAATTAAATAAGATACAAAAATACCACATTGTCCACATAGTTCATCCGAGGACACAACACATTGGCATCCTGAGGGGAACAATACATAATGATGTTCAACTTGGGAATCCCAAGCAACCTACTCTCCACTAGAGCCCTACATAGTAGACCCATAGAGTGTACAACCAAGACTTGTTGTATTGGATTATCTCATGATTTTGGTTCTAGTCCTCTATACTATTTGGCATGAGTGTTAACCATGGATGATTATCTTATCTGTGTTTGTAGTTGGATCACTATCTCCATTAGCAAATGGGAGTGGGTTTACTAGTTCCATGTGGTTGGGAGGCATAGGTACCTTTAAAACTACTAGGGATCGGTGTATAGAGCTGGCCTTTCCCCATGTTTAGTTCTGGAGCTATGCTCACATGGTTCTTCATTTCTTTTGGAGTATGTTCCATGTGATTTATGTTATTTCATTTCCTAGAGATATATGATTTATGCTCATGTATGTTATTGTGATGTTAATTTTCCACATCATTGTTAGATTCTATTAATTAGGTGATTAGATGGTTGATTCATCCCTTCTAGCATGCTTAGATGTTTTGCATTCATTTGAGTGTTTGAACCTTGATTCTCATGGATCTGACACTCCCCAGTGTGCAGAATTTTTTCCTATTTTTGCTATACATATTGTTTTTATCTTTTCTATTGCTAAACCTCACACTAGAGAGGAGGTTCCTAGCACGAGAAATGTATTTTCGCACACAAGAAAACCTTCTCTTGTATAGGGTGTTCTAAAATCTTGTGCAAGAAGGTGTTTCCTTGCACATAGCCAACTAATGCATGTGCAAGCATCTACCCTACTGGACCTTCTTTACATTCTCTCATTAGGGAGGTTGTTCTCTCACACACCATAGTGTACTTCCTTATGCATAGAGCTATTCCCTTACACAAGACTATAGGCTAGTATTTCCTCATGTAGGAAATAAGGGGTTATTTTTTCCTATATTTGGAAAGCATGATTGGGTATTTTGAGTACACTTTGGGATTGCATTCCTTCCTAGACTTTTACAAATCAAAGATTCTAGGTTTTGTAACTATCTTACTTTCATAGTTGGTTGATCACATCGGTAGGTAGTGATGCTTGGAGATCGTTGGATTTGTGGATTGTTTGGTTAAGTCATCCATTGCAATCAGTTGATCAATTGCATGTTGATGTGTTGATTCCATGATTATTCTTAAAAGATAATTTTTCTTTTATTTATCCTTGTTCCAAGTCAATCTCGATGGGGCATTACATCTAGTATTAGAGCCCATGTTGTAACATTGGGATCTTTGTGTTATTCTCCCACTATGATATTATTTTGATTATATTTTATGGTATCTTATTTTAGCTTACACTTGTGATACTTATGATTATTACATATGACTCTGACCCCTTTCTTGTTTCTCCTTTAATGATGCCTTCTGCACTTAGACCTAGTGGTTTGGGTAACAATCGATGGAATAAAAATGAAGAAGAACATCATGAGGAGGAACTTAGGAAGTTGGGGAAGGATAAGGTGATAACATTTAGGGTGATGCCAAGGTACTATTTCCCTTTTTGCAAGAGATTATAGCTTGCTTGCAAGCTCGAGTAGAGGAAAACTGACAGGACTGTGGCTAGGGAGAAAAAAAATCACACTCTCACACACCACCTAGTGGTAGAGGTGACCATAGGAGAGGTAGTGGTCATGATGATGGAGATTCCATCCAAGTGGACGTGATGAGAGACCTTCAGAGCTCTAAATCACCATTGTTTGATGGCCTAGGAGGAGGTCTCAAAGCTAAGACATAGTTACTAGATATGGGGTGTTACTTCTCCATGTATCCACATAAAAGCAACATGAAGGCTTGATGTGCAATTACACAACTAAGAGAAAATGGATCCATGTGGTGGGATATGGAGAGAGAGAAGCTCCAAATTAGTATAGATCTAATCTAGGAGATCTTTGAGGATAGGATCAAGGAGAAATTCCTATCTCCATAGTATCGAGAGGCTCATGTAGATGACTTCCATGAACTTAGAATAGGGAAAATGAAAGTAGATTAGTATCAGAGGTGGTTCTTTGGGATGATACAATATTCTAGTTACCATTACGATGAGGTTCTCCTCACACAACATTTTGTTAGGGGTCAAAAAGACTCCATCATTAGGGATGTCCATCTTCACCATCCTAGCACTCTTGCACTTACCATTGAGAAGACAAGGATTACTAAGACCAGTGTGGCTAGAGGGCTCAATGTTAGATCATGCTCTTAGAGCCATAGTATGCAATCCAAAGGATAGAGTGTACCACCCCCTCAGACATAGGTCATAGGGCAGGGTGAAGCCTAATTAACACCCTCACAAGGTGGTCATAGTTGTTAGGAGTGATGATGCCAAAATTATCCATAGAAATGTGGATAGAGTTTAGGTACCACAAGAGGAAAGGGTTGTGACCAGAGTTCATCTCATAGCAATTAGTAGGACTCTATTAGGGGGAGTGCACCATATTCTAGTGCTTCCTAGGGTGGATGTGGTTCTAGTTCTAATTTTGGAGGAGCATATTTTTCATGTGGTTAGTGGGGGCATAAATCAGTGAAGTGTCCCATAAAGACATCTTTAGGAACTAACAAAGGTGTGGTCATATCTGAACCTACCATGGGTGATGCAAGAAGATCCCATAGGGTATTTGTGCTAGTTAGAAATTGTCAAGATGAGCACTAGGGTACCATAGTCGAGGCTACAAGTATGTTGCATATAAATTATTTTGTTATTTTAATGGATTCAAGTGCATTAGATTATTTTATTTCACCATCCCTTGTTCAGTAATGTGGACTAGTGGCTTCACAATAGGTTGGTTGGTGGCTAGTTGAGTTAGCTATAGGTTCCAAAGTGATTGTGGATTCCATAGTCAGTGGCTGTGTGTAGGACTTGGGTACCTTCAACACCATAGTTGATCTTCACATCCTATCCTTGGCATCTTATGAAATTGTGTTGGGCATGGATTGGTTATCTGCCCATCAAGAATATATAGACTACCGATGTGAGTGGGTATAGTATGTGGATGAAACAGGTGGAAAGGTGGAACTTCTAGGGGTCCTAAGCTTAGTCTCACTTTGGATTATCTTAGTTATGCAGCTCAAGTGGAGTGTACATCATGGATGTGAGACATTTGTGGTCTATGTCAGTGACCTTGAAGAGGCTGAAAGCTAGGAGGTGATGCTAGATGATCACCTACTCCTTCATTAGTATGCTAATGTATTCCTTGATGAGATACCAAAATATGACATCAAATTTCATATATATCTCATTCTAGGAGTGGAGCCTATTTCACAATATCTTTATCGTATGACTACTCAAGAGTTGAGTGAGCCCATATTGTAGTTGGAGGAATTATTGTCCAAAATTCTTATTCATCTCAGTGTATCGATCTAGAGTGCACCAGTCATCTTTGTGAAGAACAAATATGGGTCATTGTAGTTGTGCATTTACTACTGATAGCTGAATAAGGTGATGGTGATGAGTCTGTATCCTTTGCCAAGAATAGACAAAAAAAATTTATTAGATGAAGGGAGTGAGATTGTTCTTGAAGATTGATTTTAAATCATGATACCATCAGCTTCGGGTTCACAAGGTTGACATCCTTCAGACAACTTTTTAAACATGGTATGGGCATTATGAGTTTATAGTTGTACCCTTTGGGTTAGTCAATGTGCCAGCAATGTTTATGAGTTTGATGAATGGAGTATTCAACATGTATCTCGATCAGTGTGTCCTTGTTTTCATGGATGACATATTTATCTATTCAAGGAGTATTAAGGAGCATGTGGTCCATTTACACTAGGTTTTGTAGCGCTTATGAGACCATAAGTTGTATCACAAGCTGGGTAAATCTATATTATTCTAGTCTGAGGTGAAGTATTTTGGGAATATCATCATAGGTGGTGGTATTGTAGTAGACCTAAAGAAAATTTGAGCTATCATTTGTTAATCTCAGATTGATTTTGACATATAAGTGACAATACACTTATGTCATTTTCTTAGTCATTGTGAACAAGTAGTGTATGTCAGGCATAAGTAGTCAGATAGTATATGCAGAGTGAGATATATAGTTTGTGTCGAGTAACTTGTAAGTGTTGAGCAGACAGTTGATGCTGAGCAATTTAGATGCTAAGTGATCAATGGATGCCAATTCATTCAAAGGCCAAGTTTCAACGTAGAAGATATAGTGGATGTCAATCATTAGACACTTCAAGTGCCGAGTAAATAGTTTTGGACATAGTTGTTTGTAATGGCACAAACATTTCTATAAATAGTATTTGACTTGACTTAAGGATTGTTTTATGATTCTAGATGATAAGGATAAATCTATATTGAGAATCTCTATGCAATACATACAACCAACCAGTTAAAGGGATGCATTAAGTGATAAAATGGGTGAATAAAAATTGTTGATTCATACCTAAACCTAAGTTACCTAACCTGTTAAAGGGACGAAAAACCCTAAATAAAGATATACTATAGAATGCTTAGAGAGAGAAGTTTGGAAGCACAAAAAAAGCATTCATGGTGGCTAAGGAGTTGTGAATTGAGATACATTAATTAGTTAAAGGAGAATAGAGGAAAGGAGTTAGAGGATAGAAGTCACACATATGATCAAAGAGGATCAAGCACACATCAGGAAAGAGGTGATTTGTTATCTAGCAGTAGAGTTCTAACTATAGGATCATTCCTGAGACATTATAATAGGTCAATCAGTTAAATCTCTTAACAAATCTATCCTAACAAGTTATTATAAATCATTTAATATGGTGTTTACTTTATTGTAAGTTTTATGTCCTTTAATTAAATCCTTTAATTAGACACACTTCTAACACGGTGGTGAAATCCTTTAACAACCTAAAGATCTAACAATCTTGTAAGCCTTTAAAAGGTCATAGCTTTCATAGGATAGATCATAGTTTATGATCAAACATTGTAGCCTTCATTGGATACACTTTATTACTATAGCAGTGAAGATTTGTGGGTATCATCCCCACCCCAATTTTACCTTCTCAGTAGAGAGTTTATGTGTAACCAAATATCTTGCATCATATATGTGTTGAATGTTATTTTCTTTCATTGTATGGATGAATATGTTTAGCTAGCTATTTTAGTTTACATTGAAATTGTGAGATGGATGTGTGGTGAATGATTTTATGGCTAAAGTTTTGAAGGACTGATTCACTACCCCCCATCTTAGAGTTTATGTATTGTCTAGTGTGGAGCCTAATTAGTATCTAATTGGGAGATTGTTAGTTTGTGGTGACTAAATAGGGAAGTACTATACATACTTCATAGTTCTTTGGGGCCTATTTTATCATGAATATTTTATCAATAATTTTGGGCTGAAATATTGTAATTAACTATAACCCTAAACTGGGAAAAATACCTGAATAAAAGGGCTTAAGGTTAGGGACTTTTCATAAGGTGTGATGTGAAAATTATTTCTTGCAATAGTGTTGAGCTTTAAGGGATTACAGATCATAATAAGGTTCTAATCACTATATCGTAGTAATATTGGACTTGTTGTTTGGTGGATGTAACCCAAGGATTGGGTGAACCATGTTAAATATTGGTGTCTTGTGTTCTCTTCTTTGTGATTCAATATTTTTTGATATTGTTTATATTTGCATGTAATTGTTATTTCTATCTATGATTAATCCTAACAAGTGCATTGAGAGCCAGATTGTTTGTTACTTATCTTATGCATGAAAGTCTCACAGTTGAGTGGAAGTCTCATAGTTTAGTGGGAGCAATGGAAGATGAGGGTAAGCTGAGGATTGAAATGTTTAATTAGAAGAACTTTCAATTATGGAAAATGTAAATGGAGTACTATCTTTATTAGAAGGATTTATGGAAGTCGTTGGAAGGAAAAACTAAGAACCAGAGAACTATGACAAATGAGGATTGAGATATTTTAGACAAAAAGGTAGTTGGAAGTATTCGATTAGGCCTTTCACCATCAGTGACATTTAACATTACAAAAGTGAAGACAACAGAAGAGTTGATGGAAACCCTAGTGAAATTTTATGAAAGTCCCTTAAGTTAAAATAAGGTATTTCTCATGAAGTGTTTATTTAATATGATGATGGGAGAAGGTGGATTTGTTGCAAACCATTTAAATAAGTTTAATACTATTATTAGTTATTTATCTTCTATGGGTATTAATTTTGATGAAAAAATTAGGGCTCTCTTGATTTTGTGTTCTTTGCGTGAAAGATGGAAAGGCCTGGTAATAGCTGTGAGTAATTATGTTTATGGATCTAATACCCTAAAATATAATGATGTGATTGATGTTATTTTAGGTGAGGAAACTCGTAGGAAAACCTTAGGTGGATGTACATGAGGAAGTGCTTTGAATGGAAAAAGAAGAGGTAGATTGACTGAGAGCAGAAATAATTATACAAATCGTGAGAAATAAAGAGGAAAGTCAAGGGGGAAGAGGTCTCAATCCAAAGGACCAAGAGATTGCTAGTACCATGGGAAACTAGGGCATAAGAAGAAAGATTGCTAGACTTGAAAAAAAAATAAAGGAGATAAACCAGAAGGGAACAAGGAGGAAAATGTGGTAAGTAATAGATCCAAAGAGGATTCTTTGCTTCTTTCTTTAGAAAGTATTTATGATTCATGGGTTTTAGATTCTAGCACTTCATTTCATGCTACACCTCATAGAGGTTATTTCATTGATTATGTCTAAGGGGATTTTGGGCTTGTTTATTTGGAGGATAATAAACCCTATCAGATTGTTGAAAAATAAAAAGTTAAGATTAAGTTGCAGAATGAGAATCATTGGCTATTATGTGAGGTAAGACATGTTCCAAGGGTGAGTAAGAATTTAATTTTAGCTAGGCAACTCAGTAATGAGGGTCGTGTAGTTATTTTTAATGATAAAAAATTGAATGTTTCAAAAGGTTCCCTTGTAGTAGAAAAAGGTGTGAAAGTGGCATCTGATATCTTTGTACATGTCATATTGTTCCTTCTACTTTGATTGTTTCTAAGAAAAATGAATGTTTAGGAATAATTGTTGTAGTTGAGAAGGGAGAACAACTAGCTCTTGTAGTTTCCGATACAACATTGTTTAGGGTCGATTTGCACACTCTATCATGTCTAATATTGGTAACATGCTCTTTGATCTGAGTATTGAAGGATGGCCCATTTAACCTGTGAGGTGTGCCACAAGAAAAAACTATTTTGTAGACCTTTGGGTTAGAATAAATGTCTCTAGAGTCCTTTATGTGAGGAACATGGTTTCTAAGCTTGGAAGGGGGTTTGAAGGTTACCCACAAACCTTTCTTGGTTGAGATCTTGGAGATTTTCTGGGAAAGGCATTCCATAAAGGGGAGAGAGCCATTCAACACACAAGGATGTTGAGAGGGTTTTAGAACAAAGAGGGAATGGTGGAAGCACTTGGCTTGGTTGAGAGCCTTGAATATTTGTCTAGGAGAATATCTATTGAGCCTAAAGACTTGTCAAAGATGGTTGAGTTCAAGGTTTAAGTAATCATTATAACCAATTCTAGAGGCTCTTAATGTAGGTGTCTTAAGAATGTCAAATTCTTGGCTGGGATGGTAGTGGGAGGAGGAGTGTATGTAAAAGTCTATATGAGTCTCCTTTCTCAACACATGACGACCAAGGGAACCATCCTATTTTTTGATGAGAAGAACATCAAGGAACGGTAACTGACTATCAGATCCTAGCTCCTTGGTGAATGAAATACAAGGTGCTAAGTTCTTGATGTATAGGTGGAACTCCTCTAATCTATTAAGCCTATGAGGCCAACACACATTAGCATAATTGACATATTACTTTTACCACTTTGGCTGAAGAGGGAACAATTTAAGGGCCAACTCTTCAAAATGTTACATATAAAGGTTGGAAAGAATTGAGGAGAGAGGGGAACCCATGGCTACACCATCAACTTGCATGTATATGAACCCTTGGAAGTAGAAAAAAGTATATCTTAGGCATAACTAAACCAAACTTGTTATCTCTACATTGGTCTTATACTTCATGATTTTAATTGAATCAAGAATTGGTACCTTTGTGAAGAGAGAGACAATGTCAAAACTCACCAAGACATCATTATGACCAAGGCGAGCATCCTTGATGAATTGGATAAAGTGGGTCAATTTTTTGACATAACAATCAAATTTACCTACAAAGAGAAAGATTAGTTTGGCAAGCTGGGCAACAAAAGGGTACGTGGGGGAGCCTAATGTGTCAATAATTGGTCTTAGTGGAATACCCTCTTTGTGAATTTTTGGGATACCATAGGTGCGAAGGGTGACTTTCCTAGAAGGGACTAACCTTATATTGATGTTATCATCAAAGCACAAGGCCATGACATTGGCTTTAACCTTTTTTTAAAATTTTTGCACAAGGGGTATGAGACAAGATTTTGTTGTTGTGAGAGTTATCTAGAAGATCAAGCATCTTGGCAACATAATCTTACTTGTTCATTATTACAATAGTATTTCCCTTGTCAACTTTGGTGATAACTAAGTCACAGTGATACAACAATCTATTGAGTGAAATAAACTCTACTTTATAGATGTTGCTCTTTGGAGGTTTGGCAGGCCTCAAAGCAACTACACAATTATGTCTAATTTCATTGGCAACATCATTGCGGAGAGTATGGATGGCATTCTCAATCTCAACAAGAAATTCCACATGTGGAATGATATGAGGTGCCATCACAAAATTGAAACCCTATTTCAAAAGGTTAAAATAATGGGGCTTAAGGGTGGCATTTGATAAGTTGATGAACAAGTTGTTATCCAAATTGTGCACAAAATCAAAAGAGTGGGAAGAGTGGGTAGGAGGGACACACACCAAAGAGTCCAAGGTGGAAGGTGGCAGAGAAGGAGGAGAAGCTGACTTCTCCCCTATAATATCACTCAATGTGTGAGTGTGAGAGGGCACCAAGGTGAATGGGGGATTAGAGTTGGAAAGGGTTGGCTAACCTTGACTAAGATGGATAGAAGCTACAATAGGTGCCACAAGGGACTTCAATTTTTTTTTAAATGAATAAATTCCTACTCAAAAAAAATATAACAATTATATAGGAATAAAATTCATCCAATTCTACACATTTCATTAGTTTACACCATCTTCAAACACCATTTTTTTTAATATTAAAGTTGAATTGTCACATACTCATATTCTATTTCTTTATAAAAGGTGACACAGGTTTGTGCCATTTACCCCTCAATCTTCATGAAGGTACTTGATCTCTTCAATCTAGTTCTCAATCCTTATGGAACTCTTTATCTTGTCGCACATTTCCTCTATGGTTTGGCTTGTCATTCTTAGTTTACTCTTCTCATTGATCACCCCAAACACAACCTTTCTCATCATTTCCTTCTACACCTTACAAATAGTGGAGACAACCACTCCCTATTCAATTTCAATGATGGCATTTTTGAAGTTATTTTTTAGATCACTAATCTTCTCATTAATTTCAGCGAAACATTTTTCATAGTCCTTTTTGAATTCTTTGATTTATCTCTAGAGAATAGGAGGGGAGAAATCTTGTTCTCTGATCTTTGTTTTATCAATGGGATTGATTTCTTCATCACTAGAAATCCCTAGGTCCACACCACATTCTTTTCTTGGGCCATTTAGGAGTAGTAGGATTTTTAATGGGTGAGAGACATATACTGAACCCTAGATGGTGAGAACAAACATGATCGTAAAGGGAAAAAATGAGCCCTTAGTAAATAGGAGGGCTTTCTCCCAGGACAATGTTGTTGATCAGAGAGGAATACATGAAGAATGAGATGTTCATTATTTCCCCATATATCAGCATGCTAAGAAAAGGAAAATGGTAGCCATGATAGGCTGTATACCAACCTTCAAGAGTGAAATACTTGATTAACTAGTAACATATGGATCAAAAGGGACTAGGAAGGGAGAGGCTATCACACCCATTTACCAAATGGACTCAATTTGGTTCTTCTATTCCTTCAAAGAATTTATGCTTAAATTTGCTATAATCTAGCATATGTTTTTTAAATTTGAACACCAACATAGTACAGGTATGTCACTTCACCTATCAGCTCTGACGTTACCACAAAATCGATACTCTCTATCTCCACTTGACCGATGATCTATGAATTAACAAACTTAGTCGAGAGGATGATATTGTCACCTCTCATTATCAAGATATAAGAACGTAATCCCTCCTAGACAAAATAACCCCAAATATTATTGTTTTGCTCCAATTCTTTACTGTTTGTAGGTTGTACATGTTTTGGCAGACAAACCATGATGTTCTCCTTCTCAAACAACTAGTTATGAGCTCAATGTTGGCTATAAAGGATCATAATATTTTTTTACCAACATTGAGTAGTTTGACACATATGATTTTATTAGAGAAGAAGGGGATTGATAGGGTATATATAATGGTTTATGTTACTAGGATATAAAAGAGGCAATATTTTATTTTAAAAAATTCATGTGAATAGATCTTTTTGTAATGGTTCCCAATATTATTTTGTTGCATGTCTTTATTCAACGTGATTCTTTAAATTTAAAAAAAAAATTATGGTCCTTGGCAATTTTCACATAGTTTGATATTTTTTTAAAGAAGGCAAGTAAAGGAATCTAAAATTGGAGAACAAGAAAATATTAAAAGCTAGTAGTAGTGCCCTAGGCCACTACAACCAAGCAATGAGCTAGAGTAGCATAATTTGACAAAGTAACAAAAACCTTCAAATTTATTTATCAAAAATAACAAATTACTTAAAAAAATTAACTAAACTAGGAGCCTTCAGAGTATAAAAGGAATAAAAATTATCCTAGCTAAACATAAAGTTTAAATAGAAAAATACATTGATGTAGTAGTAACGAAGCATAAAATTAATAATCAACTTCATAATAGCCATAAAACATGAACCACTCAACCTAAAACTAGAGAAGAGAAAAATAATAGAACCAAAATAACATCAACTATCGTATAAGGCCTTCTTGATGGCCTCACAATATTTTTTTCCTCCACCTTAGTGTTATGCTTTCCTTCCTTAGAATACTCAAAATCCTTAGGCTTCCTTTCAACAGAGCTCATTTAATGCAGTTCAATTTTAAATGCTAATATTGATTCTTTTAAAAAAAATTTAGGAATATTGTATATTCTTAAATAGATCAAAACTACAATATAAATGAACTCAAAACACTCAAGTTATAAGTTAAAGAAGATAAAAGTAGTAAAGGAAATAAATTGAAACCAAACAAAAAATCTTATTTAAGGAATGACTCATCCTTAAAATAAAATCTAAATTTTCATCATAATCTTAGCTTGTGATAGGTGCTCAAGGTTCTCCAAAAATATATAGAGTAATTTAAAAATGCATCAATTATGAAAAATGAAGTGGTAAAATAGACATTTCATAGCTCATGTATGAGGATTAGTGATATATTTTTTTTAATGATGTTACTAAATAGAGAGAGAAAACATCATAATGCATAATGAGGAACAACATTTTTTTCTTGAAGGATGAGAAGAATGGGTGATTTTCACAATGTGATATTTGTCATATTTGGAGGTATTTTGAGTGACAAATTACCTTGTGGAAGGAAACATGATATGACTGGGTTAGATTACCAATTCGTTCATTGAAAAAGAAGCAAGACAAGGGTCAAGTGGTTATTCATGCTACATGAGTCTTATGAAATATTTCTAACAATAAATGTAGTGATTTCCCCTAATTGAAATAAATAGCCATATGGGTATATTTAGGAGATCGGGATATGATTAGTTAGGTAGGTAGTTAGGAGGCTAGTGTTGCTTGGAAGAATAGAGTTAGATTGAGATTGATTAGGTTAGAGAAGCATTAAAAAGTAAGGAATATTTCATGAACTAAATTAATTTAAATATATGATCTCCACAAGTACATGGATTAAAAGAAAACAAAATAAATTATATATATATATACATATATATATATATATATATATATACATATATATACATATACATATATATATATATATATCTATATATATATACATACATATATATACATATATATATATGTATATATATATATATATATATATATATATATATACATATATATATATATATATACATACATATATATATATATATATATATATATATATATATATATATATACATACATACATATATATATATACATACATATATATACATATATACATACATACATATATATATATACATACATATATATACATATATATATGTATATATATGTATGTATATATATATATATATGTATGTATGTATATATATATATATGTATATATATGTATGTATGTATATATATATATATGTATGTATATATATATATATATATATATATATATATATATATATATATATATATATATATATATATATATATATATATATATATATATATATATATATATATATATATATATATACATATATCAATCAAAACTATAGAAAACCTCAGTAAATTAGTTGTTTAATTTGAGAAGGCATAGTGGAATAATATTAATTACTTTCTTATAGTAAATTATTATATAATAATTTAACAATATTAGCATGATGAAAGAATATTTATTAAAAATAATGTTAGATAAAATCAGTTGTCTATATTCTCAATCTTGTATCTAATTCCTTATTATAAAAATTTTAATTATACAACCTTCTTATTGATTTTTCCTCTACTTATAGTAAGATAATTACCTTACACCACCTATACCATGTCTATTTTACTTCTTCATTTTACATAAGTAGCCATCCTCATAACAATTTATATCCTTATCAACAACTTTGAGTATACTTTACAAGATAATATTATGAGTATGCAATATTATTGTATAATGTATTAAGCATTTGAATATACCACTTTTCACACCATATTTTCTAACCATTTGTTGCTTTAAATGAATTCCTTAGTCCTTCTACCACTAGTATGAAGAGAGTATATAATAACAGAAAACCTATATCTAAGCAGATAAAGGAGGATATCCATTTGACCCATATCTTATTAAAAACACACAAGAAAATGAAGGAATAATACCCTATTCACATTATTATAGGCCTATTTTATATCAAATTCTATAATCATCACAACATTTTTTCTTTCGGAATTCAATATAATATGTCAAGTACTTTTAAAGACTCATTAGGGTGTTTACCTTCCATGGTAAAATCCCACCTCCACTTTTAGATGAAAAAAGGTACACTCCTTGATAATCTTGGCACTATGACCATATAGACAACCTTGTATATAGGATTCCACAAAGATGTTGGGCGGAACCAAGTGAACTTTTTGGGATTTTTTATTTGAAAGAAGAGACATTTAAAAATGATTTATTTAAGAAACAATCATTTTGTCTCTCCTATCTTCTGCAAGAACAATCATAATATCAATACCTATAAAATTATGATAATTTGAAAAGGATATGGAGGTATATTGTATGGAAACTTGAAATTTATTTGAGGGAAAGTCAATAACTAACTCCTTGATCTCTTCAAATGTAAACTTATGTATATCTTAAGTTTACAATTCTCCTATGTAACACATGTTGCCATAACATGCAATGATGAACTCAAAGGACATTTTAGGGGCCAAAAAGAATGAGCTTAAACTATGATATTTGTTCATTAACAATTTCTAAATAATGTTCAAGAAAATCATCGCTAGAATTATGAATGGATTTGATTTTATTCTTTTTGTTCTTATTTTAGTAGAGGCATGAAAAAATCTTTAATTTTTGTCTCTATTGATTTGATGTACTTTCAAATCTTCCCTTTCATAAATGATGTTTTTTTAATCAATTGATACATTCATGATCCCATAAAAAGTGGTGTTTTTTCTTACAAATATTTAATTATGGGGATAAATGAAACACCTATAAAATACAATGGTTATATTTTTTTACAACTTAATTCTTCTTCTTAAGTAGAGCAAATATAATGCATCACCAAAAATATTTGGAATGGACTTTGTTAAAATAATTTAAGTAGCATTTGATTTAACTATAATCATTTTTTATTAAGGAAATATATTACATTTTAGACCTTGTGTAATTTATTTTTTTACATTAATTCATAAAAGTTATAATTCTTCACTTTTATGAAATATTATACTAAAATAAGAAACAAAATCTCTCATAGGATAGATGAAAATAAGTAATTTTCCATTTGTAGAATTTAATACATCTAGAATGTCTTCTAAAATTTCAAAATAATAGAAAACAATACTATTCAATTGTCAAGTGTGATTGATAATTTTGAGGTACAACCTTTTTGTGAATAGAAATGCTTTGACTGAAGAGTTGGAATTTCTTTTCTATATCAAGATGTCATTAAAAAGATATGCAATGAGCTACAATATGTCCTATGAAACCACTTGATTTTGATACGTTAGTAGTGGTAGGGTATAGCAATATGTGAAAGAGTTTTGTAGGTCCGGTCCTATTCTTGTAAAGAATATAGTTGTTATTCCTCTCAATTATATTCTTCTTAGTCTTGGTCATGTTGGAATTACTTTTATTTTCTTAGAAATGAAATGAATATCTCACTTATTAAAAGGCATAAGTGAATTATTTCTCTGTGTTATAATTTTTTTTGTCATTTTCATCTTACCTTGACTAAATTATATTCAAGATCATTGAAAAGTGATAGACAAACTCCATTCAGTCATTACCCTGCTCAAAATTTTGTATAATTATCTAGTTTACCCATGTTGGCACTTTTACAAGTTTGACTAACTAAACAAATAGTCTATAAGGTTTTTCTAAATGCTATTCTATTTCTATCTTTATATGTTATTTTTTTTTTTCAAGTCATTGTTTAAAGTTATAATGATAACCTCAAATTTTTCTATAGCTCCTAAGTAAAGTTTCATGTCTATAAATATTAAAAGATATAAATGGAGGAACAAAAGGAAGAAGATAATGGAGAAATAGAAGGAACAAGATAATGGTTTGAAAAAGTAAAAGGAACCACATTATAAGAGGGTAATTAAGAAGGAAAGAAAGTAGGAGGAACACTAACGGAAGTGAAAGCCTAGGTAGACTAACACTTAGAGGAGTAGATGCTTGGGTAGAAGTATTTATAAGAGGCAGAGCATATGTAAGTATGTTGGAAAGAGTTTTAAAGACCATGATGGAGGGTTTAGTAGTCATGGAAGGAGGAGGATATCCTAATTCTTGAGATTATTTTGTCAAAGACTTAGCATGTCTATTAAAAAGGTGAGATATACAACTGAAGGTAGAAATATTTTTTTAATCATTAATAAAAATCTTTTGAAGAGCTTCAATAGAATCAACACTATTAGGTTTTTTATCTTCTTGAGAACTCCAAGTTATCAATTTATCAAATTCATGAGAAAGCTTATCATCTTGTGAAAGAGGAACTCTTCAAGAAGCATCTTCATCATGGGATGTCTAAGAATAGTTATGCTTCATTATAGGATTAAGATCATAAGTAGTGATGTGAGTTAGGGTAAAATTTAAGAAACCCCCTTCTAGAAAAATATATAAAAATATTGGTGAATCTTACAACATTTTGAAAAATAAAATATTTTTTAGTATTTAATTGGAGAAACTTACATTATTTTAATATTTTTAGAGCTAAAGTGTATAAAAATATGGTAATTAAAAATATTTTTAAGAATTATATTATTTGTAGTGCCTACCCCTAGTTTGAATTTTTTGTTATCATTGTCAAACTCTATTAGGCCAATTTTATGCTTATAAATAGTAGCATTGTTTAGAGATTATCACTATTGCTTCAGATTCAATTAATTATATGATGAGATTACTTAGTACTTAATACTTCATGTATGCATGATGATTATTATAGTGTTTTCAACTATTGATGATGATTAGTTAGATGGTTTATTCTACATGTTTTCTTATGGATACTTACCCCATACTTGCATGTGTATGGTGTGCGTGTTTGTTTTCTTTATGTATGGCATTTCTGATGTGGTTAAGGAAGGGAGTCATAGTCACTTGCTAGTTGGGATCTACATGATGCACCACTTCCTTCCATTGCTTGTTTAGCTTAGAATATTGTGTTTGTACATGTGTGGATCTTATGTAGGTTGCAGGTACTATTTATCAACTTTCTTGAATTGTTAGGATGAGCGTACACTATCACATTATCTCAATGGTAAGAGAGGGGAGATAAATTCTTAAGTCCAAATTTTAAACCCTTAAGCCATTTGTCCTAATTGACAATTAGGACAAGTATCTAAGTCGAGTAACCTCCAAATGCATAGAATGATGTTAATTCGTGATTATTATCCTTTAGCTTGATTTGGTATGTGTTTGGCAATGATGGGCTTTCGTATGTTATTTTATGAGTCTTTGATGAATTTTCTATTAATTAAGTCTAATTAAAATATTAAATTAATGATTTAATTTAATGGAAAATTATTATGATATTTTAATATTATTTAATTAGTTGAGAAATTAATTATATAAAAATAATTAAATTTGGAGATAAAAGTTATAAGAATAAATTTAGAACATGATAATACTAATTTAATTTAATAATAATATATTTTGAATTCATTTTCAAATAATTGCTAAATATTATTATTATTTAAGTTAATAAATATTTTATCATTTAAGTTTCAAAAATAAATTTAAAAGTGAAAAGATATTAATTTAATAAAAGTTTTATGTTCAATCAACATGGAGCCACACACACACACACACACACACACAGAGAGAGAGAGAGAGAGAGAGAGAGAGAGAGAGAGAGAGAGATATGTATATATATGTACACATACATACATACATACACATACATATATCACAAGGACATGACAATAAAATGTAGAGATCACAAGGGCATCACAATGAAATGCAATGATTAGAAGGGCATGGAAAAGAAATCCTAAATCTCTACTAATCTCCACAAAAATTCATAGCTCTCCACCCTCTTTCACACACAACTCTCCACAATTGATCAAAAAAAATGAGGAATGTTTAATGTCATATATATATTTTTTGTTTATAATCCATAATCTACAATCCACAACATCTCTAGATGTGTGTGTGTGTGTGTGTGTGTATACATACATATAAACATACAAATACACATACACATACACATATACATATGTGTGTGTGTGTGTGTGTGTGTGTGTGTGTGTGTATATAGACACACACATATATAAATGTATATTCACACACATACATACATATATACATACATATATACATATATACACATATATATACATACATATATACATTTATATCTCCATCTACCCCATCAACACAACTCCCATTTCATATTGATTACTTATTTGGACTATCTTTCTCGCATGGATAAGTTTTGATTGTGGCAAAGAATTAATTATCTTAGTTTTTGTTTGTAAAAAAGTGGACAAGCCACTAAATAAATTAATAAATTAATTATGTTACTTGTTGATGAGAACCAAAAGACATTATTGTCTAGCTTAGGGATATAAAGAGAAGATATGGTTGCAATGAAGGAAATGTCATAGTTTGTGTTTCATTTATGCATCTTTGTTTTGATTTTGTTCAAGGGAAGCCCATCAAGGCTAATAGAAAATAACAATGTACTTTCTAAGAGTTTACAATTATTCAAAAAAATTAATGTTTGCAAGAAAATGCACCTAAACAACTATTAGCTCAGAAGCAAGAACATGGTGTTGAAATAGTACATAAATTGCTTGACATGAGAGGTCCGCAAAATTACAACATAGTGTAAAGTTGAATTTAGATATGGTAGAGGAAGATATTCAAAAGTTTGATAAAAATTTAAGGCAGGAGAGACTATGGAAATATACCTGAAGGAGAAGGAACGACTTTAGATAGAGACTCTACAATAGAAACAAGAGCTAGAAAACATAAAGGATATTATGGGAGCACTAGATAGAATCCAGGAAAGTGTTGTGGTAGGTACTATGACATTGGAATCACTTGCAAGTGTCTTTGAGAATTTACAATCCAAATATTGGGAGGACTACAAGTTGTTCAATTTGTCATATATATTTATTATAAGAGTGTTTCAAGGTTGGGAACCAATTCAACATCCTTTGTATGGTTTAGATGTAATATCATTATGACAGAGGCTTCTGCAATAGAATGAGCCTCATGATTATGGAATTTACATAGAAGCAAAACTTGCTTCTTCAACTCCTTACACTCAACTCTTCACTAAATCTATTCTTCCAAAAATGAGAATAACTGCTACAAATTACTAGGAGCCAAGGGATCCTAAACCTAGCTATGTTTTCTGGAGATATGGGAGAAGTTTCTACCAGCTTCAATACTTCATAACATTTTGGATCATATAGTGATGCCCAAATTAACAACAGTAGTAGATACTTGGGATCCTCACAAGGAGATTGTGCCAATACATGCATGGTTACATCATTGGCTTCCATTATTGGGCCAACATATCAAGCCTTTATATACCCAACATTTTTTTTAAAAGTTGGGGAATGTGCTTTATCCCAAGCATACAAGTGATGCATCTACATATGCAATTTTATCACCTTGGGGAATTGTATTTGGTCTTGGTAGCTAGGAACAACTAATTATTCATTTTATTGTACCTAATCTGATGAAAGTTCTACAAGAATTTGTAATCAACCCAACTAATCACCAACTAGACCAATTTAACTGGGTTATGGCTTGTTTCTTTCTAAAAATTTATGCTATGATATGTTTTTGTAAAATTTCTTGCAAACTGTACCCATTTTTCATGGTCTGCATTATTCGTGTGCAAGATTTTGAGGTAAGTCACTTACCATGGGTTGAGTGAGTTTTATTGTTTTATTATTTGGATTCTAGAATATATATGCATTTGGATCAATTTTTCTATTGTGCTTAAATGTAATAAGCACCTTAAAATGATCTCTTTGTATATATACATACATACATACATACATACATAGACACAGACATATGTGTGTGTATGTATATATACACATACATATACATATAGAGAAGCTTCTAAATATATTCTTACATACATATACATAAAAATAAGCTTCTCTAATCACCTACTAGGAGAAATATAAAGAGATACATGTTTAGAAGGAAAATAAAACAACATTTACATAGGTACCTCTTCTCTACTTGAAGAAAATTATAGAGCAAGGGTACAGAGATCACAAGGGCATGACACAAAAAAAAATCATAGAGAAAGGGCATAGAGATCACAAGAATAAAACAATGAAATGCAAAGATCACAAGCAAGGGAATGACAATTAAATGCAATAATCACAAGGGCACAATAACAAAATCCTAGATCTCCACTAATCTCCACCAAGGCAATGACAATAAAATGTAGAGATCACAATGTCACAACAAAAAAATGTAGCAATCACAAGGCCAAGACAATGAAATCTCCACCAACATTTAGACCTTAGAGCTCTCCACCAATATTTAGATCTCTCCACCCTCTTTCATGAATAGCTCTCCAAAATTGATCAAAACAAATTGGGAATGATTAATGTCATGCTATTTTTTGTATAAAAAAATTATAATAATATTCATGTCATAATTTTGATGCCAATGTTGGTATTGTGATGATGTTGGTGACAACTAAAA
Organism: Cupressus sempervirens; assembly: GCA_028749045.1. NCBI lineage: Eukaryota > Viridiplantae > Streptophyta > Pinopsida > Cupressales > Cupressaceae > Cupressus > Cupressus sempervirens. The sequence goes on from CM053783.1 coordinate 206,788,157, forward strand.
AAAAACATGAAAATCACCCTTAAATTACACTACCTTCACAAATTGCATTTGCAATTTGACCCCAAATGTTGTAGTGCATTGAACTAGTTGCATTTACATGCATCAAGGTATTCTCAAATGAGGTGCACCTCGATGCTAGGAATACCTTTGGAGGTGGGGGTTTCACTTCTTCTGCTTCATTGGATCTGCCAGTGGATCTAGCATTTCCACAACACTCTGATCCCATCATCTTAGAGAATTTTTCAAACATGGATTACCCTAAACTATGTTGGAAAGGGTCATTGTTAAGTAAAGTTGATTTTGGCCCTACACTTGATGCTACCCCCACTATTTTGTATGGGGACTTTGGTCCAAATTAGATTTTCTTTCTAGACATGGTTGTAGAAAATATCTCCAAAGGCTTGTCTCTATGCCTTGTTGGAAGATTCACATCATTTAGACACTCCATAGAAATTGTTAGAAAATGGGACACTAATTGGTGGAAGTTAAAAGGCTTGGTTATGGTTGTGGCCTTGGTGGGGGGAATCTTCCTTTTTAAATTTATAAATTAAGAGGATAGAAACCAAATTTTGGTGGGTTCCCAGAGACTATGGAAACACAATCTAGGTGTGATTAAATGGCAACTTGGATGAAATCTTTCAGTGGGTTGGGGACTCCTTCAGTCACTTCATTAAGGTGGATGTTGTTACCCAAAGCATGTCCTGATTAGGGAATGCTAGACTTTGTGTGAATGTGGCTGTCAAGAATACTCTCCCAAACTACATTGTCTTGAAATCAAAGTGGGATATGTGGAGGAAAGCTACAAGTTATGAAAAAGATGATTTATACTACCAAAAATTTAGATAGTATGGCCATGTAGTTTCAAAATGCAAAGAGAGCCCCAGAAAAAAGGATGGTGAAGAGAAGGATAGCATTAAAGTGGTCGGTGCCCTAGAGGGGGGTCAAGGAGTATCCTTATGGAGAAACCAAGACCTCTCCTCATGGAAGGGGGATAAGCTTGGGTAGGTCATCTAGTCAAGGGACAAGGTTCAAATAGATAAAGCTTTTTTTAAAGTAGTTAACAAGTATCCATTCAACCTCTTAGAGGAAGGAGAAATTTTGATGGAGCCTATCGAGGTAAGGATGATCTAGGCTTGTGACCTATTGAGGTAAGAGGTTTTAAGATGGAGGCTAGTGAAGATAGGGAAACCTAGGCTAGTGAGGTATAAGTGTCTCAAAATATTGAGGATAGGATGACATAGGTCCATATTGAGAAGATGTAGGTGGGGATGGGTGATAAAGGGTTGAGATTCTCCTCACTATAGGGAACTCTCATAGGTAATCTTCCTTTTATTTAGTTCCAACTACCCCCACCCAAAGCTATTATTCCTACCCTCTATTCTTGGAACCCCTTTAGGGATGGATGGGGGTGGCAATAACCCAAATAGAAGAGTTGTGGCTAACCAAAGGTTGATATGGTCTCAAAAACAAGAACAAGAAGGCCTCAAATAAGGGTTGTCAGACCTCAGACCACCTCTTAGGACATATCTAATGGATCACAGAGGACCTTGGAGGAGATCCAAATAGGTAAGAAATGAGATTAATTTTATGGAATATTAGGGGCTATAATAGCCCATGGAAACAATTTGTTTTGAGATCTATGATCAAGGATCATAAGGTATATATAGTTCTTATTTAGAAAGTTAAGATGAGTAAACAAAATTTTGAAAAAAATGACCAATTCTTTATGGAAAGGAGATAAATTATAAGTCTAGAGTTAAGAAACTCGTGTGTCAAAGGGGGATTTATACTATGTATAATTGTAATAATCACAATGGTGTAGAGTTTCATTTTGATCCACACTTAGTTGTGGTTGCCTCAATGAGGAGGTGAATAACTAGGTGTTATTAAACTTCTTCGCTCTAAACATGAGGGGAGGGAAACTCCCTCTTAGGAAGAAGCCTCTAGATGTATGAAGAACTAGAAGGAAGCATATTTCATATGTGTGGGAGATATCAATACCCCCTTATACCCCTCAAAAAATTAAGGCAAGCTAGATGATGTCTCAGAGAGCATACAAGATCCTGAGGGTTTCCTAAGTGTTAATGACCTCATGAATGTTGAGCTACATGGAGTCTAATTCACTTGGTATAGTATTAGGATGAGTCACAACCTCATCTAGGTAAGACTTGACAGAGTGCTCATTTTTGTGGGTTGGGATATACTTGATATAGTATTCATTTATTGTTTGGATTAGTAGTATTTATATATTCTTTCTCCTTCATTTGGTTTTGTCCCATTTAACTATCTATGTTGGATCTTACCTTTTATGAGATTAATAACATTAATTTCATCCTATAGAAATCCCATTAGAAGAAGCCATAGACTTGTGTGCTTGTTTGATTATGATTCCTTTTTCTTACCTAGGATTCATGTGATACTAGAACTCTACCTCTTGATATTAATCCTTTCATGCATAATAAATATTCTCAATCTTCTCTTGATAGAGGTGAATCCATTACATTTTTTTCCTTCCCATGTTGATGTAGGATCGTCCTAGGTGAAAGAGCAATCTTACATCACACAAAAATATTTTCTTTTCGGTCTTTTCTATTTTATTAAGGACTAGTAAACATGGTGGCTACTATTTTTGGGAGCTTACTAATTTTACTAAGTTTTTGATACAAGCTTAGAATGTTCTCATTTTCTATATGAAGGTTCATTTTAGAATTGTAAGCCTATGATAAAAATCTCCTTGCTCCATCTTTTGTATCAAAGAAGTTATCGTGGATTTTTGACAAAAAAATTTAGAGAGAAATCTTGAAGCTCACTATTGGAAGCCTTAGATTGCTCAGATGAGGTCCAAAAACTTGCCACAAGTGTGCTTGTATGGATTTGAGCTTATAGATTAGGAGCTGGCATTTTTGAAAAGTGTTTATAATAGCCAATTAGAGAAATAGTTCAAGAGTTATAGCCTTCCAAAGTTGGGGTACTCAAATTTCTAAAATAATTATCAAAGATGTATTTGGCTGACTCAGTATGCATTGTTAGGGTCTGTCGGGCCTAGGTATTAAGTTTGAATGTCTAGAACCTTCTTGGGAAGCATAAAATTACCTATTTAAGAAAGGCCTAAACATTGTCTAGAATAACTTTAGGTGATAGTTCAGAGCTTAGTCTTGTAGATAATTGTAATGAAGGTGCCCATGTGGGTTAGCATACTATACTTGTGACTTCTGTAATTTCTCATTTATGACGCAAATAAGAAGTCCATATTTTGTTCTCTCATTTGCTATTGTTTCTTTGTTTCTATTATGAGTTTATGGTTTTAAGGGGAACATCCTTCCTCAAGTTGTATCAAAGTTAGGTTTCTTGAGTGTGTGGATAGATTTCCAACTATGAGGCAGTTCACACTAGGACTGTGGTTTGAGTTGAGCATGTAGAGAGATCGTTGATTGTGAGGTAGTTTGTACTAGGGTTTCATTAAAAGAACAAAAATTCCTCTATAAAGAGATTATGGTGGAAGAGCTATAGGTGTTACACCTAAGGGTTTTAGGGCCCTCCAAAGAAAAATGAAAGCATTGGAAGAACAAATACATAGAGGAATATATCTTCCCATAAGAGATGAAAGCGAGAATGAGGACGAAGAAGAAGAAAATTTTGAACTGGAGGCAATTCTAAATTTAGAGGAAGAGAGGCTTTTAAGAGCATCTCCAAGATTGGAAAAGGACCTAAATTTGAGGTTCCTACATTTCTGGAAACTCTAAATTTAGAGGAGCTAATTGATTTGGTCAATGAATTGGAGGAGTACTTTGACTATGAAGATATTGAGGATCCTATTAGGGTCAAGTTTGCGAAGGTGAACCTAAAGGGACATGGAAAGATCTAGTGGTAGGAGATTTAGTTGGAGAAAAATAGAAAGGGAAAGGACAAAATCACTATATGGGATCAAATGATAGCTAAACTTAAGCGATAATTCATTCCTATGGATTATGAGCTTGATCAACTATAGAAGATGCAAGGGTTAAAGCAAGTGGAAAAATTTGTTCAAGAGTATACTTAAGAGTTCTACCGAGTTCTCATTAGACTTGACCATGCAAAAGATGATAAGGAGAAAGTGGCCCATTATGTTAATGGGTTAAGGCCAAGTATTCAAGAGGAGTTGAGTTAGGTTCAAATGAATAGTATTGAGGAGGTATACTCATTTTCCATAAGAGTTAAGGAGAAATTGAGCAAGACATTTGACAACAACCATACTGGAAGAGGTTACAGTGGACAATTTGGTGGAAAATATTATTGTGGCCATAATGATGATCAGAAGAACAAGGATGAGGCTAGAAGTAGTAGTCAGAACTAGAAGGGAGATAATTACAATCATTTCCATGGTCATAACAATAGAGATTAGAGAGGAAGAGGTAGAGGACAAGGATTTGGAAGAGGAGGCTTTCGTGGGAAATATTTTCACTATGGAGAAGAAGGTGATAGAGGATTTGAATTTAATCAACACCATGGAAGGATAGGTTGAACAATAGAAGGCCAAGAAGAGTTTTACATGTTGATAAAGATGCCAGATCCTCACATTCTAAAGATGCTGAAAGAGGAGAAGTTCTAGTTAACAGAAGAGTCTTGTTGAATGGTGAGAATGAACCTGATAAAAGAAAAAACTTGTTTCACACAAGGTGAAGATGTGGAGATAAGTTTTGTGATGTGATTATTGATAGTGGAAGCACTTGTAAGAACACTAGTGATGTAGTTCATGTGGTAGAGTTGTTTTTCAAAGAAGTGGTGAGACTGCATGGTCTACTAAAGATTATAGTTTCAGATTGAGATACCAAATTTGTTGGGTATTTCTAGCGCACATTGTGGAGGAATTTAAAGACAAATTTGAAGTTTAGTTATCACATCATCCATAGACTGATGGAAAAATATAAGTGGTGAATAGGAGTTTTGGAAATTTACTAAGATGTTTGGTTGGAGACAAACCAAAAAGATGAGATCTGATTTTACCATAGGCAAAATTTGAATATAATAATTATGTCAACATGAGTATTGGTAAATCACCATTTTGGATTGTATATGGGATTAGTCCAAGAAATAATTTTGAATTGTGATAGTTGGATAAAGGAGAGATAAGTAGTGCTCAAGCAGATGAATTTGCTAAAGATTTGAAGAACATCCATGAGTAGGTGAGGAAGCACATCGTAAAGATGAATACACTATACATGACTAAGGCAGATGTGAAAATGAGGTATAAGGAATTTTAGATTAGAGATAAAGTCATGTTTCATTTGAGAAAGGAGAATTTTTTGGTGGGTACATATTATAAGTTGAAGATGGAGAAGTTTGGATGGTGCAAGATAGTGAAAAGGCATGATTTTAAATTTTTTTATGAAGTGGAGTTGTCTCCATAATTGAATATTTCACCAGTATTTAATATTTTAGATTTGACAAAGAATTATGAAAGAGGTGATGGAGATAAAGTTGTAGAAGCACAATGGAGTATTCCAGTGGCTAGTTTGACTACAAAGGAGATTGAGGAGATACTAGACAGTCATGTTGGCAAAAGTACAAAGAACAAAAGTTTTGAGGAGTATCTGATCAAATGGAAAGGAAGGCCAATAGAGGATTCATCATGGCTAGCAAGGGAGGAGGTTAACCATCTTGGCTTTTCTCTGAACACTTGAGACATGATAGAGTCACTTCTCAAATTACCCTAGGTGTAAGAGCAATCTTTCATCACCCAAAAATATTATATTTTTAGTCTTTTCTATTTTAATAAGAACTAGTAGATAGGGTGGTTACTATTTTTGGGAGCTTACTATTTTTAGTAAGTTTGTGATATGATCTCAAAAGGTTCTCATTTTCTACATGAAGGTTCATTTTAGAATTATAAGCCTACCATAAAAATCTCATTTCTCTAGCTTAAGTATCAATGAAGTTATTGTAGATTATTCTCTAGTATTTGGAGAATAATCTTTAGGCTCACTATTGGAGGCCTTTGAGTTCCCAGATGAGGTTTGAAAACTCAACTAAAGAGTGCTTGTGCAATTTTGAGTCCATAGATCAAGAGTTGGTGTTTCTAAAAATTGGTTATAATAGGCAATCAAAGCAAAAATTTGATAGTTATTGCCTTCCAAAGTTGGGCTACCCAAAATCTCTAAAATAATTGTCAAAGATGTATTTGGCTAAATTTGTATGTATTTTAAGGGTTTTTCAGCCATAGGTATTAAATTTGAATGTCTAGAACCTTCGCAGGTGGCATAAAATTGCCTATTTAAGAAAGGCTCGAACATTATCTAAAATAGCTCTAGGTGATAGTTCACAACTTAGTCTTGTAGATTACTATAATGAAGGCACCCATGTGGTTTAGCATATTGAAGTTGTGAATTTTGTAATTCTACATTTGTGGCACAAATATGAAGTCCATATTTTGTTCTTGCATTTGTTATTGTTTCTTTGTTTCTATTATGAGTTTATTGTTTTAAGGGGAGTACCCTTCATCACATGTTGATCAAATCACTTGTGAATTTGATAAAATGGAAAATTGGCTTATACAAGAAAATCAATGTCTCAATAGTGTTTTCACTATTAAATATATATAAAGAAACATCTAAATCATTATGAAACTAAAATTTTAATTTTGCATGGCATTTCTCATTTTATCTGCACTCATGCTAAGCCTTTAATAGAAGGTGCTCAAATATAAGGATAAACTCCTTCTAAAATAATTGAGCCTTCCATTCCCATTTCAACTTTCCTTTCTAGAATCCACACCTATATGCTACAGGGAAATAATACTCTGATAAGAATACAATAGTGCCCAAATAAGAATAAAATATGTTAAAAAGGTCTTAAATATGGTAGATTAACCTTGAAGAACATTTGGAAGAAATATGAATAAGTTTTGAATTAAAAAATCATGAAATTGTAAGTTAGAAATACAAATTTTAATTCTAATGACTAGGAGGTTTTTAGAGGGAATTGAGCTTTTAGCCTATAGTAGGCTATCTAGGCCATGTAAACCACGTCCACAAGTTACAATATTTTGAATACACCTTATAAGGTTTGGACAAGGTATAGGCATGAAAACATTAGATAGATTGGAGATCTATTGTATGGACTAGTTATTGGAAAAATAATAAAAGTTTATTCTATCTATAATTTGTTGTGGTTCTTTGACTAGTATTCATTATTTTACCCCTTTTACGACCTAACAAACATATTGAACCCTATTATGATCATTATTGAATATATTGAAGTTAGTATTTCCATGTTATAGAAGATTTATAGACAAGACTAGGGATTTTACAATTGTTTTGAACTAGTTTTATTTTTCTTTATGCAAATATGAACATTCAATGGATGCATGACCCTATTTCCCATGGAATTTTCATTCCCGAATATAATGACCCTTGTCTATCATTTCTTAAATTTTTCTATTTTTTTCCAATATCTTTGGTTTGATGGCCCCATGTTTGGTGTGAAATATTCTTATTTATCTTATTAAAAGAAAGGGCGTGTCCTTTCATTTTATTTGTTTATCAATATTAATCTTATAAATATTATTTTATAATAGTAATATTATTTTTTTAATATATATTTTTCTATATGTAATTGTTTAGTCTTCAATTTATATATTTGGATTATTAATTAAACTATTATGAAAATTAAATACTATAATATTTTTTCATTATTATTACTACATGTAATATATTGTGTCATATTATAATATGATTATAATTACATCATTGTTTAGTATATTATCTCTCTTTATTAATTAATTATTTAATTATATCACAATCCTCCCCTGATGATTTTTTTTTCCTCAAGCAATCTATAGCTCAAATTTATTCTCTTTTTTGCATGTGTATTAAACATTTTCCAAACTACATATGTTAATTTATCATAGCCTATACAATAATATGTGAATGAAGACACAAAGCATACACAATGAAGACATATGAATACATGAAGATACAACGAAAACTTGATGTAGACACATGAATGTATGAAAACATGAAGCAAACACATTAATGCTTGAAAATGTGATGTAAACACAGAGTATACATGCTAAAATTTCTTATATTGTTTTTAATACTTTGAAATAATAAAAGGTTAAGGAAATGTTTTACCAACTTTGATTGTAAATGGTGTTCTCCTATCTTCCATCCAAAAATCAAAAGGTTCTTGAATATGTGTATTTTAAAAACTTTCCTTTAGCTAGTACTACAATAGGGTGCCTAATTCTATAGTGGATTTAGTGCTGCCCAAGTTTTGACACACTCATCTTGGGGATCCATCAAATCTTTATCCGCACTATTATTTTCTTTCCCCAATGTGACTGATTTACTCCTCCCTTATACACACTCCCTACCCACTAGGTATGCACTTAATTTTGTTTTGGATGCTAGGTTTAATGATAGTCGAGTTTGGACACACTCAACTTGGGTCCCCCTAAGATCTTTGTTGATATTGGGATTTTCTCTCCCCAACACAACCAATTTATTCTATCCCCTATGCACACTCGCTCTCCATTAACTTTAGCACACAATACTTTCAATAATGTCCCCTTCTAAGACCTTTCTTTTTAATTCCAAATTAGTTCCCTGAGGTCACAATTTTAAACCTTCTTTTCCCATTTTTGTATTAGATTTACTAGGGATCTTCTCACGATCGTAAAAAACAATAAGTGAATGAGAATCTAAGTATATTTAAATAATAAATGGATAATTGATCTTCATTAACTTTATCTTAAAATTCTAAAAAGATATAAATTAGATGATCAACTTATCTTAATTTAAGTCTATAATTGTGCGCTTTCAATTTTAGGTATAATCTTCCTTGTTTTGAAAATGATCATTTTCCTACTTTTCATAATTCATAAATTTGGAACAATTTCTTTAAAATCATCTTTATTCACTTTTTTAATAAATAAAAAATCTTCCATTTCATTTGGAACAAATATTTTTAGTGTAATGACCTCTCTATAACTAGGTTGTGAACCTTGAGAAAATTACCTCAAATTTATATTCCCAAACATTCCCCACGTGCTTTGTATCTACATGTCTTCTTTACAACCTTATTAAATGTATGTTTGTGACTTCTTGACTTGTATATATTTTATTTATTTTATGAAATCATATTTTTACTCCATATCATTCATATATTTACTATCTTTACTCTTTCTGGATAGTATTTTTATCTCTCTATATTCTTTACTCTATATATATTTACATATTTAACAAGCTAGTTATAAAAATCCTTTGTATGCATTTATATATAGATATATGTAATACTATCCCTTTTTCTCCTTTTATTTTCTTTACCTTATCATCTTTTCTTTCCTTCTTATATATCTTGTACACCATTTTTGTTGTTGCCATATCACTTATATCCCATCTAATCTTAAATAGTATATAAGAAAAGGTAGTCATACTTCTTATTAATGGTCTTGCATATATATTAGCCACTTAGATTTATTATCATTCCCAATATCACCTTTACCTTTCTTTTTTATTCATTGGTATATCTATATGTTAAAAATATATAAGTGCCTCCTACCTTATTGAGTTTTATATTTCAAAATACCTTTTGTGCAAGAATTAGTTGATTGAAATATATGCAAGAATTCTTGTCCCTAGTCTCTCACATACTCTAAGAATGAATTTTTGTTACAATTCATAATCTTTCCTTGGTTTTACATATTTAATTTGGGATAAACCAAGGTATCCCTCATGTATTTTGTCCTTCAGTACACATGTGAGGACATGTTATTTACTTGTCCTCTTGTCCATGTGTGAGGACAACTTATTTTTTGTAATTCCTTTTATAAGGAAATTAGTTTTTCATCTATAAGAGGATCTTGACACTTTGTACACACTTATTATGAATGTGGCATTCATAGAAATGGAAGCTACATATAGAACTCCATTCTTATCTCTATAAAAGGGTAAAAATACAAAGTTGTGTTACCTTTCAGGCTGACTTAATAGAATGATTGAATTTGAGTATTTCTATCTTAAAATCAATTTTGTTCAAATATATGATCAAGATAAATTTATTCTATCTAAGTTATATATGGTTTGAGGGTACGTGCAGGATCGTGGTGCTCCAAAAGTGGCGGTATGAAAAATCTATAGTTCTGAAATATCTCATACTATTTCAAAATCTATTCCAACATTTTTCCCACCCACCCAGATACTAAATGAAAACAATTAATATCTTCAGAAGGTCTACTATATTTTTTGATACCAAACCTATATGGTCAACTTTAAAAAATCCTAAAAATGTACTTTTGCCCTATTTTTATGTGATTTTAATTCAAACCTGTAGCTGACGACTTTTTCCACCCAAAATTTGATGAAATGAAAAGGGTTTCTTAAGAATGTTTTTATCTTTCCATAAATGTAAGGTTTGTGAAATTATGAATTTAGTAAGCAATTATTATTTATTTTCTAATGGAGTTATGTATAAAGTGTTGACTAACACACTACTTGAAAAATAACTATAACTTCCAAATGATACAACATTTTTTAATTCCAAAAGATGCATCACATTCTATGTTTCTCTTATTATAAAGAAAAAAAATGAAAAATCAAATTTTATAGAGTTTTGAATTAGTTAAGGTGGTCAGACATGGGAGTTTTTTTATTCCAAAAATACTAAAGTCAAAAATTCATTATTAATTATTTATTTAGAATTAAAATACCCAAAAATATGTGTCACATCTAGGCATGAGTCTACTACTTATATCTATAATATTATTAAAAAATATAATCATTTAATTTTGATTAAGGTGGTCAGACATACATCTACTTCTTATTTTTGTTCTAAATTTTTTGTAATATTGCATTAAAATTCAAAATTTTGACCAATCAATTTTTATTTTTTTGATATAAGTCCTAGTAGTTTGGAAACTAGATTCAATTTGCTAGAGATTCTTTTCTCTCAACATTTTGATATAATATTAATAACAAGTAGAAAATTTCTCGTCAAGTTGACATAACTTTGATTTTCTAAAATTTTATTGCGACTTAAGGGCATAGTTTGGTTGACCATGATCTTGCACATACCCTTCACACTTTTTGAATTGGAAATATCTATTAAATGCATATTTTATAGTAGTTTGTATCCAATTACTAAAAAAAAAAAAATTATTTTAGAAAATTCGCATTTCAATAACTCTTACTATTTTTTATGATTTTTTAAATAACATATGAACACTATTTTATAGAACTCAGTGTCAAGAATGTTGTCATATTGAGTTTATAGTGTTTTAATTAGATATAGTATATTGTAATGGAAAATTCTACAAGCACATATATTTTAACACTAAAAAATATGTTTATTTTGACAAAGAAAAAAATGTTAAATCATATCAAAAAAATTTAAAAATTATATGACATACTAGAGAAGAGAGTCCTCTTCTAGAATGCATATTTTTTCTCCTAATTAGAATAGATTTGTTTTGAAAAATGTGGCAAGAGATGAAAACTATCAATTTTAGGTGACTTGAAATTTGAATCATTATAAAAGAGAAAATATAGGTTTAAAGACAATTTCTAATTTTGATTGTTCTAACTATGTATGGTATTTATAACATAGTTTGTGATCAAAGGGAAATAAGTTTATTTCTATGTAGTTTTGTGGCGAGAACTAGACCTCTAATTTTTAATATTTTTCTGTAGCTAAAAATTATCTATAAAAATTAGGTAAATATATCAATTCTTATTCCAACTAATTATTAAAAATTATAATCCTAAACTTCATCCATTTCTACAAATTTCATTAGTTTACATCATTTCAAATTCAAAATAATAATACAAATTTAATGTCATTGAAGGTGAATAGTTAATTCTTATACAATTCACTTTGATGTTATTGTAAAACACTAACTCTCTCTCTCTCTCTCTCTCTCTCTCTCTCTCTCTCTCTCTCTCTCTCTCTCTCTCTCTCTCTCTCTCATCCATAGGCTTTTCCCTCATTTATAATATTAAACAAGGATTTTTTCTTTACTTTTCTTCCTTCAAAATCCTTGTCTTCTCTTGTTGATTCTTTGGTGGTTACTCATTGGAATTGATGTATTCCATTATCTCTTGCTGAAAATTTTATGGTAACTAGTTCTTATTTCATACTCGCTTGGATTATTTCATTTCTCTCCACTTTTATGAATTTCTTACAAGATATCAGAGCTATATAATCCTTGTTTTGAGCATGTGTTCAAAGTTTACCATTTAAATATCTTTGTTGAGAGAGAAGAAAGTAGTTTTAGTTTTTATTTATTATTGAATTTTGTACTAACCTTGTTTTGGAGGCTTGACACTAGAGCATTGTTCCTATGCAATTATTTTTCTATCTTTTTTTGGAAGGATTTCTACCAAAACAATAGATATTTAACTCTATTTGTGTTGCATGAATCATTACTCTAACATTTTTATAAATCTTATTATATTCTTAAATATTCAATATGATGAAGGATGCTCCCCTTAATACCATAAACCTATAATAGAAACAAAGAAACAACAAAAAATACAAGAAAAAAGTATGGACATTTTATTATTGCCCCAAATGTAGAATTACAAAATTCACAAGTACAATATACTAACCCACATGGACACCTTAATTATACTTATCTACAAGACTAAGTTGTGAACTACCACCCAGAGCTCTTGTAGACAATGTTTGGGCCTTTCTTAAATAGGAAAATTTTATGCCACTCGAGAAGGTTCTAGACATTGAAACTTAATATAGAGCTGACCAAATACATATTTGACAATTATTTTAAAAATTTTGGGTAGCCCAACTTTTGAAAGCCATAACTCTCAAATTGTTGCTTCGATTGGCTATTATAACCACTTTTCAAAAATTCTAGCTCCTGATCTACAGGCTTGATACTACAGAAACACCCTTTCGTCAAGTTTTTGGAACTCATTTGAGAGCTCTAAGGCCTCCAATAGTGAGCTTGAATATTTTTCTCCTAAAATTTCCACCTAAAATCTGCAATAAATTCTTTGATACTTAAGCTAGAGCAATGATATTTTTAAGGTATGCTTATAATTTTGATATGAACCTTCATGTAGAAAATGAGAACATTCCAAGCTTGAATGAAAAACTTACTAAAAATAGTAAGCTCCAAGAAATATTAACCACCCTGTCTACTAGTTCTTAATAAAATAGAAAAGACTGAAAATATTTTTTCTTTCATGATGCAAGATTGCTCTTACACCCAAGATGCTCTTGCATTAGACAACCAGAGTAATTTGAGAAGTGACTTTGTCATGTCTTAGGTGTTTAGAGGAAAACCAAGATGGTTAACCTGCTCCCTTGCTACCCATGATGAATCGTCTACTAGCCTCACTTTCCATTTGACTAGGTATTCCTCATAAGTTCTATTCCTTATACTTTTTCCAACATGACTATACAGTATCTCCTCAATCTCCTTTCTAGACAAACTATTCTATTGGAATACTCCAGTGCACTTCTGCAACTTCATCTCCATCATCTCCTTCATAATACTCTAGAAAAATTGAAATATCCAATTCAATAGGAAACTCCACTTCATAAGAATTTCCAAAATAATGCCTTTTCATTATCTTGCATGATCCAAACTTCATCTTTAGCTTATTATATGTACCCACTAGAAAACATTCCTTCTTGAAATGAACCATCACTTCTTCTCCAATATAAAAATTCCTTATACCTCCTTTTCATATTTTCCAATTATCTTTATACTATGTATTCATCTTTATAATGTGTTTCCTCACCTCCTCATGGATGTTCTTCAAATGTTCAACAAATTCTCCTGCTTCAACACTACTTATCTCTCCTTTATCCAACTGTTGCAATTCAAAAGCATTTTTGGGACTACTCCCATATAAAATCCATAATGATGATTTACCAATACTCATATCGATAGAATTATTATATGCAAATTCTACCTATTGGTAAATCAGATCCCATCTTTTTGGCTTGGCCCCAACCAAACATCTTGGTAAATTTCCCAAACTCCTATTCACAACTTCTATCTATCCATCCATTTTTGGATGATGTGATGAACTTAACTTCAACTCTATCTTTAATTTCTTCCTCAATGTATGCCAAAAATACTGAACAAATTTGGTAACTTGATCTAAAACTATACTCATTGGTAGACCATGTAGTCTTACCACTTCTCTAGAAAAAAAACTGCCACATGAACAACATCACTAGTCTTCTTGCAAGGAATAAAGTATAATAGGTAATGACTAATACAACCCTCTATATTGGTATACTTCTTTCACCATTTGACATACTCTACAACTCTATACAAGATTCTTCACATCTTTCTACAATTGTGGCCAATAATATTTCTCAGTAACTATGCTTCTCCTTGGTGAGATTCCCTCTCATTGAACTTTTGGGAATGTGAAACTAGATTCCTTTGAACAACATACTATCTTGGTGTTGGACTAACTGCTAGCCTTCCCCTTCAAGATTTGAGACATGGCTTAACCACCTCTTGTGTTCTATAAGTCTAGTGGTTGTATTAGGCATTAAAATGTCATTCTTTTGGTGTAACGACATCTCTAGCTTGTAACAAGTAGTATCAGAGCTTGGTCACAGGTTTAAATCTCCTTGGGTAATACCGAGGGGGGAATTGTTGGACTAACCACTAGCCTTCCCCTTTGGGATTCAATACATTGCTTAACTACCTCCTATGTTCTATAAGTATAGTGGTTGTATCAGACATTAACAGGTCAATCTTTTGGTGCAATGACAACTCTAGCTTGTAACACTAAGATCATAAAATCCAACCACCTTTTCCTATCAATTGTAACTGGTTCTTTAAAATCCTTCCATGCTTCACCAAATTTAAGATCATTTGGTTACAAAGTACTCTATTCCTTGAACCCAACCACTTCTATCTACATTTATGTTAGCTAAAGTTGTCTTCTACTAAGAGCATCTACAACTCTTTTAGACTTCCCACTCTTGTGTTTCAAAAAACACATATAACTCTGCAAAAACTCAACCCACTTCAAATGCCTTTAGTTTAATTTTCCCTGACTATTCAAATATAGAAAATCTTGATGTTCAATATACAAAATAAAGTCCTTAAGAAGAAGATAGTGTCTCCACTTCTTTAATGGTTGAACTATAGCATAAAATTCCTGATCATAAACATAATATATATTACTTGCATCATTCAAATTCCCATTGAAATAAGCAATAGGTCTTCCTTCTTGAATTAAACCAATTCCTATTGCAATACCACTAGCATTACAATATACTTGAGACACCTTGTTATAATAAGGAAGTGTTAAAATAGGTTACTTAACAACTTTCTATTTCAATAGATTAAAACTCTTATCTACTCCTAAAATCCACTTAAATTTATTCCTATCCCCTCTCATTATTTTAGTCAAGGGTCCACAAATACTCTTATAAACTTTCTATAAAAATTGGCTAGTTAATGAAAATTGTTGGAATGCATTGGAATAATTGAGGAGGGGGGGTGAATTAGTTATTCAAAGTCTAGATGTATAAATATTTTTTTCACAGCTTAGTGAACCCATAAAAAAATTATCATTGTGCATGCATCCATTAGATTATGTAATCACTTAAAACTTGTAGGCTACTATCAAATCAATTTGTAGAAATGTAAACATGAAACATAATAGATTTTGCAACACACTTGACACAATTATTTACATCAAAACCCAATTTGGGAAAAAAATACTAGTAACATGCTACCCATTTTCACTCTTCTGAAATGCTACCTATGAAAGCCCAACCCTATTAAAGATTACAATACACTATTAAATGTGACCTTGTTAAAGGATTTTAATTACCTTGCTAGGAGTGAGCCTTGTTAGAGGACTTTAGACCATTCACTTGGAATGTCATCTGGTTAAAGGATTTGCAAATGACTATTAGATCAACCTTAATCCAAAGGATTTACCCTAGAGTGATACAATTATTAAAGAGTAACAATAAGGCTTGATCTAATAACAACTTACAACTCCATTTGTAGATTACAGATATTTGTTCTAGTCCTCCATTTTTCTTGGCCCTTACACATTTAATCTCTAATAGCTTCTTCACCCTTCAAGCATTCATACAATTAAGCCTTCTTTCTTAACATGTGTTGGTGAATAGATTGTCCTTTCAACAATTTTAAAAAATTCTCCCCATGCCCAAGGTTAAAAAATTACAAAATGTCCACAACAGTTGAGAAAATATCATATTATTTGACTTTCTCTCAAAATTTTCTAAAGGTACAACTCCCTTATTAGATTTGCAATGAATTTAAATTGTCTTTTGCACTTTTACCCGAAAGCACGTAAGGGTCTCTCGACTACTCTTAGGTAGTGAGGTATAAATCAATTCAAAAATCTCACGGAAACACTTATACAGAAAATATATTTTAGAAGAATGACTAATGCCATAAACATATATCAATCATCCAAACATTCTAATAAAAAAGAACTTATAGTAAAGAATAACAATCAGATACCTCGAACCAATAAACCAAGGTTCTCAAAGTAATAGTGGTTTATACACTTTGAACACAAAGTTTTGAAGCTAAATTCAAGATGATATATATATATATTTATGTTAAACCTTTTGCATGCACATAGTCACTCAAAAGAAAACCATCCATATACTATCCTTTGTTTACTGTATGAAAGTCTCTACTTAGCAAAATTTAAAGCTATCTAATTTCTAACTATATATTGCTAACCCCTAACTAGTTCAATGCCACAACATTTATAGTTTTTCCATAATAATACAAAAGGCCTCAATCAAAACCTAGCTATTTTAGTTAAAAAAGAAACAGTTGCAAAATGAGAAAATGGTTTTAAAATGAGTGCCAAAAAGTAACTAAAGAAATAGTTTAGTTCAAGCATTATTGCCAGTTTCTCCTCCTCACCAATGGTCTGATGTACTAGCTTCTAGCTTCAGAAGGTATTCATAAAATCCTACATCACATGGGAGTGCAGATTCTTCAAGCTTAGCAATCGGGCTCTACACACGTCTATCTACCATTTGAATCCCTTTATCATTAAACTTTGACATGACATCAAGTTCTTATTGAGACACAACATCAATTCAATACTTGCCAACGTAGTGAAATCATTGGGACTTGGTGATTCACCATTCCTAAATATTTCCATGGCTTCACTAAAACTCTCATTAGTTTCTTTGCATCCATGTTCCCATCATCAAACTATAGGATCCCTATTGTATTAACTACCTTCATATCCTTAAGGAGTTCTTCATGTATTTCGATAATTTTATTTTCTATACCTTGCACTTCTTTAATCATTTCTTTGCAAACTGACTCCTTCCAGTCCATGTTGTTCTTCATAATGAACAACATGCAGGGATCCAAATTTTTAATTAGGTTCTCATTCAGGAACTTGATGACCTCGAACCTCTCAACTTCAGCCACTTGAAAAACAACTGCTTGACATTAACCTAGTTCAGTCTCCCAAGTTGGAACTAAATTTTAGATTTCTCCCAACATTGATTCTCCCTCAGCATAAACATTAAAAAATTCTGCAATAAATTTGTTACCTTCTTTCAAAATAGTGTCCATTGAATCCTTCATGGCATCAGCTAGCAACCTACCCCTTTGCATTTGCTTCATTAATTATTGACTTCCCATAGAATTAGGATCAAAGGGTTGTGGAGCTTGAACAATTGGAAATGCACCAAGGTTCATTAGTGAATCAATATATGTAGCCATTGTAGTTACCATTCCTTTTAGCTCCTTTTTCTCCTTACTATCCTTTTCAGACTGTGTCAACATATGATTAGTATAGAATTTAAAGAAATGGCGATGTGTACTTTTGTTAATAGTTCCCAATTCAACACAAGTAACCTTGAAGCCTTCATCATCAATATCCTCTAATTCCCTCTTCTACTTTTAGGTACCTATCTCGACAGTGATCTTTCTAATTATTAGGTCCTTGGTGAGGTGAGCGTTTATTTTTAGCGTCTTTTCTTTCAAACCTCTAGCTGCATATTTAGTGACAATGTCTTTCACTAGTGTCGATACTGGTTGCAAATTCCTTTTCTTGCTAATTGTGTTAGAAAGCCAAGAAGGAATAGAAGGACTCATGGCCATTTCCTATGCATCTCTAGTAGAAGTTAGCTATCTAGGCTAATCTACCTTTGGAGCTTCAATGAATTGAACATCACCATCCACACCATCTAAGGAATTGAAGCCATCATTCAAATGCTTCTTTAGAGCCTCAGACTTAGACTAAGATCTAGTGTTCAAAGCTATAGTTTGCAAATGAAGGGGTGTTTTCTTCTATTTTATCCTTAGCCAATGTACTACTTACAATAGGAGAAAGTAGGACGTCAGATGAAGATGGTTCAGAAAAAGAAACCACCCCTAAAGAGGGTTCACTAATGATTCCCTTGCTCTTCTTCTTTAACCAATCATCTATGAAAGTAAGTATAAATCTAGCCCGTAGGTTGATATCATCGTTTTCTTCTTTATTGTAGTCAATAGCTAGAGTCTTCGGTTCACTAGATTCATCCCAGCCAAGTTCAATTATATCTTGAACTTGAACCCGAAGGAACCAACTTGTTGCAAAGCTAGCCTAGAATGATCTTTCCTTAGAACCTCTCCTTCATTCCTACAATCTTGCCATAGATCTTCCAACTAAGGAGTTGCTGGGGGTTGTACATCAAGACCAAGAGTCGGGACTGCATATCCTTTATTGTCGAAGTTCCTTCTACTATGGTAAGAGCCAAAATTGAACCCGAGAAAATTAATTCCAATAATAGAAGCATTGGTCATACTACCACAAATCAATGAACCCATCTTGATATAGAAAGCTATTTCCTAGTTCTCTGACAATAAATTATGTTTTTTAATAGAGAAAAGTTTCCTACACACCTTGGCCAATAAAAAATAGTCTAAAGCATATCATGGCAACTTTGTAGGTTTTTCTTCAAATCTGCCTATCCTCAAGTAAGTGAACCTAGGGAAATGTATCAAGTGACTTCCATACTATTAGATTAACCTTTGGGCTTCAAAAGACAACTAAGGCATAGGCACTTCCTTCAGAGACATATAAATCATTTCTATTAGCAGGTCATGAACTTTCCTAAAATCTTCTAAGACTCTATATTTCTATAGCAAAGGGCAATACTAAAAAACTATCATTTCTTTACTCCATACTCCATGAGGAAGAGGGGTAAGCTCACAAGTATAGGCAATGGAGCAAGTTAAACAGGAAGCCATATAAAAATCCTCTTAGAATTCCTTAGCACATTTGAGTTGAGACCTCATTGAATTGGCAATAGTCTCTACCCAATCCATCCATTGTTAACCCTTTAAAATTATTTCTATATACCAATACATCTATTCTTCAAAAAGAAGCACATGAGCTAAACCTTTTATCATTTGCAATAATGCCACTAAGTCATGAATATGGGGTTTTAGGTGATCATTAGTGATGACCTTGGGCAGCCTGGAACCTCCACCATAGATGGTTTTGGTCCATTTCCTAGCCATGGTATTTTAGAATTCATTTGGGGTCTATTGGTATTTGAGTTTGGCTTGAACAGGGGAGAATGCAGCATAGGTATTTTCTAGCAAACATAATACAGAGGCAATAGTGTCTCTTGAAATCATGAGTATCACATTGTAATTTTTACTTACAATACTCTTTCTTTTAACATCATAGTGATCAATATAGATTTGTAGAAGTTTAGGACTCACAAAGGCTGGGGGGAAAGTGGCAGCCTCAACCAACCCACTAGTTAGGACTTCCATACATCCATTCACTTCATTAGCATATACAAGAAAATTTGCATATAAATTCTTCAACTTCACCCCTTGCAAATTTCTATCACCATAGACTGGCTTTCTACATTCTACTTGTGGCATTACTAAAGAAATGCGATACAAACCTCATTCTTAATCAAACAACATGACCTGAAAAATAGAGAGATTGCAAAACAAAACAAGAATTGCTAAGTTCTCACCCGTATTCTGCTGAAAAATCAATTATTTTCTTTGTCTTCCTTAATAGCTTCTTCTACACATTTTAGTTCTTCGCATTATAATTAGAAAAAAAAAGCGAAGCAATTTTTTAAAAAGAAAGTACCTACATGTAGAAGTACAAGCTCATAATACGACATTAATGTCACATCACTCCCTATTAACATTTGCACATTTGAAAGCTTGTTGTATAAACTCTCAATTTAATAATTTCCTTTTTGGATTCATTTATAACCATTAATTTTAATGAAACATCCGATCCCTTTTTAGCTGAAGATTTCCCACTTTCCCCATAATGATGACTTTTGATATTGGAAATAGAAATGTCCTTTTACTCATTGTTTTTTGACATGACCATCAATTGCATTGCAGGATGATGACATGTCGTACACCACACTTCAATACTACCAACACATCTTCACCATGAACAACTTTGAAGTACATCAAACTAAGGTTCAAAGCGGTTCAAAGCGATTCGAAAAAGATTTTGGCCAAGTTGACACATATCACCTACTAGAAAAACTGTTAGTACAAACCTTTGGTTGAGCTACTTTCAACTACTTCGAACTAAGGTTTGAAGTGGTTCAAAGTAGTTCAAGGTAAGAAATATTGACTAGGGACTAAAGGGACTTCAAATAATTACTTTGAGAGATGATGAATATGTAGAGCAACATGGGGAGAACTTCAATAGAAGAATAGGCAAAAGATGAAGGAAAGAAACTTCAAAAAAAAAGGGCAACTCAAAACATTACTAACAAGGGCTCTGAATGGGGATTGTATATGCAGAGTACATTAAGAACTCATAAAATGAGAAGCATGAACAAACCTAAACTAACAAAAAGGAAAATGATAGGAAAGAAAAAAAAAAACAAAAAGAAAAATGAAATAAAGACTATCTACAAAACAAAGGGCTTTAAAACTTAGAACTTGAGTAACTTCAAGTCCTACCTATTATAAGTAAAGGGTAGAACTGTTCCATCCGAGTACTTCAAACAAAAATTATTGGGGCCAAAAACTTCTAAAATAACAAATGGACCTTTCCAGGGAGACTCAAACTTTCCATGTGCACCCTTTGGTTCTTTCCTTTTATCCTAGAGAAGCACTTCATCATTTTTTAAGAAACCGCATTGGTTGGCTTTCCTATAAAATATTTGCTTTACCCTCATTTGATGTTCTGTAATATGATCAACCAATTTGTTCCTCTCCTCTTCCAACTTGTGCAAGTACATTTTCCTTTTCTCTAGTGAATCCTTACAGAAATGATCCTCGATAATAGTTTGTAGTTTGGTAGCAGACAACTCTAGAGGTAGTGATACTTAAGCTCCAATCCCATACACTGATTTAAATGAGGCCATACCAATAGCTCTTTTTGGGGTAATCCTATTAGCCCATAATGCTTCATAAAGTTTCTTATGCCAATCTTGGGGACTGTCAGATACCAATTTTTAAGTTATAGCTATGAAGTTCTTATTGCTAGACTCCACCTGTCCATTCCCTTGAGGGAAATAGTCTGAAGAATGGGCTAATGATATGCCATGTTCATAGCAGAATAGGGAGATCTCTTCAAATGAGAAGTAGGTTGCATTGTCTAATACTATCTTTTGAGGAACCCCAAAGCTAACAAAAATATATTCCATTAGGAAATCACATACTACCTAGGAGTTGGCCTTTTTAGTTGGAATAGCCTCCACCAATTTAGTGAAATAATCTATTGTTGTTAATATGTATGTGTGTCCAACTCTTGAGGGAGGATTTAGAGGTCCAAAAAAATCAATACCCCCTTGCTAAAAGGGCTCATCAATGATGACCGACCTGAGAGGTAGCACTACTAGTTGAGAGTGACCAATGAAAATTTGACATTTCTCATAGTTCTTTACAAATTTATAAGCATCTTTGAACATGCCTGGTCAATAGAAGCAGTTCCTGAGGATTTTGGAAGTATTCACTATGGATGAGAAGTGTCCTCCACAAGCCTCCAAATGATATGCCTTTAACAATTTTCCTTGTTGCTTTGCATCTACACATCTTAAAAAGGTTCCATCAATTCATCTCTTATATAGAACACCATTTGAAATGACATACTTGACAACTTTTAACTCGAGGTGTCACCTTTCCTTATAGCTCATGTTTGGGGGACATTCACCATATGTTAGAAAATATGCAATATTTGAGAACTAGGGGTCTGTAAGTCCAACAAACAAAATAAGAAGTTTTTCTCTAGCTACATCAAGAGATGTATCTTTGCTTTTAGCCATTAATTTACATAAACCATGTCCCCTCACCAAATAATTAGGCCTAATAGTTAAGTCATATTCTTGGACTTTAGTTACCCATACGACCCTTTTATTCATGCCTACTTCTTACTGAGTTAATATACTTTTGACCGCTATTTTTGGCACATACACAATAGAATGAGAATGCAAGATATAATACCTAAATTGTTTTAATGTCTACTATAGAAAATGCATGTTTTTCTACTTGAGTATAGTTCAATTCATGCTTCTTTAATGGAACACTCGTAAAGGCGATTTGAGCCTCATTACCCTCATTATATTGTTGAGTCAAAATACTGGACAAAGAATATTCAGAAGCATAACAATAAATAATGAAGTCCCTTTCAAAATCTAGGCTTATCAACATTGGGGCATTTGCAATGGTTGTTTTAATCTCCTCAAAAGCCTTCTTACCTTCTTCTTGCCATCTAAAAGGATTTTTTTACTCATCATATTCAACATGTATCTCACTTTCTCAAAAAGATCAGGAATAAAACTTCATAAGAAATTGATTTGACCAAAGAAGGACTTCAAATCACTTTTATTGGTGTGAAGAGCTAGCTTCTATATCACTTTCACCCTCTCTAGATCAATTTTTATACCATCTTTAGAGATGACATGCCCTAGAAATTTACATTCTTCTAAAAATAACACAAACTTTTTAGGATTCAAGGATATACCATGTTGTCTGCATCTACTTAGCACCTTTTCTAAGTCCCTTAAGTGATGTTTTCTTCTTCCAGAGTGGATGGTCAAATAATAAAGGTAGTTTTGTGCTAATCTTCTGGTGCAACACTAATTTGGTTGTAAGTCGAATAGCCATCAAGCATGGACATGACTTCTGATCCAGTGACCATTTGCAAGATATGATCTATAGCAAGAAGTGCATAGTTGTCTTTGAGGCTTGCTTGATTCAGATTTATGAAAGCCACACAAATCCTTATCTCACCATTTTTATTCCTCATGGGAACAATATTTTCTATCCATGTTGAATGATGAATTGGGTATATTATGCGAGCCTTTAACATTTTCTCCACTTCCCTAAAAATGATTTCGAATACTTTAGGGTTATAATTTCTGAGCTTCTACCTAAAAGAAATCGCCTCTAGTTTCAAAGGTATATGAACGACAAACTCTCCATTTATAAAATATTTTAAGTCTTCATACCCCCAGGAAAAAACATCTTGATGCTAGGTAAGAAGCTTAGTTAGCTTATCTTTTTCCCTCTATGAATGGGTCTTACCAATAGAAATCCATTTGAGATCTTCCTTACTTTTGATATTAATTTTATCATGTTCTCCAATATTTTTATTAGAGTCAAGTTTCCCTTTAAGGGCACTGTCATCCTTCCTTCCAAATAGGTGTTCCAGAGAGATTAATCCCTTGAGAATCTGGTTACCCTTGAGCTGAATGATTTCCCTAGATTTAGTTGATTCTTCTCCAATTAATTTCCCTTCATGATCAGATCCTTGGAAGAAGATATCAAAAAAAATTACAACACATTTGAGGAACTCTTTTAATTGCATATCATCATCAAAAACTTGCCAATGATTAACATTATTCGAAACTCCAGGCCTATAGATCATCTCAATCCTATAAGTATTATTTTTAAATTCTGGATGTGGTAATAATAGTGATGCTGAAACAGCTAAACAATCAACTTTAGTGTTTTGAGAATGAGGTATGAATTCAATAGAGAAATCTTCAAAGGACTCAATCTCATCCCAAACAAGGTTTCTATAATGTTTCAGCCTACCATTTTTTACATAAAATTGATTTCTTACTAGCTCCACGATAAGTTTAGCATCACCCTTCACTTTTAGCTACTTTACTCCTTTTTCTTTGGCTTCTTGCAAGCCTAGAAGCAATGCTTCATATTCCACAATATAATTGGTATTATAGAAGTCCAATTTGAAAGAGAAAGGGAAAATATCCCCCTATGGGTGAAATAAGAACAACAACAATGCCTAAGCCTAAATTAGAGCAGCTTCCATTGAATTATAAGGTCCACAAGACTTCTTCAGATTTTACCATCTTTTGTTTTGAACATAGTTCTTTAGGAAGAATAATATAATTTCCAAGTTGAAAATTCTCATTCAATATTTTTCCTTTGGGGTTATCTAAGGGTACTATTATATATTTATTCTCTGGTTTAGGTTCCAATTTTGTTTTCTTCTTTCCTACTGGAATATAGGCTTCTGACCAATCCATCTTAATTTTTCCACCCATATCCTTATAAAAGGTTTTGTTGAGCAACATTCTATAGCTAGTTGGTATATCGGCTACAAGAATAGTGAGTTTCTCTCTTTTTTCTAGGCAAGCATAGAGAACACCATGTACATCCTTAACTTGACCGACTAGGGGCACTTGTTTTCCATCCATAGAGTAGCAACACCCAAAAGTTTTGGTGAGTTTTAGACCAAGAGCCTTTGCAATAGGCTGGGACATAATATTATCTGATGCTCCAAAATCAATAATGCAATTACTGAGTTTCTGACCATTCAAAAGTAAAGATATATAAAAGGGATTGGGTTGTTTCTCCTCTATTTCTCTCTAGATTGAGTTAGCAGCTACTTCATGGCAAGAGGTGTTGTTAGTACACCTTTCAGACATAAAAATAGGTTCATTAATAACCTTTGAGTTCTAAGGGACATCATCAGAAAAATGTGCATCGGTGCTACAAATCCCCTTTACATATTGAACTAACTTGTCTAACTCCTTAGGATTAAGCCTTATATACTCATCTAGAGAAATATATATGGAAGAGGATTTGCAAAATTCAATGATATAAAAAGCTGAAGTACTAGCCATGGTTT
This sequence comes from Cupressus sempervirens, assembly GCA_028749045.1. Lineage (NCBI taxonomy): Eukaryota > Viridiplantae > Streptophyta > Pinopsida > Cupressales > Cupressaceae > Cupressus > Cupressus sempervirens. Next base: position 206,813,227 of record CM053783.1, read on the forward strand.
TTGCTCTAGACAAGATTCTTGCTTCTATAGTTTTTACTAAATCAACATGTATATGTTCCTTACCATTGGGAGTCGATACATTTGGGCTGATTCCTTGGTAAGACTTCTAATTTCTTTGTCCTCTTGTCATCACTATGCAAGTAGGGTCTTGAAGAGTTATGAACATCTCTTTGAATCAGATTCATACTCAAGAAAATAGGCACCCAAATTTTCATTTAATGCATTCTCATTTTTAGGTGTTTTCTTTGCTACAAGGGCATTCTTTACTGATTGAACACAATTGAGCCAATTAGGACATTCCCGTTCATCATGGTCTAAAGTCATATGGAAAGGATACATTGCTTCTTTAGGGGCTTCTTCAATTTGTAGTCTCGGTTGAGGGGCAGTAAATAGGGGAGTTTTACTAAAATTTTGAGGTTGTTGCCATCTACGAATGTCTTCATAGGAGTTTGGTAAGGGGGCATGAATTTTTTTTTTGTCTCTTCATCATCGCTACATCATTCATCAATTTTTTTAGAACAAGATTAGTAGAAAAAGACGAGGAAACTATTCTTAGGGTTTGAACTCCTCATTTCCACTTACTAGCATTGATGAATGCATCCTTTAACTGAATGGCCAGTTTCTAGGCAATAGCCAAATCAGCACATGAATCCTTTATGGGATGAAAGCTTATGTTTGGATAAACAACATTTATAAAGAATGACTTTTGGTTTTCTACATTAGGTCTAGATGTAGCGAGTATTCTTTGAATCAATCTATTGAACTTGGCAAAAAACTCCCTCATAGGTTTGTGCATCTCTTTTTCCATTTGACTAAGTTGAAAAGACAAAGAACTTTCATTTTCAAGAGCCTTGAATCTATCTTCAAAAGAATTTTTCATATCAGCCCAACTGGTGATGGAATAATGTGGTAGGTGGTTAAACCAATCTACAGTGACATTAGTTAGGGTTTTCTCAAACAATCTTACAACAACTACTCGTGTGGGAACACTTATAATAGAACAAGTAGAATGAAAAGAACTTAGGTGATTATCTATTGAAATCTTGCCATCTCCACTAAATTTGGGTAAAATTTTAGTGGCTCCTTTAGGTAGTGGTGCAGGATTTAAACCCCAAAATTTAATGGCCCTATGTTTTGCACCGATGGTTGGTTTATGGCCATGTTTGGTGGTATAGCTTGCAAATTTTGGATGGTTATAATAGTAGGTATGAGAGTATTCAATGGTGAACTAGGTCTACTTTGAGATTTAATACTCTTCCTCTTAGGGTCATCAAAATCTAGTAAGAACTTTAGATTCTTCAATGGCTCAAAATTTCCATCAAGAATTTCCTTTTCTTTTTCCCCTCTTGTATATCTACGGGTAGCCAGCTCTAAATCCTAGTTCTAGGATCAAGGTCTTGCAGGAACTTGGGCAAGTATATTCACAACTACCTCTTCTTGAGCTTATAGTACCCCTCTCAACAACTCTTCCCTTTCTTCTTCTCTTTCTAAAACAATTAATACTTGTTGATATTGCTAGTTACTTCTACGCAACGTCCAAGTAGTTGAAACTAAGTATGATATTATGTCTTCTTGAGTATCCTCAAACTAGTGATTAGGTTGTAGTATAGGGAAGACCTCATTATGTGGAAGAACCATTTTTCTACATGTTTATGAAAATTTAAGTTCTTTTCAAATGGACTTTTCCCAATAGAGTCGCCAAAAATATGTTGGTGAATAGATTGTCCTTTCAATGATTTTAATAAATTCTCTCCATGCCCAAGGTTCAAAAATTACAAAATGTCCACAATAGTTGAGAAAATATCATATTATTTGACTTTCTCTCTAAATTTTCTAAAGGTATAGTTCCTTTATTAGATTTACAATTAATTTAAATTGTCGTTTGCACTTTTACCCAAAACTGTGTAAGGGTCTTTTGACTGCTCTTAGGTAGTGAGGTAAAAATCAATTCAAAATATCAACGAAACACTTATGTAGAAAATCTCTTTTAGAAGAATGAATAATTCCATGAACTTATATCAATCATCTAAACATTCTAATTGAAAAGAACTTATAGTAAAGAACAACAATTAGATAGCTCAAACCAATAAACTAGGGTTGTCAAAGTAACAGTGCTTTATACAATTTGAACAAAAACTTTTGAAGCTAAATTCAAGATGGTATATATATTTGTGTTAAACCTTCTACATGTACATAGTCACTCAAAAGAAAAAAATCCATATACTATCCTTTGATTACTGTATGAAAGTCTCTACTTAGCAGAATTTCAAGCTATCTATTTTCTAACTATATATTGCTAACCCCTAACTAGTTCAATGCCCTAGCATTTATAGTTTTTCCATAAAATTCCAAAAGGCCTCCATCAAAACACAATAATTTTAGTTAAACAAGAAAAAATTATGAAACGAGAAAACAATTTTAAAATGAGTGCCAAAAAGTAACTAAAGAAATAGTTTAGTTCAAGCATTATTTCCAATTTTCTCCTCCTCGCCAATGGTTTGACATACCAGCTTCTAGCTTCAGAAGGTATTCATAAACTCCCTCATCATGTGGGAGTGTGAATTCTTTAGGCTCAACAATTGGGCTCTACACATGTCTCTTTGCCATTTGAATTCATTTATCTTTAAACTTTGATTAGACATCAAGTTCTTATTGAGACACAAAATCAATTCAATACTTGCCAATGCAGTGAAATCATTGGCACTTGGTGACTCACCATTCCTAATTTGTTCCATAGCTTCACTAAAGCTCTTTGTTAGTGCCTCTACATCCATGTTCTCATCATCAAATTGTAGGATCCCTGCTGGATTAACTACCTTCATATCCTTAAGGAGTTCTTCATACATTTTGGTAACTCTATTTTCTATACCTTACACTTCTTTAATCATTTCTTTGTAAATTGACTCCTTCCAGTCCATGTTTTTCTTCATAATGAATAACACGCAGAGATCTACATTTTTCATTGGGTTCTTATTTAGGAACTTGATGACCCTAAAGCTCTCAACTTCAACCCCTTGAAAAATAACTGCTTGACATCGACCTAGTTTAGTTTCTCAAGCTAGAACTAAAGTTTGGATTTCTCCTAGAAATAATTCTCCCTTAGCATAAACATTGACAAATTTTGAAATAAATTTGTTACCTTATGTCACAATAGCATCCACCTAGTCCTTCATGGCATCAGCTAGCAAGCTACCCCTCTACATTTGCTTCATTAATTGTTGACTTCTTGTAGAATTAGGATCAAAGGGTTGTGGAGCTTGAAAAATTGGAAATGCACCAAGCATCCACCTAGTCCTTCATGGCATCAGCTAGCAAGCTACCCCTCTACATTTGCTTCATTAATTGTTGACTTCTTGTAGAATTAGGATCAAAGGGTTGTGGAGCTTGAAAAATTGGAAATGCACCAAGGTTCATCAGTGAATTGATATATGTATCCATTGTAGTTACCATGCATCTTAGCTCCTTTTTCTCCTTACTATCCTTTTTGGACTGTATCAACATATGATCAACAAAGAATATAAAGAAATGGTTACCTATACTTCTGTTAATAGTTCCCCATTCAATAGAGGTAACCTTGAAACTTTTGTCATCAATATCCCCTGATTCCCTCTTCTTCTTATAGGTAGCTATCTCAAAAGTGATCTTTCCAATTATTAGGTCCTTGGTGAGGTAAGCGTCGATTTTTAGTTTCTTTTCTTTCAAACATCTAGCTATATATTTAGTGATGATGTCTTTCACTAGTGTGGACACAAGTTGCAAATTTCTTTTCTTGCTAATTATGTTAGAAAGCCAAGAAGGAATAGCAAGACTCATGGCCATTGCCTAGGCATCTCTAGTAGGAGTTAGGAATCTAGGCTGATCTACCTTAGGAGCTTCAATGAATTGAACATCACCATCCACACCATCTATGTTAGGAATAAGGTGTCTCAACCTTGGATAATTCCTATTCTTATTATTTGTTTTGTAATATGTATTTCTTGCAAGTAATGTTGATGTGTTGGCATCTTGAATTGTGTATAAGGAGATCATCACTAAAATGGTTATGACAGATTCCTATGACACATAAGAGCTATGTCAGGAAGATTCAATGATAGTTGAAGACATGTGGCAACTAATAAATTTGAGTACTGTATACTCTACCCCAATAGTGGGGTTTGGGTTTTCTCAGAGAATGGTAAAAACCCTAATACAGTTACCTTTGGGAGTAGCGCTTAAGGTGAAATGCATGTTGTAAGAACTTTTAGGGTTGTGAAGAGAGGGGATGCAAAAAAAGTGTATTGTTGGTACTGTGAGTTGCTACTGGAGTCTTCTATTGTCACTGTTGAACTTGCATTGCAAGTTTATTGTAACCTTGTGTTGAAGATAATACATTGTGCAGGTTCTGAAGGGGTGGGATTGTTTTACCGAAAGGTTTTTCCCCACTAGAAAATCTTTGTGTTATGTGTTTCTTTCTCTATCTATTTTCTTTATGCTTGGTTGGCTGAAATACTATTTTTTATATGATATTGAATCTGTAAGTGTAAAATATTTTAATAGGATTTACACCATACTTCTCTTAAGAGATTAGTGCAGGAAGCTGTTTCCACACCTGAGTTTCCTTACAATCTAAGGAATTGAGGTCATCACTCGAAACCTACCCCTAAATTGACATTCTCTCCTCTGAACTTTATGCTGCTTCAAAGCCTTAGACTTAGACTAAGATCTAGTCTTTAGAGCCATAGTTTACAAATGAAGGGGTGTTTTCTTCTATTTATCTTGAGCCAATGTACTACTTGCAACATGAGGAAGTGGGATGTTAGATGAAGATGGTTCAAAAAAGGAAACCACCCCTGAAGAGGGTTCATTGATAATTCCCTTGCTATTCTTCTTTAACCAATAATTTGTGAAAGTAAGTATAAATCTATCTTGCAGGTTGATATCATGTTCTTCATCTTTATTCTAGTCAATAGCCAGAGACTTTGGTTCACTAGATTCATCCCAACCGGGTTCAATTATATCTAAGCCATCTTCAATCACTCCCTCTATTTTGAACTTTAGCCTAAAGGAATCAATTTGCTACAAAGTCAGCCTTGAATGATCTTTCCTTAGATCCTCTCCTTCATTCCTACAATCTTTCCATAGATCTTCCAACTAAGGAGTTGCCAGGGGTTGAACTTTAAGATAGAGAATCTAGACTGCATATCCTTTTCTATCGAAGTTCCTTCTACTACGGTAAGAGCCAAAATTGAACCCAAGAAAATTACTTCCAATAATAGAAGCATTGGTCATACTATGACAAATCAACGAACCCAGTTTGATAGGGAAAGTTGTTTCCTAGTCCTCTTGCAGTAAATTGTCTTTTATAACAAAGAAAAGTTTCCTACACACCTCTACCAAATAAAAATAGTCTAAAGCATATCGTGGCAACTTTGTAGGTTCTTCTTCAAATCTACCTATCTTTAAGTAATTGAACCTAGGGAAATGTATCAAGTGACTTCCATATTGTTGGATTAACCTTTGGGCTTCAAGAGACAATTGAGGCATAGGCACTTCCTTTAGATACATATACATCATTTCTATTAGTAGGTCATGAACTTTCGTGAAATCTTCTAAGACTATCTTTCTGTAGCAGAGGGCAATATTGAAAAAATCGCATTTCTTCACTCCATACTCCATGAGGAAGAGGGGTAAGCTCACAAGTACAGGAAATGTAGAAAGTTAAATAGGAAGTGATATAAAAATCCTCTCAGAATTCCTTAGCATGTTTGAGTTGAGACCTCATTGAACTAGCAATAGTCTCTGCCCAATCCATGCATTGTTCACCATTCAAAATAATTTCTATATACCAATACATCCATTCTTCAACAAGAAGCACATGAGCTAAATCTTTTACCGTATGCGATAATGCCACTAAGTCATGAATATGGGGTTTTAAGTGATCTTTAGTGATGACCTTGGGTATCCTAGAACCTCCGCCATACATGGTTTTGGTCCATTTCCTAGCCATGGTATTGCATAATTCATTTGGGGTCTATTGGTATTTGGCCTGGGCTTGAATAGGGGAGAATGCAACATAGATATTTTTTGGTGAACACAATATAGAGGTAATAGTGTCCCTTGAAATCATGAGTATCCATTGTCATTTTTACTTACAATACTCTTTCTTTTAACATCATAGTGATCAATATAGATTTGTAGAAGTTCAGGAATCACAAAGGCTATGTGGAAAGCAATAGCCTCAACCAACCCACTAGTTAGGACTTCCACACATCCATTCTCTTCGTTAGCATATTCAAGAAAATTTTCCTATAAATTCTCAAACTTCACCGTTTGCAAATTCATATTACAAATGACTGGCTTTCTACATTCTAAACTTGTGACATTACCAAAGAAATGCAATATAGACCTCATTCTTAATCAAACAACAAGGTTTCAAAAATATAGATATTGTAGAAGAAAATAAGAATTGCTAAGTTCTCACCTGTATTGCACTGAAAAATCAATGAGTTTCTCTATCTTCCTTAATAGCTTCTTCTCCACATTTTCAATTCTTTGTATGATAATTATAAAAAGATAGCTAAGCAAGGATTTAAAAAGAATGTGCTTACATGCAGAAGTATAGGCTCATAATATAGCATTAATGACACATCGCTCCCTAATAACATTCACACATTCAGAAGCCTATTGTAGAAACTCTCCATTTAATAATTTTCTTTTTGGATGCATTGGTAATCATTAATTTTAATGTGACATCTTATCCCTTTTTGGCCAAAGATCTCCCACTTTCCCCATAATGATGACTTTCCACATTGAAAATAGAAATGTCCTTTTACTCATTGTTTTCCTACTTGACCATCAATTGCCTTGTGGGATGACAATGCATCATTTAGAAAACTTTAATACTTCCAACACATCTTCACCATGAACAAATTTGAACTACTTCAAATTGAGGTTCGAAGTGGTTCAAAGTGATTCAAAAGAGATTTTTGCCAAGTTGACACATATCACCTACTAGAAAAATTGTTAGTACAAACCTTTGGTTGAACTGCTTTTAACTACTTTAAATTGAGATTTGAAGTGGTTCAAAGCTATTCAAGGTAAGAAATATTGACCAGGGATGAAAGGGACTTCAAAAAATTACTTCGGGAGATGATGAGTATGTGAAGAGACAATGGAAAAAATTCAACAGAAGGATAGGAAAAAGATGAATGAAAAAACTTTTTAAAAAAATGGTGACTCAAAACACTACTAACAACATGCCAATTTAGACTCTTCTCTTAGGTCACTTGATGAAGAAAAACCCTTGACTCCTTGTCTTTCATAGGTTCTCACACATCACAACCCTTGATTCTAACCAACCATTCCAATAAATAAGAAAGTAAGATCTTTTGTCGCTCATTCTCCATCATCCAATTTAGGGTTAGGATAGATTACATAGGATATAATGAATCTACCACTTATTTCATATCTCTTCTAGAAACTTCTCATTCAATCTTCTTTGAATTTGCCTCAAAATAGTTTACCTTGAATTTTGTGCCACCAACTCATCAATCTTATATTCCACCTAGTTCACACTATCCAAAAAAGAAACTTGTTAGCTCAAATCCATCAAAATCAAATAATGCAGCCACTAGGCATTAACTTGCTTCTGATGCTTAGCACATACTACGTTGATCAAAATCCTCTGTAAAATTTCTTAGCATGAACTAAAGTTTACTAGTTCTTGACATCAACTAAACTTTACTCAGCATCCACTATTTTTCTCAGCATATACTAGAATAGACTTTTCCTTGGCTCCAACTATTTTTCTATTTAGCTTGAATTGACTTTTCTCGGCACCTACTATCTACTCAGTCAAGCTTGGCAGAAAAACTTTATTTAAATTGTGCTCATAAACTTTTTTAGTGTAACCAACCTTTGTAACCTTAAGTAGATAATTAATACATCATGTTAGCACTGTCTTAGCTAATTCTTATACTCTTTTACATAATCATAACTCAACCTTTCCTCTAGGTGCTATTGTTACATCTTTTGATCAAATCATCTTCATCAATCAAATAAGTGATAGTACTTAAATCATATAAGTAGTTTTTTTAATGAGAAAATAGCAATTTTGACATTAATGACAAAAAAAATGATTGAAACATATTGATCATACTTGTATCAATCTATTCTCCATATTCTCCTTCTTCAACAATCTTCCTCAATCTATTCTTAACAATCTCTCTCTAGCATTGATGGCAAACCAAATTGACTAGGTTAAAACAATAAGACAAAAAAATCCCAAAAAGAAAAAAATTCCTTGTATTGAAATCTCTCCCTCTATCAACAACTTTCATCTTCTAAATAGGTTACAAAACTCTTCCTTATAACTTCCTCTAAATTACTTCTTGTATCTCCCTCTTACTAGGTAGATGTTAGGATTTCTCTTTCTTTATTCTCCTGATTCTCCTAAATAATAACTATATCCCTCTTTCTTTTATTTCCCTTGATCAACAATTATCTCCCTCTTTGACAATAATGCCAAAGATTTGTCATCTTAATATGCAAATATGAACTTCTTCAGTTTCTTAGATTTGAAGTTTTAGCCCATTGACTACTTTAGGAAACTCCTAAAGTAAGATCCACTGCATCAATTTTGTAAGATATGAAAATTAACATGTTTGATGCAAGGTACTCCTTTTGTTACTTAGATAGCCTTTGATAGGAGTATCCCCACTAGTTTACCTCTTAGATACTCATGAGCATCCTTAGGTAATGTTTTTGTGAAGATATCAACAATTTTCTCTTTTGTGTTAACATATTCCATCTTCATCTCTTTATCTTGAACTAATTCTCCCAAGTAATGATACTTGATTTTAATGTACTTAGTTTTTGTGTGCATAAGAAATTTTTTTGATATATTGACAACACTTCTATTATCACAATAAAGTGTCATTGGTTCTGTGATCTCTACCTACATACCTTGGAGTAATTATTTGATCCATACAACGTTTGTACAATTTACAGCAGCAATAACATATTTAACTTCAACAGTAGATTGTGAGGTGCAATTTTGTTTCTCTATAGTCCATGTAACCAGCGACTTGCCTAAGAAAAAAGCTTCTCCACTAGTGTTGTTTCTGTCATCAATGTTTCCAGCCCAATCAACATTATTATAGGATCTTAATTCAAATTTCTCATTTTTATTATAGTATAAACCATACTCCTCTATTTCTTTAAGATATCTCATTATTCTCTTTACAACGTTCAAATGATTCTCCCTAGGATTAGTAGAGAATCTTGCAACTATCCCTATAGATAATGCAATGTCAAGTTTTCTATGTACTACATCTTGTAATTTGCTAATCATAGACCTGTATAATGTTTGATTCACCTCAGTTGAATAATCATTATTTGACAATTTCTGTCCTCTTACCATAGGTGTACTTACTAGTTTCGAATCCTCCAATACAAAAGTTTTTAGTATTTCTTTTACATATTTTGACTGAGTGATTTATATACCATATTTCATATGATATACTTGCAAACCCACAAAGAACTTGATCTCTCCAAATATAGTCATCTCAAATTCTTGCTTCATTTTATTTGCAAAAGCCTTACATAAAGTATCTTGACCTGTAAATATGATATCATCACCAAAAATTTCAGATAACAAAATATCTATGCCTTTTTCTTTCTTCATGTACAAATTGTTGTTATCATTAGTCTTTTCAAATCTAATCTTCACAAGATAATTATTAAATCTCTTATACCATGCTCTTGGTGCTTGTTTCAAACCATATAGATCTTTGTGTAATCTACATACCATGTTCTTATTGTTAACATCAACAAAACATTTTGGCTATTCTATGTAAACTTATTCCTCTAATATGTCATTCAAAAATGTAGATTTAACATCCATTTGATAAAATTTGAAACCTTTGTATGTAAAATAAGCAAGTAAAGTTCTTACTCCTTCCAATATAGCTACAAGATAAAATGTCTCTCCATAGTCAATTCCTTCTTCTTGTGCATATCCTTTTCAAACTAATCTTGTATGTTTTCTTGTGGGTTCACCATTTTCATCTAGATTGTTTTTGAATACTGACTTGGTGCCAATCACATTTTTATTTTTTGGTCAGGAACTAGATTATATGTTTTATTTTTCTCAATTTGTTCAATCTCTTCTTCCATGGATTTACTCTAGTCGACATGTTCTAATGTATCTCTCACTAATTTAGGTTCTTTCATGCTTAGTAAGCATGTGTCTTTCTCAATCTATTTATTGTCATTGGTCTAGCATCTTTATCTCCAATAATTTGTGCAACAAGGTGATGTCTCTATTGGATACAATTGATTTTTTGTGTGTTGTCTTTGATGTAACACAAATGTCAAATCTATTTTAGTTAGTGCTTGCCAAGCTCAGTCAAGCAATAAATACAATTTACAATGTCTATCGAGTGTTCCTATGTTTGCCAAGTTCAGAAGGTAGTGTCTACCAAGCAGTGTTAGTTTCTACCAAGTTCACTTAGGAGATGAATGAAAGTGTATTTAAGATGAGTGTTAACTGAGCTCACTTGGTTAATGAAGGAAACTTGGATGGAACTAGTGCTAACTAAGCTTAGTCGGTTACCAAAGGATTTTTGCAAGTTTGTAGCATTAAATGAGCATTTGTTGGTTAACACAAAAAATTGTTTTTGAGGCAGTATTGAATGAGCTATGTAATATGAATCAAGTTTCACAATATTCACTGAGTCACCAATACATACCAAGTTCAAGACTACTTGAAAGTGATTAGTATGGACCAAGCCTCTACATCTACTGAGTGCATGACAATGTTGAGTACTGATAATGGATTCCATGTATCAGAATCTCACCAAGCTAGTCTTCTGAAACCAAGTGTCTACACTTTGGCTAACATTGTAATTTTGTGTAAAAATGTTCTCTAGCCGACTAAGGTGACAAATGTTGATTATTCTAAGTTGTATTTTAGTGAACTTGACAATGTTTTTGATATAAGTATAAGGTCAAGTTGTGGATTCAAAGTGTGAAAGAGTGCATGAAGTTGTGAGTGAGAAGTTGTAAATGTAAAAGAGCATGAGAAAATTGAAGATTTGATGACAAGAAGAAGAAGTGAAGGATAGGTAGAATATCCTTGTGAAGCTGAAGAGACATATTCTATCAAGAAGGATCAAGTACAACCCAGAATAGAGATATGTAAATATAAATTTAGTTGTATTCAATTTAGGTCATCTCATTTTTATTTTCTAACCATTTTAGTAGTGTTCTAAATCTCTTAATAGAGTTGGCTTAACAACTAGTTGTAAATCCTCTAACAAGGTGATAGTTCTGTTTGAATTGTTTCAAGACCTCTAACAAGACCACTCCTAATAGGCTAATTAAATCCTCTATCAGGGTCACACTTAAAAGCGTATTTTGTAACCTTTAATAGTATTGACTCCTAATAAGGCTCACTTTAGAAGAGTGAAAAATATTAACTAGTTGCAATTGGTGGTTTTTCCAAATTGGGTTTTGACATTAATTCTTGGTGTCAAATGTGTTCATGCTATTTACTTTTATATGTTTGCAACTAAGCTAAAGTAATAGTAATCATAGATAAATATCTAAGGATTTTCATGTTAGTGGTTACCAAGCAAACATAGTGTTTACTGAGTTACAACATTTTGTTTTTTTTCTAAGCATCAACAATATTCAGTATTCAGAGTTTATTTTTGTATTGACATCTAAGGGATCTAAGATTTATTTTAGTGGTAACTGATTCATGCCTCCCCTCTTAGTTACTCCTCTTATGTTTTGAATAATTGGTATCAAAACTTTTACTACTTGCAGAGAAGGTTTCAAGGACCTAAGCTAAAGATCAAGATATGTTACAAAAGAGAGATTCCCAAGCTAAAAAAAGACAACTTTGTAGCATGAAAATGATTAATGAGACTACATCTGGGCAGTATCAGTGATTTAGGTTGTAAGTGTCTTGATGCTGAATATATGACTCCTACTGAAACATTATTAGTTGAAGATATTGCTAAACAGAAGAACCATAATATCATGATGATTGATATTGCATCTTGTCTCAATTATGCTTAATTTGATGAGGTAAAGGAGTGCAAAACTACTTTTGAAATGTGAAACAAACTTAAAGATATCCATAGAGGAGATGACAATGTAAAAAGAGCCAAAACAAAAAGTCTTAGAGGATAGTTTGATTAAATGAAAATGAGAGAAGATGAAAACATTGCTAAATATGTGGAAAGAATCAAGGCCAGTGTAAGTGAAATCAAAGCACCTGGAGGAGATATCAAAGAGGAAACTATTGTAAGTAAAGTACTTAGAACTCTTCTTCTTATTTATGCAATTAGAGCATCTTCTATTCAAGACATGAGATGTGATCCAAATTTTAAAATGTCATTGGATGCTCTAGTTGGAAGATTGATAGCTTTTGAGTTAGATAATTTTGATAACTATGTTCCTGCTTTAAAGAATATTGAGTTTTTATTTGAAGCTAAACTTTCACTCAAGAAAAAGGGCAAAAAGTCAAAATCTAGTCAATCAAGAAGTGATGAAGATGGAACATTAGAAGAAATTTTAGATAGTGATCTTGAAGTTATTGAAGTCCTACTTGCAAGGAAATATTCTAAAGTTAGAGGAAAGTACAATGGTAAAGTTCCTTTGATTTGCTTTTCTTGTGAAGAAGTTGGTCACATTTTGACAAGGTGTCCAAATAGAGAAAATAAAAAGACAAGTAATAAATACAAAAGCAAGAAGGATTTCAAGAACTACAAGAACCATAAGGAAAAAGTAAGAAATTTTGTTTTATGGAAAAAGATTCTAATAACACTAAAGTTGAAATGTTATACATTTTTGTAAAAGATGAATCTGATGATGAAAGAGATAAGATGGAACTTATCTCTCATTTTAGCAAAAATGATACATGGATTATTGATAGTGGCTACTCACATCATATGAGTGGAGATAAAAAATATTTGAGAATATGGAACCTTATGATGGAGTTAGTGTAAGATTTGGAAACAATGAACCTTGTTGCATAAAAGGTAAAGGGTGTATCTCATTGACCAATGAACTGGTATGTGACAATGCTTATTGGGTTGAAGAATTAAAACATAATCTGCTAAGTGTGACATAGTTGAACAATATTGGATTCAAGTAGAATTCATAAAATGTAAGGCCAAACTACTGGATGGAAAAGGAAATCTAGTTGGATCTGGCAAGTAGACAAAAGGTAATCTATTTTATCTTGATCTTAGTGAAAATTCATGTTTTATTGCTTAAGTAGATGAAAGCTAGTTATGGCACAAAAGCCTATGTCATGTAAACTTTGATAATCTGATTAAGATTAGCAAACATAAGAAAGTAAGAGGTCTTCCTAGTTTGAAGAAACCTGACATGGGACTATGCAAGAATTGTCAAACTAAAAAGATGGGAAAGACTTGTTTTAAAAGCAAAAACTATCAGTCTAAAGAATTCTTAGAGATTATTCATACTAACTTATGTGGTCCTATTGGAATAAAAAGTTATAGCAGATAAATTTTTTCATTCTTTTTGTTGATGATTACTCTAGAATTATGACTGTAATGTACTTAAGAAAAAAAATTGAAGCTAGTCAAAAATTCAAGTGGTATTTGGCAAGAGTGGAAAAAGAAACTAATTTTGTTTTGAAATGTTTAAGATCAGACAGAGGTGGTGAATTCATGTCCAATGAATTTTATAATTTCTACAATTAAAGAGGAATCAAATGGTAGGTATCAGCCACTAGTACACCTAAACAAAATGGTATAGCTGAAAGAAGGAATAGATCTATCATGGATTGTGCAAGAACATTGATGATTGAAAAGAATGTTGCTCTCAAATATTCGAAGGAAGCTATCAGCACTATAGTTCATACTTTGAATAGAGTATAGTTGAAGAAGGACTCAAATCAAACTCTTTATGAACTATGGTATGGCTATAAACCCAATGTAAGTTACTTGAAAGGATTTGGCAGTAAATGTTATATCTCGAAAGAATCTAGAAAAGAAAAATTTGATGTAAAAGGTGATGAAGGCATATTCTTAGGATATTCTTGCAAAAGTAAAGTATAAAAATGTTTGAATCTATCTACTCTTAAAATTATAGAAAGTGCACACGTTAGAATTGATGAGTTTGCAAAAAAGAGTGAAGAAGAAAGCTACAAAGAACTAAAAGATTACAGAAGATTCATTTACTATGAACCTGATATATTACCAATTACATCTAAAGGAAATAATGTTTTACCTCTCGAGTCCCCAAAATATCCATCAGCTACTAAGTTGCAACCAGTGCAAATTGAGTCACAATTTGAAGGACCTAAGTTTTAGTCAGAGGCTATCGAGCTAGTTCAAACCAAGTCTGATGGACCTGAGTCATAGACAGTTGGACCCGACCCTAAAATTGAAGTTCATGATGAAACTAGTGAAACTCATTCCAAATTACCTATGTTAGCAAGATATGTCAGAAGGCATCATGCACTTGATTAGATTATTGGAGACAAATTTGATGGAACCATGACATGAAGCAAATCAAAAGGTGCATGCTTACTTCCTAAATTTGAACCTAGAAATGGGAAAGATGCAATGGAAAATAAAAGTTGGATTGAGGCGATGAATGAAGAAATAAAATAGATTGAGAAGAACAAAACTTAGTCTCTTGTTCCTAGACCCAAGGATAAAAATGTAATTGGCATAAAATGGGTGTTTAGAAATAAGTTAAATGAAGATGGAGAAGTTTCAAGAAACAAGCAAGATTAGTATGTAAATACTATTATCAAGAAGAAGGTATTGATAACGGTGAAACTTTTTCTCCTGTTCCAAGATTAGGTGTTAGAACTTTACTAGCATATGCAACACATGGAGGATTTAAAGTATATCAAATGGATGTTAAATCTGAATGGAATTCTTGATGATGAAGTCTACATTGAACAACTAGAAGGCTTTGTGGATACTAATAAGAAAGACATGGTTTGCAAATTACACAACGCATTATATGGTCTCAAGAAAGCTCCTAGAGCTTGGTATGAAAGATTACATAATGATTTGGTACATATTGATTTTCAAAGAAAAAATGATAACAATAGTTTGTATATAAAAGAAGGACTAGACAAAAAAATTGTATTGGCTGAAATATTTGTTGATGATGCTTTATTCATAGAGAATGATGATTTATGCAAGGGATTTTTCAGAAGAAATGATTGAAGAATTTAAAATTTCTATGTTTGGAGAGATAAAATTCTTTGTTAGATTGCAAATACAATAGAACAAAAATGGTATCTACATCACTCAATCAAAATACATTAAGGAGATACTGAAGAAGTTTTGAATGGAAGATTCAAAACCTATTGGAACGCTTATGTCTACTAGACATAAGCTTTCCAAAAATGATGATGCCAAGGTAGTAGATCAAACCACATACAAATCAATGATTGAAAAACTACAATATGTAGTACATGCAAGACTCGATATTCCATTAGCAGTTGGTATGGTGGCAAGCTTCTTAGCAAATCCTAGAGAAAATTATAAGATGGAAATCAAGAGAATCATGAGATATGTGAAAGGTACTCAAGACTGTGGCTTATGGTACAAACTTGGAGGCATTCTGGACTTAAAGGTATTTACTGATGCTAATTCGGAAAGAAGTATTGATGGCAGAAAGAGTACTAGTGCTGGAGCTTTCTTTCCTAGCAAAAGACTAGTGTCTTGGACAAGTAAGAAACAGTTAATTGTTTAAACATTGTTTGGTTCAAGAAATTATTGGTAGGTATGAATATAGAAATCAACGATCCAATTGTTATATATTGTGATAACATTAGTGCAATCAATATATTAAAGAACCCAGTGATGCATTCCAAAACAAAACACATTGCTATAAAATATTATTTCTTAAGAGAATTGGTGTAGGGTAAAGAAGTTAGATTGAAATATGTGAATACAAAGGAACAAATTGTAGACATATTCACCAAGCCATTACCTAAGGATACATTCTTGTATCTAAGAGGTAAGCTAGGGGTTATTCCCCTATCAAAAGCTCACTAAATGAAGTTTAGTAATTCATCTACCAGAGCATGTTTAACATCAGTCAGTTGATGTAGAATTAGCAAGGACATATTGCAAATTAATCAGTACTTGAGGTATATTGATCTTTGGCATGTGTTGTCAAAGAGGGAGAAGTTTACTGTCATATATCATATGAAATTTCTCTAAGAGGGAGAAGTTTGTAGAAAGAGGGAGTTGTAGATGAATGCTTTTTGATAGAGGGAGAGATCTAAAGACAAGAAAAGCTCATAGTGATAGAGGGAGTTCTCATGGATGAGAATCAAAATGAAAATAAAGATATGTTCTTTAATTTATGCTTTCTTTGAAATTTCATTATGGTATGACATGTTGTGTTGCCATCAGTGACAAAGAGGGAGATTGTTGTATATAATCAATCAATTTTGTGTTATCATTGATTAATTGTGTGTTGTCTTTGATGTTACAAAAATGTCATATCTATTTTAGTTAGTGCTTGCTGAGCTCACTCAAGTAGTGAAGACAGTTTGTAGTGTCTACCAAGTGTTCTCATTTTTTTCCAAGTTTAGAAGGTAGTGTCTACTGAGCAGTATCAGTGTCTACTAAGAAGAGGGAGAAGTTTACTATCATATCTCATAAGAAATTTCTCTAAGAGGGAGAAGTTTGCAGAAAGATGGAGTTGTAGATGAAAGTTTTCTAATAAAGGGAGAGAACTAAAGATAGGAAGAGCTCACACTAACAAAGGGAGTTCTCATGGATGAAAATCAGAATGAAACTAAGGATATGTTCCCTACTTTATGCTTTTTTTGAAATTTAATTATGCAATGACATGTTGTGTTGCCATCAATTCCAAAGAGTCAGATTGTAAGATATGATTTATTAATTGTGTGTTGTATTTGATGTTACACAAATTCCATATCTATTTTAGTTAGTGCTTGCCAAGCTCATTGGGGAGTGAAGACAGGTTGTAGTGTCTATTGAGCATTCCTATGTTTGCCAAGTTTAGAAGGTAGTGTCTACTAAGTAGTGTCAGTGTCTACTGAGTTCACTTAGGAGACAAAGGAAAGTGTATTGAAAGTAATGTTAACCGAGTTGACTTGGTTGATGAAGGAAAGTTGGATGGATCTAGTGCTAACGAAGCTCAATCGATTGCCAAAGGATTTTTTCAAGTTTGCATTGTTAACTGAGCATCTATTGGTTAACATAGAAAATTATTTATGTGTTAGTATTGACTGAGCTATGTAATATGAATCAAGTTTCATAGTATTCACTAAGTCATCAATACAGACCAAATTCAAGACTACTTGAAAGTGATTAGTATGCACCAAGCCTCTATGTCTACCAAGTGCATGATGATGCCAAGTACTGACAATGGATGTCATGTATCAAAACCTCACTAACCCAAACTTCTGAACCTGTGTTTCTACATGTTGGCCAACTTTGCAATTTTGTGTAAACTTGTTCTCTAGTTGACTAAGCTGACAAATGTTGATTATTCTAAGTTGTATTTGAGCCAACTTCACAATGTGTTTGATATAAGTATAAGGTCAAATTGTATATTCAAAGTGTGAAAGAGTGTGCAAAGTTGTGAATGAAAAAGAGCATGAGAAAATTGAAGATCTGATGACAAGTAGAAGAAGTGAAGGATAGGCAAAAAATCCTTATGAAGTTGAAGAGACATATTCGATCAAGAAGGATCAAGTACAAGCTAGAATAGAGATCTATAATCAGCAATTTAGTTGCATTCAATTCAGGTCATCTCATTGTTAATTTCTAACCATTGTAGCAGTGATCCAAATCTCTTAACAGAGTTAGCTTAACAACTATTTGTAAATCCTCTAACAAGGTGAATTTTCTATTTGAATTATTTCAAGACCTCTAACAAGGCTACTCCTAATAGGGTGATTAAATCCTTTAATAGGGTCACACCTAATATTGTGTTTTGTAACCTTTAATAGGGTTGGCTCCTAAGAGGGCTCATTTTAAAAGAGTGAAAAATAGTAACTAGTGTCAATTGGTGGTTTTTCCAAATGGTTTCCATGTTAATTCTTGCTGTCAAATGTGTTCATGCTATTTACTTTTATATTTTTGTAACTAAGTTAAAATAATAGTAATCATATATAAATATCTAAGGATTTGCATGTCAGTGTTTACCGAGCAAACATAGTGTTTATCAAGTTACAACATTTTCTTTGTTTGCCGAGCATTAACAATATTTAGTTTTAAGAATTTTTTTTTGTACTAACATCTAAGGGATCTTTGATTTATTTTAGTGGTATCTGATTTACCCCTCCCCTCTCACTTATTTATCTTATATTTTCAATAGTCTCTTGACATATTTGGAAAATCTTGGTTCAACTCTATTTTCCTCATTTTGTATTTCAACTTCAGTCACTATGTATATCTCTGTCAGGTAGCTCAACATCTCTTTCATGTACACTAATATTAGAATTAGAATGTGCTTCAACTTCATTCTATAACTCAACATCTGAATGTAGCTTAGTTCCTAAATGAAACTCGACATTCATAGTATGTGACTGAGCAATCATTGAAACTTGATGTTGGTTTGTAGCTTGATTTGCATCATCTTCTTTAGGAGGCATACCTTCATAAAAGTATACAAATGATTTTTATTCTTCTAGTTCTTTCATAGGTTTAGCCTCATATACTTTTGTATATTCATCAAAATTTACATTTGCACTTTCCACAACTTTGTTAGTGTTAGTATTTAAACACATATAAGCTTTACTTCTTATGGAATATCCTAGGAATATACCTTCTTCACTTTTTGTATCTAGTTTACCATTCTTGCATTCTTTAAGAATGCAACATTTGCTTCCAAATATATTAAAGTATTTTACATTGGATGAGTATCCATACCATAGTTCAAAAGGTGTTGTATGAGTATCTTTCTTGACTTGTACATGGTTCAAGGTATAGACATCTGTACTTATAACTTCTCTCCAATATTTCAAAGCAACATTTCTCTCCATCATGAGTGTTCTAGCATAGTCCATTATAGATCTATTCCTCCTTTCAGCTATTCCATTTTGCGGAGGGGTTCTAGGGATAGATGTTTATCTTTTGATTCCTCTGTCATTACAGAACATCATGAACTCATGTGATGTAAATTCTCCTCCTTTATCAGATCTAAAACACTTTAAACTTTTACCTATTTCCTTCTCAACTCTTGTTAAGTACCACTTAAACATTTGGAAAGCATCAAATTTTTATTTCAAAAACATAACTATCATCATTCTAGAATAGTCATCAATAAGCACCATAATGTACTTATCTCCTTTGTAGATTTGAACTTCAATTGGTCCACACAAGTCAGTATGAACAATCTCTAGTATACTATTAGAGGTATGAGTTTTACTTTTAAAACTTGACTTTGTCATTTTTCCTAATTGAAATTGTTTGTACATTATGTTATTAGGCTTCTTCAACTTAGGCAAACCACTAACTTTTCTCATGTTACTGATACTAACCAAGTTATCAAAATTGACATGACATAACCTTTTGTTCCATAGCCACACATCATCAAATTTTACAATTAGACAAGTAGCATCCTCTATATCAAGGTAGAATATATTACTCCTAGTTTGATCACCCTTTCTAATCAGTTTCCCATCAATCTCATATATCATAGCAATCTTGTTTTCAAACTCAACCTTACATCCTAAATTATTTAGTTTTGACACACTTAAGAGATTATAGTTATGTCCTTCAACATAGTAAGCATTTTAACATTAAATATTATTTTTGAGTTTGATAGAAGCTCTTCTTTTTACCAAACATGGTGCATCATTACAAAATCTTACACTATTTCCATCATAAGATTTCGAGGTAATGAACTTAGTTTTGTCTCTAGTCATGTGATATGAACACCCACTATCAATGATCCATTTTTCATTCTTGTTCAAACAAGTCACAACTGTAGTTGTCTCATCTTCATCAAATTCATCCTTCATTGAACATACACCACTTCATCATCATGTTCATCAAATTCATCTTTGTTTCCTCTTCAACAATGTAGCATGACTTTTTTCCTTTGTCCTTGTAGTCCTTGTTGTCTTCATCTCTCCTACTTTTTTATTTGTCACCACCTCTATAGTTCTTTTTTGGACATCTAGCAACAATATGACCATCCTCATTGCAATTGAAACAAATAATATGCATTTTACCTTTGAAATTTCCTTTACCTTTTTGGAATCTTCTTTCTAGTAGTGCTTCAAGTTGTTCTACATCCTCCTCATCTATATCACTATCACTAGACAGATACTTTATCATTTTCTTCTCATCAAGTTCCTTCAATGACACCTTAGCTTTGAAAGTAGATTCAATATTTTTATAGTTTTGATTATCAAAGTTAGATAGCTCAAAATTAGTGAGTCTACCTACTAGACGTTCAAGTGATAGATTATTCCCTAGTATACATCTCAGTTCTTAAATTGTAGAAACTCTAATTACATATATAGGACAAACAGCGTCCTTAAAAATTTTCTTAGTACATTATCATCATCTATTTTACTAGTAGCTCCTCTTATTAACTTTAACTACTTCTTTTATCCTTGCGACATATTGAGATATATTTTCACCTTCTTCCATTCTCATATCATCAAACTTACCTCTAAGACTTTCAGCTTTGGCTCTTAGAACTATAATCTCTCCTCCATAGATGGTGGTTAAGGCATCCCACATTTTCTTTGCACTATCAAGACCTTTGATATCAAAAAACTTAGCATAACTGAGGGCAAAGGCAATCTCCAACATTTTCGTGTTATGTTCTTTCTTCTTTTTCATATCCTTGATAGTTGAGGCTTCAACAGGATCAACATGCTTAGCAGCAATGGTAGATTTTGCATGATCTCCAAGTCTTCCAAGGTGTAGCTTCATCAAACTTTTCCATGCAAGAAAGTTATCTCTATTAAGCTTGAGTACTTCTCTTTTTTACATCTTGATCTTTGTGCTTATAGTACCTTCATACTAGCCCTCTTAAGAAGATGGCTCTAATACCAATTGTTGGAATACTTTAGAATAACTAGTTGGGGAGGGGGGGGGGGGGGGGGGGGGGGGGGGCGGGGGGATGCGGGGTTGAATCCGTTATCCAAGGTACAAATGTATAAATAAAAATTTACATAGCTTAGTGAACCCATAAAACATTTATCGTTATGCATGCATCCAATAGAATATGTGATCACTTAAAAAACATGTAGATTATTATTAAATCAATTTCTAGAAATGTAAACATGAAACATAGTAGATTCAACAACACACTTGACACAATGATTTACATGGAAACCCAATTTGGGAAAAACCACCAGTACCATGCAACCCTTTTTCTATCTTCTAAAGTGACTCCCTATGAAATACCAACCCTATTAAATGTTACAATACACATTGTTAAATGTGACCTTGTTAAAGGATTTCAATAACCCTATTAGGAGTGAGCCTCATTAGAGGACTTTAGACCGTTCGCTTGGAATGTCACCCAGTTAAAGAATTTAAAAATGACTATTAGGTTAGCCTTAATCCAAAGGAAATACCTTCGACTAATATAATTATTAGATAGTAATAGTAGGGCTTGATCTAATAAAAAATTATGACTCCATTTGTAGATTACATATCTCTATTCTAGTCCTCCATTTTGCTTGGCCTTCACACATTTTAGCTCTAATAGCTTGTTCACCCTTCAAGCATTCATACCCTTAAACCTTCTTGCTTAACATGATGATCTAGGATCTTCTCTTAGGTGACTTGATGAAGCAAAACCCTTGACTCCTTGTATTGCTTAGGTTATCACACATGAAAACCCTTGCTTCTCACTATTCATTCATATAAATAGGAAATTAATATATTTCATTGCTCATTCTCCATCATCAAATTTATGGTTAGGACAGATTAAGTAAGATATAATGAATCTACACCATATATCATATCTGTTCTAGAAACTTCTCCTTCAATCCTCTTTGAATTCACCTCAAAAAGGTTTACCTTGAATTTTGTGCCACCAGCTCATCAATCTTATTGTCCACCTGGTTCACACAATCCAAGAAAACAAACTTGTCAACCAAGATCCATCAAATTCACGATCTTTCAAATAATGCAACCACTCATCATTAACTTTCTTCTAATGCTCGACACATACTATGTTTCTTGACATTCTCTATAAAATCACTCAACATGAACTAAAGTTTATTGGAGCTTAGCATTAACCAAACTTTACTCAGCATCCACTATTTTTCTCAACATACACTAGAATAGACTTTTCCTTCGCTCCAATTGATTTTCTATTTAGCTTGAATTAACTTTGCTCGGCACCTACTATCTACTTAGTCAAGCTTGGCAAAAAAAACTTTATTTAACTTGTTTTCATAAACTTTCTTAGTGTAAACAACCTTTGTAACCTTAAGTATATATCAATACATCATGTTATCACTATCTTAGCTAATTCTTATACTCTTTTACATAATCATAACTCAACCTTTCCTCTAGGTGCTATTGTTACATCTTTTGATCAAATCCTCTTCATCAATAAAATAAGTGATAGTACTTAAATCATATAAGTAGTTGTCTTACCAAAAAAAACAAGTTTGACATCAGTGACAAAATAATGATTGAAACATATTGATCATACTTGTATCAATCTGTTCTCTACAGTCTCATTCTTCAACAATCTTCCTTAATCTATTCTTAATAGAAAATATCTTACCTCTGTTACACTTCTTGGAGTAGGCCATTCAAGGTTAGCCTTTACTTTCTCTGGGTCCATTTTTAGATCTTCTGCTGAGACTAAAAATCTGAGGTACACAACCTCCTTCACTACAAAACTACACTTCTTCAAGTTTATCAACAATTTTTCTTCCCTCAACTTATCAAACACCTTGTGAATATGGATGAAATACACCTCCAATGTCTTACTAAAGATCAAAATATCATCTAGGTAAACAATGACAAACTTACCGAGAAACTCCTTTAGTACCTCATTCATAAGTTGTATGAAAGTTTTTGGTGCATTGATTAGCCCAAAAGGCATGACTAACCACTCATACAATCCCTTTTTTGTCTTGAAAGAAGTCTTCCACCTAGCACCTTCTTTGATACAAATTTCATGGTACCCACTCTTCAGATCTATCTTTGTGAAATACTTAGCTCCACTCAAGTAGTCCATAATATCATCTATCTTTGGAAATGGAAATTTGTATTTGATTGTGATCTTGTTGATAGCACATGAATTTGTGCACATCCTCCTTTCTCCATTCTTATTTTGTGCTAATATGATTGGTATGTCACATGGACTCAGACTATCTCGAATCAACCCCTTCTGCAACAACTCATGAACTTGTTTGTTCAACTCTTCACTTTCTACTGGTGTCATTTTCTACACTACCTTATTTGGAAAACTATATCTAGGAACCAAATCCATTTGGTGATTGATCTTCCTCATTGGGGGCAATCCATTAGGTACATTACTTGATACAATATCAAAAAAATCTCCCAACATATCTGTAACTTCTATAGGTACCTTCTCTACTTCTTCTTTACTATCTTTTGGAATTATAGAAAAAAACATATTCTTATGCTTCATACCTTTAAGAAAATCTTTTCCATCAACAAAACATATTCTGGTAGTACTACATACCTTTTCTTATTTCTCCTTCAATGGCTTCAAGTTATGTTTCACTCCATCCTTGGTGAGAGTGTAGGTATTTTCTCACCTATAGTGTACATCATCCCTATCAAACTACCATGATGTACCCAACATCATTTGACATATGTCCATAGGTATGATATCACATGGTACCTCATCCTGGTTGCTTCCAATCTCGAACTTCATTGAGCACTACTCATTGACCATGACCTTTTGGTTATCTTGCACCCAAGCAATATAGTACGGATGCAGGTATTTCTACCACTTTAGCTTCAACTTTGTGACCATCATTTTTGACACCATATTTTTAGTTCTTCCACCATTAATGATCACATCATAATACATATAATCACATTTGTACCTTGCACAAAACAAGCTCCTCTTTTGATCAAGTTCATTCTCACCACTCAATATGAAATTTTTATTAACTAGGACTTCTCCTCTTTCAGCATCTTCAAAATGTGAGGATCTAACATCTTCATCAACATGTGCAACTCTAGACTGGCCCTCTATTCTTTGATCTATCCTTCCTTGGCATTGGGAACATTCAAATTCTCTATGTAACTTTTCTCTGTAGTGAAAACATTTCCCACATGTTGGTGTTTCAAAACTACCAAGCAAAAAAATACTTGATACCAAGATTCTAAGGATAAGTATTTGTCCAAGGATTAGCTACCTCTTATATTTAACTAAGAAATCTTCAGATCTTGACACAAATTCAACAAAATCACATGGATTCTCTACTCTTTAGGTTTTACAAAACCAAGGTACGTGCACCTGGAGGGATATATGTATATATAACTGGTTTATGGTTCTTGAATTCAACATATTCCTATTACCATTGTCTCTCTATTTCATTCCTATCCCTTACAATATAAAATTATCACAATTCTTCTAAACTATACAAATAATCCTTGGTAGGAGCAGCTAAGAATGACATACAAGGGATTATTGCAAATAAGTGTTGATAAACAATTTAACTCTTAATATATGAAAGTGAAAATTGATTTGGTTTTAAAGTTTTTCTTCTTGCAACTCCATGATTTCTTCAACATGCAACTAAATAAATGATCAGTGTCCTATCCATAGGCATTTAGAGTCTACCCTACTATTTTGATCTAATTAATTTCCTTACAATAAATTATATCAACAAGTTACCCTAAACCCTATTCTTATGAATATATTTCTTATGTAACTAGAAATCCTATCAATTTAATGAAGCATTTACTTAATTCCTTAAACTAAAAGAAACGATAAATTTATATACAACCTATCCTAGTTCCATTAAATTGCATAAAGCTTGCTAATACAATTTGAACATAACCAACACATAACAATGGAGACATAATTTAGAGAAAAGATATGGAAGAATATTTTTCTTGCATTTATTCTCCTTCAAATCATATAATACTAATGTAAACTCATAATAAATCAAGATAAGACAACATGATCTTTCAATGTTCAATGTATTCTTAGATTTGCAAAGTTAACACTAAGACTTACTCGACCGAATGCAAACTAGCATAATACTAAATTCTACAAAATTTAGACCTCAACTCCACATCTTGTAAATCCTTTTATACAAAGGATTGAAACAAGCTTCAGATGGGAGAACACTTGTAAAAAATAAATTCAAAAGAAAATACAAAGATATTTCTATTCTATTACAATATGTAAAACATTCTTTGTACTTGGCCAAAATTTTGAGATGTAGTTATAAAACTGGCAAGTGG
The DNA here is from genome assembly GCA_028749045.1 of Cupressus sempervirens. Taxonomy (NCBI): domain Eukaryota; kingdom Viridiplantae; phylum Streptophyta; class Pinopsida; order Cupressales; family Cupressaceae; genus Cupressus; species Cupressus sempervirens. Next base: position 206,838,633 of record CM053783.1, read on the forward strand.
CATTTGTTAGAAAATTCATTTTGTCTTCAGCTCATGACACCATCCATGCCTTTTCTTTGTTCTTTATACCTTTAACTACAATCCTAACTGCATTCTTTAGCTACACTAATCAATGTCATTGGATGGCAAGGCTTTGATGTCTACAATGAATTCCCATATGGTAATATCTGTATCCACATCTAGCCAAATGGTACCTCTGAAAGCCTCAATTTCATCCAAGCATTTGTTGCACTTGACATCTATTATGGCTTTAAGCTTTGTAGTTACTTTGGACATTTCTACCTCTATATTATAAAGAATATCAACTATATCATAAAATGCAGTAGCACTTGCTTCATTATTGCGAAAGAACAAAAAAAAAAAGATGGTAAAAAATGTTTTCAGAAGAGGATGACCTGTCTACCTACTCTTTCAATTTACCTTCAATATCCAAGATTGTAGGTACAAAATTAGGTGTACCTATAGCAATTGAAGGTGTACCTATAGAAATTGTCTTCATCTTGTTTTGGATTAGCTACATCTTGCCACAAAAGAAATCATTCAAGTCTTTCACCTTATGGATAAATTTTGTAATATTCATAATGGTTACCTTTGGCAAGTCTTTTTTCTAAGGTAGCAAAGGGACTAAACTATCAAAAAATTTCATGTAAGGGTCCCATGTATTAAAAAGTGGAGATAATAGAGCAATAGCCTCTGAACATCTATATTCTACTACTTCTAATGCAAGGTAGCTACTATGATCATTCTAAGAAATTATCTTCAGTGCATTGATCTTATCAATTAGCAAGTTCTTCATTTCTCTAATCTTTGCATCCTTTCTTACTTCTAAATATCCTTCATCAATATTCATTACATAAACTATCATCTCCCTTATTTTAGGTGCTTGGCCTTCTATTTGCACACTTTTGTCATGGAGTTTTGTAGCAGTTTTGACATTTTTCTTTAATGATGCTACTTCCATTTCTAGTTTGATAGTCTTCTGCTACAAGAAAAAAAAATTCTTCATTTCTTCTTCATAGCTTCTTTTTGTCATAAGAAATACATTTCATATTTTTTTTCTAGCTAAGCTTGATGAGTATCCATCTTCTTTTCGATCATTAGTGCTACTAAAGTATGCATCCCATACAAATGATCACTAGAGGTGGACTATACATGCTAGAAAATAACATTATCCCTAGGGGATTCCTTGATTTTCATAAGGCTAGGTTTATCATGCATTGGAGCTAAACTCTAAATTTCCATTTTTTGGACATGTATGTTGAAACATGACCCTTTTAATTCTCCATACTGATTTTCATCTTTAAATGAAATTTTCCTTTCCTATCTCCTAATTTGATCTAGTGGAAAAGATGAGTTGAGATTCCATCCTAGGAAGACAATCATGTCACTTCTTGTTATCAATTCTTTGGCCTCATCAATGGTAAGATTTTCATTGGTGGGATCATATTCTTGTAGTTTTTCACAAGTCCATCAACTAATTCTTTTGAATCACCTAGCTTCATTTGTAGGGCAAGTTCATTATGCTTTATTTTGAATAAAAAGCTCTTAAACTTAGATTTTATAAAAACTATTCTCACTTATGAGCTCATGAGCTTCAATAATGCTATAATCTATCATATTAGCCTATAGCTATAATTTATTTTCTCTCTCCTCTTTTGATGCTTGAGATATCAAATACCTTCTTCTTATATCATCAAAATAGTTACTGCTCCTTAGTTGATTTGGATGGCTTTTTATTGGGGTTTCTCTAGCAATTCAACCATCTTTTTCCTTTTGTGTCTTTGCTCTACCTCTTTAGAACTCTTAGGGATATCTTCCATTGGCTTGTCCTCATTAGGCTAGTCCTCATCATTTGAATAATTAGGGTCAATATTTTTTTGGTTACCTTTGGGACCTGAGATACCAACTCATCAAAATTTACCACACACTTCTCCAATTCAAACCAGCCGTCTTCATGAGGATAAAAACCTTTGAATGATGAACTTTCCTTTTTCATTTCATATTATAAAATGACAATATCTATACACTCAACAATCCTTTCTATACAAATATCTTCATTCATCCTATCAACAATAACATCTTCTTCCTACATAGGTTTTGTGGGAGACAAATTGTATCCCCTTATGTACTTTAAGGCATGTCAAACAACATTGAATGGGTTAAGTTCTAGCTGGCCCAATTGGCAATTTATATTTTTTTCAAGAATGTATTGGTTTCCTCAATGGATTTTTTGTAAATTAAAAAATCTCCTACTTTAGTGCATCTATATAGAAAGATTCCCTTCTTGACACCCTTGCCCAAGTATTCTTTATTTAAAGAAATCAATAACCAAAAGACTTCTACAAACCATAGCCTTTCGGGGACATATTTGGGTAGGATATGGGGTGGCTAAGGACATCCAAAGATTATTATAAAATTATATTCCTCAAACAAGAAAATACTTCCCCAATCATGTGTTAATTTATTTCCAGCATCAAAGCACATTTTAGGTTTAACAACCTTTCTACCACTCCTAGGGATTCTTTCAATTAATAATCCTATCATTTTCAAAACTAGATAAACAAAATAATTATAAAAAGAAATGACATTAGAATATGGGTAAAAAATTTTCCATACCCTTATCCATCTCAGTACTAGTATTCTTTCTCCTATCTCTTGTGTAGATTCGAAGAAACTTTGATCAAATATGTTAGCATTCTTGAATAGGATCAGGTGCATGATTAAGGAATAGTGATGGATTTGAAATCCTTTAAGCCTCCTTGTTTGGAAGTAGTGATCTCCTTATGTATACTATGAATAGTATATTCCAAAAAACCATACCCAACATTATGATTTGGGTCATGGATATTTAAAGCCATGATATAATGTACTCCTAAAGCATTCATGGTTCCATCTGAACCTAGGGCTTTTTTGATTCCAAATAATGTATCTTGAAAGTGTCTTTGGAAGAATTCCAAGGCCATGATCTTTTCAATACCTTTCTTCTTTGGAATGTCTCTGATGTTCTTCTTTACTAAAGGAATGTTCCTAGTCATATTGCTGCCCATTTAGAAACTCTTATGTTTTTTGAAAATTTCATTCAATTTCTCTATCTCAATCAGTAATGACATAGGTCCACCCGAGTCAAATGCCTCTATGAATGTTTCTTTATCCAAGGATAGGAAAATGCTTCTAACTCTTCTATGAAATGAATTATTAATAGGATTGTAGCATTTGATTAATGCTTTAACCAAGTCCACATCTACAAACACTTCTAGCATAATCAACTCACCTAAGTTCCTTACCCAAGGGTTACATACTCGAACCACAACTGCTCTATTCTAATAGAAATACCAGAACAATTCATACCCATTTCTATTAGGAGCCTCTCCATCTCTACATTATGCATATGGGTCTTTGAAAGAAAGATCATTTGTATTTTGGGCATTGGTGGAAATAGGGAAAATATGTATCCACTCTTCTACAATTGTATTGGGAACTTTTGGTGGTAGAAATGGATCTTTAATTATTGCCGATGCAATTAGTTTTCCTTTTCTCTAAGCCATTTGTGCAAGTAATTCTACTGACTCTATATACTAGATACTAAAAGGTTATTGGAAATCATTGCGCAACTTGAAAATCACTCTAGAAGCTAAAGCAATTATGAAAATGGTAATTGAAATTTCCCTATCTTTTAGACTTTATTTGATTCTTCAAGGGGAGCATATCAGTAAATGCAATTAAGATTAGAGAACTTGAAAAACCTATCAATTATTAAAATGATGGAAAAATCTATGCTTTCTCATATCTTCATATATCCAAGTCATGTTCTTATCCAGCTTAGGTGTGGTCATTAAAACTAATTTCATGCCTTAAAATTGATAGTTGCAATGATGCAAAGAATAAATTACCACTCCTTCACCATGGCTTTCATGATCTTCTTGATTATAGCTACAACCATGCAACTAGGGTTTATATTTTTAATGTTTTGCACCCTCACATCTCATCTTTCTAACTACTAACTTTGGCTTGTGATACTTTGAATATCCTTATTTGCTCTTTCGCAACTCATTTTTTCTTTACCTACATAATTTCCACAATCTGGTGATCTATACTTTCACAACCGTTCATCACTTAACATCTTTTATACCTATGATGATTTGTTGCTTTACTTTCTTACCTTATTTTCCCTTCATGAGTGTCAGAGAAAATGTGCACTCTAATCGTGCAATGTTGTGCCAAGTGTTTTTCTTTATCTCGCAACATCACAACTTAATGTCTTAAAAGATTAAAAAAACCATATGAGCGAGTGAAATACACCTTTTAACTCCAATATTTCCTTTGTTTGTGGCTTCACATCATTATTTATTTATCTTTACTCTTGACTGCAAATATGTGCTCTATTGTTTTAATTGACTGTTATCTTCTTCTCATAGCTTCACCACTTGATCTTAAAATGTTATGCAAACCCTTGTAAACATGTGATAGTATTTAATGTTAACCATTCTAAACCTATCTTCACGTTCTTGTAGCATTAACTAGGTAATTGGAGTTAGACCTTGGGATAGTGTGATGCACTACATTCGCAGCCACCATTACCATGAATCAATCAATGACTCAAGCGATGGTGCTATAACATAAATCTTAACTACTAGATATATTTTATAGCATTGCAACTCTACAACCACCCTTTCCATTTAATCATGTAATCATGCCATTATCCTTTATCTTGACTTCTTTCCTTTGCTTGATACTATTACCACTCAAAACCTTAACCCAACATGTAACTTCACAAAGATGTGACTAAAATCTTTCGCTATCTTGCCCCACTAACCTGAGCTTGTCTTAACTCAGTTGTGAGGATAGACCTTCATATCTTTTCTTTTGTATTCATATGGTTGCCACTTAAATTAGCCTAAGTTAGAAAAGATCTATGACCATGCTCTCATTCCCCTTTTTTATCCTTTTCACATTAGAATTAGATATTGTCACTAACTTCTACAAAGCTGCATAGAACTTAAAATCAACCTTTCGCCCTTTCACAGTCCTGGAAACAATTAGTGAGAAAATAACTAAGATATTGTGATCATATAGGTTTTGCAATATCATTACTTAAAACATATAAGAGATCATAAAATTCAAAGATAAAACATTAGTTTAAGACTTAACAATATAAAGAATAACAAGTTTTTTCACATATATGCCTTTTAAAAGGAAAATGCATTTCAAGTGAACTAGAATGACATACAAGAAAAATATTTTACCTAGGGTTTTTTCATGAGGGTTGACATAATTTTTTAGAACCCTAAGTTTTTATCATAGTTCTTCTAGGTAATTTTCACAGATTTTAACAAGACTACAAGCAAGTGAAAAATAAGGCCAACACCATGGAAGCCTCCTCTTCTAGATCCTTTTCCTTCGCCTCTTGCTCTCTGATCTCTATTGTTCATATCTTGAAAATGATTGGAATTATTTCCCCTCTAGTTCTAACTACTACTTCTAGCCTCGTTATTATTTTTTTGATCATCATTATGACCTCCATAAGATCATCTGCCATATCTTCCAAAACAACCTTTTCTACTATTTTTGTCATCAAACTTCTTACTAAATTTTTATTGAACTCTTACAGAAAATAGGTATGCCTCCTCAATACTATTCATTCAACCTAGATTCAACTCATCCTGAATGCTTGGCCTTAACCCATTAAGATAATGGGTGACTTTCTCCTTATTAGCTTCTACATAGCTAGTTCTAATAAGAACTTAATAGAAGTCTTCAATATACTCTTGAATAGATTTTCTTGCTTGCTTCAACCCTTACATTTTCTTCAATAGATCAAGCTCATAAACCATAGGGATGAATTTTTTCTTCAATTTAGCTATCATCTAATCCCATCTACTAATTTTTTCCTTTCCCTTTCTCTTTAACTCTTGCTGAACCTCTCACCACTAGATCTTTGTATGTCCCTTTAGTTTCACCTTCGCAAACTTGACCCTTTTAAGATCCTTAATATTTTCATATTCAAAGTACTACTCCAATTCATTGATCCAATCAATCAGCTCCTATGGGTTAACATATCCAAAAAATGTGGGAACTTCAAACTTAACTCTTTTTCCAATCTTGGAGATGGCCTCAAAATGCCTCACTTCCTTTGGGTTTAGAATTGCCTCTGCTTCAACATTTTCTTGTACTTCATCCTCATCTTCACATTCATCTCTTATGGGAAAATTTATTCCTCTCTACCTTTGTTCTTTGAATGCTTGCATTTGTTTTTGGAGGGCTGTATAATGCTTAGGTGTCATACCTATAGCTCTTTTGTCCCACTCTCTTCATGGAGGAATTTTTGAGCTACCACTAAAACCCTAGTGAAAAATTCCTCACAATTGGTGATATGTATACATGTTCAACCCAACCCATGGTCCTAGTGCAAGCTGCCTCATAGTCGCTGATCTATCCACACACTCAAGAACTCTAGTGCTGAAACAACTTGATGAAGGGTACTCCTCTTAATATCATAAACCCATAATAGAAACAAATAAACAACAACAAATGTGAGAATAAAGTAAGGAATTATTATTGCCACAAATGTAGAATCACATAATTCACAAGTGCAAAATGCTAACCCACATGGGTGCCTTCATTATAGTAATCTATAAGACTAAGCTACAAACTACCCCCAAAAGCTCTCGTAGATAATGTTCGGGCCTTTCTTAAATAGGCAAATTTTATGCCACCTAGGAACGTTCTAGACATTTAAACTTAATACCTAGGGTCGATAGACCCAAATAATACATATAGATTCAAGAAAATACATCTTTGACAATTATTTTAGAAATTTCAAGTCGTCTAACTTTGGAAGGCCATAACTCTCAAACTGTTGCTTCAATCAGCTATTATTACCACTTTTTCGAAACACGAGCTCTTGATGTACAGGCTTAGAATTGCACAAGTGCCCTTCTATCAAGTTTTTAGACCTCATCTAGGTACTCTAAGGTCCATAGTAACTTCTTAGATACTTAAGCTAGAGGAATGAAATTTTGGTGGGATGATTATAATTTTGAAATGAACCTTCATGTATAAAATGAGAATATTTTGAGCTTGAATAACAACCTTACTAAAAGTAGTAAGCTCCTACAAATAGTAACCACCCTATCTACTAGTCCTTATTAAAGTATAAAAGACTTAAACTTACATAGTTTTGGGTGATTCAATATTTTCTTGCACTTAGGATGCTCCTATATCACAATACCATTAAATTTGACTCATATCATCTATCTTTTTTCTATTCTTCTGATAAGAGTTCCTGTAGCAAGTTTTTCTTATTTAATTTTTGTTGCTATAGCTATTTTTTTTTATATAACTGTATTACTCTTCTCTAAAAGTTTAATTTCAGTTGTTTTCTCATTTAAATTCCATCTAGTCTATTATTACTTTTAGTAAATCCTTTTGTTGTAGGAAATGTGTTTATTATCTCTTATTTCTATCACTTTGTTTCTTCCTATCACTCACTGCATTGACCTTATATTTATTGTTGGGATCTTCTAGTTGATTCCTATCACATTTTTTTTGGTGTTCTCTATTGATTCCTTTCATATTCTTTTCTATTCTTTGCTAATTCATATCACATTTTATTTCTGTTCTCTGCTGAATCCTGTCACATTTTTTTAATGTTTTGTATTCATTCCATTACTATTTTTTTGTTTTTTTCTCTATGGATTTGTAACATATATTTTTCTTGTTCACTACATTTTCTTTCCCAAGTATTCCTATTGCATCTTTATTTATTTATTTTAGTCACCATCTTCCACTACCGCACAACTGGTTACCTGTCAACCTACAATTTCCTATCACATCCTTCTCTTACATATCCATGTGTGTCTCACCAAATTTGTAGTTTCTGTCTATAATTTTTTGAAACCTTTTTTATATATCTATTCTCATTTTTTTCTGGTCACCCACCTATTTTTAGCTTCTTCCTTTCACCTCTGCATTCTTGCAAATTCCTGTCACCTCTTCCTTCTTGCAGATTCCTTTTACCTCAGTTATTCTCATTACTACATTCTTGCAGTTTCATGTTGCCTCTACCTTCTTCCAAATTCATGTCACCTCTAACTACTTGCAAATTCTTACTACCTCTATTATTGTCCTATAATTAGTTCTTTAGTGCATTTTCTTCTTGTGGAGTAATTTGTTCTTCTTATCTATATTTGGTGTCAATTCTTTCTTTCATTCTATCTTTTGACTACTACTTCATGGTGCATTTTTCTAAAACTTCTTGTCACCTTTTCTTATTTTTATTATTGTTTTCTATCTTTAATCATGAGGCTTTATTTTTTTTTGATACATTAATTTTCAATCATGTCTACTCTACTTAATAATATTAAGTTGAATAACTCTAACTATCATGCTTGGAAAATATATCTCCTTCACTTTTTTATTTAAACATATTTTAGATGTTGCTACTAACCCTTCTTTAGTTCTTGATGCCTTAGTTATGCAAGATGAAAATGATGCATGAAATACTAAAAATGAGGAAGCCCTTGGCCTCATTGTAATTTGTATGTTCTAATTGTTCATTGCACTACTGCCTATGAATCTCGAGAAGTTTTGAAGAAAACATATGATAGACATACCAAATCATGCAAGATCCAATTGCAACATAGTTTGGAAGATTTAAGGTGTACTGATTTCAAATCTATGGATGATTTTTTATTAAAATTTGATTCCATTACAAGTCAATTGATTGGATTAGGTGTTACTCTAAGTGATATTAGAATAATTACAATTATTTTAAAGAAATTTCTTCTTAGGAAATTTCAACAATTTATTACTAATGTTCATTCTAAACAAGTCATTCCTACTCTGTCTACTCAATTAACTTATAGAAATTTTCAAAATTTGTTATGTCAAGAGGAAGCTAAATTGTTGCAATTTGGTCATCTTGGATCTAATGAATTTGCATTTGTGTCTATTAATCAAAATCAAAATTCTAGATCATCTAATCAAAATAATTCTCCCATTAATCAAAATAATCATAATTTCAATAATAATCATAACAAAAATAACTTTAATAATAAGCATAATAAGAATAATTTAGATTTAATTCTAGGCCATCTTTTAATAATCAAACTACAAATCATATTAATAACCATCCTAATCAATATAATAGTCCTAATAAAAAACTCCATTGTACTTATTGTGAGAAACATGGTCATTTGACTAACAATTGTTTTAAAAAGAAAAATGATAAGAAACCTATCAATAACAGTAATGAACATAATAAAAAATCTCATGGTAATAAATTTTTTCATGCTTTTACTATTAGTTACAATATTTCTAAATTATTAGAATGGATTGTTGATAGTCGTTCTTCTCAACATGTTACTTCTCATAGAGAAGTGTTTGATTTTTTGGAACTTGATCCTTCAAATATTCCAATTCAATTAGTGGATAATTATAGTTGCAAAGTTGAAGGATTTGGTGATGTTAGTGTTCCAAATGGATAGTCACATGATGTTCTTTATGTATCTAATTTGAAATCCACCCTCCTTTTAGTTGCTAGGTTATGTCAAGATTATAAGGTTGAATCTCATAATGACATGTTTTGTGTTATTGATCCTAACACTAATGAAGTTATTTCTAATGCTAAGTGAGATCATGATAACTTGTTCAAGTTTTATGTGTTTACCCATTCAAGGCACTCTTTGCAAGAATTTGTTTTTTTTAATGTGTCGATCAATGAAATAATCCAAGTGGGTTTGAAATGAAAAATAGTTACCATAAAAAATTTCACCAAGTGATAATGGAATAATTAAATTCCAATGAGAAACCATGAAAGAATCAACAAGAGAAGACAAGTATTTTGAAAGGGGAAAAGAAAAGAAAACCCTTTATATAATATTATTATGGGAAAGATGCTCATTTGAATAACAATTATTTTTAAAAGAAAAATGATAAGAAACCTGTCAATAACAATAATCAATGTAATAAAAAATCTCATGGTAATCAATCTTGTCATACTTTTACCATTAGTTATAATATTTCTAAATGATAAGAATTGATTGTTGATAGTGGTGCTTCTCAACATGTTACATCTCATATATAAGTGTTTGATTATTAGCAACCTAATCCTTTAAATATTCCAATTCAATTTACTAATAATCATAGTTGTAGAGTTGAAGGATTTTGTGATGTTAGTGTTCTGAATAGAACATTACATGATGTTCTTTATGTTCCTAATTTTAAATTCAATCTCCTTTTAGTTTCTAAGTTATGTCAAGATTATAAGGTTTAATTTCATAACCACATGTGCTATGTCGTTAATCCTAATACTAATGAAGGCTTTGTTAATGCTAAGCTAGATCATGATAACTTGTTCAAGTTTTACAATTTTACCTCTTCAAAGTACTCTTTGCAAGAAAATATTTATTTTAATGTGTGGCATGAAAGATTTGGTCATTTTAATTCTGATTATTTATCATTGATGCAAAAATCTAATGTAGTTGAAGGATTGCCTCATATTGTTCCATCGAAGGTTGTATGCACTAGGTGCATGAGTGGACAAGTGCATAGGGATCCCTTTCCCTATGGTTCATCATGGATGACATCTCATAAGTTACAATTGATTCATAGTGATCTTTTAGGACCTATGGAGAGAATCCCCATTCAAGTTTCAAAGTATTCTCTTGCTCTTATTGATGACTTTCCTAGAAGATTTTTGATGTATTTCTTACATAATCAAGATCAAGTACTTGATACATTTTCTGAATTTGATATGTTTGTGGAAAGGAAATCTAATTCTAAGATTAAGATTCTTCAAAATATTTATGCTACTAAATATCTTAACAATTATTTTTCTTCTTACTTAAGATCTTTTGGTATCAAAAATCAACTTACTATTCCTTATACACCTCAACAAAATGGTGTGGTGGAAATGAAGCATAAAAATATTATGGAAATGGATAGATGTATGTTACATGCTAAAAGTATGGATTAAAAGGTTTGGGCTGAAGCTATTGTTTGTATCACTTATATTCTTAATCGAACTCCTACTAAGGCTTTGAGATATATAACTCCCAAAGAAGCCTTGTCAGGTAGAAAGCCTAAGTTAGAACACTTAAGGATATTTGGATCTATTTCTTATGGTTGCACACTAAAACAAAAAAGGAATAAATTAGGTGTTAAATGTTCTCCAATTATATTTTTGGGTATGATGAAAGTACTAAAGGTTATAGAGTTTATTATCCTCTCACTAACAAAGTGCAAACTGCAAGAGATATTTGCATTGCAAAAAAGGAAGTGCATGCTTGTTCCAAGGTTCAAGATGATGAACTTAGTGGAAGTAATATTGTAGTAGTGGAGGACCAAACTCCTCTAAACTGTACATCTTCTTTAAACCCTACTCCTCAAATATCTTCCTTTATTCCTCGTATTTCTTCTAATGCTAGTAATGATGAACATGTTTATAATAATAATGATTTTGTAGATCACGACTCTTGTTCTAGTGATGACTCTATTACTACTGAGAGAAATAATACATGGGTTGAATTTTTACTTAATGAAGGTGATGATTATCTTACTAGATTTGGTGGACTTAAACCTAGAAGAATTATTATTTTCAATTATGGTTTGATGAATTCTCTCATGACCTCTCATGATCCTCAAACTTTTGAATAATCTAATAATCAACCTCATTTGAGAAAGGTTATAGAAGAGGAATATGATACTTTAATCTCTAAGAAAACTTGGGATTTAGTTCCTTTTCCTCATAGTAAGAATTTAATTTCATGAAAATGCTTATATAAAACCAAACTCAATGCCAATAATGAAATTAGTAAGTTTAAATCGAGACTAATAGCTAGAGGATTTTCTCAAATTGAAAGTTTAAATTACAATGAAACTTTTTCTCTAGTTGCTAAAATGCCTACTAAAAATATTGTGCTTTCTTTAGCTTCAAAAATGAATTGGCCCATTCATCAAATAGATTTTAAAAGTACATTTTTAAATGGTAATTTACATGAAGAAATTTATATGGCTCAACCACCAGGTTTTATCAAAGAAGGTAGCAACCATTTAGTATATAAACTAAATAAATTTATTTATGGTTTAAAGTAATCTCTTAGAGAATGGTATTCCAAAATTAATTCCTTTTTAATTTCTCAAGGTTTTGATAGAACCAAAAAATGATCCTAATTTATACATTAAACATATTCATGATGAGATTATCATTATTATTTACTATGTTGATGATTTAATTCTTAATTCAATTTCTAGCATTTTTATTTAAGATATTAAGTTTCAACTCAATAAAATAATTCAAATGACTGATTTAGGAATTTTCCATTACTTCTTAGGAATGCACATATGGAAAACACCTAAGGGTATTTTTATTTCTCAAAGCAAGTATGCACAACATCTATTGGATAAGTTTTAAATGAATGATGCTAATCATGTGAATTATGAACTAAGTTAATGGTTGATACCAACACTACTTTTACTGATGCTACTTCTATTAGAAGATTTAGTGGGAAAATGAGATACTGAGAGAGGGGGAGGAGGGGGTGAATATGGATCTATAAAACTTTTACCCTTCAAAACAACTTTACTGCATTTACCATATTGACCTTCTCATATCTACTTTATGTATAACATAACTTGTAAAATCAAATACTATATTAAGTAGATCTAACTATCAATCACATTCATGAAATTTAAATACATAACACATAATATTTGGTTTCTTGAAAATCCTCTAAGGTGAAGGTAAAACTTGGGTGGGGATGAAACCCATAAATCTTCACTAGTATAGTAACAAAGTTAATCTGTTAGGGTTAAAATTTTGATCACTTCTGATGATCTATCATGTGAGGGGTCTTCCTTGGTAAAGGAGTTTAATATTGTTAGGTCTTACCTTGTTAAAGTGTTTTACACTTACAATGATGTAAGGATTATGTTAGAAGATTTACAAAGGTATGTTTGTTAATAATTTTTTCATAATTCAGTATGTTAAAACTGACTCAATACGTGATCCTTTAGTCTACACTATAATTTTTGATTATGGATCTCCTCCTTCCAATCTCTGATCTAATCTCACATTTGATATAAATTTTCTTATTCCTTCACTACTTCATTAGATCTCTATACTATGTTCTTCACAACTTTCACATTCATGCAAAATTAGACACTTAACTTCTTCATTTCCTTTATATACTTTGCACTCTCTTCTATGATGACTCTCATCACTCATGAATAAAAAAATTTAGATCTTCCTATTTAAAGTCTTTTGTAGATCCTTCTAGATAATTCCCTTTTTTCCTCTTCATCTAATTGATTGTTCATTCCTCACAAGGATCGGTGATCTATGTCAAAACATGTAACAATATCTATAGAAATTCTATGATTATTAAATATCATGTCCATGATGGATTGAAATAGTTTACCTCAAAATTTTTATTATTCCAAAAATTTATGTTCTCTTTGTGTTACTCAACACTCATTGATTCTGATGCTCATTCATAAATGTTATCTATGTTGCTACTCGGCCTTAACTATACTCGGCACCTTCTATATAACTCGATATCAATGTGTTATGTTTGCTTGATATTCACTAGGCTTGGCTTGTACTAAAATACTCTATGACCAAATAATTTCTTGACTCCTATTGATCTTTCTATATACAAGATTACTTAAAAGTCTTTACATGACTCAGCCTATATAGAGTAGCTTGGTCACAGTGATGACCATCTAACTCTTTGTTTTAGATGACTAAGTGTTTCAAACTAATAGATAACAAGACTTAGAGATATCAACAACTTCTTAATAACAACTAGTAGGATATTTTAACACTCACTATTACTAATCCTGATATTGTATATAGTGTTTGTTTTATTTCAAGATTTATGTCTAAACCTCAACAAACATACTTTAAAGTAGCTAGAGGAATATTAAGATATACCAAAGGAACTCTTAATCTAGGTTTATTGTATCATACAAATTTTGGTTTAACTTTACAAGGGTTTACTGATTATGATTTAGGTGGAAATCCCAATGATGAGAAAGCTACTTGTGGCTATTTTTCCTTTGTTGGTTCAAGTACTATATCTTGGAAAAGTAAGAAAGACACCTCTGTTTCTCTATGTTCTACCAAAACTAAATATATAACTTACACTAATGCATCTAAATAAGATTTATAGCTTATAAGTATACTTGAACACTTGGGGCTACCTCAAAAAGAACCTACATCTCTTTATTGTGATAACTAAAGTGCAATGGCCTTGAAAAATAATCGTATCTTCCATGAAAAGTAAAAGCATATTTATCTCCACCATCACTTCATTAGAGAACACACACACACACACACACACACACACACACACACACACACACACAACATTTTCCCTCATTCATAATATTACACAAGGGTTTTTTCATTTCTTTTCCCCTTTCAAAATCCTTGTCTCCTCTTATTGATGCTTTGGTGGTTTCTCATTGGAATTCTCTTATTCCATTATCTCTTGGTCGAAAGTTTTATGGTAACTATTTTTCATTCCAAACTCTCTTGGATTAATTCATTGATATCCATTTTTATCATTTTCTTAAAATTTGTCACTATATGACTTCTTTGGAATGAATTTCAATCATTATCCATACACATAAAAAAATTAACAACATGACACTGCCATGTTATTGGAAAGCCAAATTGGGCTCACAAATATTAGGCCCATTTCATTAATTTATAGTTCATTCCTACATTAATAGAAAGATCTAGAAACACATTGTAAATTCAACTACCTTCTACAAGGAAAAAAGGAAAGTAGTAGGTGGAAGGATTCTACTATATTATTTGAGTCACCACTAATTGCTTTATTGGGTACTTGGCTCAGATGTGTAACATTTGTTAATCCAAACATCAATTTGGTTTTAATAGTTTCTTGAATTGAACGGAAGGGATATTTTTCCAACACCCTCTAATAATTTCTACCACTAAAGACACTTACATGGGAGAAATTATTAGAATGAGATGTTTAAAATAACTATCCTCTAATAATTAAAATGGGATGAGTCCTAACATCAAGCCTTATTAGGTACACATGTACAACATAAATTTTTATTCACGTTATCATTATTATTACATATTTTCATCATTCTTTGGGTTTTCAACTTTTTCACCTATAATGATTTGGGATTTCTTCAACTACTAAAATTTCTCTTCTTTAAGGGTTTTAACCCAAACAAGTTGTTTTGTCTTACCATAAACCCTTCAATATGTTGGAAACTTACAATTGGAACAATTTTTGTTTTGTCATTGATGTCAAATCTATTGACAAGACATACTGTTTCCTAATCTAAGTGTCATATCTATTTGATTGATGAAGAGGCTTTGAGAATTTTCTCGTAACAATAGAACTAGAGGAAAGGTTCATTTATGAAAAGGAGCTTACAATGGACATTTTATTAGATAAACTTTAATAAGGCATAGTGATTTTTTAATGTCAAGAAAGCTAAGTAAAGATGAAAAATAGAGTAAAAGGCTAAGGAATGCTGAGTAATGGTAGTGTTTCCCAAGAATTAGCATCAACTAAGTGAGTATTAGAATTCAATGATGATTGAATTTTAGAATTTAGTGATAACTGAGTGTCAAAGTTCAATGATGGCTGAGTGTCAAAATATAGAGATTGTCGAGTGACAATACGAGAATGAGTTAAAGGAAATCATGAGATCAAGCTAACACAATTTATTTCTTGGGATAGGATTGATGAATTATCCAAGGTCCAGATGTACGAATGAAACTTTTCATAGCTTAGTAAATCCATATCCATAAAACATTTTTATCATGCATGCATCCATTAGATTATGCAATCACTCAAACTTGTAGGTTACTATCAAATAAATTTGCATAAATGTAAACATGAAACATAATAAATTCAATAATGCATTTGACACAATGGTTTAACATGAAAGCCCAATTTGGAAAAAACCACTAGTAACATGCTACTCATTCTCACTCTTTTGAAGTGATTCCCTATGAAAGGCCAACCCTATTAAAGGTTACAATGCACAATATTAAATGTAACCTGGTTAAAGGATTTACAAATGATTGTTAGGTCAAATTTAATCCAAAGAATTTACCCTAGACTGACACAATAATTAGAGAGTAATAGTAAGGTTTGATGTGATAACAACTTACAACACACTTGTAGATTATAGATCACTGTTTCAATTATCCACTCTGCTCGGCTTTCATACACTTCAGCTCTAATAGCTTGTTCACTCTTCAAGAATTCATACCCTTAAGCATTTTTTCTTTTCTTGGTAATGCAATCTTTTCTCTTAGGTCACTAAATGAAGCAATACCCTAGACTTCTCACACATGAAAACCCTTACTTCTGACCAACCATCTCCGTAAATAAAGAATTAAGATCTCTTTCCATTCATCCTCCATCATCCATTTTAGAGTTAGGTTAGATTAGGTAGGATTCAATGAATTTACCCCTCATTTCATTTCATTCTCTCCTAGAAACTTCTTCTTTAATTCTCTTTAAATTCACCCTAAAATTGTTCACCATGAATTCTGTGCCACTAGCTCATCAACCTTATCTTCTACATGATTCACACAATCCAAGAAATCAAACTTTCTACCTCAAATTCATCAAATTCTTGATCTTTTTCATAATGCTAACATTCAAAATTAATTGGCTTCTGATGCTCGACATCCACAATCAAAATGCTTGGCATGAACTAAAGTTTACTGGTACTTGGCATCAACTAAACTTTACTCATCTTACACTGAAATTGACTTTGCTCAACTCCAACTAATTTTCTACTTGTCTTGCACTAAATCTTCTTGGTACCTACTATCCAGTTGGTCAATCTTGGTAAACAAACTTCATTCAACTTATTCTTCTAGACTTAATTAGTGTAACCAACCTTTGCAAGCTTAAGTAGATAAATAATATGCTATGATATCACTATCTTAACTGATTCTTGTACTCATTTTTATATCATACCTCAAACTTTCCTCTAGGTGCTATTGCTACCTCATTTGATAAAATACTCTTCATCAATCAAATAAATGATAGTACTTAAATCATATAAGCAATTGTCTTACCAATAATATTTCTATCATCAATACTTCCATCCTAATTAGAATCAGTATAGGCTTTCAACTAAAATTTCTCATTCTTCTTGTAGTATAGACCATAGTCTTCTGTTCCTTTCAGATATCTCATTATTCTCTTAACTACCATCAAGTGATTCTCTTTGGGATTAGCAAAGAATCTTCCAACTATCCCTATAGATAATGCAATATTAGGTCTACTATGTGCTAGATATTGTAATTTGCCAATGATAGACCAATATAATGTTTG
Organism: Cupressus sempervirens; assembly: GCA_028749045.1. Lineage (NCBI taxonomy): Eukaryota > Viridiplantae > Streptophyta > Pinopsida > Cupressales > Cupressaceae > Cupressus > Cupressus sempervirens. Next base: position 206,855,978 of record CM053783.1, read on the forward strand.
ATTCACCTTAGATAAATCATCATTCTTTGACAATTTATTTCCTATCACTATAGGTGTACTTATTGGTTTGAAATATTCCTATCTAAAAATTTTCAATATCTGCTTTACATACTTTGAATAAGTGATGTATATACCATATTTTATCTGATGTACTTGCAAACCCAAAAAAAAACTTGGTCTCTCCAAATACAAGCATCTCAAATTCTTTTTCCATTTCATTTGCAAAAGCCTTACATAAAGTATCTTGACCAACAAATATGATATCATCAACAAAAATTTCAGACAACAAAATATCTTTTTCTTTCTCTATCTTCAAGTATAGATTATCATTATCATCAGTCCTCTCAAATCCAATCTTCACTAAATAATTATTTAATCTATCATACCATTATTTTGGTGCTTGCTTCAAACCATATAAAGCTTTGTGTAGACTATATACCATGTTTTTGTTGTTACCATGAACAAATGCTTTTGGCTATTCTATATAAACCTCTTCCTCCAATATACCTTTCAAAAAAGTAAACATAACATCCATTTGATAAACTTTGAAACCTTTGTATGCAAAGTAAGCAAAATAGGTTCTTACTCCTTCCAATCTTGCAATAGGAGTGAATGTCTCTCCATAATCTATCCATTCTTCTTCTTCATATTCTTTACAAACTAATCTTGCCTTCTTCCTTGTGACTTCGCAATTTTGATCTAATTTTTTTTTGTATACCCACTTGGTACCAAGCACATTTTTGTCTTTTGGTCTAGGAACTAGATTCCATGTCTTATTTTTCTCAATTTGTTCAATCTCTTCTTCCATGGATTTACTCTAGTCCACATCTTCTAAGGTATCTTTCACTATTTTAGGTTCTAGCATGCTCAACAAACATGTATCATTTATGTCTGCTACATTTTTTCTATCAACTTCTAAATCACTATGTACCTCTATGTTAGGTAGTTCAATGTCTCTTTCATGTAAACTAATTTCAAAATTATAATGTTCCTTGACTTCATTCTATAACTCGACACTTGAATGTAGCTTAGCTCCTGAATGCAAATCGACATTCATAGTATGTGACTCGATAGTCACTAAAACTTGTTGTTGATTTAAAACATCTTCATCAATAGGCATACTTTCATAAAAGTATACAAATGACTTGTATTCTTTTGGTTCCTTCATAAGTTCAGCCTTATATACTTCTATATATTCATCAACTTTCACATTTATACTTTCCACAACTTTGTTAGTGTTAGTATTTAAATACTTATAAGCTTTACTTTTTATGGAATAACCAAGAAATATTCCTTCTTCACCTTTTGCATCTAGTTTACCATTCCTGAAATCTTTGAGAGTATAGAATTTGATTCCAAATACCTTTAAATATTTTGCATAAGTTGAGTATCCATACCATAGTTCAAAAGGTGTTGAATGAATACCTTTCTTGACTTATACACAGTTCAAAGTATAGAGATCTATACTTATAGCTTCTCTCTAGTATTTTAAAGAAACATTTTTCTCCATTATGAGTGACTTAGCACAGTCCATTGTAGACTTGTCCCTCCTTTTAGTAATTCCATTTTGTGGGGGGGTTCTAGGAGCAAATGTTTGTCTTTTGATTCCTTTGTCATTACAAAACACCTCAAACTCATTCAATGTAAATTCTCCTCCTTTGTTGAATCTCAAACATTTTAGACTTTTACCTGTTTCTGTTAGTGTAGTTTTTTATTTTGCTAGGTTTTTCCTACACTTTTAATAATCTCGCTTAGGTTAATAAAGCATGTCTTATTAGGTGAATGGTTGTGAGGTGTCACCTTCCTACATGTGAGCATCCATTAGCTATCTTGGGAAGATACTTTGCTATCTTTAGTCCGATAGATGGTTGCTCCTCATTGGTTGGTGTTGCCACCTCCTCTCTCTTCCTTGCCTATATAAGCATGCTACCTGGCTTGTATTTGGATCTCTTATTTTTGCATCCTCTTAATGCTATTTTTCTTCTAGCATTTGCATTACTCTCTTGGAGACTAACTCTATGATGCTATTTTGATTTTGTATCATTTGCATTCATAGTTTAGATATTTACTCTTTGCACTAGTTTTCTGGGTTATTAATCTTTTCAGATTCTAACATGGTATCAGAGCTTTTCTATGTGCAAGAGTAGATTTTAGTTTCCTTATTTGAGAGATTCGGGGGGGGGCAAATAAACTTTATTTTAGTTTTTTGAAAAACAAAGTATGCTCTTCTCTTGCATCTTTGGATGATCCTGCGAATCAGAAAAGTTTTGACAAAAACAGTTTTTCTCTGGGGTTTCAATCTCAAATTTGACAACCAACTTGCATATTTGGAGTTTTCAATCAGTTTTGCAGGTTCCAGCATGCCATTGATGGACTTAAGAAGCTGATCCAGCATTTGCATGTCATATTTTGATTGCTGGGGTCGTTTTCTGATTTTTGGAGCCATTTTTTACTATTAAAGGCGTCTGATTTACACTAGAGCAACATCTTCTGTTCATCAGCAAGAAAAACGCTTTCTGGGTTTTGTTTGCAGCCCCGAAAAACCATCTGGGTATCTTTTATATTTTGCATGCAATCTGTATATTTTTCATAATCGAGCATGCAAAGCTACAGCCATACCCCTCTCCGTTGGCAGCCGCAGATTTGAATGCAGTTTTCAAATGTCTCGTTCTTGCTCATACGGACTCCGATTTTGATGATTCTTGTTATGAACTTGGCTATTTTTTTGTGCTCTATCTACTATTGGAGTTATTTTTTGATTTTCATGCATGAATTCTTCAGAAATTGCAGATTCTCAGCCGTGACTGTGCACAGTTCTTGTTTTGGAAACTTCGGAGGATCATAACTTTCTCATACGACCTCATATCGAGGCGATTCTTTTTTTGAAAGTGCATGATTTTTCGAGTAGATCGCAGTGGTGCTATTCGTTTCTTTGATTATTGTGCCCAAGTTTCACTTTCAACATATGCTCTTCATGAGGGTTTGTAATGCATTGAAATCAAGACCTACTTGTGGTTTTTTGGCCATAACTTTTGCATATGGAGGTATTTTTCCGATCCGAAAGAAGCGTCGAAAAGCTGGTTCTGAGATAGAGATACTGGTATAGGTTTTTTTTTGAGTTTTGATATAGTTTGGTTGCCTATTATGGCAATCAAAGTCAGATGTTCTATTTTGCACTCCGGGAGGCGTATCTTGAGCTTCCGATCTCCATTTTTGGACTTCTTTATATCGTTGGAAAGCTCTTTCTGTGCTCTTTCTAGTGATGTTGGTTGTTGTTCCAGATTTTGTACCAGACACATCCTATTCAGTCTTTTGCATTTTAGCATTCTGGTGGATATTCTGTTTGTTTCAGGTCCGGAGATCGATTTTGTTGCTTCAGTTGCTTCATTTTGGGCTTTACCTTCTGTTGTTTCAGCCTTATGTTTTTTTTGATCATTGTTGATATTCACTGTAAGCATCTTTATGCAACGCACTGAGATAAAGTGCCACTCTTGCGTTTTGGGATCCTTTTCATCATTGTGATTCATTGTAATCGAACTATTATATAAAGTTCCATGGGGGGGATAGTTTTTTGCCGCTTATAGGCTCTCTTTCTCTAATTCCTCATGTAGTGTCAACGACACATGCCTTTATTTGTGTTTGTACCTCACTCTCGATGAGTTTGGCTCCTATGTTGTAGGAGATTTTTTGGCCCATCTTTTCAGCTGCCTGTCACCTCACCTACCTTAAGGGGAGGTTATATTGTTGTTCTATGCTTCTTTGGTTGATGGTTCATGCTTTCTATTTTCATGGAGGTTCCTTTGGTTGATGGTTCGTGCCTTCTATTTCCATCGAGGTTCCTTTGGTTGATGGATCGTGCCTTCTATTTCCATGGAGGTTCCTTTGGTTGATGGTTCGTGCCTTCTATTTCCATGGGAGTTCTACAGATCAGCATTTTGACAGAGCTTTGCGGTTCTTCATGCTTCAGTGATGCTGCTTCTTCATGATCACTCCTTGTTCCTGTTTTAGGGGACAATTTCCCTAGTGGGAGACTTCTTCAGTTCTTCACTAGGTTCTTACCTCTTTTTGGGGAGGGTTTTTCCCTTGTGGTTTTCTCTCTTTTCCGACTTTTAGAGGTTGCATCTTCTTGCATTGTACTTGGGTACCTAACATGGCCTCGTTGCCGAGACCCATTTCTACATCCACCTAAGCTTCGCTTATGGGGGGGTGTTAGTGTAGTTTTTTATTTTGCTAGGTTTTTCCTACACTTTTAATAATCTCGCTTAGGTTAATAAAGCATGTCTTATTAGGTGAATGGTTGTGAGGTGTCACCTTCCTACATGTGAGCATCCATTAGCTATCTTGGGAAGATACTTTGCTATCTTTAGTCCGATAGATGGTTGCTCCTCATTGGTTGGTGTTGCCACCTCCTCTCTCTTCCTTGCCTATATAAGCATGCTACCTGGCTTGTATTTGGATCTCTTATTTTTGCATCCTCTTAATGCTATTTTTCTTCTAGCATTTGCATTACTCTCTTGGAGACTAACTCTATGATGCTATTTTGATTTTGTATCATTTGCATTCATAGTTTAGATATTTACTCTTTGCACTAGTTTTCTGGGTTATTAATCTTTTCAGATTCTAACAGTTTCCTTCTCAACTCCTATTAAGTACCACTTAAACATTTGGAGAGCATCATATTTATGTTTTAGAAATATAACAGTCATCATTCAAGAATAATCTTCAAAAAGATGCATAATGTACTTATCTCCTTTGTATCCTTGCACTTCAATTGGTGCACACAAGTTAGTATGAAAAATCTCTAATATTCCTTTAGACATATGAGTCTTTCTGTTAAAACTTGACTTTGTCATTTTGCCTAGCTAACATTGTTTGCAAATTATATTGTCAAGATTCTTCAACTTAGGAAAACCTTTGATGCTTCTCATGTTACTGATACTAACCAATTTATAAAAAATAACATGACATAACTACTTGTTCCATAGCCACACATCATACAATTCTACAACTAAACAAGTATCATCCTATATATCAAGGTATAATATATTACCTCTACTTTGATAACCTTTTCCAATCAGTTTTCCATTAGTATCATATATCTTAGCAATTTTTTTCTCAAACTCAACCTTACATCCCAAATTATTTAGTTGTGACACACTCAACAAATTATAGTTAAGTCCTTCAACATAGTAAGCATTGTCACATAAAATGATTTCTATGATCTCGATAGAACATTTTCCTTTTATTAGACATGGTGCATCATTGCCAAATCTTACAATATTTCCATCATAATATTTCAAGGTAATGAGGTTACTTTTATCTATAGTCATTTTATGTGAACACCCACTATCAATGATCCATGTATCGTTCTTGTTTACATAAGAAACTAGTGTAGTTGCCACATTAGATTCATCCTTCATTGCAACATACACCACTTTCATCATCATGATTTTTAGATCCATCTTTTTTTTCCTCTTCAAAAATTTAGCAAGACTTCTTGTCTTTGTATTTGTAGTCTTTGTTGTATTCATCTCTTCTACTTTTGTACTTGTCACCACCTCTATAATACATTTTTTCTATACATCTAGCAACAATATGACCAACCTCATTGCAATTGAAACACATGATAGGTAACTTACCTTTAAAATTTCCTTTACCTCTATGAGATGTCCTTTGTAATAGTGCTTCAAGTTGATCTACATCTTCCTCATCTATATCATTGTCACTTGACACATATATTTTCTCTTTTTCTTTTTTTTTCTTTTTATCAAGTTCCTTTAATGACAACTTAGCTTTTAAATAAGATTCACTATGTTTAAGTCTGTAATTATCAAAGTTAGATAGTTCAAAAGTAGTGACCCTACCTACCAGACCTTGAAGAGTTAGATCATTCCCTTGCATACGTCTCAGTTCTTGTATTTCAAAAACTCTAATAGCATAGATAGGTAGTAGTTTTCTCAAAAATTTACTTAATACAATATCATCATCTATTTTACTAGTAGCTCGTCTTATTTCATTAACATATTTTATCATAGAGAAATATTGATCAACATTCTCACCTTCTTTCATTCTCATGTCATTGAATTTACCTCTGAGACTTCCAGCTTTAGATCTTAGAACATTCTTGTCACCTTCATAAATAGTGTTTGGATCATCCCACATTTTCTTTGCATTGTCACAACCTTTGATATCATAAAAATCAACATAGCTTAGGGTGGAGGCAGTCTCCAACATTTCCCATTTGTGTTCTTTCTTCTTCTTTACATCTTCAACTGTTAGGGCTCCAATAGGATCAGTATGATCAATAACAATGGTAGATTGTGCATGATCTCCAAGACCTCCTAGGTGTAGCTTCATCAGAATTATCCAATCAGAAGAGTTATGTCTATTAATCTTGGGTACTTCTCTTTTTGACATGTTGATCTTTGTGCTTCTAGTACCTTCAAACTAGTCCTCTTAAGCAAAGGGCTCAAATACCAATTGTTGGAATTCTTTAGAACAATTGAGAGGCGGGGAGGGGGGGGGGGGGGGGGGTGGGGGGTGGGGTTTAAATCAATTATCCAAGTTCAAATTGTACAAATAAAACTTTTTACATCTTAGTGAACCCATATCCATAAAATATTTTCATCATGCATGCATCCATTAGATTATGCAATCACTCAAACTTGTCGGATACTGTCAAATCAATTTGTAGAAATGTGAACATGAAACATAATAGATTCAATAACACATTTGATACAATGATTTAATGTCAAAACCCAATTTGGGAAAAACCACTAGTAACATGCTACTAATTATCACTCTTCTAAAGTGATGTCGTGTGAAAGGCTAACCATGTTAAAGGTTACAATGCACAGTGTTAAATGTTACCTAATAAAAGGATTTCAATCACCCTATTAGGGGTGAGCCTTATTAAAGGAATTTATATTATTCACTTGGAATGTCACCCAGTTAAAGGATTTATAAATGAATATTAGGTCAATCTTATTTCATAGGATTTATCCTAGACCGATACAATGATTAGAGAGTAATAGTAAGTTTTGATTTGACAACAACTTACAACACACTTGAAGATTATAGATCTCTATTTTAGTACTCCATTATGCTTGGCTTTCATATGCTTGAACTCTAATAGCTTGTTCACCTTTCAAGTATTCATAGCCTTAAGCCTTCTTACTTTGCTTACTAATGTAGTTTCTTCTCCTAGGTCACATAATGATTTGATTCTGACAAACCATCTCTATAGATAGAGAATGAAGATCTTTTGTCATTCATCCTCCATTGTCCATCTTAGGGTTAGGTCTGGTTAGGTAGGATTCAATGTATCTACCCCTCATTTCATTTCATTCCCTTCTAGAAACTTCTCCTTCAATTCTCTTTGAATTTTTCCTAAAATAGTTAACAATGAATTTTGTGCCACTAGTTCATAAACCTTATCTTCTACATGATTATCACAATCCAAGAAGTCAAACTTGTTAGCTTAGATTCAATAAATTCTTGATTTTTTTATAATCTTGACACTCAACATTAACTAGCTTCTGATGCTCAACACATACTGCATTTCTCATCATCCACTATCAAAACACTCAGCATGAAATAAAGTTTAATGGTGCTTGACATCAAGTAAACTTGACTTTTCTTACACTATTTGACTCGTCTTACACTAAAATGGACTTTTCTTAGATCCAAGTAATTTTATGCTTGTCTTGCATTGACTTTGCTTGACACCTATTGTCAACTTAGTCAATCTTGGTAGGAAAACTCTGTTTCACTTGTTCTTCAAGACTTAATTAGTTTAACCAACCTTTGCAACCTTAAGTAGATTATCAATGAACTATAATATCACTATCTTAACCAATTCATGTACTCCTTTTCATATCATAACTAAACCCTTCCTCTAGGTGCTATTATTAACTCATTTGATCAAATACTCTTCATCAATCAAATAAATGAAAGTAGAAGGTTTGACATAAGTGACAAAAAAATGATTGAAACACATTTATCATACATATATAAATTTGCTTTCAATAGTAAAGACCTAATATATGAATTCTAGAAAAGTCTCTAGAAGAAGATCAAGAAGATGGATAGTTCCAATGAATCAAGCTAAACCTAATCATAAACACTAAGATATATGGTGGTTTTAGAAAATAGTAAAGAAAAAATTACCTATTTAAAGAGATATCAAACTAAACAATTGGTGTTGTGTTTATGTATGTGCTAGTGTTTAGGTGAAGAGAGGCATACCAAGCAAGATTGATTAGAAATGCACAAGTGTGAGAGAATGCAAAGCTAATGGATAAAGCTTGTAGAGATGATGCTAATGTTGATAAGTGAATTTGAGCAAAAGGCTTAAATGTTGTTGAGAAGAGTGGAATGATTTGTTGAAGATTTTACAAGCTAATCAAGATTAGAGATGAAAATGGATGGCTTATTAGTAAGTCAGAATGAGAACCAAACAAAGATCTGAACTAGTGAAATTGAGTTATAATGACATAGATCAAAACCTAGTGTTTTCTTTCTAGTCATTGTGATTAGTTTCTATTGAAATCCTTTTAACAGAGGTTGATCTAACAGTCATTTGGAAGAATTAATAGTATATTTAAATCCTTTAACTAGGTGACATTCTTAATGGAACAATCAAAGTCCTCTAATGATGACATTCCTAACAGGGTGATTAAATCCTTTAACAAGGTCACATTTAATAGTGTATTTTGTAACCTTTGATAGAGTTGACTCCTAATAGAGGTCACTTTAAAAGAGTGAAACAGAGTAACATGTTGTTGGTGGTTTTTTCAAAACTGGGTTTCCACCTAACAATCCTAGTGTCAAATATGTGATGAATACTTTATATGTTTTAAATTTGATAATATTTTCATTATAAAAAATAGGTTATGTTTAAGACAATATTTTTAGTAGATACGAGCAATATTAGGATTAACAGAATAGTGAGTGTTTTTTTAATTGTTCAAATGGTACATAAGGACCTTGAGTAGCTGATTCAACCCCCCCTCACCCCCAAATTATTCTAAATATTTCTAACAATTTGTATTAGAGCTTAGTTCTTATAGTGAAAAGTTTGGAGGTACTTAAAGCTAAAGATCATGACTGACAAGAGAGATGTACCCAAGCTAAACAAGGAGAACTTTCCTGCATGTTAGACCTTAATGAGGTTACAAATATCTAGTATCAGTGATGTTGCTATCAAATTTTTGGATGATGAATATATAAAGGTGAATAATACTTCTCTAAAAACTAAACAATTGAATTAGAAACAAGAACACAATCAAGCAATGTTGGAGATAGCCTCACCCTAAGTTATGTTGAGTTTGATGAACTAAATGAAATTGATAGTTCAAAGAAAATGTGGGACAAATTGGAGACTATATATGGAGGTGATGACAATTTCCTATGAGCCAAATCATAATGCATGAGAGGAAAATTTTATGACATAAGAATAATGCAAGCTGAAAACATAGTACAATACTACACAAGAGTTAAAGAGGTAGTTAATGATATTTGTTGTGCAAATGGAGAAATCAAAGATAAAACAATGATAAGTAAGGTATTGAGGAATCTACTCCCTATCTATGCTATTAGAATCTCTACAATCTGAGAAATGAGATGCACACCATGTAATGCTCTAACTTGGATAACTACACACTTGTCACTATTGAATCTACTTTTAATTCACAACTAGTTCTTAGAAAAAAGAAAAGGTAAACATGTGAAGAGTGATAGTGATAGTTCTGATGATGGTATTGATGAACTTGAAGCCCTTATTTCAAAAATATTTGGAAGAGGAAGAGGTAAATAAAAAGGTAAATTACCTGCCATTCATTTTTCATGCAATAAAGTTGGTCATATTGTTATTAGGTTTCCAAATGGAGAGGACATGGATGAAACAAAGTAAAGCAAGTACACAGGGAAAAGAGAAGACAGAGAATACAAGAGATGAAATGATGAAAAAGGTAAGAAATCTTGTTATATTTCTAAAGAATAAATTGACAATGAATTTGAGAGTAATGATGAAGAAGTTTTCTATGTTACTATGAAAGAAGATTTTGATGAAGGTGAGAAAAATCGATTAATTTCATATGTAAATAAAAATGACAAATGGATAATAGATAATGGATAATCCAATCATCAGACTAGTGTTTAAGATAAATTTCAAGATATTGGTCCACACAAAGGTGGATGTGTTAAATTTGGTAATGCTATTCCATGTGTTGTGAAAGATAAAGGAATTATTCAACTGACTAAAAGAGAACATGTGACAATATTTATTAGGTTGGAGGACTTACCTATAATCTTTTGAGTGTTAAATAGCTAAACAAACCAGGATACAAAGTTGAGTTTCACAATAGGAAGGACAAGATACATGGTTTTGATGGTAAGATAGTTGGAAGTGGTGATCAAATAAGACATAATTTATTCTATCTAGATCTATCAAGTGAGACTTGTTTGTTTGCACAATAAGGAGTTGCTTAATTATAGAACAACAGATTATTCATGTGAACTTTGACAATTTGATCAATATTAGTAAGATGAAGAAAGTAAGAGAGTTTCATAAACTAAGGAAGCCTGAAAAATGCTATCTGTAAACAATGTAAATTGGGAAAGATGACCAAGTTTAGTTTCAATAGAAAAAAATACACTTCTAGTAATATTTTGGAACTGGTTCATACTAGCTTATGTAGACCCATTTATCTTCAAAGCTACTGTGGAAATAATTTTTTCATTCTATTTGTTGATGATTAGTCTAGGATGATGATTGTGATGTTTCTTAAAGCTAAATATGATGCTTTTCAGTTATTCTTGAGTGGTTTTTAGCCAAAGTTGAGAAAAAATAAATAGTCTAAAGTTCTTGATATCTGACAGAGGTGGTGAATTCTTTTTAAATGAGTTCAATATATTTTGCAATGATAGAGGAATTAAAATATAGCTATTAGCACCAATGACCCCTCCTTAGAATGAGATAGTTAAAAGAAGAAACAAATTTATAATGGATTGTGCAAGAACATTAATGATGGAGAAGATAATATCAAAGAAGTATTAGAGAGAAGAAGTGAGTACTATTGTTTATACCCTAAATAGAGTGCAAGTCAAGAAAAGTACAACTACTACACTTTTTGAACTATGCTATGGTTATGCTCCAAATGTGAAGTTTTTCAAAATCTTTGGAAGTAGATGCTATATAATTAAAGATAATATAAATAGAAAAATTGATGCAAAAAGTGATGAAGGCATATTCCTAGGTTATTCCAACATGAGCAAAGTCTATAAGTGTGTAAATTCTAGCACTAACAAAATTGTGGAAAGTGCAAATGTGAAAGTTGATGAGTTTGCATAAAGAAGTGAAAGTGCATGTGAAGAAGAACCTAAAGACTATAGTACATTCATCTATGTCAATGATGATAATCCAAGAACTCCAAATAATCAATAAAACTAATCTATAGCTCTTAGTAGCTAGGAAATGATGAAACACAAATTCAAATTGCCAAGTAGTAGATAGTGGGTGCCGAGCAACAGATTGAAGATGTTGAGTCACTGATAGGAAATGTTGATCATTAGAGAGAAAATGCTAAGCATGTAAAACATGAACTAAAACCTAAAAAAGAAAAAGAAAATGAACTTGAGATTAATTTTCAATATGAACCTATAGAACAACAAAGAAAGAAACTTCTCATTCTAGCAAAATATGTGAGAAGATGTCATAAACCTAAAAAAATCACTGGAGATGTTGAATCAAGTGTGATAACTAGAAAAAGACTCAAAGATGATACATGCTTACTTTGTGAGTTTGAGCCCAAAATAGTAATGGATTCTTTAGACAATGATGATTTGATCTAGGCAATGAATGAAGAAATTGACCAGATTGAGAAGAACAATACTTGGACTTTAGTGCCAACAGCTAAAGACAAAAATGTCATTGGGACAAAGTGGGTTTCTAGGAACAACCTCAATGAGGATGGAGAAGTAACAAGAAATAAGGTAAGACTAGTATGCAAGGGTTATGCTCAAGAAGAAGGAGCTGATTATGCAAAAAGAATTCTCCTATGGAAAGACTTGAAGGACATCGAACTATGCTTGCATATTCAGCCTACAAGAATTTAAAAGTATATTAGATGGATGTCAAATCTACATTTTTAAATGGTATATTGGAGTATGAAGTATACATTGAATAGCCTAAAGGATTTGTAAATCCAAACAAGAAGAACATGGTATGTAAACTGAAAAAAACCCTTTATGCATTGAAACAAGCTCCAAGAGCATAGTATGAAAGATCACATCACTATTTGGTGAAGAGTGGTTTTGAAAGGATAGATGATAACAATAACCTATATTTGAAGAATGGTAAGAATAATGTAGTATTATTATTTGAAATAGTTGTTGATGATATCATATTTTTTGGAAGAGAAACATTATGAAAATCATTTATTGATGAAATGAAGAAGGAATTTGAAATGTCTATGTTTGGTGAAATCAATTTTTTTGTTGGATTATAAATATGTCAAATGAAGTTTGGTATTTTCATTACACAATCCAAAAACATCGAAGAGATAATAAAGACTTTTGGTGTGGAATATTCTAAGCCAGTGAGTGCTCCTATGTCTATAGGACATAGGCTATCTAAGACTGACAATTCTACTAATGTGAACCAAAACCTATATAGATCCATGATTGGAAAACTACAATATGTTTTCCACAATAGACTTGACATTGCTCTAGTAGTTGGGATAGTTGCTAAATTTTTAGAAAATCCTAAAGAGAATCACATGATGGCAGTGAAAAGGATAATGAAATATCTGTAATGTATAAAATACTATGGATTGTATTACAAAATAAATGATAAATTTTGAGCTAAAAGTGTTTAGTGACTTAGATTGGGAAGGAAATATTGATGATAGAAAAAGCACTAGTGGAGGTGCATTCTTTCTAGTAAAGAGATTGGTGTCATGGAAAAGCAAGAAGAAGAATTGTATTTTCAAATTGACAGTTGAATCTGAGTATGCTAAAATTGTAGTAAACTATTCAGATATTATGTGGATCAAGAAATTACTCAAAGGTATGAAAGAAGAAATTATAAATCTAGCGGTTATCTATTGTGATAACACAAGTGCTACCAAAATTTCAAAGAATCCAGTTATTCACACTAAGACAAAGGACATTGATATCAAGTATCACTACTTGAGGAAAGTAGTTCAAGACAAAGAAGTGAAACTAGAATATGTGAATACTAAAGAACAAATTGTTGACATATTCACAAAACCATTACCTTTAAAGATGCTCATGAATATTGTAGAGGTAAAATATGGGTGATTCCCCTAACCAAAGCTACTTAAATAGACAAGGTGCATTGCATCACATGTGCTAATTAGAATATCCTACACATTGATGCAATCCAACTCTACTTTGGGATGTGCCTAAGGTAGATAATTCAGTATAACATAATAGATCAATGATAGACAAATAACAAGAATGAACCAAACATGAAAAATATACATAATTCAGATGTATAAAGAGTTTGAATCTTAGACAACTAAATGTCTTTGGCATTGTTGTCAAAGAGGGAGAGATTATTAAAGAAGGAGAAATTATTGCACGTGCGCACGCGCGCGCACACACACAGATTATCAAAGAAGGAGAGAGTTAGAAAAGAGAATCAAAGTGAAATTTGTTTGATTGTATGGTAACATGTGCAAGTGGTATTTCTATATACTGTGTTATTGAGATCTTTCCATTAATACCAAAGAGGTAGATTGCTTGACACTTAAAATTTTAACAATTATTGTTTTGTGATTGATGTCAAATCTATTGATAAGACATATTGTTGCCTAATCTAAATGTCATAACTATTTGAATGACAAAGAGGATTTGAGAAGTTTCTCATAACAATAACAGTTGCATGAAAGGTTGAGTTATGAACAGGAAGTTACAATGGGCATTTGGTTTGATAAAGTTTGATAAAGCATAGTGATTGTTTATGTCAAGAAAGATAAGCCAAGGTGAGAAAGAGTAAAAGGATAAGGAATGTCAAGTAATGCTAGTGTCAACCAAGCTAAAGTTAGAGCCAAGAGAATATAGTGTTGACCAAGAATTAGCATCAACCAAGTGAGTGTCAAAATTTTGCAATCATCGAGTGTTAGAATTTAGTGATGACCGAGTGTCAAAATATAGAGACTATCGAGTAATAGTATGAGAATAAATTCAAGGAAATCATGCAATCAAGCTAACACAGTTGATTTCTTGGGAGATGTAAACAATATTGAAGATAGGATTGATGACTTCAATCATTATATTCAAGGAAAGTATAAGGAAAAGACCCAATAGAAAAATTCTAGAGAAGTTTCTAGAAGAAAATCAAGAAGATGGACAGATACAATGAATCAAGTTGAACCTGATCATAAACTCTAAGAACTACAATGGTTGTAGAAAATGGTAATGCAATAATTGCCTATTTAAAGAGATATAGAGCCAAACAATTGGTGTTTTATGTATGTATGTGTGAGTGTATATGTGAAGAGAGGCATAGAGAGAACTGTTAATGAGAAATGTGCAAGTGTGAGTGAATTCAAAGCTAATGGAGAAAGGTTGTAGAGACAATGTTGATGTTGACAAGTGAATCTAAGAAAAAGGCTTAATCTTTTTTGAGAAGATTGGACTAATTGCTTGAAGATTTTCCAAGAAAATCTAGATTAGAGATGACAATGGAAGGCTTATCAGTGACTCAACACAAGAACCGAATATAGATTTGAACTAGAAAAAGTGAGTTGTAATCACATAGATTAAAACCTATTGATTTCTTTTTAGTCATTGTAAACAATTTGTATTGAAATCTTTTTCATAGAGGTTGTCCTAACAATCATTTGAAAGAATTAATAATCTATGTAAGTCCTTTAACTAGGTGACATTCTATATGGAATGATCAAATTCCTCTGAAAATGACACTCCTATTAGGGTGATTAAATCCTTTAACAAGGTCAAATTTAATAGGTTTTTTTGTAACCTTTAATAGGGCTGGCTCCTAATAGAGCTCACTTCAAAAGAGTGAAAAAGAGTGACATGTTGGTTGTAATTTTTCCCAAATTGGGTTTCCACATAAAAATCCTAGTGTGAAAATCTATGATGAATTCTTTATATGTTTTACATGTGATAATTTTTTCATTATGCAAAATAGGTTATGTTTAAGATAAAAAATTCAGTAGAGACTGAGCAACAATAGGATTAGTAGAATAGTGAGTGTTTATTTTATTGTTCATATGGTATGTAAGGACCTTGAGTAATTGATTCATGTTCCCCCCTTCTCTTCACATTTAATAGGTTTTTTGGTAACCTTTAATAGGGTTGGCTCCTAATAGAGCTCACTTCAAAAGAGTGAAAAAGAGTAACATGTTGGTGATAATTATCCCAAATTGGGTTTCCATGTAAAAATCCTAGTGTAAAATTTGTGATGAATGCTTTATATGTTTTACATGTGATAATGTTTTCATTATGGAAAATAGGTTATGTTTAAGATAAAAAATTTAGTAGAGACTGAGTAACAACAAGATTAGCAGAATAGTGAGTGTTTGTTTTATCATTCATATGCTACATAAGGACCTTGAGTAATTGATTCACCCTCCCCCTTTCTCAGTTATTTTAAACATTTCTTACATAATATACCTTTATTTTTTTCACCTAAACAAGTGGTTTTGGTTTACCATAAATTCTTCAATAGACTTTTAGTTTTTCCACCCAAACAAGTAGTTTTGGCTTACCACAAACCAATCAAACACTACTGATAACAATCAAAATGAGGAAAGAATCATCACTATAGGATTTCCTCCTTCTGTACCTACCTAAAAACTAATTATTTATTCCATATAAAAAGAAATCCATCTATCGAGATACAAGGGTACCCATTTTTTGTACATTCCATTTATATAGGAATCCTTTTCACATACATAGTTCATCAATAAATTTTAAAAAAGCCTCACATTGTTGATCAAAACCAATAATGCATCTCTTATAATAGTTTATGTTTAATACATTCTCTAAATCAATCTTCATCACTTTATTAAGGATATTACAAGACTGCTTTTGACACTGAAACACTCTTTACAATTAAACAAATTTACTCACTACCAAACCAAATACCTCCAATCGAAACTAAACACATATTAGACAACCCTTCATGATATGACCACCATCTCACCTTCTAATCAATGCTAACTCCCATAGCTACTTCATATGTCTAAAAAAACACAATTACACAAGCCAACAAATTTAAATTCCATATTTAAATTATCTTTTAACTCTAAGTAACAATGCATCATCCAATCACCATATCATATTTCAAATCATAGACTATACATCATTTAATAGCTATCTCTAATTTCCATTCCATACATTATTAGCAAGCCAATAGTTCATGAGCTATCAATAATATACACTTGCAAAAAAAAGCATCATTCACAAACAATTCTTGTGATCACCCTAAAAGGCCCATAATAATGTGGCTTAAGCTTCTCAAAACCACTCTTTTTGAGAGTGGATTGGTGGTAAGGCTAAAACATTAGATATACCATATCACCTATCTCAAAACTCTACCCAGTCCTCTTTGGATGAACATATTAATTCTATTAATCATATGCCCTAGTTATATATTCTCCAAAAGAGGTTTTACAATGTCTAGGCTCTCCTGTAATAAGTCTCTAACACTAGGCACTCTACTATTAGATAACAATAAATTCATTAAATTGGGTGCCTCATAGCCATATAATGTCATGAATGGTGACATTTGGATAAACAAGTGATAATTGAAATTATAAAAATACTCAGATAAATATAGCCACTTCACCCAAGCCTTCTATCACCCTACTATATAGTTCTTATGGTATCTATCCACCCATTTTATTTTTATTATCTCTACCTAACCATCTGCTTGGGGTGCTAGCTAGTTGTCAGAGTAAGCTCTATCCTGCATAATCCACATAACTATTGGTAGAAGTGACTCATAAACCTATTGTCCCTACTATTGATGATGCAATGATGTAAGTCATGCAACTTGAATACCTCTTTGAAGAATAAATATGCCACTTACATAGCAGTTTATGTGGCATTGATTGAGAAGAAGTTAGAAAACTTTATAAGCCTATCAACAAAAAAATGTATACAATCACTTCCCTGTTCTCTCAGTAGTCCTATAATGAAGTCCATGGAAAAATACTCCCATTTCTTGTCAGAAATTAGAAGTAGTTAAAGTAAGCTAGCTTTGTAAGAGTGCTCTTTTTTATTCTTCTAAAAAGTAGGACACTCAGTAACATACTGCAACATTTCAACTTTGAGCCCTATCCAAGAAAAATGCTCACGAATCTACTAGTAGGTTTTTGTAAAAACCTAGATGTCCTACCATGGGTGAGTTGTGATAAACTATCAACACTATACTCCTCACCTTTGAACCTAGCACCAAATAAATGTGCCCTTTGTAAATGATGAGCTCATTCATAAGGGTGAAATCACTATTAAGGATTGATCCATCTATGAATCACAATGCCCATGTATCATTTTCATACTTTGCAATGATCAAATGTCTCTAATCCTTTGATATATCTATCATCAAGCTCAAGTTGAATCTTCATGATAAGGAAATTGCTACTACATTATGTGTCCCCTTGATATAGGTAATATCAAAGTCACATGCTTATAATTTACTTACCCATTCTTATTTCCTGACATTAAGATCTTGTTTCCTAAGGAAATATTTTAGGCTATTATGGTAAGTTTTTATGTTGAATTTACTACCTAGTAAATGATGCCTAAATTTAGCTAAAGCATACATTATGCCCAACATTTCCTTATCATAAATATTGAAGCTCCTCTCAGGCTCCATGAGCTCCATACTCTCATAAGAAATTGGGTACTTGTCTTTTATAAGTAGATACAATTGATTAATTGTGCATTATGCTTGATGTTACAAAAATGTCATATCAGTTTTAGTTAGTGTATGCCAAGCTCACTTGGGCAGTAAAGACAATTTTTTGTCTCTACCTACCATTCTTCTGTTTTCCTAGTTCAGAAGGTAGTGTCTATCGAGTTCCCTTAGGCATCGGAGGAAAGTCTACTAAAGATGAGCGTTAACCGAGCTCACTCAGTTACCAAAGGATCTATTAGAATATGTAGAGTTAACCAAGTTTCTATTGGTTAATATATAAAATTGTTTCTGAGTTAGTGTCTACCAAGTTGGGTCAGCTAACAAAGGATTTTCTTATTTTGGCATATTAAGCTCTATTATTTTATCTATCAGTTCTAGCTGACTAAGATGATAAATAATAAATATTCTAAGTTATATTTTAGTTGTCTTGACAAAATAGATGATATAAGTATAAGATCAAGTTGTGAATGTAAAGGATGTATGGATGGATAAGTATATGAGTGAATTGAAGATTTGATAATGAGCAGAAGAAGAAAAGGATAAGAAGAATATCTTTGTGGAGCAAAAAAGATATATCTCATTAGGTTGGATCAAGTACAAGCTAGAACAAAGATCTGTAATCAGCAATTTAGTTGCATTGAATTCAAGTCATCTAATTGTTACTTTCTAACCATTGTAGTGGTGATCTAAATCTCTTAACAGAGTTAGCTTGATATCTATTTTTAAATCCTCTAACAATGTTAATTTTTTATTGAATTATCTTAGGACCTCTAACAAGGCCACTCCTAATAGGTTGATTAAATCCTCTAATAGGGTCACACCTAATAGTGTGTTTTGTAACCTTTAATAGGGTTGGCTCGTAATAGGGCTCACTTCAAAAGAGTGAAAACAATAACTAGTTGCAATTGTGGTTTTCCCAAATTGGGTTTCCACATTAAATCTTGGTGTCAAATGTGTTCATACTATTTACTTTTATGTGTTTGCAACTAAGTTAAAGTAATGGTAATCAAAGATAATATATAAAGATTTGCATGTTAATATTTACCAAGCAATCATAGTGTTTATAGAGTTATAGGATTTCTTTGTTTATCAAGCATTAATAGTATTTAGTTTTTAGAGTTTGTTTTTGTACTAACATCTAAGGGATTTGGGATTTATTTTAGTAGTGACTAGTTCATCCCTCCGCTCTTAGTTATTCCTCTTATATTTCCAACAATTGGTATCAAAGCTTTTGGTGCTTGTAGAGAAGGTTTCAAAAACCTAAGCTAAAGATCAAGATGTCTTATAGAAGAGAGATTCCCAAGCTAAACAAAGACAATTTTGCAGCATGGCAACGACAATGAGACTACATCTAGGTAGTATAAGTGATTCAGGTTGAAAATTGAAAATATCTTGATTTTGAATACAAGACTCCCACTGGAACATTATCAGTTGATGATATTGTTGAAAATTAGAACCATAACATCATGACGATTGATACTGCTTCTGCTCTTAGTTATGTTGAATTTGATGAAGTGAAAGATTGCAAGAGTGCTCATGGAATGTGGAACAAACTGAAAGATATCTATGGAAGAGATGAAAATGTAAGAAGACCTAAGGCTGAAAGTCTTGGAGGTCATTTTGATTAGATGAGAATGAGAGAAGATCAGAAAACTGCAAAATAGGTGGAAAGAATCAAAACATGTTTGAGTGTTATCAAGGCATCTGGAGGAGACATTGAAGAGAAAATAATTGTAAGCAAGGTACTTAGAACTCTTTTTTCTATTTATGCAATTAGAGTATCTTCTATTCAAGAGATGAGATGTGATCCAAATTGTAAAATGTCTTTGGATGCTCTAGTTGGAAGATTGACAACGTTTGAGTTAAATAATTTTGATAACTATGTTTCTAGTTCAAAATTTATTGAGTCTGCATTTGAAGCCAAACTTTCACTCATGAAAAAGGATAAGAAATCAAAGTCCAATCAATCAGAAAGTGAGCAAGAAGAATCACAAGAATGTTTAGACCGTGATCTTCAAGTTGTTGAAGCCCTGCTTGTAAGGAAATATTTTGAAGGCATAGGAAAGTAGAAAGTTAAAGTTCCTCTAATCTTCTTTTCTTGTGAAGAAGTTGGTCACATTGCTGCAAGGTGTCCAAATAGAGAAAACAAAGATGAAAAGAAAAGTAATAAGTACAAAGGCTAGAATGATTTCAAGAATTACCAAAACCAGAAGGAAAATGGTAAGAAATCTTGTTATATGGCTAAAGATTTTGATAATAGTGAAGATGAAATGGTATATATTGTTGTAAAGGATGAATTTGATGATGAAAGAGATAATATGGCACTTATCTCTCATGTTACCAAAAATGATACATGGATTATTGACAGTGGCTACTCACATCATATGACTAGAGATAAAACAAAATTTGAGGATACGAAGCCTTATGATGGAGGTAGTGTAAGATTTGGAAACAATGAACCTTTTTGCATAAAAGGAAAAGGTCATATCTTATTAACCAATGAACTTGTATGTAATAATGCTTATTGGTTTGAAGGATTAAAGCATAATCTACTGAGTGTGGTATAGTTGATCAACATTAGATTCAAGGTAGAATTCATGAATGACAAGGGAAAACTATTGGATAGAAAAGGAAATCTGGTTTGATCTGGCAAGTAAACAAAAGGTAATCTATTTTATCTTGATCTCAGTGAGTGTTCATGTTTTAGTATTCAAGTAGAAGAAAGTTGGTTATGGCACAAGAGACTATGTCATGTAAACTTTGATAATCTGGTTAATATTAGCAAACATAAGAGAGTAAGAGATCTTCTTAGTTTGAAGAAACCTAACATGGGTCTATGCAAGAATTTCCAAATTGGTTAGATGGGAAATACTAGTTTCAAAAGAAAAGACTATCAGTCTCAAGAGGTCTTAGAAATTGTGCATACTGACTTATGTGATCCTATTGGAATAGAGAGTTACAATGGAGAAAATTTTTTCATTCCTTTTTTTTATGATTATTCTAGAATGATGACTGCAATGTACTTGAAAGAAAAATTTGAAGCTTTTCAAAAATTCAAGTGGTATCTGGCAAGAGTAGAAAAATAATTTATAAATAAATTAAAATGTTTGAGATCAGATAGAGGTGGCGAATTCATCTCCAATGAATTCAATAATTTCTACATTCAAAGAGGAATGAAAAGATAGGTATCAACCCTTGGTACACCTCAACAGAATGGTATAGCTGAAAGAAGGAATAGATCGATCATGGATTGTGCAAGAATATTGATGACTTAAAGGATTATTGCTCTCAAATATTGGAAGGAGACTATCAGCACTGCAGTTCATACCTTGAATAGTGTCATGCCCAAAATATAGGGAAAAAATACATGTATATATATATACATATATATATATATATATACATATATATATATATATATATATATATATATATATATATATATATATATATATATATATATAAAATTAATTCCACTAAGTTTAATGTGTTAGTTTTCATGAGTTAAAGTATACGTACCATGTTAGATAGATGCGGGTTTTCCTAACAATGTCCTATCATTTCCATTTAAGTTTATATTCAATGAGTATAAATAGATCATTAAATCAATCAATTTATCCTAGACATGTAATACTAAACAACTATCTAGATATATATTCCACACTGAAAATTTTATCTAACAATTTATCTTAATTTTATAACCTTTACTAATCTAAACATGTTTAAAAATAAAATAACACTAACTTTTGATTTTAAAAATAGTATAATCACTTAACACAATAAATCTAAATTATTTTTGAAATGGATTAAATAAAACAACTGATTTATTTATGACAACATATTAAACCAATAATGAGACCAACTTTTCTAAATATAATCTAACATACAAACATTCTAACTAAAATGTACTAAATAACTAATATTTAAAAACACCATAATTAAAATTAATTCAAAATAATACTAACTAAAAAACTTTAACAAAACTTGCTCATCTAACATTTATTTAAAATTTAACACCTTATTACTTTTATTTACATTTAAAATATTATACTCACAACACAATAGTATACCAGACCCACTAACAAACATAATTTACCTCTACCCTTAAAGTAGTATTAATAGGTACATTATAACATTATTTTACTCCAAATATTAACAACAATATAATTAAATTATTCTAATAATAATTTAAATAATTATAACTTTAACTATTTGAAACATAGAAAAGAACGAACTCTTTAACTAAAACTGTCACATTTAACAATAAATAACTCTTTTGAAACTTTATTCTAATAACAATTTTATTTAAATCTACAACTTATCCTAAATAAAATATTTCTAAAAATAATAATATAATATAAAAAAAAACTATACCTTAATATACTAAATTATGGAGTTGGACGATGGCTCTGCACTGCGATCTAGTGTTCTGTGAGGCTAGGGCCTGCGTGCCCTAAGCTTGCTACTCTCGAGCATCTGTTGCGGTGGCTGCAGTTGCTTTTTTTGATTTTTGCCTGCATGTTGGAGAAGATTTATACATTGGAGGTGTGGGGTACTATGAAGAAAGCTTTGAAGGTTTTTGTGAAGTCGAGGCCAGCTTGAGTTTGGCGCTCAGTAGGTGCCTTCTTTCCTCAGTGGCGTGGGAAGCACTATAGGCTTCTGGTAGATCTGATTTTTGGAGTTTAGCCTAGAGATATTGCATTTAAGTCTGAGCATGGGGCAATCAGATTTCATTGGGGTTCAAATTTTGACTGAGGATCTGGAAATGGCTGATACATCTTTTCAAATGCGAGGAGGAGCTAAAGGCTAGATGGACAATATCCCATATGGAGAGAACGTGGCTTCATCAATTGGTTCTATCCGAATTAGGAAGACAAATGGGTGTTTGGAGAGATCTGATGATCAACCAGTGTTAGTCATTCAACCGAAGCAAGTTTTAGAAGATGTGGAATATTGGGGCAAGCATACACTCATATGCAATTTTTTGGGTCTTCGAATCCCTATACCTATGCTCAAATCATGGGCACATTGGACTTGGAATCTAGAAGGGGATATGGAAATTCTACTAGTAGCTAACAATTATTTTATGGTTATTTTCTCATGCATGTCAGACAGGAACAAAGTATTCGAAGGAGGCCCATACTTCTTTAACCAAGTTGGGCTATTTATCAAACCCTGGCACATTGGATTCAATTCCACTAAGGAGATCCTGTCTCAGGTCCCTATGTGGATTTGGCTTCCATGTCTACCACTAGAATTTTGGAGAGAATATATTCTTCATTCGATATCTCTTTTTCTTGGGAAACCTATTGGGTCAGCCACCCAAACATAGGATCGAAAGGTAAATTCTTATGCAGGAATATGTGTGGAGGTTGATCTTACTAATCTGCTACCTGATTCTATTTAAAATTGCTTAGGTCATTGTTCATGGATTCAACAATTGGACTATAAGACTCTACCCTTTAGATGTAGGATTTTTTGTGAGTATGGGCACTTGCAACGCAAATGCCCCCAAAAGAAATTTTCTCAATCATCAACAACCACGATGTTGACCCTTAAGGATGACAAGGGTAAAACCCCTATGCCAACTGGTCGCTCTAGGGATAAGGAGGGTTTTATCCCAGTAAAGTTGTCCAATAAAGGAAAGGGGCAGAAGAGAACTTGGATGAACAGACAAGGTGATAACACCTTCAACAAGTTTAATGTGCTAGAGACCTTGATACAAGAGGAAGGTTTACTTGTTGTGACACCTCTAGGTGATGGCTCTCTTTTGGATCCTTAGCTAGAGGAAGTTGAGAATCTAGTCTAGATTCTTGAGGAAATACAAGGCCAGCCAGTTGGTGCAGATGAGTTGGTTCAAGAGTTAGGTTGTGATATTCCCGGTGGCTCACATCCCCATGATGGTCCATTTATGATAGCCTCTACCCATCCTAGCAAGAAAGAAGTGACCAACAACACAAAAGGCTCTAAAGCTACATCCATTTTGGGCTTATAGCAAAAGCCCTTTAAAAAAGGGACCTTAGAGAAATCTACTAAGAGTGGAAGGAAAATGGATCAAGAGAAAATTAAGATGATGGGTGAGACGTTGGTTGAAGTGGGGTTTGTGAAACCCATTGACTCCCACTTCACAATCTTCTAAATGATTATTATTTCATGGAATGTTAGGGGGTTGAACAGTATCCCTAGAGAAAAGGTTGTTCATAGATTGATTGATTCTCACTCTCTAGATGTTTTTTTCATTCAGGAAGCTAAACTTTCAGTTGACGAATTGAATAGTTGTGGGCCAAAGTTATGGCCCCATGGTAGTTGGCAGGCACTAGGTGCTTAAGGGAGCTTAGGTGGTCTTGCTTGTCTCTGGAATCCTAAGAAGGTGACTCCCCTATGGTGGATTGTGAGTAGATCCTTCATCTCTTTTATGGCTTCTCACTTTGAGACAGGTGAAAGGCGCTGGTTTTCCAACATTTATACTCCTATTGACTTAGTCAAAAAATCTCTTATGTGGTCACATATTATATTTTTCTGTTCTTTAGACCATTTCCTTGGATTGTTGCTGAAGATTTTAATGCAGTTACTAATCTTGAGGAAAAGAGGGGCAGAATTTCTCGATTGGGTCCTTCTTCTAGTATGCTTAGAGACAATATTAGTTCTTTGAAACTTATTGATGTTAAACCTACTTCTAGTTTATTCACCTAGAATAACAAAAGAAGTGGGATGGAGGCTATCTCTTAAAGGCTTGATAGGTTCCTGGTATCTTGTTTTTGGATGAATTTTAGATAGGCCATCAGTTTAGATATTCTTGATTAGAGAGGCTTTGACCACTAGCCTATCAGGCTCTCTGTCTCTCCTTTCAAGACTTCTAAGAATCCCTCTTTCAAGTTTCAGCTGATGTGGTTGAGGGATCCTTCTCTTCAGAATCTCATGATAGCCTGGTGGTACGAAGGTAGGCCCCCTCATGGTACTTCCATGTACACCTTTGAGAGGAGACTTCAGCATGTGAAATTTAGGTTGAAATAGTGGAATAAACAGTGTTTTGGGAACATTCAAGAGCATTTAAGGGAAGCCCAGGCCAGGTTGGACAATGTCACTCGCCAGATCAGGGACCAAGCAATGACTCCTAATTTAATGTCTGAAGAATCCTTAGCTCTAAGAGAGATTGAAGAATGGGAACTTCGTGAGGAAATTTTTTGGAAACAAAAGTCTCGGGTGGATTGGTTGCAGGAAGGAAATAAAAACACGGCTTTCTTCAACAACACTGTCAAAGCTCGCAGGTATGGAAATTCCATTACTTCTCTTGTTTCTTCTTTTGGAAAACATCTCTCTTCCAAGAAGGCAATTTCTTTAGAGGCCACTAATTACTTCTCTCACCTCTTCTCTAAGGAGGAACCTGTTTCTTTGGTGGAGACAAGGGCTATTTTAGATTGCATTCCTCATCTTGTGTCTAGCAGTATGAATAGAGATCTATTAAAACATGTTATTCTTGAAGAGCTGGAGAAGGTGGTATTTGGTATGAAGAAAGGTAAAGCCCCAATCTTAGATGGATTTCCCATTTAATTTTTCTAAGAGTTTTGGGAGATTATTAAATTTGATCTTCTAGAAGTTGTTCGGGAATCATATCAAAATAAACAAATGTTCAAATCCTTGAATGCTACTTTCCTGACTCTCATCCCCAAGATTGATGGAGCTATCAGGTTGGATCAATTCAGACCTATTGCTTTATGTAATGTCACTATACAAAATTATCACAAAATTAATTGCTGAAAGGCTTAAGCCTTTTCTTGCCTCTTTGATTTCCAAGGAATAAGGAGGTTATGTTGGTGGTAGACAGATTCTTGATGGAGTGGTTATTGCTTCAGAAGCTATTCATTCTATGGCCGCATCCAAAGAAAAAGCTATGTTCATTAAGCTGGATTTGGCTAAAGCTTACGACCAAGTTAGTTGGGAGTTCCTTGGTCGTGTGCTTCTTGCTTTTTCATTTGATATGGAGTGGGTGGATTGGGTTCTCAGCTGTGTGAATTCCACATCCTTTTCAGTCCTTATTAATGGAGAACCTATTGATCTTTTCTCTGCTTCTTGGGGGCTTCGACAGGGGGATCCTATCTCTCCATGTCTATTTATCATTATGGCAGAGGCTCTGGGCAGATTTATAAAATCTCAAGTAGGAAAGGGACTTGTTCATGGCTGGAGGTGGCACAATGATATTCCAACATACACACACCTTCAGTTTGTGGATGATACTAGATTGATGGGTTTGGCTACCATAAATGAAGCAAGGAACTTTAGAGCAATTTTGGATACTTATTTGAAAGCTTCTGGATAGTAGATTAATGAAGGTAAATCATATATTTATTTCTTTAATACTCCTCAGTCGATTTAGGTCAGGATTGCTAAAATTCTCAAGTTTCGAGTTACTTCCCTTCCTTTGATTTATCTTGGAGTTTCATTAGCCCTAGGTACTCAGCTGAAAGACTATTGGCAAGGTCTGTTGGACAAATTTTGAAGCAGGGTGAGTCACTGGACTCATAGATGGCTCTCCTCGACTGGAAGAGTCACCTTCCTCAAGACTATAATTCAGGCTCTTCCCATTTATAGGTGTCTGGTGCAAACTCCTCCCATTGGAGTTATGAAAGATTTTGTGCTTTGTCACAACAATTCCTTTGGTTAGGAAATCTCCTCTCTTCTAGATGGAGCTTGGTCAAGTGGGACATTGTTTGCCTGCCTAAGTTTGCGGGGGGATTAGGCCTTAAATGTATGGCTCTTGCTGTCAAGGCTCTGGTAGCTAAGTTATATTGGAGATGGTGCAAGAATCAAGATCACGGTTGGGCTAAAATTCTAGCCCATAAGTACTTCCCAGGAGGAGATCTTCAGGATATTCCTAGACTGGAGCTGGATGGTAAGGGATCCTTTATTTGGGACACTCTTAAAAAAGGTGCTCCTTTCATCAAGGATGGCCTCTTCTGGATATGTAAATAGGGATCAAGTGTGTTATTTTGGCAAGACTCTTGGGATGGCTATCCTCCAGTTCTCTCTAGCCATCCACATCTTTAGCCTCTATGTCTGATTTTTTCAGCTGCAGGATGGACCAAAGTTGTTCACTTCAAAACTATGAAGAGATGTGGTTCGATGATTGTAGCTAGTTGGAAGGATCCTCAAGATTGGCCCCTTGGGGGCTCTTCGGAGATTCAGGCTGAGCTGACCAATCTTCTCTCTCTTAGGTTGTGCAGTTCTTCTAAGGACAAAGATATCCTAGCTTGGGGTCCCAACCCTAAAGGTATTTATAGTGTGGCCCAGGGGAATGCTCGGCTGCATAGTCAGTATAATGAAATCCAAGAAATTCCCTGGTGGTAGAAGGTTTAGAATAGATTCTCATGGCCTAAACATAATTTTTTTCTTTGGCTAGTTGCTCAAAAAAAGTATCTTACTTGGGATAACCTCCAGAGAAGAGGATTTCAAGGTCCTTCGCTTTGTCCCCTCTGTAGGATGCATGGAAAAGATGTTTCTCATTTATTCTTCTTATTCCCTCTCTCTAGAGAAATCTGGCATAAGTGGTGGGACGCATGGTATCATGGATGCATTCATGCTGAATCTCTTATTGAGTTTTGGGATAGCCTGGGTAGGCCCCCTGCGAAAACATCATTTCTCTAGGCGGCCTAGGCTGTTGGACCTTCTTTCATTCTTTGGAATCTTTGGTTGGAGTGTAATCATCAAATTTTTTATAACTCTAGCTTAGGAGTCACTAAATTATGGCAGGTGATCTTGAGCAAGCTTCAAGAAACTATCTATGCTAAATGTGATATGACGGAGCTAGTGGATCCTGATGACTTCAAGACAGTTAGCAATTTGGGATTGGTGAACAAAGGGTTGGGTAGTAGAATTAGTAAGATATCTCAGCCTGTAAAAAGGAGAGTGTGTAGGATAGGGAGTTGGAGAACTCCACCAGATGGTGTCCTAAAGATTAACACTGATGGCTCCTCCCATGGGAATCCTAAACAGGCTAGTGTGGGAGGGATTGGGAGAGATGTAGATGGCAAGGTTTCTTTCATATTCTCTATTGAAAAAGGAGTTCATTCCAATAACGTGATGGAGGCATTAGCCATTAAGGCAGCTATGGAGCGCGCTTGCTCTCTTGGATGGAGGAGAATAGTGTGTGAATCAGACTCTCAGATTGTTGTGGACATGATAAGGAACTAGAGAATAGAGGACTGCAACTGGCATATTGCCTCTCTTGTTAGAGAGATTCTTCACTTGAGTAGCTTTGTAGATGAGATCTCATTTTGTCATATTCCTAGGGAATGGAATTCGGTGGCTGATGTCTTGGCTAAATGGGCTTCAGAGAAAGGATTTGGTTGGGATATTTTCGATAGGGATGATCTTCCTGCTGATTATGTGGGGATTTTTGAGCATTTAGTAGAAAAAGATAGAACTTAATGGCTTTTAGGTAGTGGTTTGATGGATTGGGCTTGAGGCCTTTGTAATTTTCTTTCTCTAAATAAATTTTTACCCCTTTTTCCAAAAAAAATAAATACTAAATTATAAATTAAAATATACTATTAACGAATATTTTAAAACAATGTATAAATTAAATTACTAAAATATAAAACTAACTTATACTAATTTATACTATTTAAATTAACACTAACTATTCAACTTTATAAAGTACTAAAATAAATTCTAACATAAAAAATGTACTAAAAATTAATAAGCATACTAATGACTTAAAACAAAACTAACAAACTTAAACAAATTCTACTACTAACTTTACTAATATTAAAAAAAACATATATTAACAACTAACTATATTCAACTAACAATTTAAAAATAAAATTCTAAAAGCAACACATACGAACACCACTTTATAAATGACTAATTTACTAACTAAAACAAAATCTAAAACTAACCTACACATTAACTATCCTACTCCCCCTACCACCATAGGCTACACTCTTCCTAAGCTCACATGATGATTCCCAATGGTCCTTGCATTGACCAAGCCTTGCATCATGTAGGTTTTCGCCCCCTCCCATGTCAGTGAACAAAACCTCCAAAATGAGCACTCACATAGGTAAGAGGTGAAAATAAATAAATAAAGGCTTTGTTATAGTTTTTTTAAAAATTATTTTTTACTATGATGCCAACATAAATACCTTGCCTTACATGTCAAATCAATGAGGACAAGGTACACATATCAAAGGTAGGAGGGTGATTGGTTAAGCCCACATCATCATGGTAGTTATTACAAAAAAAGATTAGTGGATGGGCTTTTAGGAGTAAAAGATAGTTATAGCATAAAGCTTACTTGGTTGAGATTTAGGATATTTGTTTTAACATATATATATAATAATAATAAAATTGATTTTATTTTATTTTTATTTTATGTAAACAATATTTAACAAACCTAAAAATAATATTGGAAGAATCTTTGAAATTCTATGTTCCAAAAAAGAGGATGATTTAATTTTCCCTATACAAAATCTACAGAGCATATTTGCTCTAGGGGAGTTAATTTTTTTGCAAAGTTAATTTTTTTGTCTAAGTGTTAATTTTGAAAGCAAGTTGTTATTATTATTATTTTGACAATGATGCATTTTTTTTTCTAATTTAATTTAAGAAAAACATATCTATTTAATCAAGGGCAATATTATTTATTTATTTTTCTCTAGCATTGATAATAATCATTGAGTTTAATAATTTCCTAAGTAATAATGTAAGGTTATTTTATCTCGTAAGAATCATGAAAGTAAATCAAAGTCCTAAGCATAACATTAAATTTACTTTAACATATTTGAACTTAAAATTTGCATAATTGTATAACACTATTTATCTATTTTTCAATACAACATGCATATAATTGAATTACAAGAAAAACTCATAAGTAAGGACGTTACTCAATAATTTTATTTTTATTGACTACCTAATTCAAAGGCTCTACCAAGAAATAACTAGTAAGAAAACTCAACATCATTACCATTTCCACAATAAGTTAACAATAACATGTTTACACAGGATTTCAATATGGAGGGAAAAAATCCCAACATATTTGAAATCTAATACAATTCTAAATTTTCTTCTTGGCCCTTGATAAGGGATTCATTACGAATTCTACAATACATCACAATGATCATGGAGAGAATGAAAAATAACAGGTTAACAACCAAACATAACATGAAGACAAACATAAACATTCACTCCCATTTCAGTTTGCACAACAGGTTCAACATTGAACCAGACTAGGAAGAAGGTGGATATTTCCAATAGGAGACATAAGACACAACACCAAAATAGGTGCCATTTGAGGGCTATAAACTCAAGAACTTATGTTCTTCATTCTTACATTCTAAAACTCATACATGGTTTGTGTTGATGAGTAGAGGCCTATAACACCCTACCCTCTCTCCCTCTTCTCATCTTGAGAAGAGACTCTACAGTGTCAGAGTCCAACTAAAGACCTTCCCCCATACATGGCCACTTCTACCCTATCTAAGGTTGAGTAATGGCAATACACCCATAAAAAAAACCTTTCAAAATTCAAAGAAAAACACAAAGGAAAGACATTTAAGAAAATCTATTTCAATCCCTCCCAACATACTCAACACACACACACAAACATACAAATGAAAACACAATAACTTAAGCTTGAACAAAACATGAACAACATAAGCTAAAGGATTCCTACATTAGAAATCAGGTTATGGAAAATGAACAAATTTGAGATGAGCATTCCCTTCCTTCTCCTTCTCCTTCTCCTTCAATCTTAAATGCCACTCTAAAACTAGAGGTTGGGTGAACACTCAAACGCTCTCAAATTTTTCTCTAAATAAGATCCTAAACTCAACCACCCCCAAAAGTAATAACTCCCCAACTTGCCTAAAAGTTCTCAAGTCTTCTAACTCAACTAGACATAGGCTAACCTCAAGATGGAGTTTAAAATTATCCAACTCATGATCAAAACAATCAATTTTCGCAATAAAACAAAAATGGAGATTTTGAGTGACCATAAAAGTCAACTAAAGGGGCTGGGAGAGTGGAAAATGCCTCCAACCCATACCCATACCCCTTAGGTACTTAGATTTCATGATTTTTGGCCTTTAAGATTAATTAGGGACCTATCAATAGCTAGGAAATTTTAAGACTTTCTAACAAACTTCAAAAAATGTAGATTACTCACTAATCGTGATTAGGGTAATTAACCTCGATTATTAACTAATTAGCAAAAGGTTCACTAACCTAGTCCAACTTAGATCTTTAGGCTACTCGGTTAACCCTAACTATCATGCTAGAATGCATATACAATTTATGAATGTGAAGCGACACTAAAAAATCACTGTTACAAAAAATTAACACTTAATTCTTAAAGAATGATACATTCATTCAAACCACGATACAAATAAAATACAAACAACAGGGTTTGCATCTCTTGTTAGAATCAACCCTAGTTTCCACAAATGGTACATAGGGTTCAGTTTCATTTCTCCATTAGATTTCTCAGCTAAAATATCTTGCACACTTATTGCACACATCAGTAGCCCAAGAAGATCACATACATATATTCAAAACCTATCTAGAGAGTTACATAAATCAAAACATGAATCTTTCATATAATTAAGTATTTAATTCATTTCTACTCACATTTGATCATCAAAAATCACATAATCAAAATATTATAACTTATTCATTAATTCAGATCGAAATACTAGAATAATCATCGTTAGGTATGTGTATACCTAAACATCATAACATCACCAATAGGGCTTACTAAACCATTTGAAAACATATAACCTAATCATCATGGTAGAAAAATAAACATCCTCATCATTAGGTGAACATGCCTTATATCTTCGTTAGTGAAATTTTAATGTTTTAAACAGTCAAGATGATGTAGTAGTTCTTGAATCACTAAGTATTAAAACATGGATGTATCAACTACTCTTAATTTCATTAGGACGTTCAAAACATAAAATATTTCTTCATATCCATCCAAATCTCGTACAAGATATTTAATAGAGAAAATTGTATTTAATAAGTACATGCGAGGAGGGACCTTACATCCTCCCCCACTAGCCTTTGACTTCCTCCTAGAAGTCACACAACTAGAAGGTTCATTCTATGCTAGACCTTATCCAAACTTATTCCAAGATTTATTCTTATAAAAAGAATGATTAATGACTCACATACTTACACAGGGATGATAACCTATCTGCTAGATTATCAATTCTAAAAGCAAATTTCAATCAAAAACTCTTACATGGTTACATCTTCCAGGGTCAACTACATCTTAGGACATATTGGTAATATAAAAAACAACATTCTAATCTAGTATAAAATACTTATAGAGTCTCTAATAATAATATAATAAAATATTCTGAATTCCACATATCCACTCATCGGGTAACAGCTATACGAGACTCCCTCAAATGAAGTTTTCATATTAAGCAACTTGTCCCTTTATTCAAGGTTAAATACTTTCCCTTTAGAGTTTCCACGATGCACTAATTCTTGATAAGATACTCAACAAGTCCATCACTACACATGCACCCTTAACCAAATTTATGTTGGGGTGCAATTTCATTACTCATAACATCCAATGGATATCACTAGTCCTATCCTCAAAGTCTTGGGAGAGGGTGGGGCATGAATACTATCAGTAATAACCACAAACCCTAATGTTATGCATCCACTTAATCATCAGGAATTCCTTTTGGTAGGCCCATCATGTGTCACTTTGCCAACAAAATTTAAAAGAAATTGCCTCACAATTTAAATTTAACATCAACGATGAAATATCCAACACAAAAGTCCAAAATCAAAGAAATAAAGAGTGGCCACAATAGTAAAATTTTAATCAAGAAATAAAGACATAACCAAAAGGAAAAAATAGAATCATCAATAATATTGTTGGCTTAACAACCCCACATCATGTTGCTAACAAAAAGAAAAGAACATTAAAATACCAAAATTCGAAATCAGACAAATAAGGAAATAAATCCAATTACTTACAAAATTTACATTGTTGACATAATGTGGCCATATCTAGGTCATTGAGAAAAATTAGGAATCTTAGATCTTCCAAATACATTGTAGGGATCTTGAATTGAAATAAGATGGTGGTCTAAAGACCATGTCGCTCAACCTATGATTGATCCCACATACTCACTAGAATTTTTTGTACTAAGGGGTTTGCCCTGATCAGAACACACTCAAAAGTTTAAATGCGAGGATACTAAAATGAGTCTTCATCAATCCTCTTGTTGTTATATTGGTTTTCTTTCAAAGGCTCTAACATGTGGGGACCTCGGTGTTAATAGAGTTATACTATGAGTTGTAATTACAAAATCAAATCTGTTATCCTCCATTCACTATAATTGCATATTAGGGCATCTACCCATAAACTTTCTGAAATCAATTTCACCATCTCTACACTAGTTGGAGTTGTTCTTTCAATGTCACCACATTGGTATGATCCTCTATACATATGCATATATCACTTTCCATATTTTTCTATCATTCACACAAGTTCTAATTATCATTCAAGAATGTACTGAATGCTATTGTTCTTAACAATAGTCCATTTTTATGTCTCCTAGTCATAAATGGCTTATGAATTCATCCTTAGGTTATAGGTTTGCAACTACATAGGTATAAAACCATTATTAGGATGTTGCCAATGTTTACTCATTCATTTTTACAACTATCTCCTTGCTAAAGATATAGGTCATCATTATTGTTCTTATCCTACCTCGTAGCTTATAATCCACTTATTTATTAACTCTGATACCTGAACCTTTACTTTGTGTTAGGTTGATGACCTCATTGTGACTTTACTTACTCTATATTGTAGCGTTATAATTGGTCCAAGAATTTCAATGTTAGATTCTATGAGCATTCTCTTGATAGTTAAAAATTTAGTATTACTCATTCTTGTACAATAATCCTTCTGGCATAATTAAACTCACATAACCCTATCTTAGAAGTTTGTATCTTCCCATCTTACCGATTCAATACTATATGTTACATACTTATCATCACTTAATTTCATTCTTAGCACCATATATTTAGATATATTTACTCCTTGATTAGGGTTCCATTCCCTATATTAAACTAAGATATTCATAGTCCTTGTACGTTCCTACCCAACTCTCTCTTGTTGAACAACTTCTCACATTAGTAATCCTATCATTCGAGGTTCCCAAATGTTAGTTGCAGATTTTGAATTAGCTCTTGTTTGAATTCTGAGGATTACTGGAACAATATGTTTTAAATTCTCCCATGAGTGATCGAGTCAGACAAAATATGACTTCTATTAAAGATGATGAGAAACATTGCTTTACTGATCACTAGGTTATGTACTCATTTCCACTCTCATGAGTCAAAGTTGTTTTAGGGTTCTTAATTTAGTTTTCCCTCCAGGAAATTGTATTCAATATAACTTTGAATTATTCATGAGATCATAATATACTTTTTAATATAAATATAATATCTTTGCATCCAATTAGTTGTTTCCAGTCATTAAGACAGGGTTATCTGATTATGGTTGACCACTTACATTCGTTGATACCAATTTCAGGTTTTGCTTAGGTTTACTTATCAATATCATATTTTAGACCAAATGTCTTATCTTCTTAAAAAAAAATTCCAAGGAGGAATCCCTACTTTGTTCAATAACTTTTAAATGTTCATACTTTACATGGACCATTGTTGCTCAAGTGTCACAAAACTGGGCTCTGATACCAAAATGTCATGCCCAAAATACAGGGCAAAAATACATTTAATTTTTTTATTTTTGTAAAAGTTAATTCCACTAAGTTTAATATGTTTGTTTTCATGAGTTAAAGTATAGGTACCATGTCAGACAGATGCGGGTTCTCCTAAAAAGGTCCTGTCATTTCCATTTATGTTTATATTCAATGAGTATGAATAGATCTTTAAATCTGAGCATTCGCTATTACATTGATTTTGACATTTGTTTCGTTATTACTTTAATTCTTAAATTAATATATTACAAATAAAATAAATAAATCAATCAATTTATCCTAGACACGTAATACTAAACAACTATCTAGATACATATTCCACACTTAAAATTTTATCTAACAATATAAATTAATTTTATAACCTTAACTAATCTAAATATGTTTTAAAATAAAATAACACTAATTTTCAATTTTGAAAACAATATAATCACTTAACACAATAAATATAAATTATTTTTAAAGATAGATTAAATAAAATAACTAATTTATTTATGAGAACATATTAAACCAATAATGATACCAACTTTTCTAAATATAATCTAACATACAAACATTCTACCTAAAATGTACTAAATAACTAATATTTAAAAAACATAATAATTAAAATTACTTCAAAATAATACTAACTAAAAAACTTTAACAAAACGTGCTCATCTAACATTAATTTAAAATCTAACAACTTATTACTTTTTTTAACATTTAAAATATTATACTCACAACACAAAAGTATAGCAGACCCATAAACAAACATAATTTATGACTACCCTTAAAGTAGTATTAATTGTTAGATTAGGTGAAAAACTAATCTCCCAAGATCACCTGCATGCATAACCCTATCACATGGATGAAGCAAAGAACAAAAGTAAGAAAAAATTATGGAGGCCAAAAAGCCAAAGACATCTTATGGATATGCAAAGAGAAATCTCTAGTATGATCCAATAAGTGAATGAAAAAATACAAAGAGGTGAATCCTTATAAAAGGAATCATGAAACCCTAACTAGGTTTGCACATTAGAATTAATATAAAATATTAATTATATGCACCTAAAAGAAAGCTTAAGAACTAGAGTAATAAACCACTTAATTAATTAAATCAAGATGATCTAATTAACAAGTGAAATAAAATAATTACTCTAACACCCCCCCTTAAGCGAAGCTCACGAGGAAGCTAACCTAGCAAAGCTATGAAAGCAGAAAAAAATGGGTCCCAGCAACAAGGCCTGAACAGGTACCCAATACAAGGAAATGAACTAGATGAAGGAAAAAGAGCCTCCAATCTAGGAAATGTCCCAAAGAAAGGAACAAGAAAGAGCATGAGCATCTTTGAAGCATGAAGTTGCAAAGACTGTCAGAAGAAATTGCTGGAACTGCCACTGAAATAGTGCATGACCAGGTAGAGAAGACAAAGTCTGAAGAGCTGATCAATTGAAGAGGTGACCTCCAAAAATAGGAAGGAATGAGTGTCTATATAGTAGATGAACCATCTCACCGAAATACATAGGTGCCTAGCCACTGCATCCACCTAGTACATAGGAACAAAAACTGAATATGTAGATCACTCAACCAAACCAAGGAAGCAAAAGAGGCAACAGGTGAACCACCCCCATAATGCTGAATAGGGAGAGGAGTGACAAGAACACTGAAATGCAATGCCAGAAACATCTACAAGAAGAAGAATCAGGAACACCAACAATGCAAAAGAAGTACAAGAACAGGATAAAGGGTAGTGTCACTGACACACTGCATGGGCTAATGTCATGGAAGGAACGCTCACTTGACAAAGGTGGATGAGCACAAATTGGAAAAACATCATGACCCCCCACGACACTTTATAACTGAGTGTGAGTACAAACAAACACAAGGTGTACAAGATTCCAGATATACAAAAGTAGGAACTTTATCTCAGTGCATATACAGAAAAAGGAATGCAGCAAAAGAGAAGCATACAATGCTCAGAAGTCAGAAAGAAGAGTGAGCCAAAAGAATAGAAGACGAGATCCCAGGACCTATAGAATCCAAGTAATTCGATAGAGTGCAAAAGTGAAAAACTTAGAGAAGAAAAAACCTAGATAAAAATCTAGATAAGAGACCCCTACAACTGAATAACTCACAAAACCATCTTTCCAACGATATCTGGCAAGCCCAAAAAAGAGTCCGGATGAGCGAGATATGGCTCCTGGAAGGCAAAATAGAACATCTGGCTTTGACTCCCAAAACTAGCAACCAAATTGCACCAAAAACCAAAAAAACCTATACCATCATCTCCGTCTCAGAACCAGCTTTTCGGCACATTTTTTGGATCCAAAAAATATGTCTGTATGCTCAAGTTACGGCGAAAAAACCTCCAGGGCCCTCGGAATGCAAGAATTTTTTTTTTTTTTTAATAAAAAAATAATTTAAAAAACAAAAAACCCCTACCACCCCCGCACCACTGGTAGAGCGGCGGTCGGGTTGTGGTTAGGCAAAGGGAGGTCAGAGTGTGGCGGGGTCGCAGCGGACACTGCCTGCGGAGCTGCTGCGAGCCGCTAGCGGGGGTCGTCAGCGGTGACCGCTAGCGGCTCCGCTACGGTTAGTTAACCGTTGTAACATAAAATGCCACAAATTTATTTTTTTTGGGAATTTTTAACAATTTTTTACCTCGAACTACATGTAGGTGCCATACAGCCTTGTACGGCAAAAAAAAATTGCGTCCTAGATCAACGTTGTCCAAAATGGACAAATTATATATGGATTCTAGGGTTTTTGGGCACTTTGAGTGCAACGGTGATGTTCGTTTGAGCCCAAAGTGACCAAAAAAAAAGGTCCCCACTAAATCCACATAAAAAGCTTCTAAAACCCTTGAAAAAAGCCTACTTTTGAAACACTTCAACAAAACACGAACATCGACCAGTAAGATGGCTCTGATAGCATGTTAGATTAGGTGAAAAATTAATCTCCCAAGAACACCTGTATGCATAACTCTGTCACATGGATGAAGCAAAGAACAGAAGCAAGAAAAAATTATGGAGGCCAAAAAGGCAGAGACATCTTATGGACATGCAAAGAGAAATCTCTATTATGATCCAATAAGTGAATGAAAAAATACAAAGAGGTGAATCCTTATAAAAGGAATCACAAAACTCTAATTAGGTTTGTGCATTATAATTAATATAAAATATTAATTATAGGCACCTAAAAGTAAGCTTAAGAACTAGAGTAATAAACCACTTAATTAATTAAATCAAGATGATCTAATTAATAAATGAAACAAAATAATTACTCTAACATTAATATGTATGTTATAACATTATTTTACTCCAAATATTAACAACAATATAATTAAATTATTCTAATAATAATTTAAATAATTATAAATCTAATTCTTTGAAACATAGAAAAGAACGAACTCTTTAACTAAAAATGTCACATTTAACAATAAATAACTCTATTTAAACTTTATTCTAATAATTTTTTTATTTAAATCTACAATTTATCCTAAATAAAAAATTTCTAACAATAATAGTATAATATAATAAACTAATAATACTTTAATATACTAAATTCTAAATTAAAATATACTATTAATGACTATTTTAAAACAACATATAAATTAAATTACAAAAATATGAAACTAACTAATACTAATTTATAGTATTTAAATTAACACTAACCTTTCAACTTTATAAAGTACTAAAATAAATTCTAACATTAAAAATGTACTAAAGATTAATAAGCATACTAATCACTTAAAACAAAACTAACAAACTTAAACAAATTCTACTACTAACTTTACTAATATTAAAAAAAGAATATTAACAACTAACTATATTCAACTATATTCAGTTGTGGTAGCTGGTCTTTCTTTAGGTGTTTCTAAGGTAGTTCCTCCTATGATACCTTTGCTAGGTGCCACTGTTCTATCTCAGGTTTTTGTTGTCACTTCCTCTTCTTCATCCTTTTCCCTGGCATTTGGGGTTTTAGGTTCTGGCTGTGATGGTGCTGATTTTCGGTGGAAGAAGGCTACTGGTTTGGTGGAGGATGGATGGACTATAGTAAAAGGATAAAAGGAAAAGCCACCCACTCCTTTTGACATGGCACTAAGGTCTACCAAGAAAGGCTCAAAAGGGAAAGTCTAACTCACTTGGTTTTTGCCCAGTTGTTCCCTGGCTCTTTAGGCCTTTTTCTCTTGGCAATGTGTTTCATTTTGGGGTTTTAGGAGCCCAATAAAAACCTTATTTTGTGGTTGTTATTGTCTTGTTTTATGTTTTTCCACTTTGGTCACCTTTTGTTTGGTGACTTGCTTCTCCTTTGTTGAATCATATAGGGTTTCAGGCACCCTTCAAAACCTAGTTGTATGGTTGATGTGTACTGTTTTATTTGTGATGCCACTTTGGTCACTTCTGTTTTATGACCCGTTCTTGCTTAGGACTATACTTTTTTTGGTTTGGACTTCATTGATAAATCTTGATTTGTAAAGGGTTTCAAGGTCCCTTCAAAGTCTATTTATCTTATCAAAAACTATATTCAACTTCAATTTAAAAATAATATTCTAAAATCAACATAACTAACACCACTTTATAAATTACTAATTTACTATCTAAAACAAAATCTAAAACTAACCTACACACTATCCTACTCTCCCTACCACCCTAGGCTACACTCTTCGTAAGCTCACATGGCAGTTCTGAATGGTCCTTGCACTGACCAAGCCCTACATCATGCAGGTTTTTATCCCCTCCCATGTTAGTGAACAAAGCCTCCAAAATGAGCCCTCACATAGGTAAGAGGTGAAAATAAATAAATAAAGGCTTTGTTATAGTTTTTGTTTTTATTGTTTTTTACTATGATGCCAACATATATACCTTGCCTTACATGTCAAATCAATGAGGACAGGTTACACATGTCAAAGGTAGGAAGGTGATTGGTTAAGCCCACATCATCATGGTAGTTATTCAAAAAAAAGATTTGTGGGTGGGCTTTTAGGAGGAAAAGATAGTTATAGCATAAAGTTCAGTTGGTGGAGATTTAGGATATTTGTTTAACCATGTATATATAATTTTATTTTTTTTGGTTTTATTTTCTTTTTATATTAAGTAAACAATATTTAATAAGTCTAAAAATAATATTGGAAGAATCTTTGAGATTCTCTATTCCAAAAAGGGGGATGATTTAATTTTTCCCATACAAACTCCAGAGAGCATAATTGCTCTAGGGGACTTTATTTTTTTGCAAAGTTCATTTTTTTGTCTAAGTGTTAATTTTGAAAGCAAGTTATTATTATTATTATTTTGACAATGATGTATTTTTTTTTCTAATTGAAATTAAGAAAAACATATCTATTTAATCAAGGGAAATATTATTGATTTATTTTTCTCTAGCATTGATAATAATCATTGAGTTTTATAATTTTCTAGGCAATAATATAAGGTTATTTTATCTCCTAAGAATCATGAAAGTAAATCGAAGTCCTAACCATAACATTTAATTTACTTTACATATTTGAACTAAAAATTTGCATAATTATATAACACTATTTATCTCTTTTTCAATACAACATGCATATAACTAAATTACAAGAAGAACTCATAAGTAAGAATATTAATCAATCATTATATTTTTATTGTCCACCTGATCCAAAGGCTCCATCGAGAAAGAACTAGTAGAAAAACTTGACATTGTTTCCATTTAAACAATAAGTTAACAATAACATTTTTACATAGGATTTCAATCCGAAGGGAAAAACTCCCAACATATTTGAAATCTAATACAATTTTAAATTTCCTTCTTGGCCCTTAACAAGGGATTCATTATGAATTCTATAATACATCTCGGTGATCATGGAGAGAACAAAAACTAACCAGGTAACAACCAAACATAACATGAAGATAGAAACAAACATTCACTCCCATCTCGGTTTGCACAATAGGTTTGACATTGAACTAGGATAGGGAGAAGGTGGATTTTTCCAACACGAGTTGTTAGACACAACCTCAACATAGGTGCCCTTTTGAGGCTATAAACTCAAGAACTTATGTTCTTCATTCTTACATTCAAAAACTCATGCGTGGTTTGTGCTGATGAGTAGGGGCCCATAACACCCTACCCTCTTTCCCTCTTCTCGTCTTAAGAAGAGACTCTACACTATTGGAGTCTAACTAAAGATGTTCCCCCATACATGGACACTTCTGCCCTATCTGAGGGTGACTAATGACAATACACCCATAAAAAAAAACTTCAAAATCCAAAGAAAAACACAAAAGAAAGACATTTAAGAAAATCTATTTCAATCCCTCCCAACATACTCAATAGACACACAAACAAACAAATGCAAACAAAATAGCTTAAGCATGAACAAAACATGAGCAACATGAGCTAAGGGATTCCTACCTTAGGAACTCTGTTATGGAAAATGAACAAGTTTGAGATGAGTATTCCCTTCCTTCTCCTTCAATCCTGAATTCCACTCTCAAACTAGAGGTTTGGTGGACACTTAAACCCTCTCAAATTTGTCTCTAAATAAGATTCTAAACTCCACCACCCCAAAAAGTAATAACTCCCCAAATTTCCTAAAAGTTCTAGAGTCTTGTAACTCAACTAGACATAGGCTAACCTCAAGGTGGAGTTTAATGTTATCCAACTCATGATGGAAACAATCAATTTTCGCAATAAAACAAAAATGGAGTTTTTGAGTGACCATATAAGTCAACAAAAGGGGCTAAGGGGGTGGAAAATGCTCTCAACCCATACCCATACCCCTTAGGTACTTATATTTCATGATTTTGTGCCTTTAGGATTAATTAGGGACCTATAAAAAGCTATGAAATTTTAGGACTTCCTAACAAGCTTCAAAAAATGAAGATTGCTCACAAATCCTGATTAGGGTAATTAACCACGATTACTAACTGATTAGCAAAAATATCACTAACCTAGACCAACTTAGATCTTTAGGAAACTCGATTAATCTTAACTATCATGTTGGAATGCATATGCAATTTACGAGTGTCAAGCGACACTTAAAAATACTATCACAAAATATTAATACTTAATGCTTACAGAATGATACATTCATTCAAACCATGATACAAATAAAATATGAACAACGGGGTTTGCATCTCTTGTTAGACCCAACCCTAGTTTCCAAAAATGGTACATAGGTTTTAGTTACATTTCTCGATTAGATTTCCTAGCTAAAATATCTTGCACACTTATTGTACACATCAGTAGCTCAAGAAAATCACATACATATATTCAAAACCTATCTAGATAATTACACAAATCAAAACATGAATCTTTCATAAGATCAATTTTTTAATTGATTTCTAGTCACATTTGATCATCAAAAATCACGTAATCAAAATATCATAACTTATTCATTAATTTAGATTAAAATACTAGAATAATCATCGTGGTACCAAAATCAACATCCTTGTCATTAGGTGAAAATGCCTCATATCTTCATTAGTGAAATTTTAATGTTTTAAACAGTCGAGATGATGTAATAGTTCTTGAATCACTGATTATTAAAACATGGATGTATCAACTACTCTTAATTTCATTAGAACATTCACAACATAAAATTTTCCTTCATATCCATTCAAATTTCCTACAACAAACTTAACAGAGAAAATCATAGTGAATAAGTACATGCAAGGAGGGACCTTACAAATAGAGTATAGTTGGAGAAAGATTAAAAAAAATTCCTTATGAACTATGGTATGGTTACAAACCTAATTTGAGTTACTTAAAGGTATTTGGCAGCAAATGTTATAACTTGAAAGTATCTAGAAAAGAAAATTTTGATGTAAAAGGTGATGAAGGCATATTTCTAGGATATACTTGCAAAATTAAAGGATACAAATGTTTGAATCTATCCACTCATAAAATCATAGAAAGTGCATATGTGAAAATTAATGAGTTTGTAGAAAAGAGTGAAGAAGAAAGCAACAAAGAACTAGAGGATTATAGAAGATTTGTTTACTATGAACCCGATACCCTACCAAGCACATTTGAAGGAAATGAGGCTTCACCTCTCGACTACCCAAAATCTCCAATAGCTACTGAGTTGCATTTAGTACAAAACGAGTCTTATTCTGAAGGACCCAAGTCACAATCAGAGGCTACCAAGCTAGTTCAAATTGAGTTTGATGGTCTTGAGTCATAGACAATGGGAATTGAGCCCGACATTGAAATTCATGATGAAATCAATTAAAGTCATTCATTATCTAAAGTGCCCGTGTTAGCAAGATATGTTAGAAGGCATCATGCACCTAATCATTAGAGATAAATTTGATGGAACCATGACATGAAGAAAATTGAAAGCTACATTTTTACTTGCTGAATTTGAACCTAGAAATGTTAAAGATGCATTGGAAAATGAAAGTTGGGTTGAGGTAATGAATGAAGAAATAGAATAGATTGAGAAGAAAAAAGCTTCGACTCTTGCTCCTAGACACAAGGATAAAAATGTAATTGGCACAAAATGAGTGTTTAGAAATAAGCTAAATGAAGATGGAGAAGTTTCAAGAAACAAACCAAGACTAGTATGTAAAGGCTATTCTCAAGAAGAAGGTATTGATTATGGTGAAACTTTTTCTCCTATTGCAAGATTAGAATGTGTCAAAACTTTACTAGTGTATATAGCACATAGAGGATTTAAAGTATATCAAATAGATATTAAATCTACATTCTTGAATGAAATTTTTGATGAAGAAGTCTACATTGAGAAACCAAAAGGTTTTGTAGATCCTATAAAGAGAGGCATGGTTTGCAAAGTACACAAAGTATTATATGGTCTCAAGCAAGCTCCCAGACCTTGGTATGAAAGACTACATAACTATTTGTTACAGATTAGTTTCCAAACATCAAATGATCACAACATTCTATATATCAAAGAAGGACTAGACAAGAAGATTGTATTGCTAGAAATATTTGTTGATGATGTTTTATTCACACATAATGATAACTT
This sequence comes from Cupressus sempervirens, assembly GCA_028749045.1. NCBI lineage: Eukaryota > Viridiplantae > Streptophyta > Pinopsida > Cupressales > Cupressaceae > Cupressus > Cupressus sempervirens. The sequence goes on from CM053783.1 coordinate 206,899,584, forward strand.
ATGCAAGGGATTTTAAGAAGAAATGAGTAAAGAGTTTGAGATTTCTATGTTTGGAGAAATAAAATTCTTTGTTGGATTATAGATTCAACAAAGCAAAGGTGGTATCTACATCACTCAATCCAAATATATCAAGGAGATATTGAAGAAATATGGAATGGAAGATTCAAAGCCGATTGGAACCCCTATATCTACTAGACATAAGCTTTCCAAAAATGATTATTTCAAGGTAGTAGATTAGACCACATATAGATCAATGATTGAAAAACCATAGTATGTAGTACATACAAGGCCTAACATTGAATTAGTAGTTGGCATGCTCTTAGAGAAAATCACATGATGATAATCAAGAGAATCATGAGATATTTGAAAGGTACTCAATACTATGGCTTATCGTACAAACTTGGAGGCAATCTAGACTTCAAGGTATTTATTGATGCTGATTAGGTAGGAAGTATTGATGACAGAAAGAGCACTAGTGGTGGAGCGATTTTTCTTATTAAAAGACTAGTGTCTTGGACAAGCAAGAAGAAAATTTTTACATCTCAATCCACAATAGAGATAGAATATGTGGCAGCAAAAGTTAATTGTTCAAGCATTGTTTGGTTCAAGCAACTATTGGTAGGTATGAAGATAGAAATCAAGGATCTTGTTGTCATATACTGTGCTAACACCAGTGAAATCAATATATCAAAGAACCTAGTGATGCATTCCAAAACAAAGTGCATTGCTATAAAATATCACTTCCTAAGAGAATTGGTGCAAGATAAAGAATTTAGATTGGAATATGTTAATACAAAAGAATAGATTGTAGACATATTCACCAAGCCATTACCTAAAGATGCATTTTTGTATCTACGAGGTAAGCTAGGGGTGTTAGGATTAAACCTTAGATAGAAATAACAATTACATGAAAATATAAACAATATCAAGAAATAATAGATCACAAAAAAGAACACAAGACACCAACATTTTACATGGTTCACCCAATCCCTAAGCTATATCCACCAAACAACAACTTTGATATTATTATGATCTGTGATACAACATAATTACAATTTTTAATCCCTTATATCTCAATACCACTACAAGAACCAATTTTTGCATCACTCATAATGAAACAATCCCTAACCTTAAGCCCTTTTCTAAAAGTATTTTTAAGCCACTTTAGTGTTAGAACATGTCGGCCATATGTCAGTCACAATATCGACTATGGGAACAAAATATTTTTTGGGGGCACTGCTATGAACCCCAAAGAATTTATGAAGTATATACAATACTTCCTTGATTAGTCACAAAAAACTAAGAATCTCCCACTTAGGGACTGATTAGACTCCACACTCGACAACAATCTCCCACTTGGAGATTGATCCTATAAAAATACCACTAGCACATGGGGCTCCCACTAGATCAAACCACCATGGACTTCACTTTTTTTTTATTCATGTTCAGTCTAGAAGACCAACTAAAGCTAAAGAGGAAGTCAACTTCTCCCTTGTCACTACCTTTCTAAACATATCTACAAGATTTTCATTTGTATGTATCTTACCAAACTTTAACTATCCATCAGCCTCAGATTGAAATAACAATTACATGCAAATATAAACAATATGAGAAAATAATAGATCATATAAAAGAACACAAGACACCAAGATTTGATGTGGTTCATCCAATCCCTAGGCTACCGCCACTAAAATGTAAACACTTACTGGATGTTCCTCTCAAATATCTAAGAATCCATTTTACTACATTCCAATGCTTAATTCCTGGATGACTCATATACTTGTTAACGAATCTCACTACATGTGTAATATCTGGACTTATACATACCATAGCATACATCAAGCTTCCTATAGATGAAGCATAGGGTACCTCAGACATATTATCCTCCTCTTCTTGTGTCTTAGGATAGATCTCCTTAGTCAACTTCAAATGACTAGGTAAAGGTGTGCTATACATTTAGCATTCTCCATAGAGAAACATTGCAACACCTTCTCAACATAATCAACTTAAGATAGAATCAATTTTATGTTCTTCCTATCTCTAAAAATCTTCATACCAAGAATTTTTTTTTGCTACAATCATTCATATCATATGCATGTGTTGATTGGCATTTCAGCCCCTTAATGTGATCCATGTTAAACCCAACTACAAGAATATCATCAACATATAGATCAAAAATAATGTAGCTGTCATCATCCAACCTCTTAAAATAAACACAATGGTCTGAATGACACCTATTATATCCATGCACATGCATAAAACTATCAAATTTTAGATACCATTGCCGAAGTTCTTGCTTCAAGCCATTTACACTTTTCTTCAATCTACACACTAAGTTCTCCTTACCTTTGACCTCAAATCCTTATGGTTGTGCCATATATATCTCTTCATCCAAATCACCATGAAGGAAGAAATTTTAAAATCAAGCTACTCCAAATGCAAATCTTTAGTAGCCACAATACTTAAAATAGTGCGAATGGAAGTCATCTTAACAATAGGAGAAAATATCTTATCAAAATCAATGCCTTTTTTCTATGAAAATTATTTTACAACTAACCTGGCTTTAAATATTTTCTTACATCCATCCTCTTCTTTTAACCATAAAACACATTTATTCTATAAAGACCTTTTAGCTACAAGCAACTTGCATAAATCCCATGTTTTATTTTTTAGCAAAGAGTCAATTTTGTCTTTCATTTTAGACTCCCACCGAATCTTAGTATCCACTTGCATAGCTTCATCATAACATTCAGGTTCACGAGCATCAGTAAGTAAAATAGAATACAAAGAGGGAGAAAATCTTTCCCGAGGTCTAATTAGCCTTGTTGACTATCTAACATTCACTGGTGTGGGTAGTATTTACTATTGTGGTTGTTGCACATCATGAGGAATTGCTGGAACATTATCTTTTGGAGTATCATCCAACACTACATAATCATATTCTTTCTTCTCATGTTGCTAAAATATATCTTTGTACAACACTTTCTCATTCAATATGACATCCCTGCTTCTTACAATTTTAGGATTTTGAAAATCCCAAAGACTATAACCAAATTCATCGATACCATATCCAAAAAATAAACATTTCTTTGACTTAGCTTCCAACTTGGTTCTACTTTTAGAATCTATATGAGAAAATACTTCACAACCAAAGGTTTTGAGAAAAGAATAACTCACCTTCTTACTAGTCCATGCTTCCTTTAGAATACCACAACCCACAGGAGTAGAAGGACCTCTATTAATCAAATATACAATAGTTTTGATAGCCTCTACCAACATGTGTAAGGGAAACCCAACATGCAACCTCATGCTCCTTGCACACTCCATTATAGTCTTGTTCATGCATTCAACCACTCCATTTTTGTAAGGAGTCCTTGGAATAGTTTTCTGTCTATGTATACCATTAGTGGAGCAATAATCTTCAAATTCATAAATGCAATACTCACCATCATTATCATATCTGGGACATTGTAATTTCTTACCAGTCTCATTTTTAACTAAGCATTTCCATTTCTTAAAAGTTTGAAATACATCATATTTTTGTCTAGGAAAATAAACCCATAATTTTCTAGTTGCATCATCAATAAATGTAACATACTAATGAGAGCCACTGAGGGAAGATAACTAAGTTGGTCTCCATAAATCTATATTCACAAGCTTTGATTTCTCCCTTTTATTTTCCTTCTCAATCTTCACAAAACTCACTCTCTTTTGTTTTCCATACACACAACTTTCATAGAAATCCATATTAACACATTTCAAACCTAGTAAAACTTTCTTTAAATGAAGTACTTTCATACATTTCTCACTCATATGCCCAAGTCTATTGTGCCACAACACTATCATAATCTATAGTAGCTACCTATTCTCCCTACTCAACTACAACAACTATTTTTGAACATTCATGTTTCTCTAAAACAATTAAAGTAGAGGGAACAATAAGACCTATACAAAGATATAATGTGCCTGCTTTGACACCTTTTTCTACTACAAGGGAACCTTTTGAAACCTTTCAATTTTTATTATTAAAAGTAACTACACAACCCTCATAACCAAGTTGCCCTGCTAAAATTAAATTCCTACTTAACCTTGGAATATTTCTTACCTCATGTAGTAGCCAACAATTCCCATTCTACAACTTAATCTTAACTTATCCCATTCCAACAATCTGATAGGGTTCATTATCCCCAAAATAAAAAAAGCCCAAAATTGCCTTGGACATAATTAATGATGTAACCTTTATGAGGTGTAGCATGAAATAAAGCACCAAAATATAAAACCCATGAATCATCAACTCTTTCTAAAGATACAAGCAAAGCATCCTCTTCAGATTTGTTACTTACCACATTTGCCTTCTTGTCTCCATCTGGTTTATCTCTTTCATTTTTTTTTTACTCAAATAATCTTTTTTTTTATGCTCTAGTTTTTCACAGTACTGGTAGTCATTTGGTCCTCTCAATTGAGACCTCCTTCCTTTTGACTTTCCTATTGATTTCCCACGATTTTTAGAATTAATTCCTCTCTCAATCGCCCTATCTCTACTTTGTGCAGTCAAAACACTTCCTAATATAGATCCACCTAAGGATTTCCTATGAGTTTCCTCACCCAAATAACACTGATCACATCATCATATTTTAGTGTACTAAATCCAAGAACACAATTAATCATAGCAATTACCAAGCTCTTCTTGCTTTTAGGCAAAGAGCACAAAATCAAGAGAGCTCTACTTTCTTCATCAAAATTGATACCCATAGAAGATAAATAACTAGTAATAGTAATAAACTCATTTAAATCATCCACAACAGATCCACCTTCTTCCATTTTCATATTAAATAAACACATCATGAGAAATACCTTGTTTGAAGTGGAGGAATTTTTGTACAATTTTTCTAGGGTTTGCATCAACTCTTCTGTCATTGAAGGTGTCAAGCATAATCAAATTCTTCCAAGTGTCTTTCTATCTAAAATCTCTTAGTCCTCATCCGACATAGTTCCATGTTTCCTAGATTTTCCTTCCAATGGCTTCCATAAGTCCTTCTGATAAATATAGTCTTCCATTTGCATCTTCCATAAGTGAAAGTTTTGTCCATTAAATTTGTCAACCCTCAGCTTGCCCGCATTTGCCATTGCTCCCACTCAACTATGAGACTTTCCTATAGAGGATAACTAAAAAAACCAACCTCACTCTAATACCACTTGTTAGGATTAGACCTCAAATAGAAATAAAAATTACATGCAAATATAAACAACATCAAAAATAATAGATCACAGAAAAGGACACAAGACACCAAGATTTAACATGGTTCACCCAATCCTTGGGCTACATCTACCAAATAGAAAGTTTGATATTATTATGATCTAATGATTACAATCTTTAATTCCTTACAGCTCAATACCACCACAAGAACCAATTTTTGCATCACTCACAATGAAATAATCTCTAACCCTAAGCCCTTTTATACAAGTATTTTTATGTTGCTTTAGGGTTACATCATGTTGGCCATATGTTGTCCACAATGTTGGCTATGACCCTAATTCCTTGATCAGTCATCACAAACTAACAAGGGGTTATTCCCCTATCTGAAGCTTACTAAATGAAGTTTAGTGATGCATCAACCAAAGCATGTTGAAGATCATCAGTTGATGTAGAACTAGCAAGGGATCATTGCAAATGAATAAGTACTTGAGGTACATTGATATTAATAGAGTCATTGACTTTGGCATGTGTTTTCAAAGAGGGAGAAGTTATACTATCATAAGAAATTTCTCTAAGAGGGAGAAGTTTGTAGTAAGAAGGAGAAGTGTACAGAAGTTTTCTGATAGAGAGAGAAATCTGAAGACATGAAAGAGTTCACATTGACAAAGGGAGTTCTTATGGATGAGAATCATAACGAAACTAAGGATATGTTCCTTACTTTATTATTGCTCTAAAATTTTCATTGTGTTATGACATGTTGTGTTTCCATCAATGCCAAAGAGCAAGATTGTTGGATACGATTGATTAATTGTGTGTTGTCCTTAATGTTACAAAAATTTCATATTAGTTTTAGTCAGTTTATGTTGAGCTCACTTAAGTAGTGAAGATAATTTTATGCATCTACTGAGTATTCTTGTGTTTTCCTAGTTCAGAAGGCAATGTCTACCGAGTTCACACGAGGGTGGAAGGAAAGTCTACTGAAGATGAGTTTTAGTTGAGGTCACTTTGTTAATGAAGAAAAAGTTGGATGGAACTAGTGTTAACCAAGCTCACTCAATTACGAAAGGATTTGTGAGAATTTCTAGTGTTAGCTGAGCTTTTGTTGGTTAACATAGAAAATTATTTCTGGGTTAGTGTCTACCGAGTTGGGTCAGCTAACGAAGGATTTTTTTATTTTTGTATACTAAGCTCTATTATTTTATCTATCGGTTCTAGCTGACTGAGATGATGAATAATAATTATTCTAAGTTATAGCTTATCTAGCTTGATAAAATGGATGATATAAGTATAAGGTCATTTTGTAAATGTAAAGGATGTATGGATGGATAAGTATGAGTGAATTAAGGATCTGATAATGAGCAGAGGAAGAAAAGGATAAGTAGAATATCCTTGTGGAGTGGAAAAGATATATCCGATTAAGAGGATATAGTATAAGCCAAAACAGATATCTATAATCAAAAATTTAGTTGCATTCAATTCAGGTCATCTCATTGTTACTTTCTAACCATTGTGGCAATGATCTAAATCTCTTAATAGAGTTAGCTAAACAACTATTTGTAAATCCTCTAATAAGGTGGCAGTTCTATTGAATTTTCTAAAGACCTTTAACAAGGCCACTCCTAATAGGGTGATTAAATCTCCTAAGAGGATCACACCTAATAGTGTGTTTTGTAACATTTAATAGGTTGACTCCTAATAGGGCTCACTTCAGTAGAGTGAAAATAGTAACTCGTTGCAATTGGTGGTTTTCCCAAATTGGGTTTCCATGTTAAATCTTGGTGTCAAATGTGTTCATGCTATTTAATTTTATGTGTTTGAAACTAAGTTAAAGTAATGGTAATCACAGATAATATCTAAATATTTTCATGTTAATATTTATCGAGAAATCATAGTCTTTACCGAGTTACAACATTTCTTTGTTTGTCGAGCATCAACAGTATTCAGTTTTTAGAGTTTTTTTTTTTGTACTGACATCTAAGGGATCTGGGATTTATTTTAGTGGTAATTGATTCACCTCTCCCCTCTCAGTTACTCCCCTTTTATTTCCAACATTTACTACCTACTAAATGTTTCCTAAATTTAGACAAAGCATACATTATGCCCAACATTTCCTTATCATAAATAATGAAGCTCCTCTTAGGCTCCATGAGCTTCATACTCTCATAAAAAATTAGCTTCTTTTCTTTCATAAGCACTACTCCAACACTTCTTCTAGATGCATCACAATATAGGTCAAAAGGTTTGCTAAAATATGGCAATGCTAGACCTGGATAAGAAGTCATCAACTACTTCAATTTACAAAAACACTTCTATGCATCAAGAGTCCATAAGAAAGCTCCCTTTCTCATCAAGTTTATCAAGGATGTTGCATGCCTAGAATATCCACTAATAAACCTCTTGTAGAACCTACAGAACCCTACAAATTCTCTCAATTGTATTTGGTTCATTGGAGTAGGCCACTTAGTAAAGCACAAATATTTTTAAGATACATGCATACTCCCTAAGCAGTGATAATATGACCCAAATATAATAACTATGATAATCCCAAATCATGTTTGGAATCCTTTACATACAAGGACTCCCTACACAAAATTCTCAACATAGTTGATAAGTTCAACACATGCTCATCTGATGTCCTACTATACACCAAAATGTCATCAAAGAAGACTAACATGAATTTCCTCAAATCAAGTTGAAACATTATGGACTCAAAAGTAGTTGGAACATTAGTTAGCCCAGGCATAACAATAAACTCAAAATTTCCACAATGATGCTTGAATTTCATATTCTCTATATCCTTCTCTTTGACTCGGATCTGATGATAGGATGATCACAAATTAATTTTGGAGAATAAACATGCTCAATGTAGCTAGGGAAAAGTACAAAGTTATGTCATCTTTCAGGCTAACTTATGAGAATGACTAAATTTGAGTATTTCTATCTCAAAATTTATTTTTTCCAAAAATATGATCTAGATAAATTTAGTTGAGCTAATTTATATATGGTCTCACACTTTTCCAATTGGAAATGTTTATTAAATGCATGTTTTATATTAGTTTGTATCTTACTACTAAAGAAATATAATTATTTTAGAAAAGTGGCATTTTAATAACTCCTACTATCATAGAGCTCAAAAACATATAAACACCATTTTATAGAGCTCAGAGTCAAGAATATTCTCATATAGATCTTAGAGTAATTTAATTGGATGTAGTATATTGTAATTAAAAATTTTTGCAAGCACATATTTCAACACTCAAAAACATGTCAATTTTGAGAAAGAAAAATATATTAAATCATATATAAAAAAATAAAAAATTAAATGGCATTCTAGAGGAGAGAATCTTCTTTTAGAGTGTATAGTTTTTCTCTTGGTTAGAATAGATTTGTTTTGAAAAATGTAGTGGGAGATGAAAACTATCGATTTCAAGTGATTGAAATTTGAATCATTATAAAAGAGAAAATATAGGTCTAAAACTCATTTTTATTTTTGATTGTTCTAGCTATATATGTTATCTAGAACATAGTCTGAGATCAAAGTGAAATAATTTTGTTTCCATCTATTTTTGTGGTGGGAACTAGATCCCTAATTTTCAGCATTTTTCAACAGCTAAAAAATTATCTTTAAAAATTAAGAAAATATATCATTTCTTATTCTAAATAATTATTAAAAATTACAATCCTAAACTTCATCGATGGGTATATGCATCGAGTTTTGGTGCCAAATAGGTGACAACTCTTTTTTTTTTCTCTATTTTCAATAACACATATCCGCTATAGTGCACACTTTAAAAAAGTGAATTTTTATAGATCGACTGCATACCCACAACCCATTATTTTTACCTTTGTTTTTTTGCATTCCTACACCAGTAGTGCATACTCGGGCTCAAGAAACAAAGGCTTTCACCATCCTGATTGCCAATATGCCTCCTCACTGGCAAAATTCGAGAACATAAGCACGCTCATGCCGATGCTGTATGTGATCTTAACTTTATTTTGCATTGTTTGATATGTTTTTCATATTGTTTTGTACATTTTTATAATTGGTTTGTAGAGTTTTTACAATTTTTATTTAAATTTGTTTATTTATTTGGATTTCAATTGATTTTTTATCAGCAAATTTCCATAATCAATTGGCAAATCCATAAGAACCTCAAAACCGAAATCCTCCCCAAGAAGAACAAAAAATTCCACAACCCAAACCAATTGCAAGACCTCTACTAGGCATGCGAGAAAATATAATAAATGAAATAGAGAGAGGCAAAATTGAATTAGAAGGACTCATTGCTCAGTTGAAAGAATCTAGACAAACCAATCCAATGAGCGCTCAATTGGCATCATCCCTTTAATCCATTAAGACCCAAATAACCTCAGTTAGTGGTCAATTAGATATTTGGCGAGTTAAGAGGGATGAACAAAAAAGATTGTATGCAAATAAATTGTCATATGAAGATGTTAAAAAAAAAGAAATACCAAAAGGTAGAATATTTGCATTATTTAGAAAACGTGGTGAGAAAAATACTATTAGAGAGGGTATTAAACAGTTCCCCATCCATTGGTGCATACACGATGCTATTAGAAATAATTTTTGGGATAGATGGTGGATGGTTTTTGATGCCCCTACTTGCAACAATCACGAGGTCCCTGTGTATTTTTTGAAAAAATTATATTGTGAGTTTGTCCTTGGGGAGATCCCCAATTATTTTGATATATTAGACTCCTAGGGTAGAGGTGGGGGGTCATCATTTGAGAGGTTGAGAGCACGTCATGACCCTAATGTAGTTACGGCACCTATGGTCAAGCCACAGTGCGAGCATGTGACTATTCCTTCGCTTGTGAAGGATCATGTAGAGGACAACACTCTATAGACCATTAATTCTTTAATGTAGACCCTCATCCATTTCATGAGCCCATTAGTTTAGGGGGAGCCTTCTGTGCATCATGGTCACATGTGCACTTCATGTGGATGCGTATGCAGATTTGGCACTCATGTTGGAGATGTGTAGATGATGGGCTCGTCGCTGATTAGTTCTTGAATGAAACATTTGGCATTGACACGCAGGTAAATTACAATTATAATTTACTAATTTGACCACATTTCATATGTATAGTGAATGATTAATTAATTAGCATCTATTGACATTGCTCAAAATTCAAGGTCAGAGTGTTGCCAGGCCTAGCAACGATCCTCCGACCCCATTTTTTATCCCCTCCATGAGTCCAGAGGTATGTATCGATTTAATCATTTAAATTAATACATATATTTATTAATTAATAATATTAAGGATTGAAAAACTAAATTATGCATGTGCTTCAGTTCTCTACTAGACCGTCAACCTTTACTATAGATTCAGAGCATAGACATCATACAAGCTATGTATAGGTGCATTTCTTTTGTGTTAATTTAATTCATTTGATTTTTTTTTTCATGTTTCATGTTACATGTAATGTGTATTGTATGACATGCAACTCATGATGTCAGACACCCCTCCTCATCTCTGACAGTCTGTTGATTTTGGAGTGGCCACAACTATGGCTAGCTCAAAGCCATTGACTGAGGTATGAAAGAATTTTCTTTGTTTTAGTTGTTGTTTATAATAGTTACTCTGAAAATTTCTAATGTTATTTATAAGTGATTATATTTATTAAATTTTTGTAGGGTCTCGTCACGCTTGATCACCCATGAGCCTTCGAGGTGGACTTACAGAGTGACTATTTGATGGTGGTAAGAAAATAATTTCTTTTTTGTGTACATATATTTGATTTCAATGCATAATAAATATTGATTCATATCTAGTTTTTCTGTATCAGCTCAAGTTAGAGAAGAGACTCAAAAAGAGGATGAGCGAGCGTGTTAGGAGGACCCCATCATCTCCACCATATTCCTCCACACGATGATAGAAGATGTCAAGAGATTTGTTTCCTTCCCCTCGTGGGAAGGAAAAGATATTGTTCATCTAGACATGTATATATATAGGCATCAGTGGACATATTCGATACACATTTGATGTGTATGACATTTTATATTTGATGTATGCCATTTATTTGATATATGACATTGTTCGACTTATGAAATTATTGGTTAATAGATGATATGTTTGTTCATATACAACATTATTGGTTATCATAATATATTCTGTTTTTCTTAATGTACATGACATTATTGGTTATCATTTTATATTATATTTTTGTTCATGTATGACATTAAATTAGATATGTTTATGTATGACATTAAATTCAATTCCTTATCTATTTGAAACTTTGATAGAATATTGGTTAACAATAAACTTTATCACTATTTAAGCATAAGTTAATCACTTGAAATATGTCATCATCATATGATGTATGATCTTGTTTATGTTTAAAGTTTTCCTTCTCTATCATTTGCTTATGAAGCTTAATTCAATACCTAATTAGTTTGAACTTTTGATACAATATTGATTGGCAATAAACTTTATCAGTCAAGATCACTTATGGCCTCTTGGCAATAAAATTTATCAAGTAATATTCGTGGACCTCCTAGCAATTGGTCACCTAAATGAGAACCTTGAGATTTATCAGGAACTCATGAAAGAAATTAGTAGCTTGAGAAGCTTTCCATTTGTTAGCTGAATTAAAACCTTGGATTGTAGATGGCTAGCCTTCATTGTATAGACCAATTTTATAGATATATAATCAAATAAATAGTGTATTCATCTAAGCATAGAATTTTTGTTACAAAAGAAGAAGATCAAGTTTTACAATTGCTAATAATCATTAATGTATGCACATACACTTAAGCCTAAAAAGGATGACCTATAGAAGATAAATTAAGTATTAAGTCGATACAAAATCAATAAAAGAGTTCTAGCATGATATCTTCAATATTTTTTGAATTAGAGAAAACCAAGTATTAATATGATGGTCTCTATGAATCTATATCACCATCTAGATGTCTCTTTGCATCTCCCTAACTCTCTCTATTTTATCTCACATTCATCCTCTTCTTATATCTCTATTCATTTATCACTATGTTTTTATTTCCTTTAATCTTCATGTCTACCTACACCTTATTTTGTTTCCCTCTATCTCTATGCATCTTCTCCATGTTCAACAAGAATTGGAGTTAGAGGGATAGTGTTAAGAAACATGCTTATGTTGCAACAAGAGGTGAGAAGGTGAAAATAAGGGCGTACTATAAGTTGGAAGCTTAGGATAATTTAATGGTTGATAAGTGGACATTTTATTATGATGATCCTAATGATCAGCACATTTGCATGGAGGTTGTCCAAGGTAGAGCTCATTGCAGTCTTATGCTATATGACAATCCATATGTAGATGCTATTTTAAATAAGTCTAATTTTGTCCCTTGATTGCAATCTTGGCTCCATGATGTTTTGATTTGGGAGGTGGTTAGATGGAACTATTAATATCTTTAAGTAATAAATTGTATTGATTTTGATTTAATTTATTATTAAAGATTTTAATGGATACAACTTTGCTCTAAATATCTCACTCTATCCTTGTATCTCACTCTCTCTTATTCCCCCCCTCTTTATATTCCTATTTTTTCCATATCTATTTTTTGTCCATATCTATGTAGCCATCCTCTTTATCTCCCCCTCACTAATGCAGAGATGTTGAGCAAGAAGTGAGGTTTAAGCACTTTCTTCTTCCTAATCTACCAAACTAAACTTGTGACCTTCCTAATATCTTACTCCTTTAGGATATCATTTTTGTGGCCCATCCAAAGTGATAGGGTCATTTGTGAACTCCTCCAAGGTGAGTACTTCTCCAATCAAAATCTTGCACCTTTTTGCTTTAGGGACACTAGCCCTATTCCAAGCCAATAACTATAACTCTTCACTAATGGCTTCACCTATAGACACCTAAAAAATCCTTTAGAGAATAAAGTATTTTTATTTTTTGAAAAAGTCTCTGATAACATCATCATTTAATTAATTAATTAATTAATTATTTTATTTATTTATTTATTTTTATGCCATTAAATCCCTTTATCTTAATTAAAAATATTTAATTAAGGATTCCCTCCCAAAAATGTTTAAATCTTATTTAAACATTATTTCCTTATTTATTAATTATTTAATTAATAAATTGACCCAAAATCCCAAAATAAATTATTTATTTATTTTTTGCCCAAAACTTGGCCAATTTCCTTAAGACCACTAACCTCTTCCAAAATCTTCTAATCCTTCTTTAATTTTGATTAAAGGCTAACCCCATCATTTCCTACCCCTAATCCCAAATCAAAATATTTAATTAAGATTAAATATTAATCCTCATGTTTATTAAAAATATTTTAATAAATATCTCCTCAACCCAAACCCTTGAAATAAATAAAACTTTATTTATTTCCTAAAAACCTTATTTATCCTCATCCTACGAAGTTCTAGACTCTTCTAGAAAGTCTTCATCCTCATCCAAAGCCTAGACTCTTCTAGAAGATGTCAATCCTTATCTTTGACCCTAATCCTAATCCCCCCTAACCTTGTCACATTCCCTAAACATGTGTTAAGACTTGCTAACCCAAGCCAAAGCCAACAAATATCTCCTCCTTCACCCACCCTCATTAAATGCCATCCACTTGCCCATATCTAACAAGCCTAATCTAATCTTAACCCAAGCCTAATCTAAGCCTTAATCATTTGCACATTCCTAAGTCAAGCTTAAGACTTTCTTAATCCAACCCAAGTCAAAATATCTCAAATATCTAGAAAATATCCCAACCATAAAACTTTATGAAGCCCACAAAGCCATAAATGACTCTTACAAGCCCATTCATTGCTCTTACAAGCCATTATGAGGGTCTTTATGAGCTTTGAGCCTCCTTTGTTGACCCCTCAACCCCTCTTGCTCTAATGAATGACCCTGTGACATGTGTCACTCTCTGATTGGCTTTAAGGAAGCACAATCCATGTGCTCTCCTCTCATTCAATCTAAACCATCCATAAGCTTTCTCTCATCCTTGCATCCTAGCCCTTGATCCCTCAAGCCCTTTGCCTATTTAAGGAATCCTCTCCCAAGCCATTTTAACAAAATCACCCATAGTAACAATGTAATGCCATTTTGACCATGAAGTAAAGCCATAATGCCATTTTTGAGAAGCTGTTTTATATCAAATCCATTAACCCAAGAATACATCTTATCTAATTAGACAAAGCTACTCAACAAGAGAGCTTCTCATTGAGAGCTCATCTTAGTCTATCTTGAAGTTACGTTTATTTAGTTTTGTGAATACTTTTGATTTGATATTTAGTGTTCTTTACATTACTAATCCTTGTATATATCACCAACCCCAATTTTCTATTGGGACACCTTCCTTACATTGAACTAATTGAGAATCAACTCTTGGTTTAACCCTCCAATTGTCATACATTACAAAATGTTGACTATCATAGAATTCATTGTAAGTCTCCTACTCTAATTTTTTGGACTTAAATTCATCTTAGGTTGAAATCTAACTATTATATGGGTAGATTTAGACACCCTTTTGGAATTTACCTAGCCGCCTGGAGCTAACAAAGCAGACAGTTTGATCCCACGATGAAAGGTGAGAGAGATTTGGAAGTTGGCAACTTTGTACTGGTCAACACTGCAAGTTTTAGCATCACCCGAGATGGCATTGTAAAATAAAAATATGGTGTGATCTCCAAAAAGAGAGAGAGGTTATTGTAGGCCTCCATGACATGATCTTGTAGGAAATGGAATCACATCCATACCTCACACGAGCTCTAAGATATGCCCCATCAAAGATTGCAGCCCTATGGCATTTATTGACCTAAGAAACATTCCGTTTCAACATGCTTGAGAAAGTTTGAGCACTAAAGGGGATAGGATGAGGTTGGGGATATGGTTTATTCAGCCACCTGAAGCTAACAGAGTAGACAGTTCGATCCCACGACAAAAGGTGAGAGAGATTTGGTAGTTGGCAACTTTGTACTGGCCAACACTGCAAGTTTAAGCATCACTCGAGATGGCATCATAAAATGAAAAGGAGTGTGGTCTCCAAAAAGTGAGAGAGGTTATTATAGGCCTCCACAACATGTTCCTATATCAATGAGAATTGCATCCATATCTCACACAAGCTCCGAGATATGCCCCATCAAAGATTGCAGCCCTATAACATTTAGTGACCCTTAGGGACATTCTGATTTGGCATGCCCTAGAATGTTCAATTGCTAAAGAGGATAGGATGAGGTTGGGGATAAGGTTTACCTAGCCACCTAAAGCTACCAAAGTAGATAGTTTGATCCCATGGTGAAAGGTGAGAGACATTTGGCTGTTGGCAACTTTGTAATGGCCAACATTGCAAGTTTTAACTTCACTCGAGATGGCATTGTAAAATAAAAATAGAGTGTGATCTCCAAAAAGTGATAGAGGTTATTGTAGACCTCTACAACATAGTCCTGTAGGAATTGGAATCACATCCATACCTCACACGAGCTCTAAGATATGCCCCATCAAAGATTGCAGCCCTATAACATTTAGTGATCCTAATGGACGTTCTAGTTCAGTATGATCGAGAACATTTGAGCACTAAAGGGGATAGGAAAAGGTTGGGGATAGGGTTTAATTGGCCACCCAGAGCTAATAGAAAAAATAGTTTGATCCCACGATGAAAGGTGAGAGAGATTTGGTAGTTGGCAACTTTGTACTAGCCAACACTGCAAGTTTCAACATCACCTGAGATGGCATCATAAAATGAAAATGGAGTTTGATCTCCAAAAAGTGAGAGAGGTTATTATAGGCCTCCAAAGCATGGTCCTATAGGAACTAGAATCACATCCATACTTCACTCGAGCTCTAAGATATGCCCTATCAAACATCACAACCCTATAGCATTTAGTGACCCTTCGGGACATTTCGGTTCAGTGTGCCCAAGAACATTCGAGCACTAAAGGGGATAGGGTTTATCTAGCAACTTGGAGCTAATGTAGTAGAAAATTTCATCCCATGATGAAAGGTGAGAGAGATTTGGTAGTTGGCAACTTTGTACTGGCCAACACTGTAAGTTTCAGTATCACCTGAGATGGCATCATAAATTGAAAATAGAGTCTGATCTCCAAAAAGTGAGAGAGGTTATTGTAGGCCTCCACAACATGGTACTATAGGAACTAGAGTCACATCCATATCCCACATGAGATTTGAGATATGTCGTGTCAAAGATCATGTCCCTATAGCATTTAGTGACCCTTAGGGATGTTCCAATTTGGCATGCCCTAGAACGTTCAAGAGCTGAAGGGGACATGACAAGGTTGGGGATAGGGTTTACCTAGCCACCCAAAGCTAATGGAGTAGATAGTTTGATCCCACGATGAATGATGAGAGAGATTTGGCAGTTGGCAACTTTGTATTGGCCAACACTGCAAGTTTTAGCATCACCCGAGATGACATCATAAAATGAAAATAGAGTGTAATCTCCAAAAAGTGAGAGAGGTTATTGTAGGCCTCTACAACATAGTCCTATAGGAATTAGAATTGCATCCATACCTCACACAAGCTCTGAGATATGCCCCATCAAAGATTACATCCCTATGGTATTTAGTGACCCTTAGGGATGTTCTGATTTGGCTTGCCCGAGAATGTTCGAGCATTGAAGGAGATAGGAAAAAGTTGGGGATAGAGTTTACTCGGCCACTTAGAGCTAAAAAAGCATATAGTTTGATCCCACGATGAAAGGTAAGAGAGATTTGGCAGTTGGCAACTTTGTACTGGCCAACACTACAAGTTTTAGCATCACTCATGATGGCATCATAAAATGAAAATGGAGTGTGATCTCCAAAAAGAGAGAGAGGTTATTGTAAGCCTCTACAACATGGTCCTATGGGAACTAGAATAGCATCCATACCTTACATGAGCTATGAGATATGCCCTATCAAATATTGCAGCCCTATAGCATTTAGTGACCCTTAGAGACATTCAAGTTTGGCATGCCCAAGGATGTTCAAGCACTGAAGGGGACAGGACAAGATTGGGGATAGGGTTTTCCTAGCCACCTAGAGCTAACAAAGTAGACAATTTGATCTTTTGGAATCTCTAAGAAGTGAAAAAGCATCTTAGTCACTTCAATATATTAGTCACTTCAATATATTTGGAAGTTTGATATATTTTCATATTCCAAGTGATACACATGTACTAAGTAAGATTTGACTATAGATATGGAGTTCTTTGTTTGGTATAGATATTTTCATTCAAGACTGAATACCAACTACTTCCCCCTTGTACCAACCAAAATCTCATTCACTTAACCTTAACACAGTGTGACATTAGAAATTACAACCTCCCCTACATCAATAGAGACCTAAAACTATCCAACACAATCCAAACTATAAAACAATGGTCAGGTTTACTATTATTATTCACAGACTAGTAATGCAGCAGTTGGCATTATTCTTCACACAAAGTGACAAGAATGAAACTTTGGAACTTCAAGATTCCCCATACACTTAAAGATGGCTTAAAGCAACTTTAAAATGACCAAAACAAGGTGTATCAATGGTTGGAACATCAATATGCAACATCTAATGAAAATTGACACCATAAACACCACAGCTTCGAAACTCCACTCCACTCTAGCATAAGCTAACCCTACCTTGCACACAGGCCTAATTAGCAAGTTTAGGTGTGGTTTACAAATTGAAAACCAAGAAATGGGTGCATGGACTTCATTCTTCAACTCTCGAGCATTCTAGGTTAGATGAGGGTGTTTTCCTGATTTGACAAGTCCTCAACTCCTATTCTTTTCATTACTTAATGAAAACATCAAATCTAGGTCCATAACTCATTTTTTGTTCGATCTTCCAATCTCTCATGCCTTAGCATGGCTCTCCTTAGAGTACCTCTACCAATTTTTAATATTTTGCTTGTCTTTCTCATGAGTTGAGCTTTCTTCATTTGGCTACTTACTATTGTCGATGTAAGTACTCATCTTGTGATATTACTATCTTTGGTGGATGATTTAGAACCCACTTTGTCATAAGCACCCATTAGATTCTTTACAATATTTTTTTCATTTGAATTGTCCGTCATTATTATCCCAAGAATCTTCATGATTGGCCTAAATTTCAAATTTCTCATCATTTCAACAAATAATTCGCATTGACCTATAATATTCAATTCTTCAAAAAATAATCTCCACATATGATTAACTTTTCTTTGACAAGTACGCTTGCTAGTCTTGTCAAGCATTGATTTCAAAATGTTAGTATCAATATCAATCAAATATTTTGGTCTTCTAAAATGAATTCTAGAAGATGTTCTAATCTCTTCCATTCTCTCAACATTTTCAACATCAATATGAGGTTGAGTGTATTGCGTACCTTGAACCGAAGATGATGTGCCTTGGCAATAAGATGTAAAAGATTTAATATCACCTACTTGATGTGTTGATGTTGTGCTTTCAACATGACATGATGGAGTGTGTATATTGTTGGATCTACAAATTAGTGTCTCTTCAACATGAGAGGACGATATGAGTTCAACATTGGAAGATGGTGCAGTGGACGATATGAGTCCAACATTGGAAGATGGTGTAGCTTCACAATTCAATTATCTTCTTGAGCGTAAAAGTCTCATTCATTCTCTTTGTCTTTCTAATTCTTACTCTTTGTTTCTTTGTACTGGTGGTTCTTGATCCTCTTCAAAAGTCAATTCTTCATTATTGCTATGCAATTTTCTTTGTTCACGTAGTAATTTCATTTTATCTCTTTTAATTGCCAAAACTCTCTCCCTATCTTCATTTGTTTGAGTTTTTGGTTTCTTCATTGGCATAATGATGATTTCTACATGTCAAATTATTGAAACATCTGAATTACTTAAAATGTGTAAACTAAAAATTATTCAAATACATATGAAAATTATAATTATTTGAATGAATACACAATATATATCAAACAACTAGTCAAATTTCTAACCATTTCAAAATAACATTTCATTCAAACATACAATTTTAAATGAATTCACTAAATATTAAACATGTCAAATTATAATCAAATTTATATCTATATATTGACAAACAATATTTAAAATGGATTGCACTATCCTTTTCTATACAAGGAATATTCAAAAAGTCTTCAAATTGCATATCCAATGATTGAATTTGGTGTTTGCTAGCTTGAAAAAGTGTTGAAATAGTGTTTTCTATGTTGAAACACATGATTTTTGTTGGAATAACAGAGTGCACAATAGACCAAAAGTAGAGAATGGATGAAATGGGCCCCAAAGTTTCTTTTTGACCATTTTTAGGTGATTTCATATAGTGCATATGCACTATAGCACTTACGCCCTATAAAGCGCGTATGCACTATATGTGAAAACACATCACTCCCCATCCTCCCTACTCTTTATCCTCCCTACTCTCTCTCCCCTCTCCTATCCCCTACTCTCTCTCTCCCATACCCTACACTCTCTCTCCCCCCTCTCCCATCCCCTACTCTCTCTCTCTCTCACTCTTCCTCTCCCATCGCCTACTCTGTCTACCTCTCTCACTGTCTCTTCTCTCCCATCCCCTACTCTTTAGATATCTCACACACACTCCCATCCTCCCTCTCCTACTTCCTACTATCTCTCTCTCTCCCCCATCCCCCTACTCTCTCCCATCCCCTACTCTCTCTCACACTCTCTCACATCTGTTGTACTCTCTCTCTCCCCCCTCTCTCTCCCCCTCTCCCACCGCCTACTATCTCCCTCTCAAGTTCTCTCTCTCTCCCTCTCTACTCTCTCTCTCCCCCATCCCCTACTCTTACTCTCTCTTCAATCTCCAACTCTCTCTCACACTCTCTCCCATCCCCTACTCTCTCTCACACTCTCTCTCATCCTTTCACTCTATCTCTCTCATCCCATACTCTCTCTCTCTGCCACCTCCTACTATCTCTCACACTCTTTCCCATCTGTTTACTCTATCTCTTCCATCCCATTCTCTCTACCACCCCCTACTCTCTCTAACACTCTCACACTCACTCTCATCCCCTACTCTCTCTTTCACAGACACACACACACACACACACACACACACACACTCTCATCCTCACTCTCTCTTCTCTCCCATCCCCTACCCTCTAGATTTTTCACACACACTCCCATCCCCCTCTCTCTATCTCCCTCTCCCTACTCTCTCTCACACTCTCTCCTATCCCCTACTCTCACTCTCTCTCTCTCATCCCATTCTCTCTCTCTCAGCCACCTCCTACTCTCTCTCACACTCTATCTGATCCCCTACTCTCTCTTACACACACTCCCATCAACCCTTCTCTCCCTCTCTCACCACCTACTCTCTCTCTCCCATCTGCTTCTCTCTCTCTCTCTCTCTCTCTCTGGCTACTCTCTCTCTCTCCCCTCTCTCATCCCCTAAACTCTCTCTTTTTTAGATACACACTCCCATCCCACTCTCTCTCTCCCCTCTCCCATCCCTTACTCTCTAGATCTCTCACATTCACTCCCATCCCTCTCTCTCCTCCTCTTCCACTCCCTCTCCCACTACCTACTATCCATCTCTCAAGTTCTCTCTCTCTCTCCCTCTATACTCTCTCTCTCTCTCCCATCCCCTACTCTTACTCTCTCTCTCCCATTCCCAACTCTCTCTCACACTCTCTCCCATCCCCTACTCTCTCTCACACTCTCTCTCCCATTCTTTCACTCTATTTCTTCCATCTCGTACTCTCCCTCTCTACCACCCCCTACTCTCTCTCTCACTCTCTCATCCTTTCACTCTGTCTCTCCCATTCCGTACTCTCTTTCTGCCACCCCCTACTCTCTCTCACACTGTCACACTCTCTCTCTCTTTCAAAGACACACACACACACTCCCATCCCTCTCTCTCTGTCTCACTCTCCCTAGTCTCTCTCACACTCTCTCCCATCCTCTACTCTCTCAGACACACTCTCCCATCCTTTAGTCTCACTCTCTCCCTCTCCCACCACCTACTCTCTATCCTCCATCCCCTACTCTCTCTATTTCACAGACACACACACTCCCATCCCCCATCCCCTCTATCTCTCTTCCTCTCCCTCTCCCACTCCCTCTCCTACTGCCTACTATCTCTCTCAAGTTCTCTCTCTCCCTATCTACTCTCTCTCTCCCTCTCTCTCTCTCTCTCTCATCCCTTACTCTCACTCTTTCTCTCCCATCCCCTACTCTCTCTCACACTCTCCCATCCCCTAATCTCACACTCTCTCCCCCATCCCATACAAGCTCTCTCTGCCACCACATACTCTCTCTCACTCCCGAACTCTCTCTTATCCCCTACTCTATCTCTCTTACACACATTCCCATTCCCCCTCTCTCTCTCCCTCTCCCACTCCCTCTCCCACTGCCTACTCTCTCTCTCCCCCATTGCCTACTCTTTATCTCCCCTCTCACAACCCCTACTCTCTCTCTCTTTCATAGACACACACACACTCTCATCCTCCCTCTCTCTCTCTCCTCTCCCATCCCCTACTCTATATATTTTTCACACACACTCCCATACCCCCTCTCTCTCTCGCCCACTCCCTCTTGCACCACCTACTATCTCTCTCTCTCTAGTACTCCCTCTCCATCTCTATTTTCTCTCTCCCATCCCCTACTCTTACTCTCTCTTCTATCCCCTACTCTCTCTCTCGCACTCTCTCCCATCTCTCTATCTCTCTCTCTCTCTCTCTCTCTCTCTCTCTCGCATGCCCCCATCCTGTACAAGTTCTCTCTGCCACCCCCTACTCTCTCTCAAACTCTCACACTCTCTCCCATCCCCTACTATATCTCTCTTATACACATTCTCATTCCCCCCCCCTCTCTCTCTCTCACACTCCCTCTCCCACTGCCTACTCTCTCCCATCCCCTACTCTATCTCTCTTACACACTTCCATTCCCCCTCTCTCCCTCCCACTCCCTCTCCCACCACCTACTATCTCTCTCTCTCTCTCTCACTCTCTCCCTCTCTCTCTCATCCCCTACTCTCTCTCACACTCTCACACTGTCTCCCATCCCCTACTTTCTCTCTTACACACACTCCCATCCCCCCTCTCTCTCCCTCTTCCACTCCCTCTACCATTGCCTACTATCTTTCTCTCCCATCCCCTACTCTCTCTATCTCTCTCTCCCCTCTCTCATTTCCTAATCTCTCTCTCTTTCACACACATAGCCATCCCCCCTCTCTCCTCTCCCATCCCCTACTTTGTCTCTCACTCTCTCTCCCTCTCCCACTTCCTTCTCTCTCTATCTCTCTCACTCTCTCTCTCACTCTCACTCTTACTCTCTCCCTCTCTACTCTCTCTTTGCTACCTCCTACTCTCTCACACATTTTCATACTCTCTCCTATCCCCTACTCTCTCTCTCTCTCTCTCTCTCTCTCTCTCTCTCTCTCTCTCTCTCTCTCACACACACACACACACACACACACACACACACACACACATTTCCATCCCCCCTCTCTCTCCCTCTCCCATCATCTACACTATCTTCCCCCTTTCCCATTCCCTACTCTCTTTCTCTTTCACACACATGCACTCCCATCCTCCTCTCTCTCTCTTACTCTTCCTCTCCCACTCTGTCTCCCACCGCCTATTCTCTCTCTCCCCCATCCCCTACTCTCAATCTCTCTCTCCCAACCTGTACCCCCTCTCACACTTCCTCTCTCTCCCATTCCCTACTTTCAATCTCTCCCCCCCATCCCGTACTCTCTCTTTGCCACTCCTACTCTCTCTCATGCTTCCTCTCTCTCTCATCTTGTACTCTCTTTGCCACCCCTACTCTCCCATCCTATACTCTCTCTACCACCCCTACTCTTTCTCAATTCCTCTCTCCCATCATGTACTATCTCCCCTCTCCCATCCCGTACTTTCTCTCACTCACACACACACATAGCCATTCCCTCACCCCCACTGCCACCCCACCTCCCACCTAGCTCTCTCATGCTCTCAGGTTGCAATTTAGGTCTCAATAGTGCATGCACTCTATAACACATGTGTGCTATTGAGAATTTAAATGCTTCAAATAGAACATGTGCACTATAGGGCACATGCATTATAGGGCGCACATGCTATTGAAATCTTTGTGTTAAAACTAAGTGTAAGGCTTGGTTTTGCCTTGGAGATCCAACTCAAAGGTTTGGAGTTTATAAATGGGCCTGAGATGTGTTTTCTAGCAAACACACCAAAAATGATTGATTTTTCTTGTGTGCTCCCTTTCAAGATTCTTCATGCTTGGGTATCAATAAGATTAGGTTACATAGCATTATAGGTCTTTGTGTTAGCTATCTAACCATATAATTTATTTTCAATTTGAACTATTTGAAGCCTTTCATCTATAATTTATTTTGAATGTATGTTCATTTTTTGTCAAAAACCACCATGTATAATTGGCCTATAGATTTTAGCTCATTCATCAAATTTTGCAACAAAGGTTTTTTAGAAACTAGACTCCGTTCTACATAGTTTGAAAAAAAAAGTTTTAGTTTTAGATTAGTTTTCAATTATTTCTAGGGGGAGCACATAGATATTTCACATTTTTGGGATGTATCTTGTTAAAAAATTCAATAAAAAAAAATACACATTATAAAATTACCCAAAAAAATTGGGATAAACTACATAGTGTTAAGTAACTTTTGACCAAAGTGATTAAAGAATTTCAAAAAAAAAGGTTAAAATTTTAGGGTGGCCACACTTTGTACTGTGTTATGTTTTTTTGGAATAAACAGTACCACTTTTTGTGGCCCCCTTTTTTGAGGACCTAAAACTAAACCATTTTGAAAAAAAATTAGTAGTTTAGAAACTAGATTCAAAGGACTACGATTTTTAGTTTTGTCATATTTTAAAATTTTGAGCGTAACTATCTTCAAATTCTTGTTGAAGTTCAAAATTTGCAGATTTCAAGAAAAAGTGTCCACTTATACCCCCCTTTTGGCACCACAACTTGGTGCACTTACCCCCATTTCTACACATTTCATTAGTTGAATTCATTTTCAAATTCAAAATAATAATACCAATTTTATGTCATTGAAGTTAAACATTTATACTTTTGTTAGCCTTTTCCTTTACACAAGGGTGACACAGGTTTGTGTTTTTGCGCAGCTCATCTAATAACTCATCAGTCCATGGGATGGGGTACCTATTTTTGATAGTTTTCTTGTTTAAGACATTGTAATCCATGCACATCCTAAGAGTTTCATCCTCTTTCTTCACCAAAACAACAAAAGGAGAAAAATGAGACTTACTTGGTCTAATGTTCCCCATAGAAAGTAGTTCCTTGATGGTTTTCTCAATCTCATCCTTCAATCTCTTTAGATTCTTATAAGGTTTGATCATGATGAATTTAGCACCCTCATCTAACTCAATAAAATGTTTAGTACCTCTATTTGGAAATTTTTCTGGTGGTGTGTGACTAAAAGACTTGTACTACTTGATTCTTAGTTCTTTTTTATTTGAGTTATATTCTAACTCTTTTTGCCACTATGATGGCATTAAAATACAATAGTTTTCCCACTCATCCTATTCATGTCTCAATAAGATCTCTATGCACCTAGAAAACACTATCCTAAACCCACTGTCATGAATGGCCTTAAGTATATGGGTATTCCCATTTCATTGAAACTTTATCTCCATATCTCTCAAATTGAGAGTGAACTCCCCTATATCATGTAACCAAGTCACACCCAAGAATAAATATGTATCACCCATGTTAAGACCATAAAAATATTCTTTGAAATTAATTTTTTTGATCTTTAGGGCTAGAGATCTAATCTTCTTGTCAAATTTGAGGATGTAGCCATTAGCTACCCTCACTCTTATACTCTCAAACTATTGTCTATATCCCATGCCTCTCAATCAACCTAGAATCAATAAAATTGTGAGTAACACTTGTATCAAGACAAATGATAACTCATTGACCAGCCAATACCCCTATCATCCTAAATGATCCTTCTTGTTTTACACTAGTGAGATGAGCCTTCTTAAGTCTACTCTCAGTCCTCTCATCACTTGTTGCTATTTTGTTCAACTTCTCATCATCTATGCCTTCTTTTGCTTCAATTGTTTCCTCACTTTTAGATTTTGGGTCTAAATTTTCAAAATCATAATTGTCATATTGAGCCCACATAACCTTCTTATCTTTCTCCTTTGGTATCAAAAGGTAGTAATGATTGATGTCATAGGGTCCTTTGCAATAAGAATAGATTTTTTTTCTTCCTTAAATAATTCAATATCTATCTCTAAATGTAGCATGACATATTTTATTGCCTCCACTTCTATGGTACATCTTAGTGCTAAGAAGGTATCAATCTTGTGAATCTAGGCTTGCATTGTCATTCTATTACTACCATCAAATGTAATCAAGGAAATATTCCTTGTAGCACACTTTAATTCATCATCCTTTCCATGAGGTCTCCTATCCTCTCTTGTTGTCCTGTAATGCTCTCTCCTCATCTTAAAAAACTTCTCAAATGTCATCCTCCCTCACACCTTTGAAGCTAATAAATCTCATTCACCATTAACACCCATGAGTATATCTGTGAATTTCTCCTTTCATCTTTATTCTATAGGTTCTATTTTAGGCTCATCTCTCATTAAGGTAGGATGAGTAGGCCTATCTATTGTCCTTGAGTGTATCCTATGAGCTCTAGGAAATCACATTGCACTCCTATTATCCCCTTCCTCCTGATTATGTATTATTTATGGGTTCATCCACTAAACCATGGTGGTTATTTCCTACAAAGCCCAAGCCATTGACTCCTATCTTGAATTACCTACATAATGAATTTCCCTTTCATCTATGTTTTGAAGTTGAACCTTAAGCTCATTTAAGTTCAAATTTCTTGTGTTCTTGTTCTTATCAGATTGGTTTGTTTACATATTTTTATTTCCTTTCCTTGAAATTCAATTTAGAACTATAATTTCAAAGTTCACATTTTATTTCTCATGTCCATATGTTTTTCCAATCTTGATGTGATCAATGTTATTAATCAAAATTTGGTGTCTTTTGAAATTGAAATTTGAGTAATCATTTGCTAAAGTTCATAATTTGTTAATTGGATTTTTCCTTCTAATGTCAATGATCATTTCATATGGCATAATTCCTATAGTTATTAACTTGACCTTGAAATTTTAAAGCTCAAATGGTTTAAGAGTTCATTTCATTAGCCTAAACTATTTCCAAAAAGGTTGAAGTGATACATTGTAATGAATAATTGGTGTGAAGGGTGGCAAAAATATTTTTTACATGCAAGGGAAAATTCACTCATTAATGATTAATTGGTCCTATTGAATTGGTACTTTTGATATTGGATCATGATGTGATTACAAGTTTAAGGGTGTTTTAGTCAACCTTTCTTTTTCACTATGCTAACTACTAAATGAGGTAAGCATTCATACTTTCAATGGAGTTATAAGGGGTTTGCAATAGATATTTTTCATGGAAGTGCATTGTCATTTCTTCTTTATGGTGAGTCCTTTTATTTTCCTCATTGGTTACTATCTAGATTTCCTACTTAAAGTGGGCTAGCCTTGTTAAACCTTTTTCATTTCCATCCGTTCTTACTTTTTTTAAAAGTGATTGTTTTAGTTATTTATTTTTGTGGCTTGGTCTCACCCAAAATTACCTTAAAAAAGCATCCTAAATCCCTTACTAGTTTTTTATCTACACTAAAAGACACTTTCCTAGCATACAAGGAAATTGATAGAATTTTAACTAGGTTTTCAAATACAAAAACTTGATCCATCACAGAAAAGATAGACAAGAGTGGATTGTTGTAGGCTATTGGTTTTCCAAAAACTATTCTTTGCATAGAGCATGTTTTACAATGTAGAAATAGGTATGATGCCAACCAAAGATGTATTAAGACATACCTCGGAGAATTTTTTGAGTATGTGAACATGATTACAATCATGGGTTCCTTAGAGACTCTACCACATGAAGAATCTAAAACCTGGAGGATCAATCTTTCAAATGACAAATTTGCATCGAACTTAAACATATTCAACAATGCCATTGCCAAAAATTGGTTACTCAAGCTAGAGAAAGGAGGTTCCTATCTTTCTAACCCTCTGATAAGAGAACACATGATTCTTTAAATAAAAAAATGTAATCACTCTCCTAAACAGAGTCAAAGGAAACATACATGCTTTCCACTAGGAAAATTGGATGTATTTCTTTATCCAAGCCATCCTAAGTGATAAGAAGCACATCCATTGGGAGGAAATTATAAAAAATGGGTTGTGTGAGGAACTTTCCCAAATATTTGGAGTTTTTAGTTTTTATATGAGCTCATACTTTTTCTACTCCCTAATGCTTTATGGGTAGAAACCATGCCCATATAAGAGTATTTATCTTCCTTATAAAAAGAAAAGAATCAGGGTAATCTTAAATGAGTACAAGATACTTTCCTTGCTAAATTATTTTTTGATTTACAAGGGAAATAAAAGAAGAGATTGACTAAATAAGCAGCATAATTTGTATCCATCTATGATAGTTTCTTTACCCTTTCTCTAAATTCACATATATCTAACCTGGTGGATATGAAGGAAAGCCTCTTAAATTTCATAGGTATTTCTTAGACCATTATGTTCTAATAGAATTCTGTAGATAGGCAATAGAAGTTTACAAAAGTTGCAAAAGTTAGGAGGGGTTTTTATTGTACATGATTCTTGCTCATTATTGGTGCAAAATTATACATGATTATTTTACCCTAGAACATGAATTAAAAATGATGAATCTGGGAACATACACAATCCATTTTGGCTTTGATATCAAGGATTTTTCTCAATCCCTACTCGAGGTATGTCCTGCATTCTCACATGTTCCTCATTTAGAAGATTTCTAGACTGATTGTGATGATGATTATGAAGTAAGGAAGAGATGGTGATCCAGGCTTACTTTGAATTAGAGAAGGGAAAATAAACTCCATATGAATATAAAAGGTGTGAAGGAAGACAAAGTTGAAGAAGTAGTTGACCCTTTTTATATAGCCCAATTTGAAGCCTTTCCCTTGCTAGAGATAGATTGAGATTCTCCCAAGGAAGATAACTTGCAAACAAGGACCAACCTAGTTATTGAAAGAACTAAAAATTGGTTCAAAGAGGAAAGGAAGTCTAAGATGGGAGATTTAGAGAAAGCTTTATGAGAAAATTTCATCAGCTCTAATTCACCTTTTCCTAATCAAAATATTGATAAAGGTGTGACCAAATTTTCCTTTGCATGAATTTTGAACCTTGAAGTTGATGTTAAAGCTGAAGTTTACCGTTTGGTTTAACCTTCAAGACTAGCAAGGTGGACCCACTCTCACACTAAGAGAGAAAAAGACCAAAGAACTATTATGGAAGATACTAATATAGACCCAATTGATGTTGAGGTTATGGGTAAATTCTTTGGTGAGAGAATAGAAGTCATGGATGAAGGTGATTAGCAACCAACATGTGATATCAATTCTCTAGGCTTAATGATTACTAGTATTATTGCCTCTATTTTACAAACCCCTCCATCCGACAGACCTTCCCCAATGTCAAATTGGTTTGACTTGTCTATCAACAAGAAAATAAGTATAACACTATTAAGAATATTAGGGGAGGATATGGTTGGGAAGTGTTTCGAAAAAATGTGTAAACTAAAAAAGCCAAAGATAGAAACCATACTAGAGATTGATGAGAATGTTAGAAATGTTTAAAGTAACTGAGGGGGGGACAATTAAATATTCTAGGTCTATATGTACCACTTAAACTACTAAACACTAAATACATTAATGTTCTATTGATCCTACTTAATATGTTGCTACTTAGTTTGTATTGTAAAGCTGTCATAAAATTAATTTGTATTGCATAATGAAAAACATTATCACATGTAAAAAATTCATAAGAAATTCATCACGGTCTGATACAAGGATTTTATGTGGAAACCCAATTTTGGATAAATCACTAGCAACATGTCACTCTTTTTCACTCTTTCAAAGTGAGCTTTATTAAGAGTACTCTGTAAAAAGGTTACAATACACACTATTAAATGTGACCTGGTTAGAGGATATAATCACCCTATTAGGAGTGGCCTTGTAAATCATTCTATTTGGAATGCCACCTAGTTAAAGGATTTACATAGTCTATCAAGTCTTATAATGACTATTAGGTCAATCTCTCTTAAAAGGATTTCAATAGAAGCCTTTCATTATCATCTATGATCTTGATCTTCTTGGACACCCTTCAAGTAATTAGTTTACACTTCTCATCAACACTTATGCCTTTTGCTCAAAATCATTTATCAATAACAAAATCACATCTATAATATTTCTCCTTTAGCTTTGCATTCACACTCTTGTGGTCTTCTAATCAACCTTCCTTTGTATATTAACTCACTCATACATACTAGTTGGGCTCGGGTAGGTTTGACTTGATACCAGACCAAAAGATTGGTTTAGTATCCATTAAAATAGGAAATTTGTGATTTACCATTTTCTATATCCACTATAGATCTTTGGGTTTATAATCAACTTCAAGTCAATTCAATATATCTATACAACTTCTTGATCATCCTCTAGAAACTTCTCTAGAATCCTTTTATTAGTTATTTACCTAATCACCACCATGAGTTTAATGATTGAACTCATCAATATAATCTTCAATATGTTTAACATATCCCAAGAAATAAACTAAGTCAACTTTATCTTATGATTCCTTTAAATTTTATCTTTTACTATCACCTGACAATCACCGAATTCTAATTCTCGATTGTCACTAAAATATTGGGTCATTGTTTAAGAATTCTGGGTTGAAATCAACTAACTTTCTCAATCAATGCTAATTCTTGGTCAACACTAGATTTTCTCAGCACTAATTGTGGCTCAATTGACACTATCATTAATTGAAACTCCTTAGTAATTTACTCTTTTTCTCGACATGTGTTTGCTTTCTTGACATAAACAATTACTTTACTTTATAAAAGTCTATCTAATCAAATATCCATTGTAACTTTCTTTTCATAACCTCAACCTTTTCTCGAAGTGCTATAGCTATGAGTAATTCTCAGATGCTCTTCATCAATTAACTAGATATGATATTTATATTAGGTAGAAATAAGTGTCATCCATAGATTTGAAATCAATGACCAAACAACAATTGTTTCAACTTTAATTTTCCAACAATCTCCCTCTCTACCTTGATGGAAACATCTCAAATATCCAAAGTACTAATAATAGTCTTAGTTACCATACAATCCAAAAATATTTGAATTTCATGAGTGACCATTGTCTTATTTTGATTTTGATTCTCATCCATTCAAACTATCAAAATCCTTCTATCGGTTTTCTCTCTTTCACAATTCATTCTCTCCCTCTATTATCTTGTATTCTTCATCTTAAAATCTCTCCCTCTTTGAAAATAATACCAAAGACATATAGGTTACTTATCTTCAAGTTCTTCATACATCTAAATTATGCATATTTTGCATGTCTGGCTGATACTTTTCATCTAACTATGACTAATCTTTGTATGTTGTACTAGACTATTCTACTTTAGGCATGTCCCAAAGTAGAGTTGTATTGCACCACTGTGTAAAATATGTTGTGTATCACATGTGATGCAATGCACCTTGACTTCTTAAGTAGCCTTAGTTAGGGGAATGACCCCTAATTTACCTCTAAGATATTCATGAGCATCTTTGGGTAATAGTTTTGTGAATATGTGAGCAATTTGTTCCTTTGTATTCACATATTCTAGCTTTACTTATTTGTCTTGAACTAGGTCTCTCAAATAGTGATACTTGATAGAAATATGCTCTATTTTAGTCTACACTAATGGATTCTTTGAAATGTTGATAGCACTTATATTATCACAATAGATAACTATTGGATTTGTAATCTCTTCTTTTATGCCTTTTAGAAATTTCTTAATCCACATTATATTTGAATAGTTCATTATAGCTTCCACATACTCTACTTTATTTGTTGATTAGGAAATACATTTTTTTTCTTTCTTGTCCATGACACCAATCTCTTTCCTAGAAAGAATGCACCTCCACTAGTGCTTTTCCTATCATCAATATTTACTTCCCAATCTAAGTCAATGAAAACCTTTAGTTCAAATCTATCACTTATTCTATAGTATAATCCATAATCTTCTATAACTTTCAAATATCTCATTATCATTTTTATAGCCATCCTGTGATTCTCTTTAGGATTTGTGGAAAATCTAGCAATAATCCCAAATAGTAATACAATATTTGGCCTGTTGTGAATAACATATTGCAATTTTCTTAGTATGGATCTGTATAGGCTCAGGTTCACATCAGTAGAATCATCATTCTTAGATAGCTTATGTCCTATAGACATAGGTGTACTAACTGGTCTTGAATCCTCCATACCAAAAGTCTTCAATATTTCCTTGATGTATTTGGTTTGTGAAATGAAAATACAAAACTTCATTTGGCACACTTGTAAATCAACAAAGAATTTGATCTCACCAAACATAGACATTTCAAATTACTTTTTCATTTCATCAGTAAATAATTCACATAACACTTCTCTTCCTCCAAATATGATATATCAAAAAATATCTCAAATAACAATATTGAAGTCATTATTCTTTTCATTCTTCAAGTATAGATTGTTGTTATCATTTGTTCTCTCAAAACCAGTTTTCAAGAAATAGTTATGTAGCCTTTCATGGCACTTTCTTTAATCCATAAAGATCATTTTTTAGTTTAAACATACCATGTTCCTCTTGTCTAGATCTAAAAATCCTTCAGGTTATTCAATTTATACTTCTTCCTAGATAGTATAGCATTGAAAAATACAAACTTGACATCCATTTGATGTACCTTGAAGTTCTTGTAAGATGAGTATGTAAGAAGAGTTCTGACTCTTTCAAGTTTGGCCACAGGAGAAAAGGTTTCTCCATAGTCAACTCCTTCTTGTGCATAAACCTTACATCATACCATTCTTTCTTTATTTCTTGTTACTTGACCATTTTTATTGAGCTTGTTCCTGAAAAGCCACTTTGTCCTAATGAAATTTTTGTCTTTAGGTCTTGGCACTAATGTCCAAGTACTATTCTCCTTAATCTAGTCAATTTCTTCCTTCATAGCATGTATCCAATCTTCATTATCTAAAGCATAATTTATTTATTTATGCTCAAACTCAAAAAATAAGCATGTGTCAACTTTGATTTTTCTCCTTTTCATGACACTTGATTCAACATCTCGAATTATTTGATCAGTTTTATGATGTCTTCTCGCATAGTTTGCTAATATAGGTAGATTTTTTGTTGGCTCTTCTTCAAGTTCATCTGGAAAAATAATCTTAGGTTAATTTCCTCTTCTTTCTCCTCATTTTGGTTCAAGTTTTGAATTCCTTGCATTCAATGTCTGATGGTTGATATTGCCTCTCTGTCACTTGACATCTAGAATATATTTCCTAGCACCCCCTCTTTGTTGTTTAGAAATTTGTATTTCCACTCCAACATTTATTGTTTGATGGGAACTTGTAGCTTGATTTGTCTATTCATTTTGACTGCTAGGAGAATAATCATCCACATAAATGAATTTACTATAGTCTTCAGGTTCTTCATTACATAAAGCATCACCTTTTTCTTTTTTTGTCTCAAATTTATTCAGGTTATAGATATTAGTGCTAAATTCTTCTATCCAATAATATTGTGATACACCTTTCGCCATCATTAGTGTTCTAGAAAAATCCATAATTGATTTGTTCCTTCTTTTAGTTATCCCATTCTAAGAGGGGTCCTTGGTGCTAACATCAATCTTTTGATTCCTCTATCATTGTATAATGTGTTGTACTCATGTGAGATGAATTCACCACCTCTATCAAATCTCAAACACTTTAGATTTTTCCCTATTTCCTTGTCAACTCTAGGTAAATACAATTTGAATAACTAAAATACGTAAGATTTAAATTTAAGAAACATTATATTCAAGAGTAGTCATCTACAAATAGAACGAAATGTTGATCTTTATAGTACCTTTTAACACAAATGGGTCCATATAGGTTAGTCTAGACCAATTCAAAAATATCATTAGCATTATATGTTTTAATTTTAAAACTAGACTTGGTTATCTTTCTTAATTGACACTATTTACACATAGATTTGTCAAGCTTCTTTAGTTTAGGAAATCTTTTTTCTTTCTTCTTCTTATTGATATTCACCAAATTATCCAAAATTCACATGACATAATCTTTTGTGCCATAACCAAACATCTTCTTGGTGTGCAAATATACATGCCTCTTCTAATAGGCCTAGATAGAATAAGTTATCTCTAGTCTTCTTATCAATCCCAATTAGCTTATCATCACCATCATGTATCTTAGCCATCCTATTGTAAAATTCAACTCTATGTTCAAATTTTGTTAATTGAGAAATAGACAAGAAATTGTAGTTAATTCCTTCAACCTAATAAACATTCTCACATATTATATTTTTAGTCAGTTCAATAGTGCCTTTACCTTTTATAACACATGGAATATCATTACCAAATTTTACACATCCTCCATTGTATGGACCAATATCTTCAAATTTTTCTTTATCACCAGTTATATGATTGGATAATCCACTATCAATTATCCATTTATCACTATTGTTCACATAAGAAATTAGTGTAGTTTTCTCATCTTCATCAGACTCTTCTTTCATAGAAAAATACAAAAATTCATCATCATTACTCTTAGATTCATTATCAGTATTTTCTTAAAAAATATAAAATGATTTATTATCTTTGTCAACCTTTCTTCTTCTATAATTTGTGACATCTCTTCTTCCTTTGTACTTTCTTTCCTTATTTTCAACCTTATCTTCTCTATTAGGACATCTAGTAGCAATATGACCAACTTTGTTGCATGGAAAAAAATGGATAGGTAATTTACCTTTGTATTTACCTCTTCTTCTTCCAAGCCTTTTTGCATTGAGGGATTCAAGTTCATCAATCTCATCATAAAACCTATCACTTTCACTATTCACATACTTTCCTTTCCTCTTAGTAAGAAACAATTGTGACTTCAAAGAAGATTCAATGGTAGCAGGTGTGTAGTTATCAAAATTAGAAATCTCAAAAGTAGTAAGTCTACCAACTACACCTTCTAAGGTCAAGTTTTTACTTGTTGTGCACCTTAGTTCTTGAATTATAGAGCCTCTAATGGCATAGATAGGGAGTAGAGTCCTCAATACCTTGCTTATCATTGTTTCATCTTCAAATGTTCCATTTTCTCCTCAAATAGAATTAACAGTCTCTTTAACTCTTGTGTAGTATTATAATATGTTCTCACATTCCATAATTCTCATGTCATCAAATTTACCTCTCAAGATTTCTATTTTCACTCTTAGTACATTGTCATCACCTTCATCTATGGTGTTCAATCTGTCCCACATTTTCCTTTTAGTATCACAATCTTTTAGGTCATCAAACTTAGTATGCATTAGGGCTAGGGTAATCTCCAACATTTATTGGCTGTGATATAACTTATGTCTCAATTCTTAATAGTTAGAGAAGTAGTTGTTACCACTACATATCATTGCTCATAAAATTTATGGCAACATTACGGATACTGGATACGTGCATCTTCATTAGGGTCTGCTAGGAAATAAATTAGTTCTCCTTATTCATCTTGGGCACATCTCTCTCATTCATCATGATCTTTAACTTTAAATACCTTCAAACTTTTCTCTCTAAGCACTCAATTTTGATACCAATTATAGAAATGTTTAGAATAACTTGGGGTGGGTGTGGGGTTGAATCAATTACTCAAGGTCTATATGTATTACTAAACTATTAAACACTAAACACATCAATATTCTCCTAATCCTACTTAACTTGTCATTTCTTGGTCTATATAGAAAAACTATCATAAAATTAACTTGTATTACATAATTAAAAACATTATCACATGTAAACCATTTTTAAGACATTGATCACAGTTTGACACAAATATTTTATGTGGTAACCCAGTTTGGAAAAAACCACTAGCAACATGACACTCCTTTTTACTCTTTCAAAGTGAGCTTTGTTAGGAGCCAATCCTTTTAAAGGTTACAATACACACTCTTAAATGTTACCCTAATAGAGGGTTTAATTAAACTATTAGGTGTGGCCTTGTAAGAGGACTTTGATCATTCCATTTATAATGTCACCTAGTTAATAGATTTACGAAGAGTTCCAATGACTATTAATTTGACCTCTATTAAAAGGGTTTCAATACAAAATATTTACTATGATAAGAAAGAAAATAATAGGTTTTGATCTATGTGATTACAACTCACTTTTATTGGAGGAGATCTTTGTTAAGACCTTATGTTTGTTCAATGATAAGCATTTCATTATCATCTATAATCTTGATCTTCTTGGAAACCCTTCAAGAAATTAGTCCACACTTCTTATCAACACTTATATAATTTTCTCAAAATAACTTATCAATAAAAATATCAAATTTGGAATATTTCTCCTTTATCTTTGCATGGACACTCTTATGTGCTTCTGATCAACCTTTCTTTGTATATGAACTTTCTCATACACATTGGTAGGGCTCAGCTAGGCTTTATTAGACATGAAACCTAATGTTTTTTTTAGTGTCGCTTTAAATAGGCAGTTTATACTTTAACAATTTCTTCATCCATCATAGATCTTAAGGTTTACAACCATCTTCAACTCTATTCAATGTATCTGTACAACTTCTTGATCATCTTCTAGAAAATTTTCTAGAATCCTTCTATTAGTCTTTACCTAATCACCACCTTGAATTTAGTGATCAAGATCATAAATTTGATCTTCAACATGTTTCATATCTGCTAATAAATGAACTAAGTCAACTTGATCTTACAATTCATTTGAATTTGATCTTTTATTGTCACTCAATACTTATTGAATTCTAATACTTGATCATCCCTGAAATACTCAGTCAGTATTTAAACTTTCTTTCTCAACATCAACTAACTTTCTTGGTCAATGCTAATTCTTGGTCAATACTATATTTTCTCATCACTAACTATGGCTCAGTTGAAACTAGCACTACTCAACACCCCTTAGTAATTTACTCTTTTTCTTGGCATGCCTTAACTTTCTTTACATTTCAATTAATTTACTTTATTAAAGTCTATCTAATCAAATATCCACTGTAACTTCATTTTCATAACTTCAACCTTTCCTCTATGTGCTATAGTTATGATTAACTCTCAAATCCTCTTCATCAATCAACTAGATGTGACATTTAGATTAGGTAGCAATATGTCTCATCCATAGATTTGATATGAATTTAAAATAATAATTTTTCCAATTGTAAGTTTCCAATAGAGTAGACAAGGAACTAGGTTACTAATGTGTATAAACTGTTTGAAGATAAAACTATGGATGACATAACATGACAAGAGTACAATATAGAGAAAAATATTCTTGGGATAGCCTCCAAATCTATGCATATGAAAACATTAGATGTAGGACATGCTAGGGTCAAAATTTGAATTTGGAAAGATTGGAAGGAGAAGAAAGAATTGAAAAAGTCAATCTATCTACTAGAAAAATACATTCATAACTTAAAAAATGTAGAAGTTGAATTTCAACCTCAAGCCATTTTCATGGTTAATGTCACTTCCCTAGCTAACAAATAATTCATTGATCAAATGAAAAGAGATAGATCGGTCTCTTAGGCATTTGAAGAATGACTTGAATCTATGGTTTCCACGAAGTTATCTACATTTCTCACTTGGCTAAAACAAAGGTAGAGGTTGAAAAAATGATGACCAAATTAGAATCAAAGGTTGGCACATAAAAAAGAAAAGAAGAAATGACATTATATTGTAGCTCACATTACTAAAGTCAAAGAGTATGGGATGGATAAGTTTCTAATAAAGAAAAAAAACTCTGACATAGACATAGACTTCTTGTATGTCTCTAGTGTTGAAATTATAGATGGAGTAACTAAGAGAGGGGGTGAATCAGTTACCACAAAAAAAAATCCACAGATCCCTTAGATGCCTTAAAACTTAATTACTGCTATCACTCGGTACCTACATAGAAAAATGTTGTAACTTAGTAGATTAACTTGTTATTGATATTTAACCATTCACAATTATTACCATGCATGCAAAAGAAATTAACATGAACACAAGAGACACCAAATTTAACATCGAAACCCAATATGGGAAAAACCAACATGTAACTAGCTACCAATTTTCACTCTTCTAAAGTAAGCCCTGTTAGGAGCCAACCCTGTGTTAGAGGATTTAATCACCCTGTTAGGAGTGGCCTTGCTAGAGGAATTTAGAAAATTTCAATTGAACTATCCACCTTGTTAGTGGATTTAAAAAATGGTTGTTAGACCAACTCTATTAAGAGATTTAAGAATTATTGCTACAATGGTGAGAAAGTAACAATAAGTGACCTGAATGAGATGCAACTAAACATTATTGATATAGATCTCTTCTCTACTTCAATAGATCCTGACTAATCAAATACAACTCTACTACTCCTCAAGGATATCTAAACCTTCTTCAAAAATTTCTCATACTTGCAATCGATTCACTTGCATATTCGCTCAC
Source organism: Cupressus sempervirens (assembly GCA_028749045.1). NCBI lineage: Eukaryota > Viridiplantae > Streptophyta > Pinopsida > Cupressales > Cupressaceae > Cupressus > Cupressus sempervirens. The sequence continues at coordinate 206,937,264 of CM053783.1, forward strand.
TCATACATCCATTCATACATTTGAAAAGACAACTTAACCTTTTATTTATACAATACAGATTGTCACGTTGGCTCAATTACAAGTTACATTTACCAATAAACCATACATCAGTCAACTACAAATATTACATTAAAAAAATAAACTTTATTTCCCAAAATAATGAAATCCTTCATTGGCTAACCCAGCTTGGTGAATACTACTCCAGAAATAATTTCCAGTTTTAACCAAGTGAAGCTCAGTAAACATTGCATATTTCACAAAATCCTTTGGAGACTGAGTGAATTTGATAAGAACTAATTTGCCTTTGCTGACCTTGTGAGCTCAGTCGATACTAATTTTCTACCACATAAGCCTTCAATGCCTGAGTGAGCTCAGTAGAAATTGATTTCACAATGTAACCTCTAGAGACGCTTGATCGACTCTATAATTCCTTTGCTAACCTTTTGAGCTTGATGGAATCTATCTTTTACCTTGCTTACAAACTATGGTGGATAGATTCTGGCTGATAACTGATATAACATTTGTGTAACATCAAAGACAACACACAATTGAATAATTGTATCCAACAATCTCCCTCTTTGGCATTGATGGAAACACAACACGTCATAGTAGAATGAAATTTGAAAAAAAAGTCTTTTCTAACAAATTTTTTCTCCCCCTTACATTTTATTCCACAAACACAATAATCTCCCTCTATGAAGGAACTACATAGCTTCTTTACAAACATCAATCTTTTCCCAAGAAAATTCAAATTTTGGAAATATATGATAGTATACTCTCTCTCTTTGACAACACGTGCCAAAGACAACACAAACCAAATGAATAGCAATGCACGTTATGTACTAGTTCATATGCAATATTTTCATCATTATTCTACATCAACTAAAAGGTTTTCAACTTGATACCTATTGATGCATCACTAAAACTTTATTTTAGTGAGCTTTAGATAGTGGAATGACCCCTAACTTACCTCTTAGATTAAAAAAAATGCATCCTTAGGTAAAGGCTTGGTGAATATGTCAGAAATTTTTTCTTTTGTATGGACATATTCCAATTTGATCTCCTTATCTTGCACCAATTCTCTGACAAAGTGATATTTTATTGCATTGTTCTTGGTTTTTGAATGCATCATTGCATTTTTGGATATGTTAATTGCACTTTTATTGTCACAAAACATAACAAAAAGTTCTTTGATTTCTTCCTTCATACCTTCCAATAACTGTTTGAACCAAACAATATTAGAATAGTTTACTACTGCTACAACATACTCTGCTTCTACTGTGGATTGGGATGTACAATTTTTCTTTTTACTTGTCCAAGAAACCAACCTCTTTCCAAGAAAGAAAGCTCCTTCACTTGTACTTTTTCTCTAATCAACGTTTCCTACCCAATCTGCATCAATAAACACTTTCAAATCTAGATTACCTCCAAATTTGTACCATAATCCGTAATCTTCAGTTCCTTTCAAATATCTCATGATCCTTTTGATTTCCATCATGTGATTTTCTCTTAGTTTTGCTAAAAATCTTGCTACAATACCAACTGCAAGGGAAATATCTAGCCTTGTATGCACTACATAATGCAACTTTCCAATCATAGATCTATACAATGTATGATCCACTTCCTTTGATTCATCATCCTTGGTAAGTTTCATTCTAGTACACATAGGAGTCCCAACTAGTTTACAATCTTCCATACCAAAAAATTTCATTATTTCCTTGATATATTTAGATTGAGTGATATAGATGCCATTCTTACTTTATTGAATTTGAAGGCAAACAAAGAATTTGATCTCACCAAACATTGACATTTCAAATTACTTGTTCATTTTCTCTAAAAACTCTTTGCAAAGATCATCATTTCCTATGAAAAAAGTATCATCCATAAATATTTCTGCCAAAACAATCGTATTTTTTGGTCCTTCCTTGATATACAAGCTACTATTATCATTAGTTCTTTGAAAACCAATCTGAATAAGATAGTTATGTAGTCTTTCATACCATGCTCGAGGGGCTTGTTTCAAATCATACAATGCAATCTGCAGACCATATCCTTGTCTAGATCAACAAAACCTTTTGGCTACTCAATGTACACCTCCTCATCTATTATGCCATTGAGAAATGCTAACCTGGCATCTATCTAATAAAATTTAAATCCTTTATATGTAACATATGCAAGTAAGGTCCTGACACCTTCCAATCTTGCAATAGGAGCAAAAGTCTCTCCATAGTCTATTCCTTCTTCTTGAGAGTATCCTTTGCATACCAGCCTACCTTTATTCCATGAAACCTTACCATCTTCATTCAACTTATTTTTGAATACCCACTTACTTCCAATCACATTTTCATCTTTAGGCTTGGGTACAAGAGTCTATGCTTTATTTTTCTCTATCTCCTCTATCTCTTCATTCATAGCCTCAATCCAACTTTCATTTTCTAATGCATCTTTTACACTTCTAGATTCAAAATTAGCAAGTAAACAAGTAACTTTCAACTTACTTCTTGTTATAGTACATTCAAATTTATCTCCAATGATCTGATTTATTGTGTGATGTCTCTTGACATACTTAGCTAATATAGGTTTCTTGCCTTTTGTACACTTTGCATTCTCATCCTCTTGTACTTTAGCTTCAGGTTCTGGCTATTCTATCTTCTACTCGAGTCCTTCAGACTTGGTAGGCATTGGCTTGGTAGCATCAAAATGTGACTCAGGTTCCTGTAGCTCGGTTTGAATTTCCAGCAACTCAGTTACTAAAGACTCGGGAGTAGAAGATTTCTAATTGATAGGTGTATCTGGCACCATATTAGGTTCAATAAAAACAAATCTCCTGTAATCTTCTAGTTCCCTTTTGCTTTCTTCTTTAGTTCTTTCTGCAAACTCATCAACTTTCACATGTGCACTTTCTATGACTTTGTGAGTAGACAAGTTCAAATATCTATATGCTTTACTCTTGCAAGAATATCCAAAAAATATTCCTTCATCACCTTTCACATCAAATTTATCTTTTCTAGATTCTTTCAAAATGTAATAGTTGCTTCCAAATACATTTAGGTAACTTATATTGGGTTTATAGCCATACCATAACTCATAGGGGGTTTTGAATGAGTCCTTCTTCAGCTATACTTGATTCAGGATATGAACTGTAGTGTTGATAACTTCCTTCTAGTATTTGATAGCAATGCTCTTTTCAACCATTAGGGTTCTTGCACAGTCCATGATAGATCTATTCCTTCTTTCAGCTATTCCATTTTGCTTAGGAGTTCCAAGGGTTGATACCTATCTTTTGATCCCTCTTTCAATGCAAAAGTCATTGAACTCATGTGAAATGAATTCAACACCTCTGTTTTACCTCAAGCATTTCAGTCTTTTCCCTATTTCCTTCTCTACTATGGCCAAATACCATTTTAACTTCTCAAATGCTTCTAATTTCTATCTTAGGTACATGATAGTCATCATTCTTGAGTAGTCATCAACAAAAAGAATGAAGAACTTTTCACCAGTATAGCTTTCAATTCCAATAGGTTCGCATAAATTAGTATGCACAATTTCTAAATCTTCTTCAAACTGATAGTTTTTACTTTTCAAGTTAGCCTTTCCCATCTTACCAATTTGACAATTCTTGCATAGCCCAACCTCAAGTTTCTTTATATTAGGAATGCCTCTTACTTTCCTAAATTTACTTATTTTCATCAAGTTATCAAAGTTCACATGACACAACCTCCTATGCCATAACCAACTTTCTTCAACTTGAGCAATAAAATATGAACATTCACTAAGTTCAAGATAGAACAAGTTACCTTTTGTTTGAGTGCCTAATCCAATCAGCTTTCCTTTGTCATCTATCAGTCTTGCTTTTCCATGCATGAATTCCACTTGGAATCCATTATTGAGTAGTTGTGCCACACTCAACAGATTCTGTTTTAGTCCTTCTACCCAATATGCATTATCACATACAAGACATTTGGTTAGTGAGATTCTTCCTCTTCCTTTTATGCAACAAGGTTCATTATTACCAAATCCCACACTACCACCATCATAGTCTTCAAAATGTTCAAACTTAGTCTTATCACCAGTCATATGATGAGAGCAACCACTATCTGTAATCCATGTATCATTTTTCCTTACATGAGAGATAAGTTCCATTTACTCATCATTTTCAAATTCATCTTTCATAGCAATGTACACAATTTCATCTTCTTCATCATATAAATCTTTAGAATCCTTAGCCATGAAACATGTTTTCTTACCTTTGTCCTTGAATGATTTGAATTCTCTCTTGCCATTGCACTTGTGACCTTTCTTCTCATCGTTGTTTTTATTATTTGGGCACCTAGCAGAAATATGTCCAATTTCCTCACATGAAAAATAGGTTAGAGGAACCTTACCTTTGTATTTCCCTTTTCCTCTAGAATATTTCCTTGCTAGAAGGGCTTCAACCACATCAAGATCATTGTCAAAACTTTGTTTTGATTCTTCTTCACTTTCTATCTGAGCATCCTTCATCTTCTTTCCTTTCTCCTTGAGTGAAATCTTGGCTTCAAATGTTGATTCAATGTTCTTTGTAGCTAGAACATAGTTATCATAGTTGTCTAGCTCAAATGCAATCAATCTTCCAACTATGGCCTCTAAATTTATCTTATTATTTGCTTCACATCTTCTTTCTTAAATTGCAAAAATTCTAATTGCATAAATGGGAAGAAATGTTCTAAGAACTTTACTTATAACTATTTCCTCCTTGATATCTCCTTGAGAAGCTTTGATTGCACTAACACTTTCTTTGACTCTTTCAACATATTTTACAATTCTTTCATCCTCTCTCATCCTCATCTGATCAAATTGTCCTCTTAAAGTTCCTACTTTGGCTCTTCTTACATTATCATCTCCTCTGTAGATATCTTTTAGCTTGTTCAACATTTCAAAGGTAGTTTTGCAATCCTTGACATTATCAAATTCTTCATAGCATAGGGTAGATTCAATGTCTATCATCATGATGTTATGAGTCTTTTTCTCAGCAATATCACTAGAAAATAATGTACTAGAGGAAGTTACATATGCTTCATCCAAATATTTCAATCATGTATCTCCAATGGAAGCCACATGGAGTCTCATGAGACCTTGCCATGCTGAAAATTTATCCCTATTAAGTCTTGGAATTTCTCTCTTGTGAGACATCCTGATCTTTAGCTTAGATCCTTGGAATCCTTCCTACAAGAACCAAATGCTTTGATACCAATTTTTGGAATTATAGATGTAGTAACTCAGGGGGGGGTAAATCAGTTACCAGAAAAACAAATCCATAGATCCCTTAGATGTCTTAAAACTTAATTACTATTCTCACTTGGTAGCTACACAAAAAAATGCTATAACTCGATAGATAAACTTGTTACTAATCTTTAAGCATTCATAATTATTAACATGCATACAAAATAAATTAACATGAACACAAGAGATGCCAAATTTAACGTGGAAACCCAATATGGGAAAAACCACCAAGTAACTAGCTACCAATTTTCACTCTTCTAAAGTGAGCCCTGTTAGGAGCCAACTCTATTAAAGGTTACAAAATACTTTGTTAGGTGTGACCTGGTTATAGGATTTAATCACTCTGTTAGGAGTGACCTTGCTAGAGGACTTTAGAACAATTCAATTGAACCATCCAATTTGTTAGAGGAATTACAAAATGGCGATTAGACCAACTCTATTAAGAGATTTAAGAATTATTGCTTCAACAGTGAGAAAGTAACAATAAGTGACCTAAATGAGATGCAACTAAACTTTTCTGATACAAATCTCTTCTCTACTTCAATAGATCCTAACTGATTGAATACAATTCTCCTACTCCTCAAGGATATCTGATCCTTCTTCAAAATTTTCTCATACCTATAATCAACTCACTTGCATACTTTCTCATTCATACATCCATGAATATACATTTGAAAAAAAAACTTGACCTTTTATTTATACATTATAGATTGTCAAGTTGGCTCAATTACAAGTTACATTTACCAATAGACCATAAATCAGTCAGCTACAAATATTACATTAAAAAAATAAACTTTATTTCCCAAAAAAATGAAATCCTTCATTGGCTAACCTAGCTTGGTGAATACTACTCTAGAAATGATTTCTATAGTTAACCAAGTGAAGCTCGGTACAACTGCAAATTCTGCAAAATACTTTGGAGATTGAGTGAACTCGGTAAGAACTAATTTTCCTTTGCTGACCTTATGAGCTCCGTAGATACTAATTTTCTTCCATAGAAGCCTTCAGCACCCAAGTGAGCTCAGTAGAAATTGACTTCATAGTGTAACCTCTAGAGTCACATGATAGACTTTTTAATTCTCTTTGCTAACCTTCTGAGCTCTGTAGACTCTATCTTTTGCCTTTCTGACCAACTAAGCTCGTTAGATTCTAACTGATAACTGATATGACATTTATGTAACATCAAAGAAAACACATAATTGAATAATTGTATCCAAAATCTAGAACAAACCTTGAGTGGAGAAATATGGTTATTGAGAAATGCTTAGATGATTGTTCAGAACTAGTTAAGGAACTAGATTTTCTAAAGTAGATTCTAGATAACAATGTGAAATACATTGATGTCAAAATATTAGGTAAAAAAGACCAACCTATTAAGAACCTAAAAGAAATTGAAGGAGCATCTCAAGACAAGTTATTAGATCTAAAGAACATCAAAGAAATTTCTACTATGAATTTCACCATCACCCGCAAAATTAATTCAATGATCATAGATATGATCACGATGCTATGCAAAATAAGAAGCTAGAGCATGCTCGCTGAGTCATCATCTTTTGGCAACTGAGGATTGAATAGTCAAGAATTCTATAGCAAAAATAAATCATTGACTTTGAGGTTTATTTTAAAGATTGGAAAGTTGTAGGAGGAAACACATCTATTGGACAAGGATAGCAAGCCACTCCAGTAGTGTCACAAGTTCTTAGCTTAGATCTAGGGCTTTGGCTAGTTAATATTATAGTTTTCTAAATTAGTTTCTTTTGGTTGAAATTTATCCTTATCAACTCTGACTGGAATTAGTTTTATAACTATTTTATAATCCTTGCATGTCTGTATATTGTAACAATTTTAATGTTTTTCGTATCGATACTCTGGTAATGCTGCTATTAGAACTTAAGTTGGTCGAGCAGTTTCAAATTGAACCATTTTGTGGTGCCATTTATTTGAATGAAGGAATAGAAAAAAATAAAAATTCTCCTTGTAATACATGATAATTCACTTAAGATCATATGGTTTTGGGTAATCTTGATTCATTTCTTTAGGAGTGACTTCTTGGTTGTGATAGATGATTCTGTGCTCTATTCTATAAATGGTTATAAATTAATCTTATTTAGTTGAATCAATAAGTTTTTATTCAAAATACATTTCATCCATTTGATGAGTCTTTTGGATTAACATTGAACCAATAACAAATTTTCAATACTTTTACATAAACATGTAAAAGTGTTTTCATAGCCTTAGTTCTTTTTGGTAAAACGATCACATCTTGCTCAATTAATTTGAAATAAAAGAATTTACTATTCATTATTTAAGGAGTTTGTTCTGCCTCAAAACATACAAATTTTAATCAAGAGGACTTAATTGTGGTGATAGTTTTTCTTTTTATTCATTTTCCATATCCCATTTGTAAGAAAGAAAAACTATTCACTAATAGTTTTTTGGTGACCTTGCTAGGGAATCCTTTAGGGTTCAACATTGTTACAAAGAATGGTCTTGTCACACATGGATATTCTACCTATTCTTCAACCAAGGTTATAATTTGACAATATTCAAGAAGACATTATTTAAGATCTAAACACCCAATCCTAGAAAACTCAAAACTAGTATAGAGAAGTTCTTGCAAGTGAATCAAGTGCTTGAACGAGAAGAAGAACTAGGAGAGTTAATTATGGGAGTGCCTATTGCTCTAGGAGAGTTCATGGTTGAAGGATTGATCCAAAACCCACATTGAATATTAGTAACCTAAAATATATTCAAATTTTAACAAAGTGCATAATGGTAAATAAACCTAGAGAGAAGAGAAGAAAGGATTTTTAGATCAATCCTTTGAGTTTGTGAAAAGTTAAAAAATTTCCACTAACCTAACTCAAGGAAAAATAGGTTTGTTAAATGTAAATGTAGACCAACCTCTCTTGAAAACCTACTTCTTGTTATTGTAAGATTGCAAGACTTGGTTTTACCTAGGACATTAATCCCTAGTTACATTAATGCCACAACCTTATAGGTCACTATCAAATTTCTTTCTTAAGTGGGCTAGCCCTATTAAATCTTTCTGATTTCCATCTATTCTTATTAGTTTTAAAAGGGATTTTTTTAGCTATTTATTTTGATGGTTGGTTCTCACCCAAAATTACCTAAAGTAAAGCCTACCACCTCGCTTACTAGTTTTCTACCCACACCAATAGATACTTTCCTAGCTAATGAGGAAATTAGCAAGATTCTAACTATATTTTCAAAGCCAAAATCTAGGCTAATCACAGATAAGATAGCTAAGAGTGGATTTTTATAGGCTACTAGTTTCCCAGAATTAGCTCTTTGCCTATAGCTTGTTTTAGAATGCAAAAATAGGCATGATACCACCCAAAGATGTATGAGACATACCTAGGAGAAGTTCTTTTGTTTACAGGGTCACAACTATGCGTGCCTTAAAGATTTTGTCGCATGAAGAATATGAAGCTTGGACAATTGACCTTTCAAACTCCAAATTTTCATCAAACCCAAACAAATTCAACAATTTCATTGCCAAAATTTTGTAACTGAAGCCAAAGAAAGGAGGTTCCTATATTCCTCACCCTATGACAAGAGAACATATGATTCCTCAAATAAATAATGAAATCACCCTCTTAAATAGAGTCAAAGGAAACAAATATGCTCTCCACTAGGAAAATTAGATGTATTTATTTATTCAAGCCATCCTTAGTGATAAGAAGCACTTTGACTGGGAAGAAATCATAGCAGATAGCTTGTATGAGGAAATTTTCCATGTACCTAGAGTTTCTTATTTTTATATGAGCTCATACTTCTTCTACATCTTGGCATGATCCAAAGAATGGGTTCGACTCCCCCATGCATTATGGTAAATGAAATACCCATATATGAGTATTTCTCTTCCTTATAGAAAGAAAAGAATCAAGGTAATTTTAAAAGAGTACGAGATACTTTCCTTGCTAAATTAGTTTTCTAATCTACAAGAGAAAAATAGAAGAGATTGACTAAACAAACAACACAATTTATATCCATCTATGGCACTTTCTATACCTAGTTCTCTAAATTCACATATACCTAAGTTGGTGGATATAAAGGAATGTCTCTTAAATTTCCTAGGTATTTCTTAGAAAATTATGTTCTAATAGAAGTCTATAGAGAGGTAGCATAAGTTGACAAAAGTTATAAAGTTAGGAGGGGTTCTATTTCTACAATGATCACTATGTAGCTCAAACTTGTATCCCAAAAGAAAATGTCTCTAGTATACAAGTGCATGCACAATTGCCACAAGTTCCAAATTATGCGTAGGGCAGTTAAACTAATATGTCTCATGGTCCTTGAGTTTTCTAGACTCATATGCAATCACATGACCTTACTGTATCAACACTATGCCCACACCCTCCAATGAAGCATCTATGAAAACCATACAATTGCCTATAGGATTAGGCATTGCAAGGATTGGTGCAGTCATCAATCACTCCTTCAAAGCCTCAAATGTTGACTCACACTAGTCTGACAAAACATACTTCTTCCCTTTCCTATATAGATAAGTGATAGGATGAGCAATTTATGAGAAGTCCTTCATGAATTGATGATAGTAACCTGCCAATCCCATGAAGCTATGAACCTTAGAAACATTAGTGGGTGTTGGTGAATCCATAATGTTGGAAATACAATAGGAAAAGTAAACTCTTAAAAGGGGTAGGAGTGAGGGGGTGGGGGATGAATAAATCCTTCAAATATTTAACCATAAAATCATTGACCACATATCCATCGCAAAATTTGCATGTAGACTGTAATAGCTAGCTAAACATATTCATCCATAGCACAAAATAAAATAACATTCAACACATATGTAACAAAAAATATGTGGTTACCTAGAAACCCTCTAATGAGAAGGTAAAACTAGGGTAGGGATGACACCCACAAATCTTCACTATTGCAGTAGTAAACTATATCCAATGAAGGCTAAAATTTTTTATCATAAACTATGATCTACATTCGAAAAGATCTGCCATATAATAGGCTTAAAAGATTGTTAGATCTTATCCTATTAAAGGACTTAAAACTTACAATGAAGTAATCACCCTATTAAAGGATTTATAAGAGCCTATTAGGACTACTATGTTAAGAGATTTAACTGATTCACTAGTTAGAATGTCTCAGCAATGATTCTATGGTTAGCACTCTTTTGCTAGCTAATAGATCACCTCTTTCCTAATGTGTACTTGATCCTCTATGATTAGATGTGTCACTTCTATCCTCTAACTCCTTTCCTCTGGTCTCCTTTAATTAATTTCTCAATGTATCTCAACTCACAACTCCTTAGTCACCATGAATGCTCTATTTGCACATGCAAACTTATCTCTCCATGTATTATACACTACATCATTCCTTTATGGTTTGTCCTCCTTATGAGGACTTAGGTGAGTTAGGGTTAGGTATGAATCAACAATTGTGATTCAGCCATTTTGCTACTTAATACATCCCTTTAAATGATTGGCTGTATGTACTGCATAGGGATTCTTAATATAGATTTTGTCTTATGATCTAGAATTGAAAAATAATCCTTAAGTTAGATTTTAAAATGGTTTACATAGAATTTTGTGCTATTACAAACAACTATCCAAAACTATTTACTCAATACTTGAAGTGTCTAATGCTCGACATCTAGTGTATCTTCAATGTTGTAACTTGGCTTGTGAATGACTTGGCATACATTGATCACTCGGTATCTAAATCACTCATCATGAACTACCTGCTTGGCACTTGAGTGACTCGGTACTTAGAAGTTACTTGGCACAAACTGCATATCCCTCTTGGCATATATTATCTAGCAACTTATGTTCAACATACATTACTTGATTCTACATGAACTAAGAAAATAAATTAAGTGTATTTTCACTCATGTGTCAAAACCAATATGAGATTAACAATCTCCCCCTTTTGACATGAGTGGAAAAAAACACTTGTTCATGCATGAGTAACCTTAGCTCTTGAGCATAACTCAAATAATCTCTATTCAATGCTCAACTTACATTTAAAAAAAATGAAAACTTCAAAAATTTGCAAAAATTGTGACTTATTAGTCATGCCTCAAAATTTTATAGCTCCCGCTAAGTTGATTGCTCTATTTTGAATCTGAAACTAAATACTTTTGCTAAGTAGATATGTTCCATTGGCTCTCTTTCTATAGCCTCCCCCTTTGTTTGGTCTCCTCCAAACCTTATTGTCTCCTTTTGTTCATTCTCCCCCTTTCTTCATTCTCCCCCTTTTGAAACTTATGTCATGTGGTACACAAATTGTGTGTTTGTCCAAGAATGATTTATGGACCTCTATCATAATCTTCAGTTTTGCATCCCAGTTGTTGCACACTACCTCCAGAGATTTGATCTAACTGTCCAATTTAGTAGCAACAGTGACTAGGCCTTCATGAGCAGAAAGATGGGGAGCTTTCTTCATCAACATCTCAGCATTGGCTAGTTCTTTGTGTAACACCTCCATGTGACAGGTTAATATGGATTGGATGATGATCAATGTAGCCCTAATATTTTCATCTTGAGCTTGTAAAGTTGCTAACTGACCTTGTATTGATAGCAAATTTTTGAAATGAGACTAACTTTGACTAGGAGATTATTGTAGAATGTTACTTGTTTTCTTCAAATCTCCCTCCAGCTAGTCAATGTGTCTCTACACTTCTTGTGTGAACAGAGGAAAACTACACAACTTGGTGTAAAGAGAGAAAATGGTCTCAAACATCTTCTTCACACCATCAAGTTTGGTTGCTAACTCAGCCTAGAGTAGTGCAATGACACTGGATATATATTCATTCACCCTTGTTTGAAATGTCTTCTCACATCAACCATTCAAGTAATTTGATATTAGTGTTTAGGTCTTCATCATTGAACTTCTCAATAATTGGATTTGTTTCATTAGGTGTAGGTAGGCTGAATGCATCAAGAAATATGTCCTTGATGTCATGAAGTGCTTATTTTTTCCTATGCTCCTTTTTGAATAGTTCTTGGTGTTTCTTCCTTGCCAGAGCATCTTGCAATATGCTCATTTATTGTATTGTGATTGATGCAAGACCAAAATTTGGCAATTCAATCACCTAATCTTAGTTGATATCACCATAGGATGTCACCTCATCAATCTTAGATGTGCTAGGACTAGACCTTGATGCTTGCAATGGTGTAGCTTATGTATTCAGCCTATGAAGTTCTTCACTAGGAATAGGAATAGCAGTGTTTAGTGAAGTAACTAGTGTCTGAATTGCTATCACTTAATCTACTTTTATAGTCAAAACTAAATCTTCAATCCTAGCCTTCTCCTTTGCTTTACTTTAAGCTTCACCTTGTTCTTGTGGTGTAGGTGTAGGACTAGGTTCCTAACCTATTATGGATGGTCTCCCTTCTTGCTCAGTTATTGTAACTACTAGTACTAAGATATTTTGTACCATAGTGCTGACATGTGAAGTCATAGTGTCCTTCCTTTAGTATACAACAATAGACATTGTAGGTTGCACTTCTATAGATTGAGAGGGGGCAATGGATAATACTTGTGTTTTCTCCCCTATAGATGCCAATTTTTCCTTCTCAATATCATCCTTACTCACCAAAATAGAATGGCTACATAGTTGTGCCTTGGTGGTGGAATCAGTCAATATCTTCTAAATATCCTCCTTTTTTAGGGGATTGATGTTCTAAATGGAGTTGTAAGAAACATCCTTAATATTTACTATATCCTGGCACTTAGCATATGCACTTGGCACATGTACTTCTGGTATGTTCTAGTCTTGTTGTTGGTCATCCTAACCTATTGCCTCTGTAGTGTCTTCCCCATGTACTTTCCTTGTAGATTCATCATTTGTTACTTGAACTACCTCTTGTTTATCTTTTTCTTCACTTACTTCCATCAGTGTTTGTTTTTTTGACTCAACTGTTGTTACCCCATATATCACTTTCCATAGCTAGGTGGTCTTTTGGAAAACATCTTCAATAGTGTTCTAGAAAATATTAAAGGCTCAGTATTTTGGAGAAAATATCCCCTTATACTTGTTAATTATAGCCTTTTTCATTTCAAACTTGTCTAATTATTGCATCACTCTTGCAAGTTTAGTCTCTCTAATATTTCTTTTAGTTATGAGACTATATTGCCCCTTTTCTCAACTTTTTCATATAGGCTCATTTTTAAAGAGTTGGCAATCTTAATTAGAGTCTTCTTAAATGTTTCCATCATGGAATATGTAGATTTTTCTTCCTGATTAATTTTTATCTTCCCAAGTTTATCAAAATCAACATGTGTAAATCCATTTAAATCAACATTATTATTGATATTTTCACACAAGTTGTCAAAATAAGAAGATGGATTGTGACTTACCAATTTGAATTGAATGTTTTCATCTGACTCAGTGCTCTCCTCAATTGATTCATCTTAGGCAATATATTTCCTTCTTTGTTTCTGCTTAGGTTCATCTTCTTTTGTAGTTGTGTTAGCTCTCTTGCCTTTAGTATTCTAAACTTCTTGAGTATTCTTAGTAGTAGTTCTTGTGCTAGCCCTAGTGATAGGAACTATAGGCATTTTTTGTGAAGTTTTCATAATCTTTTTGGGTTATCTTGTTGTCCACTTCTTTTCTTTACTCTTCTTCTTTTTTGTGGCAATAGGTGCTTCATTAGCTTCTTCCCCCTTGGCACCTTCATCAAATTTGACTTCTTCTTCTCACTGGTCCTCCCTTGTGTAAGAGCTAGTGCTACTTGGGTAGGTGTATCTTCTTCATCATCTTCATTATCAACTTCTTCTTCATTTCATTCTACCTCTTAGCCAAATTGTTCCGTGAGCTTCTTCAAAATCTTGTTCTTCTTTCTCAACACTAAAGTTTTCTTCAAATTCATTATGATCTTTGACTTTGCTATATCATAATTTCCAAATTTAGTAGCATTCTTATCAACTTTCTCTTTAACACCAATTTGTACATAGTATATTTGCGTATTCATGAGACTTTAATGTAGAGTGTAGATAAAATGAAAATGAACTAAACTAAACCCAATAAATCATTGTCACAATGGAACCTCTATGAATGTCCCATTTTTCCCTAACTAAAAAAACTAAGAAAGCTCTTAGACTAGCATCTCAGTGACAATTCTAGAATGGGAGTATGCTTAAAATGTAGATCTACAAGAATGTATCCAAGATCTATGACTAAATATAGATTATATGTGTGTAAAAAATCTATAATGTCATTAAATAAATATGTAATGAGCTAAAAATGTACTAAAATGATACTAAATAATATGAAAAGAAAGTTAAAATTATATCAAATTGAAACTTGCTATAATGGCAATGTTGAAAAGATGATAGCTTAGAATGTGCCTATAGTGCAAATGCCTAAAACTTGGATCCCTTAGCCCTTGAATTTTGCTCCTATTTATAGGATTTTAGATGGGGTTAGGGTAAGAATCAAGTTTTTACCTTTGACTAGAGGGTAGAGGTGAAACCTAAAAATATTTCATAAGGGACCATGACGAAGAGTCCAACAAACTTAGTTTTAAGGATAAATGATGATTTTCCAATTTTTTTAAATGTAAAAGGAGGATTTCACTTTTGTGAGGATCAATGACTTTATTGATTTAATAAATGTTCTATTTATTTTTAAACTTTTTTCTTTTTCCTTTTCCCTTTTTGAATTTCATTTTATGATTTGAAATGTTTTTCTCCTCATTTTAGAATGATTTAGGTCTTTCCTAATTTGGTATTTGATTGATTGATTGATTTGAAAGTATGTCAATTTCTCTCTAATTTAATCCCTAATTAACGTACTTTGATCAAAATTGCATTGTTTATGTCTTTGCCAATTTTTGTGTGTCTATAATCACAATCTCAAAATTATCTCCAAGTTGCTCTACGAATTCATCAATCTGCACTACAACTGACCTAATAGTCTTCCAAGCCACCGTCGCAAATGATGGAAAAATGCTCTACACATAGAGAAATATACAAACAAGTATTGAACCAAATTTCCATTCTGTACTTTTTTTCTTTCTTATGGCTCCTAAGTTTTCTGATAACTATTGAAGTTGTAACTTGGCAAGGTCATAAGAATGATCTTTCTTTACTATCTTGTAACCCAAATCCATTTCCATACATGGTACATTATTCAACCTATTAGATTGAAAGAATTTATGTGCAATAACTCACTTAAAATTCAATTAGGGGATCATTAATTGTGTCTATGGTCATACGTCTCTTGTTACATAGTGCCCCTATATTCTTCTCAGTTGTCTCTTTTGCATCACTCCTAATAGTCCTTGGTTTGTCTCCAAGGTTGGGTACCCTATCACTCTATGAATAATCCTCTTTGTGATTTTGATAGGATCAACCTTCAACCATATAGTGTTGTCATGTATTTTACTAAGCACAATCTTAATCCAGTCTGTCCTGAATAGGTTAGGAAAATCTAGGGTAGGGGTTAACCCTTTTCTCTCTAAAACCTTGTATTCCTCTTTCAATACTCCATTTTCACACAATTTTCCATATAAGTCTTTAACTTCCATGTCTCCAATGCTTCCTACCTTACAAGTATAGCAACACCTTACATCTAGTATCATTAAAACTTGTCCGGGTATCATAGATAATGCACCAAACGGATCTCCTTTATATGTAATGTCAAGAATTTCCCTAGAATTTGGTTATTTGATCTCATTGCTAATCAATTGAACATTTAAAACTTCCTTTCCTTCCTTAACTATAGTAGCAAAAGAGCTACACACCATAACAACTAACTAGGGTTTGCATAAATTCAAATAGTGTAACTCGACACATGACTAACACCTTGAAAAATATTGTGTTTGGTGTTAAATAGCAGTTGAATTTAGTTTGAAAATTCTTGAATCAATTTCTCCAATTCACTTTATTCTCTTTGTACTCTCTTCAATTTCAAATAATTGCAAATGAGTTGAAAATTGACCATATAGCCCTAGAAACTTTGCAATAAATGCTCACTTCTTACATAGCTATAAGCTCAACTCCAATAGCAATTTTGACTTACTTGACTTACATGTAATTCCAACTATGCTAGAAACCACAACAAGCCCTACCAACACTATCACCTTTGATAGCTTGGCAAGAACTAAACTTCTGCTCTATAGTAATAGTGAAACTTTTCATGCTTGATAGTAACATGAAAAATTATAGAATCCTTCTAAGTTCTAACCAATACTTCGCATCTTACTATATGCATATATTCTCTTTTCATAACTAAATCCTTTCAAATGACATATAATTGAACTTTGAAATATATGTCCTACACATACTTCATGGTTGCCTAGTTGGAGGTGTTGTGATCTCTGGATCCATTGCATGAAGTGATGCCATCTAAACTTGATGTTATGCAATCTTCCTTTTTCTTCAATGTCTTGTTCATCTACACTTTGACTTCATCAACATCAACCTTTCCTTTTCCTTTATTGAATTCATTTTTAGGTACATTAGAGCTTGTTGGATAATTTCTGCTAATGTGACCAATCTTCAAACAAATAAAACATGTATTTTGACTCAACCATCTATTGTAGTCACTTCTAAAATGTGTTCTAATACAATTTTTAGAAACATGTCTATACTATTGAAAATAGTAATAATTATACCTTGTATTGTAATCCCAATTGTAGGATCTATCAATATGGTTTACCTTGTCTTTCTTGTTTGATTACTAGTTAGGCTTTGATCTACACTCATATGCTTTATTTCCATACTTCTTGCAGCTGTAGTAGTAACCTTCAAATCTTTGTGTGCTTGGTGTCTTGTTCTTGCATTCATGTGCCCGGTGTCCTTGATTGTTGTACTTGTAATAGTTACCCATGAATTTTTTCTTAGGGCTCTAATTTGCATTGTTGCTCCTCCAAACATTTTTTTTATGACCTATCTTTCCACAATTATGACAAGTAGGTTTGTAGTTCTTACCTTTGCTACATCCTTGTCCACAAATTTTAGATGATTCTCTTTCTTTAGTACTAGTATAACCCAATCTAGTAGTATCACTTTTAGATCTAGGAGATGTCATCAATTGCTCAAGATACTTGATGGCTTCACTAGTTCTCTTGAAACTTTCAGCAAATTATTTTTCTCTTTTGAGATCATTCCTCAATTGTTCATTCTACAACTTTAGTGTTGTGATCTCAATATCATTTCCATTCAATTCATGATTGGAAATCATCATTTGATTCAATGTTTCTAGTTGCATGTGATAAATCCTATTCACCTTTGATGTCTTCTCTTCCAGTATGTTGGTCAGTATCATTTTCTCATCTTCAATCATGACTTTGTTTTCTTCAACTTTCTTTTTCTACTCGGTCACCTAATATAGAAATACTGATTGGACTTCTCGTTCTATCTTAAGGTTTCCTCTTCAGTTAGGGAACCACTCTTTTTGATCAAATGTGCAATGTCTGCATCAAATTTACTTGAGTTTCCATCTACAAACAATTTAGTAGTGTCAATCTCTTGGTAATGTGTGTCATTTTCTTCAATACCTATCTTTTTCCTTCTCCTTAATGAGTTCTTCAACTCATCTCTTGCTTCATCCAACTAATGTAGGGTAAACTAGATTTTAATATTCTATTTATCAATAACCTTTCCCAAATTGTAGACTTCCATACTCAAGATCTTTTCTCAAAGCTACAAGGCTTTCCTTTCTACAGAACAAGGCTTTGATACCAATTTTTGGAAATGCAATAGGGAAAGTAATGTTAGGATTAATCATAAACATAAATAAAAATTACATGAAAATATAAAAAATATTAGAAAATATTAAATTGAATAGAAGAGAACACAAGACACCAATATTTAAAGTTGTTCACCCAATCCCTCGGCAACATCCACCAAACAATGTGTCCAATATTATTGTGATCTAGTGATTACAACCTGATTACAATTTGTAATCCCTTACAGCTCAATATCACCACAAGAAGTAATTTTTGCATCATACCTTATAAAAAATCCCTAACCCTAAGCCCTCTTGTACAAATCTTTTTCTACTTGAGTGTTATAGTTAATTACAATATGTTAGCCCAAAATTATCAATAAAATATTTGTGATAAAATAGGAAGTGTGTATAGTACTTTCCTGATCAATCAGTACAACTAAAAATCCCTCACTTGGGGACTAATCAAGCTCCACACTAGACAATAATCTCCCACTTGGATGCTAATCCTATAGTAATACTAGTACCATATGGGGCTCCCACTAGATCAAACCATCGTAGACTCAGTTGTTCTTTTATTATGTTTAGTCTAGAAGACCAACTAAAGCTGAAGAGTAGTTTAGTTTCTCCCTTGTCACTACCTTTGTAAATGTATCTACTAGATTGTCATTTGTATCTATCTTGTCTAGATTTAAGTGTCCATCATAAAAAATTAACCGAATGAAATGGTACCACAAATGAATGTATTTTTTCTTTGAATACAGAGCATAATTCTTCACAAGATAAATGGCACTCTGACTATCTATAAAAAAATAATTATCCTTCTAAGGGTGTCCTAATTCTTCCAAAAAGAACTAAATCCATATCATCTCCTTGCCTTCATTTTTAGTAGCAAGACACTCTACCTTTGTAGTGGATAAAGCATTCACCTTTTGTAACCTAGAAACCCAACTCACTACTACCCCACCAACAGTAAATACATAACATATAGTACTTCACCTGGTATCAATATTCCCTACCAAATATGAGTCAAGATATTCCTATAAATCAATAATAGAGCCCCCAAAATGTAGACACTTACTAGATGTTCCCCTCCAATACTTTGGAATCCACTTAACTTCATTACAATGCTCATGCCTTAGATGACTCATATAATTGCTAATGACTCTCACTACATGTACAATATCTGACCTTGTACATACCATATCATACATCAAGCTTCCTTTTTTTGTAGCTTAAGCTACCTCATAAATCTTATCCTCCTCTTCTTGTGTCTTTGCACATATGTCCATACTCAATTTCAAATGACCAGGTATAGGTATACTAATAGCTTTAGCATTCTCCATAGAAAAATCTTCATATGAAGGATTTATTTTGCTACCCCCAAATCCTTCATAAAAAATGCATGTGCTAACTGGCATTTTATCCCCTTAATGTGATCCATGTTAGACCAAGCTACAAGCATATCATCAATATATAAACCTCAAATAATGTAGTCATCATGATCCAACCTCTTAAAGTAAACATAATGATATAAATGACACCTACTATATCCATGCTCATGCATAAAACTGTAAATTTTAGATACCATTCTTGAGGTGCTTGTTGCAAGCCATATAAACTTTTCTTCAATTTGCACTCTAAGTCCTCCTTACCTTTGACATCAAATCCTTGTAGTTGGGCCATATATATATATATATATATATATATATATATATATATATATATATATATATATATATATATATATATATATATATATATATATATATATATATATATATATATATATATATATATATCTTCATCAAAATCTTCATGAAGAAAGGTTTTTTTAACATCAAGCTACTCCAAATACAAATCTTTAGTAGCCACAATACTTAAAATAGTATGGATAGTAGTAATTTTAACAATAGGAAGAATATCTTATCAAAATCAATGTCCTCTTTCTATACAAATCCTTTCAAAACTAACATGGCTTTAAATTATTTCTTACCTCCATCATCTTCTTTCAACTTGTAAACTCAATTATTCTATAAAGCCCATTTACCTCCAAGGAACTTACATAAATTGCAAGTCTTATTTTTCAATAAAGAGTACATTTCATCTTTTATTTCAAGCTCCTACTCAATCTTAGTATCCACCTGTATAGCTTCATCATAACATTTAGGTTCACCAGCATCAGTAAGTAAAATAGAATACAAAGAAGGAGAAAGTATTTCTAGAGGTCTACTTAGCCTTGTTGACCCTCTAACATTCAATGGTGTGTGTGGTATTTTTTTGTTATGGTTGTTGTACATTATGAGAAATTGCTTCATCTTCTTTCTTCTCATGTTGGTACAATAGATCTTTGTATAATAGTTCATCATTGAACATGATATCCCTCCTTACAATTTTACAATTTTCAAAATCCTAAATTCCATAACCAAATTTATTATTTCCATATCCAAAAAATACACATTTCTTTGACTTAGTTTCTAGATTGGTTCTATTTTTGGAATGTATATGAGAAAATGCTTCACAACTGAAGTTTTTGACAAAAGAATAACTCACCTTCTTACCAGTCCATGCTTCATCTAGAATACCATAGCCCAAAGGAGTAGAGGGACCTCTAATAATCAAATATATAATAGTATTAATAGCCTTTTCCCACATGTTTAGGGGCAACCCAACATGTAATATCATGCTCCTTGCATGCTCTATTATTGTCATACTCATGCATTCAACCACTCAATTTTCTTGTGGACTACTTGGAACCATTTTTTGTCTATGAATACCATTAGTGGAGCAATAATCTTCAAATTCATGACTACAATAATCACCACCATTATAAGATATGAGACATTTTAATTTCTTACTAGTCTCATTTTCAACTAAACATTTCAATTATTTAAAAGTGTGAAATACATTAGATTTCTATCTAAGGAAATAAGCCCATAATTTTCTAGTTGCATCATCAATAAATGTCACATAATAATGAGATCCACCAAGGGAAAATACCTAAGCTGGTCCCCATACATCTATATGCACAAGCTAGATAACCTCTCACTTTTCATTGCCTTGCCACTCTTCACAAAACTCACTCTCTTTTGTTTCCCATACACACAACTTTCATAGAAATATATACTAACACATTTTAGACCTAGTAGAAATTTTTTTGAACAAATTAGTTTCATACCTTTCTCACTTATGTGCCCAAGTCTATTATGCCACAATGCTATACCAAAAACTACAAGAGCTAGTTGTTCTCCCTTCTCAACTACAACAACTATTCCTAAACATTCATTTTTCTTAGAAATAATTGAAGTAGAAGGAACAATGTGACATTTATAAAGATATCAGGTGCCTAGTTTCACACCTTTTTCTACTACAAGGGAACCTTTTGAAACCTTCCAATTTTTATTATTAAAAGTAACTATACAACCCTCATCACTAAGTTGCCCAGCTAAAATTAAATTCCTACTCACCCTTGGAACATGTCTTAACTCACATAATAGCCAATTATTCTCATTCTACAACTTAATCTTAGCTTTTCATTTTTCAACAATTTGACAGGGTTTATTATCCTCCAAATAAACAAGCCTGAAATCCACTTGGACATAATCAATGATATAACCTCTATGAGGTGTAGCATGAAATGAAGTGCCAGAATCTAAAACCCATGAATCATAAATACTATCTAAAGAAAGAAGAAAAGCATCCTCTTTGGATTTGTTACTTACCACATTTTCCTCCTTCTTCCCTTCTGATTTATCTCCTTCATTGTTCTTTCAAGTCTAGTAGTCTTTCTTCTTATGCCCTAGTTTCCCACAATACTAGCAATCTCTTGGTCCTTTGGATTGAGACCTCTTCCCCTTTGACTTTCCTCTTTATTTCTCACGATTTCTATAATTATTTCCTCTCTTAGTCATTCTACCTCTTCTTTGTCCATTCAAAGCACTTCCTAATGTACATCCACCTAAGTTTTTCCTATGAGTTTTCTTATTCAAAATAACACCAATCACATCATTATATTTTAGGGTATTAGATCCATAAAAATAATTACTCACAGCTATTACCAAGCCATTCCATCTTTTAGGCAAAGAACATAAAATCAAGAGAGCCTTAATTTCTTCATCAAAATTAATACCCATAGAGGATAACTGACTAGTAATAGTATTAAACTCATTTAAATGATTTGAAAAAGATCCACCTTCTCCCATCATTATATTAAATAAATGCTTCATGAGAAATACATTATTTTAACCGTAGGGACTTTCATACAATTTCACTAGGGTTTCCATCAACTCTTATGTTGTCTTCACTTTTGTAATGTTAAATGTCACCAATGGTGAAAGGCCTAATCAAATTCTTCCAAGTACCTTTCTGTCTAAACTATCTCAGTCCTCATTTGTCATAGTTCTCTGGTTCTTAGTTTTTCCTTCCAACGAATTCCATAAATCCCTCTGATAAAGATAGTCCCCCATTTACATTTTCCATAACTGAAAGTTCTTCCAATTAAAATTTTCAACCCTTAGCTTACCCTTGTCTACCATTGCTCCCACTAAACTGTGAGACTCCCACTCAATTGTGATACTTTCATGCATATGATAACTGACAAAAAAATTGGCTCTCAATGCACTTGTTAGGATTAATCATAGATAGAAATAACAATTATATGAAAATATAAACAATATCAAAAAATATTGAATCACAAAGAAGAGAACACAAGACACCAATATTTAACATGGTTCACCCAATCCCTAGGTTACATCCACCAAAAAATGAGTCCAATATTACTATGATCTACTGATTAGAACCTTATTATAATCTGTAATCCCTTATAGCTCAATACCGCAACAAGAAGCAATTTTTGCATCACACCTTATGAAAAGTCCCTAACCCTAAGCCCTTTTATTCAGTTCTTTTTGCCAATTTAGGGTTATAGTTAATTAAAATATGTTAGCCAAAAATTATTGATAAAATATTCATGATAAAATAGGCCCCAAAGAATTTTGAATTATGTATAGTACTTCCTTGATCAGTCACCACAAACTAACAATCTCCCACTTGGATACTAATCAGGCTCCATACTAGACAATAAGTAAACTCTGAGATGGGGTGCGGGGGGGTGTGAATCAGTCCTTCAAAACTTTAACCATAAAATCATTCACCACACATCCATCTCACAATTTGAATGTAAACTAAAATAGCTAGCTAAACATATTCATCCATACAATGAAATAAAATAACATTCGACACATATATGACACAAGATATTTGGTTACACATAAACTCTCTACCAAGAAGGTAAAATTGGGGTGGGGATGATACCCACAAATCTTCATTGCTGCAAGAATAAAGTGTATACAATGAAGGCTACAATGTTTGATCATAAACTATCATCTATCCTATGAAAGGTATGACCTTTTAAAGGCCTACAATATTTTTAGATCTTTGGCTTGTTAAAGGATTTCACCATCATGTTAGAAGTATGTCTAATTAAAGGACATAAAAATTACAATAAAGTAAACACCCTGTTAAAGGATTTACAATAACCTGTTAGGACTACTTTGTTAAGAGATTTAATTGATTCACCTATTATAATGTACCATCAATGGTCCTATAGTTAGAACTCTACTGCTATATAAAAAATCACCTCTTTCTTGATGTGTCCTTGATCCTCTCTGATTAGATGTGTGACTTATGTCCTCTAACTCCTTTCCTCTATTCTCCTTTAACTAATTCTGAAATGTATCTCAATTCACAACTCCTTAGGCACCATGAATGCTTTTTTTGTGCTTGCAAACTTCTCTCTCTAAGAATTCTATAGTATATCTTTCTTTTAGGGTTTTTCCTCCCTTTAATGAGTTAGGTAACTTAGGTTTAGGTATGAATCAACAATTTTTATTCACCCATTTTGTTGCTTAATGCATCCCTTTAACTGATTGGCTACATGTATTGCATAGATATTCTCAATATAGATTTATCCTTATCATCTAGAATTGCAAAAAAATCCTTAAGTCAACTCAAATACTATTTATAGAAAATTTTGTGCCATTACAAACAACTATGTCCAAAGTTGTTTACTCAGCACTTGAAGTGTCTAGTGCTCGACGTCCAATATATCTTCAATATTGAAACTTAGCCTTTGAATGAATTGGCATCCATTGATCACTTAGCATCTAAATTGCTTGGCATCAACTATCTACTCAACACTTACAAGTTACTTGGCAAAAACTATATATCTCACTCTGCAAATACTATCTAACAACTTTGCTTGACATACATTACTTTTTTAGCATTAACTAAGAAAATGACATAAGTGTATTGTCACTCATATGTCAAAACCAATCTAAGATTAATAGATGATAGCTCAAATTTTCTTTAGGTCTACTACAATACTTTTGCCTCTGATGATATTCCCAAAATACTTCACCTTAGATTGGAATAATATAGATTTACCTAGGTTGTGATATAGTTGATGGTCTCATAAGCACTACAACACCTTGTGTAAATGGACCTCATGCTCCTTAACACTCATTGAATAGATAAATATGTCATCTATGAAAACAAGGACACACTAATCAAGGTACATGTTGAATACTCCATTCATCTAACTCATAAACATTGTTGGCATGTTGACTAACCCAAAGGGTACAACTATAAACTCATAATGCCCATAGCGTGTTTAAAAAGTTGTTTGACAGATGTCAACCTTGTGAACCCAAAGTTGATGGTATAATGATTTAAGATCAATCTTCAAGAGCAATCTCACTCCCTTCAACTAATATAAAATGTCATCTGTTCTTGGTAAAGGATATAGACTCATCACCCTCACTTTATTCAACTATCGGTATTAAATGCACAACAACAATGACCCATCTTTCTTCTTCACAAAGATGACTAGTGCACTCTAGATCAATACACTAGAATGAATATGGATTTTGGCCAACAACCCTCCAACTACAATCTGGGCTCACTCAACTCCTGAGTAGTTATAAAATAAATATATCATGAAATAGGCTTCACTCCTAGAATGAGATATATAGGAAAGTTGATGTCATATTTTGGTGTCATTCTTGGTATCTCATTAGGGAATGTTGGCTTGATTTTTCACTATGCAGAGGTTAAAGGAAAATCTTGTGAAAAATCATTTAAATCTTGAAATTTTGAAAATTAGGGTTCTATTTCTTATGTTTTTTTCAAAGTCATCAGATTGCCCTAGCTTAAGAATACCCTCAAAATCATTTTTAGAAAAATGTTTTCAATGACATTTTTCCCCAAGGGAGGGCTTGCATAAGCATGAGGTCATTATATTTTTGTTTAATCTTACGTGACTGCACTTAGCATACAAATTGATTAATCATTCTATTAGCAATTACCTCTGATGATGTAAAGTCTTTTTAATCATTGATCTTGTTCAGATCAACGAGTATCGCGTACCCATAATTTCAAGATGCAAGGCCTTTAAGTAAAGCGGACATGCAACTTGGGGACACATTGCCTTTACATTCCTAAATTCTAGTGAATCATAAATTATCAAGAACTTTTGCAGGTTTTTCAGTACTTTTGTGCACATCCTAATTTTCCTGCGATGCCATTGGAGGATTCACCTGCAAAGATATGTTGTTTATCACCAAGAAGCGTCAGCCATTGATTTCATCTCAATCAAAGGCTAGCACTTTCCCTCAAGAAGAATATGCTCAATAGATAAATAATGTGGGGAAGCGAAAGTTGGACAAGTGGCACGGTTTGACGAGATGGGCCCGTTATTAAAAGAATAATGGTGAGATGTCCTCCATGATGTATGCCAGATGAGTTGGAACAGGTGGAGGAACATCATTTTTCACTATTAGCCAATATGCTACTCAAAAGGCAAATTTTATGTAACCACTGATCTATTAGAGATCAAAGGCCAGTGCATGCCCACACTTTGAAACTGTATAGGAAATAAGTAATGCAAGCAAGCAGATTTGTGACATGTGTCAAGGTGTGGTCAAGTATTTTCAAAGTAGTATGCCACACTATAAACGATTGATGACATGTACTGCCAGATGTACCACATGGAGGAGTTTTGACTGTTGGATGGAAATGAAGTCTTATCAACCGTAGATCTTTCGAAGATCTATGGTTAGCACAATCCCGCATTATGAAGCTTGAAGTCAGATAAGAAAAGTGAGAATGCGCCTTTGCAACGCGTGTCATAGTGGGACCAGACCATGAAGAATGTAGGAATCACACCATAGGTTTCGCCAAAGGTGCTTAGCTGGAGATATTTATAACCTGGGCTAGAAAGGTATTAGAAATAAACACAATAGTCAGAACATGTGAGTTAAAAGTAGTCATGTCATTGGCCGAAGTGGATAATGCTAACACAAAGTGAAGAGTTGATTTTGATTGATGATCTTTATCCTAATCAACGAAAGGTGCTTCCTTGCATTTTGAATTTGAGCGATGTTTAAACAAAGTGGGAATGCACCCTATAGACACATGTCTGTGGTGACATCATAAATTCTATTTAGATGCTCTGCAGGGTAAGATCAGTATCACCGTTGATCTTTCAATGATTGATGACTGGCACAGGCCCACAATTTGAAAATGCTTGTTAAATAAAGAAAGTGAGAATGCGCCATCACGATATGTATACTAAATGATACCAAGTACTTTCTTGCCAAGAAGTGTTAGGATAAACCATGGACAAAAATAAAAACTACATGCAAATATAACCAATAATAGAAAATAATAGAACACACAGAAATGAACACAAGGCACCAAGATTTAACGTGGTTCACCCAATCCCTGGGCTGCCTCCACCAAAAAACAAGTCTGATCTTATTACAATCCAGTGATTACAACCTGATTACAATCCGTAATCCCTTACAACTCAATACCACCGCAAGAACCAATTTCGTATCAGCACATTTGAAAAATACCCAACCCTAAGCCCTTTTTATACAAGTATTAAATCGATTTAGGGTTATAACATGTCGGCCATATGTCGGCCATAATATGTCGACTACTTCCCAAAAAAAAATTTATGAAGTATGTACAGCACTTTCCTGATCAGTCACCACAATCTAACAATCTCCCACTTGGGGACTGATCAGGCTCCACACTAAACAACAATCTCCCACTTGGAGACTGATCCTGTAGCAATACAACTACTACATGGGGCTCCCACTGGATCAAACCACCCTGGACTCTGTTGTTCTTTTATTCACATTTAGTCTAAAAGACCAACTGAAGCTGAAGAGGAGTTCAGCTTCTCCCTTGTTACAACCTTTGTCAACATATCTGTTGGATTTTCATTGGTATGTATCTTCTCCAGCTTTAACTGTCCATCCTCCAAAACTGACCGAATGAAATGGTACCGCAACTGTATGTGTTTGGTCTTAGAATGCAGAGCTAAATTCTTATCAAGATGAATGGCACTCTGACTATCTGTGAACAAATAATTATCCTTCTGAGGATGTCCCAATTCTTCCAAGAAGAACTGAAGCCATATCATCTCTTTGGTTGCCTCTGTAGTAGCAACATACTTTGCCTCTGTAGTGGAGAGAGCATTAATCTTCTGTAGCCTAGAAACCCAGCTCACGGCTGCCCCACCAACAGTAAAGACATAACCTGTAGTACTCCGCCTGGTATCAATATCCCCAGCCAAATCGGAGTAAACATAGCCCTGTAATTCAGTAGTAGAGCCCCCAAAGTGTAAACACTTATTGGATGTTCCTCTCAAATATCTGAGAATCCACTTGACAACATTCCAATGCTCAAATCCTGGATGACTCATATACCTGCTAACGACACCCACTGCATGTGCAATATCTAGCCTAGTGCATACCATAGCATACATCAAACTTCCTACACCTGAAGCATAGGGTAACTTGGACATCTTATCCTCCTCTTCTTGTGTCTTGGGACACATCTCCTTAGTCAATTTCAAATGACCAGGTAAAGGTGTGCTAACAGCTTTAGCATTCTCCATAGAGAAATGTTGCAACACCTTCTCAACATAATCAGCTTGAGATAGCATCAATGTTCTGTTCTTTCTATCTCTACAAATCTTCATACCAAGGATTTGTTTTGCTGCCCCCAAATCCTTCATAGCAAATGCATGTGCTAATTGGCATTTCAGTCCCTTAATATGATCCATGTTAGACCTAGCTATAAGCATATCATCAACATATAAACATAAAATAATGTAGCTATTATCATCCAACCTCTTAAAATAAACACAGTAATCTAAATGACACCTATTATATCCATGCTCATGCATAAAACTGTAAAATTTTAGATACCATTGCCGAGGTGCTTGCTTCAAGCCATATAAACTTTTCTTCAATTTGCACACTAAGTTCTTCTTACCTTTGACCTCAAAACCCTGTGGCTGAGCCATATATATTTCTTCATCCAAATCACCATGAAGAAAGGTTGTTTTAACATCCATCTGCTCTAAATGCAAATCTTCAGTAGCCACAAGACTTAAAACAGTACGAATAGAAGTCATTTTAACAACAGGAGAAAATATCTCATCAAATGCAATTCCCTTTTTCTGTGCAAAGAGTCCATTTCATCTTTCATTGCAGACTCCCACTGAATCTTAGTATCCACCTGCATAGCTTCATCATAACTTTCAGGTTCACCAACATCAGTAAGTAAACTAGAATACAAAGAGGGAGAAAACCTTTGTGGAGGTCTAATTGGCCTTGTTGACCGTCTAACATTCACTGGTGTGTCTGGTATTTGTTGTTGCAGTTGCTGCACATCATGAGGAATGGCTAGAACATAAGCTTTTGGAGTATCATCCAGCACTACATAATCATCTTCTTTCTTCTCATGTTGCTGCAACAGATCTTTGTACAACACTTTTTCATTGAATGCCTTTTTACCTGCAGGCAACTTGCACAAATCCCATGTCTTATTTTTCAGCAAAGAGTCCATTTCATCTTTCATTGCAGACTCCCACTGAATCTTAGTATCCACCTGCACAGCTTCATCATAACTTTCAGGTTCACCAGCATCAGTAAGTAAAATAGAATACAAAGAGGGAGAAAACCTTTGTGGAGGTCTAATTGGCCTTGTTGACCATCTAACATTCACTGGTGTGTGTGGTATTTGTTGTTGTAGTTGTTGCACATCATGAGGAATGGCTGGAACATCAGCTTTTGGAGTATCATCCAGCACTACATAATCATCTTCTTTCTTCTCATGTTGCTGCAACGGATCTTTGTACAACACTTTTTCATTGAATATGACATCCCGGCTTCTTATAATTTTATGATTTTCAAAATCCCAAAGCCTATAGCCAAATTCATTAATGCCATATCCAAAAAAGACACATTTCTTTGATTTAGCTTCTAGCTTGGTTCTATTTTCAGAGTCTATATGAGCAAAAGCTTCACAACAGAAGGTTTTGAGAAAAGAATAACTCACCTTCTTACCAGTCCATGCTTCCTCTGGAATACCACAGCCCAAAGGAGTAGAGGGACCTCTATTAATCAAATATACTGCAGTATTGACAGCCTCCGCCCACATGTGTAAGGGCAACCCAACATGCAACCTCATGCTCCTTACGCGCTCCATTATAGTCCTGTTCATGCGTTCAGCCACTCCATTTTCCTGTGGAGTCCTTGGAACAGTTTTTTGTCTATGAATACCATTAGTGGAGCAATAATCTTCAAACTCATGACTGCAATACTCACCACCATTATCAGATTTGAGACATTTTAATTTCTTACTAGTCTCATTTTCAACCAAGCATTTCCATTTCTTAAAAGTTTGAAATACATCAGATTTCTGTTTAAGGAAATAAACCCATACTTTTCTAGTTGTGTCATCAATAAATGTAACATAATAATGAGAGCCACCAAGGGAAGATACCTGAGCCGGTCCCCATACATCTATATGCACAAGCTCTAATTTCTCCTTGTTGTTTTCCTTCCCTATCTTTACAAAACTCACTCTCTTTTGTTTTCCAGAAACACAACTTTCACAGAAATCCATATTCACACATTTTAGACCTGGTAAAACCTTCCTTGAATGAAGTACTTTCATACCTTTCTCACTCATGTGCCCAAGTCTATTGTGCCACAGCGCTGTATCAGAATCTACAGCAGCTATTTGATCTCCCTGCTCAACTGCAGTAATTGTTCCTGAATATTCATTTTTCTTTGAAACAATCAAAGTAGAAGGAACAATATGACCTGTACAAAGATATAAGGTGCCTACTTTCACACCTTTTTCTACTACAAGGGAACCTTTTGAAACCTTCCAATTTTTATCATTAAAAGTAACTACACAACCCTCATCACCGAGTTGCCCTACTGAAATTAAATTTCTACTTAGTTTTGGAACATGTCTTACCTCATGTAGTAGCCAATGATTCCCATTCTGCAACTTAATCTTAATTTTTCCCTTTCCAACAATCTGACAGGGTTCATTATCCCCCAAATAAACAAGCCCAAAATCCCCTTGGACATAATCAATGAAATAACCTCTATGAGGTGTAGCATGAAAAGAAGCACCAGAATCTAAAACCCATGAATCATCAACACTCTCTAAAGACAGAAGCAAAGCATTCTCTTTGGATTTGTTACTTACCACATTTTCCTCTTTGTCTCCATCTGATTTATCTCCTTCATTTTTCTTTCGAGTCCAGCGATCTTTCTTTTTGTGCCCTGGTTTCCCACAGTACCAGCAATCATTTGGTCCTCTCGATTGAGACCTCCTCCCCTTTGACTTTCCTCTTGATTTCCCACGATTTCTAGAGTTACTTCCTCTTTCAGTCGTTTTGCCCCTGCTTTGTGCATTTAAAGCACTTCCTGATGTAGATCCACCTAAGGATTTTCTACGAGTTTCCTCACTTAAAATAACACCGATCACATCATCATATTTTAGGGTACTAGATCCAGAAACAGAATTACTCACCACCATTACCAAGCCATTCCAGCTTTCAGGCAAAGAACACAAAATCAAGAGAGCCCTAATTTCTTCATCAAAATTGATACCCACAGAAGATAATTGACTAGTAATTGTATTAAACTCATTTAAATAATCTGCAACAGATCCACCTTCTGCCATTTTCATATTAAATAAACGCTTCATGAGAAATACCTTATTTGAAGCGGAGGGCTTTTCATACAGTGTCGCTAGGGTTTTCATCAAATCTTCTGTCGTCTTTGCTTTTGTAATATTAAATGCCACTGATGGTGCCAAGCATAACCGAATGCTTCCGAGTGCCTTTCTGTCCAAAAGATCCCATTCAACCTTTGACATAGTTCCTTGATTCTTGACTTTTCCTTCCAACGGCTTCCATAAATCCTTCTGATATAAATAGTCTTCCATTTGCATCTTCCATAACTGGAAGTTCTGCCCATTAAACCTATCAACCCTCAACTTACCCTCATCTGCCATCGCTCCCACTCAACTGTGAGACTCCCACTTAACCATGAGACTTTCCTGTAGAGGATAACTGAAAGACAACCTTGCTCTGATACCACTTGTTAGGATAAACCACGAACAAAAATAAAAACTACATGCAAATATAACCAATAACAGAAAATAATAGAACACACAGAAATGAACACAAGGCACCAAGATTTAACATGGTTCACCCAATCCCTGGGCTACATCCACCAAACAGCAAGTCTGATCTTATTCCAATCTAGTGATTACAACCTGATTACAATCCGTAATCCCTTACACCTCAATACCGCCGCAAGAACCAATTTCGTATCACCACATTTGAAAAATACCCAACCCTAAGCCCTTTTTATACAAGTATTAAACCACTTTAGGGTTATAACATGTCAGCCATAATATGTTGGCTACCATGTCGGCTACTTCCCAAAAAAAAATTTATGAAGTATGTACAGTACTTTCCTGATCAGTCACCATAATCTAACAAGAAGATGATGTGGGATCTGCAGGTGTGGAATGTGGTTAGACGACATGAGCTCATATGGTAGTTTCTTATTGGTCAGTACAGCTGACTAGTTTTTATTAAAAAGTGGATTAGTCAGATCATCGATCTTGTCTTGATCGACGAACGACACTTCCCCGCAATCCTAAGATGAAGGGATTTTAAATAACATGGGGAAGCAAAATTGTGACATGTAGCATTGTTTTAAAAACTGTAATGCTTGTTACTTTTTAAATCAAGACCGTCCGATCCAATGAAAATCTATGGATGGGATTCAAACTTGGATGCAAATTGTGGGTAATAGTTAGTGAGAGTAAATATGATCTAGACCTTATACATGCAATTTTATTGCATGATAAGAGCCCACGATTTCACCATTAATGAACCACTAAAGCACAAAGAGAATATCAAGGCATACAAAATTTTTAGAGCTAGGGCACAAAAATTCTTGGTTAACAATCCAATAGAATTGCAGAAGTTTTCTCATAGTGTAGAAGTGCGAATTTTGGCGGGTAAGTACTCTGTGGTTTTCTAACTAAATTTGAAGTATTTTCTATTGTAGAATTTTCTAGGGTTCATTCAAAATGCCTCCCCGAAAAGAGTTTACTAGGAAAATAGATTATGTGAAATGTTCTATGCATGATGACTTTCTTGAACAATTCCCCTTATCAGTGCATGAAATAACTAAGGGGAGGGAACTCATCCCGAAACATCCTAGAATAGTTGTAGCAGAGGGTTTTTACGACAAAGCTAATTGGGTAAGAGATGCTTAGGTTTCCATGGGAGGTCTAGAGTTATTCAAGAAATGGTTTTCAGAGCGAAAATTGGATACGCCTATGAGTAATGTTTAGGAGTTTGATATTGGTAAACTAGTAGTCCCCACTATTTTCTTTGATAGTGATTTTTTGATGGAACTGGCAAAGAAATATGATCCTATTACAGGATGGGTAAAAAATCATTCTAGAATCAATCTTTTTAGGGTTTTCCCTAAGCTGTTCAGTGAGGTCTTCAACCTTAAACCTAACCACGCTATGCATGAAATCATTGATATGGATGATCTACAAGCCAAATATGATGCACAACGAATATATCTAAGAACAGGGCCACTACATGAGCATGCTGCCAAGGTTAGTAATTTGCCTGTGATTATAGCCAGTACCCTAGAGCCATTGTTGAGAAGACATTTCAACTTGAGAGCTCAAGCACTGTATTTTTCTCTTTGCAAGATTTTGGGGATAGATGAAGGTGATCAAATTCTAGGTTCTACTGTCCTTATAATGGCTCAAACCCTTCAATTTGGAATGAGTACCATTCTGGATTTTGTCACTTTTCTATCAAAAGCGATTCACAATGGTTTGGTTAGAATAGCAAGGGGAAACGTAAACAAAAAATTTTGTTGGTATTCATTGCTGATGCATGTATGCTTATACAAGGGACACACTTTCTTCTCCAAGGGTATGGAGTTGGAAACAACCAAGGATGGAGAAAGGAATCCAGTGTAGTTATGGAGTGTGGATATGACTTCAAAAGCCATAGATGCTAGTTATGTAAAGTTTGACAGATTTTTCGCATCTAGGCTGAGATTGCTTTTGAGAGGTGACAGGCCAAGAATTCTTCAAGCATTGTTGGAATTGATTAGACCTAAAGATCATGCACAAGGGTTGTTGGTTAGTCATAATTGGGGGGATATAATCCCTTATAATGTTTCAACTATGATAAGGGTATATGGTTTTATGGGAAAGCCACATGTGTTGCCTTTTCATGTGCCTTTGAAGATTGGGATTGCTGAGATTTTATGGTAGATAGGCACTATAGATGAGAGGGAATTGATTAAGAAGGGCACTTTCTTTCTAATTTTTACTATAGTGCATGATTTTTTCTTTGTCAGAAAAGGGTGGAAGCACCTCAATTTTTTTTTGGATAGATATAACATGGCAGAGTCTCACGCCAGATTCAGTGACCCTGAAGGATTCTATGACCTTTTAAAACAAAGGATAAGAGCTTCCCAAATGGTACATCAGGTTTACTATCTAGGAAATATAATCAGAAATATCTTCACATTGCAGGAACAAGAATTGAGAAAAGAGAAATGGATAGTTTTTAGTAAGACCCTAGAATTTATTAATGCTTTTGACCCCCAGTATGACCCATTCAAAGACAAGAAATACTGGGGAGCTAAAATACAAGCATTGATGAATAATTTTTCCATAATAATTCAAACCATGAATGAAAAGAAAGCTATGTATGTTGAAACACATCCACACAAGGCTACAGAAGTACAAAGAAGAATAAGTAGTAGAAATGTGGTAGCTCCTGGCCAATATACATTACAGAAGAGGGTAGGTTATGTTATGATTCAAAATGTGCAACAAGCACCCTCTCCTTAGAAGCAAAGGTCAAGAAGCCCATCTGCAGCACGCTCTCCAAAAAGGCAAAAATTAGAGCAGGGGTCTTCTTCTTCTCAAAAGGAACAATACTACCCAAGCTAATCCCTAATCCATATAGATGATGAAGCATCTCTAAGGGAACAACTTAGACAAATGGGTAGAGAAGGGGATGTGATTGTCACTTCTACAGACTTGGATGTTGGAGAGCCACAAGAACCTCCTACACCTTCCTTGGACCTAACGATTGCTGATTACCAAGGTAAGGAAATTGACCCAATAGTTGTACAGGCTTTTGAAAGATTTATTGATGATGAAAATTTTGTAAGATCTAGGGCTTTTGCTCAGTTTTTGTGGAGATTAAATATGGGAAATTTTGAGAAAGCCTGTGAGAAAATCAAAGCTAAGCAACCAGATAAACCTGACTCAGTGATTAAGGGAGAGGTGAAGTCAAAATTTTTGAATGATTTTTCCCAGTTTACTCCTGAAGTTGGGAGGCAAATAGTTAGATAGTCAGGAGTCCTCCTTTTGCCAGAATGGGATATAGCAAATGCAATTGTTTTTGATTCAGTAAGGAAGCAGAAATATGTTCAACTAACAACTGCTGAAGAAATATTACATGCTCATAGAGGAGTCAAATTTAGTGATGACCACAAAGCCCTTGTTATATCATCTATGGAAGAGAGGAAAAATAACAAGCTGCATGAGTTTCCTACTGCAGAGCATACTGGTACATTGACAGTATACAGGGCTAGTGAAGTAAGTAGTAAGCAAATAATTGGAATGGCCTCACAAGTGCTAAAATTGGGTGGCATTGTACCTGGCCAGGAAGAAGATAATTTTACCCAACTCAATGCTAGGTTTGAAGAAGTTTTAAAAGAATATGAGGAAAGGGGTATATAGATACAGTCACTTGAAGACAAAGTGTCTCAAACGGAAAAGATACTTGGGAAAAGAAAGGTGGGAGAATCCAGTGCACCTAGATTGCATACCCTCCACATTCATTTGATAGAATAAACCCTATTGTTGAAATACCAGACACCCCTGAAAGGCCCCAATTCTATACTGTAGAGGACTTTGAAGAAGAAAAAACCAAATTACATGAGTTGCAGGTAGAATTAAGAAATCAATATGAAGGAAAATTAAAGTAGGGTGTGATGTATTTAAGGGATAAAATACAATGGTCAACCTTCTTTGATCAGTTGACAAGAATTTCAACTCTCATGGATGAGTTGAATAGAGATAAGAATAAATTGACTCCCCTTACACAAAAGTGGAGGGAGAGGAATAATGATATCACAATTATGTGTATATCTGCCATCCAAATACCTTATCATCAAGTAGAGAAAATTTTTTATTTGTTAAATAAACTAGAAGATTTTGATGATAAAAGGGATTATTTGTAGAAGAGATTAACACTTTTTTTTTCCCAGTATATTGCTGAAAAATTCACTTTATTTCCTTGTGCTTTAGAATTTGTTGATAAAATAAAGGAAAAGAAAAAGTGGAAAAAGAAGTTGGATGAATTATTTTATGAAAGGATCAAGAACATCATGAGTGAAAATGGCCATTGGTTTTGGGCAAGGACAAACAAAGAGTTAGTAAAGATACAATTATTTTATAATGCCATGAGAAAAGAGTTTGATGATTTAGAGTAAATTGCAAATTCTTTAGTGATTATACAAAGAGAGGCTCTAAATTTTAATTGGCTAGATGATGCTGCTTATAATAGATGGAAAAATCAGTTTGTAGAACAAATGTCAGAAGGTGATGAGGAGGAAGATGCAAAAGTAAAAGTTACCCTCATAATTAGTAATGAAGACATGGAAAATCCCCAGATTAAAGTAAGTTTGCAGGTAGTTGAAGATGACACGTCACTTTTTAACCTCATGGCCACTTACTCTAAGGATGAACAATAAATGAAGAATCAGATCATATTTTCTTGTCTCAACAATTGAGAAGCGTAACAGAAAGGGACCCATTAAGGAATGTTCGATGTAATAGCTTTTCTGTTATTGGCTTTTGTCTTTTATGACATACATTGTTCAGTATCTTTTAGAAGACACATGTCACTTTATTTTAGACTAAAGCATTTTGCATCTCACACTATTTAAGTGAGATTCCAAGGCTAAAGAATGGTCCAAATTCTAATTTTCTAAGTGATATACTTAGTCTATGTTTGGTCCAAATTTTTGAAAGCAAGTTTATGATGTATTTTCTTTGTCAATTCTCTGAGAATACATGAATATAGAATGAGTTGTGTTTCTTTTTGAAGGTCATTCTGAGTCTATTGTAAATGATATACCATTTCCAAAGAAAATGAATACAAATTGTGAACTATCCCCATATCAGTTCTTTCTGAATCTTGTCTCCTTCTAATTACTTGGTTGCCTTGATATTGTATAAGTAAAGGCTTGTGCAATTGAATGCAATCTAGTTAGGTTGTATATTTGTTTATCACTATTGTTAATTCAATGGATTAAATAAAAGCTTTGATGAATGTGATAAGGTTTCTTTAGTAATGGAAAGTGTTTTGAATGATAAATTCTAATAAGAATTGCTGATAGAATTTTTTGTAAGGCAACAAGTTAGACCTAAGCATTTGCTATAGACTCTAAACCCCAATGGATTAGGCACTGATCAAATTGATTCAGCTGAAGGAGAAGTATGTCACAAATGGTTGTCAAAAATGTAAAATTAAATCAATTTTACTTTTGTTTCCTGTAGATCTTCAAAGCTGGCCAGCACTTGTCTGCATGGAATGTTTTAGCTTCAGTTAGCCACTATTGTTAAGAACATCTGCAGATCTATAGAAGAAATTTTGGCCATATCTATTATATGGGATGTGTTTATCAAGTTATTATGAATTATGTATGTGTTTGAGGATTTTGAAATGAGAATCAGAATGAAACTAAAAATAATCCTCATATAGTTTTCCCAGTCTTGAATCATTGCTTGGTACACCCACCCTGGTTTTGCAAAGCCAAAAGAGTAGAAAACCACCTTTGGTTTTGTAGAAGTTGGGTCCAAAAGCTTTACACATGCAATTGTTAACAAGAATTGGCTAACCTTTAGATTGTATGAGTATTATCATCTTGGTATTAAGCATTTTGTTGCTTAGTAGTTTTAGTCCTTTTAGAAACACCAACAGGGAATATGTCAGCATACTAATGAAGGAGTGGGTGATAATCTAGCATCACCTCCTAGCTTTCAGCCTCTTCAAGATCAGTGACATAGACCACAAACATCTCACATCCATGATGCACACTCCACTTGAGCTACATAACTGAGATAATCCAAAGTGAGACTAACCTTAGGATCCCTAAAAGTTCCACCTTCCCAACTATGTCATCCACACACTATATCAACTTATGTTAGCAGTCTATATTTTCTTGATGGGCAGCTAACCAATCCATAGCTAACACAATGTCATAAGAGTCCAAGGATAGAATGTGAACATCAACTGTAGTGTTGAAGGCACCCAAGTCCAACACACAGCCATTGACTATGGAATCCACAGTCACTTTGGAACCCATAGCTAACTCAACTAGCCACCAACCAACCTACTGTGAAGCCATGAGTCCACAAAAGAACTTATATGCAACATACTTGTAGCCTCAACTATAGTAACCTAGTGCTCATCTTGATAGTTTCTAACTAGTGAAAATACCCTATAGAATCTTCTTACATCACCCATGGTAGGTTTAGACATGACCACACCTTTTCTAGTTCCTAAAGATGTCACTATGGAACATTTCACTGATTTATGGCCTCACTGACCACATGAAAAATATACTCCCCCAAACTTAGAACCAAATCAATGTCCAACCTAGGAAGCACTAGAATATGGTGCACTCCCTCTAATAGATTCCTACTAATTGCTAC
Organism: Cupressus sempervirens; assembly: GCA_028749045.1. Lineage (NCBI taxonomy): Eukaryota > Viridiplantae > Streptophyta > Pinopsida > Cupressales > Cupressaceae > Cupressus > Cupressus sempervirens. The sequence continues at coordinate 206,975,374 of CM053783.1, forward strand.
GAGATGAATTTTGGTCATGACCCTTTCCTCTTGTGATACCTAAACTCTGTCCACATTTCTATGGATGAGGGTGTTAACTAGGCTTGACCCTACCCTATTACCTATGTCTGAGGGGGTGGTACACTCTATCCTTTGGATTGTGTACTATGGCTCTGAGAGCATGATCTAACACTAAGCCCTCTAGCAACACTACTCTTAGTAATCCTCGTCTTCTTAATGGTAAGTGCAAGAGTCATGGGATGATGAAGATGGACATCCCTAATGATGGAGTCTTTTCTACCCCTGAAAAAATGTTGTGTGAGGAGAACCTCATCGTAATGGTAACTACAATATTGTATGATCCCAAAGAACCACCTCTCATACTAATCCACTTTCATGTTTCCCATTCTAAGTTCATGGAAGTCATCTACATGAGCCTCTCAGTATTGTGGAGATAGGAATTTCTCCTTGATCCTATCCTCAAAGATCTCCTAGGTGAGATCTATTATACTGATTTGGAGCTTCTCACTCTCCATATCCCACCACATGGATCCATGTTCTCTCAGCTATGTAATAGGACATCAAGCCTTCATGTTTCTTTCATATGGATGCATGGAGAAGTAACAACCCATATATAGTAACTATGTCTTGGCCTTGAGACCTCCTCCTAGGCCATCAAACAATGGTGGTTTAGAGCTCTGAAGGTCTCTCATCATGTCCACTTGGATGGAATCTCCATCATCTTGAACACAGCCTCTCCTATGGTCACCTCTAACACCAAATGGTGTGTGAGAGTGCTCATGTTTGTGCCCATACTCTTCTTCACCTCCATGCTCTGACATGTGGGAGTCTCCATGGTGATTTTTTTCTCCCTGGCCACAGTCCTGTTAGTTTTCCTCTACTTGAGGTCGCAACCAAGCTATAATATCTTGCAACAAGAGAAATAGTACCCTAACATCACCCTGAATGTTATCACCTTATCCTCCCCCACCTTCCTAACTTCCTCCTCACGATATTCTTCTTCAATTTTATTCCATCACTTGTTACCCCAACCACTAGGTCTAAGTGTAGGATGCATCACTAAAGGAGAAACAAGAAAAGGGTCAGACTCATATTTTACAATCATAATTATCACAAGTGTAAGCTACAATAAGATACCATAAAATGTAATCAAAAAAATATCATAGTGGGAGCATAACACAGAGATCCCAATGTTGCAACATGGGCTCTAATACTAGATGGAATGCCCCATCGAGATTGACTTGGAAAAGGGATAAATAAAAGAAAAATTATTTTTCAAGAATAAGCATGGAATCAACACATCAACATGAAATTGATTAACTGATTGCAATGGAAGACTTAACCAAATGATCAAAAAATCCAACGATCTCCAAGAATCACTACCTACTAATGCGATCAACCTACTATGAAAGTAAGATAGTTACAAAACCTAGAATATCTGATCTATAAAAGTCTAGGAAGGCATGCAATCCCAAAGTGTACTCAAAATACCCAATCACACTTTCCAGATATAGGAAAAAATAACCTCCTATTTCCCATGTGAGGAAATACTAGCCTATATTCTTGTATGAGGGAATACCTCTATGCAAGAGGAAGTACACCATGGTGTGCGAGAGAAAAACCTCTCTCATGAGAGAATGTAAGGAAGGTCCAGTAGGGTAGATGCTTGCACAAGCATTAGTTGGCTGTGTGCAAGGAAACACCTTCTTGTGCAAGATTTCAGCACACCCCACACAAGAGAAGGTTTTCTCGCATGAGAGAATACATTTCTCATGCTAGGAACCTCCTCTCTAGTGTGAGGTTCAGCAATAGAAAAAATAAAAATAATATGTATAGAAAAAATAGGAAAAATTTCCCCACACTGTGGAGTGTCAGATCCATGAGAATCAAGGTTCAAAGACTCAATTGAATGTAAAACATCTAAGCATGCTAGAAGGGATGAATCAACCATCTAATCACCTAATTAATAGAATCTAGCAATGATGTGGAAAAGTAACATCACAATAACATACATGAGCATAAATGAAATATCTCTAAGAAATGAAATAACATAAATCACATGGAACATACTCCAGAAGAAATGAAGAACCATGTGAGCATTCAGCTCTGAAACTAAACATGGGGAAAGGCCAACTCTATACACATATCCCTAGTAGTTATAAAGGTAGCTATGCCTCCCAACCACATGGAACTAGTAAGCCCACTCTCATGTGTTGATGGACATAGTGATCTGACCTCAAACATAGATAAGATAATCATCCATGGTTAACACTCATGCCAAATAGTATAGAGGACTAGAACCAAGATCATGAGATAATCCAATAAAATAGGTCTTGGTCAAACACTCTACGGGTCTACTATGTAGAGCTCTAGTGGAGAGTAGGTTGCTTGGGATTCACAAGTTCAACATCATTATGGACTGTTCCCCTTAGGAGGTCAATGTTTTGTGTCCCAGGATGAGCTGTGTGGACAGTGTGGTATTTTCATATCTTATTTAATTACCCAAGAATTTATTTAATTATCACTTAATTAGAAACTTCTTCATGTCCACCTTTCCAACAAGACTACCTAGGGTTATGAGAGAGTCCCCTCCACACCAACCCACCCTACATAATCGTGCTCATCAACTGATCAGTGCCCATAGGCAATGTAGCTTCGCAACCCAACCTCAATGAACATTACCCAACTTATAAATAACTCAGATTTTGGATCTCATAAGAACTGACAAGTGCATGCTCACATGCTCATGTGTGGAGACACCAACTACATAATGATCATAAATTTAACAAGGCATGGATGAGAAACATAAAGGCACAAGTAAACAGATCACTCAACTAGCCTATATTCAAGAGTACAGATTCAACATGAATTACAATGCAATAATATATAACAAGGGTTAGAAAGATATCCCTATGGATAATCTAGATCCACAATCAACTATAGCATTAAGAAAACCCAAGAAATTATGCAGCAGGAAAATCGAGGCAAAAACCCAAAAAGTTAAAAACATTGCAATTGAAACCCACTTTGCCTTTAGGTACAAAAGCCATGAATATCAAATAAAATATGGGTTTCACATGAAAAAATCATAGCATAATGATGTAAAACCCTAAACCCCCATCCCAAAAAATAGGAAAATGCTCATACCCACCCAATAGGCTAGCACTAGCAAGTAGAAACAAAGGAGAAGACTACCTCTCAGCCTCCTAACAAACAACTTGCAAAAATAGAAGCAGAAGTAGAACTAAAATAGTAAAATAGGAGAGCCCTACCTAATAGCCAAAAGGGAAAATACAAGAACCTGAGCTTAGTAAAAAAAAATCCCACAAAAACTATTGAAAGTCACGGCAATCCAAGGTCTCCTTGAGCTTGATCCAATGAGACCAACCTCATGATGATCTCATGCCCATACCTCCTACAGTGAACCAAATAGTATTTCGTCTTAAAGAGGATTTAGAATTTTCTCTCAAATTTCTATTTTGAAAAGTCAAAGTGAGGAATAAAATTCCTTTTTGGATGTATATTCACTTTTTGAATAAATAAAAGGATTTGGGTAATTAACCAGATCATGTAGTTAAACCCTTAATCAACCCAAAAAAAGTTGGCTATTCCAAGTAATTAGAATTCAAGTACAACAAAGCTATCAAGAATAAAATAAAATAAGATAAAGCCCAAAATTCCCTTTAATCTATAAATGATAATATACCTTGAGATAACTTTCACAACAATTGTGAAACTCTAAATGCACAGATAGTGTAGCTAAAGCAATAAATGTATTGAATCACATAAATAACTATTTATTTAATAACATCAAAATCATCTATTTCAATCACTCATTGCATCTTTAAACATCTCAAATAAGAATGAAGTAAATAGTCGTAGCAACAAATCAAAGTATCCAAAAACCAATAAGTCCATCATATAATCATAAACAGAGTATATGTTTGAATACAGAATAATCAGATAGCATTATAAAGCATCATGTCATATTAATAACCATCATCATGCAGATCTAATCACATTGAATAACATAGCATCTAACATCTATGCTACTTGTAAATCAAAACAAGGTATCTAACCATCTGGTCATATCAAATGTCCTCGAACATGAGTATCAAGTATCTCTTGAAACCAAAATAACAAGGTACAGAATGTGAATATAGGAGGTACTAAATTACTAAATTCCAAGAGTATCAAATGGATAAGTTTCTAATAGAGAAACATAACTCTAGCATAGACACAAACCTCTTGTATGTCTCTAGAACCAACCAAGAGTGGAGAAATATGATTATTGAGCAATGCTCAGATGAGTGTTTAGAATTGGTTAAGGAACTAGATTGTCTAAAGTAGATTCTAGATAATAATGTGAAATGCATTGACGTGAAATTTTTTGGCAACAAAGATCAACCTAATAATAATCTTAAAGAAATTGAAGCAACTTGTCAAGACAAGTTACGAGCTCTAAAGGATACCAAAGAAGTTTCTGTTGCAAATTTCACCAACAACACCTAAACTAATTCAATAATCATAATCAGCAATGATCACCTAACTATGTAGAATCAGAAGCTAGAGCATGCTCTCCAAGTCATCACCATCTGGCAACTAATGGAAGAATAACTAGAAATTATATAGCAAAATGAAATCATTGACTTTGAGGTTTCTTACAAAGAATGAAAATATGCAAGAGGCAACATATCTATTGGACAAGGATAGCATGCCACTTTAGTCAATATAACAAGTTCTTAGCATAGAACTAGGTCTTTGATTCTATGTTATCCTTATCAACTCTAGTTGGGGTTAGTTTCATAGCTATTTTATATGCCTTCTTGGCTATATATTGTAAGACTTTTAATTTTTTTGTATTGATACTTTGAAAATGCTCCTATAAGAACTTAAGTTGTTAAAGAAAGTTTAGACTAAACCATTTTATGGTTCCATTTATTTGAATGAAGGAATAGAAAAATAAATATTTTTGGTGCTTGCAATACATGATTTGTTACTTAAGATCATATGGTTTTGGGTAATCTTGATTCATTTCTTAAGGAAGGATTTTTTGGTTGTGATGGATGATTGTGTGCTTTGCCCTTTAAATGGTTCTAAATTAATATTATTTAGTTGAATTCATAAATTTTTTTGTGAAATACATTTCATCCATTCGATGCATCTTTTGGCTTAACATTGAACCAATAAAAAATTTATAGGCTTTGTTATTTCTGGTAAAAAGATCACATCCTGTTAAATTATTTTGAAGTAAAGAAATTTATTGTCCATTATTTAAGGAGGGACTTGGGCCTCAAAAAATAGAGAGCTCAATCAATAGAAATCAATTGTGGTGATAGGTTTCCTTGTTATTCATTTTCTATATTGCATTTGTAAGAAGGAAAAAATATTCATTAACATTTTGTAACCATTGCTCTAGAAAATTCTCTTGTTTCTTGATCCTTATTCCTATTGTCTATTGGTGAGCTAACCCTCATTCCTATCACCCATGGTGTCAGACTACCTGTAAAATTATTCTTTCATGTCAAACAAAGCTCACTTGGAAGTGTAAACTCTATGAGAGCCAACCTCAAATGACTACATGTAATTGGTAGACCCTCATAATGAAAGGATTTGACTCTATTAACAATCTAATATCACTTCCAATTCTAGTTTTTATTTTCTAATTTCCTAACTTGACAATTTTGTTTAACACTTTGTACACAAGGGATATATTGTAGATCTAAATTATGATTTATTTCTAAATGCCAAACTTTAATAAATATGCTTGCAAAGAACTAAAAAAAATCTAATGATAAGGATTTAAATATTTTTATAATTTAATGAAACATCTAACACTAGTTACAAATGAGAAAATATGCATCTACAAACAATAAGACATTAGGAAAAGACCTTCTATGATGTTCAATGATATTCTAATCCCTTTTGACAACTTTTTGATATAAGATTCTGATATAAATCAAATTAAAAAAATTCCACAACTAATTTCTAAATCCCTAAAATTGCCTTAAGATATTCAGATCTAACCTCATTGCAATGGAAAATGTAAATGGATAGGAACCTAGAAACCACTTAAGAAATTTGGATTTTACTATAGCAAGTCACTTTAGCAATAGTAGCATTGCGGTAAATCACTATTGTCATCTCCAACTTATTCCTTCAATCCTACTCCACAATGAAGCCCTGGACCTCAAATTTGGCACAATGAAAAGACTAATTTGTCTTCTACAATAGTTTTGACCCCTTGAAGGATCTTTCACCAATATTCTTGAATAGAACGCCTATGTGATGTCCTCATGATACCAAACTCACTAGGTATTTCACCAGCTCAAATGGAGGCACACAAAAGAACTTTTTCCTCGAGCAAAAAATGTAGAAACCCTTGAGTCCACAAAACTCATCAGATGCAAATGACAGTAATTGGTTGATAAGAAAAGAACCTTGCATGCCCTTTATTATTTCCTTGTGGGAGCTTACTTACTTTTCCCCCCAATGTGGGATAAAATGTATTCTTATATTTGCAATTTATTATAATATTATAATATTAAATTATGCCCCATCATAAAGTGCCAATCCCCAATAAAACAATCTAACCACCATATTAGAGTATGAGGGTCACATAATAAGCTAATCTCAAATTCTAAGAGATATCAAATAGAAGGGGACATCACATCATACATCTTTCAACTTCCACATTGATTCTTTTTTTCTAGTTTTTTATATAGAATGTTGACTTGATCCATATGAAATCCTCCCTAATGGTTACCAGTTTCATAGTCCATTTCCAAATATGTTGAAATGTCCCCTTTTCTGATTTGATATGGTATTTCACATCTCTAATCAGATTTTCAAAATCAAACAACTGATATCACAAAGATCCACCAATTTCTCAATGAAACCCCAAATCGGGTATGCTGAAAATAGTGCTAAAAGCTTCACAACTTCACAAATTATTAATAAAACTGAAAATGGAAATTTTTACAGAACTTTCAGCAGCATAACAGCCTCCAAATTGACATTTCCAGATCCGTATAGCCTTTACACAACAGCTCAAAAATGTAGGACAAAAACTATGCTCATCGGGCTCCCGAAATTAACACAAAAATGCCCAGAAACACCACAAAAACACTAATAAACTATCTCAAAAGTTTAATCACGTCCCAATACATATATTCAGCTCTATTTTAACAACTTAAAGTCTGAAATACAGCAGCAACCAAAACTGATATGAAATGCTCAACTGAAAACACCAAGCTCATGCAAAAAACACACCCAAAACCCCACAAATCTACATTGTTCAGAACAAAGGCAAACTCTGTATGAGCATGTACATGGAATGGCTTCAAACTCCCATCCTTAGCCTTCCTGGAAACCTGCAAACTCCCGTTCTTGGGTCTCCCTGGAAACCTGCAAACTCCTGTTCTTGGGTCTCCTTCTCCACAGGTTTGGCAGCCTCTGAAGAATAACAAAGAATGAGCGAAAATCAAGTTCTGGAATGTGCCCAAAATGCCTCCAAACCCCCTTAAAAGAGGGCATAAATGTAACTCATTTCCAAGAGAGGTTAATGAAACATATTTTAATAATAATTTTCATTTATTAGTCCAACAGTTTCCAAAGATTAACCCCCTTTTTTCTGAAACTTCACTTTCTTGGGCCTGTCCTACCTTAGCAAAGATTGTTATTTTTTAATTATTTGAAAAGGGGACATGAAAATTCCTCCCCTCCCAAACATTGCTTGTCCTCAAGCAATGGCTGAACAATAAACCAATCAATCCACCTGGATCCCAAATGTAGTCATGAACTATACTACTACCAATTAACACAGGCTCCTCCAATATCCTCTGCAATATGACCAAGAGGAATCCATAATCAAACTGACAATTATAGCTGAACCAAACTCCAAAATTAGAACTTCCATAGTTAGAAACCCACGAGACACAAACTCTTAGAACATCAAAACCCAAGTAAAGTGGACTACCAACACAGTAAATACCATCAATGCATTCCACTGGCCTATACAGAATGTACAATCCAACTCTGCAACAATGGTGAACGCTCTCGAATGAAACTGTACCAAGTATGGAGAATCCACACACTGTACAACTCCTGCAGTCAACAAAACTCTGCAAATCGCCGACCACTATCTCATAACCATAACTCCCATGCACTGCTGATGGTGAAAAGAAATTACAAGATAAAGAGTAAGAAATGGAATCCAAACCAAATTTGCCTGCCATCAACTCCTCAAAACAAGGATCAAATGCTAACTGATGTACATACCCTGCAACATAATGTTGATTAAAAAAACCAACCTCAGTCAAAAGCTCACCATGAACAAGTGATACAACCCACTGTGGCTGATCACTAGCTAAGTCAGGAGATGTCATACCCAAAGGAGTAGAATCAATAACAACACCCACTGAAGCATCACTCCCAAACTCCTGCTCTAAGTCACATATTATCAAGCTGTCAACTGCAGAACCTATCACCATGTCATGCCCATCACAACTCTCATCTTGAGGCATCAAATTGTCCCATAACTGATGATAAGCACTAGGAACCAAAGTACATCTATGTATCATTATCTCATCAACATGGCCATCAAAGGTAAATTGATGAGCATACCTCACAGTGTAATGCCGATAGAATGCACCAATCTCAGTCAGTGGCTCAGACTGTAATCCAGATGAAACTAACTGCAATTGATCATTAACCATGTTGGAACTAACTACTACCTCTGAAGATATCACCAAGGGAGTAGTGTTACTAGTAGGAACCATGCCAACTGCCGACTCACCAAAATCACACATGATCTTTGATAAATCTCTAGTCTCTGTGCCATCAATACTAGAGGCCACCACCATGTCCGACATACAACAATCTACTACAACACCCAACTCAACTGAACCTAACTCTAGTGGGAATGAACCTGATATTCCAATGTTAGTATCAAGAATGGATGCATCCCCATCTCCACTGTCTTTGACAATCTCGGCCATGGACATCCTCGGATCACCAAACACCACTGCTTGTGACTGTATAGAATCAGGTGAAGACTGTAGTCGCTCTAACTCCATGGTCACCTTAGCCAAATGAAACTGTGACTCCTTGAAAGCCAACTGTGTACTCTCAAGAATCTCAGAAGTCACCACAAGCTGCTCAGTAAGCTCACTCACCTCATCTTCCTTGCCCAACAATGCATCATATGCTGTACTGCCCCACTTCATAAGATAATCTCTGTCGGCTACCAACTGCATATAATCCTATCTCAGAATCTGGATAGCCTCCCATAAAGAGTGGAACTTTGTCAAGGAAAGATAACTGCCTCCCTGCTCATCACTAGTAGGAGAACCCCATCCATAAACTGCTAACAACTGACGAGCAGCATCGAAATGCTGGCAAGTGATAGCAATGTCTTGGTCACTAACTCTCAACTGATTAGACACATGATGGCACTGGCTTGACTGTCTCCTACAAACCTCCTCTAATGCACTGTCTAAAGGAGTATCCTCAAAGTTACTAGTCTCTAGAGTATTACCATCCATATCCTGTGAATCAAATCTAAAACTCATATCAACATACGGAGTATCAAAAACATTAGCATTGCTGTCCAACTCCTCTATACCCAAGAAAACTAAGTCTTCAAAATTGCCCACTGCATCCTCCTGGATGTCATCAATGCCAATATGATCCTGGGACTCATCTATACACACTGCCAAATATGAAATATCATCAACACATTCTAGCAAGTATGGTCGACTAGATATATGAACAAAGCCCAACATCGGTGTATAAAAACTAATACCAACATTGGACAAGCTACTAGCACAAGAAAAGACAACACCGTGCAATCTGCTAATCAAATCCATGATAGCACCCAAACAAACACTGCTACCAAAAAGTGTTAAAGATCTCCTATCAACTGAATCCCAAATGCCAATATAACAATCTTGAGTCCATATCTGTAAACTAGAATCAGCTGGTAACTCAAGAAAAATCCTCACTTGAGTAATATGACCAATACCAACTAACTCCACATACCTATCATGATGAGATCATGAAGTCAAAATACTATCTTCACTCACCTTCAGCTGGCGGGATAAATCATGTGAAGTACTACCTACCTCAACCTCATGTGATGAAGCATCTAACTGTGCCTGGTACTCTTTCTCAGCAAAGTCATGAATGCTCAATGTTTGCTCATCTCTACCAGGTATCTCACCATCCTACACAAAAACATCCTCATAATCATCATCTGAACCCACTACACTGCAGTCACTGCCTGTTGTAACTATACCATCTTGAATACCTGTGGCATCACCCTTTGACAACCTATAAACAATTGTCTCAATTTGAGTATCAAGTTGACCGTTACTATCAATCTGTGTAATATCCTTTCCCACCACCGCCTGTGGCAGAGTAGAATCTGAGACCTCTACCTGGCTATCAGCTAGTTTCTCAAACTCCTCATGCAAGTTCTTGGGAATTGTGTCATCTGTCCTGTGAGAAAATCTACCAAATAGAAATCCAGTCAACTTATCCACCTTAGCTGGGTCAGATAACATGTCATTCATTATACGGTGGTGCTCAACCAACTGTTTAGACATGTCATGGCTTATTTTCATAAGTTTATCTCAAATGTCTAAATAACCATCCTTTCTACTATTTTGACTTTGGCTATCAATTGTCCAAGATTGTTCCCTCTGAGACTCTGTACTATACCTGTCCATTCTGGATAAAGTAGAGTGTAACCCCAATAGGATATAACTTCTTCAAACACCAAGAACTAACATGAAAATGATTAGAAGTAGCATGCAACCATAGATTTGGACATGCAACTAATTAGAAGCAACATGCAACTACCAAATTATGACATGCAAGATCTGGGTAGTTGTCAAAACTGACATGTAAGATCTGGGTAGTTGTCAAAACTGACATGCAAACTTCTACAACCACCAAATTCACCAAGAACTAACATGAAAATGATTAGAAGTAGCATGAAACCATAGATTTGGACATGAAATTGATTAGAAGCAACATGCAACCACCAAATTATGACATGCAAGATCTGGGTAGTTGTCAAAACTGACATGCAAGATCTGGGTACTTGTCAAAACTGAAATGCAAACTTCTACAACCACCAAATTCACCAAGAACTAACATGAAAATTATTAGAAGTAGAATGTAACCATAAATTTTAACATGCAGCTGATTAGAAGAAACATGCAACCATAAATTATGACATGCAAAATCTGGGTAGTTGTCAAAACTGACATGCAAGATCTGGGTAGTTGTCAAAACTGACCTGCAACTTCTACAAACCCTCAGGCTGGCAAGATCATGGCTCTGATACCACTGAAATTTCCCCTTTTCTGATTTGATATGGTATTTCACATCTCTAATCATATTTTCAAAATCAAACAACTGATATCACAAAGATCCACCAATTTCTCAATGAAACCCCAAATCGGGTATGCTGAAAATAGTGCTAAAAGCTTCACAACTTCACAAATTATTAATAAAACTAAAAATGGAAATTTTTACAAAAATTTCAGCAGCATAAAATCCTCCAAATTGACATTTCCAGATCCGTATAGCCTTTACACAATAGCTCAAAAATGTAGGACAAAAACTATGCTCATCGGGCTCTCGAAATTAACACAAAAATGCTCGGAAACACCACAAAAACACTAATAAACTATCTCAGAAGTTTAATCACGTCCCAATACATATATTCAGCTCTATTTTAATAGCTTAAAGTCTAAAATACAGCAGCAACCAAAACTGATATGAAATGCTCAACTGAAAACACCAAACTCATGCAAAAAACACACCCAAAACCCCACAAATCTACACTGTTCAGCACAAAGGCAAACTCTGTATGAGCATGCACATGGAATGGCTTCAAACTCCCATCCATAGCCTTCCTAGAAACCTGAAAACTCCCATTCTTGGGTCTCCCTGGAAACCTGCAAACTCCCGTTCTTGGGTCTCCTTCTCCACAGGTTTGGCAGCCTCTGAAGAATAACAAAGAATGAGCGAAAATCAAGTTCTGGAATGTGCCCAAAATGCCTCCAAACCCCCTTAAAAAAGGGCATAAATGTAACTCACGTCCAAGAGAGGTTAATGAAACATATTTTAATAATAATTTTCATTTATTAGTCCAACAGTTTCCAAAGATTAACCCCCTTTTTTACAAAACTTCACTTTCTTGGGCCTGGCCTGCCTTAGCAAAGATTATTATTTTTTAATTATTTGAAAAGGGGACATGACATATGTTTAGAGATACCTCTAAATAGATATATATTTTGTGTCGACCTAGTATTTATTATCTCGTTTGATATTTGCATCATTTACAGTGGCATATTCTTGTATCTCCATTCTAATCCTCCTCCTTTTTCATCCTACTGATATTTTTCTTTTTACATCTAATTAAATATTGGGCTCTAAAATATTTGTGCTCTCTATTATCTATCCTTTGTAGAATCTATGATTGTGTTGGGTGCAAGAAACTATCTATCATTCCTCAAATTTTTTTCTTATTTGTGTTCTTCCCATAAAGATGACAACATGGCCTGATACCAGTGGTAATCACCCTTGTTAATCATATGCTAAAAAAATCTTTTTTTTCCCAATATCTTTTGATGCCCCCATGTTTGGTGTAAAATATTCTTATGTATCTTATTAAAAGAAAGGGTGTATCCTTTCATTTAATTTATTTATCAATATTAATATTATAACTATTATTTATCAATAGTAATACTATTTTATCAATATTTATTTATAGTAACATATGTAATTATTTAGTCTTCATTTATATATTTAAATTATTAATTAAACTAATATGTAAATTATATATTATAAATTTTTTCTAGTATTATTATAATGTAATATATTGTTTCATATTATTATAATATTTTAATTATATCATTATTTACTATATTATTTCTATTTATTAATTATTCATTTAATTAAATAAATGTTATACTAGTGGGGATATCACACACAAATTATATTATAGTATCCCAACAATCTAATGTGCAGATAGTGGGAAGGAATTAATGTTGATAACCATTTATATGCTTGTAAAAGGACTGATTCATGCCAAAGGAGAAGCAGCCAAGAATTTAGCCATTGAACAATTTTATGTTTCAAACTTTAAGTATATGTCTAGTGGATGGTGGAATGACTTTCTTTTTGTTAGGGTATTGATTTGAAGGTCTACATTGAATAAACCCTAGTTGTGGAGGGTTCACAAGGCCAAATTAGGGCATTTGCATCTATAATTATCATAGAACCAAATTAATTTTGGATTCTTCTAACTAAATTTGGCATTTTATCCAAAGTAGAAATGTTTGGGGATGAGAATTGATAGGGCTTCCTTTGTAAATATTCCTGATTTTAGGCCTAAGAATAGGTACACTACCTAGTTCAGGGGTTTTGTCTAAAAAAATAGGTTTAACTATTTTAGTATGTCAAAGAAGAGCCAAATGGGTCTTTAGAAATATTATCTTTTTTGAGATCCTTTTGATAAAATTTTGAGAAAGTAAATAATTGCCCTCAGTGGAAGCCTAGTTGGAGCTATTGAGCCTAGTATGAAGAGTTGTTTAGTTTTCCCTTAGACCTAGGAATGTGAGACTTGGTGAATTGATTATGTAGGATTTTTTTGGTGGATTTAGGACCCTTATAGTCCTATTGGGCAACTGGGAAGATGGAGCTCTTGGATTGGGTTACTTAAACCTTGAGCTATATTGGAGAACTTTTAAGAAATATACAACATTTTAAGAATTTTATCATAGAAACTTGAGAAGCCCCTATTTCATTTAATTAGAATGGTGTTAGATCATAGAAACATCCTTTGGAAAAAACAACAACTACATGTCAAATGGGGGAGACATTGGAGAGGCTCAAAAGATACCTCCTATAATAACCAACATAAAATTTGCCAAAGTAGTTGCACAATAGGCTAGACAATATAAGACGCTTATGGAGAAAATGAGAAGAATAGATAGAGAGTTTGAATATGTGAACAAGAAGAAGAGGATTTTTTATAAGGATCAAGGTGAAGATGAATAAAATGAATTAGAAGTTGAAGGAGAAGAAGAAAGGGAACTAGGAGAGGAGATGGATCGAATGAAGTAAGAATGGTTAAATTTGCTAGATCCATCAGAGGGAATGGCTATAAATGGAAGTTTTATATTTCAATGTATGATGGTAAAATGAATCAAGGATAATTGACCATCTAGTTTGGAGCAGCAGAGAACATTTTTTATTGTGAGTATGTGGGAGAAGAACACAAACTCAAAATTGCAAAATCAAGGGTAAAAGGGCATGTATTATTATGGCAGTAATTTTCATAGGAATAGAAGTGGAAGAATAGGAAATCTATGATTGGTAAATGGTCAAGAATGATGGATAATATGATGGAGAAGTTTCTTCCTAAAGATTATAAGGTGGAACTATACAAGAGAATGAAAATTCTAAGATAGAGGAACATGAATGTCCAATGGTATACCAATAAGTTTCATAAGTTAGAAACAAGGGTTTCTCATGATGAGGAAGATGAGGAGAAGGTAGAAAAATGCATGGGTGGATTGAGATTGAGCGTCCAAGATGAGACAAACCTTTTAGCACTTAACAGTATTGACAAATTTTATAAGATGGCTATGTGGGCTAAGGAGAAGATCAAAACGAGACAAGAGGGGAAAAGGAACAACAACATAAGAGATACAGACATTTGAATGATAATTAGGAAACTATTCTTCAAGAAAAAGGCTAGGAGGCCATAAAATATCAGATCAAAGCTACTAGAGGTGGTAGGTTTGGTTTAGGAAGACGTGTGTTTCAAGTAAAGGTGCTCAACAAGTGAGCAAGTGCATCACAGCTCATATAAATGACCATTCAATGAGCATAGAAAGGAAAATGGAAGAGTCCATTTTGTGCAGTAGGAAAAGCAAGAGGAAAAATGTTTGAAGAATGAAGATCTTGGGGAATGTGACTTTTTAATTGCTAGAAGTGGAAAATTTGTATGGAGATGGTCATATTCAAAACTAGGTGCTAGAAGATAGGTAAATTTTTTCTAATGATAGTAGATTTAGGCTCACATGATAACCTAGTATCTTGTAAAACAATTGATAAGTCAAGGTTGCAAAAATAATCAAATGACTATAGTCCTTATCAAGCCACATTGGCAACCAAAGAGAAAGCTATCATGGTGAGGGAGGAGGCATATGTTGAGTCTTCCATACAAGACTACTATGATGTTATTTTAATAACTTATTGTCACATCAACTTAGGGAGACCATGAAAGGATTTGAGGAGGACCTTGAATAATGGGTTGACAAACACATTTTTGGTGTACCAGGGAAATGAGAAGTTATTTTGAGACCCCTTGAAGTTGAAAATGGGTAAGAGAACATGACTATTTTCTTTCGAGGACAAAATCCTTTGAAGTCGTAGATAGGTAAGAACACACAAGATCCTAATGAAGACAAGGTTTTAAATGAAAATGCAAGGAAGAACACATAATCCTATAATAAGCATTAAAATCAAGAGATCGTTAGGAACATAAATTTCCTTTTATTGTAGAGATTTGTAATGGTAGAATCATTGTGGTTGGAGAGGTGATAAAGAGGAATAAACACCAGAAGAGAGGAGTTGTAAAGTTGCAGTAGTAGGTTGATTTATGTTGTCATGGAAGACAAATTTTTTAAAAATATGTTTCAAACTCTTTGTTTAAGTTTGATGTAGGTAAATGACCAACTCACAATGAGTTGTTATTACAATAAAACTTTTGTAAGGAAAGTAAGTATTGTCAAGTTCCATCAAGAAGGATAGGAGGAAGAAGAGCTATACCCCTTACCTCCTAGGATAAGAGCTCTTTCAAGGGAGAGGAGTATAGTGCAAGGGGACTCAAGAAAGGATTTGGTCTTAGGGAGACACCATGTATGAAGGGTTAGTAAGGGTGATTTGTAACATTTTAGGGTGTAATATCCTTCTTCCCAATCTTTTAAATATTTACCGCTTTATTTCACAAACAGTCGATGATTTCTCTCCTTTGTGTTTGTATTCATTTATATATTTCATTATAAGAATGGATGTGTCTACTTAAATTAGTTTTGTTATATTTATCATTTATTTATATTAATACTTTAATATTAAAATATTATTATATATTGAATCATACCATATACAATTTATTTCTCTATTAAATATTGTGATTATAAAGTTATATCATATTATATGATAGTGATTTGTATATTATTTATTTATATTTTTATATAAGTATCTTTCTTATCCAGATATTGCATTTGATATTATGACATATTAAATTTATGATCCTATATAATATTTATATGTACAATTATCATATATTATTATTAATAGATAATATAGTATTATTATTTCATTCAATATTACTATTTTTTTAAATTAATGTATTATTATTATGACAAAATATATTATTTAATATTATAACTCTTTTATTTCACTATCATGATTATGAGACATGACAATCCACCCTTCCTCAAATTTCTTTTCCTCAAGCAATAATCACTTACACCTATGTTTTCCTTCAAAGTCAATATATATGGCATACACTAGGATGTGAGAATCCATACAACATACATGAATTTTATATCTTAATGCATGAAAAAAAAAAAAAAGTGTTCATGATTTCTTTCAAACATGAAGCATACATGAAGAAGTCACATAAATGCATGAAAACACAAACTATAAAGGAAGAATACACATTAATGCATGAAGACACGAAGCATACATGATGCGAACAAATGAAGACATGATGTTAACACACAATACAAATGTTATGCAATTTCTTGACTGTGAACCTACAACCACAAAATCATTAGTACACATTCATATACTTGTACCAAGGAATACAAGTCAGTACACATAAGTATACTTTCAAAAGAAGCTAATAGTTTTTATTATGAAAAATAGCTCCATTGTAATGTTCCTACTTGTAAGGGCTTATAATATTGTCCTTTTTTTCCAAGGAATGAATAATTACATTTTTTAATCAAAATAATTTTTCATATATGTATATATTCATATCTTATCGATTACATTTTATGTATAGGCTAGGTCACCCAAGGATTGGACAAGGAAATCACATTAAAGGCTTAACAAGACCTTGGTCCTCACCTTTCAAATAGAGACCTTTCATCCCTCACAATGCCTATATGTTGTACCATACCATAGTCCTTGAAACATTGTGGTGGGGTCCCATAGCTTGATAAACCTAAACCCAAGAGTTGGTATATACCTCTCTTGCCTTAGGACTCAGTCCTACCCTCTTACCCACCTAGTTTCTTAATGATTAACATAATATTAGGATCATTTTAGAATCATTACTTCTTAATGATTGCCTTACTAGAGTACTCGAGTATTGTAGTAGGGTCCCATAGCTTGATTAGTGTAACCTCAATAGTGGAATGCATCCCTCTGTTGTCTTAGGGATTAGCCCTACCTTCTTACCTACCTTGTCCTTTCCTCATTAACATGCATTTCCAATTTGTTTTGAATCATTTTGTTTTGACAATTACTAATTAAATAAATAATTTCATTGTATTGTTACCTCATATTATTATTTATATTTTTTAATTACTATAATGCCCCTTTTTAAATTTATTCTTTAATGTGTTCCAATTCCCATTCAATTTTGGACAGAATGATTTCTAAGTATATTTTCCCCACTTAATTTTGTATATATTTATTTTATCTAACATTATTTCAATTTATCTTATGTATCAATTAATATTTACTTAGAATCTCCTTATTACTTTATTATGTAATGGATTCCCCCTTACTTATTTACCCTTTTTAATATTGATATCCTTGTCTTAGTTTGGCTTATTTTGATTTCTTTACCTTTAAAACATGCTACGCATTTATATTTCTAGAATCTTATATTTATGGGTTGTTTTTGCATTCCAGTCATCTTTTTGATTCATATACATTGTTGCATGTTTATTTTTTACTTTATCTCCTTTTTTTCTTGTGATGTTTATCTCCTTTATCTTTTCTAAGTGTGTTTCATCCTCCCACAACTATATCTTTTAATTTGTGATTCCTTCTCTTTTAAAATATTTGGCCTACAATTTCTTTCCTTATCTATTGTGTATCATTTATAACATCCTATCTTTTATGGAATGATCACTTCTATTTACTCTTTAATATTGACAGTTGTTATTTGTTTATGGTTATTTTTGCCTTAGATTATTTGTTGCTGTCACCATTTTATATGTCTATACACTTCTTACTCTCCTTCAATCTACTCAATAGATCCTCCATTTAAATATGTATTTAACTTATAAGATGATCTTTTTATGATTATTTTGCAACCCACGTGGATCTGTACTATACTTGTAGATTTGGTAGTCATTACTTACAATGGATACTGTTTATTATAACTATTTTATTTATTTATTTTATTATACTTTTATCTTATATTACATTTACATTTTCCTCTTAATAATTTCTTATATACTAAATCATAAACATTTTACACTTTTTAATATTATTTATCTATTATTAAGAAAACTCATCTCTTACCTGCCTCGTCTATGGTGGTTGTTCACCCTTAATCAAAGATGTATGCTGACACTGAACTTTGTCTCGCAATACTTCACACACTTGCCATTTTTTCCCAACTTTAATATTTTCTCTTCCACGATAATCCATACAACATATTATTTGCAACTTTGAACTTTAAATATATTCAAACATGATGATTCCTTGTTTCTATCCTTCACGGCTATATTATTTAATAACTCTTTCTATTCGATGGATGCCCGCGTAGAATAAACTTTTCATGTTACTTATAGCCTTGTACACGTTAGATGTCCTTAACCCATTCTGTCCTTCATTCGATGTCACAAAATATTGATTTCATTTTATGTTTGTATTTATAACTTTAAACCACTTATTCGATGCCTCCTTATGTTATGATTTATCCCATCTGATATTCCAATCTCTGACTACCATGTGTATATGATCCTCAAAGAGGGTGTATCCAATGATAGATGTAGTCGATAAGGGTCTATTTGGCAACGGGAATACAAGCAGAATAGGCATATGTAAATTCTTAAAATTTTGAATTCTTCATTCGGATGCACCAAAATGGAATTGGAATACGAAGTAAAATAGGAATAAATATTCTAATTTTGGCCCAAAAATAGGGTTTTGCAATTCCACCCAAATAGGTGTTATTGGAATACGTATTCCTATTACACTTTTTTTATTTTAGAAAACATATATTTTTGGGGTCCGTAAATTCCAATCAAATATTGGCTGAACCAACCAGAAAATAGGAATATGTAGCCCCATTTTCTATTCCAGAATACGTATTCCTATTCCCCTATTCATATTCCTGCAGCCAAATAGGCCTTAATAGATTTTTGCTTTACAATAAGATATTTATTCTATGCTTTCATGTTTTTGTGTTCATCTAGTGATCCCATAATAACCTGTGCTTCCAAGCGTCATTATATTATCAGTACTAATAGTATTACTACGCTTCACTAGTTTTCCATTAATTTGAATTCTTAGTGACGATGTGGTTGCTGAAGTTGGCTACTTTACCTTCCTTTTCTTATATCTCTTCCTCCTCTTTCGAATATAATTTAACACATAATTTTTTATGCCCTTTCTCTCTATGTCCAATAGAATCCACATGGGATGCTTTTAAAATTGTATGGAGTATTCTCATGGAAGATTCATTAGCCGCTTGTATTGTTTTTGTCCTCCTTACATATTATTCCTTATAAAATGGTCTCAGTTTGACCAATTGCAATGACTATTTTGGTTCCTTTTTATCGATCACTGTCTTGCAATGGAAGTAATGGTTTCCCCATGTTTTTCCTTGATGCGTCAAATTTATCTATCTTTATCAATATTGTAATAATTATATGCCTGCCATTATGCCCATATTTGTTTATAGGTATTATTGGGCATATTTACTAGATTCACGCTGACTGTGCAAGGTTGGCTTCGGGTAATGTGTTTCGAGTATTGCTTCATCTTGGACGATATGCCCATATCATTTATTATTTTATACTTTGGCATAGTTGCCAGTCTATTGTTCATGAGTTTTCTCAATGTATTCAAAGATGACTAGTTTCTGCTTTGATTATTGTATATTGATGTTGGTGATTCCTTTTTATGTGATCATTTTTAGTCTTTCTTTTTTTAAATCCTAGTGAAACTTGTATTGTTCTAGATTAGGTAGTCGATGTTGAACAAATATTGAATTTGTTAAGATGGCAGAATCATGTGCTGATATCACTATAATATCCCTCTTCTCAATCTTTTAATTATTTACCACTTTATTTCATAAACAATCAATTATTTATCTCCTTTGTGTTTTTATTCATTTATATATTTCATTGTAAGAAGGGATGTGTCTATTCAAATTAGTTTTGTTATATTTATCATTTTTTTATATTTATATTTTAATATTAAAATATTATTATATATGTGAATCATATCATATACAATTTATTTCTCTATTAAATATTACAATTATAACGTAATATCATATTATATGATAATGATTTGTATATAATTTATTTATATTTTTATATAAGTCGCTTTCTTATTTAGATGTTGCATTTGATATTATGACATATTAAATTTATGATCTTATATAATATTTATATGTACAATTATCATATATTATTATTAATAGATAATATAGTATTATTATTTCATTCAATATTACTATATTTAACTAACATATTATTACTATGACAAAATATATTATTTTATATTATAACTCTTTTATTTCACTATCATGATTATGAGACATGACATAAAGCCCATTATGGTCTATGAAAATGTTCTAAACAATGAAATGTATACTAAATGTCTTGATTGGAACCTTAGGATCAAAATAATGAATATGTTGCATTTTGTACCTTGTGTTAAAATATAATTTTCTTTGTTAAATTGATTCATAAAAGTTATAAATCATCACTTTTATTAAACAACTAGAAGGTACAATTTAATGCATGTAAAATGTATGCTCAAAATTCAAAATAATATTATATTTCTATCTCCCTTGATTCGCTTAACTTCCTTGAATCTTCTCTAAATTTTAGCATTCAGTTTGAATCATAATATTTGAAAAATGATAGATTTTATTTCAGTTTTCATTCTCCCCCTTCAAGAAATATATTTTCCTGATCAATTCATAGATTCATGATCCCATAAAAGGTGCCAAGTATTCCTACAAATATTCAACCATGGGGATAAATGACATATCAATAAAACGCATGAATTCTATTTGTTTACAATTTAATTATTCTTCTAATAGATAGATTAAGATAAATACTTCATTGGAAAATACATGGAATATTTTCTCTTAAAGCAATTTAAGAAACGTCTAATTAAAGCAAAATTGTTTTTTATGAAGGTAATATATTACATTTTTGACCTTATTTTAATATAAATATTTCTTTGTTTAATTGATTCATAGAAGTTATAAATCTTCACTTTTATTGAACACTAAATTGAAGAGAACAACCACATTTCTAATGGGAAGAACATAAATTAATTATTGGAACATTGAAGAATAGCTAGAAGGTACAATTTAATGTGTGTAAAATCTCTGCTCAAAATTCAAAACAAAAGAAAACAATGGTACCCAATTGTCATGTGTGATGGATGATAATTTTGAGCTGCAACCTTATTGTGAATGGAAGTGCTTCGAGTGAATGTTTGGAATCTCTTGTCTGTGCGAAGATGCCATTAAATGGATATGCTATTGGGCACACCATGGCCTGTGAGACCACCTGATTTTGATAGATCAGTAGTGTTGGGGTATAGCAGTGTGTAAGGGACTTGTGCATGTCCAGTCCTGTGTTGGTAGTAGTTGGCACTATTAATTTATGCCATTAAAAGTAGACAACGAGCCCAACTCAGCCATCCACAATCAAAGAACACTCCAACACCATCCATATTAAATAAGAGACAACTTAGCAGTCCAGCCCACAAAATAACAGTCCATGTTTAATATAATATAACATGTTTAAAATGTTCTATGTGGATTCTAGAGTATTCTCAGATCTCTATAAATAGAGGTCTTATGTTATGCATTTGTGCAAGGCAGTAAGGCAATAAAATCAGTGTTATTTTTGTGTATTTGTCTTTCTCTTTGCCTTCAAATTGGTATCAAAGCATGAAGAGTTGGGCCTAAGAGGAAAAGAATTATGTGTTGATATGTATAACTGCTGTAGTAGTGGATGAAGCTTCTAATGTTTTCTTGATTGCAGATCATTATCAGCTTCTAAAGTTGGAGACTAGTGGCTGCCAAAGATTGAGAGAAGAAAAGATCCTAGTTTAATGTTTGAAGAAGGTATGAGCTGATTTCTTGGAGTGAAGTCTAATGATAAAAAAAAATTTGTTAAAAGGGAAAAAAAGCATTATACTGTTGTTTGTTTAAGCTATATGTCATTGGCTTAGACTTGTTTGGTGGATTTGCTTTGTAAAGAAAAGTTTAAAATTGTAAGGTGCAGTTGTAACTGTGTATTAATATGGCTTCAGGAAGTAGTATAGCTCAACCACAAATTCCAATATTTTTTGGTAAAAATTATGAATTTTGGGCTATAAAAATGAAGACACTATTTTTTTCTCAAGGCATATGAGATCTTATTGAAAAGGGTTTTATTGAACCACAAGATGAGTCTATATTAACACAAGATGAAAAGGATAAATTACAAGGTAACAGGAAAAAGAATGCTAAAGCGTTGTTTCTAATTCAACAATCTTTAGATGAATCAATTTTTCCTAAGGTTTGTGCTGCTAAAAGGTCTAAAATTGCGTGGGATATTTTAGAAACAACATATCAAGGGACATCAAAAGTTAAGATTGCTAAATTGAAAACTTTAAGGCGTGATTTTGAAAATTTGTGTATGAAGGATTTAGACTCAGTTGATCAATTTCTAAATCAAGTAATGAATTTGGTTAATCAAATTAGATCATATGGTGATGACTTGACAGATCAAAAAGTTGTTGAAAAGATACTTCGTTGTTTGCCTAGAAAATTTGATGCCATTGTTGTTGCCATTGAAGAATCTAAAGATTTGACAATACTATCTATTGATGAATTGATGGGCTCACTTTTATCTCATGAATCAAGAATGAACATAAATAACAATTCTTCTTTGGAGAATGCATTTAGATCGCATGTATCTTTTGGCAAAGGAAGAGGAAGATCAAACTACAGAGGAAGAGGAAGAGGTAGAAGCATAGATGGACGTGGAAGTCCAAATCAAGAAGAGAGAAAAAATCAATCCATTCAGAGTTCTAATAGAAGACGTGACAGAAGTTCATTCCAACACCCATCATCAAGGTTTGATAAATCTCGAATTTAGTGTCATTATTGTAAGAGATTTGGTCATATTGCAAGTGAATGTAGAAAGAAACAAGAGGATATTGAAAAGAATGGTGCTAATTACTCAGATGTATCTGATAACAATTCAAAAAGTTTATTTATAACTTGTAATGTTGCTCAAGAAAGCTCTAGTGATATATGGTTCCTAGATAGTGGACGTAGTAACCATATGACTAGAAATAAAGATTTGTTTGCTAGCTTGGATGATTCTGTAAAATCTAAAGTAAAGCTAGGAAATGATAGTAAAGTCTCTGTAATGGGAAAAGGTGTTATAAATGTCTTGACAAAAAATGGAGGAAAAAGATATATTCCTGATGTGTATTTTGTGCCTGGATTAAAACACAATCTGATGAGTGTTGGTCAACTAGTACAAAAGGGTTACAAAGTTTCTTTTGATAATGATGCTTGCACAATCTTGGATAGAAATCCTAGTGGCAGGTTAATTGCAAGGGTCAACATGACACAAAATCGAATGTTCCCCCTCCAGATTCATTGCATTCAAGGAGGAAAAGAAGTTAGTTTCAAGACAATATACTCAGATCAGTCATGGCTATGGCATTTGAGGTATGGTCATCTTCATTTTGATGCTTTGAGTTTGTTACAAAAGAAGAATATGGTGAAAGGATTGCCTCAAATATTGAAACCACCAAGTTCATGTAAAAGTTGTATTTTGGCAAAGTAACATAGAGAAAGCTTTCCAGTAGGAAGTTCATATAGAGCAAGAGCACCATTAGAATTAGTTCACACTGATATATGTGGACCTATGCAAACTCCATCTTTAGGAGGAAGTATATATTTCCTAACATTTATTGATGATTTTAGCAGGAAGATTTGGATATACTTTCTCAAACAAAAAAGTGAAGCTTTTGAAAAGTTCAAAGAGTTCAAAAATTTGGTTGAAAAACAAAGTGGTCACTACATCAAGGTATTGCAATCTAATAGAGGTGGTGAATTCAGTTCTAATGATTTTCTAGAATTTTGCAGATTTCATGGAATTAAGAAGCAATTTACCACAAGGTACACACCACAACAAAATGGTGTAGCAGAAAGGAAGAATAAAACCATAATGGAAATGGCAAGGAGTATGTTGAAGGCCAAAAATCTATCCAATGAGTTTTGGGCAGAAGCAGTAGCATGTGTTGTATACATTCTGAACAGGAGTCCTACAAAGAGTGTTAAGAACACAATTCCACAAGAAGCATGGAATGGTAAGAAACATACAGTATCCCATTTTAGAGTTTTTGGCTATATTTCTTATTCATTAGTTCCATCTGAATTGAGAAATAAATTGGATGATAAAAGTGAAAAATGCATCTTTATTGGTTATAATGAAGAATCAAAGGCTTATAGATTGTATAATCCCGTTTCAAAGAAATTGATCATTAGCAGGGATGTTAAATTTGAAGAAGAAGATTCATGGCATGAAAATGATAACAAACAAGTCACAAGAGGAGCACCAATATTACAAGGTGATGATGAATTAAAGGAACATGGGACTCAATCAACACCCAACACTCCACCAAGGAACTTTGTGCAAGGTGCCTCACCTCCAAGTTCAAATGTAGGTGATAAATTTGATTCAACATTCTCAACACCAGGTTACAAAGGTAAGAAGACAAGAAGCTTAAAAGAAATATATGATCAAAAAGAAGAGAATGTAGATATTTACTCAAATTTTGGTTTATTTTCTTGTGATCCATTGTATTTTCATGAAGCAATTAAAGAAGATAAATGGATCAAGGCAATGGATGAAGAAATTGACTCTATTGAAAGAAATAACACATGGGAATTAATGAATTTACCTAAAGGAAAAGAATGTATAGGAGTCAAATGGGTTTACAAAACTAAATTTGATGAAAAAGGTGAAATTGTTAAGCACAAGGCAAGACTAGTTGCTAAAGGATTTTCACAACAATATGGAGTTGATTATAATGAAACATTTGTTCCAGTTGCTAGACTTGACACAGTTCGAACTATTTTAGCAATAGCAGCACAAAATGATTGGAAAGTGTATCAAATGGATGTAAAATCAGCTTTTTTGAATGGTTTTCTTGATGAAGAGGTATATTTTAAACAACCACCTGGTTATGAGGTTAGTGGGCATGAAAACAAGGTATATAAACTAAATAAGGCACTTTATGGTTTGAAACAAGCTCCTGGGGCTTGGTATAAGAGGATTGATTCATACATGATAAGTAATCAATTCAATAGAAGTAACAATGAGCCCACGTTATATGTTAAGACTAATAAGGAAGGTCAGATTTTGATTGTATGCTTGTATCTTGATGACCTGATATTCAATGGAAATCTATCAATAGACATGTTCAAGTTAGAAATGATGAAAGAATTTGAATTGACAAATTTGGGGTTGATGAGATATTTCTTAGGTATTGAAGTTATTCAATGTGACAAAGGTATCTTCATTTGTCAATCCAAGTATATAAAGGATGTTGTAAAGAGATTTAAAATGATGAATTGCAATCCAGTGTCAACTCCAATTGCAACAGGAACAACACTTAGCAAGGTAGAAAAGGGCTCAAATGTTGATCCAACTATGTTTAAAAGACTTGTTGGAAGTTTAATGTATATGACAGTTACAAGGCCAAACATCATGTATAGTGTCAGTTTGATCTCAAGGTTCATGGAATCACCACAAAATTCTCATTAGCAAGTTGGAAAAAGGATATTGAGATATATTGCAGGAACAATGGGATATGGAATCCTATATTGCAAAGCGAACAATTTTGGTTTAATTGGTTATACTGACAATGATTTTGCAGGTAGCATTGATGACAGGAAGAGCACTTCTGGATATATCTTTCACCTTGGATTAGGAGCTGTAACATGGGTATCAAAGAAGCAACCTATAGTGACAATCTCATCAGCTGAAGCAGAATATGTAGCTGCCACTTCCACAGCATATCAAGCAGTATGGATGCGTCGAATTTTGCTTGATCTTCACCATCATCAGGAGGATCCAACGCCAACTCTTTGTAATAACAAATCAGCAATAGCATTATCTAAAAATCATGTATTTCATAAGAGGAGCAAACATATTGATACAAGGTATCACTTCATCAAAGAATTGGTCAATAATAGAGAAATCTACCTTGAGTTCTACAAATCTGAAGATCAATTGGCAGATATTTTCACTAAGGCATTACCAAAGAATAACTTTGAATATCTGCGAGAGAAATTGGATATTACTGATGCAAAATTAGTTAATGACAAAAATTAAGGGGGAGTGTTGGGAGTAGTTGGCAGTATTAATTTCTGCCATTAAAAGCAGACAACGAGCCCAACTCAGCCGTCCACAATCAAAGAACACTCCAGCACCATCCATATTAAATAAGAGACAACTTAGCCGTCCAGCCCACAAAATAATAGTCCATGTTTAATATAATTAACATGTTTAAAATGTTCTATGTGGATTCTAGAGTATTCTCAGATCTCTATAAATAGAGGTCTTATGTAATGCATTTGTGCAAGGCAGTAAGGCAATAAAATCAGTGTTATTTCTGTGTATTTGTCTTTCTCTTTGCCTTCATCCTGTTCTTGTAAACATGACAGTTGTTATTCCTGTCAATTAAATTATTCTCAATCTTTGTCATGTTCTCTGAAAATTTTGTAAATCTCTCTTGAATACGGGGATCATCTGCTCTATCCATGGTGGAGCCCTGCAACTGTCCCACATACACCTCATTTTTTGCATGCTTTGACAAAATCTCCAGAACAGCCATGACAAGGGTTTCTTGCGTGGGAGAGGAGACGGTCTTGAGGAAGAATTCCTCTGGATCCTTAACAAGTTCATCATACTCAGGTGTTCCCTTGTCTGGAATCAAGCGTCTACTCCTTGTAGGTAGATTGGGCATGTATCCCCCGTACGAGTACTGCCCAAAGTTGACTGCAGCATGGTGAGCAGATGCAGTCCAGATTATAGTCGTCACTATTTGAACTGCTTCAACCAAGGAATCCATCTTGTACCATCTGCTTGGATCATCCCTGAGGTCTCCGTGGCCGACATTTACTATCTCATCCCACCAGGCCTGCAATTCCTTGTCATTTCTAATGGAGGCATCATCCTTGTAGTACAGGGACAGGTAGTCTGAAACCCACTGTTTCAGGGCAAACCATATTTCTATACCGTCAACAGCATATGGGTAGTCCTCGATCACAAGCTTCAAACCATTCGGTGCCTTTGAATCACGGATTGCCATTCCCCTGCACAGTACATTGTGAAGTAACGGGTCAAATTTTCGGTATCTCTGTTAACTGGATCGGAAAAATGAAACGGATGTAAAAGGACAGCAATCAGCTTTTTAGAAACATTTCACCATATTACGAATAAATGTTATGAACCAGCATAGGTAATGCGGCAGTCGAGCTATTAAATAGGTTACCTTTTGAGCAGATCGGCCTCTAATCCTTGTTCATTGAATTTCCACTGCTTGTAGGCTTTAGATGACATTTCCATACAATATCTGCCAGGCGTGAAGCCTTGTTCAATAATACTTGACGCATTTATCAAACTCTGACGGGCAGCTTGATTGATGTCCATGGTATCCAGGTAATGAGGTATTAACAATTTGTATACTGGGTGCATTTTGCTTAGTTGTCTGTGGGTTGCTATAATGAAAGGCTCCGTGATTCAATGTGTTGTTAACCTGCGGACAATTGGAGAGCAAAACGTGTTTATCTTTAAGAAGTTTTTAGGCAACTTATATAATCTTTGATCGATTTTGCCAGAATATAGTATAAGTGGTTGTTGGTATAGTACGGTGGGAAAATGGTAATGTGCGTACTGCATAGTGAAAATATAGGTCGGAAAATGGTACTCACCAATGACTGACGAGCTGATGGTAACCTGCATCATTGACTTTAGCATGGGCTTTGGCCAGCTGCCCCAGTGCTCCTTCTTCTGTCCCATGTTCCCCTGGTGTGAAAACCTTTCTTACGGCCGCCTGATCATCAATTGGTGGCAAACACAACTCGATGGCCACTGGCTTCAGAATCCCTCCCTTGGTGAGGAAGTAAAGCGTGCGGCTTGCATATGTCTTGGCATCTTTCGACAGCTTGTTTATACGCTCCACGTAAGGCATATAAACATCATAGTAGTCCACAATAAATAACCTTTTAGAAGCAGTGGCCTGCATTTTCCACATTAATTTTACATTAGATTTCAATAACAGGTAGATTAAGGAAGAGGGAGCTTTTGAAGAAAATAAAGACCTTATCCACCGAAAGGCCCTCAAGGTTCATTTCTATGTGCTGCGCGACGATGGCGCTCTTCTTTGGACCGTGTATCCTTTCATCCGAGCTACTCGTGGGAGGAAATGTCTGTTTCAATTTCAAAGCGGCCATTGTCTATGTTATTGAAGAGACAAGAGAAGAAGAGTTATAAATGTGAAGATTTTGGGGAGTTATAGAATGTGGGTCAAGGTTACCTCCAGGCAGTTGATCATCAATGGATTCAGTCCTGCAAGTGTCTGGCGTGCAAATTCCTCGTCGCTTCTCCAAGCGCACTCATCCGCTGTGGTGTGCAAAAGATTTGTTCAATTGTTGTTTAACCTTAATAGATTGTAGATCGATTAATGAAGCAATGCTAATATATTTATACCTTGGATAATTTGCGGGCGAGTGAAATTAATGAGCGGAATGTCATCCTCGATGCTGTCGAGGAGTCCCTGAACAAAATGCAGTGGGCTGCTATCCTGACGGAGAGTCCTGAGAGAATTGTGGGCAGTTTTGAGACCTCGTTTGTAGAGGTCGCTTACGTCATCAAAGGAGTCGAATGCGTGATCGAAGAGATTAGTGAGAGTGGGAACGATGAGGTTAGCAACTGCGTCTATGAGGTGAGCTCCAAAGTCGGAAAAGTCAGAATAAGGAAACCTTTCGTCCGGGGGAATGAAGATCAAGCTTGTGCGAGTCTCGAATTCGGGGGCTGCAACAGATTCAATAAGAAAACATGTGTCAAGATTACAGGCTTACAGTTACATAATGACTAGTGAGTATACATGTATATAGACACATGCCTGTTTGAACGCGCGGACGACCAGTTCGGCATCTCCTGGGATATGGGAGCTCCTGCGATCAACCCAGCACTTCCCTCTGCAGCTCTGCATCCTTCTCTGGCTCCCCAATGTCATTGTAGACGTTGTAATCATAAATGAGATCCGACACCTTCCTTTCTCCGCTTTCGTCTCCTCGCAGGGACTTCAAATCCATCTCCCTCAACTTTCTCAGCCCCACCGGGGTTTCCTCCGGAACAAAGCTCTGATGATAAACACACATTCACATTCACCTTCATGTTAGCGCTTCTACTATTTGGTCAAATCCTGAATAATTTAAAACCTTACAATTGCTATATATCTGTTAGCGATGAGGAATGGCAGACCTTGTTGGCGAAGAAGACACGGTCATTGTGGTTCACAGAAGAGGGGGCTATCCACGAGTTACATTGGAAACGAACAATGTCGTGGCCAGGGACGAATATGGTGAGTGATTTTAGAAAGAACTCTCTGGCGTGCATGTTTTTTATGACAAATGTGCCCGGGAATCCAAGTGGAGAGTTCCATTTCAACGACACGGCGCAGCTTGTCTCGTGTGAGATGGGTCCGTCCCAAGGACTCCACTTCAAGTAAGAAGGCTGCCCCATCGTTTTTCCCAATCCCGTTTCTACACAAGACAACATGCATCGCATCACATCACATTAATCAAACTAGGATGAATATACCACTCGTCAAATTTTCACACCCTTTAATCTCAACATACAAATACAAATTTATGTGTAAACTAATTATAATATAATATTAGAAATGCACTTCCCATGAGCAATCTTAAAGCTTATATTATTATTATTACTATTATGCATAGATTATTACCGGGATCCACTTGGTCGCTGCTCACAAGCTGAAGAGAGATTTTCTTCCCCATCAATTCGGATGCCTCGTCAGCCAGCGTTGTGGCGTAGTCCGTCAAGTGGAGGAGAGCCACTTTCTGCAGCACCACTTCGCCATTCATCTCATAGTCCGGTGAACCCATTCAATTGCTGCCCACTGTTGTAGCTGTTGTAATTAAACCCATCTTACTCGATTACAATCTGCTAATATATATCACTTGCTGCAGACTCAGACTCAGACTTTGTGCCTACTGTTTGGTTGGGGAAGGTAAATTTGTGCCATAACCAGGTTATCTTATAACCAAGTTTTCGAAAACCTGATTTTGTGGTTTGGAAAGCCAATGGTCCATTTGGTTGACATGGAAGATGAATATACTGTGGACCCCACAATATTATTAAAAAAGCTGTCATAAAATTCAAAACCTGATTTTAATTTCGAATTCCACCTTTTTGTAGGAAGAAACTTCTTCCAATTTTTGACCAAAATTGGAAGATGAAATTGAAACCCAGATTATAATTTTAACCAACCAAACACCAAAAGTTTTTTGCAAAACTTGGTTTTACCCCTAATAACCCGGTTTTGGCCCTCATCTTCGAGCAACCAAACGGGACCTTAGGAACAATGAAGATATAATTTGGTTTGGCTTAGTTGCAAGTACTGCTCTATAAATAGCCTTACATGGCGAAGGAGCGAGAGGATAATATGGTCACGTGCTTCACAACATCCTCACGACAATAATTGGCCGGCTACATGAACTTAACCCCTCTATATTCAACGTAGTTTTAGTGTCAACAGTCCTAGAATGCATCATGACAGTGGGCCCATGGTATTTATTTATTTTTATCATTTATAGTCTCTGTCGTTCTTTTAAACGTTTTTATGCATCCCGCAAATATGACGTGTTCAGCATTAACTGGGTACATGCAACCATCATCAAATCAAACTCGTTTTAAAGGTTTCGAAAGGACGAGGATAATTCTTTTTTAAAGGAAGAAGGAAATAATTCGGTCGTCAAACACCTACGCATTGTGGAAAACCTAACGTGATAAAATCATGTGCAATAGGAGTTGAGTAAAATATACGGAAACCTCTTGAGACTTTGCACTGTTCACGAATCATATCGCTGTCTTACGGCCTGCAGAAGATTCCATCCTCAACCTCATGTAGTTGCAACCCAGATTTCTATAAATAATAATAGAAGAACAAATTTATTTATGGTGACTTCGTCATAAAAAATTATATAAAATGAGTTCCTATCCATGCCGGCGTACTTTATTAAAAAAAACGTTTTACATAAATTAATTTGTTTACTCACCATGTTCTAAACACACATAATAAAAAGTTCAATATATTAATATCAAGTATCATAGTGATTTTTAGTAATGAAAAGTCAATTGATTATGACTTATAATATTATATTTATCTAGATACTTATTTAGTATCTTCTAATTATTTATTTAAATGTAAATAATATTACAAGTTTTAATTTAATAGAAAGAAGAAAGATTTTTTGTGTTAATAATCATAAAATATTCTTATTATTGTCTCATCATTCCTCTACTCAAAAATGTTAAAAATATGTGCTATACTATACAACTAATTTAAAATATCTAAAACATAGGAAACCTTGAACATTGCACACTAGTAAAAAAATAAATTTAAAAAAAAGTAAGTCAACTTTGCCTATTTAAAATTTAAAAAAAGTAAGTCAACTTTGCCTATTTAAACAATTTTAGCCTCGATGATAGTGGTTAATGTGTGATGTTTATGGTTGAGGGTAATACAAAAGTAAGATCCAATATTATTATAGGTGGATAGTGTTTGATACATATAACATCAATAAGTATATGACATGTTTTGAAATACATTTAGGCATAATATAGCTCAACGGATATGACTATAGCATTATACATTTTGAGATACTTTTCATTAACTTCATTGGGGGTCAAACTATTTCCAAGAATACTTTTGAGTTCTGAATATCCCATGTTACCTTCCTTTTGGGGAATTTGAAACTTGTTAAAGTTCTTTAACAAGTTCTTAGAAACTTCTTTGTCTAGCCAACATATGTTAGAACTATTCATAGTGGTATGCTTTCGAAGAATGACCACTTTATTTAATGTTTCAAATTTTTTGAGAAGGCTATCATTTATCAATATTTTCAAATGCAATGGACAATGAAGTCTTTTATAGATGTGAGTAGGTACTAAACATTTTTCCAATTTACTTAATCAAGTTGGAATATTTATAGACATGAAACTTTACTTAGGAGCTAAAGCAAAATTTGAGGTTATCATTATAACTTTAAACAATGGCTTGAAAAAAAAAAAACCATATAAAGATAGCAATAGAAATAGCATTTAGAAAAACCTTATGGACTATTTATTTAGTTTGTCAAACTTGCAAAAGTGCCAACATGGGTAAACTAGCTAATTATATGAACTTTGAGGGGCATAATGACTGAATGGAGTTTTTCTATCACTTTTAAATGACCTTGAATATAATTTTAGTCAAGATGAAAATGACAAAAAAAATTACAGCACAGAGAAATAATTCACTTATGCCTTTGTATAAGTGAGATATTCATTTCATTTTTAAGAAAATAAAAGTGATTCCAACATGACCAAGATTGAGAAGAATATAACTTAGAGGAATGACAATTATATTTATTACAAGAATAGGACCGGACCTACAAAACTCCATAAAATATTGCTATACCCTACCACTACTAACATATCAAAATCAAGTGGTCTCATAGGAAACATTGTACCTAATAACATATCTTTTTAATGATATCTTGATAGAGAAAAGAAATTCCAACTCTTCAATCAAAGCATTTCTATTCACAAAAAGGTTGCACCTCAAAATTATTAATCACACATGACAACTGAATAGTATTTTTTTCTATTATTTTGAAATTTTAGAAGACATTCTAGATGCATTAAATTCTACAGATGGAAAATTACTGATATTTGTCTGTCCTATGAGAAATTTTGTTGTTTAGTTTAGTTTAATATTTAATAAAAGTGAAGATTTATAAGCTTTATGAATTAATTTTAAAAAATAAATTATGCAAGGTCTAAAATGTAATATATTGCCTTAATAAAAAATGATTATAGTTAAATAAAATGCTACTTAAATTCTTTTAACAAAATCCATTCCAAATATTTTTGGTGATGAATTATATTTGCTCCATGTAAGAAGAAGAATTAAGTTGTTCAAAAATAGAATCATTGTATTTTATAGGTGTTTCATTTATCCCCATAATTAAATATTTCTAGAAAAACTCACCACTTTTTATGGGATCATGAATGTATCAATTAATTATAAAAACATCATTTATGAAAGGGAAGATTCAAGAGTGGAATTTTGTCATTTGAGAAATATTATTGTTTAAAAAGATAGTATAGAAAGATAACCCTTTGACTCAAATGATACAATAATATAGTACAAAATGAATGATAAAATTTAGAAAAAATAAAAAACTATTCAAAAATAGATCTTGAAAAGATTCTTTTACACAAAGATCTATGCATGAAGTGTAAATTCAAGGAATTGTATCAAATCAATAGAGACAAAAATTAAATATTATTTCATGCCTCTAATAAAATAAGAATAAGAAGAATAAAATAAAATCCATTCATAATTCTAGTGATGATTTTCTTGAATATTATTTAGAAATTTTTAATGAACAAATATCATTCTTTAAGCTCATTCTTTTTAGCCCCTAAAATGTCCTTTGAGTTCATCATTGCATGTTATGGAAACATGTGTTACATAGGAGAAAAGTAAACTTAAGATCAGCATAAGTTTACATTTGAAGAGATCAAGGAGTTAGTTATTGACTTTCCCTCAAATAAAGGTCAAGTTTCCATACGATATACCTCCATATCCTTTTCAAATTATCACAATTTTCTAGGTATTGATATTATTCTTGTTCTTGGAGAAGATAGGAGAGACAAAATTATTATTTCTTAAATAAATCATTTTTATATCTTTCTTCTTCCAAATAAAAAATCCCAAAAAGTTCACTTGATTTCGTCCTTTGATTTCATCATTGCATGTTATGGAAACATGTGTTACATAGGAGAAAAGTAAACTTAAGATCTACATAAGTTTACATTTGAAGAGATCCAGGAGTTAGTTATTGATTTTCCCTCAAATAAAGGTCAAGTTTCCATACGATATAACTCCATATCCTTTTCAAATTATCATAATTTTCTAGGTATTGATATTATTCTTGTTCTTGGAGAAGATAGGAGAGACAAAATTATTGTTTCTTAAATAAATCATTTTTATATCTTTCTTCTTCCAAATAAAAAATCCCAAAAAGTTCACTTGATTTCACCCAACATCTTTGTTCAACACTATATACAAGGTTCTTTATATGGTCATAGTAGCAAGATTATCAAGGAATGTACCTTCCTTCATCTAAAAGTGGAGGTGGGATTGTACCATGGAAAGTAAACACACTAATGAGTCTTTAAAAGTACTTGACATATTATATTGAATTCCCTAAGAAAAAATGTTGCGTTGATTATAGAATTTGATATAAAATAGGCCTATGATAATGTGAATAGGGTATCATTCCTTCAATTGCTTGTTTTTTTTTCAATAAGATATCGGTCAGATGGATATCCTCCTATATCTCCTTGCATATAGGTTTTCTGTTATTATATATTCTTTTCATACTAGCGGTAGAAGGACTAAGGAGATCAATTAAACCAACAAATAGTTAGAAAATATGGCAGGGAGTCAACATAATAGATATGGTGGACTGTTCACCACATCATCTTCTTACATTTAATAAAATATTACTTGGAAAGGATAGTGTAGTAGATGTTAGAAGAATTAAATCAATCATTTCTATTTACACTTTATTATATGGTCAATTGATCCATATCTCTAAACATTAAAAAAAAATCATGCATTTTTTACTCCTAGAAGAAGAAAATATGAAGAATTTCTGAAACTTTCCTATTGAAAAACTACCATGTAAATGATTTTGTATACCCTTCTTCACTTGATCTAAAAAACCCCTTTTTGTGAAATGATAAGAATATCTATTTCTAATATAATCTTAATGTAGAAGAATAACTAATTATCATTAGTCTAAATGTTATTCCAAGAAACCTTTATCAATCCTTAGGTTTGTAAATGGGGATTTATTAAATATACAATGTATCCTTATAATTTTTTATCGAATAAAAATGTGAAGAAAAGAAATGATGATACTTTTACTCGAGTGGAAAAAATAAAAGGGATCATGTAGGATTGACTTCTATAATTTGGAATTTTTCAATAATGATCTTTTTGCTAAGCTCATTTTGAAATAGTATAAAAATATTCTTTGAATCATTATAAGATTATGCTAGTGAAGTACTATAACAAGGGACATCTTCAAAGAATATTCCAAGAAACATCTCTTCCTAAGGACTTGAAAATCTAGTGTTGTTTTTCTTCATGTATAAATATTATAACTCTATGTATCACATCACTCATATGTAGTAGAGCTAAAGTAAAATTATAGGATAACTCTTGAAATAGTCATACCAACTTCAATAAATTGTGTGATCCATCAATTTTTGCACTATTTTCATGGGGAGTTGCACACATAATGTGAATTATGAGAAACAAAACATCTCATTAGACATGGAATGACTTTCATGCATGTGTATATGCCTATCACAAAAGTCAATCTTTAGGTTTTGAGTCTCCTTCCCCATTGGATTACCATAACTACCTTTGGTAAGAAAAGAGATAGAACAATATGAAAAATTGAAACCTAAATCTGTGTAGGTGGTATACCAAAATGATATGACCTACAACTATAATATTTCACAAAACTACCCACAAATGTAACAACTAGGATCCATAACTTAATTGTAATGTCTCTACAAAATTGACTCTAACAAAATTTATTTGTATCTTAATTCTTGAGAAGGAAAAAATTGATTAATTTTACAACTCAAGGATATAAGATGAAAGACTTTGTTATAGTTCTGCACCATAAGATGTCATATTTTGTACTTAATATTAAAAGGAAAATTGATCAAAGAAAGGTCTAAGAATAATATTTAATTGAAAACTCTCACAATTAATATTGAAACATAGTAAAGGATGAACCATTATCTGTATATAAGTGTACTATCTTAAAATGGACACACTTTCTTTTTAGGACCTTTTAGCTCGAACCTTTTCATAATACCCTCTTTGCATCATGGATATACATGTGCTCAATCTCCTTTAACCTCCTCTTCTTACTCTTTCCACCTTATTTCTTCTAGTATATTCCTCTTCTCTTTGTGGCTTCTTGGATCTGATCTCTAGGACTATGTTTGCTTAGGTCAACCTATTCTAGACTAGGTTGACCTAGGTCAACCATGTCCTTGGTGATTTCATGGCATGGGCCTGAAATAACTTGAGAATTTAATTAGTTTTTTCTCATTCTCCAATAAGATTGTATTGTTTTCCCACCCAAAAACTCATATATAAGGAGACTCATGTATGCTTCATTTTCATAAAAAAAGATCATAATTTCAATCTCTTGTGCATAAATCTACATTTCTTCCTTTTTCATCCAAGGATTTCAAGTATTCAATATTTTCAAGCATTTAAGTAAGGAGATTTCTATATAGCATTGAAGCATCATTTGTGAGACTTTCCTCTTGAAAACCTAGCTTATGATTGACCATTAGGGGAAGAGATCTCTATTGAAGCCATCATCACCTTTTTCATTGATGCAATTTTATATCCATGGAACCATGATGGTATTATGGTAGGTCCATTGAAAAGACTGAAAATATCCTACATTCCTAATTCAAGCTCTATAATACATTTACATACAAAATCCTCTCTAACAAGGGTTTCAAGCAAGGTTAGTCCTAATATTTATCTCTTTTTTTCAAACATTTACATTTATATTTCTCAATTATGGCTAATTCTTTAACCTAGAGATTGACAAAGGAAAGCTGTCATCAAACTCCAACCCCAAAACCTTTATTATCTTCATTGATTGGTAGGATATCAGTGAAAGGATTGTATAGATCTGGAACCTACTTTTTGAGTGTTTTTTGAAGAAGTCAATTTTAGGTTGGTAGACTAGATCAACCTAGTTTTAGTACATCTTCCCAAGTTGATCCAATCCTTAAATCTCTATTTTTATGAGATTTGTAAGTTTTGTTCCTTTCCTCATTTGATTTTGAGATCTACAAATGGATATTGCGAAATAGTTCATATCTATAATTTGTCGGGCTAAATTGCATCTTTCTCTATGCATTTCAAGGTTAGTCCTTCATATTTTATTTCCTTTCATATATTTACCTTATATCTATATCTTAGTTGGACTAAATTTTATATTAACACAACATCTAGATTTACATTATTTAAGAAATTATTACACATTCACATTATCCTATCAAACACCAAAGAGTATGTTTCTTTGTATTGCATTCCTCTTTATAATTAGATTTTCTACTAGTACCCTTCTTCCTTTGGATCCTAGCTAATCTAATTTCGATCATAACTGAAATCATATTTTGAACTTCCCCTCTTTCTCTCATACACATATTTCAATAGTGTGGTGGACCCAGGAATTGGGATATCTATACTCTACTAAAGTGTCTCTCATTTTCCTCTAAACATTTTGGTGAACCTGATAAGTCCCCTCAATTTGATTTAGGAGTTAGAAATCTTAATCCAACCACTTTGTTTGTTTACCTTCATTTTGGTGAATCCCTTTCTCTTGCTTATAGATTTGTCTATCTTGTGTATGGTTAGATCTTTCTTTATTACATTTGGATCGTTAGATCTCATTAACGTTTACTTTTGTGATCTTGTCTTTTATGAGCTTAATTATTGGAAGTACAACCTATAGTATTCATGTTAGGTAAATCCATTATACACTAATGGGATCCTTTGATCATGATTCCTTTTCTTTGTAGGACTCATGATGATACTCACATTAGGGTATTTTTTAGTGGCTAATATTCTCTAATTGGCTAATTTTGGAAAATTTTGGCTAATAATATAATTCTTAAAAATATTTTTAATTACCACATTTTTATACAATTTAGCTCTAAAATATTAAAATAATGTAAGTTTCTCCAATTAAATATTAAAAAATATTTTATTTTTCAAAATGTTGTAAGATTCACCAATATTTTTATATCTTTTTCTAGAAGAGGGTTTCTTAAGTTTTATCCTAACTCACATCATTTCTTATGATCTTAATCCTATAATGAAGCAAAACTATTCTTATACATCCCATGATGAAGATGCTTCTTGAAGAGTTCCTCCCTCACAAGATGATAAGCTTTCTCATGAATTTGATAAATTGATAACTTGAATTTCTCAAGACAAAAAATACCTAATAGTGTTGATTCTATTGAAGCTCTTCAGAAGCTTGTTATTGATGATTAAAAAAATATTTATATCTTCAGTTGTATACGTCACCTTTTTAATAGGCATGCTAAGTCGTTGACAGAATATTCTCAAGAATTAGGATATCCTCCTCCTTCCACAACTATTGAACCCTCCATCCTAGTCTCTACAACTCTTTCCAACATACTTACATATTCTCTGCCTCTTATAAATACTTCTACCCAAGCATCCACTCCTTTAAGTGTCAGTCTACCTAGGCTTTCACTTCTCGTGAATGTTCCTCCTACTTCATTTCCTTCTTAATTACCCTCCTATAATATGGTCCCTTTTACTTTTTTGAACCATTATCTTGTTCCTTCTATTCCCCCATTATCTTGTTCCTTCTATTCCTCCATTTACATCCATAAATATTTATAGACATGAAACTTTACTTAGGAGCTATAGAAAAATTTGAGGTTACCATTATAACTTTAGACAATGACTTGAAAAAAAAAACATATAAAGATAGCAATAGAAATAGTATTTAGAAAAACCTTATGGACTATTTATTTAGTTAGTCAAACTTGTAAAAGTGCCAACATGGGTAAACTAGATAATTATACAAACTTTTGAGAGGGGTAATGACTGAATGGAGTTTTTCTATCACTTGTAGATGACCTTGAATATAATTTTAGTCAAGGTAAGATGAAAATGACAAAAAAAATTATAACACGAAGAAATCATTCACTTATGTTTTTTTATAAGTGAGATATTCATTTCATTTCTAAGAAAATAAAAATTATTTCAACATGACCAAGATTGAGAAGAATATAATTTAGAGGAATAACAACTATATTCTTTACAAGAATAGGACCGGACCTACAAAATTCCATCACATATTTCTATACCCTACCACTACTAATGTAAAAAAATCAAGTGGTCTCGTAGCACACATTTTACCTAATAACATATCTTTTTAATGACATCTTGATACAGAAAACAAATTCCAACTCTTTAGTCAAAGCATTTCTATTCACAAAAATGTTGCACCTCAAAATTATCAATCACACTTGACAACTGAATAGTATTGTTTTCTATTATTTTGAAATTTTAGAAGACATTCTAGATGCATTATATTCTACAAATGGAAAATTGCTTATTTTCATCTATCATATGAGAAATTTTGTTGTTTAGTTTAGTATAATATTTCATAAAAGTGAAGAATTATAAATTTTATGAATTAATGTAAAAAAAAATAATTACAAAAGGTCTAAAATGTAATATGTTGGTCTAATTTTTTTGTTGAATAAAAAATCAGAATTGAGTCACAATTTGTAGCCCTGGTTTTGAGAATTTTGAGAAAATCATGCCCTAAAGTGCTTTTTATGCATATGTAGTCAGTTGTTGGTTTGAGGCCTAGGTGGTGTTTGAGTGGCTTAACACCTTGCATTTGACATATGCATGTTATCCACAATGCTATTTTTCCATCCTGAATCATTTGGTGAAGTCCTATTTTGAGCTAGTGCAATTCTGTCGAAGTGTCAAACAGTAATAGGAGGCATAGTTTGTCTTTGAATATCTTTTACCCAAGAATGTTTCATGACCTCCCACTTTGGGGATGTGTAGTGTGCATATCAAAGAACATGTTCTCCAATTTTAAGCCTATTTTGAATCCGTTTGACAAGGTTTTGAACCCCTCAAAGTCGGCCATTTACTATTCTGTGCATTTGTGTAGTTATTCACAATTCTAGGAAGCCCTATTCAACCAATGATATCTTTGACCCAATTGAACCAAATGAAGAAATTCTTCTTGCATTGTGTTCCAAGTATCAGACACTTCATATGTTCCAATTTTGAGATCATGAAAAATCCATTTGATCAGCTCGCTAACATGATTTAGAACCTAGTGTACATTGTTTTATTACAGCTAAGGTATCCAGATTGATCTGTACCCTTGTTTGGCACATTATAACTTTGATCTTGTGATTGGTAAGCCTAAATGGATTGTACCAATGCATTGTGTCCTAAAAATCCTTGAAGTATGCCAATTCCCAAGTCATGTTGAATCCATCTGCATACTTTCTTATGTCTGTCCATTTGCAAAAAAATACTTTTTGACAAATTTCCAAGTTTAAAATATCTAAGTGCTTGTTTTCAAAAATTTGCCAAATTCATCCTATTATTTTTTCTAAGCCCTAATTGTGGATTCTTATCCTTTTAATGGAAAAGAACCTATATCCTAGTTTTTAGAACCCGAAGTGATGAATAACCCAATTTATAATGCCAAACCCAAGCCCAATTTATATTTTTTAACATTGTTTGCTTGTAGGATAATTGAAGTATGGATGTTCGGCAATTAAAATCTTTTTACTGGGAATTCATCATGGGTTGAAAATTTGCAGTATGGTAGAGCATGTAGGATTGAACACTCATGCCAATTTTGATGGCCTAGTTACTTGATTGAGTCAGTTTTTAAGGCCAGTTGGCAGGCCTCTAAACACAAATTTACAGTTTGCAGACATGAAGTGAAATGAGTTTTTATGATTAGTTAGTGCTCGAAATTAATTCTAGTAAGTATCAAATGGTCAATGTATCAATTTTCCAGTTCAATTGTTTAAAGATGAAATTTTTTTAGCCAGACCCACTTTAGGGCCTGACTAATTTCATTAGAGTATGAAGCAACACTTGTAGAATAAAATTGTTTTGATTGGACATGATAGCTATAAGAAAAGGAGTATACCTACAAAACAAGAATGTTTTTTTGGTTTGCCCATTGAATCACATAAAGTATATGATTAACTTGCATAGAGTTATCAGATTATTTTCTCAAGTGTTACCTAAGTATATTAGGCACTGTTTTTATTAAAAAGGGGTTTTCAAAATTGGAGAATTAGCCGGCAAGTCACTCTAAAAGTAAAGGTATTCAAGCCTTAAAATACAAAAATGTCCACCTACTCATTGAATGAGAAAGGAGATTCATAGTAGCAGAATTTTCAATCTGAGCATAGGATGGAAGAAGGAAAATCAAAATAGAAAAAATTGCAAATGAAATAAGAGATAAGGTTGAATAAGCTAAAGAAGAAGTTGTAGCTTATGAATAGGTAGCCTCCAAGTGTCCATTATTTCATTCTTGAAGAAATGATCAAATTCATCCAATATGAAATAACATTTCATTTCTTTATGATTTTCTTTGGAGCTTTCACACCTCTCTTGGCATTTTTCCCTGCTCAATCTATTTAAGCCATAGAATTAATTTGAAAAACTTGGAATTCAGTTTGAGATCAATAATTAAAATTAATTCGCTTCCACCAAAACCAAGAAACATAACCCCCATTATGATTGACTGGAAAGATGAATCAAAGGATGATCATATGTGTGCTTTAGAATCATCTATTCTCCATGCTAATTCTGATCTAAGGGATGCAAGAAATGTTATATTTAGCCAAGAAAATAGTAGTATAGAACTATAGTTCTAGAAAATATTAGTAGATAGGAAGATAATTCCTTTTTGTGGAAAATGAAAGAAAGATGTATTCAGCAGATACAAGTTTAGTAAAAGATATGAAAAGGATTGAACTACAACATCTTGCAAGAGAACACCAATAACATAAAAAGAAAGAAGCTCATCCCCGCTAATTGCTAATTTTGAAAGAGGAGCTTCCCATAGTTGGAATGGCATGCTGGAAGAAAATAACACCTAGGCAATAAAGGAGGCCATAGGCATATTACAGGAGAAGCCGCTAGTGAATAGAAGAAGCAAAGGAAGTGGCATCTGTGAAAGAACAGAGCAGGAGGAAAAAATGTTTAAACTCTAATATCCCACATTTGGGAAGGAATGGTTTTCTCATATGTTTAAATGCCATTGCACACAATAGGGAAGTTTCTTAAAGACACAAGGCTTTTGAAGCCTCAGCCATGTACGTGGGTCCCAGTCAGCCAAAAGAACAGGTACTAAATTTTGAGCGAGCATGCAAGTTGAGTTGGCCGAAAAAGTGAAATTTTTTGGTGGTCGCTATGCCAACACCAAAATATGGTGAGAAATTCTAGCAAGCAATGTGGTGACCTACTGGAAAATCTCAAATCTAGCCTAGAAAATCATAAATCTAACAAGGCAGTCGTGGGTCTCGGTTGACATGTGGTAGCTGAGATTTACTGATGATGTGGCAGTTGGGTGAGGTGGATGAGTCTGAAGGTGACATGTGGCAGAGGTTCCTAACATAGCATGCTTCCTAAGGCAATGATATGGTAGAGGATGACATGTGTCACAATGTTGCTATGTCACTGATGACATGGTAGATGCTGACTCAGATAGCGACATAGCAACCATGATGTGGCATGCTGACATGGCAAAATATAAGGATGAATCAAATGCTAACATGTGGCACCTAGTTGGAGGGGTCTAATAGCTGTGCATGAAAGGAGCAAATCAAAACTTGACATGTGTCACAGGGTTGGTCAACATGTTTGATCCGAATGAAAGGA
Organism: Cupressus sempervirens; assembly: GCA_028749045.1. Lineage (NCBI taxonomy): Eukaryota > Viridiplantae > Streptophyta > Pinopsida > Cupressales > Cupressaceae > Cupressus > Cupressus sempervirens. Next base: position 207,018,529 of record CM053783.1, read on the forward strand.
AAAGGGAATTTTCAAAGGTCTTAAACAAAAAAATTATTTTTTATTCCTTCTTTTAAAATCACATGCAAGGTCAGAAATTTTCTTAAATGAAATTTAATTTATCATATAGCTCATACTGTAGGAAAAGTTTTATTTTTTGCAAAATGGTATGCAAAGCCATGAACAGAGGCATGAACTTGAAATGACCATAACTGGGGCTATTTTTATCCAAAATGGGCTCTCCAATATACCACCAGAACTAGAACGATCTAACTTTTCCATTTTTTAGGTCAATTTTTTCACATGTGTTCATCAATTCATGCTATAAGCCAATTTGTAAAATCTAGGGCATTCTCAGTAGATTGGGTATTTCTCATGATGGAGTATCAAAATTTGTTAGAAGGCATATTTGAGAGCTTTTTGAATCCTAGGTATGGAGGAAAACTATTCTTAAAAGTTTATTTTGCCTTCTGAGATCATATAACTAATTTTTCCCTTTTTACTTTGAGTGCAAATTCGACATTAGAAATCAATTATCTTCTCTAATCAAAATATCTAAGATTCTTTATGCCTTGTAGAGACTAAAGGATGGGATTTGATATGCAGTTACAAAGAGAAGGTAGAGAGAGGCTTTTTCAGCTTCTTGGGAAGGAATTCTGAGGGGACACATGTCAATTGTAAATTCAATCTAGGAATTGCCCTCTTGGTTTTTATATACTTTCTTCTTCTTTTTTGTAGGGGTTGGAAAATATTGGAAAGTTTCTCTAGAATGAAGACATTTAGTAGAAATGGCCCTGGAATTGATGAAGTCTGAATGGAAGATCTGGGTTGTGCTTGTTCCAGACCATGAAGCTTTTTCTTTGGTTGTGACATCCCCTTCCCATCCCATCAGTTTCCCATTCCTGTCGTTTTCTCTCTTGTATGATAGCATTTGTTCATTGTATAGTTTGGTTTATTAGGTTCTTTATGAGTTAATTTCATGCATTTTTATGTATTATTTCAAGGAAATCAATACAAGGAACAACGAGTGTTTAGTTTCAATTTAAATCTTGTCTCTTTTCTCAGTTAAGCTATGATGTTTTATGGTCTTTGAATAAAGAGCCTAGATCATAGTTGTAGTCCCTTAAGGTTGTATGTTACTTCATTGTTGCTTCTAATTCAAGGAATTATGTAAATGCTTCAGAGATTCAACAAAGTTGCAGGTTTATTGAGGAGGATATCAGGTAAAAATGAGATTTAAATCGATCGTTGGTATCTAATTTACAAGGTAAATGGATAGATCTGGAGTCTTGGCATAAGATATGTGTTCTAGATATCCAAAATGAATGAGGGAGATTCTTGAATTTCCCAATGGATAAGGCACTGATATGTTACAAGCTCATAAGTTTTTTGTTCATACATGGTTTTCATCCAGGTTCCCCACCCACATAAAATCAAATCAAATGCAAATCATCTTTACATTTTATGTTGAAGAACCTAAATGTGATGCCCTCACATAGCTTATGAACTCCATGGTTTTGCATTTAGCTACTACAAATTTATGTC